>CM057000.1:77362785-78790285 GCA_029891345.1 Dryococelus australis
TAACATTTTATTCAGCAGGTAATCATAATGCAGTATTTCAAGCTCCCATTTAATGGGGCTTAGTATTCAAGGGTGTTAAAATCATAATAAAAGAGTGTTGCATTTTGGGCCACATGAGTTTTATAATTTTATGCAGCACTTACACTATATTGGGCATAAGACAACTCAGTAAATTTGGTAGGTTTATTGAATTTGAATGTGTGGGGTTTTTAGGAACATTTTATGCACTCTCTTGAGAGAGGCTAATACATATGCAAGAAGGTGTGAAACAATTGTCACACAAGTTTATGGTTTCAGTAATACAATGAAACCCTGTTAAGAAGTTCCCAGTTAAGAAGTTTTCCTGCTTAATAAGTTGAATAATTATGAACTTTGTCTATATGTACGTGTAATTTGATCCTTTTAAGAAGTTTTCCTGGTTAAAAGCACTATTTTCTCAGTTCCTTAAAAAAATGTTTTAACAAGTTTTACTGTATTTGTCATTTCTAGTTCTTTAATATTTAATGTTATACATGAAACATCATTGCACTGGCGTGAAGTAAATTTTGAAAGAGAATTGTTTTAATATGGGTTTATTATTGTTGTTCGAAACACCAGGATTACCCATTTTTATCAGTTATAATGTTTGTAATGCATTCCCTTCTATTCCAAGTGAAGCAGCGACTTTATAGTGTATATGTTGATGTATGGTAGCATTAATAATTTGCCGTAGCGAGAATATAGGCTGCTTGATTAACGAGTTGTGCATGCATGGCATGCTTACTGTACCGCCAAGTTTTGCCACTTTATTTTATCCAGGTATTGAAATTAATCAAAGTTAGCTGTGACATGTATAATTAGGCCGCACATTGTCGATGGAAAGAGTTTTTTGCAAGCTATGAACTTGGCGAGACGACACTTAAGATTGTACACACTTCATATTTTGTCACATAATACTAGCTATGTACATAAACATTTATTGTTCACATAATTTTTTATACACTGGAAGTGAAAGACATACTTTATAAGTATAAAAACAACTGGTAAACAAGTACTCCCTAATTAACAAGCATTGGCTAACTTTTTCTGTCACGCTGTAACAGGTCTGGTGGTTAGCATAATTTGGTTGCATGCATTTTGATATTAAAAGATTTGGTGAGATAAATATGATACATGTTTTGTAATGAAGTACTTCACTGGCAACTTTGTACACTACATCTATATTGTAACGAAACAAGAGGTGCAACTTCTCAGAATTATTATTTAAAATTAATATTCTTGCAATACCACACGTTAATATTATGTGTCAACAGACGTGGAGGTATGTGTATTTTGGTAGCACATTGAGGATATCAAAATCTTGGTGTGAACCACACGGTATACATATTGCAACAGAGTATCTCTGAGTTATTATAATATTCATGTAAATAATATGTATATTGATTCTGGATATTTGATTGTGTTCTGGTATGTTTGTATGTCTAACTATCCGGTACACAGTAATCAATGTAGGGTATCAAAGCTAGGTTGACATTACCAGTTTTATTTTTGTTGTTGGGGATCTCTTTATTTTATATTTCGGGAGAAAAAAGGAAGGGGAAAGGAGCTTTAGTTTAACACCTTTCCTGAGACTGCATTGTTTTGCAGTTCTTACGAGTGTGTGACATTTTGAGTTGCATATTGTTTTGATGGAGCAGTGGAAAATTTTGCTCGTATGGAAATAGCATTCAAAATTATTGTAACTTAAAAATTTTAACATCAATGAATAAAACAAAACATGATATATACGTCACTGTTCATATTTGTACAGATGCAAAAAAAAAGTCCTGCATTTAAATATCTGTTAAGTTTACCCTAGATGGCGTCGTGACAAGAGACATCTGAAGAGTACATATCACACTTGGATTATATATTCCGAAAAGTGGTCATAGACAACTCGAAACTAGTTCCTAAAAGAAGTACTACCAGATCTAAAAGAAAAGAAAATAACTTTCTTGGGACATGTGTTGTCAGCCTATGGCATAGGAACAGACCCTGAGAAGACCAAAGCAATAGGAAATCAGCCAATACCAACTGACAAAACAAAATTACGGAGTTTTCTGGGGTTATGTGCCTATTACATTTTATTTGTACCTGGGATTGTTACGATCGCCAAGCCACTACATCAACTGACTGAGGCAAAAAGGAAATTTCATTGGACCACTGAATGTGGAGATGCTTTACGTAAGCTAAAGGAAATTCTGATTATCTCCTCCAGTCCTGGATTTCCTGAAAAGTGAAAGCATGTTCATTTTGGACACTGATGCTAGTGATGTAGGCAGAGGAGCTGTTCTATCTCAGGTTCAAGATGGGAAGGAAAGACCATTAGAATACTTCAGTAAGGTATTGCATAAGCCTAAGAGAAATTACTGTTTTACACATATATATATATAAGCTGAGAGCAATGGTAGCTCGTGGCCATCTTGTTTCCTGCCCTGCCAGAGGCCTGGCCAGGAATGTTGCTGCAGGGAGGACCATCGTACCTCGTGGTCCTGGGTCAATGCCAGACGACGTCGTCGACGTCGAGAGCCTCCACATAGTAGATTACGTGATACACTGTAAATATAATTCCTGTTTGGGAGTGATAGGTGTCGTGAAGTGAACGGATAGTGAAGACTACGTATAACAGCTCCATAAGAGCCAGAGTTATCTGTAACTTGTCTAACTTGCTCCCCGATATTGCTATTCAGAGTTAATGCTTTCTGTGCAGATCACTGTTTTAAGTTAGACGCTCTTTAGGCGTCAGAATTGTATCAATTTGTATTGAATAAACGTAGAGTTTCTTGTAAGATTGCTTACCTTCTTTCTACGCATAATCCCTTTAGAGTGCTTGGTCTCTTCAATTAGAGGAGCCACAGCACTGTGTAGTTGAAATAACATATTTATAATTTCAGAATTTGGTTCTCTCCACCGATGCTTTGACATTAGTTGTGCCAGACCAATATTGTTGTTACATGTGGTGTTGTTGGCATCTGTATATTGACGGTACAGGTATTCTCTTTATATTTTGGGGCCACGGTGGCTGAACGATTGGCATGCTTGCCTCCCACCAAAGCGAACTGGGTTCAATACCCGGCCGGGTCTCCGGATTTTCGCAAGTGGGAATCGTGCCAGACAATGCCGTTGGATACAGGATTTTTTTTGGAGATCTCTTGTTTCTCTTGCCCCTTCATTCCGGCGTTGCTACATATTATCTTGAATGACCCTCATTGGCTCTCAAGACATCGTTATTAAGAGCTGCCCAAATATCTCAACTTCATTATATTTTATTGTAATACATGCACACTGCAACATTAATGTTATGAAAAATGTAAAAATTTTGCTTTGTAACTTATATTGTCATATCAAAAATTATCATCCAGTTTAATAAATCAACACATTTTTAACATAAACAAATAACATTTTAATTATAAAAGACAGACTGAAAACACAACTACTCACAGGGTGGAACTCATAGGTAGACACACAGAAACTAAAGTCAGACAAACACACTTTCCACACAGAAACTTGGTTGTGCAATGTTTCGCTGGCTAGGCCAGCTTCATCAGGCGGCGAAACCAACTAAATTTTTGCATCACTTGTCAATCTTACATAATTTTTTTCTATATAGCATTTTATGCCGGCTAACAGCCAGCAGCATTTAGACCATGACGGCGCTCACCACTCACGTGACACGTGGGTACGCACGTGTGCGAAGAGGCCATAACCCGACTTTCCCATAACGGGATATTTGTTTTGAAGTGTAAACCATGTCTTTCTATTCTATTTCAGGGTCCAAGTGTTCTAAAATGTTAAAAATTGTATGTTCCTAAAGTGTTGCACAATGTTTGGTTGGATTTCAACATGTGCGCTGTGCAAAGAATAAGGATGTTATTATTCCGGCGTAAACGTCTCCATATAGAACAATCAACGAGTACAGAAAATTCACAATTAAAAAGCTTAGAGCGATTATGTACGCAATATTTAATTTTCTTTCGTGAATACATAACAGGATTTCCAAATGGACTGACAACAGTAGTACTACTTATAACATGGGAATGTTTTCCAACAAACTATATCTCGAGAATTTATTTCACTAATGTCTTTTGGTTTTGGGTCTTTAGAATTATTACCTCGTCTGAAAAAATAGAACTCTAAAAAAATCCAGAGCCAGCTTTTGCAGTAATACCTTGTAGTCCGAATCTGAATAACAATGACCATAAAATATAACTTCCTTCTACGTCCACAACTAGTACAGTCCATTCAGTATAATTTTTGTTAATGTCCTTTTCAATAGAATGTATATTATGAAACACCTTACTTGGAAAATACGAACTTCCACCACTACGAAACCTGTTAACGTACATCTTGACCGAAATTGCCAAAAAATTGTAGTAATGTCTGGAAAACAAGAACATACTAAATTACAACCACAATACACCGCAAGGGTGTATTGTCCCTAAAATCACCCTTAAGAGGATAACTGTTCACAGTCAATGGTCACAGTAACTATGCAAAGCAATAAGTATTTTTGCGTGCGCCACATGGCTACGCTGGGACTCACTATACCTTGGTTTGCAGAAGAGTGGCGCTTGGTCGCAGCAAGCAGACCGAGCTGCGACCCTCTCCAGCTGGTAAAGAATGAAGCTGGTATAAAGATTATAACTCAGAATACTAATGTAACTTGAGAAGTACCTGTTAACTTTCTAAACATATAAATTTACGAAACGTGTTAATGGACATATTGACCGAAATTGCCAAAATTGTCGTAATGTGGTAATATAAGAATATTAGGTTATGTAGAATTGGTTTATAATCCTTGATTTGTATTCAATATGTTGTTATATATGTATGTGATCATATGTGATTTAATGTATAATAAAGGGGTTTACCATATACAGGAAGTTTCATTTATCCCGAAGCCTTGTGGCAGCAGTCCTAAATTTAAGGGGCTGCTGCTGGGATAAGAAAACAATTTGGCCATTTCAGCCGTATATTTCACGTATATACCGCTACTACTGTGTCCTGTAATTATTTGCTGTTTTTACAGAAAATTACTGCAATTCCACCTGCACAATGTGGTTCGCTACACATTGTATCCAGCGGCATCCGCACGACCTACCATACTTTTACGCATCTGTGTGTTTATTGTGCCCATTCATGTTGTGTCCCATATTTTATGATCTTTATTTGTTTAATTTGTAAGGTGACATTATTTCCGTCCTAGCCGGCTATGTGTAAAGACAGTCACTACACTCACCACGTGCTGGGAGATGCGTCCAGACGAATCTGTGTTAGTGACATAAAATAATCACACGTGTTCAGGTTTCATCTTGTAATTCTCAGTGTCCTGTCTCCAGGAAAAATCTACAGTCCATCATAGCAGCTGTAGGCCTCTTTCCTTGTGGGGACTGTGTTCTCAAACACCCCGGAGAAAATCATTCATCTAGGATTCCGCTAGAAAAATTGTGAGCTGGGGGTAAGAGCCCAACATAATTGCTATACACGTCCGAGTTTCAATCCGCAGCTAATTTTTCTGGCATGACCTTGTAATTGGAAATAAATAAATGGTATGTACTCAGTGTAAACGTGTGCGTTTAATTGTAGCGTCAGAACAGCAAATCTCCCGCATATATTTTAGTGATAAAAAGTTAAGTATTGATCAGTGTTTTGTAAAGACAGTCAGGTGAGATGGACACACAGAACGCATAGCATTCCTGAGAACCCCGAGTCTCGAAGTGCTGTTATCTTGGAAGCACCGCTGGCACCCACCTACCATAAGTTCATCTGTGTTGTGTCATCCGGGTCAACCGCGTTGAAATGGCGGACACCATGTCTGATCATCCGCGAAAACGCCTCCAGACATCTGCGTCGGCAGCCACGACACCTGCGAACGCAAGCGCGTACTACATGGACATGCCGATCGAACTATGCTTACATTGTGGAAGGATAAGCGAAGTCAACCTGTTCAGTGAAAATGTAAGGGATCAACCGCTATGCCAATTCACGTCCAATTCAGTGTCAACGCCGTCAGAACCACGCCTGTGCGTGCACACTGGATGTGATGGGGCGGGAACCAAATGGGCGCAGTGCCAGCAATGCAAACGGGTCTTACATTTGTGATGCATAGGACCAGATGAATATGTAACATTCCGCAATGGTGTTATAAACTGTGCCGAGTGCTGTAAAAGAACTCTGCAGAGATCACGCTACCAACACCACTAGAGGTGAAGCTCACGTCCCCACCGGTAGTAGTTACGTACGTGCCCCAGGGCGTAACAGATCCTGATAGGAATGTACTTTTACGGGGCACAATTCGAAAGACCCAGGTACTTTTCTCACAGTTTGCAAAGAAAAACTGAACCGACAAAGCGTGCATAGGGAAGATTGGACTGAGGTCACTACCAACAGACTAAGGAGAACAGCCACAACGTGGTTGAACTTAGTACGAGATTATAGGGTAACATGAGAAGAGTTCTGTGACAGGTTACTGGGTAGGTTTGATATGGATGGCAACGGCATCCAGGCACAAGCGCGATTGTACCACGAACAGCAGCGCGAACGTGAGGGAATTGAAGAGTTCATCAAGCGAAAACTAGGTCTTTAAAAACGCCTAAAACCAGGTCAACCAACACGTGGAGTGTGGAAATAATTGGAGTCCTGTCAACATAGGACAATAGGCAGTTGTTGCGCAGAGCCAGCCGGGAGAGTGTGGAACTGTTCATGTGGGAGGCACGTACCTACAAATGAGATAAAAAGGCGTCACGAGGAGAACAAGTGTTGGACCGAGACCGTGAACCCCAACCGCCAGTACCTCCCACGCTAACTATTGAAGTTACGCAACCGCCGTCACCTGTCAGGTAGATTACAAAATCTGCTACCGCAGCAGGAAAGCCCGCCCCCTAAGCGCACAAGAGTGTTACAAGTAAGTGACAGCACTGTACGTGCATTAAGGTTCAAGGTAGAACTTAAAGAGAAAAATGTGATCGCTGTGATAAGACATTGCTGCAAGCTATAATTTTGTAAATGAGGGACTCATACAGGCAATTACAACTAGAGTGCCGCCACGCCATCTGCAATTCGCTACTACCAACCAACAGGGTGAGCCGAAAAGCGTAATGCACGTGACCTTAGGAATACATGAACTCCATACGGAATGCAATGTTTACATTGTACCGGACCTGTGTGAAGAAATGATTTTTGGGTTACCATGGTTAATCGAATACCAAGCAGTGATTGAGCCACATTTTGACCGTCTTCACGCGAGGACATGTGGGAGGAGTTCGTGCACGAGGTGCCCGAACAACATCAGGAGAAACTACAACATCTGCTGGACCAGTATGCCAGTGTGTTCCACACTGATGGGAAGCTGCAACATACTGACATCACCGAGCACACCATCATCACGATGCACGAGGAGCCAATGTACTCAAAGCCACGAGACCCAGGCATTTTCTTCCGGTGTGTAATCAATCAACAGGTATGTGAGATGCTCAGTGATAATGTAATTGAACCCATGCAAAGTCTCTATAACTCAGGCATTACACTAGCCCCTAAAAAGGATAGTGAATGGAGGTTTTGCGTAAAGTTTCGTCCCCTAACAAAATAACTGTAAACATGCCAACTCCAGTAATTAACATCAAGGACACTTTGTCAACACTTGGGCCAGCTGCGGTGTTCACTTCAATCGACCTTAAGTCGGGGTATTGGCAAGTACCTATCTGCCCACAAGACCGTAAAAAGACTGCCTTTACCACACCAAACAGGCGTAGATTTAAGTTAGTTGCAATGCAATTCGGCTTAAAATGTGTTCGTGGCAATTTTCAGAACTTAATGGTAAATGTGTTAGATGGTTACTTAGGAGACTTTGCGATGGCATATCTTGACGATGTACTCATATGGTCAAACAGCTGGGAAGAACACCTACACTACCTGAGTCTTGTGTTCAAATGGCTCTAACACAACAAGCTAACATGTAAGATCTACAAGTGTAAGTTGAGGATGAGTAAGATGGAGTTTCTGGGACACTATATAACAGGGAAGGGCACGAACCAGAAGAACATGATGTACAACAGATACAGGAAAAACGCACACCCAGATCACGTAAACAAGTTCAAAATTTTTTTAGTTAGATAAATTGGTTGAGGGAATTTGTTCTGAATTTTTCTGTAACTACGACACCATTGAATGAATTGTTATGTGAGAAGCATAAATTTGTATGGGAACCTCAAGCAGATCAAGCATTCAAAGACATAAAACTTGCTTTTCAAAACAGTAAACCACTAGCCAGATTTAGCCCAGAACTGCCTGTTGTAATTCAGACAGATGTGAGCCAAGAAGGCATTTTTAAGCAGTATTATACCAGGTGGGAGAACAAGTGGAAAAACACATCATCAACTGCCACAGCACGAATTTGGTGAAGCAGAACACAACTATCACGTAAACGAACAAGTGTGTTTGGCAATTGTACACACACTGGGGAAGTACCGGCCGTATCTGTTAGGAAAGAGACTCACACTGAAAACCGATAACCATTGTTTAGTTTAGTTGGAAGGCATGCATAACGGAAAGACTAAACTCGCCCACTGGGATTTATTGTTCTTACAGAGTTCGACTTCAAAGTAGAACATGTGGCGGGAAAAACCAACGAACTCACCGATGCACTGTCTTGGAACCCATGTCTGAACATAACAGTAATAGATGACGCTGAGTGGGAAGAGGGACTACCACCTTGCCGTGCCACACAAGCAACAGAACCACCATCTTTTGTTTTGCAAAATATTGTTGCCACACCACCCAGAGAACTTGTTTCACTAAATTTCCACGATATGTTAAAAGAGGTGCACAACTGCACAAGAAAATTCCCTGGAAGCTCCACAATGACGGCAACTATACTCCGCAAGATATCCAGAACACTGGAGAGTAGTGGATCAGGGAAAACAAATAAAACCTCCCGCTAATTGCAAAAAAATGGCGAACATACGTACTTAAGAAAACAAGTGAACTTGTGCTGACATACGGGCATGACAGCTTAGAGCATGGCCACCCTGGTTCTGAATCGACACATAGGAATGTACAGAAGTTTTTCCATTGGCCAGAAGTACAGGGGGACAAGTGTAAACATGTACAGAGTTGTGTTACATGCAACACCCGGAAGCTGCAAAGAACAGACAGCAATGCTCCACAACAACTGACACTGCCAATGGAGCCATTTAAAAATGTTGCGCTCGACATCATAGGACCGTACCTGCACACAAAAGGTGGGAAATGTTTTATCGTTGTCACCACTGATTTGTTTACAAGGTGGACGGAGGCATTTCTGGTCAGTAATGTCCGTGCACACAGGGTTGCTCATGTAATGCAAAACAAAATTTTTTCCCAGGTGGGGTTACCCAGAATACCTACTGACAGATAATGGTACACAGTTTGTAGGAAGAAAATGCAGAGAATATTGTACCGCATGGGGAAAAGAACACAAGTACCACCCCGGTCTACCAACCCAGGTAAAACCCAATTAAATGTTGTAATCAAGACGTGAAAATACAGTTGCGAGTCATGTTAGGAACAGACCACACGAGATGGGCGGAGCTGATTCCAGAGGTCATGTATTGTTTATAGAACAGAGTTAATGCCGCAACGGGAAAAACACCAGCAGAGATGGTGCAGGGCCACGAACTGCGTGCACCTGGAGAAACCCGCGAAAATCTGCCAGTACCACGTGAGGAAATTATTGACTTGGATACTGGAAAGCAGAAGGCCGCCGCCAGAGTTAGTGCCCGGAATGTATGTTTATGTAAGGGGAAACCCATTATCAGCGGGAGTCACGAACTATTGTGCAGGACTGGCACCCAGGTGGATTGGGCCGGTAAGAGTAACGGCAAAGATTGGAAATTCATCATTTCTCGTGAAACTGGGTCAGCAGTGAGTCAGGAAATGTAACCGTAATGTACTGTGTATAACCCGCACCCCTGTAGGGAAGAGGAGAAAAGAGAACATGGAGAGCACAGTACCTCAGCTAACACGACGTTGCGTACCAGGTGATACGAGGAATCACAGAAGCAGCACGTGCCAAAATAACAACACCAGCCTCGTGACCACGCACCCGGAAAACACAAACAACAGTATTGTAAACACCATGTCAAATAGGGGATTTACACCATCTGAACACTCCACACCAAACAGGGAGGGAGAAGGCGATGAAAGTGTGAACACGCAAGTGAACGAAATGAGTAGTAGTGAATCACCGATTCAAGACTTTCCCGTAGGGGAAAGCAACAGCCTAATAAATCAAAAAGTAGTTTTAAAGGGTTTACTTGTGTAGAGGAGGAAGGAAGTTGTAACCACAGAGTACATGCAAAATGCAACACAATCAGTGCCAGTGATATGCCCCACGGCACAAGTCAACATGATTGTAACATAAGTGAAAATGTAGATCTTAATACCACAAGTGTAAGTGTAACACCTTTCAGAGGTATTTCGGCAGCCGCAGGGGACAGTCCAGTAGAGCAAGAAAGTTTCAAAGGGTTTGGGGAAGCTAGTAGGAAAGTGAATGTGACGCCAAAGTCAACAAACCACATTGCGGCACTCGAAAGAGGCGAGGCGAGTCACCACTCCATCCCAACAACATGGTTCCAGCCTACACCCCCACCCCTGCACACACAGCACAGTTAGAAGACCTCCGAGGCATGCTTACTTTGCCCGCAATTGGTGGTCCCGGTTCACAGCCAGAGCAAAGTTGAGTTGCTTGCACCGTCTTGGCCTTCGATGGAGGGGTTGTTTGATGCCGGATAAGAGCCAGCAGCGTTAAGACCATGACGGCGTTCACCACTCACGTGGGTACGCACGTGCATGAAGAGGCCATAACGTCGACTTTCCAGTAACAGGATATTAATTTTAAAGTGTAAACCATGTCTTTCTACTTTATTTCAAGGCCCAAGATTTCTAAAATTTTAAAAATTGTATATTCATATAGTGTTGCACAATGTTTGGTTAGATTTCACAATGTGCACTGCGCGAAGAATAAGGATGTTATTATTCCGGTGTAAACATATCCATGTAGAACTATCAACAAATACAGAAAATTCACAATTTAAAAGCTTAGATCAATTACGTATGCAAATAATTAAAGTGCCATTTCTTTTTGATAGTAAAAGATTTACTCGGCGTGTATAGCACTTCCACTTGTGTGAACCCCGTAGGCAGACATTGTAAGGTCTGCGTGACCCCTGCCTTTGGGCAGTCCATCGAGGAGAGCTGGTGAGGTAAGATGCTGTCATGTATGCACTTAAACATTTTTGTACTAAGTTAGATTTCCATAGTTCACTTTTAGTATACTGGATCATCTTTGCCTTGCGTAAGTTTTTGACAGACATTCCCCAGAACTATGCTTTCGTGTAACTTAATAATTTGCAGCCCTTGTGGATTTTTGGAATTTAAACGAGAGGAGGAGGAGAAAATGTCGGAGAGGCCACGCAGCCCACGCAACTTGTGAATCAGGTGCCATCTGCCTACACTTAAGGTTTTCATTCTAATTTCTGCTTATTTGCTGCATGCAATATTAAGGGCAATATTTCTATGTATGTATTTCAGGGTATTTTTCATGTTCAATTGTGTTATGGCCACATCGCCCATGGCCACGCAATCAGATATCGCTAAGTCAGTATCTGCGCCATCCATGCGCTTAAAGGGTATATTTTTGTAATTCATGTGCGCTATAATTAATCTCAGGGTAATATGTATTGTGTTATTCAGGGTACAGTATTGTGTTATTCAGGGTACAGTGTATTTTTCATAATTTATGATATTGTATGTATGACCACGTGGTCTTTTGGACATATTGATCTTTCCGTCATCAGGAGTGCTACAAGTTCTTAAATGGTTAAATCTTGAGGGGAAAAATTTTCCCAATACCGCTACCACTTTGTCCGGAAATTATTTGCTGTTTTTAGAGAAAATTACTGCAATTCCACCTGCACCACACAGTCCACTATGCATTGTATCCAGCAGCATCCGTGCCACCTAAACATACTTTCACGCATCTGCGTGTTTATTGTGCACATTCATGTTGTCTCCCATATTCTATCATCATTATTTGTGTAATTTGTATGGTGACATTTGCTGGCTTTGTGTAAAGACTGTCACCACACTCACCACGTGCTGGGAGATGCGTGCGACAAGTCCGCGTTAGTTATGTAAAATAATTACACGTGTTCAGGCTTCATCTTGTAATTCTCAGTGTTCTGTCACCAGGAAATATCTAAACTCCATCCTAGCGGCTGTAGACCTCTTTCCTTGTGAGGGTTGGGTTCTCAAACACCCCGGAGAAAATCTTTCATCTAGGAGTGCACTAGAAAAATTGCAAGCTGGGGGTACGAGCCCAATGGAATTAGCTAGACACGTCCAAATTTCAATCATTAACTCAATTTTCTTGCATGACCTTGTAATTGGAAATCAATAAATGGTATGTACTCAGTGTAAACATGTGCATTTATTTGTAGCATCAGAACAGCAAATCTCCTGCATATTTTCTGGCTGTAAAATGTTTATTATTGATCAGTGTTTTGTTAAGACGTGTGGGCGAGACGGACACACAGAACCCACAGCATCCCTGAGAACCCTAAGTCTCGAAGTGCAGAGTCCCGGAAGCACTGCTGGCGTCCACCTACCATAACTAAATTGTGTCATCGTTCCTCTCATGTCTCACTTGATGGCATCACATTACACTGCTTTGCAATTTAAAATAACTAAAGCATATTTTTAAAAAAACTTCATGTTTTCGCACCTTGTGAAAAAGAGATATCCCTAAATATTGGGCAAGTCCGAGAAGCACTTTTTTGGTTTGAGACGAGATCGAGACAAGATACCTAAAATTTTTTTTGAGAATTGATACCAATAAGAGAATTTTGATAACTACATTTTGCCATGATACAATATTATTATTTATTCTGTGAAATACACTTCCTTCTCTTATACACATAAGGTACAGAAAAATCTCAAGAAATTAAAAATATTACAACGATCCAAGCAATTTTCATACTCACCAAATACTGAAGTCCAACAATAATAAAGTTTAAGGTTTTTAAAATTCCTAAACATACATTTTAAAACATAAGTCACTAAATGTGTTTATCGTAGTTACAATGAGTACTAAGTAATATACTACAAAAACATATTTAAAACATCTTGGCACATAATGGTGAGAATTTTCAGTTTTTCACACATTCACAATAAACTGTACCATATTTTATAATCAGAAAGATTGCTGAAAAATTCAGCAATAATTGTATTGTAAAAGGTAAGTTCCTCGGATAATCTTCCATGTAGAAACACAAGCTCTTCCACATGTTCAGCAAGCAGGTTTTCTCATCTAATTGAAACTGTTGCAAACACTGATGACATGTACATCAATAAAATATAACTTCTGAACTTTAGACTGTTTTTAGTATAATGAGAGCTGTACATTATCTGAGAATAAAGTTTATCTAATAAACACAACAAAAATGGAAATATTGGAAAAAGTACTACTTAATAGGTATTACTGAAAATAATACATTAAAAACATTTCACCTAAATTTATATATATATATATATATATATATAATATTTAAGAAAGAAAAAAAAAACAACATCGAATTCAAAATACTGTATATAATTGACTGTAATCGAATACCAAAAGCAAGCTGACCTAAACCTTTCAAACCCTCTGAAAATGAAAATAAAAATTTCTAATGTCCCATGTGCGCTCGTTCAGCTAAGAGTGCGAAGAGATAATATCGATTGGGCAGTGTATTCACTGCGGCTAGTGGTGAAGGGGAAGCGGCGGTGGGAGGATTACCCGTCCTGAATTTTATGTTGCCGACACCTTGCACACGTGGCAAACATATGTCTTATAAAGTAATGAGAATCCCTAAAGACTTTTTTCTTAAAAAAGTGACGCGTGTCGCTTATACAACTATTATAATACGACAGACTCATCGCCTAGTAGGAATACTGCTTCCATCTCTACAGACAACAGCAACACATTGCATACCCCTACAGGCAACGGGAACTTCTGTATTTTTCCTTCTCGCCTGGAATGCACGTATCCCGGCTGACACGCTGCCTGCCCCCCCCCCCCCCCCCCTTTTCCTCCAAGTTGCTCAAACCTCGGGCACACCGAGCAGATCCAATGGGGCATGAAACCAGAACCGCTAACGAGATAATTCTCACGCCACCCAGGGCTGGAGGACATCACGACTCCCCTGACTCCCTGCACCGGCAGCCTACAAGCTACCACTATATAAGTCCGGCCGCAGTCGAGCTCTGCAGTCATTCTTTCGCACCTCTTGCACTGCCCACAGCATTCTTAGTGCTCTAGAGACGTTCAAAGCCTACAAGTACGCCTTTGCGGCAATGAACTACGTACGTTGACGACATGTCAACCCCGCGACATACAAAAACGAACTTTCATCTTTTAACTTAATTTGTCTCCTCTAGACAACTTTAATTAGTAGTTTAATTGTAACTCTTAATTTCATCTAGAATCAGCTTTTGCCATTCATTTAGAATGAGGTCATCTACACCTGGAACCACACAGTTATCTTCAGCTATCCACCACTTAGTAGAAGATAGCACAGGTCATGTGTCTGTTGAACTTTCAATAAACACACGTTGTTTTCTACTTTGTTACTTTTATTTTCAGGGTATATATCTGTATTTACAGATGGAGGCAGATTACGCTGTGCACTGCCAACGTAATTCTGAGAAATTATTAAACCGAAATAAGGCATACACATTAGACTGCTACCTGTTTCTTCCCATCAAACACACAGCACTATTAGTACTTGTGGAGAAGAAACAGTAACGCCTCAACCACTAATAACACCTTCACACCAGGAGGTACGACACACTCGGGTTGCTTCGCACCACTTGCACTATTAGTGCGCGGTGACAGAGACCTACAGTGCGGCTGGGTATTCTGGGTGGACGCACAACCAGTAGAGGTATGGCGCGACTCCGGCTAAATGACCTTCGTCAGTCCGTCTACGGTGGGGGATCAGTGGGGACTCTTATTGAGCCGGCCAACAAGTCACTATTGGGGTACACCGTTAATATTTCAGTTTCAGTGCACTGCGTGATTTATAGAACTGTGACCCTATGTCTCATGAGAGGAGTGGTAGGAGACGTAGAGAGCCACACCTAGCTCACCCTGCTGCCTGGCCGAGGAAAGTATCGTCCTATCCTACGCAGGATAGACAGGCGGAACGGGTCCGTGCAGCCGAACTCAGACGTCAAGCAGTTGCGCCTGCACCGGTAATATTGAGTTTCCACCGCATGTCCGTACCAACTACAAGTATCACCCTGTTATCCACGGCTTCTTAACCAGAGTGGAAGTTCGCATAGGTTGGGACAACTTGGTCTTCTGGACGAAAGAAGCACGACTTTGGAACATTCATGCAGGCATTCACCCAGCTTAAGACTAAACTTACCTCAACTACCTAACTAGAGGTGAGAGTGTATCAGAACTAACCAACACTCCTCGCCTCATCCCCGCTACCCAAGTCGCTTTTGGTCTGAGTAAAATCTGGAACTACCGTGACCAGTCAGTCTAATCAGACACGTCAAAACTGACAAATTTAGGCTTATTAAGTAGAAAAACTTACTAAAAAGTTACCTGTATAACATCACACTGGTGTTCTACATGACACTTTCAATAAGAGTACAAAAAAAATTATTTTAGGGACACAGAAATGTAAGGTTTGATGTAATGTCAGTTAACATAAGACCAGCAAATTTTTTTAATTTTTCCCCTGTACAAGCAATTTCAAGAATACCTTCTTCATGCCTGTCACATTTTACTTCAATTACACCTAATACAACATTTCAAGGCACTGTCATGTTTGGTCTGCACACATTTAGCATGAAGAATTTCAGAAACAGCAGTACTTGACACAAACATTCATCCTCCTACTCATGAAATATTTATGTAACTTAAATGAGCTTAACCAGAAAGCACAACATTATCTTTACTACTTAAAAAACCACTGGATATGCACATCAGTACATACACTAAAATGTAAAAAACAGAACATGTAATTCACACCACTACAATTGCTAGTGGAAGTTTTCCAAATAGTGGAACAGTGCTCACATCTAAACGATGTGCATTAATTTATGGCTGTGATGGCTAAAATGGAACTGGCAGCTTCTATTGTTTACACAACTAACGTAATGGGGAAGGAAAGCAGCAGAAGTATGAAAAGATGAGACAGCTAGTGCCACATTGCCAGCATAACCAGTGTTACTAACATGGTGACGCTAGCTAAGAGACAGTTACTGTCAGCCCATGACGGTACTCTGTGCTAGCAGTACATGTGGGTAAGCACACGTTCCCACACCACTACACGGACTTCCCCAAAACGGGATATAAGTTGTTTCAGTTTATTACGTATTTATTTTCAGGGTTTAAATGGTTTGTACAGTGCAACATTCTTTAAGTGTTTTGTGCAAAACAATTGATATTTGAAATTTAAATTGCGTGTGGCACCGAAGAGAGAAACAATGGTAGTCAGGCGAAAACGCTTTCAAAAGATAATTAAAAGACAACAAAAAATAATAATTAAATTCCTGCCTGTAAAAACTGCTTTAAAATGATTTTGGCGAGATTTTAGTTTGCCGTATTAATATTTCCACTTAGCGCGAATAGCACTTCCGCTTGTGTGAACTCCGTAGGCAGTAATGGTGACCCCTAACCCTGAGCGGTCGTTCTACGAGAACTGGCAAGGTAAGACGCTGTTACGTACGCACTTTATCTTTTTGCGCTGATATAGGTTTCAATAGTTCACTTTAGTATACTGATTAACACTTGCCTTGCGTACGTTTTGCCAGACATTCCCAGCATAATGCTATCCGCTTAACATAATTTTCAGGCATTTTAAGATGCTAACGAGATGAGAGGGAGATATTTCGGAGAGGCCATGCGGCCCACTCTACTAGTGTTATCAGATGTCATCTGCCCATCTTCAGGGTTTTTCCATGTAAACTCTGGTTAATTGTGACGCAAAATATACAAGGTAATATGCCTGTATTATTATTTGAGGGTTTTGTCATGTTAATGTGTTTTACGGCCACATGGTTAGCTACCACAAAGTCCGTATTTACGCGATCCCCACAGTGAGGGCTAGTTCTTGTTCAATCTTGTGCACAGTAATTTTATCTCAGGGTTCATGTAATGTTTTGAATAAGGGTTCCTGTAATTTATATGCTTGATACCGCGATATTACGCCCGCACACATGGTCCGCTACGAGTTTCATCCAGTGGAATTTGCACCATCTAAAGCGGATTTCATACCTATGTTTTGACACGCACTGCTCCTATTACTAATCAACCACGATTATGACTCATCGCTAAGGTTCCTACTTCCACTGCTACAGACGTAATAAACACGTACAGAGAATTTTCAACGTGAATTCTCGGCTGCCTACTCTACCAGGGAACAGGAACATATAAGTAAGTGAATTCTCATTATCTGAAGGTTATGCAACCCGGCACGCACCCCCCCCCCTCCCTTCGCCACGCTGAGAGCCTATAAGCTGCCCGGACTTCGGGCAAGGCCGAGTGCCGCTGAAGAGGCATGAAACAGAAACTCTGACTACTGCTGACCCGAGTTTTTTGACTCCCACGCTAACCAGAGCAGGAGACTCGGCCTCCCCGCAGCCCGCGCTGGCAGCCAACAAGCATTACCTATATAAGTACGGACACTGCCGGGCTCGGGCAGTCATTCTTGTTTCTTCACTCGCAACGTCCTAGTGCTGGGAAATCCAGAGATCTTGTTATGCAAACACGATCTATCAGCCAGCAAACACGTACATACGTATTTAACTTCCCCTTGTCTCTTCTAGACATCTTTTACTCATGTCAGCTTCACTTTATCTTTGTATTAGTCAAGAACTAGCTATTCCCTCTTTTAACCTAGAACCAGGTAGCCTACACATGGAAGAGCAGATACCTTCAGCTCTCATTGTTCACTACTCTTCTGCTTTTCATTTACAGGGCGCTTGTCTGTGTTAATGGTTAAAGGCGGAATATGATGTGCACTGCCACTGACAGAAACCGAGAGATTGTCTACATCCACATTAGACGGCTACCTGTTTCTTTCCAGCCACCCAAGCACTAAGTTAGTGCTGGTGGGAAGAAACAGTGATGCCACAACCATTAGAAACACCTTCACATACTGAGAGGCTACAAGCTCAGGTTATTTCTCGCTTTGAGCTTTAAATTAATGCTGAAGTGACATTAGCCTGGGGTTTGCAGCTCAACCCTGTGCGAACGCACAACCAACATAGGTTTGGTGGTCGACACAGCTCCACCTCCCTGATCAGCCCACATACGGCTTGCGCCAGCAAGTCTCTATCGGGTTACACTGTAGTAACTGTTCCTGTCTAAGTGCATTACGAAAACTGTCAAACCGTTTTACTCTATGCTTTACAGGGTAAGGAGTGGCAAGAAACATAGGCAACCAAACCTAGCTCACCTTGCTATCAAACCGTGGTTGGCATTACCACTTCCTACGCCGGAAAGGCAGGTGGAATGGGACAGCCCCGCCCAACTTAGGCACCAAGCAGTAAGGCCTGATCCGGTCGTAGTAATCTACTTATCACCGTGCCTTCGTACTCATCCATCGTGTCACCCTGTGGTAAGATGGTTGTTAAACCAAACTGAAGCAAGACATGGCTGGGCCAACCCTAACTTTTGGAGCAGTGTAGCCTACAACTGGAATCGCCGCTTCGGAGTGGGCCAATCTCGCCACTATTGGATGAAACCCGCACCAACAACAACACCCAAGACGACAGTATAAGTAAGTAGTAACCAACAACCCTCGCCACATGCCTTATAACCAGAATTAATCACACCGCTTTTGGTCCAGCGGAAAAATCCTCGACAAGCGTGTCAGTCAGCCTAGCTGGGCAAGCGTCAGCGAGTTCATTTTGCCTGCTCAAATCATGTCCCATGTTCATCATGCAATATGTTATGCATTTCTTTTGTATGATGCCATTATCTTAGCATTAATCCGCTACATGTATGACTGTCTCCACACACCACGTGATTCGAGGACGAGTCCTGACGAATAAAGCGTTAGATGCAAAGATATTCGCACGTGTCCATTTCATAGTCCGTGTCATGTTTCTGGGCAAACCCTGCAGTCCTTCCTAGTGGCTGTAGGACCCTTGCTTTGTAGAGGTTGTGTCTTCAAACTCCGCGGAGCATCATCCAGTGGGAGTGTGTCAGATAAGTAACTTGCTTGGGAGATCACCTACCAGAACTGGTTAGACATGCTCAAGATGTAAAAACCTAAATCTTTGGCACATTTGTAACTTGGTACAATAAACACCTCAGTGTAAAATTTGAATGTTTTACCGTAGCATCAGTTACCCAGCCCAACCTAAATATTGTGCATTACAGTGTTATGCGTGTATACGTTGTTTTGTACGTACGCACGGGTGAGATGAACACACAGAAGCCACAGCATCCCTGAGATCCCACAGTCCCACAGTGTGGTGCGTAGGAACCACTGCTGGCGCCCATCAACCACAGGTAAAAGTGTATCGTGATCACCCAACGGCATCAATGGAAAGAGGCAAATTCACTACAGTTGTAGTAAAATTCACTACAGTTGTAAAATTCAGCTACATTGCATAACAAAATTATGTGCCTGGCGTAAGACACAATGCCTGTACAGCCAGAAATACAATAAATCGCGACTACATGACTACAAAATTGCCAAAATACAAAGTATCCAAAATGTTTAGCTAGTAAAAAAAAAAAAAAAAAAAAAAAAGGGGGGGGGGGGGGGAGAAGATGCCGAAGTTCAAAAATGAGAACCATCATCAACGTCGGATACAGAACTACTACACCACTATTAATGGGAGAAAAACTTACATTATGCAACCGTTGATAAAATCGGAAGAGTAAATATATCACACGTTCATTGTATAAAAAATATGAATTCTGAACACTCCAGTGTTTTCAGTGCAGTTGTGGTGGTGATGGTGGTAGCAATAGCCAGCAGTTAGTGCCAGGTGTTGAATTACGTGGTCGTCACACAAAGAAAAAAAAAATTAACAAATTTAGAAAAAAATATTAAACTTTAGCTAATTAAAAATAATGTTTAAGCTTTAAAATGAAAACATCCCTGCGCTCTGATTTTTTTTTTGGGGATACCAGCAGAATGCTATTAAGTCGCTACATCATCCTAAGGTTTCAATTTCGCTATGGGTAGCGGAATTCCGCTACTGTTGGCAACAATGGGCATAATGACAGAGAGAAAGAGAGTATGTCAAATAAAAAGGGGCTGCTTGTTGAGGTGGAAGCATTGACAGCAGGTGGTGGTGTTAGGAGCAAAAGGGCGAGAATGCTGCTGATGAATATGGCTTTGGCAGGGGAGGGAGAAAGAGTGACGAAAGACAGAGTGAGAGGACGGGAGCTTGGAGTAGTGTAAGCGTGGCTAGATGGAAGGTAGATTGGATAAGGGAGTAGAAAGATATGGGCATGACCTAGGACTAGTGATGAAGCTGCTTCAACCAACAACGGCCCAGAGTAGGGAGAAGGGGGGGAATAAGAAAAGCAATAGAGAGGTGTCAGCGTGGCCGGCTGAGGGAGGGCGGCCTGGCGGCGACTGCTGTCGCTTGCCGCCGCCGTGACTTTGTTAGAGGTCAGAATCAGACCCAATCAAGGTTGGTTTACAATGAAGTAAATTTGGTTGTTTACCGCTTACGGCATTAAGAAAATGTTTTAAATGTTTTGAAATTTTGATTTATTGTGATTTTTCTCTTATTTAGTAGGCAAAAAAACTTTTCACGTGGGAAAAATATTAAACGGGCACCTCACTCTTTATTTGCTCTGCGGCCAGCGTGTGAAGTTCTGTTGGTACCATCGAAAATTACCTATGGATATGGTTTATCTGTACATGCGTTTTTGGTACAAGCATTGACCATACTGTGCTGTGAATAAAGACAATTATTTCATGTAAGGAACCGGGAAATTAGGCTATCAAAAAAGTTATAATTAAAGCTTACATTCCCGAAATTTGAGAGTTAAAAAAAGTTTGATCCCAGATTGATATAGAAATTTTTTCTCGAATCAATCTCGAAAGTTCAAGTCTCCACACGTGGCTACTAAATATGGTATCTACCTGTACTCCTATTTTATTTCACGACTAAAAAACTTGCACTTTGTATAAAGATATTAACGAATTCAAGTGTGTAGCAATTTATGATGCAAAATAATATGTCGCAGTTAAGTCACTATTACATTGTAGAACACAATGCGATACCATTGAAAATAACTGGCGGACAGTTGTACAGCAATGGCGAAGCTAATGGTAATGGTTAGCATTAAAAAATGGACTATTTTCCTTAAAATTTTTCAAGGTTTTAACTAATTTTTAAAGATCTAAACAAGGGTCTACTACATGGGAGCCATTATAGGCGGGGTTGTTTAGTCAATAGTAAACTGTAGCATGAACTGGAAATTTTCTTAAGCATTATCTAATTAATGAGGTTATACTGTACCAACCAATAATTGTATTGCCTATAAGCATACAGTACGTACAGCACTACAACCATCCTTGTGGAACGTAACATGCAAGGACATGAAGCTATTACCACAAACATGCACAGTAAGTACTTAATATTTTAGC
Source organism: Dryococelus australis (assembly GCA_029891345.1). NCBI lineage: Eukaryota > Metazoa > Arthropoda > Insecta > Phasmatodea > Phasmatidae > Dryococelus > Dryococelus australis. The sequence goes on from CM057000.1 coordinate 77,384,460, forward strand.
CAAGAAATTTACATGGGCTGACACACTAACATGTCCAACTATTGTTAACACTTTCTAGTATGTCTTGTCTTTGGCCTATGTGGTTCCCATACATGTCTGCAGTAGATGATATCTTTAGTAGGACATGGGGAGAGACAGACAACAAAAAGTGTAGTACTCACGGGTGGAGGTGTGGGGGTGGAGCTGGTGGCGGAGCTGTGGCGTGAGCATGCGTGTCAAGGCGGCGTCGCTGCATCTCCTGCATGCGCTGTTGGGAGTGCCAGAGGCGCTCATGTATGGGGTAGACACGGGAGTGCTGGGTGTGCCCTGCCACCACTGGAGTATACCCTGTGCTCCTGGCTCCCCCACCGCCATGCAGTTGCCCTTGATGGCTCATGTAGAAAGGCGTGAAGCGCTGCTGGTCTGCTACAAAACACCACCATCACAGTCACTACAATCCCCATAGCATCCATCCACATTTTGTAGACAAACAAAACATAACACTGCTGTAGGTTACATATTGTATCACCAGTACAATATTCAAAAGAGACCTTTTCAGATTAACATCTGACATACATTCCAGCCAACAAAAGTATGTAATACAGAAAACTTTAAAATGACAACTCGCAGTAGTGTTTGCAGCAAATTTGGAAGAATAAGCCCATGTTTTAACAGATGCTGCTTTTTTTTCAAAATGAAAAATTGGTATGTAGTTGCAACACGAACATGAATAGTGTTAAAGTATGTCTTCACTAGAAAGAGGTACCATTATATTGTAAATAGCAATAAATCTGAAAAATTACAGAAATTAACATTCATACTATGTCATTACCATAGAAAGTAGGGGTGGAACGATACCATGTTTTCGATACTCAATACAGTTTTCAGCTCGATAACTTCGATACATTTGATACTCAATACTCTTGAGTAAAAAAATTTCAATAATGGGACCAAATTTTATTAACCACATTATCATTGTTCTCAACCAAATCCATGATAAATTTTAAAATCAAAGAAAAATCACACAAGATAATATTACAGACAATGGAAACAAATTAGAAAATGTTAAAATATTGTAAATATTTACATTATATAAATAAATAATAATAATAAAAAAACCACACACACATCAGGCATGTCAATTTTCGAACTAAGAAAACTAAAATATTTTACTTAGAAAAATCATACACAGCACATGCACAGAAAAATAGCAAAGGGGAAGCACACAGAAAGTAGGGATATATTTTATAATTCCTGTGCATGTGCGCCATGTGTGGCCAATCTAAACGTTGATATCACCAAGTTTATGTGGCAATGAAAATGGCTACAAAAGCAGGTAGTGCTTGAAGAGTTTGGTGCTATATAAAAAGAAGTTTGTTTGGATTGAAACTGTTATTGTACAAGCAATGTATGTTAAGATGAACAGTATAACATATTATATTTCTACAAACTGTGACACAAGCAGCAAAACGAACATAGCTGTCAACAGTATTTTATTCATTCCAATGTTACCAACATACGCACACACATTTTACCACGCATCATTTCCGTTAATTTGCATGAATATTTTATGTAAACATCCGTAGATTCTGTGTGTAAGCTATTTTAACTGTAGCTTTCAGATTTAAGCTGTGCATGTGTTGTATGCTATCTCACGTGCCATGTGTGTGATAAATCAATTGTAGCCGAGCCTTTACTGTTCTTAATTCCTATTTGCAATTCCTGAATACATGTTGTTCTGTTGCAATCCTTACTAAACGTTTCTCTGCCATTAATACAAAATAATTTGCAGAATCACTACATAAATATGACACTTCACGGGCTTTCAGAAAGTAATAAACTGCAGAACGAAAATTAACTGCGCCGCTTCGTAATAATAAGGAAAATGGCAGACCAAGACATACCCATGTAGATAATATTAAATTTCATGTATCAAATAAAAGCATCAATGCCCATGTTGCTATACTCGATACTTTCGATACGGCCCAGTATCTAGGGGTATCGAGGTATCAAAGTATTAAAAATCCCATCTCTAATAGAAAGGAATCATATTTTATTTATTTGTAATTTTTATTATTGTATGTAATTTTAATTGGACTGAAAAGACTCTCTAAATTAAGCACCAGCTAATTTATAATTCAAGTTTCCCATCCACCTAATTTTTTTTGGGAAAAATTAATGAATATTTAAAACTTTTCTATTTAAACTGTATTATGGTACTACCATCATAAAAACATTAGTTTGTTTCTCTGTTATTTGTACAGATATGTTAAATGTTAATTTATTTTATACAGCAAAATGTAATAGCTGATAAGCATTCTGATAGTAACTACAGAATATTTTATTCCCCTTATACATTTTACTGTCGCTGTAGAAAATTTTATGGTTTGTCTCGGATAATTTTGAACAACTTTCGACTATCCTTTCATCTTATCACGATGCAAGCTTAGGGGTCCGAGAATTGAGTTCTGGAAATGTTGCGCCGTTGTAAATTTCAGATTAGTAATGCCGAAAGATATGTTAATTAGACTTGTGAAACCGTGGGCATATGTGGAAGAGGTCTTCAAATGCCAAAATATGTAGATTTTTTCAGTGTCCCTACAGCAAGCTTTGGACAGCAAGGGCAGCAGCACGACGAAGGGATGCCATCTATCTCAGTGGTTCGACTTCACATGTGAGACGTACTTCTGTCTAAATATCATAATGCCTAACATGTGAGCTTGTGATCCAAAAATTTAAATTTGGAGATTCTTACAAACTTGAACAAAAATTGACAACTTCCCTATTGTAACCGCTACCCAGTGGAATCTGAGCTATCATGCCTTTGCTACTACAATTTTAAAGTAAAAATTCTGTGTTTCAGTCTTGCCATCAAGGAATAAAGCATATTTAATTTTGTTTTTATGGCACCCAGCTCAAATTAGTTTATTATAATGGAGAGAACCTGTAACATTGCAGATTTTTGGGGTTACGTTTATAGTTAGTCGTAGACATAATTATATATATATTATTAAAGAATACATGTTTATGTTGTCACTACATTTAATATTATTCCAAAATACGCTTTATTATACGAGTTAATAGTATAATCCTGGGTTAATTTGACAGTAGTTGATATAGAGATAATGTGTAAGTATTTATCCTTTTTATCTGGACAGTATTGAGTATTAATATTTTGTTTGTTGTTTTTCCATTTCTTTCCTAGAGTGTATTCGGCAAAAATGTTTACTGTATTAAACAAAAGTACTAAAAATTATTACCCTGGTTGTCTCTTGTCTCATCTCTGCTGACTGGCGGAGAGATATTGTCAGATGACAGCCGATCGGAGGACAGTAGACAATATTAGTAAGGCCGAAGTAAAACAGAACTAGTCTTTTCTGACAGAACATTTCTTGCCTCCTCCAAGTATGGACGCGTATCTACGAATATCAATATTTTAAGGATTTAAAACATAATAAGAATGCTGAAAGATGTTTTATAAAGATAAATAATTATTAATTGAAGAAGAAAGCACATTAATTGTATTATGTTTTAAAAGATAAAAAAATTATAAATGTATAATTTTGTTGAAGAAGAATAAGCACGAGTAAAATAAAAGTTTGAGAAATTTTAACGGCAATATTCTGATTTCTACTTAAGTAACAACTGATAACTGTGATATTTATTTAAATTGTTACAAACTGTGCCCAATGTACCAATGGCAGAGTTGTAAAATGCATGAAATGTAACAACTGGCAACCAAGTGTGTGGCTGAAGAAGAACTTCGTGACCATTGAGAACTTCTCAAGCAGAAGTAAGAACTTTGAGAACATTAGAATCTGCAGTTTTCAGCAAAGGTAAGAACCAACCCCAAGAGAGTTTATTCTAAATTTTTAAGATGTCGGATGGGTAGAGATGTGGTGTCTGAGGTATGCTGAAAACATAAGTATGTCTGCAGAGACAGTAAACAGTTCCACACCGAGGGATATCAGGTGAGAATTTTTCCACAAGATGCAAGTGTAAAAGAGAGAGGGGGGGGAAAAAAAAAACCTTTTTTTTTTTGTATTTGGCAGGTTTGGAGGAGAACTTTGGTAAGTACCGAAGTTTGACAAAATGTGTAATAATTTATAGTGAACATGAACAATTGTGACTGAGAAAAAAACCAATGTTGTTGGGTTTGGGGATAATGTAATATGGATGCCTAAGATGAAGCAAACATTGCAGTTAATATACAATAAATCAGCAGCCATTAAAAAAGAAATGCAAAAATGTAACAAAGTCATACTGAAAGGAATACAAACGTGTAACAAAAAATACTGAACGGAATGCAACAGGTTAGAGTGGGTAACGAAGCCATACTGAATGAAATGCAAAAGGTTAGTGTGTAGCGAACCCATGCAGAAAGAAATAGAAATTGTTAGAATAAAACAAAATTATAGAATTCATAATTTTGAAAAGATTTTTTGAAGGTAATGAACAAAATCATAGAGAATGGAAAGAAAATTTAAATGACAAATTTTTTTAACAAATTGATGGGATCGACAAGAGTTTAAATGGATAAACAAGAAACTGAAGGGAATTATAAAGAGAAAGTAATGAGTAAATCAGGTTCTGTATTATTAGACATGGTAATGTGCAAACACATTTGTGTTACACAAAAGGATCAGGTGGTTTTAGATACAAATGAGAATATTAATTTTGAAAGGTCTTCAAACACCAAAAGCTTCATTCCACACTTCCGCTGGTGAGTGACAACTACATCCACTGCCCTTTTGGTACAGTAGTGGCCTCTTTTGTGAAGTCTAGACAACCCCACAGTAGAGTAACTGTGTCTGAATTATTTTCATACCCATCTAAGTTATTCCTATCTTTAGTCTAGGAGCAGGTCACCTCCATCTGTCAAGCGTAGCTTACTTCCATTCGCAGTTTGCTTAGTAGTGAGAGTACGTGTTTAGGACACTGACAAAAACACATGAAAATCTGCTCATATTGCCAGAAACATCCATGGGCGAACTTACCACGTCGCCATCTTGAATCACACTGGCGTCAGGAACTATTTGTGGTGACGCCATTGCTCTAGAAGAAAGTAGGTCTCCACGACAGGATAAGTCTGATTACACTCATTACTCATTTATGTTACTTGTTTCATCATAAATTAATGTATCCTTAAAATGTCCATCCATGATTGTTTTCAATTTAAAACATGATTTTATTAAGGTTATGTCAGGAATGGTGTCAGGAATGGAACTTCGTTGTAAGATGTTTATGTGAAACTGCAGAGTTTATCGTATCCACACTCTACAGTGCGTTTTTAACTAAATGTTTGATTTGTTTGCAACGCACATACAAGCTAATGAATTCCTATTAAATTTTTCACACACTTCGTGTCGACATGGAGAACAATTTCATGACCATATAAAATGCCAATCTCACGAATGGTTGCTAAGTGGAGCTTTTGTCTTTGAGTTGGTTTGGAACTTTTTGAGTAGAACGTTTTGGCTGGAAAAGTAAAAAGTTATTATGTTATGGAGATGATGGCCGCATGACTGGATGAGGTAATTTCCACGACTGAGGAGGAGAGCCAGACACTGATTAAAAGGATGATGTCTCATCGGCCTGGAGTTCCGTTCCACTGCTGAGAACAGCTTCTACTTAGATGGCGACAAGATGGACCAGGGAGTCCACCTGAATCTTATTCAGAACTGCTCTGGTTCCCTGCGCTTCGAAGGCATCGAGAACTTCTAGTCTACTAGTCATCGCAAATTAATGTACGATTGCAATATCCTATTTTACATGCAGTATCTGCTTAAAACCAAGAATGTGTTTCAAAGTACAGTAGCAAGATAATCAGATACCGAGAGGCTAGAGAGAATGAACCAGGTATCGTGAATCTAAAAAGGACTGAGATATGACTGGTTGAACACTTACATATCTAATTTATTAGTAATTTCCAAGAAACAGTGCAAGATTATTAATGACAGTTGCACATGATTTCGCAATCATGCAAACGGATGAATATGCGTGAGGATGATGGTAATTTTTTTATAACTTTTATTATTACATTACGTATTTATGTATTATGTAACATATTACAGAAATAATATGCAACAGCCAATACGATTGGCCATACTATTGTAGCATATATCAGTAGTGTTACAGTATTATTTTGGCAGCCCAACAGGGCTATAAAATCCCCACACGTGTTTATTTAACAACTCCTGCAGATCATTTGACAAAAAAGTATTAGCAAAAAAAGTTTAAGTATCAACTGTACTGTACTCACCATGGCGTACAAGGTCAGTATACAGTACATTATATACACATGCCCAAGCAATACTAATAGATAAAAATAAAATAAATTTTCACCACCTATTGTTTTTGCTTACGTCTAACTGCCCTGCATTGTCCTATTTATGTAATTGATCACTTCCGAAATAACCTGTTGTTGATTTCGCCAAAATGTCACACTTAACTCATATGTTGTAACAAAAAATAATAATAAATACTAACAATAGAGACCCAGAATACACATCATGTATTTAGAGAGCACAAAAATAAAGTGGAAATACAGTACATGTGTACGAAATATGTACTGTAGAAATTTTATTAGACGTTAAGTAAGCAATTGCAATGTTTGCAGTGGCAGCCATGTTGGTAACTAATGACCAGAAACCACAACAGCAGTGCCATATTTCCAAGATATTTATTCATGATGTGATATTGCCAACAACATTTGCAAGTTTTTCACTTGAATATTTTACCATGAAAATTACGTATGCATATATGTATAAATGTAACACCAATAAGAATGCCTGTAAAGTTAGCAAAAAAGGAAACAACAAATTAAGGAAACACTATTTACTGTACTTTATGAATTACAATATTCAAGATATTTTTATTTCTTAGCTAGTAACTGCGACTGTTGTTCGTTGCTCTGTGGATAATACTTCCAATACGTCGGCAGCTATTTCCTGTGTACATGGTTTCACAAGAGATGTTTAAATACGATTTGTATTAAATTTGAGCATGCGTACCGCAAACAACTTCGGTGGAATGTTTATTTGTTTCTTTTATTACATATAAGATCAACACTCCTTGGTCCCCTTGAGAACTTTGATGCACTCTTGCTTCGGCTGCACTGCCGTAAGCTGCCGCTATGGGGCATGTGCTTACTCGGTGGTGCCTTAGGGTGACTAAGGAGTCTGTTTTTCTTGCGAGTGCAGATTCCCTCCTAATGAATGTGATAGCACCTTTGGTGGTGATGCTTCGTATCTGCAATGCCTGGCGGACCGGGGTTTGCAGACATTGGGATTTACGATGGCGGACCGCCTAACTGAAGGGTGCAAGGGAAGTAGAGAGGAATCGAACCCCAGGGTGAGCTTAACAATGTGTGTCTCTCTCCCAGAGAGCACGATCTTGCTCGCTGTGATGGTTGCAAAAATTTGGACGCCAGTTGTCCAGGGATGAGTTAAATAAAATAATAATAAAAATTTTAAGAACGAAATAATGTAAAATGACGTCCAGTTGAGGATGACATGGTGATCTAGACTATCCTTACTCTGCGTTAAGTTGGTAATGACATCTCCCAAGAGGGGATGGCTTGGTAGCCCGTCATTCAGGGAGGGACGTAAGTGGGGAGTGGAATCGCGATCCTATGCCTTTAAACGGGTGGTGGGATTACCACCTTAATTACTTTCCCGGCAGCTGTGTGTACGGTACATGTCTTAGTATTCTGCTTTCCTACAGTCTGTGATGAAGATGGCGGTGTACTGACCAGGGTAGGCCGGAGTGTATATAACTAAATAACGCCATCATAACTTGACCATGACCAACAAATCCCTAAGCAAAAATCGAGTTCTGATTGGTGTGAGGGGATCACTACCGGTGAGATCGGTTGTGGTATGGGTGGTGTGATCTCGAGTGCGGTCGGGAGGAGGGACGTCAGTCACCGGAGAGGTAGCTGATCGTTCTAATTTGTGCTGCAGTGCAAATCGGGCCTTGCGACGCAGTCTACTGGGAAGGGCCCCGCCTTGTTTGGTCATCGGAATAAGTCTGTAAAAATTATTATTGACCCACAGATAACCTTAATTATTCTAGGTTCACCAAGTATGGCACTGGTCGTGCATTCTCCAACCATTGTCCAGTATTCCTGTTCGAGTGTCTTTTCAGTCACACGGATGCTTTACCAGATAACCACGGCCAGAGTTGGTATGAGTCCGTGGAGAGGCGTGGTAGTTCTGGGCTTACCCAAATGCCAGAGTATGTCTTTGTAGACTAGAGATCCCGTTAGGAACCCTCCAACACTAGGAAACTTGGTCCGCTCACACTTATCCAACAGAGAAGATTCTAGAATTAGGTTTGAGCCGAATTAAGCAACAAAGTAACCAACTTAATTTTATATGAACACGGGGCAAAGTAAAATAATTAACTATCTGAGTAATTATGGTTTCAACTAAAGCATTTTTATTTAAGCTAATAGAAAAGTCTGGGGAAAACAGATTAGTACATGCTGCTAAGTGATTATAGTTTCCCCTCGTGAGTTACGCTTAACCAGGTGAAGGTGTACCTGGAAACTTCAAAACTAAACTAGAATTATAATTTCCAAATTCTAGGTTGCACTTTACAGTGACAGCTCTGAGGGAGGACCTAGACGTCGCAACAGACTGCTACCGTGGAGTCACGGATGACTGGGGTACAAGATGCACGATGCTGTCATAGAGATTACTTCTGGAGAACTGCAGGAACTGGTGTTTGAAGTTGAGCCTTGGACAGGCTGCTAGCTGGAGAGAGAGCCTTCTTCAAGCTGTTGGGAGAGGAGGAGTCCGTCTGGACCCTAGGAGGGCTCACTGATCATTGCAGTTGGCGAGCCGACGAACTCCGGCAAGGGCAGTTTGACACTTCCTTATATAGTCCCCGCTTCTGCTTCGTGGTTGTACAAGGGGTGCAAGCCTCTCGACACAGGGATTGGCTATCTCTAGCAGCAGGCTGCATAGTGTATTTTCTTATCGCCCTCGAGTGAGGCTGATGACAATTTTACCTCCTCGGCCCAAGGCTCTGCATCTATGACGTCATTGGGCGCAGAGGTGCAGCGATCTTGTGGGTATCTTTCCAACTTCTTTATCTAAGTTGGCTGGTGGGAGGTGGCGACCGCATGTCGGAATCCGGACGGGCAGTACAATTTTATAATTAATTGTTTAATTATAAGTGTGGCTGTGGTTGCCCAGGCTCATGGAATCAACTCTATCGGCACGTGAATTTAGTATGCCACTGTTGTGACTTGCCCGAGCTCTTTAATGCTCGTTGATAGGGTGAAGTTGTCCGTAGAATGCGAAGGCGTGCTTCGCAGCAATGTGGCATGCGTGAACTTTATAACAGGGTTCTACTGTATAATGAGTTTTTTTTTATATTCCCATTTACATTGTTTTATTTTAATTAAACTTGAAAAATATGTAACACAGGTCTATCATTGTGTTCAACGTAAAGTTTAACGAGGTTGGATTTTTTTTTTTGGTTGACTAATATGTCTATTCCACATCTACAGAATGTTCACATTTATAGAATTTTTATTATCAGTCCCCAGAAATTCTACGGATAGACGTTCTACTCTACTAAGGCAGGGCCAGACCAGCACGACCCAGAGAAAAAGGAGAATCGAGCCAGGCCTCAACCAGTAACCAACCAGACTTCTGGGAGTCTGTAAATACCCTGTGGTGATCAAATCCATTAGCTGAGAGAATGTCCGATCTTAACCTTACTGTTAACGAACCGACGAAGCCATCGCCACAGTCGACACGGCCACTGAAACCAGACTAGAAAGACGTAGCATAGCTAAGGGTAATGGAGCTGGTGCACATACCATTAGTTTTGCACATCGTCCAATGTTGATTCCACTACTTATGCTTAAGGTGGAATGACGAAGCACGTTATACAGACAGACTGGAGTTCCGGTGCGAAGAATGTCAAACCTGGGAAACGGTATATTGTACTTGGTTCACATGGATGGGTTAAGGCATATATACCGTTAGTTGTATAAATTGCACTCCATCATTTCACCACCTGTGCATAGGGTGGCAGGACGAGGAAATCAGCAGACCTGGATTAGCATATAAATGTAAGGTGTGTAAGCAAGCAATAGAATACTGACCAAGGAATCAAGGTACTCACCACAGTATGATGTTCACATGGAAGAACGATGGGCACCAGCTACCAGAATTCGTGGGAAGACCCCAAAGAAGACTTGGTGAACTTTACGCAGGAATGTGAATGGGAGTTGAGAGAAAACAGAGTTCCATCCAAACAATGGGTTGTCAAAACCCATAAACAGTTAAAAGGCGAAGGGGTAGATTGGTGGAAAAAATACCAAAAATTCATAACAGAGAAGTACTAGCATACCTCACCGCAGAATTCCACAGTCAAACCCAGGCCACAGAGGAAGAGGGCAAAATCTTTATCTGGAGAAAAGTGCAGAAGTACGACCGGATTTCCTCCCTAATTTACGTAATTTGCTTCAACTTCCCAGGCCACAGTCAGTAAATAAGTTGGTTGAAAGAACTCTGAAAACCGAGCGGAATTATAAGATGCAAGCATTCCTATACAGGATGCATAGCCATAAAACCCAGGAAGCGGCCAAGCCATTCAAACCGAAAGAGAAACCTGCTAACCTCATCCTGTCGCTCCCCAAGTGCTGGTTTTGCTTGGAACGGCACTTCCACTGGGACGGCTTGGTCAAGCCGGCGAGCAGGTGGGTGAGTAGGGGAAGTGGGAACAGCTGACGCACGTGAACTCCTATAGTGAGAAACCAAGAATAAAAGACCCAGTAAGACAGGAAACTGCAGAACTGGGTGCCTAGGTGGGCCACCACCACAAGACAAGAGCATGTCTACATCCAAACAGTTACTGAAGAGTCAGATCCACCTGAAGACCCTCATATTGAAGTAGAAATCAATGGATGTCGGGCACTCACCCTTCTTAACTCCGCAGTTACTGGAAATTTCTAGGCATCTGAGAGTACTAACTTCTTGACATTTCTTTGGACCATATAGTTTTCTTACTTGTAATAATTGTCTAGAGATATTTTAAAAGCTATTTAAACATTTGTTATGCTGCCTCAAGTATACAACATAGTCAAAATATAAAAGATTGCAAAAACTTATTTTGTATACAGGATGATTTACAAGAAGTTACCACCACTCGCAGGGCTTGTTCCATATATCATTTGGAGCAAAATATGTTCTATAAATGTGGATCCTATTCCCAATATTTACTGAGTAATTCGAAAAATTGGAAATACCTAGATTTTTGCACATGGGGATAGATGGATATTTTTTTACCAAAGAACTGCACAAACACGTGAGGAACTACTTACACGTATCATGCATGCCGCTAAAGAAATCAAAGACAGCCATATGCAACTATGTAGAGCAACACGTGTGGTTCATAAGTGTGCGGCCAAGTGCATGGAAGTAGACGGAAACATTTTTGAACATTGTTTGTATGCTTATTAGATGGAATTGTGATGCTCAGGAGAAAACAATACAGTCTGATAAAACATCACTGTATTTACTTCAGAAAGGCTTATTATATTATTAATCCATTTTCAAATGTTTTGAATTACACTGTAAATATTGGGGATAGAGTCCACATGTATATGACATATTTTGCTCCAAATGATGTAAAGAATAAGACCTGTGAGTGGCGGTAACTCCTCATGAATTATCCTGTATATTAGAACACAAATTTTTCTAGAATTAAAATCCGTTAAAATGGATAAAATCCATTAAAATGGTAGGCCTGCTGTAGAGTGTATTGAGTAATAATAACTGTGATCCGAAGAAAAATTAAACCCAAATTTTGAAAAACCAAATTAGCTTTGATTACAGTGCTTAAAAATCTGCTTACCTAACATAAATCTTTAGCATTTACTTGCAGAAAGAAGCAATATTTATGAAAGAGAACTGCAGGCATATCTTGAAGAACCCAATATACGAAGGCCTAAAAATCCTTGTAGTTAGTGGAATATGAATCGACAGCATTTAAACCCCTTGACACCAGTAGCAAAGCATTACCTTTTAATACATGCTATTCACGTAGCAAGCGAAAGACTATTTTCCACAGCAGGGAATACCATTTCGAATCGCACAGAAAACATGTCCCCAGAGCATACAGACGACAGAAGACTTTCCAAATATTGTCTTTCTAACTGCATTTATATTTCATTGTTGTATGTACTTAAAAACTAGTGAATTAAAGTGCAGAGTGAACATATATAATTTAATAAATAACTTTTTGGTAACAATAGAGATTTATGTGAAGTACACACTCTGCAAAATAAATTCAGCTCCACTCAAACTGAAAAACCTGTGCTCGCAGATGCCTAGGAATTTTATTAGAAGTAATCATCTCACTCCCAACAAACGAGCAACGTTATGCTAACAAACAAGACTAGTACACATGACCCAACATAGTCAAACCCTTAGGATCGACGACAGAACGACCTTGACTACGAATTTTCCATGAAACTAATCACACAATATTCGTAGTCTCACCCGATATTAAGGAAGAAGTAATACTGCGGCAACCTTGGATACACCAACAGCAATGCATTTACACGGGGGGGGGGGGGGGGGGGGCGCACACAGATATATATATATATAGAATAACATAAGGTGACTGTCAAATAGGATCACAGCCCAGGTCTGGCAAACCCACCACCGATAACCCTCAAAGGGATTAACCATCACTTAAAAGAACAGGAGTTCCCACAATTACAACAGATACTGGCAAACCACGCCAGTGCTTTTGACCAAGTGCAATTTCTGCGTCAGATGTGTAGCATTCAACATGAGATATGGCTGACAACTGACCAGCCGGTGTATAACAGACCTTACCATGTGTCTGCTTGGAGACAACTCCTAAATATGACAAAGGTCCAGACGATGAAGGAACAATTGATTGTAGAGCTGTCTGACACCCCACACAATTCCTGGGTATTAGTTCTTAAGAATGATGGACAGTTGATATTCTATGTGAATAATAAGGACCTGAATGACCTTACTCATCCCATCGCACAGCCGGCCATCAACTTAACCCACATAATCCAGGATATAGGGGCAGCGAAGATAGATATTCAGTACCCTGGACATGCAGTCAGGATACTGGCAGATATCAGTACGTTCCAAAAGTATGAAGTACATGGTTTTTCCCACTCCGGAGGGAGAAACTCTACAGTTTAAAGCCACATTGCTCAGGTTAAAGAATACCCTCGCCACCTTCCAGTGAATGATGTCAGCTGAGGTCCTGACGAGATATATCTGCCAATTTTGCTTCGCTTACCTGGACAATATCATTGTACATTCAAAGTCCTGGGAAGAGCATTGTGGACACCTACAAAGGGTGCTAGAAAGGCTCGAGTAACACGGCGTCAAGTAGATTAAATAATATCAAAGCAATTTTATAAAATAATCAGGTTCCCCACTGTTTTCTCAAAGCGTAAATAGGCACTACGCAAGAATATTCAATTTAGTTGAATTCGTTAATTTTTACCTTTTAACCTATTCTTTTCCAGAGGTGCCAAGTAATACGAATTTTCCGTAGTTCATACGAATTATGTATCGTCGCTACGTAATTACGAATTTTGCTGAAATACTACCGAATTTAATTTTTTCAACTTTTATTACAAAATTTGTGCTTTTGTTTACTTTGCAATAGTAATAGTTATTATTCACGTCATGTCACCTTAGATAAAACAACGTTCTGTGTGCCAATGACATATGTAAATATGATATGTCGCTGTGTGCAGTGTTGGTGTTCGTTACAGTATTATTTTTCCGAATATGCAGTGTTAGCGAACCAAACGCATAGTGCTGCATGCAAAGTGGTGCACTCCATCCTTTCAGTAGTGTTAGTATCTGTGGTGATGTGATTCCTGTGGTAATATCCGTGACCGCGTGTGTAGCATAACCTACAAATGAAATATAGTGTTCTAATGTTTGAAAAATGTCGAAACCAAAGAACAGTAAAAAAATTCCATAAAGAATATTCACAGTTGTGGACATCTTTATGTGCTTCCAGCGTAGCTGAAAACCATGCATTTTGTCAGTTGTGCAGTTGTAATTTCAGTGTACAGCATGGCGGGAGACATGACTAGACAGCACGTTAGTAGTAAAAAACATTAATACTTTCTGAAGATGCAAGTTGCGACTAGGCCTATAACATCTCATTTTCAAAGTGATATAACAGATCCAACGTCAAAAGCAGAAGTGTTTTTTACTAAGTTTTTGGTTGAACATAACCTACCGCTTGCTGTGTCCGGTCATGTGGGGCCTTTGTTAAAGGCCATGTGTCCTGACTCCAAAATTATTCAGAAATATTCCTGCAAACGAACCAAGACAACAACGATAGTTCAGGCACTTGCAGAGTCTTCCCTAGAGGAAATTATAACTGATGTATTAGGTACGGCACTTACTATTGCTACAGATGGCAGTAATCATGCTGGTGAAGAAACACTCTATCCAATTGTAGTAGTTACGACATATAGGTCTGATTTGGGGAAAATTGTGTCTGATGTTCTAGCAGTTCCAGTGTGTGCACAATTTTTGTCGTAAAAGATATATCAGGGTTCCTAACTATTTTCAGATGTGAAACTCCCTTATTTTTCCAGGTTTTCTAGGTTTCCACTGATCCTGTATACACCCTATTTGGAAAAATATTGTCAACTGATAATTTATTGAAACTACTGATACAAAAAAATGACTACTGAAAGCTCTCATAAATGGTTGGCATCTCTGCTTTTTACGTAAAATTACTAGACTGCGTCTGCAAAGATCTCCAGTCTGCAAAGACATACTCTAATACCTGGGCGAGTCCAGAACACCCACGCTTGTATACAAAAGCACTTCTATTCTAATCCGTCAGGAAAAGACCGATTGAAAATGCAAGGGAGAGAGGAAAATAAAGGAATTGGGGGGGGGGGGGGGAGGAGAAGGTGAAATAATATGTGAAAGCAGCACTAAAAGAAACCATGAGTAATACGTAATATCCTTGATGATCCCCAATATGTAGTGTTTTTAATTTTAAAGTGATAGTTGTTCATTACCGATAGCATCAATAAAGTTAACAGATACCCGTTACCCAAGAAATGAGACATGTGCCAATTATCCAGACAACAGAGAGGTTATTATTGGACATCGGGTTATCTATACTGTAAAGTAACAACTTCAACTTGAACAGTATTATTAAGTTTTTAAAAAGATGGTTTTAGGTTGGTGCAACAAATGTTAAAACTTGGTGCCCAGAAATTTTAAATTTTGGGAACTGCAAAATAACTACGTATGTTTATTTGCGAAACTCTGTAGTAATTCCCATATTCGCAAAATATCAACCAAATTACTTGTTTAAGTGTTTCTAAATACACAGTGCGAGCTTCTTTAACGATGAAAACTCCTACAAATATTAAGTTTTACTTTTCCATTTGTTATGCAGGATTATAACTCATTTACTTCATATACCTGCAAAAAACTATGTGTGTGGTGATCATGTTGACTATAAAAATGTAAACTAAATTTTATGTCACTACAACAATTAATAAATTGATTATTAGC
Source organism: Dryococelus australis (assembly GCA_029891345.1). NCBI lineage: Eukaryota > Metazoa > Arthropoda > Insecta > Phasmatodea > Phasmatidae > Dryococelus > Dryococelus australis. The sequence continues at coordinate 77,400,017 of CM057000.1, forward strand.
AAGATTGAAAGATTATCGTTGCATGTAACATTCTATATGTCCAAATCGCTATGGCGCTTGTTTGCGGGCAGAATCATGACATGTATTTTATTTATAAAATAACATCCCTAAACAAAAACATTGGAGATATGATGAAAGTAAATAGTACAGACATATAACAGAGATGAATATTTTCTTTGTCAAATATAATAATTACGCCCAAATAATTGCGCTATATTTGTAAACACTGCCGACTTTACTGATTATACGTGCTTGGTGGTTATATTCTTCACAACAAGCAAATATGGCAATTGCTACTCTAGTATTGAGTGAGGGTGGTGATTGTTGACAGCTACCTACTTTGCAAAACATGTTAAGATTGCCAAAAATATAGTTACCGATTTAGATTGTGTTCGAGAGTTTGAAAGATAAGATTTTTTTGTTTATAACTGACCTGTGCAAAACCGCGATGTAAACATTGACGGGTGGGAAAAGAAATGTGCTTAAACACTGCCCATGCCATATGAACAGTGATTTGGTGATAGCGGGGGACGAAAAACAAAGACAACTGCATTGGAAGCATATCTGTGTCATTTTCATATTGCCAAGAAAAAAAAATAGGTTGCTGCCACTTTTCGTAAAAACCTTTCTACTACATAATTTATATTTTCATTTTATCAGTAATAAAATATTAACTTGTACCTTGTAGTTAGGTTGTAGATTTGTGTTGGAGTAAGATTGAACTTGATGCATGACATCTTTTTCAAGATGCATTAACGTCCTTCTCAGCTGTTATCAATCGTCTTCTACTCACTACGCCACTTGATGACCTTACCTCCGGCCACCAAAGAACCGTTGTCTTCAAGTGACACTTGACACATTCGGTCCCTTCTGGACAACCAGTACAGCTAGATAAGTTCAGTCATCTAGACTTTCTGATCTCCACATTACCCTATATCTTTGCGAAGGTAGCCTCCACCTGCATCCATAGGGTGTTCACCTTCCCCAAGCCCTACGAGGATAGGAGGTAGTGCCTTGACCAATGCTGTTTATTTCCATTAAAGGAACAAACACTGCGCTCACTTTCGAATATCACTTCCATATCCTTGTACCCCTTCCTTGTAGAAACCAGACCTAACCGGGGGACGGCAGGAGACCGAGGGTTGATCTTTCTCGTAACAACTCCTAACACCCACAAGACCACCTTGTAAAGCCACCCATTTGACGCACCAGTGCGGTAAACGGTAGAGCCTACACTAGGATACCACTCCATGCGAGTTGGAATGCCAGTAAGGGTCAGGGGTCGGCCCTTCTCAACGCAAACTAGGGGTGCCGAAAGGGGTACTTCCTCGGGTCTGGGGGGACCCGCGCCTACGGGACACTCACCACATGAATTGAACACCTCCCAGGCGGAATCGGTTTGTCAGCTTAGAGGTTACCTTCCTCAACACACACTAATGGTGCAGAGAGGGGTAGTGCTCTGGGACTGCGGAGACCGCCCTGTCGGGGTACATCATGTCGAGACCACTGTCAACGTTACGCAGCTTGACCAACTCCCCACCCTGGTGTTGGCGTCAGGGTGAGATCCAGCGTGGTTCAGTGGCCCTGCTCCAACTACACTGTCACAACGTACATGTTCACTGCCCCACTCCAACCAGGTCTGATCATAGACTTCAGTCTATATGCAATTTACCTACAGTAGTGATGTTCAAAAGAGAGAGAAATGGGCATGGGCTGCTTATAAATCTCGCTGCATCTTCAATTCCTTGGTGATGGGTACAAACTATTAATTTGTATGGTCTGGCGACAAATACAAGGATTAAAAAAAGATGATATTCAGGAAATACAAATAAGATTGTTATCGGGCCAGTGTGAGAGTGATAAAGGGGATGAAAAAAATGGCAAAGAAAAATAAAGAAATGGCTTGAAATGTCCATGGGAGCAAGCCACCATACGCCATGAACTCACCATATCAGCTCGACACAGGCTATCCCAACCATCTTCGAAGCACCAACCAGGAGTGCTGAGGGGCACCATCCTGTGATCCACACCATTCTCTGTAGCACTAGCAAACTCCATGATAGGAATTTCCCCATAGCCATTGGAGCACCCGAATTGTACACCAACTCAAACAAACTCCCATCAGCCACCGCATCCATTGAGAACAACCGGACTCCGAAAACCGCTCCACACAAGTCATACGACCAGCCCAAACTGGAACCACCTCAGGGAACACACGACCCAGGTATACCTACACTAGCCAAAAACCGTCACCCGCCAAGTGGTCCTAACAGAGCCCAACTTTGTACCAAGCCGTCAGCCCACGAGGCTGAAACTATACACAGGCAAAGCTCCCACCACTCACACAGAGTAACTCGTAACCTATAAGATGCACCTAGCCTAGCGTCTAAAGTCACTTTGGGTCAGTGACTGGACTTACCGCCAGAGTCGGTTACGCATCAAACTATACGGGATTTTATAAAAGTATTGTTATCTGCAAATGAATAAAAGCTGTATTTGCGTACAAATCTTGTAAAACTTGAACTGTAGTGAATGTTATTGGGCAGTTTTAAACGTCTCGATAAATTACAAGATTTATCGCAACAAAAATTACTGTGACGTGACAATGTGCAATACATGACAAGTGTGCTCTTTTAAGGTTGTCCTTTCATCCTTACATTAAATATTTTTTTATGTTTTCCGCTTGAATATGTACTGATTAAAAGGGCGAATAACAACTTCCAATTGGTTTAAGCCAAATTATTACAAAAACTGCAGATTCATTTCTAATTAAAAGGTATGCAATTTTGTGCTATAAAATTATCCGGAGATATATATTTTTTTTTACAAAATGGTGAAATCACCTCATTTTAATTACCATAAAATGGTGCCTGATTAATAAAGTACCATGTATAAACAATGATGGAAATAACATTTTTTTTTCAAACGATTTGTGTTTACTTGACCATGAACGGCTTACACAACACTGCTTTTCTCACACATACACAGTTCACAACCATTCCATAAACTCTATATTCTAAGACTTTCCATTGTTCCCAAGAAAAGTTTGTTATTTCAAAGAGGTCGTTATTGAAAAATCCTTTTGAGTTAAATTTGTTTCATCAATAAGCCCAAAAAAAAGACATTATTTCAAGAGTATTGCTATTCCAGGAGTCTTAAAAATGAGAGTTGACTGTAATTTCAATGCTACACATTTGCAAGAAATAAATACAACAAAATGCCTGTCAACTTTTCAAATCCTCATTAGTAAAATTTTTTGAAAATTTCAATTTCTAACGTAAACAGGACGCAGCATTTTTCCAAAAACCTACAGAACTTAAAAAAAAGAAAATTTCTTCCCGAAGGCCTATTTTCATACATGTTAATCTATCACTTTAACCCTAAATTACAAAATAAATACGAAGTAGAAGTTAAAAATTCTTATGGGCAAGACTTCTTTAAACTTGCAGAAAATGCAGTTTTCACAATTACAGGTTAACTCTGTGAGAATGGGCGTATGTCAACCTGAAGTTTAAAGGAAATTTCTTTGCAAGAAAGTGAAAAATTATTGTAAAATTGTTTTCTAAACTAGGCCTACTTATTAATAATGTTTTCTTTTAATTTTAAGAAAACTTTGCAGCTTAGTGTACAATGAAAAGTAATACTAACACTAAATATTAACACGTTACAAGCCTTACCTTCACAACAACTTTCCTTACAATCAACTTCAGTTATTAACAGTTCACATTAACACTGCAGCTGCTGTGTTACATGTTATTTACAACACACTGTCTTACATATTATTTAAAACCACCAAACTTACAACAACAGTTCAAACTTTGACCCTAACTGATACTGTTGACTGACCATCATATAATTTTTTGACACGAAACAGGAAATGTCTTTTCGAACATAGGCCTTTCATGGTATGCTACACTTATTGGAATGTTCTGTTCAACTAGAAAATACGTGAAATAGCATTCCGCTCCTGTAACAGTATCCGCAGCATAACTTTTTACAAAGAACTGTCCAATTTCAACTTATTAAAACAGCTTTTTATATTTTAAATGTGTTTTCTGCATTTCACGTGGTTGAAAATATATTTTCTGCCGCCTTGTGCAGTGTTACATTGTGCCTACAAACACAGCAAAACGTGAACTTCTCCCCTTTGTTAGACTTTACTATAGACGGAAATTTTTCAGTCTACTCTTTCCGTAATCAGAAAATAGGTTTTCTTATGTTTCCCACTCATTTTGCCAATTACTACGCGACACAACGTTTTAAAAAATTTGCAATTACAACATGAACATGGCCGACCACTAAACACAAGCACACTGTGAGGTGCATAGATATGGCGAGATACGAGTCATGAACACTTCATAAAAATACGACTTCAGGGCTGTCTAAAACTTCAATCAGCCAATAACATTACGCGATTAGTTACCAGATTCTTTGTTACAGTGATGCGTCTCTACCGTACTATCTATGGCGATCATAAGAAAAATACGCAAACAAACCAAACAAAAATGTTACGATGAAGAAGAAAAACCGTTAAAACTTTGGCCTTTTTCCGTAAATCCGTAAACACAACTATAAAATCCGTACACTTTACGGACAAACAGTAAAAGTTGGCAGTTATGGAACACCCACATGCTGCTTATGCAGTTGAGATAGGAATGGATGATGAGAGGCTGTTGCCAGACATGAGAAACACACCAGAGTGGTTCCTCATTAGCATGGAGAATGAATGTGATGAGATGTGGGTAGAGATATGCAGTGGTGGAAGAAATGGTAGAAAATCAGAAACCCACTTACTGTCAACAACTTCCACCATGTTTACTATAAGTTAACTGCCTCAGATCTGCTAGGAAGTAACCTGGATTACTGTAGTAGAAAGTTGACCCAGAAATAGTACAACCACATAGAGCATCTCAACTATATAGCTAATGAAGAAAACATGAATTGTACCTGCGGTAGGTGTGGGAGGATGGCAGAGGCAGCGCGGTGGAGGCGGGCCCCAGTGGGGATGGGAATGAGGGTGCACGCATGCTCCATACACCCCGCACAGTGGCAGGGTGGGTGGTGGGGGCTGTGCATGCTCAGGGGTTTCCTGGCACTGGTAGCGGCCGATGGCAGACGCAGGTGTGGCATGCGCGGGCTGGGAGTGGTAGGTGGCAGAGGGCGTGGCGGAGGCGGTGATGGGGCAGGTACACTACCCCCTGCAATTGCAGTGTGCCCTGAGCCCGACCCATCCACCAGCATCTCGTCATCCGACTCCTGGGTCAGGTCCACCACCACCGGCTGTAAACACACACTATCACCCTTGTAGTATCATGCCACTTTGCTTCCACAAACACTGAGCCATTACTCTCACACCATGTACAAGGAACGAGGGCAAAAGTAGTACAATTTATGAAAATCCTCTTACATCTGGAATAACTGGAAAAATCAAACTTTTCAGGAACTAATTTTTTTGAATTGTTAAATATAGATGATGAACTACTTTCTTTAAGTTTATCTAAGCAGGAACTCAAACTACAAAGATTATAATATCGTTATAGTATAATGGATATTAAATTTGAAGGAAACATGTTTTGCTATGAATTCACAGATTTCTATACATCTGCAGCTTCCCTTCTAAATGCAGTTTTAGAAAGGTACCATACTTTGCCTCCCACCTCCCTGGTTAAAGGCTCGCTGCACTGCACATGTCGTGCCAGCATGCAAGTCTTAACAGAGCATTCCAGTATAGACAGAAATGACAGCAAATGCAGGGCTAGTTATTTACGAATGTTAAATGTAGTAGTGTGATCGTTCCACACTTTTACAGATACTGATTCCAGATTCAATTCTAACATCCTTGTTTAGATTCTACACTTTGGACAGCATTAAATTCTCATTATCTAATACACAACAAAAATTTCTCAATTGGAATGAATAGTATGGTTATAAAGAAGACCTGCCGAGTTAGTTATTACGTGAATAACATAACAAAAATGAAAAACATCGTATAAATTTTTCCAATTTGATATAGCTTAATATTAATAAAATTTTTTGCCTCTTGCAATTATGTTCTTCGAAAATTTCACATCTGCGTAATTCTCCACCACTGTAAAACACAGTACAACTCTGTTTAGACACTTCTGAAGGGACTGAAAAAAATCATGTTTACTAACAAGGAAAACTCATGTGTTCAAAGAGTTAATTTACACATGTAAAAACATATTGGGTATATTTGATTATTCATGTGTTCAAAGAGTTAATTTACACATGTAAAAACACATTGGGTATATTTGATTATACAGTGTAGGGCTATTTGACTTTCTAGTTTGGCACTGGGGATTTTTGTAGAGAAAAAAAACCGTGGATTACGGATGCTACAGTAATCGAAGTGCGTGCACACGAGTGTTGGCAAATCAAGTTTTGAACATTATTTACAGTGGTCCCATGGATCATCACCAACTCAAGTAACAAGAGATATGTTACTGGTCCTCAAGACTTGGCTATGAGGTGCAAAGTGATAAACAACGTACAAGATATAAAATTAATGAACTTCTTAAGCAAGAAACTTCCTTAAAACTGTTTCACTGTAGTTCCTCGAACTGCCGCATTTTAGCATTGTACTCTATTTGTATGCTTCAACAACTCAAGTTACAAAGTGTAGCGGCACCATGAAGAAGGCCTTAACAAATTGTCATGTACGTCGCTGTATGAAACCGACCTTAGACTTCAAACAAATCCAGGATGCCAGGGATATAGTGAAAATACTGCAACACGACAACACCCCCCACTACTGAAGCCTGAAGGAGGTCAATTGGCTAATGCAAAACAAGGGATTGATATAGGCCGGCGCGAAGCGAGGGTCGGGACTTTTCAATGACAGCGGCCAGAAGGAGCTTCCACGTCAGGAAGTCAGGCAGCGAGGAGCTCACTGCCTTGGGTGTGTCATGCGTCGTGATCCGAACGAGCCAGATATAACCTCCGGCCTCAAGATTCAGGTTGGGACTGTCATTAGTTTGAGTCAAGAAGGCGTAACTGCTAGCCGATTAAATATAAATTTAATATCATTTAGTAGTGCCCCGCATCAATTGACACAATTAATAGGAATATTGTATGTAAATTGTGTTACAAGACGGATTAAAACAGTGTATTATACCACTTAATATTAGCACAGTAGCTACACCCCCAAACTATATGTATGGTGCATTGTGGAGAACAATAGCAACTATTACAAGAGGCCACTGCTGTATCAAGACATGCACAAACATAATTTGCTTGTCATATCCTGCTTTCCATTTCCTGAAAGTATCATTTCATTTGTGTATTTCCTTCATGGTGTTGTATTTTTCACACGAATAGTTGTACTACCTCTAATTGCTAAATAGAGGCAGAATAAATAACTCATCTTTATACTATTAAAACTTGCTGCCTCAGTCTGTTTCCGTCTCTTGCCACTAGGAACACTGATTTTGCTTGTTTTCCGCACTTGGTCTTGAGGCACAACATATATTCTGACTATGCTACACACGACTTCGCCTCATATGAATGTGACTTCATATCATCCCAGGCAAGACAGAACGGTACTGCTCGCTCCTCGAATGCCCACAGGTTACGCCCCTTGTCGCAGGGGCTGTTACAGACATGTCAACTTGTAGTGTTCACCCAAAGTCAGGCGTCTCATGAACCTCCCCCAAGGAGAATGTAAGTCCGTGTGCAGCCCAGGAACGCCAGTTGTTCTCCAGCAGCTCTCTGGGGGTTGACTTGAACTGTTTCCACGGCTAACCGCGAAGGGTAGTTGAATTTCAATAATATTTATTTTATTCATAGGGGCGGTGCTTGCATGTAGGATTCCAAGCAGGTGGTGTATACTGTAATTACGTGCTTTAATTACAATTACGTAATTGGCTGTCCAGACTAGTGGAATCTCCTTGCACTATATGTTTATTTGATTCCCCTATGATATTACTTGCCCCTGAGCTCAGGTCGCTCATAGATGGAGCAAAGTCGCTTGTAGAGAGTGCATCTGTGATGTGCAGCATGCTGGCATGCATCAAAGTGAATTTATTTTGGTGACAAAGGTGCAGTGGCATCTGCAGTGTTTAAAGCTCATTTTGGAAGGTGGGAAAAAGGCTTTGGCTAAACCAGGCGACTTGGAAAAGTGTGCCTTTTTTCGCTCAATGTGCAAAGAGCTCACAAAAAATTATAGACAAATTCGACGAGCATATCTCCAACCTTGAGATTTGCAACTGCGAAACAGAAACAGACTTGCCCTGTAACTACTCTTTGCAATGGGACGAATTTGATAAAATATATTTTGAAATTGATGCTATCAAAGACATGCTTATTATCAGTTTTGACACACTAGCTGTTGGTACCATAAAAATTAAGGATGCAGACAAACATTCTGCCCTGAAGATGTCCGCTATAGAACTGCCAAAATTCAATGGTGACATTACGCAGTGACAAGCCTTTTATGATTTATTCCCGACACTTATTCACAACAGATGTTTGCATGAAATTTAAAAAAAAATTTCTGTATTTGAAGTTGTCATTGCAGGGTGAGGCACTTTGGTAAGTATGTTACCTGTGACAAATGCCAATTATGAAGTAGACAGAAATTTGCTTGTTCAGTGATATAATCTGCTATGACTAATTGCTCATCAATATTTAGAGTCAATTTTCAACACTCCTTCAGTCAGTTCAAATTGTGTCCAATCCATAAAGGGGCTACTAAATATAATTACTGAAAACATAGGAGCCTTAAAAGTTATTGGCCTTCTGACAGATCAGTGGGATGCTAAATTATTGCATTTGTTGGTACGTAAATTGGACTGTCAACTAAAAACAGCGGGAACTCGCTTTGTCACATGGTGAGATGCCAATGTATGCTAAGTTTATGTCCTTTTTGGAGAAATATTCAGAAGTAGGCCTAACTGAATTAGGTGAAGTTAATGCAAAACCAGTTGGCGGCAGCACCTTTGGTTTGAACAAAATGAGGTCAAATAGAGTATCAAACAATTCTAAATTTGTTTTGAAAATGTTGAAACTATAAGTCCATGACTGTGTGCATTGCAATGGGAAGCACTCCGTCACTAAATGTGAACCCTTCCTACATCTGCCCAGTGAACACAGATACATTAGTGTGAAAGAATTAAAACTGTGCATTAATTGTTTGAGGACAGGACATTTTGTAAGGAAGTGCTCTTCTAACTTTACATGTTGCACTTGTAATAAAAGTCATCATACACTCTTGGATCTTGCTTCATCTGTATCTAATGAACATGGGGAGAGAGGAAGTGGTTCATCAGATGGTAACGATTATGCCAAAAGGTCTGTTTATTGCACAGGAGACCAAATAGAGCCATCCACAGTGTTATTCCCTGCAGTGGTGAAAGTTTTGGATAGTTGAGGTCAATCACATTCAGTTAGAGCCCTCATTGACCCAGGCTCACAGGCATCATTCATTACACTGGAATGCCTTCGAAAGTTGCAACTACCATTTTCTCAGTGTAATTCACTATTAACCGCTCTGGGTCACACCCCTCTTCCAGCTGCCAAGGGAGTAACATGTTGTAAGATAGTTTCTCAGGTGCTTCCAGATGAGATAATTACAGCGGATGCAATTGTGTTGTCGCAGATTGCATCATCTGTTCCACAAATGCCTATCAAAAAGCAAAAGTGGCCCCACTTATCGAACCTTGTACTGGCAGATCCCAAATACAATAAGCCTAGGTTGATATGCTTCTTGGTGCAGAAGTATTTCCTGTAATTCTTTGAGATGAGAGCATTCGAGGTTCACCTGGAGAGACAGTGGCAATCAATACTATCTTTGGTTGGTTGTTTATGGGTAAGGTAAACCAGAGGCAAACCTGTGAACCCTCATGTCAAACCTTTTTTGTTTCTTCACTCGAACCTGTGGATGATATAATAAATTCTGGGAAGCTGAAGACGTGCCATGTTATCTTACAGTTAGAACCAAAGAAGATACAGAAGGCTGTGATACACAGGTGTGACTTTGCCATTTGAAGGGGACAATCTAAATTTGGGAGACTCTCAGTCGGGTGCCTCTCGTCGATTCCCATGCATTCTTGCAAGATTATCTCGATCAAAATTACATGAAATTAATTGGAGAGCGTCCGCCCACAAGTACTAACCGTTATTTTGTTCCACAACACTGTGTCACTCGTCCTGATAGTACAAGCACCAAACTGAAGGTAGTATTTAATGCTTCGGCCCAGAAAATCAACGGTGAGTCTCTCAATGATCAGTTACTCGTTGGCCCAAAGCTCCTGCCTGATCTAGTGACAGCCCTTCTTTGCTTTCGTTTCCATTTGGAAGCATTCACTGCAGATGTGCAACAAATGCATCATCAAATACTCTTGCAACCTCACAATCACCACTATCAAAATATAGTCCGGAGGTTCTCCCCTAATCAGCCGCTGTCTGAATATCAGTTGATCACTATGACCTTTGGTATTTCATTATCTTCATATCAGGCCATTAGGGTCACTCGCCAGTTAGCACTGGATGAAAAAGACAACTTTCTAAAGGCAGCTCAAAAAATCATGCAGGATGTCTTCACGGATGACATCTTAACAGGAACAAACTCTGTTGAAGAAGCCATCTGTCTGAAGCATGAACTTACTGGTATTTTCAATTCAGGGGGCTTTACACTTCACAAATAGGTAGGGGTGTGTGAATATTCAGTATAATGAAACGACAATGAAAAATGACAGCTGTCATTTTCGTTTCTGTAAGAAATTTGGTTATCGAAAGTTGTAACGAAACAAAAATTCTCTATTTCGATGAATTTTCCGGTATTTAATTAATATTTATTAAGTTCATAAGCAAAGAATATTTTTGCCTGTAAATAATCTTTTTTTGTTTTCATTATTTTATAACTGAAATAAATACATAAAATGAAAATTTAAATGTAGGTAAAACCCCCTTTGGTAAAAAATTCATATCCTACATATTTTTGGTTTGAATTTCCAAGGAATTTTTTTCAATGAATAACCTGCTATAATGTTAGGAAATTCATTACGTTTTCATTAATGCTGAGCCTTAATGATATTATTTTTCATTTTCATTTCAGTTTCACGAAAGTTCGTAACATATATTTCATTTTCATTTCATGAGAAAAAAGCCACATTCGCACAACTCTACAAATAGGCTTGTAATAATGCTGTTGTAACAAGTCAGATACTCTTACCAGATCAGTAGTGTGTTTCTCTTACATTTTCTATACCGAAAAATGACACAATCAAGGTATTGGGGATGTTGTGGAACTCTAATGTAGATTGCTTTTCATATTTTTTCCAACCTGCTCCATGTGTGGCTTGTACAAAGAGATCAGTATTGTCCATTTCAGTTAGAATATTTTATCCTTTGGGTTTGATCACCCCAGCTGTGTCGATGTCACAGACACCTGTCCGACGACAGCCAGAGGGGTTTCACAGCCACCATTGCTCTGCTTGCCACAACTGGCACTACCACACAGTAAGGAAGATGGGTCAGAGTCTCCCCTAGATGAACCGATTCCGGACCCTGAACAAATGGGACAACCACGTAGACTGGCACAATCACACAGCAAGGACAGGTCGGAGTCTACCACGGATGACCTGATTCTGGACCCTATGCTAGCAGAAGGGTATTGAGAGATTTCACTTTCACATGCCCTATGACATCTAAGGAAGCAGCTCAGCCAGGAAGCAGATGCATGACAGGTGGAACACAGTAACGAGTTCAGTCACCCTGGATCTGTCGGGCACAGGTTCCAGAAGGCTTACACAAGGAGACTCCATGGCCGCCACCAAGCCATTTTCGCTGGCCAAGATCGCCTCACATACACACACCACCAAGGAAGCGAAGACGAACCAGTAAGAAAGTCACATCATCACAGTGAATACCTGAGCCTCAAATTAGACAATTCTAATGCTGCATCAACTGGCTGTAAATGACAGTACCTGTCAACATCATCGAGTTGCATAAACATAGCTGATTTTTAATTTTCCTATCTTGTGGGGGGAAGGGGGGGGGGGAGGCAGATGAGCCTGTTTGAGCTTTGCTACCACTAACGTTTTTGAATGTACAACTCACTCACAAGAGCAGCTTGTAAATAGTCAAAATATTGTATATAGCTACGTGCATTGTAACAGTACTGGAACATATCACCATACTGAGTTTAGTATTTTATTCCACTGAACCAGCTATCCGCCACCTGAGAATGCCCACCTACCAGGGTTATGAAGACTTACCAGTATGCTGCCCCCTTCGACGGCGAGCGAGTAGCTGATGGACAGTGTGTCTGCTCTGCTGGACATCTGTTCCAGCACAGCGTTGTGCCACCAGCCCCCCTCCCCGCACCTGCTTGATGGCTCCCTCCCTTCATCGCAGTTGGCCGTCGCTAGGAAACATTCCGACGTGGCGGCATACGTCATCAAGATATTTGAATTAATAGATTTTGTACTTAACTATCCATACTGTTATCCCATGTTCTTCCACACTCTACAGCACTAAGTTTGGACTATATATGATGGGTGTTGATACGCTGACAGGAAAAACAGCACTGGAGATGCGACAGGAGGACAACACACACCACACTAACATTTAAAATGTGTAAGGAAATAACAGGCAGAAGGCATTTTCCTGCCATGTTTGAAGAGAGTAATTTTCAAAATGAGCATATGTTAAATTTTAAATAAAGCGTAAAACATAAAAAAGGGCAATTTATAAGAAAGTTATGTAATTATTCAATTTTTGTGATGAATTTTTGGACATCACTTTTGTACACAATTTTTGTACGTAATCTTTTTGGTAAAAGTGGTAAAACGTAACGTATTTATACTCACGTGCCCCTATTAGCACCTTTTGTAATTTTGGAGCATGTTTTCAGACATAAATTGTATTTAAACAAGTTATTTTGGAACGTATTTCCAGGTATAATTGTTTTGAAGCCTGTTTTTAGGCATTATTGTACAAATACTTTTTGGGGCATTATACACTAAAATAAAAAGAATTGAGACTAATAAAGAAAATAAAACTATATTTGTGATTTGTTAATTTCTCACAATTTAGGGGGCAAAAACTATAAAGTATCAATGGGATTGGAAAAACCTTTTTTTAAACACTGCTAAACATGCTTTGAACTGTGTTGAATATCTAGAGCTTGGTATGACAGTTGGGAGAGCTGTGGTCACAGCCACGGAGTTCTAAGTTTCCTCCGGCTGCACATAATTCCACGACAGCAAATTCCTGTGCCACTCTGCCGCCATCCCATTCTGTACTTGTAATTGGTTTTGAAAAAGTATATCCAAATTGTGAGAAGTGTTGTTGTTGTTGTTTTTTTTTTTTTAACCCAAAAGACTTTTCTAGGTGGAGTGCATATGAGTTGGATCCAGTCCACATCTAAAACGTACATACTACACACACACTATCTCTCTTATTGGGCAAAAAATACAAGGGCAAAAATTCATAAAATTTTGAAATAATTCTTGTCTTCTACAAGATATTATTTAGAAACACATCAACTTTCTTTATTTCTTGCCTATATTGGAGGGAACTTTCTTAAAATACATAAGGCTAGGGCAATTTCACATGAAAATCTTTCGGTATCCATGATATGTACATTAAATACATTATGTGGAAGTTGTAGCTCTGACACAGGCAATGTAACAGGAGTCAAAAAAGTACCACTTTACATGGACTGGACCACTGTGGTGCTGACCCTAATACTAAAATAATTAACTTTAGAATTGAGAAAATGAGTTTGAACCATAATAAAATCACAACTACGTAATGTAACATCATTACACTATGAATAAAATTTTTCCTTAATAGAACATATCGGCATAAAAATTCTTTGGGAGGAAGGAAGGGAGGGAGGGAGGGAGGATGAGAGAGAGGGAGGGAGGGAGGGAGGAAGGGAAGATATCTATAAAAAAGTGTGCGTGCACGTGCACACACATGCACACACACACACACTTGTGCAGCTAAAATTATCTCTGTCTCAAATGTTTTGTAGGAGAGAAATCAAGTCGGAATTTATTATTATGCTTGAACGGAATTCTGACATACTATATTTACAGGAATGCAAAAATTCAGTGCAGCCTATTCTTGAAACATTAATTATCCCTAATTTTCATCAAAAACCTCAGATACGGCCTACAAACGCATACGGCCCATACAAGCATATGATATTCAAATCCTTATTTGCTACATTTTCCACATATACGGGTTGTAATACACAAGCATTTAAAAGAAAATGTAAAAGGTGCCTTCCCAAAAAAACTTTGGACGGAGTGCATTTATTGGCACTATGAATCACATTATTTAAGCAAAACATAAGATTATATAAAATGGTGTCCCATTCTCTCTGTGCATCTGACTGAAAATGCAATGGTACCTTAATATTTCGGTTCACTCTCTCAACTATATTCGCCTTAGGAAAATACGGCGGAGTATTAATCATTTTAACTCCTCATGTAAACAATAAGTCATTGAATTCTTGTGACACAAAATACGACACATTGTCAGTGACAACAAATACTGGTGACCAATAAACACAAAAAAGGTGTTAAAAAATTATTTTATAAATTTCTAGTGCTTTAATGGTGTATAACAGGAAGAAAAAACAATATTTACTAAAACTATCTCTTGCTACCAACACGTAGACATATCCAGCTTTACTACACAATAAGGGAACCATAATGTCTAGGTAAACCTTTTCCCATTCAAACGTAGCGGGACTTGCAAAATACTTCCCTTCCTGTTGATGCGTGTCCGATTAGACTGACTGGACACAGTACTTACGAATTTTACTCACTAGACTAAAAGCGACTTAGTGGCGGAGTGAGGCGAGGAGTGTTGGCTAGTTCTGATACACTCTCACCTCTAGTTAAGCAGTTGAGGTAATTTTAATCTTAAGCGGGGTGAATGCCTGCATGAATGTCCCAAAGTTGTACTTCTTTCGCCCAGAAGACCAAGTTGTTTCAACCTAGGCAAACTTCCACTCTGGTTAAGAAGCCGTAGACAACAAGGTAATACTTGTAGCTGGTACGAACACACGGTGGAAACTCAATATTGTCGGTGCAGGCGCGACTGCTTGACGTCCGAGTTCGGAAGCACGGACCTGTTCCGCCTGTCTATCCTGCCTAGGATAGGATGATACTATCCTCGGCCAGGCAGCAGGATGAGCCAGGTGTGGCTCTCTACGTCTCCTACTACTCCTCTCATGAGGCATAGAGTCACAGTTCTATAAATCACGCAGTGCCCTGAAACGGAAATACTAACAGTGTACCCCAAGAGTGACTTGTCGTCCAGCTCGATAAGACTCCCCACTGATCCCCCACCGTAGGCAGACTGATCAGGAATGTTGAGCCCGAGTCACACCAAGCCTCTACTGGTTGTGCGTCCACCCACAATACCCGGCATCACTGCAGGTCATCACCATCATAGCGCACTGGGATAGGCACTCAATTTCTGTTTCGAAACTCCCTGACTTTTCCAGGTTTTCCAGACCAAATTTGATTTTTCCCTTAATTGCTAATTTTGAATTAATCTTTGCTTATGACAAAATTTATTATTTCAATTGTATAATGCAATGAGAACAGTAAAAACATTAGCTTTGTGCAGCAGCCATAAAAGTTTAATTCAATGGTCAGCTAACCAATTTTAACTAAATAAAACTACAATATGGTTTGATGAACAAAACCCCTGAAGCCAAGTATCTATCTCATGTACACATTTCTTAGGTTTAGCGATATAGTGTAGATTTGGTTATACTGTTTCACCTCAAAGAAAGTCCAAACTCAAAAACATTTTTTTTTTTGTAACATGTCTTGCTGATCATTACAGTCCCCGAGAAAACTACATAATAAACATATTTTTCTACGAAAATTGCGTAAAAATATGTATTACTTTTACACTAAGTTTTATTTCATGATACTAAAAATTTAGTGCAGACATTTTGTAACACAGACTTGAGAATGTGAATTTAATATAAACTTAACCAATATAACTCACCTGCTACATAAAAGCAAATAATAAAAATTAACACAAGTAAAAATGATTAAGGTGCTTTGAGCACATACTGAATACATGACACATAACACAGAGCTTAAATTTTCTGGAATGACTAGCTTTAAAAATAATTTTTTACAAACAATTTAACCTGCGACATTTAAATTGTCCAACTCCCTATGAAAATACAACGATGAATGATAACAATGAAAAAAAAGACTGTGCACTACAGAGATGGTCGCAGTTTATTCACATTCATACTAATCATAAATACTATTAGCTTGAAAATAACTGATATTTCTCTCTTGCCAAAACACCAATTCTGTAACTTAAAATACATACTTCACACTTTAGCAGTTACCTTGAAAACATTTTCCTGACTTTTTTTTATAGATTTTACAAAAATCTATAACAGTACAATTCCCTGACTTTTCCAGGTTATCCCAGTTTTCCAGAAAAGTGGCCACCCTGTAACAGTGTGAGTGGTACGAAGCAACCCGAGTGTGTCGTGTCTCCTAGTGTAAAGGTGTTACTAGTGGTTGGGGCGTTACTGTTTCTTTCCCACGAGTACTAATAGTGCTGTGTGTTTGATGGGAAGAAACAGGCAGCCGTCTAATGTGTATGTCTTAGTTCAGTTTAACAACTACCCCGGATTCCGTTGGCAGTGCACAGCGTAATCTTCCTCCAACTGTGAATACAGATATATACCCTGGAAATAAAAGTAGCAAAGTAGAAAGTAACGTGTTAATTAAAAGTTCGACCTGTGCAACCTTCTACCAAGTTGAGGATAGCTGAAGGTATATGCTGTTCACGTTAAAGTGAGCACTCTAGAAATCAACCTTCGAAAAAAAACCATTGCCCGCAACTGCGTATGTATAACCATGTGTGTCACCACACAGGCTGGGAATGAACACACCCAGTTATGTTCGCAGTGAAATGTGAAAAGTAGTTCTATGAAATAACAAGGTATTGCAACTGTTGTGTTTAAATTTATGGTTATTTAAGCCGTTTGAAGTTTATTTTATACACTTCGAAGTAATTATTGGCGTAAAGCTAATGTATTTACTGTAACTCATAATTATATTGTCTCACATGATCGGCACAACGGTCAAAACCAATGGTCCGTTGTTGTGGTTCCTTCATGCTAGTTGCTTGCCTTTGCTTGTGAGGCAAACTACAAATTTGGAAACTGGAAGTAGTTGTGTTTAAATATTTCTCATTTATTTTTCAGCTTATCTGAAATTAGCACTGTTTTATTATAGGCTGTAGAGTGTTTAATTGTGTTGTAGTGATTCTGTGTAAAGTTATGAGTGCCAGCACACTACGTACAAATATTCAGCATCAGGAGGACATTATAAATCTCGCCGAAAGTATTTATTCTTTAATTCGTCGAGGAGAGATGAAGCCGTGCAAGGTGATCGAACGAGTTGCAGAAATGATGAAAATTTCAACTGCAACTGTCGGAGGAAAATACAAATGTGTATTTATAATATGTTTTCGCCGCTTAACCCCAATAAAAAAAGTGAAAAAGAACAATTATAAATCGATAGTTAGATACGAGATATTATAAACTGAAAGTTAAATAGCAATTATAAAGTAAATGAACGACAGCAGAAACGTAACAGTAATATATTTGTGTGAGTTTGTGAAGTACATGTTATATCCTAAGTTTAACAAATAATATTAAAAGTTATCTGTACCTATCTACCTACGCTCATCTGTTTAACCTTTCTTTCAAATCTGTCATTATAACAAGCGCAAATTTGGCAGTCAATAATTATACGTTAATTTTACATGTTTTTATATCACTGTGTGGTTTTGTAATGTAGGACTAACCTCAAATACATCTGTACATATCTATTTACGTCCAGCCATCTAACCTTTCTTAAATCTACCTTGATAAGTGCAAATGTGCCTGTAAATAATTATACATTAATTTGACACGTTTTGAAATCACTGTGTTATTTTGTAACGTAGGCCTAACCTCAAACTTGTGTTCATGTAGTTATTCATCCCAAGTTACAGAGTTAAGTTTTACTATTGTTAACATAACATAAACGTCGCAATTTGATGCTACACCAAAGGTGTTCCAACATATGAACAATAAAATCTTGAAGCTAGTTTTGTTAACTGTAGACCTATAGCTGTGCTTGTTGCAGACATTCTTTCGTGATGCAAGTGTAGGCCTAATTGTTTTATTTGGTAATGCTTACCATAATAAGAATTAGAAAGTATTAACAAATAATTGTCAACATTTAGGCCTATACAACAATTCCATGTTTAAATTTTGAAATGGATGTTCGATAAGGCAACTTGCTACATTTGGAGAAATATCAACAAAGATAGTATGCATTATTGAGTAGGCATAATTGTTTGTAATATCTGCCACTTCGGCCGCAAAAATATTGTAGTTATTGAAATAATGTAACTGTAAATTACACGTCATAGTCAACATCCCAGACTCCCAGAGCTCCTGTTAACTTGCGAGTGCATGTTTTGTAAAGGTTTCCAAAATCTGGATTTGGCTGCCCTTCCAAATTATTTTTCAGCTTAACTAATGTGTGTCCTTTTTTAATGTGTCGTTTTGGTCCTTGTTCACCACCAAAGTTTAATGTTTGCTTTTTCAGAGTTTCCATGACTTCATTGGTAGGGCATTCATTTTTCAATTGCTTGTTGTGTAAAGATTTTGTCTATCGGATATGTGAGATGACCGAAATAATTATATATCTTATGTATTTTATATATATTGTATATTTTACATGATATATGCACATATATATATATGCATACATATAAAAGCATATATATACATTATATATATAATGTGTTATATACGTCATATATGTTACATGATTTATATATTATATACATCATATATGTTACATGATTTATATATTATATACGTGTTACATTTAGCAGTCTTAAAATGTAAACATTGAGTTTATTAACATGTGGCAATCACATGGCAATGTTTGTTTACATGTGGTGGAAGGATACATAATGGGCAAGAAAGTAGAATTTTAGCAGGGCTTTCAAAAGTGCTCACTTTATCGTGAACTGCCTTTAAATGTGTGGTTCCAGGTGTAGGTGACCTGGTTCTAAATAAACAGGAAAAGCTGATTGTAGATGAAAATAAGAGTTACAGTTAAACTACTAATTAAAGGTGTCCAGAGGAGACAAATTAAGTTAAAAGAAGAAAGTTTGTGTTTGTATGTCGCCGGGTTGACTGGTCATTGACATATGTAGTTGGATGCCGCGAAGGCGTACTTGTAGGCTTCGAACTTCTCTAGAGCTCCCGAGCACCAAGAGTGCTGTGGGCGGTACAAGAGATGCGAAAGAATGACTTCAGAGCTTTGCTGCGGACACTTATATAGTAGTAGCTTGTAGGCTGCCGGCGCGGGGAATGGGGGAGGCGTGACAATTATCTTGTCAACGGTTCTTTCTTCGTGCCTCGTCGGGTCTGCTCGGCCGTGCCCAAGGTCTGGGCAGCTTGTAGGCATCGAAGGTGGGAGGGGGGGGGGGGGTGCCTGCCAGGATGCGTGTCTTCCAGATGCGAAAGGAAAAACACAGAAGTTCCCACTGCCTGTAGGTGTAGGCAACACATTATCCACGTCTGTAGAGACGGAAGCAGTACTCCTAGGCGATGAGTCGGTGTCGTATTATAATAGGTGTAGAAGCAGCATGGGTCAATTCGACCCCCCCTCCCTCCTTTGTAATAAAGACTTATCGTGAAAAAGGTAGTGGAGAAAGGCGTAGACCCCCCCCCCCCCCTCTGAAACGTCTGGACGGTCTCTAGAAGGTCTGGGTAGACGGAAGATGTACTGAAGTAGGTAGCCAAAAAAAATTTCTTACAGGTATGCGGGACCCTTAATGCATGGGGTTCGAACGCTGTAGCGGCATGTGGAGACGTGAAATGGTGTCGGCCGGCCGGCGACCTTGAAGCTTACCCTCTCTCGTGCGGGTGGCGGGCGGGCATCCTTCTCTGCCCCTCACGCTGGTTGTCAGGCTTTGCAGCTGCTGCGAGAACGTGTATTCACCCATTTGGGGTGAATGCCTGCACGAATGTTCCAAAGTCGTGCTTCTTTCGTCCAGAAGACCAAGTTATTCAACCTAGGTGAACTTCCACTCCGGTTAAGAAACCGTAGAAAACAGGGTGATATTTGTAGCTGGTACGGACACACGGTGGCAACTCAATATTACTGGTGCAGGCACGACTGCTTGACATCTAAGTTCGGCGACACGGACCCGTTCCGCCTGTCTATCCTGCGTAGGATGGGGCAATACTATCCTTGGGCAGCAAGCAGGGTGAGACAGGTGCGTCTCCCTACCACTCCTCTCATGAAGCATAGGGTAACAGTTCTATAAATCACACAGTGCACTGAAACTGAAATACTAACAGTGCACCCCAATAGTGACTTATAGGCCAGCTCAATAAGAGTCCCCACTGATCCTCCACCGTAGTAGGCGGATTAATCAGGGACATTGAGCCGGAGTTGCGCCAAGCCTCTACTGGTTGTACGTTCACCCAGAATACCCAGTAGCACTGCAGGTCACCGTCACCGCACACTAATAGTGCAAGTGGTGCGAAGCAACCCAAGTGTGTCATGCCTCCTGGTGTGAAGGTATTATTAGTGGTTGCGGTGTTACTGTTTCTTCCCCACAAGTACTAATAGTGCTGTGTGTTTGATGGAAAGAAACAGGTAGCCATCTAATGTGCATGTCTTAGTTCGGTTTATAAATTCCCCGGATTCCGTTGGCAGTGCATAGCGTAATCTTCCTCCAACTCTGTGTGTGTGTGTGTATATGTATATATATATATATATCATGGAAATAAAAGTAGCAAAGTAGAAAGCAATGTGTGTTTATTGAAAGTTCAATAGACAAGCGACCTGCGCTACCTCCTACCAAGTCGAGGATAGCTGAAGGTAACTGCGTTGTTCCAGGTGTAGGTGACTGGGTTCTAAATAACGGGAAAAGCTGATTCTAGGCGAGACAAATTAAGTTAAAAGAAGAAAGTTCGTGTTTGTATGTAGCCAGGTTGACTGGTCGTCGACGTACGTAGTTGGTTGCCGCGAAGGCATACTTGTAGGCTTTGAACGTCTCTAGAGCTCTCGAGCACTAAGAATGCTGTGGGCGGTGCAAGAGATGCAAAAGAATGACTCCAGAGCTCGACTGAGAGGGAGGTATACCCTTACTTCAACCTACGTAAGAGTTGTCTACTTCAACCACATATGTGAGAGTTGTGCACGTACCACTTTGCACATAAATTCCCACCCGCTTAGATCTCCCTGGCGGCCGAGCACGTGGCTACAAGGTGACACAACCACCGGCCACATATTACCCCCTACTCTCACTCTGTGTGCCTACAAACTTCAGCCACTTTGAACTCAAGCCGAGAGCCGCATAAGATGCACGAACCAAGGAACGCTGACAAGAGGTTTCCCACCTCCCACGCCAGCCTCCATGGCAGGACGTCACGCGCCTTCCCCGCACACCGCTGCGGCAGCCTAGACTTCAGAACTATATAAGTCTGTGTGCATCGGGGCTCCAGCAGTCTTTCTTGTATCCTCAGTAGTGACATCCCGAACACTGCTCAGTGCTGGGACCTCCAGAGATCTACCAAATCTTAAGTACGCCCCCAGTGGCTACTTCCAACAATGACGACCAGTCATCCAACTAACAGCGAACATGCTAACACTCGTTATCTTCACTTTGTCTCCTTTAGACACTCGCTTTCTTTAGTACTGTTTAGTAGAAAAGTCTAGACCATTTTTAACCTAGGACCTGGTCGCCTATACCTGGTTAACGTAGGTAACTTTCAGCACTCCACTGTTCGCTAGGAGATAGCACGCGTCACGTGTTTATTGATCTTTTAATGAACATAATTTTGTTCTCTATTCTTACACTTTTTCAATTTCAGGGTATTTTGTAAAGATGGGTCGAAAGTTCGAATTTTGAACGGAACCAGAACTTTAAGGTAATGTTCGGGTTGGGTTCAAAATTGATTGCCATGTCAATCAGATCTATTTTTGTTCGAAAAATTTACAGGAGTTTGTGTTGTTCGAAAATGTGCTAGAAAGGAACATTTTTAAAGAACTTTGAAAGGAACTTAAGTATTAACTTATGTACAGTGTGCCCTTTTTTTCCCAAAGGAAAAAATTTCTATAGAGAGGTAGCTGTAAATTATCCAATCCTAAACTGCCTGGTAATGTTTAAAGGGAAGTGAAAATGAAAAGGGAAGAGGCAACACTTTTTTTTTTAGAGAAGGGTAGTGTGTCACATTCCACCATGACAAAAAAAAAAAAAAAAAAAAAAGAACCAGCTCAACAAAAAAATACCAGCATGACACTGTGTAAACGAATAAAAAAGCAGGCTGCCCACAGCTGTTGTATATTGTGTTGGCTGGACGTTGGACTGGCACTATATATATATATATATATATATATATATATATATATATATATATATATATATATATATATATATATATATAAAGGAACCCAGTTGTCCACCTCAGTTGTTGACATTCTTCTTTTAACGGCCATAAGGTTACTGTGACCTTATAGAATGCCAAAATATTTTGTCTTTTAGCCCCACGAGTTATTTAATTAAAATATTTTCCAAATATATCACAATCGCCAGAAATTAATTTTTAAAACAAAAGAATAATATGTAACATACTCACTAACAAGGCCCCACAAATTGCTGATGAAATTAAAAAAATAATAATTTCCTGGAACGTGTTGCAAAAATCATGGTGTAACTATACACAAGTAAATACGGTAGTTCACTTCAAAGAAGTTGAAAAATAACAATGCAACACAACAAAAATTACCAAACAAGTCATATTTGATTATGGTTTTTTGTAGCAGTGATGACAGCATTATATCTTGAACTCTATTGTATGTAAAACCAAGTGCTATTCTTCATTTAAATGATTGTATACAAAATAAGTGATTTGCTTAAGTTTTTGGGAAATGACATTTTCAATAATTTTTGTTCTGCTAATTTGTGGTTTTCACATAGCACATCTAAAATTACTAGAAAGATACATTTCCTAGTGTTATGATATATTATCATATCAACCAAATCTATAAAAACCAAAAGTCAATATTATGTTAATTTTGTACCTTTTTTCCACTCTAGGAAAAATTCGACCATAACATTTTTGAACTATAAGTGGTGAAACTGAGCAGGTTGTGTGTTGTGTGTGTGTTTACTTTTTATTTTAGGCCCACATGTTTCAAGAATTAGACACGAAATTGTGGATGTGGTTGTATTTGTTTCTTTTTTATACTTGAACAAATAGGGGCTGACTATGAAGGCTGTATGTATATATGTTGTTTTCACTTTGTGCCTCGTAGACAAGTCCAGAGGTCCCGTAAGCAAACTGTCATTACTTGAGTGGACAACACTGATAAAATGATCCATGGGACCACTGTAATCAATGTTAAGTACTTAATTTGCAGATATATGTATGTGCACACACTGATTATTGTTTATCACCAATAATCCACTGTATTTTCAAGGTGGTTCTACATATTTGTTTTTCATTATATATATATATATATATATATATATATATATATATATATATATATATATATATATATATCACATTTAGGGCTGAATTATGAAGGCAAATGTGCGAGGATAAGACATTTTTTAGAGTTTGGTTTGCGTTCAGTTCGAGTTCAACGAATTATAGCATAGTTCGGTTCGTGTACAAATCCACAGGATCGGTTCGATAAAAATATTCTGGGTTAAGTTCTAGTTCGGTTCATTTCCAAAATCTGGATACATCCCATTCCTAGTATTTTGCTATTTCGCCAGCTAGAAGAAATTCACGTCGTGCAATGCCGACAGAAACCGAGCATTTTCCTAAACTGAATTAACACACCCATGAGATGACCGCCTTTTTCTTCCCAATCACCCGAGCACTGGTAGTGCTGGAGGGAAGGAACAGAGGAGCCACAACCACTAGGAATACCTTCATCCAAGGAGCAGCAAGTCCAGGTTATTCCCTTGCTTCGAGCACTGATAGTGCTGGAGTGACCATAACCAGAGTCTTGCTGTTCAACCATGCCTGAAATCACATCCAGTAGAGGCATTGGTGGTCCAAACGGCTCCATGTCTGATCAGCCCGCCAAGCGTGGGGGGAACAGTGGAGACTTTTACTGAGTTCGTGCCAGCAAGCAGATACTGGACTGACACTGTTAAATTGTTTCTCGTCAAAGTGCACTACGTGTGTTGTTTAAGTAGCGACACTATGCCTTACAAGGTAAGGCACGGTCAAAGGCGTAGGGAGCAAATCCTAACGTTTATTGTTGCCAAACAGTGGTCTGCACTCACGCCTCCTACGCAGGAAAGGCATGTGGAACGGGACTGCGCCGCCGCACTAAGGAGCCAAGCAGTCGCAACTACTCCCGTGGTATTTGTATATTTTCCGCCGCATCTTCGTACCAGCCAAGAGTACCATCCGGTTCAGAGAGGACTGGTTTACAGGACCAAGGCTAGGTACGGCCTGGCCAATCCCGGGTTCTGGACACGGGAATCTGCTACCTGGATTCTTCAATACGACATAGGGCTACCAAGCACTCACTGAGTTGAGAACAAGAATCGAGACGCCAACTTCATCAGCATTACGGAGGTCATCTGAGTAAATCATTGGCTAACATCTCTCGCCAACTACTGATAAACCTGTATAAAATCACGCTATTGGTCTAGCGTACAAATCCTAGACGATCGTACCAAGAAGACCTAAACCGGGCATGTGTCAACTGTAATGTTGTATGGGGAACAAAAACCTGAAGCCAAAAACTCGTGTACACAATGTTAGGTTTAACAATGGATGTGACGTAAAAGTGTTTGCTATACAGTTTTATCCCAAATAAATTATGAGAATTAGACATTTCTTATTTGTATCAATACATTTCTTGAGAACATTGCATACCATCACTGTGATTTGTAAGAAAAATTGAAAAAAATTTTCTACAATGAAGCTTGCCTGTATGAAGCTAAAAATATAATGTGAAAATGTTTTGAAACACAGATTTGGGCATGAGACTTTAATATAAACTCAACAAACCTATTGTAACTGCAAGTATATAGTAAAAAAATTGTCCACTGAATATGCATAATTTTTTTTTAGTATAATGAGCATGATGCCCCCTCATTGCACTAAAGCAGAGTCGATGCCTGGCCGGTACAAGGAGTCACCATGGAGAACCATATTGATGTTCACGTGGCCATATCCGGCCCATGCAGAACTCAGGCAGAGGGTAAGACCGGCAAAACCCATGCCCGCCGAACAACCATAAGTGCAGTGCTCAGTAACATTACAATTAAGACAGGTAGTCGTAAACCACTACCAACAAAGTGATACAGGACTCGTTATAGACCTGAAACCAGTAACAGTTAAACTAGTTGTGCAGTCAAATACAATGAGGATTAGGAAACTACACTCACATTGGACCAGTTTAACCCAGTGAAACAATAGTTAGCCTACCTAGCTGTAATCAAATGGTAGGAGGAAAGGTACCAGTGAGGTAAATGCAATAGGAAATATTCAGACACTCAAAATAGTGATACGACAAATAATAATAACTACAGTAATTTAAATAACCGTAACTAGTTGTAATTTTGACCGGTGAAAAACAGATGTTTTACACCTCACCAGCGATAAGTAGAGACCTGAAAAATTAGCTAACGCAATAAAGTGAAAAATAACGTGAATTTTGACAAAAAAATATAAATTGCGATTTTTGAGAATTTCAGCTGTAATTCACAAATTGTATACAATCATGTAGTATTTTCGCATAAACTATTATTGTTTTACATCACATAGTTGCTTCTTACAACGTATTTTATGTGTTTTTGGATGTTCGAATACGAATGCATGCATAAGTTGGCCAGTAGAATTCTTCTATTTATCACCTTAAATGAAAACATGTTTACTTTCCATCGCGTGTATTTATGACCATAGATAACATAAGCGCAAGTGATGATGCGTCACTTTGAGTGAACATTCTACTTGCAGCCCTGCAAAAGTTTGTTCATTAGGAAAACACTCCATTGTAGTGCTCACATCCACCAAGCACCATGTTATCTAGGGAATTCACGTCAACTTCGCATGTTTACATTCCTATCGTAGCATCGTCAAGTTTTAACCAATTCTTTATTTTTTACAAAGCGAGCGGTGCAGCAGTGAAAAATGTGTTCATATGCATTTACTTACGTAAAATATATTTGAAAATCAATTTATCACGTATTTTAAACTTGTATTCGTCCAGTAAACTGTATTTTTATCATACACATTCTCTGTAAATATATGCGATAAAAAAGGAGATGTTTTGAAGAAACGAAAAAATCTGTGGTCGAAAGTTTCGATAGTTCAAAAACGTATATGCAGATTTCTCTCATTCTTTTTTCTGTTCGTACAAGGCACTTTTATTATTTTTTTTAAGAGTGCTTTTATAGTTGTGTATAAATTGTTTACATTATTCTTTTCATGAAACAGTATACCCTTGCCAGTGCATTGTGACCGTTTGTTGTTCCCGGTGACACGCAGAATACAAAATCTTAAGTAAAATCTGAACTTGTTTTCAATACTTTCTCTTGATAAACCACTGTCTGTATTAAAACCATAGCTGTATATTTCTCTGGGCGTTAGGAATTTTTGCACGGAAATAATTGATAAATAAAACACTACTTATCACTAGGAATAACATTGCCAGTTTCAGGTTTTACGAATAAACTGACACATATAAAATTATAAAGAGCACATTAAAAATTGGAGCATTTCTCATGCATAAAAATACATTCTTGTAGCAAGAAAATAACAGCTATTTTTGACAAAAAAACACACACACATATTTTTTTTGAAAAAAAAAAAAAAAAAAAAAAAAATACACCTTCAATTTCAGGTCTCTAGCGATACGGTTCCGGTTCCGTAAGATAATGGGTAACAGACCACCTGAACATGTATCACTTATAGACAATCCCCACAGTGCCGGTGTACACATGAAGACAAGACTACACCACTGTATATATTAGGATTAGTACTATGTATAAGATGGACTCCCTACAAGGAGAAATAGCTAAAATAGATTTTTCTTAAAATGACTTGTGTCGGTAAACGTATAAATATGCCTATGAGTTTTAACAGGTGTCCTTGTAAAGATAATACCCACAAAAAGTATTACCATTTCTTGCAGGGTTTGTGTGTCATTAACTCATTCACGTTATGTTATCTCATTATTTTATGTAAGTGAATCTGTTTTTATCATCTTTTGGCATACCTTGTACACCAGTAAAGAGTTGAACCTGAACTCTTGAGCCACAAAGCTCCCAATGAACTTGCTACGATGTGACAAGGTAGAAGGAAAATTTAATTAAAATTCATTTTTAGTGCAGTGTTATGTTTGTTAGTTTACAAGTGACCAACGTGCACCAATTATCTATCTGTTAAATTCATTTGTAAAGTGTACTTGTTTGCGTTGTTAGCCGTCCAACCCAGATGATGGAGGATCCGAGGTTAGGGAACTCTTACCCTGTCACACGTAACTGTTCTACTTGCTGCAAGACCCACAGGCTATCCAAGAAAGTGTGCTAGACTTTCTTTCATAAATCACCACAGCAAGCACCATGATAGACAGTGACTTTACCCCGCCTTCTACAAGTAAGGCTTGTACAAATACTTTTATTCCCAAATCGTATTTTTCATGTCGCTTTTTTGTTAATTTCTTTCCACTGGTTCTTGTAGTAAATATTATTGTAATTAACCACAGCCCTATGCTGAGTTTCGTCAACGACATGCGTAAATAAAGTAGGCCGATACATAGCGTCACTCCTGACACTAATTCTCACCACGGATGGGGGGGGGGGGGGGGGGGGCATTACCGAAGCGACGCTCCAACACGCAGGGGCGAGGGGCAAAGAGAGAACCTGCCCGAAGAGTGAGACAGTACTACGGCTGGCGTGCCGCGTGTCATATTTCTCCAGCCGGCTCCAGCGCACAGAGAGAGAGAGAGCAATTACAGTGATCACGCAGCACAATCAGCACGCCTCGCTGGTACATTACAAAAAAAAGTAGTGGAGAGCAATCAGGAAATCAATAATACCCCTACCTGTCTTTTTTATGGCTGCTTTGTAGTTGTGCCAAGTATGCAGTCCATATGTCCCTAAATTGAGTAAGACTCGTAAATCTGGGTCGCCCTTCAAATAAAATTTCAAATCTTGAAGGAACTTTTTATTTACATTTGGGCCATCCATTGATACTTGCATAAATTGCTTAACATCAAGCCCACCCAATGTCTCTATAAAACCATCTAACAAATCAGCAGCAGTTGCATGACCAAGAAACACAGACCCAAAATAGTGGGTATACACATTTTGGTTTTATGCAACTTCAGACTCGAAGCTATTTCTGAATCCGGGAACATCAGTAGGAACAATGATACACTGGACTCACTTCCACACAGTGAGAGGTTTTCCACGACTGCATACATACACCAAATAATCTCGGCTTTCGTAACCTCTTCTTTCAAAACAAATGCAGAAAGAACAGGTGGTTTTTGCTCCAAATGTGGTGCAGCTTGAACAACAGAATATGAAGAACAATCTGCAACTGCTTCTGTCGAAGAAGTCTTGAGTCGCACACTGTGAATCCGGCTTGGTGACAGTATTCAGAAAGGTTTTAAAACTCGCTGAATACTCTCCACATGAGACTGCAGCTACATGTTTCTTCCCTGCCATGTGGTTTCTCAAAGCACTCTTGCCCACGTTACTTAGTGCTATTGGTGTTCTGCATACTTTACAATATGCCGAATATATATCTTTGGCCATCAGTTTCAACCACGAAGAAAAGGTACTATCCAACAACCATCTTTCATTAAATTTAGTTTTCCTACATGTTGCCATGTCATAAAAATCAAAGTAATATACATGGCCAAAAAAACCAACACTACACCTTAAAGCCTACATAAAATAATAATAAACGGTAAATGTACAGTACCGTTACGAATTCATTACCAAGTATAAACCACATGCACTGTAGGTTAAGACTTCTAATTCTGTCTTCTGTGGCAACTAAAAGAAAACCAAATTATTTACATGGTAACTATAAATTACTTCTCACATGTCATTACTGTATTTACAGTTAATAACAATAAACTTCTAACTTTTCTCAACACTGTTGAACAATGCAAAAAAAAAACTCTTTAAGGCACCAACTGCTGGTAATCAGCATCCCCAAATCACGAGACATAAAATTCCCGGAATCAGTCCAAATTGTATCAGTTTTTTCGTATTCAATAAAATCTACTGTAAATTAATTAACGTATTTAATTTTTAATACATTGTATCAAAATAAACAACAAAATAACTGCCATGAATGACTCTCTTCGTTAAAGAGTGTGTTACTGTGAAAAGAAAGACACTTCAAAAGTTTACAATATGGTGGACGCAACGATAATAATGGGCCTATTCTGGCCTATGTCGGTCACAATTTCAATGCACAAGTCAAAAAGTTCCAAAATGTCTTCCTTTTTTTATATTCAGCAGATATTTTGTCTTTTGTGATGGCTAATATGACATTTTTAATGGCTAATATGACATTTTACGGTATACACACCATATATATCATACGAATAGCCAGTGTTTCTGTAGTACCCGGCATGCAACCAAATACAGATTGGCAATTTCTGCAACCTATAAAGTCGCAGCGTGCTAAAAAAACAAAATTTGTGTACACCCCTTCAAAAATCATTGTAGCACTGCGAAATTTGACTGGTTATTTAACACTTCAAAAATAACTTTCAAACAATCTTATGGTTTGAAAAATTCCCTGACTTCTCCCCGACATTTTCAAATTCCATAACGATTCCCGGTTTTCCCGACGAATGGACACCCTGATAACTTCTCCGTGCACTCTTAGCTAAATGAATGTGCGTGGGGCATTCAAAATTTGACTTGCATTCCGTGTCATATTATTTTCAATTTTAGAGGGTTTCAAAGTTCTGGGTCAGCTCGCATTTGGTGTCGAATTACAATAAATTATATACAATATTTTGATACAGTTTTTTATTCAAAAGAGTTACGGTGAAATGATTTTAATGCATTATTTTTAATGCATTATTTACAATAATATTTTTTCTACAATTCCCATTTTTATTGTGTTTATTAGCTAAACTGTATTCACAGATAATGTACAGCTATTACTATACTAAAAGTTTTGTAAGGTTAGAAGTTGTAATTCATTGATGTACATGTCAGAACCCTCATCTACTGAAATTCCGCATGTATGGACATTTTTTGGCAGTCCCCTGACTAACGATAGATCGAGAGTCAACTGTATTTAGACTTCTGAGCCATCATAATCGCGACACCTTAGTTAACTACTGGAGAGTTATGACAACACAATCCGTGCTCACATTATCCTGCAGCCATCACCACGTTTCCGTTGTCTGTATGCCACGTCAGAACTGTGAGTGTGTTATGTAAAAGAACCATGCTCGCACTGCTGGAGCCGATCATCCCACCGTTGAACTACTCCTCCAGGGGTACACTCTCCCCTTGACAGTGGTCCCGTTCGACCTGGAGGACCACAGCCAGGCACCAGCACCAGCCGACCACGTGCCCACCAGCTAGCTAGCACCCTGGTCACCAGCAGATGCCAACTGAGCCAACCTGCACAGCTGGAGCCGGAGCCAAAGTCTTCCAGCCAAGACCAGCTTCTGCTGAAAAGGAGCGACGCCAGTGGTAACCAGACCAACCCCCTGTCCAAAGCCCAGAAGCATCACTTCGCCCTCACAGGCTTTGCACCACGTAGGCGCCCGACGCATCCTACATTATATAAGGGATCAGCATGAAGCAGACGGGTCATACTACAGATGCCTACACAGTAGAGTCCACCCTCAACCTATACAACTGACAAAGTGCAGAATTAAAACACCTCGCTCTTTGACACGACGTCCCTCTCCCTAGGCCACCACAAATAAATAATGCGTTTTAATATTATGTGGCATCAAAAAATGTGATAGACCAGTCATGTAACGGCATGCATTAGGGAACACTGGCGGCCTTGACGGAAGGGGTGAACAGACAAGAGTGTTGTCAATTATTAAATATTTCCCATTTTGGAGTCATACAGTAGTTTCGAACAGAATCACAAGTGGTGCCTAATATAAATGCAACAAAATAGTATTTTCCATATTTCCTTCAAATTTTAAAACTGTTTCCAAACCAAATATTTTACAGTTTCCAAAAAGAGGGTCACAGTCATTGTGATGAGGTTGACTACTCACGAGTAATTGTGGATACACTCATCCACAAAGTTGGACAAACATAATGTAGAGCTCTGATTTTGCAATCCTTGCATTTTACGACAGCAGCGATTTTGAAACCACTTACAAAATAATCAAAATATTTAAGAAAAAAACATTTGTGGCAAAAATGCAAAAAGTCACAATTAAAGTTCGTTACTACTGTAAGCAAACTAATGTTTCTTTTAATTTCATTTGTTTGCCAGAGATGATTAAAACATGGGCTCTGTAAAAATTTGCACCGCTTGATGTTTTTAGTAATTTTGGTGACAAGGGGTGGTTAAGTTAAGTATGCTTCTCTGGAATAATTTTGTTTGGAAGATGTGTGACTATTAAATTAAATTATCATTTCTGTTTAAAAACATGCAAGATTTACACCAGAGATGAAACATGATCTTCATGGAAAAAAAAGACACTTTAAAAATAAGTTATAGCAATTTTTTAGAGTTCTAAATTAGTCTGTTTCGATTTTGAGAAAGTAGAAGTTTTGCGACAATATTCTTGGGAACCATAGACCATTGCAAAATCGGGGCTGTAGTGTATTTTCCACATAGAGGCATCGTCACATTGTTTTACTGGCTTTGTTTTCAGCAAACATAGTTTGATGAAAAGCTGTAAAAACACTAAAAAAAAAAGTGTGTTTACTCACATGAACGAATTGACTGCACAAAATTGTTTCAAAATCTGAGTATTTGGGTATCATGGCCTGGTTTAACTAATGTGGAATGATTCATAATAGAAATTTGGTTGGAGACTTCTATGGTGTGGGGGTTTTCTCAAGGTGGTTTCATTTCTTTCACATTTCTCATCCCAGCTGTGCTGCATCCCCAACTTGGTTTACACTTTCATATTCACAATATTGACTGGCAAAAAGTGTGTCCGCCAAGTACAGCAATGTGTCCTGCTTAGTACCAGCCTCCACATCACCTGCAAAGTCCATGACGGGACTCACCTGTCGCTGGGGCTGACGGCACTGCACAGCCACCACCTCTATACCGCTGTCGTCATCCGTGTCATCACTGTCACTGCTCGACAGCCAGTCCAGCTGCAGGTCAGGTGCCGAAGGCCCATCATCCTCACAGCGTCCTCGTACCTGCACCCCAGAGGGTCCTGCCCCAGCCATACCTGCCACCACACGGACCCCACGCTCACAGCTGGCTGGGGCAGCATGCATTCCTGCATCTGAAACACAAATGGCATTATCACACAATGATGGAAGTATACCAACTGCATTTGCCTGTTGTGCCATCCCCTAATATGTCGCAAAAAAATCTCACAAAACTATAACTAATATAAATGGATTTTAATTACAAATAAATCTAGTCAACTATTCACTGATATCACAGATTCTTAGATAACAATCATAATCAATTAAATGACTTACTGGTCTGATTATCCATTCCGTTTTGGACATATATCAAGGAAGTACGTAGTGTAAATGGCATCAAGTCAACACTTGGGCATACAGCATTTACAGATTGTTTTAAAATGATGAAAACACCACTGCAATTTATTCATGTAAATAATGTCATGCTACTTCCGTTTTTAAAACAAATTTGCAATACGGTATCTGCTGTTTCTTTAAATATAACAGTTGTTTACTTTGTCGCATCTTACACTTCCAAGCAATAATGACCAATAATGAAACATCTGAAGGACTTCACTGGGGAACAAAGAATAAGGCAA
The DNA here is from genome assembly GCA_029891345.1 of Dryococelus australis. Taxonomy (NCBI): domain Eukaryota; kingdom Metazoa; phylum Arthropoda; class Insecta; order Phasmatodea; family Phasmatidae; genus Dryococelus; species Dryococelus australis. Next base: position 77,433,025 of record CM057000.1, read on the forward strand.
ACACATTAAGTAGGCTGATGGTATGTACAGTTTCAAAGTGGCACGGGAAATGCTATTGTCAGGGCAATCACCTGGGAAGGAGCTGCTTGTTGAGGCTGGCTCACTGTTGCCTGTGCGTTCCACTTTCACGTTCTGGTACTGGTGAGCAGCAAGCGGATGTGGTGGTGGCCCTCTGCCAGGGTAGCGACCAAGCAGCCCACGCTCTAGCGGCACAGGACGGGTACTAGTCTTCTTCCTGGCCCCTGCAGTGAATGCAGAGGGACCTCGCGGGCGTGCTGCCTCAAATGAGTCCTGGAAGGTAGAATTGCCCGAGGGACCAGCCCCTGGCCCAGCACGCTCCCCCTTCTTGGCTTTGAGGCGGGAGGTGGGAGCACGATCTCCTCCCCGCTTGCGGCGAGCTGCCTCACTCTCCAGACGACAGTAGGAGAGGGCATCTCCAGGAGGTGACCAGGCATACATCTCCCCACCCTCCGCTCGCCCCATCGTCACCACATCCACGTCGTCCTGATCACTCTCCGCAAACAGTGGCTCATACTCCATCTCACCTGTGCAATGCAAACTTAATCCTCACAAACCCAAACATTCACTGCCATATGCACAAGCATGCAAACCCCCACAACAGACCACCATGCTGCAAAACAGGAGAGCACACCCAATGTTGTTTGAGTCAACAAACTCTTTTCAAAGCCATATTTTTACAGTGAATGAAACAAATTCTTTTTTTGTTAACGTGAATGTATATACACTTATATTTAAAGGAACTAAAGACTGTTTGTAACTTTCCAGAATGTATGTAACTAGTATAGTACACTTACTGCTATGGCTGACAACCTGTTGATAATTGCCATTCAGAGAGACCAAATTTATAAGTACGTTGGTACTCCTGTCTGATTTATGGGAACATTTATTTTCTGTAAATCATAAAAAAAGGAGTGACAATGTATTCAAGTCGTGTTCCAATAAAACTGTGTTACCAAATTAATGCTATTTTTGGTTATCCAGGACTGATGAAAGTAACAAACAGCTGCATTACAGTTAGTACTCATTAACATTATGAAAGTAATTACTGTAGATTAATGAGTCAAAATTTACTTAATATAAATTGCTTTGCGAGCCTGGTTGCAAATTTGTTACTTAAAAACTGTGACCACAAACTACTGGATGAATTTGAAACATGATCTAAGCAAATCTTAGAAAAGTAACAAGAGTTCCGGAAAACTATTTATCATTGTGTGCATCTCCACTAAAAGTGGAAGTATGACTTCAAAAACTTGTACAGACACTTACGCAGTAGATCAATCAGTGTATTGCCAGAGAGTCGGAACCAACAATTCACACTGGGCAAGATATACAATTTTTCTGCCTTTGCCAATTTTTTCTGGGAATGAAGCAGAATGGGATTCTTTTGCAGAATTGTTCATGCCTATTGTACATCAAGACCAGTCCATGACAGATGTTCAGAAATAACACTACCTCATCAATTATCTCAAAGGAGAACCCAAGAAACTTGAATGTAACTTACCCCAGGGCTGTGGAGTCAGTGTAGTGGAGTCTGAGTCTGAACAATTTCGGATAGAGCTTTAAAAGACTGTCTGTCAAAGCAGAGTCAATGTATCTATGTTTTTCCCTCCTCTGAGTAAAACATAGAAACGTTGACTCTGCTTTGGTTGACATTCCATTAAAGCTCAAAGATGATGATCTTAGTGTCGATAGTTCAATTAATTTCGAAATGTGAACTTTACATGTCTATTATTATGTAAACTGAAATGCTTTCTTTATTGATCAAATAATGATATATACACCTTATCCAATAATTTTTCTACCCAAATTATTGGGTTTGGAGCTGGAGTCTAAGTCAGATAGTGTATAAACTGCCAGTCGAGTCAAAGTTGGAGTCAAAAGTTCGATATACCGACTTCACAGTCCTGAACCCCTTATAACCTCTTAAAATTACACAGTAGTTTGGACAATTTCGGAGAGGAAGTTCAAGAATGTAAGTATTTTTGCAACCCAAAATGTGCAGAATATTCTATATGCACCGCCACCGGTAAAATATCCACCAGAATCACTGTCACACTTTGTGAGCAATTTAAGAAAAAAACCTGAATGCCTTGCATGTTGAAAGTATTCTGTTGTTAAAAATTTACCTCAAGTAGCTGGACTTAGCAATTATGAAGCATTTTAATTACTGCTAACTGGAACCAGCAACTGCCAACATTTGAAAAACTAATTTCATTCCTGGAGCACTGAGGACCAGTCCATGAGTGTTCTTCAGTTCAACTAATTTCTGATCATACTTCATCACCGCACTGTGATGAAAATGTCTAACTCACTGGAAGGCAAATGTGAAACCATCATCATCTTGGCGAGCTAGCATACTTGTAGTAGTAGAAAAAATGAGCTCTGTTTTGTGTGTAATCAAACATATTCTGTTTATAAATGTAATATTTTTTTTTATCATCATCGAAAATAACCCAGAACTGGAGAAAAGCTAGTACAGTAACACAAATTTTGTTTCAATTGCCTTAAAGGAGGCCATAATTCACAAATAATGTGTAGAAAGTGGCCATGAAAACACGATTTGTTGCTTCACACTACCAAATAAACTTAAACTGGTTTCGGTAAGTCGTTTACTGATTTTGGATATAAAAGTCCAAACCCTTCACTCTTTGCATGATAGTGAAAGTTAGTGTACTGTTGTATTGCTGCACAAGACATGATGCTGGTGCAAACTTTCAAACTGTAAGAGTGTGGTGTATCACAGACTCCAATCACAACTGAAGAATGTGTACAGTGTTTGTCAGTCACTGTCAAGCAGTAAATGTTACAGGTGTTGGACAAACTTCAGTGATTGGTAGTAGAGAAATGGTGTCATTTGCAACAAAGCCAGCTGGCTGCCATAACAAACTGTTTTATGCAAGAGGTGCTGTGTTTAGCAACATAAAACATCATATCTAATCTTTAGGACAGCTAGCAAACCAATCAGTGTCTCTGAACTAGCTATTTGTTGTCTGCTGACATAATAAAGCCATGACAGGTGCCAAAATATCATGAAAATGTAACCTATTGCATTCAGTATTTGGTTGGTTAGTAACTGAATAAGTCCTTGTGAACCATGTGTAAATCCTTTTAACACCTGTTGTTTCTAGTATGAACTAACTCTGATATGGAGGTGAGAAAATACTGTGAAATTGAAGAAGTTCGAAAGATAGAGTTGATGTCAGAAAAATTAAAGTTTTTTGAGGACCACTCCAAGCAACATTTTCCAGAGCACCAAATGGTGGCGTGATGAGTTAAAAATTCAATGTCCACCTATCAATGCAGTTGACACACTAACTTGACGTATCACGCTTTTACACATCTTTGATGCGCACTTGACTTTGCCCCATCTTGGATGCAATGTTCCAACCTTTTGGACAAGTCATTACCCAACAGTACTGAAGAGGCTGGACACGTGGCTACAGGATACACCAGCGCAATGTTGGAAGCTATTACAGGCATGTCAGTCCAGCTTGTACTGTTCACCCAGATTCTCCAAGAAATGTCATGCCAAAACTCCCTGAAGTTAGATTGTACTGCCGGATAGACACACTGCTCCCTCCAACCAAGGCCTCATAGTTGTATGGTGCACCAAGTGAGATAAGCATGCATTCTACATCCACCCTCCTGCCAAAATAAGAGTTGAAATCCGCCGCACTAGCAATAACGCTGCCCAGCAGACTACAACTGACGAGTTTAGAAGGAGATTATCATATCTCCTTCCTCAACCCTCGCCTCTCCAGTCCACAGCAATTAGTATAAAAGGGGTGGCATGCCCAGCAATATTCAGTCTCTGCTTCTCCACCGCTCACAATTGGGCCGGAGGAACCTACGGTGCTTAACCCTTCACTAGTACACCTACACATTCCACCACTCTCTTGGGCCAGAACCAGCTACCAGTTAAAGACACCCTCTCCAGAAGCCAATTCTGCACACATTGTAGACCCCTCTGCTTCTGGAAGACTGGATTATCAGCAGCTCCCTATGACGTTTGCTTCTTCCTTCACCACCTCTTGGTAAACGGTTGTCTACAGTCCCTTCAGGACTCTGCCTTACCGGATGGTAACTGCAATACTACTATTCTGGTAGTCCCCCTCCTGTCCATTCAGGACACCAGGTGATCGTTAGGATTGAAGTCGTAAATTACATAACCTAGCAGTCGTTATAACCTAAATTTCCCCTACATGTTAAAACCAGGTTGCCTTCACCTGGAATTGCGCAGGTCAAACTTCCGTGTCAAAGCACATTAGGCTAGAGGTACTACTGGGCCACCGTGTTATATACTCAATATAACATGTGGTTTCTAACTATTCTCTGTGTGCAATCAGATTATTTCATACTCCACCACTGCTCTTCATAGGGCCGGAAGGGAGCTGGTACTAGTTCTGATTGATCAACCCCTTGTGGATACTGAGACGCCGCGTACTCCGCCAGGGTATCAGGAACGTCAACGCTGTCTCCCTTGCTTTCACTTAGTACAACAACATATCCCCTTACACGTGATAGAGAAATGCCACATCTTAAATTTTCCCCATATTCAACAAAATCCATACCTTAATATTACAAAATGTATCTAATGCCACAATTATATTAGCAGAACGATCCATCACACTGGTACCATAACAGCACCTCCAAAAGATTTACCACTCACTCGATTTCAGTTATAACGGTTATTTTATGTTATCTTTAATGATGCCTAGGTTACATGGTTAATTTTTGCACAAGAAATCATCTATAAAATTTCCACTAAAAGCATGACCATTCAATACTATAATTTTACTCGATACCAACGAGCCATCACAATACCGATGCATTTTTCACAAATTCTAATCCACTAAAATTTGCTGGCTACAATAAAAATTTGCATATCACTATCTATATATATTCTTTTACTAAATCCATGCAAATGGGGAGCCGTCTCTGAGCCTCCAACACACAAAAATCAGAACTGTAATTTAAAGAAACCAAGGATTCTCGCCGCAAAGGCCCATGACAAATATTGGGCACCGCCAAAACTATGTCTATATTCTACCTCGTTCTGCGATGCAGCGAAACTATGGTCAAGCAAAGAAATTCTCATGTGGAACACCGTTGTCCTGTCCCCAGGATAGACGATGGAACATGCTGCTCACTCAGCAGCAACTTTGACGAATGGGACCGCCTGATCAGGCTGCTTTGGCCTCAGGATAGACAAAAGAGCATGTTGCTCACTAAGTACCTACGCTGATGAATGGGATTGCCCCATCAGATCATCACATGCCACACACCACATAACCACGCAGGTGGGCAAGCCTTCCTCGTTGATTGCTCGTGTAGGTTCACCCAGCATGTTATAACTATAGCAAAAACTACGTGCCGCATATTTACGATACATGCTTATCAATACCTACTCTACAGAAGGCCGCAGAAGATTCAGTTTTAAAAAACTGCACACAGCCGAAGGCCAAAACTTTTTATGGCGGATTGCGTTAAATAAATGTTCAATGTTAGCATGACTATCACAGTGATTGCTCATGGCGCAAATTTATTTAGCAGTTCACTTCAAAATTATTATTTATGCAAATACTAGCACGTGCTCTTCCCATGAGACACATTTCACGTTTTGAATGCCAGAATCACTGGGCCGGGTATCGGCGGATATCGCCATGCAAATCAAGTCCCCGGAGTGGCACGCCCATTTCACAGCTGTTCCACAGCCTGCACGCCACGCATGGACCCACCTGCCTACTTCATCGATGACCGCCTGTTGCGCACTAAGGTGACAATTCCAGGAAAAAGATTATACATTCCAAACTTATGCACGCTATATAAAAAGTAATACATTTATAAACAATTACAACTGTGGGGCTAAATTCACACAACTGAAGATGCAGTGTTTGTAAACATAGCAGCAATACATTAATTACAAGTCCATGGCAGTTCTGAGCGTGTCTACGAGAGGAGCGTGACGTGAAACAGCAGTGTTCTAGTGTTTGGCAAAAGAACCAGGTAACACAACAGAATAATCTCCAGCAGCAATGTACAACTGTATTTATTTGTCAAGCCACATCAGAGAATTCAGCAATGAAGCCATCAGTCCAAGTAAATTTGTCACAATTTATTGCATTTAATTTTGAGATATAGGTTATGATGATAATATTTACCAATGTTTAAATTCATGTTTGGTCTTTTTTTCTTCTTCTTGTTTGTAGTGTTATAGGCAGTTTGTTTACATTGAAAATATAGTATTGTTACAGGTTAAATATTTGCAATTCATTATGGCTAGTCAGGAGGAAAAGCAAGCAACAGAAGGTAAAGATTTTTTTAGGTTTTTAACACAAAATTGAAAAAAAAAATTTTTATAATAAAAAGTAAACACTGAGAACAGAAATGCCGGAAATGAGTGAGCAAATAAGATTGCTCATAAAATTAGTTACTGAACAAAGGGCAGAATCTAGGGCAAACTAAACGAGTTGAAAACCAAGTTTAAAAACAAATTTCAGGAATCTAGGACGCAACAAAAAGCAAAGTTAACAGAAGAATTTGACAAACAGAAATTAGAATTTACAGAAAAATTCAACAAGGTACAAAGTGCAGTAGATAATAATAAGATTCTCGCACATTTAAAATCTGACTTAAATGTGAAATTGAATGAAGTTAGGGAGGAATGTTCAACAAAGGTAACCACAATAACTGCCACCAGTAATGATGATAAAAAGTTGGATAATATTATAAGAATCATAATAAAATTGCTAATTGTAAGTATGTAAACAAAGAGGTTAAGGTTACTAAGGGTTGTGACAATATAAGTAGAGAGTGTAATATTGAATGTAGTAAGATTTTAGGTTACTCAGTTTTTGTAAGTGAAATCAATGCTGTGGCATATCGATAATTTGAGAAAAGTGTACCCAATTGTTCAGAATTAAATGTGTAGATGGAAAATGTTGTAAAAGAAGGGAGACTTCAGATATGGGGGGTAAAACCTGTATGTAATGAATTCAATCTGCAATAAGGAACAGATGTTCCATCAGGGTTTATTGTGAGTGGTTGGGGGGGGGGAAGGGGGGTACTCTAGAGTGTAACAATATGATGTGTTGTTCCAGAAGAATTTTGTAGCAAAAGAAAAGATTGAAACACAGGGTCAGACAAGCAGAGAATAAAAAGAAAAGGGGGAAAAAAGGGGGTAGATTTAAGGTAGCAGGGTAAAGGAAAAAAATTAAATACAGTGTGAGGAAGGTTGTAAGAAAGAAGGGAAGGAAAAGGAGACACAGGGTGAGTGTGTCTTGGAGAAAGAAAGGAAAGAAAAAAATAAGTACAGGCAGACAGACTGCAATATGTGTTATTATTTAGATAGTTAAGTTTTTAACATTTTTCTTGTAAAAGTTTTTTTAACATTTTTCTTATACAGCAATAATGTAAGAATAATTAAGTTAATGTGTTTATTTTGAGTAGTAATTCTTTTGTTAGAATAATCACGCGAATTGGAGAAAATGGGGTTATGATGTGTACCCGATAAATGGAGTAAATTATGATATTTAATTCCTAAGCCTTGGGATAGGCAACAGTGAACAAGGTATTAAATTATTAAGGTGAATGAAATGTTTGAGACTTGCTGGTCAGTAAATAGTTATTTTATTAAGAAAATTATTATGAAACTGTGTTTATTTTTGCGTGTTTAAAGAGATATATACAGGTAAGTGTATTAATGCTTAATATTAAGTGTTTTAAAAAAATAGTAACATAATGAATAAATGAATAGGTGACAGTAGTGTGTTTATATATGAATCAATATTAATTATCAAAAACAGGATTTGACCAAATGATGATGTGTGAAGTAAGTACTGTATAGTCTGTCTCATTTAAGGTTTCCAGAATTTGACAGCTACTGCTGCCCACATATTTAAAGTATAATACAGTAGAGTAGTATTTGAAATAATGAATGTCATCTGACAGTCATGTGAAGCAATGGTGGTTTCCCTGAATAACATGTATTCTTTCTTACATCGGCGAAAAAGAAAATAGTGCACAGTACAAATAAAAAAAAAACAAGCAAGCATTTCGGAATAAACTTAATATTATGTTCTAGTATTCTGTATAAGGTTATTAAACGTGTTTATAGTTTCAAATTTGTTAAATTGCATAACAGAAATAATGAAAACAGATGGCTGTTTATCTTCACCAACCAACGACTGGACGCCATATTGTTATTGTGAGATGCAATTTTTGTGTGCGGGCGTATCAGTTTAGAAGTTCTAAATCGAATTAATGAGTTATTTAAAATGCAGCGGCTTAAAAATCCTTTATGCAATCGCCAACGACAGTAAGACATTGTATGTGTTGCCAAAGGAGTTGAAGACATGTTACTAATGGGAGAACTCGAAAGTCGTCCAGTGGTATTAAAAAAATAGAAACAACCAGCTGATTGCTTGGGATTTTATCAAAAACCATCGCAAAGTAAATAGCAATAAATTATGTACGTGAATATTTGGAGTGTGGTGTATTTTGATGGGGAAATGTAAATATCTTAGGCAGATGTTTGTTAGTTCATTTATAATTAAGGTAAACATGCTAAGTTTGTGTGCAGGTTTTTAGCAGACAACATTTAAATGTTCAGCATTCATTTCATTTCTGAGAATATGTTAACGTTACAGTTGAATTTATTTTCGTTAGGTCAATAAACAACAAATAGTACTTATTGATTTCACCAAAACATTGAGGTTCCATTGCTCGCCTATGTGTAGACCAAAACCACGAATGCAGTTGTAATTAAATACTAATTATTTAGGCCTGAATTTGGTTAAAACTGAGATAAACAATGTTTCGTTCGTCCACAAAGACTATGTAAAGTACATTTCTTCTGTGGTAAATTTTTTAGCTATGGTAATAAATAAATACTAATTGTATAGGACAACACACTGTATAGAAAATTTTTTTGGGGACGATGAGCATGCATATTAAATATCCACATTACTGTAATAGTACATACGGTCACGTGTTTAATGCAATTTCCATTAGTTTTCATTACTTAATGATCACAGGCCTATCAGTCTTCACCATTTGTGAGGAATGTTTTTTGTACATGCTTATTTTATTGTAATTGCTACAAATAGGTTCCATAATTATTGATTGTAGAAGACTTTTACAGTTCCAATTAACTATTTCTGTGTATGATTTGACAGGCCTAACTCTTATTGTGTCTGTTCACTGCCTAGATGTAATTATTTTAAGGTAGGCCTAATGGTGACATTGCCTTTACACAGAACTCCAGCAGACTTTTGTTTTTTCATAGTTCATTTTACTGCTCAGTTGTGAATGAATCATTTTTTTATGATGCTCTCATCAGTTAACTATATGAGATTCGCAATTCTTTTTTTAATGAATTTCTTAATTTTTTCAAGAGGTGTACAAAGAAGGCAATTTTGATCATACTTCAGGCCAGGTAAGGTTTTGTATTCTCCGTTAAATTGTTTAACATGTGTGATTTAATTATAATTACAGTGTCAATGTCTTTCTATCTTGCCTCAAAAATTTTCCTGTTGAGAGTTGCAAACTTGTAAGTTCAACGAAATTTATTGATTTTAAATATATATTTTTTGTGTTTGTGATTATTGAGTGGATAGTAATTAATAATATCTGTTTAATTAATTGTAAGAATATTAATATATTTTATTGATAGTATTTTGAGTGTAATCACCTATTTTCCTCAAATAGGCCAATAGTTGGCATGTTTGAAATTTCAAGCAAAAATTCACATGATATGTTTTGACAAGTCACATGGTGGCAGAAGGATACGTATTCAGTTTGTTTACAAGGTACTACTTTGATACAATATGTCAAAATCTGGAAACCTTACACAAGACAGACTGTAGTACAGTGTAAGGAAAGTTTTAAGGAAAGAGAAAAGTAAGTACAAGTTTTCAAGAGTTAAGAAAAATATAGGAATAAATTTTATTTTTTAAGTAATGTGATCTCAAGAATACTTAAAATTCCAGTACTGAGTTATGTATATTTATTTGTGCTTGAACTTATGCAGTGCTGAAGAGATTACAAATTGTAAACTTATTTGTAATTTTTTTTTTTTTGCAAACCTATAATTAATATAAACTTGATAATACATTCTTTTTTCTTATTTTTTAAAATATAGTATGATCATAAAAAATTAAGTAGTAGTTTTCATGAAGAATCAAATATACAAAATCTCACTGTAGAATTGAAATTAATAATGAAGGTCAATGGAAGAATTTTATAGTGCAAACAGTTGAATTGAGTAAAAAAGCTATGAGAAGAAGAGTTGTTTTACTTAAGATGTAATGTTTTGTTTTTGTTTTTTGTAACTGGTGGAACTTAGATCTTATAAGCAGAATAATGTACAAGAGCAATGAATATTAAAAAGTTTCTTTTTCATATGTGAAAAAGTTTAAATTTCAAAGAAAAACAAATAATAATTCTGAAAGTCTGTTGGAAGTTTTTAAAAGTACGATGGATGTTTATATAAGAGTTTTAATGAATATAGCTACACTGAATCTGTAACGCTGCAGGTTATGTATATTTAATGATTTTTTTATAGTTATTTTTAAATCTGATTTTGGTCAAATTCCCTGTTTATTATGTTAGTGAGTGTAATATTCCAAATTTTTCTTGGGTGCCACGTGGAGTGGGAACAGTTTATCAATTTTAATTTGTGGCTGTATTTCAAGTAGTTATCTGTAGCACGTTTGCTGTTTCTGAAGTCGTAGCCAGGTTTTGTCAGTTTGTGGTAGTGTTTTTTTTATTTTTTTTTTTTATTATTTTGCAGTTGTACTGTAGTAAGCAGTATTTGTTCTAAACTTTCTATGTGACGAAGATAATTTAGCCAATAGGTGGATGCGAGCCCTGGGTATTCCTATTTTGAGATTGATTAGCTAGAAGAGGGGATAGATGCACATGCTGTTCCCAAGTGCCTGGGCTTTGTCTTTGTAACAGAACTACGAGCAACCATGAAGTAAACAGAACATGTTCCCATTCTTGCCATGCGAGTGAATTGACAGTAACTAATTACTACAGCGGCGCTGTTCCAAGTTCGTCTACTAAGTCAAACAGTTTGTGTTCATGTTGTAAACCTGTGATTGGCTAATGGAACTTATTAAATAAAACAGAGTAACTTGAAAGCCAGAAGGATCATCACGCCAACAGACTACAGACATCAACAACGTCCAACAAAGGTATTTACCACGTTGGAGAAGTCATCAGTCAATACTCAAGCCAGAAGTCCAGTAAATTATAACTTTTTTAATTTGTTTATCACAATAGGCTATGTTTGTTAGTATTTAGCTCAATATTTTTGTTTTGTTAAATGTATTTGTAATTCATATGTAAAGGTTGGAAACCCTGCTCACCTTGTACTCATTTGTTGCATGAATAAGAATAATAAACAAACGAGCAGTGTTGCTCTGCGCAGGCCTTGGACTAGTGTTGTATTCTTTCTGCATAAATATTATGGAATTCAAAAGGTTATGAGCCCAGGTCGTGATGGCTGAATATATGTGACGTGACGGCAGGTAATAGTGATGATTGGAAATATGTGAAACGTAATCCGGAAGTGACCTGTTGCACTGCAACGGGCAAAACGTGTCTGCGGAATTTCTCTTTAAAATATGGCAACTGGCCCAAGTGCAACAGTGTATCCACAGTTAACGGACACTAACTTCAAAAATTGGAAGTTCAGAGTACTCTCACTGCTGGATGAAATAGGATTAAAATGGATTGTAGAAGAGAATATTGATTAGGCGAGTAAAGCGGAAAAGGACCTGGAAAAAGCGAGGGACGCAGATAGAAAATCCAAGAATGTTATAATTAACTGTGTCACGGATTGCCATATTGATTACGTAACGGATTCAAGCACAGCACGACAAATGTTACAATCACTGAGTAACATATTTGAAAGCAAAAGTGCAATTTACAAACTCCTAATATGAAAAAAGTTAATTACCATGAAATGCAACACATCACTTCAAGAACATTTTAACAAGTACAATAGCCTAGTAAGGGATTTAAAAGCAATGGGGTTCAAGCTCAAACAGGATGATTTAGTATGCCACCTGCTATTAACTATTCCCCAGAAATATGAAACAGTGGTGTCATTTCTAGAAACTTTAGACACTGAGTTAAACGAAGATTTTGTTAAGTCTAGGCTCCTAGATGCCGAACTGAAGGAGAAGCATGTTCACGGGAATGTTGCACAGGAAGAAGCTTCATTTAGTGCCATTAAACCAGTTCAAACAGTGTATAAGTTTGTGCGAAAGTGCTACAAATGTGGAGACACCCAACACACGGTGGCCGGATTACCCAATGAAGGTGTGACAAAATGTCCGAGGTTGTGGAAGAAGATGAAGCGGCCACAAGAAACAAAGCGAACAAAGTCATGGAAGAGGACAGGGACAATCAAGTTATTTGTGCGAGAATGACATACTTGCCAACTTTCCATAATTCAAATTAGGAAGATATTTTGAAATTCTAAAATTTTGCATAGATGATACGTGGCAATTCTGGTGAAAAAAAACTTTGTCATATATTCACTTCTAGCCTTACATTATCTATCATACAGCTACATTGTTCCATTTATTTATTAAAAACTACTGAACCACACAATTTCAATTCAAACAGATGAAAAGACTGAATTGGTTGCATGCTCGAATTAAATGTTTCTCACCCACCTCAAAATTTGAAGAAAAATTACAGTCAAAGATATTGAAGGTTTTTACTTTTAAGTCCACAATAAATCACATTAATTAAAAATTCACTACTGTTCCCAGAAACTAAGTCATTTTGGTACCTATGTAAAGAAGTTCACAGTTTTAATTGAATACATGAAATAATATAAACAAGAAATTAAACCTACGAAAACAATTCACTGTAGTTATAAAACTCCAGTCATTCTGGCTTGTTAGGGATCTAGCAGTTGATTTTTTTGCTTTGTGTAAAAATGTGTCGCTGAAAGTCTGTTCATAACATGCCTTCTTTAAAAACTTATTACTTTTAATAATAGATACATTTTCAAGGACATTATTTTACATAAGAGAACAAAACTGAGTTCTGTTCTTTTTGACAAGACTAAAGACTCTCTCGCATTCTGCTATGTGATATGGTTAAAATTCCTAGCATAACAATGCATAATGTCATATTTAGGTTTTCCACCAATACTTGTCACAGCTGATATTCTGACCCATTTATCTACTTCTGAATCTTCAGTCTTAACTAAGGAGGTTAGATCTTCCAGATGAAGGAGGGAAAATTGATTGTGAAGCACATATATTGCATCATCACTAGTCTCACTCTCATTCATAGGCAACAGAAATGGAAATAAGTCAACAAAAAACTTAACATTGCAGAAGCTGGTTTCTGCAATTTAATCTACTACAGCAACATTTGCTTTCATTATAACTTCATTTTTGAAAGGAAATTTATTGAGTCTGTAGTCACAGGCTGTGGAAAAATCCTTTCTAACAGACAAATAAAACTTCTTATCATTTTCTGACAATGCACTCACTTTCTCAGATGTTGCACTCCCAATTACCAAACTATGGTCCTGGCGCTGATTTTCAGTGAAATGGTAATTTACTTCCAGCAATGCAGAGGTTTTAAGAACATTTGGGTTCACAAATCTCACCATCAATTCTTTCAATAAATCACTCATTAATTGATGAAGCAAATGGATGTGTGGGACTGAAGACTGCAAAATAACATTAAATTTGTCGAACACTGCAATAATGTTCATTAAAAACAAACACAGAGCCTTGTTGAGCGGAGATGAGTAACTCATAAATAACATGTCTTCTCGACTAGCTCCATTCTGCATGCATTCTTTGATTTTAAGTTCCTTTCCTTTCCCAACATGACACAAAAGTTTCTTGCTGCTTGAAGATGGTTCACCATTTGAAAGATATGGTATCTTTTTTTAAATCCTACCTGTGGTTTCCTTCTCTAAACTGTTTTGATGTTTACTACCAGAATCTGTGGAACATTATACCAATTCATGAGTGGTAGTCTTACCTTCAGATCTGGAGCTTTTGTTAACCAATTTCTTTGGAATATTAAATGCAGACAATCCTGATGGCTGTTGGTGTTTTTGTGTAAGTACCTGTTCCGTGAAAAAACTTACTAATGGATCCCACATTTCAACTAGTCTTCCAAAACATTTACCTAGGGATAACCATCTTGTGCAGACGTTGTTTTAATACCTTTCTAGCTTCTACTCCATGCAAGATTTGAAATTTTTTAAAGCTATCTTTGCGCTTGGCACTCGTTTTAAGGTAGTAATATGTGTCAGAATTTCATCAGTTTTGATTGATAGGCAAGCAGATCCCTTTTCAGCAGTCAAATTAATAAGATGACACAAACAACTTATTCCTACTAGTTTCTCTTGTTTTTCCTTCAAAACTGCCATCACTATCATATGACTGACTGGTACTTTTAAATGTTCCAGTTCGCCAAGAACTAACTGACCAATATCTCGACCTGTTGCATTGCCTTCAAGTTCTGGTAATGATAGCACAGATGAGACCATTGTGTTTCTTTACTGAAATATGTTACAACCAGCGGATAAATATTAGAACCTGAATCGTTGGATCCATCGGTAGCCCAGGAATAAGGTCCAGATTGCAAATTTTTCACAATGCCTTCCCTGGTCGTTTCTGCCATTTCTCCAACAATTGCTACTGTTTTTGTCCTACCACATCCATATCCCTTCGCCTCTTCAGAATTCTGTAACATTTTACGAAATAATGATCCTGCATGGTCGGCTACACTAAGAGAAATGTTGTGCTCTAGCAAAAAAATTGTAAACAAACACTCATCTCTTATGACATTATTATCACTGCTGGTGTTACTAAAAAAATAACCAATTTTTCTATTATCTTCCACACTTTTCAAGTTATTAGAATGTTTGATTTACTTCACATGAGTTGATAAGTGTTTTCCCGCCATGCGCAATATTTAGGTCACACCTCCACACTGCAGAAAGCGAAGTGCTTCCCTTTTTCAGACTTTATTACACGTGGAAATTCCTTTGAATATTCCTCACGAAAACTTTGAGAATACTGTCTCTTCTTCATCGTACTCATTTTGGTATGCTACTATTTTTCTAAGTATTCGAAATTCATGTAAACACAAAAGACCACCCGCTGCTGTCACACGGCTGTGGGGTGCATATCCCCTATAGCCTGGCTGGGTGTGACATCTAACAAGGTCGGCGGTGGGCGGCTGCAGTCGCGGAGTATACGTGACTATGGCACAGTGCCATATCTACAATCTACCAGTCCCGTTCCCCATCTGCAGCTGTATTCAAATCACAGAAATATTATCTAAAATACCACCACTTAAAACTGTTTTATCATCCATGAATTTCAAATTAAATTTTCTGAAAAAATATTTTTTTTACTTGAAAACCTAAAAAAAAAAGTTAGCCATAGAGAAGACAATTTCTAAAAAAGACAACTTTTATCAGATGCTGCTGCTGTTTGTCTAAATTCTTGACACATCCGCGTGCCACGCCGCTTTCACAAACAGTTTGAAAATGAGGGGGAGGACACAGAACAGACGAAGCAAAGCGGGTGCTAGAAGGGAAGACCAACCAGGCAGTTATTTCCCAGTAGGGGGGTTGACGTCTGTTTTGCAGCCCCTGGATGTCTACATAAATAAGCCATTCAAGGACTCTCTTAAAAAGTTTTACACAGACTGCGCTCTTTCCGAGAACCAATAAAAAAATATAGTAATGAGGTACTCCGGTGTCATGTTATTAATTATTACGCATTACAATTTTTTTTACAGCAGTAGTGCTATTCTTGCAAATTGATATTAATAAAATTAATATTTACTCATCACAATTTTTTTTACAGTAGTAGTGCTATTCTTGCAAATTGATATTAATAAAATTAATATTTACTCATTACAATTTTTTTTACAGTAGTAATGCTTTCCTTACAAATTAATATTAAAATTAAAAAACAAAAAAACCATAGCAGTGTACAGCATCTGGTGTAAGGTAGCAGTAAATTTTTAAGTGACATAATTAGATGTAATGATTAAGTACATTGAGACGTAATTTCATGGTGTAAACATGAACTGCATTCCTTTATTCCCTTTCATTACGCATCAGCTTCCCGCCCTGCTCTGTTCGAACCCACACACAAACTTCATTATTTTCCTGCTGCTGGCCTCTCCCTTCTACTTCTTCCTCTAGCCCTCCCATCCTTCCACCCCTTAGGAACGCCCACACCACACTGCCAGCCACTCCAATACCACTCCAAGCTCCCCTCATCATCTCACTCCCTCTTCTTTTTTCATCCTCCCTCCCCCCCCCCCCCCCCGCTCTGAAGTAAGCGGGCGCAGAACAAAGCACTTTCATCCTCTTGCTCTTACCCCCCCTTCCCTGGTCACTCACCTCTTTGGCACCACCCCTCATTCAACTGCTGGACATCGCAGTACCGTAATTGAGAATTTTTTTAAACGCACAATAAAGATACAGAAATCCGGAAGATATTTACGCCCACCGTAAAATCGTACAGTAGGGTCAATTTTCGTACATCTTCCAGAAAAATTGTACAAGTTGGCAAGTATGGAATGAAGTTTCATTTGTTACTGTAACTAGTGGTGGTATTGCATTGAGTATCAATTACAAACATGAAATTGAGTTTGTTTTGGACTCAGGATGTACCGACCATCTCGTCACAACAAACCTGCTCAAACATATGACGGATGCAACTGAAATGAACCATTTAGTTCAAATAATGGTGGCTAATGGGAATGAGTTGTTAGCAAATAAGGAGCTCATGAAACTGTATGAACATCGTGTAGCTATAAACATTGAAGCACTCATAGTTCCTAACCTAACCTTCCATCTTCTGTCAGTGGCAACTTCCGAGAAGAAAGTTATATTCAG
This sequence comes from Dryococelus australis, assembly GCA_029891345.1. Lineage (NCBI taxonomy): Eukaryota > Metazoa > Arthropoda > Insecta > Phasmatodea > Phasmatidae > Dryococelus > Dryococelus australis. The sequence goes on from CM057000.1 coordinate 77,449,958, forward strand.
CGAAAATCAAGCAAGAATAGTAAACTGCAATGGTTTAAAAAATGTGTGTAGTGAAAAGGGTAAACTGTATGTTGCAAAGTTCAACGTCCTTCAAGAACAGTGTTGCGTGTCATCGACATTTAAGATCTATGGCATAAACGAATGGGACACTTGAATCGAAATGGTTTAAAGATAACGGGACTTCAGGCATCTGACAAGGTATGTGATGCATGTTGCTAAGGTAAGACAAACCGGTTACCATTTCCAAGATATATTTTCCCAAGGTCAGAAAGAGTTGGAAACTTTTGCATGCTGATGTTGGCGGATCAGTGACAATGCCAACTGGCAAAGGTGAACGATACTATCAAACTATCCTAGATGAATACACACATTTCTGCGTAGTGTATTTGCTGGAAAAAAAAAACACGAGTGATGCAGCAGATAATTTCACAGATGTTATCAGTTATCTGGAAACTGAATTTGGTACAAACTGCACTTCCCGCGTGCGGTGTGACAACGGCGGAGAGTTTTCCTCAGACAAATTAAGGGTCTCCAGTCGTGGCAAAGGTATAAGGTTGGAGTATACTGCACCTTATTCACCCCAGAGTAATGGGAAAATTGAACAACTCAATAAAACCCTGTGAGACAAAGTTCGAGCAATGTTCATAGAAACAAACTTGCTGAAGCACTTGAGGGGGGAGGTGATCAGAACTGCAGCATACCAGCTTAATCGCTCCCCAATCTCAGCTCTGAAAGGGGAAATACCGGCAAAAATTTTTCAGGGTAGACTAGATATTCAGAAAATGAAGATATTTGGAGCACAGACCTCGGCAGTTCAAATCGCCAAAAAGCGACAAACTGGAACCCAGGGCAACACTTGTGAGGTTTATTGGTTACAGTCCTATGGCTACAGAGTTTGGGATCCTGCGAAAAACCAAGTAAGTGTGTCAAAAGATGTGACATTCAACGAGGCAGATGTGCTTTACAAGGCATGTGAAGATTCTCCTTCATAGACAAGACCTGCAAGGAGGAAAATATTGTACAAAACGAAGAGCCAACACACAACCTAAAGCCATCTCAAAAAGATGATACAGTAGTTCGTGATGATGAAGATTTCCATGGGTTTGAGGAGGGAAATAGGACAAAGAGGAAGATGATAAAACCCAAACACCTGGAGGACTATGAATTGTATGTTACATACCGTCTACTCAGTGAGGGTGTGACCCTAAGACTTACGATGAGGCCATAAAAGAGAGCAATGGTTGGAGAGCTGCTATCAAAAAGGAATTGTGATACCCACGAAAAGTTTCAAATGTTGATAGCTGAGGAACCACCAGAATGGGTCAAACCCATAGAACTCACAGAAGCATATGGGCTTAGGAGACCAAGATATGATGATTGCTTATATGCGGGACAAAATGTGTGGCTGGTCCTAAGGATTGATGACATCCTGCTATTCAGCAAAAAAGTGAAAAAGCAAAAATTGAGCATGCAGCCAACAGTCTTAAGAGGGAATTTGAGGCTAAAGACATGGGGGAGGTAGGCCTAATGTGCTTTCTAGGCACACACATCAGTAAGACTGCAGGCAAGATAGAAATCAGCCAGGTCGACCGGACACAGCATATGAAACCTCATACCTAAGTCGTTTCCTGGATCGACCCACCCACACTTTGTGGATTGCAGCAAAAAGAGTTCTATGCTATGATAAGGCAACCCTAGATAAGAACTCACCTACAAGAAACATTTGGAAGACTTTACAAAAATCACCACATACGCAGATGTTGATTGGGGTGGGGGTAAGGTAGACAGGAAAAGTGTTAAGTGGTACTGTGTCCTTCCGTTGCAAGAATCCAATCTCCTGTTGGTCAAAGAAACAGCCTATCACTGCTCTCAGTTCTGCAGAAGCGGAATACACTGCATGCAGCGTGGCAGAACTGACCTTTTCCTAAAAGGTCTGCATTCAGAGTTTAAATCTGGAACGATGACTCAAGGTAGTTTATTTATAGATAACCAGGACGCAATTTGCATGATCAAAAATCATGAGAACACAAAACGATCAGAGCATGTAGATATTAAATTTCACTTTCTAAAGGACATAGTAGTAAAATACATGCTGACTGTAGGTTATGTAGTCAAACAAAAATAATGCTGACCTGTTCACAAAAAAAAAACCCACACCTTAAGGTTCATATAGAAAGATTTTTTAATTATGTTCACTACGTTAAGTTTTTTTTTATTTCTCTCTTTGACTATTGTTCAATACCAAGTTGTGAAGCCTGCTATGGAACGTTACTTGATTGTATTTAAAAGAATATGACTGTATTTTGTGATTTTATACTCTGTCCTACAATATTCCAACTTGAAATGGAGAGGGGATGGTGTTAATGTAGAGTTATTCCAACACAGATACTAAGTATCGGCCGATACTTCGCTTTTTCCCTATGTACCTGTATCGGGTATAGTATCAGGCCGATACTTTAGTATTGGTCAACAAAGTCCGGTTATTACTTTAGTTGGGCACAAAAATTACTGTCATTCTTTGTATACGTAGCATATTAAAACAAAATAGAAAAATAAGAACAATACCGTATTTACTTGTGTATAACATACTCTTTTTTCCCAAAATAGAGGAGAAAATTTCTCGGGTGCACGTTTACATGGGGGAAAAAAAGAGGAAGGGGGAGTAGTAGCCATAAATTGGCCGGGAAAGTTGAGGGAAGTGGGAGGACTCTCTGTTGTCTCATTGTTCGTGCTTACATCACTCCTTTTCCTCATCTCACTTTCTCTATCAGCGACCCTTCAGTTATGTGTAGGTCGGAACCCCCCCCCCCCCCCCTTTTCATCCCAACATCATGTCAGGCCTCAAACCAAAGCTGTGACGTGTTTATGCCGCCCCCCCCCCCCCTTTTCAAAAAAACACACAGATGTTGCTTGTCGTTAATTCTGCCAAGCCCTCTGTTTCCACAGCAGAGGCTAGTGAGCCATGTACGAGAAAAAAGGGGGAGGGGGAAAAGGGGGACCAGGAGACTTTTTTTTTAAGATAATGGTATATCCTGTTTCATATAACTTCAATAAATTTTGACAGTTCTCGAAAAGAAGTGCGGCCAGAATGTATCCCTCCACCACAGCTGTTCTGTTGGTGAAGAAAACTATCTTTGTAAACAAACTACGAATCTAATGGCGAGTATTGAAAGACTGACAACTTCTGTCCCAGCAATTAGGCTACTATAGCTGGTTGTCATTCTCAATGGTTTAATTTTGTTATAATCACATAATATACAGCTAGGGTTCTGTTTTATTGTATTGGTGGGGAACTATAGTTTTTAAGTCTTTCGTGAAACATGACTTTTTTGTGGTTCTTCTTATAAGAGAGCGGCGCTTAGAACTTGCATTGTTTTGATGATGCATTGGAAAATTTTGTTTGTACAGAAATAGGAATCAATCTACTAAAACTCAAAAGTTTTAACTTCATCGAAAGAATTAAATGCAATAAATGTGTCGCTGTTTGTACCAATGCGATAAATGCTCAACAGATAAATATAGTTGCATTTCTTATATAATGAACTACACTAAAAGGGCTCTTATTTACGCCAAGTACATTTGAAAACCTCCCCAAGAACAAAACGTAATAAATACGTCATTTTTAAGAGTTTCAATCAATAAAAGTCCAAATACATTCGAAATATTGTAACAATAATTTAAGAAAACATTATTTACAAAACACACAAAATTACTGTTCATTTTGTAATTCCTAAATAGGTATATACTTTGGATGATTAATCACGTGTCGGCTAGTGATACAAAACAATTTATTTGCTGACTTATGCAATTAACAAAACACAAATTATTTCTTGAAACCCACTAATTCACACTTCACAATGAAAATAATTTCTCGCTCTCGCTTCGCGATGGCAGGAGACATGTGTCGATAATTCATTTCACTGAGGAAACTGTTCTAAAAAGCAACCTACGATAAACTACACTTAATGAAATACGTAATTACAAAATTAATTAACTGCATATATAATATTCAGACATTACCAGCAAGGAATTCTTGCATATTGATAAATTATGACGGAAGAATGTCCCATGGCAACAATGGCTTTTCACCAGGCGGGTGGAGATCATAGACAATAGACTCAACGGAGATAGGTGTAAAACCTTTCACATAACCGTGATGTTCACATGCTCTACCATAATATTTCTAAATATTTTTAAGGCCCTTGCTCTATAACTCAGAAAAATTGTCTATTAGTTTACGAGCGTAATTTTACCCATAAATGTTGTAATCATCATTGATTTTCCACATTATAATTTTTAATTTCATGTACTATTTTCTTTTACAATCATTGCTAATAGTGCCAACATAATAACATGTATCCTGCAAAAACCATCAGCTGGCACAGTACTGTTTACATGATGTGTAGGTTGGTCACAATATCTATCAAATTTTATTGAAGTTCCATGAAACAGAGTATAGTGTGACATTCTAGCAAAAAAAAAAAAACCGGTCACTGCTAGAAAAATGTAGCTGGACATATTGAGTAGTAGGAGAATGAGGCCAATGGATTTTTTTTTCCAAGTTATTTATTTAAAGTATTTTCCAAATGTATTACAATCACCACACATGAATGCAAAAAAGAATTATTTCTTGTATACTTACTAACAGGATGCCACAAATATTTGCTACAGTTTTATATTAAAAAATTCAAAGGAACATGTTGCAAAATCATGGTGTGTGCTATACACAAGTAAATAGGGTATGCATCGTAGTGCACCTAACATCACTTGTATTTCAATGCAAATGGTTTCACCTGAAAATGTTATGCACAACATTTTAACGAGCAATTATTATTTGTAAAGATGTTTTCTTTTGTGTTTAAAGGATGTTTAATCCGGTAAGGTTGGTGTTTCATTGTATCTGGAGTAAAATTAACATGACTTTAGAACATAATATTTATTTAACTCAAAGGGCAACATCTTCACGAATAAAATTATATGCCCAAAAGCATATACGCTACTACTTGTCAACAAAAAATTTTTTGAACATCGAGCGACTCGTATTATAAGTGTTCCATTTTCAGTAACTTCTTGCAGGGAAATTGGAGGAATTATATTAATTTATTTCAATAGACACACATCGTTGAATAAACTGATCATGTGTAAGTGCCTATTCGACACCTTTTGCAATCTAATAATGGGTAGGTAAGCACAAAGCTGAGTGTAGTGTAACTCATGACACGGAAAATCAAAAGGACATGGTTTTGAATGATTAATTATTAAAGACAGCCGAGAAATCAATTATAATCGCCTAATTTGTGTCTCAAAATTAAAAGTTTTCTTTACAGTAAAATACGATTTGCTATGCGGAAGGGGTCACCAACAGGTAGCGGCGTGGAGAGGACATACATCCCCCCCCCCCCGTACACCCAAAGACATGACACTGCCCGATCGGTAACTTCTCCGTGATAGCACATGCAGGACGTATAAAATATGACTTGCATTTGGTGTCATATTATTTGCATTTTCAGAGGGTTTGAAAGTTTTAGATCAGCTTGCATTTAGTGTTGCATTACAATAAATAATATACAGGATTTTAAGATATTATTTTGTATATTTAAATGAGCCTAGAAGAAATGTTTTTAATGTATTATTAACAATAATACTTTTTTCTAAAATTCAGTGCAAAGGGCATTGGTATCTGTTTTTGGTATTGTGGTATTGGCAGTGGTATTGGAGTATCGGTGTTTGCAAACATGGTATAGGAACAATTCTAGTTAAATGTATTTGTATTTCATATGTAAAGATTGGAAACCCTGCTCACTTTGTGCTCATTTGTTGCATTAATAAGAATAATAAAATAAACAAACGAGCAGTGTCGCTCTGCGCAAGCCATGGACTGATGGTGTATTCTTTCTGTATAAGTATTAAGAAATTTAACGTTTCTCATGTGTAAAATTTTGCAAGGAAGTGTAATTACAGTTAAAAGATTGTACAGATTAAATATTTACAAACCAGAATGGCTGATCATGTTGAAGTGAATAATTCAAGTTCAGAGGTTAGTTAAGCAATGGGGAGAAACCAAAAACAAAAATACCGGACATGAGTGAGCAAATAAGTTTGCTCATTAAAACTAGTGAAAGAACAATCACTATTCGTGAATTTACGATCAAAATGAAAAAGGTAACACAAATGCAGTAGGAATAGTACTAAAGATATGGTAGGATTAAGAGTAGGCCAAAATGAAAATGTTAAATTTAATGAGGTTAGGGAGGAATGTGGAGCAACTGTAACCACAATAACTGACCCAAGTAATGATAGTAACAAGTTAGACGATATTTTTCAAAATAAGGTTAAAATTACCAACAATAAGAATATAAATACTGATCGTCACAATATTAGGAAAGAGGTTAATACAGAGAGTAGAAATGTAAATGTAATTACCGATTATGATGATATAAGTGAAGAATGTAACAATGAAAGTGTAGAGGTTATAAGTAAATCGGTTCCCGTATGGGAAGATAAGTTGCTAAGGCAAGTGGATAATAATGAAAACAGTGTACCGAAATATTGTGAATCAAGTGTGTTAAAGAGGAATGAAATAAAAAAAAGAAAATGTCAGGTGTGGTGGGTAAAGAAAAATGTTTGTAATAAAGTAAAGCTGCAAACAGAATCAGATAGGGTGTTACCCCAGTTAGAATCAAACGATACAACTGTACATGTAGTCAAAGATTATTGTGAAAGTGGGGAGTACTCTAGGGTGAAATGTTATGTATCATTAAGAAAAAAATGTGCAAGGAAAAAGAAACAATTGAAACAAAGGGTTAAACAAGTAACGAGGAAAAGAAAAAAAGTGGGGTAGGTTTAAACGGGGGTAAATTTAGCACAGTAGGGAAATGTAAAGTTATGAAGTACAGTGGGAGGAAGGTTGTGAGAAAGAGGATATGGAATTGGAGAGATAATGTGAGAATGTTGTGGAGGAAGAAAAGGATAAAGGTAAAGAAATGAAGAGCTGGTATACTGTAATTTAAGTTAAGTAGATCATTAAGTTTAACATTTTGTGTAGGGCCTACAGTTTTTTGCTATTTTTTTATGTTTTGTAATAACTTTATGCTACAGTATGAGAATAATTAAACATTAATGTGTTTTTCTTTAACAAGTAATTTGTTATACGTAGATGAGATGAACAGAAAATAGGGTTATGTTTGTATACAGGATGATGGTGCAAAGTGTAATAATTTTTTTTTGAGCAGTGAAAACAGGTAATAAGATAGTTATTAGATTATAAAAATTATTAATATGAAAATAGTTTAATTTTATGTTTTTTAAAGAAAAGGATACGTACATGTCAGTGTATTAATGGAAGATATAGACCATTTCATATAAGTGGTCACAAATGTGACAGTTCAAGGAAAGTAGTGCCAATGGCATCTGGGTGGCTATGTATCCTTCCGCCACGGCTGAACTGTCATTGAAGATAACTGTTTGCAAACAAACACCATGTGACTGCCAATATTTGTAAACAAACAACATATGACTGCATATTTTTGTAAACAAACTGCATGTGCCTCCTCCCAAATTACTTTTAGCTGTGAAGGGCGCAAACAATTGCAGGCTTGCAACAATCCCATTTTTTTTAGTTTATAAATATTTTATGTAAGTGAGTAACAGCCCATGTCTGTAAATTAATCATTTTTCTACCTTGCAAGAAATTTGAAACCAGGATGCACGGAAATGAAATTGTATTTTGACTGTCAAATTAATAAAAGACATTTTACTGTTTTTGAATACACTCTAAATAAATTAATGACAACTAATCTTGTCACACTTACCTGAAGTAAGTTCTTGTAAACATAAAAATTTAGCATTGTTTCCACGAACACCAAATACCAAGATCCCCCCCAGGAATGCACAAATACCAAAATACTGCCCCCCTCCCTCATCATTTTTTCAAAGATAGTATACATTCTTACATTTAGGCTATGCCTACGATTGCATTAAATGTACATAATTCAGTTTTGTGGTATGATATGACAACAAACTCTGTACAGCCTGATACTTTTATAGTGGTTATAATTCTCAGGATGTTAAAGTATGTAGGTAGACAAAATAATATTTGAGCAAAAGTTACTTAATTTCAGTAATTTTAATAACTCTCATTTAGTAACTCAAATGTTAAGTATTGCAGGTCTACATACAAAATAACTTAATAATGTTTCTCAAATAACGACGTGTTCAGATTGTCATGCTGCGAATAAAAACTTATTCTGACTAACTCAGTGTTGCTATTTACACTGAAGTTCAGTCGCACAACCTCCCTCCTAAAAATTGTGAATACAACCCTAGGCTTGTTCTCGGGTACCTAATGAAAAACTGTATTTCAGTTCAGAGATGTTAACAAAGCGCTCTAGAGAAGCAGATGTGACCTACAGCAGCATATCAAACGAACATGTTGCTTACACACTAAAAGATGCTCCACCTACCCAAGATTGAAGACATCATAAAGTTCATTTTCCGTAGCAATAAACTTTGGAATGTCGCAGTTCCTGCTGATGCGTGAAACACTTCTTTATGATGTTGGAGCACCTTTGTTGGGTGCTTAAATTGAAATAATTTTGGTTGATAAGCATGTAATTTATTTGATATCAAAAAGTTATCTTTCCAATTTAAATCCTGTTTATGTGAATTATTCTTCTGTTACTCTTACAATATTCTTAACAATGTATGTTGAAAACATATGAGTGCATTTAATTTGCAAAACAAAAATGCTCAAAACGTTTATGAAAGACGCCAATGTTGAAACCTACATGCCATTATGTTACTTTCAAATACAACCTTTAAAAACAGGAAAATCCTTTAAATTTATTTGCTAACAAGTATCCCTGCATAACAAGCTTGACATATTTTATATACATTTTAAGAAAATACAAGTGATACAACTTACAAGTTTGTATGGCCAGTAAGCTTTACATTTTGAAACCCTCCAGAATCAGAGTTTCAATCAATAATAACACAGAGAAATGTCCATAGCAATGAAATGTGGGCCCAAATAGGGTATCATCTTTATTTTATTTTGAGGGAAAAAAGAAAACAGTGAGCAGAGATGGGGGCGTGGGGAACTTCAGTTTATAGTCTTTAGTGAGACGGAATAATTTTGACGTTCTTAGGTTTGTTCGGGCACCAGGAGCACTGCTACTTTTCTCAGAAAGAGCATGAACTTCCTGCTCTTGCTGTCGAGGAAGCAGCAGAGGAGCAGTGACATCGAAGGCAAGGAAAAAAGGTGTCAAATTTGTATCTTTATAGTCTGGACTACGAGATAGTGCTAGTTTTGGTTCAAAATATTTTCTGTCACGTTTATTCATTTAAGAATATGTTTGGCCATCCTTTGAGAACTGCTGTAGGGCATGTAAATGTAATTATTGATAATGATGAAAATATACGTTCATCCTTCAAGGCAAGTGTTAAAATGACAGTCGCAGTGATTATTAAATACTTGTCACAACCAATCGCAGGCCACTTTAACCTTTAACGTGCCAAGCAATAAACTGATGCTGAAATGTCCCTATTAACCAATAACATTGGCTATAACTTAGTGTTTGTTTTATCAGGCAAGCAAGGTTAGGGTTGTCGAAATTATGACTGTCATTGCATAAACCACTTTACAGTATTTGATGCTAGTAGGGTTACCAAGCATCCTCGTTTAACCGGACATGCCCCTTTTTTGCTGCCTCAAAACTGTCCGTCACCCTACAATGCCATAGAATCAAGTTGAAATTACAGATTGACGATGATGTAATCAGCTGATTAGTAGTAAACAGATCCGTGACTTTTGACGTTCAGTTGGTAGCAGAAAAGAGCAATGCGTTTTTTGCTCTTTCCTGCTCCCATAAATTCTCAACTTTCTCTCGAGAGTGAAAAGCTCAGATCGCCCAGACAAACCTCTTATGAGTGTGTGGCATTTTGAGTTGCATATTGTTTTGATGGAGCAGTGGGAAATTTTGCTTGTATGGAAATAACATTTAAATTATTTAACTTAAAAAATTATAACTTTAATGAAAATACAAAATGCGATACATATGTCGCTGTTCATATTCGTACAGATGCAGCAATATATACACGCACACACTTTGACCGAAGTTAACCATACACTCAAATTTACGATGTAGACAAACAAATATTATTCACTCACTCCATAAGTGGTGGAAAGTGCGGCATTTTTCAGGCCACGTGCATTTCAATAATTACATTAACGGTTTGCAAATACATTTACAAAACACGCAAACTTACTGTTGTAACTTGAACACGTGTTTTTCTATGGCAATCCTTGCGAGTTTACTTCACTAAAATCACGTTTGTTAGTCACTAGCATTAAATAATTCATTTGCAAAATCAGTCAGTAAAATCAACACTCCACATGTTTCCTGATACAAACAAACTTAAACTTAAATACGTAAATTATATTTGCGTCACTTGGCGGTTAAGAAAATGGCGAAATGAGTAGTTTTAACGACGTGCCGATCAATATTACATTTCACTCAAGAAAATGCACTACAACAGTACCTACAACAAACTATGTTTGGAAAAAGCAAATAAAAAATAATTAACTACCGATTAAATAATCTGACAACACCAATACGATACTCATGTAATAAACACGATGACAAAAAAAGTGCACGCACAACGGCCTTCACTGGGCTGGAAAACTGGAAAATAAACATGGCTGTCCATTGGCTGAAAATGTTTACTGTTCCTATGTGTAGACATACTCTGTCATAAATGCTAAACATGTTTTTAAAGTCCATTTACTAATAGCCAAGAAAATTTAATATTGCTTTAGAAACATAATTTAAACCATACATGTTGTAAGTATAACTAAGATTTTAAATTACAACTTTTAGTTCAGAGTACTATTTTCTTTCAAAGCCATCATCAATATAGCCAACCTAACAACACGGATCCCGCAGCAGTTCGTCAGCTGATACAATACTGTAGGAGCGAGAGCATTTCCTGTGTACATAATGTGTAAGTTGTTCACATTGTCTGTCAAATTTGAGACCACTTATATGAAATGGACTATATTAATGGGTAAAAATGAGGCAAACGATAACATGATTATCTATAAACCAAGGTCAAACATGATGAGAATAATTGTTCATGAACAGGTAATGTTATGTGAGTAGTGGAGTGAGGAATAGATTGAAGTACAGTTGAACAGTGTAAGAAATATTTGGAGTAACAAGGAAAAAATTAACAGTTTTAAAAAAAGTGAAGAAAAAATATAGAGATAATAAAAAATTTTTTGTTTGTTTTAATGTGTTGTTGACAAGAACATTTAAGGAAAAATGAGGAGTATTTTAGTAGTAAGTGAAGTAAGTTATGTTACGAGTGTACAGTGCTTAAGAAATATATAGATAAAATTTTTAAGTTTTGTAAGATGGTAAAATATTTTTTGTAATTGTGTCAAGTTGTACTGTATTTGTGCTTGTACTTTTAATGTAATTAAAAACATATTTAACTACTTGTATCATTTTGATGTTTTGCAAACCTTGTAGTAATATTTTTTTTTTCGAGTTTGTAGGGATTTATAGCTTGAGTACAAAGTGTGTGTGGATAAATGGAAGAATTGTATAATATAAAAGTTGTACTGCTTGTTTGACAACAAAGGTAAGGTTTGTTTTGTTGAGTGTAACTATGACATTGAGTACTTGTACTTTAAACAGGATACAGATATATAACAACAAAGATTAAACAATTTATATTAGTTTATTATATTTAAAAATTTATCGAAAGTTCATTTTTAAAAATTATTAGCTTTGAAAAGCAGAATCTCTGAAAAGTTGAAAACTTTGGAAAATATAAGAGAAGTTGATGTACATGTTTAAGAATGTAATAATTTTTGCAATGCAAGGATAGTTTTGAAGTAAATGAAAATTATTTAAATTTAACACTGTATACTAAATCATAGGTTTATTAGTTTGAAAAAAAAATGTTGTCCAAAGCTTACATGTGAATGAATGATGTGTGTTATTTCTTGCATCATCTACATAGATCTTTTGTGGTCTTCTGTAACAGGTTGCGATGAATTTTTTTTTCTGTTATATGATTGAATTTGTGCATTAAAGTATAAATTTAAGTTGTTTAGGAAGAACAAGGAGACAGTAGTTTGCAGAGTAGCTGCATTTAAAGTAGGTTTCGATTTGGTAAAGGTGTCATCAAAATCTTAACAAATCAATTGCAGGTTATATATTTTTTAACGGTTTTTATAATTATTTTTAAATCTGATTTTGGTCATATTTCCTGTTTATTTTGTTATTGAGAGTAATATTCTAAATTTTTCTTTGGTACCACGTGGAGCGGGAACAGCTTATCAATTTTAATTTGTGGCTGTATTTCAAGTAGTTATCTGTAGTGCATTTGCTGTTTCTGAAGTCGTAGCCATGTTTTGTCAGTTTAAGATGAGTTTCCCCCCCCCCCCCCCCCCCCCCGTTGTACTGTAGTCAGCCGTATTTGTTCTAAACTTTCTATGTGATATAGCTAGTTTAGCCAATAGGAGGATGTGAGCCCTGGGTATTCCTATTTTTAGATTGATTAGCTAGGAGAGGGGATAGATGCACATGCCGTTCGAAGTGCCCTGGGCTTTGTCTTTGTAACAGAACTATGAGCAACCATGATATGAACAGGACATGTTCGTATTCTCGTGATGTGAGTGCGAGTGAATTGACAGTAATTAATTACTACTGCAGCGCTGTTTCAAGTTCATCAACTTAATCAACCAGTTCGTGTTTATGTTGTAAACCTGTGATGGATAATGGAACATTTTAAATAAAACTGAGTTAACTTTTCCAAGATGGAATTTCATTTCTTGTTATTTAGAATTGGTATCCTTGTGTCTCATGCTTTACCGACTGAGTGAACTGACATTAACTGCAGCAGGTTGTAAGTTGAGGATGTGTAATAATTTTGTATTTTTTTGTAGGTTGCAAGCTGAAGGTTTATAGTATGACAAGACAGGATTATTAATGGATTTTACTACATTAATTGGTTATTTCAATCGTACCACAGAAGTTTAAAAGTTTTTCGGTGGTTAATTCACAGACTGATAGTGTGTTTACAAAATGTTTAATATCTAGATTGTTTTTATTTCATTGATTTGGCATGAAACACAAAAGGTATTAGGAATTAAAGAAATTTTAAATAATGGTGGAACTTCTTGGGAAAAGAATATTTGTCCAAAATAGTTGGGATAGGTATCAGCCCCTTTGAGTTAAATTTTGCACCGACCTAATATGAAAGACAGTAGCTCTTATAGTTTTGTACATACCTCGGTCCCCTTTAAAAGTGTTGTGTGTTGTTCCCAACAAGGTACCTGAGTAATGGGTGTACATCATTAGCGTACATTGTGTACAAGCTCAGTTTTAACTGGAAAATAACATTTGAATATACATAAGTGATATATATATATATATATATATATATATATATATATATATATATATATATATATATATATATATATATATATATATATATATATATATATATATATAATTTTCTTGCAACACAGTAGATATTTTGAATGCCCTTCTTTAACAAGTGAAGTGAATATTTTTCTTTTTTTGTGATTGAGTTATGTGTTGAGCTGTAAATTTAAGTTGTTTATAAAAAACAGAGTCACAGTAGCCTCATACAAGGTAGGTTTCAATTTGGAAAAAGTTTCTTAAGCTCTCTCAAATCGAGGGGGTTATGTAATGATGCGGTTATTTATAATTAAATAGGACATTTGAGTTAATTTTCTTTTTTTCTTTTTTGGGGGGGGGGGGGGGGGGGGGGCACAAGGAGTGTAATATTTTATTTTATGCCACGTGGAATAGGAATATTTTTCAGTGTTTGAAGTTGTGGCCATATTTGAGTGCTTATCTGCAGTGAGTTACCTTGTTCTGAAGTTGTAGTTCAGGTTGCATCAACATTTAGAGATAAGAGCTTTTTACTAATTCATACATAGTTTTTCCGTTGAGAATGTTCTAGAAGTTCAATAAAATTTTGCTGCGACACAGTTCAATACACCGTGGGAGGTGGTTACAACAGGGGTACCGCAGGTTTTCGAAGGTATTTTGGTCCCGCTATGCCCATATTTGGTCACGTTTTTGAGACACAGGTGCAAAAGTGGGGGTACACGCAGGACAATGTGAGCGAGTGCCTAGAGCCCGCTAACAGATAGATAGACGGTGAAGAAGACGCAACGAGTGTATACAACTAACCCACGCTGGCAGCACCCGAGACCTCTACTTATTTTGTGTGTTAACTTCAAGTACTTTCAGCATACAAATGCTGTTCTACTAAAATATTCCCACCAGAATGGGAAGCAAATAGGGTGCCAGGAGGGAATAAATTTCCCTCCTGCCTTCTTAAATTTATCTCACGATACAACCTTTGGAGTGATGTCATAGTAAGTGAATCACTGTGGCGCTGTTATGTTTTGTACGTCTCGTTGATTCTGTTCGTGACTCTGTATTCCAGGATGAATGTAAATTATTTTGAAATAAAAAAAATTAATGGAAGAACTAATCCGAGAATGGAACTTTTTTTTTTTTTTCCCCCCAATATGGCGCCGTTTGGTTTCATGCCTATCGACTGAGCGAAAACGAGCTATAATTTCCAGTATCATTTTGATGACTGCGATGTCACAACCCTTTTGTTACTAAATGCAACCACTAACGTGGTGAAACAAATATTTATGTCTAACCTTATAAATTCCTGGAGCACAATTCCTTTATTTTATATAATTTAATGACTAAATAGCATCATATCAACTTGATATGTACTCCCAGAACTCCTAACAAGTATTCTTTAGTTCACGTAACAACAAAAACATAGTAACACAATTCTGTGGCTAAGAAAATTTCTCATGACATCACAACATTTAAATTGCACTCTTGCTACCTGACAATTTTTTATAAATGACACATGCACATTTAATCTTTAAAATAGAACAAAACATTTTTTTTAATAGGGTGGGCTCTGAAAATGGCGCACATTACAGCAAATACATTCTTCACCTACCTTTTTAGAGTGCGGTAAAAGGCGACAACAATTTGTGACTGGTTGCCTCAAAACCTGTGGACTTGGTGATGTCTATTATAGGCTATTCACTGTAAAGTGAGCACTTGTGAAAAACCTCTCAGTTGGAATAATAGTTAATAAATATATTTTATTTTATCCTTAGTTATTAACTTCTGGGTGTGGTGGAATATACACACTGTGTTTATTTCTTATATGGCAGTATTTAGAAAGGTGGTTAAATGATAAAAAATTGCTAAAAGGGAAAAGTAACTAGGGCTTCAAAAGTGCTCACTTTATCGTGAACAGACTATAGTCTCGTATTGCATGGAGTCCACTGCAGGAATAAAGCAGATAAGGAATCTCACAGCTAGATTTACCATACCTTCACAGTGAAGATGTAAGGGGCAGCATTCTTTTAATTTCAAAGCCAATTAATAGAAAGAAAATTAAATAAGGGCAAAAACTTGGCGAATTTAAGTAAGAAAGAGGGGCACGTATTTTGATAAAAATTTTGTGCAATGTTATTATTGTTGCATACATTATTTTGGAAAGGTAAGTTGTTTTTTCAAACTCAGGCTAAATGAACTTGCAAAGATTGCTGAAAATACCTCAAATGTAAAGCAGCAAGTACAATGAGCAACTTTTCAATAGATTCAACCATTAGTACAAACCTCCCCATGAACATCCTAGCCTCCGCCTGTTCCTTTTTCAAGTGATGCTTGTGACACAAAATATTAAAACACCTGAACATGAAGCTGTAGTAGAAACTTCATTTCATTCACGATCGACGAAGTTACACTAATTACTGGTAGGCGAACAGTCAATATAAAATATTTTCTTCAAAACCTGTAGAAAATAAATCGCCACGATGAAATCATTAACATTGTTCATGTAACTGAGACTAATATAGAGGAGTGTGTTAACATTTAAGCAAAAACTGTGTGATGTAGTGTCCTGTACATAGAGAATGTTTTGGTGATAACACTGTGGACATAAACACAGCTGCAATAGCTGATTATATTTTAACAGGCATAGGATATTCACACCTGGCTCAGATGAGACAGTCTAAGAAATATATCAAATGTGTCCGGCCAAACTTAAATTAAGTATCAAGATATAGTGTTTAGTGACACTGAATAAACTGCTTTAGAAGAGTAAATGAGTGAAGAGATATGGGTGGCTATTTACAAAGAGAACTTGAAAGCCACTGAAGGTGAAACTAGGTGAATAGAGAGCAGCACCGGAATGTAGGGGTAGGGGAAACTAAGATCCCCAAGAAAATCGGCCGACCAGCGACATTGCCCGGCACGATTCCCACATGCGAAAATCCAGGAACGACCCACAGCAAGGAAGCAATCCCAGTTTGCCTAGGTGTTCTTGGACTGTTTGTTGCTGCCTGAAAACGGGAACAGATAGCAGTTCCCAAAATGTTGCATTCTGTCGGCTTTGGAAAAACCACAGTGTTTGTGCAAGTCTCTTTGTTATGTTTGGTTTATTTGTGTAAGTAGATAACTAGCCTGTGTCATCTTCGGTGTGTTGTCTGTTGGTCATATATAGTTTTTCGTATACATATATAATATATTAGTTTTCTGCATTTAGCTTGCTGTCCTGATTTATCGGACTCTATTCCTTCATGGAATTTTCTGGCTTTGTAGAAATATATTCTTGACTCAGCATACCTGGCTTATATACTGTCGTGTCTGATAAAACTGCTGCGTGTGAGCGTTTCATTTTTATGTTGTCCCATTTTGTTCCTACTTATTTTGTCAATGTTGTCCTAACCATTGGTCACGTATATGTACATACAATTTTCGTAATTAGTTGATAATCTACTCCCTCTTGGAATATTTTTATTGTTGTATACATATATTAATTTTCTCGTGCATAGGTTACTTGTCTTATTTAAGAATTATTTTTTGTGCTCACTCCTGTTTTTCCATGACAGACATCTGCATCGCAATGGCGAATGTCCCAAAATCTCCATTTAGTCATTCATCACCAATGCACTATTCATTCAAAGATAACACAATGTCTGTAACCAGAAACTAATCCAAAAGTATACAAGTTTCCGAATTCTTGGGAAGCACATGTTACTCTCGCGTCTCCACGTCCTACCTTCAATGCACCGACAACTGGAAATAGATGTATCTAAGCAGGGCGATAGGGGGGGGGGGGGGGCGCAAACTAGTTATTTTGCTACTGCCGCATTCTATGATTAGTTTGTTAAGCATTCTTAAGTGTTTTTTTTCTTCTGGTTGTACAATTATTTCCGATACCACTCAAAATGACATGAAGTAGATTCTAAAGTTTTCAAAATATATATGTTGCTTATGTATTTTGGCAGGTTCCAGGTGCCGATTTCCTTGCATGCATCTTGTCATTTCTACTCCTATTTGCCTCTCTAGGTTACTCATCATTCTCTTTGGCTGCAAGACAGTTTGGTGAATTGTTGTATATTTTAGGTATGGTATGGTATGTAAAATTTTACGAAAGTTTGATTGGCACTCAACCATAATTTTTTTTTTATTGCCTAGATTGTAGAGGTATAGAGATAAATGCAGGCCCAGAAAATATTGAGGTTCAGCATGTTGCTATTTTTGTGTATTTAAGTTCAATATAAATGCAATAGTTTCTTTTAATAATTCCTACTAAAATGTCATCCCACTTCAATAAATATTACAATTTTACTGTCGCTTGTATGCATGTACACATTTGCCAACTTTTAAAGTTTTCAATCAGTACAATGGATAAAACTATTAAAACACGTGTAAACTACCCGCGGCAGTTTCACATACACTAATTTTCTTATCATTCACACATACTTTAAAGTAATAAAATTTCCATAATTTTACAGTGAAAATTTAATATAATCTAACATTTGTTCAGTGTTTAAGCCCAGAAACTATGATTTCTCTTAGATAAGACTTGTACATCAAAAAATGTGTTTGCTTAGTATGACATGCAAAGCAAAAATATACTTATTCCTTGCCTTGGCTGAAATATACATTAATTTAAGATAACTTCCATGCCATAAAAGTATTGAGAGTTCACTTCGTAATACACAAAATCCCTATTCTGCATTGATTAAAAATTTAAAAATGACAAAATGTGCATATACTCACATGTCAATTTTCAAACTAAGAAAGCTTACAAATTTTTATTTAGAAAAACAAGCATTCCTTTTTTTTCTGGATTAAGTCAGACAGAGGAAATGAGGAAATTATTTATCGCCGGATGAAAAACAATAGCAATTCTACCGCTACCTGAAGTAAGATTTATTATTTTGTGTGTGGTTTTGTGTTTGTAGTTTTCACATATTGTATACACACAAAACATGAAAAATAAATATAAAATACAGGTTGTGAACACAAATGGCAGGTAAGTAATTTAAATATGTACTTGCATTCAGAATACCGAACACAAGATCACTCAATTTTGACAGTTTTAGAAACGTAGCAATGTATCCTTGTTAAACAGCTGCTCTGTCTATGAAGAAAGCAATGAATGTAAACAAATGCTGTGATAAATTTGGGTTACTATTCCAACCTACCTTGTTTCTGTTATCGCTATGTCATAATACTGCTGGGCCTCCATTAATTTTATTTCCAGTGTATTGGATGGGGTGGGGAGAGACTTTAATTTAACGTCTTTCATGAGACGTCGTCGTTTTGCACCACCTCTTAAGAGACTATCATTTTTAATTACACACTGTTTGAATGGAAGAGTCAAAAATTTGCGTTTTGTAAATTTGATTTGGTCGGCATCAACTGTGACATCGACAGTCACTTGTTTAGCACTTGCTGCAATGCATTATTGCATTAACAGTGAAATACATTTTTATCTAAATTTAATGCTTAAAACAGACTTAATATTTCTACAATTATCACTGTAACGCTACGAATACATTAATAAATAAGAATAAAAATTATGCAATTACGACTTTTAAAAAATGCCTTGTGTATTTTATGTACAGTTAGGCCTAGGCCTATTTGTTTTTTTTAAATCTTTTTATTTATGCATTCACATGTTTTTAAAGAAAAAATAAACATTGCACTGATTTTGTCATTTTGTATTTATGCTCACATCCGCTGAATACAAAATACGAAATACGTCACAGCTTCAAATTATTATATAACTTGTCAATTTTTATCCTTACTGAAAGAAAACACGATAAATATGTAGTTACAAATCTAATATTAAACACGCTTGAGACGTAAATATTTTTGGCGAAGTTAGTTTTCCATACAAACAAACGTGTTAGGCCTACTTTTACACTGCAAAACAGAGCTGAAATAATGGTTTATCTAGGCCACGTACATTTCAAACATTTTAATAACTGTTTCAAAATACGTTATTTACAATACACACTGACTTACTGTTTGTAATTCCTATTTGCACCTCCTGAATACATGTTCTGTTACAATTATTATTACACATTTCTCTGCCATTGATGCAACTTAATTAGCTGATGCATTAAATAAATACGATATTTCAACAGGCTTTTCGAAACTAGTATACTCAACTGCAGAACGAAAATACTGTTTCGAGACAATTAGGAAAACGGCGGACAAAGCCATTCACGTGTCGATAATATAACATTTCACGCATTGAACAAATGTATCGATACGCACAACGCAATATTCAATATTTTTGACACTTCCCTATTTCGAGGTATCGAAGAATAGAATGGCCCCGTCTCTAGTAAATATTAACTCAAAATTTTTTTTCCTGTGTGGGAATTCGGAAAAAATCAAGGTTTTTCCGTAAAATCGTAAAGAGAGCATATTTTCTTTACATTTTACAGAAAAATTGTAAAAGTTGGCAAGTCTGCATGTATCAAGTGCGTGAGAACTCACTCTGTCTTTCACCCCCCCCCCCCCAGAAACCTTTTATTTCACTGCCATGAACATTCAATATCTGGAACGTAGAAGCAGTGCCCAGCTAATACACAGGAAACTACAGACAATATGTTAAGATGTTATCTGAACCACAAGGGGATCCAGTAAAAAAGATACCAAACCGAAACTACACGATAAAAATGGCCTAACTCCAGACAGTGGTGCAGACTATTTGTAGTACTCAAGTACCATTGTAGTGTATCAGAGTGCTTGAAATTACTTCTCTCGGTAGCTAGTGTTACCCATTCTATAAACAACCAACTGTGCAGGAAGATTATAGGTAAGAAACTTACCTATTTATTACTTTACCTATATTTCAGTTACTCCATTTACTATGAATGAATAAATTTGCACAAATTTAGCGATTTCTACAATATATTTATAGTGATTAATAATAACGAAAAAAAAAAAAAAAATGAGCAAAAAAGGGATTTCTCAGTGTAGCTTTTCTTAATGGCATGCAAACATTTCATTCATCTGCACAAACTAGTCTGACATATTTTTTGCTGTAAGGCCCTCTAAAACAGCTGCAAATAATGCCCTTTACCACACTCTTTAGCAACCTACTTATGTATGTATTGTATTTACCTGAAGAGAGGCAAATCTCGATTATAGGCTATCACAATATTTGCACACTTGACCCCAGGGAAAAACTATTTTTGGCAAATGAGTAATTTAAATTAATATGTAGGCCTAGCAATAATTTTTAAACATTTTTGACAATGGACACACAAACAAAAGTTTTAGAGTAACAAATAAGTGAGTAGGCCTAATGCTATAATGGCAACACTTTTATGCACTTAATTATTGTGAATAAGTAAACCTACACACTTTTTGAAAATGTTGCCTGCATTTCTTTGTTCTAATTCACTTTCCATTATTGCCAAACATTCTTTTCAGAAATGCTGAACGCACGTGCAGCCGCACTTTCGTTTGAGTCTTCTGTAAATTTAATAATTCAAAGCTTATAATATGAGTACTACGAGCTTTGTTAACATTTTGACGTCCAAGCATTTTTCTACACAATCAGTCATTACAGATGAAGAAAATTTTTTACCTAAACAAAGTAGAAACAAACAGGTTATGGAGTAACAATAGATGTATGCAATAAAGTGAGTATGGTATAAAGCGTTCTCTGTGAAAATGCAGTATGAATTAGCTGCTACAATGCTGTTTACACTTTGCGCATGTCAAAACTACAGGTAACATAAGTTACGAACCTGAAACTTCTTCCGATACAAAATTAACACGCACTACAAAAACAAAATATTACAGTGGGCAACTTTACAAAAAAAAAAAAAGTTTCAAACCTAATGTTTTACGTTGAAATGGGGAATATGCCTAAATAAATTTTTCTGCTCACTTAACATGTTGGTGACATTGAGTTTAAAATAATATTTTTCATGTTTGCTGTTTTAAGATTAGCCATTGTTTACATATACAAATATACTACGGTAAATTTGATAAATCACAAGTTGGATCAATTAATATATTATATACTCACTTATATTGCAGGACTTTTTGTGTACCATGAGTAAACTGAATATATGCAAAATACGATGAAACTTCAGCTTCTTGATATAACGTTTTCCTTGATACTCAAAGAAAGAGAAAGCATCTTTAGGTTGAATTTTTGGGAAAAAATACCTCTGCCTCTTTTAGGGTAAATACGGCAGAGACTTCCCACAGCAAGAATATACTTAATTCAAATAAACTAAATTTTTTCCATTGAATTTGAAAATTAATTGTACAAGTACTTTATATTGTTTGAATTATCTTATTAAACCCCAAAAATCAAAAATCTTAGAAAAATGAGTGTGAACTGTATTGAAATCACTTTATCAAAATTGATGAAATCATTGAAATATTTTCACCAAAAATATGTCTATCTAGCAATGACTCGTACACCATATGCCAAAGGCGGTACTTAAAACCAAAACACACAGTTTGTAAGCTACACAACAGGGGAGGGAAGTCCTTCATAATAGCAAGATGATTTTTCATGTACGCACTGGAACGGTACTCATCAGGATGCTGGCGGTCCACACTGGAAGTAAAGGCAGTGTCAAATATCTCTGCCAATGAGGTGGGACTGCCGACGACACCCTGGCCTGAGTAAGACTTGGCCTGGGAGGTCTCCCATGGGCGGTGCTTGGAACTGGGGGCGGGTCCTGGGACCCTCTCCCCCACTGTCAGGCCCGAGTAGCCCGACATGGCGCCCGCTGTTGCTCTGTCAGTTCACGCCACAGCTCCTGCAAACACACACATGCACGCTGTATCAGTTTTTGTAACTAAGAGCCAAAAGCTCAGATGACACTTCTCCTAGAGTATCGTCAATCCACTTCTCACTGGAAAAAGCTTGCTTTAGATCTTAAAATGCAACTGTAGGCATACTGTGTGTCAAAATTCAAAATATATAAAAACCACACTTTCAATGACACAATTAGCAGAAATACCCAAGACGTACGAAAATGTATTGTTGCAAGAGCAAAATTGGATGCTTTTAACTATAAAAGCAAAGAGAGAGAAAAGAAAAAAAAAAATTACAATTGATATTTTCTTCTTCAGCAGTACAACAGAAACTTGCTTGGAAGCCAAAATACTCTGGAAAGAACTGGTATAGTCAGACCGAAACGAACCAATAATGGACGACTGATTTGTTTGGATGTGGGAAAGCTGGACATGAGGAAATTCTGTAAAATGAACCCTTGGCCGAGTAGGAAAAACGGAACTGAGACGGAAAACGCATAAGGGCAATCAAGTCAGGGGGAATAGTTCGTCTACTCTAGGCAGATTAAGCTACCCCTATCTATTGTATCTGGTGTACTAGGTCTATAGACTCTGTTGTTTGGTCAGTCAACCCTGATTTACATTGATAGTGGAGCAGCTATCTCTTTAGCAGACATTAATCGCTAAACAGTATTGGAGAGAGGCTGAAGTGAGGGTATTCACAGGTGTATCTGGTAAGTAACAGTCTATCACTCACAGGCTAAATTTAAAACTTGTCCTTGATAAGGTTCGGTACACTCGTCCAGTAGGAATTGTCAGAGCCCCTACAAATGGTGTTATTTTAGAATGTGACTTCTTAAAAAGATATCAGGCCCAATTGATGTGTAATGTATATGGGGTCACTTTTTACCATTAAACTATCCCAACCAGGGTAAGCCAGCAAGTTTGTTGCTGATCAAGGAAGTAAAGATAATGGAGTGGTTACAAGTATCCCTCAAAACGACAAGGAGGCACAGGAAACTTCACCACTACCTATTGATTCGGGAAAGGAAAGTAAGCCAAATTTGAGGTTAGGGTGTGTCGTGTATAAAGACCATGTTAGGCTGGAGCCGTGAATGAATGTATCAGTTGGTAGTAGAATTCGATTTCATAGCCAATGACTTACCCACAGAATTCCTCCGAGAACCATTAGAATATGTATATGACCAACAATCGGTATTCGTACCATATAGCATTCTGCGCAAAGGAATTCCGAAAAATTGTGGGTAACTAATACATCTAGCAGTGAGGTAACTTTACCACAAGGGATGAAGTAAGGGACTTTATGTAATTTTGAGGACATTAACAAAACTCAAGTTAACACAGTCTCAGTCACAGAGAGGGTGAAAAAAAGATGATTTTGACAAGACACGGTTAGATATTAACCTTAATTTACTGCTTGAACAAAGATGGGTGTTGCAAATTCTGCTATACAAGTATCGTCAATGTTTTGGCTGGAAGCCTGGTCAGATCAGTAAGACAAAGGAGACGGTATAGTAACTCTAGGCCCAGGTGATAGTCCACCATGACATAATTGAAGAAAACATTAAAAATGGCATTGTAATACCAATTAGTACCAGTTGGTGTTCCCCTGTCATATTAGTGAAGAAGGATGGTGAGTACCGCATGTGTGTCGACTATTGTCGAGTTAACTCCATCCTGAAAGACGACAAATAATTACTTCCAAGAATAGACCATTTCTTAAGTTATTTAAATAGGGCAAAATTTTTCAGTCACCTAGACATGAACTCAGGGTACCATCAAATTAAAGTAGCAGAATGGGACCAAGAGAAAACCTCTTTCATTACTCCAGAGGGAACTTTTTGTTTTCAGACTTTGTGTTTGGATTGAAAACTACCGCTTCGATTTTCCAACGGTATATGAATAAGAGGCCAGATGGCTTAAGTGGGGTTCACACCTTGTCTATTTAGTCTATATTTTAGTTAGTGCTGAGATTTGATAAGAAAGGAATGCCTTTCTATAAACAGACCTCTTGAAAAATCTTGTGAAGACGAAAAATTTGAAGAAATTCACTTAGCAGTATTTAATATTGAAAATCTTTCGCAAGACCTGAAAATTGAATTGCAAAACATGCACTTTGCACACAAACACACTTTCTCCAAGCTACCAGGGAGAAATAAACACTTTCAAGCTAGAATAGAAGTAATACCAGGTGAAACATTTCACTGCAGATCGTACCCAATACCTACAAAATTTATGTGCTGAAGCTTACCTGAAAAAAAATGCTGGAGTGGAATGTAGTTAAACGTGCTTCTAGTCCTTATGCAAATCCAATGATATGCATGCGAAAGATAGATGGTTCAGTGTGGGTGTGTCTTGACGTCAGACACACCAACGCATTAACGGTTAAGGTTAGAGAGAGTCCCAGGGCCAAGGAATTGCTTCAATTGTACGATGGTATCAAGTACACGTACTATTAACCTGACTCATGGCTATTGGCAAATACCTTTAGAAGAGAGCTCACAACAGTGCACTAGTTTCTTATTTAGGAACCAGCAGTATGTCTTTCAAGTGTTACCCTTTGGGTCATACAATGCAGTTGCACAATTCACTCAATGTGTGAATTTAACATTGGGAGAAGATTGAGCTGAATTCGCCAGATTATTTGTGGACGTTATATCCTTATTACGTCACCCACTTTTGAAACGCACTTGGAACATCTAAATACTTGGTGCATCTGCTGGATACGGCTGGAGTGACTGTGAAATTACGGAAATCGCTATTCTGCAGAGACAAAGTCCCTTTCTTAGGGCATATCATCACGCCACATGGTATTAAAACTGCTCCCGATAAACTAATTGCCATAACGCATTTTCCAGTGCCCCGCAATGTTAAGCAGTTAAGAGCATTTTTTAGGAATAGTAGGGTTTTACCGGATCTACTCCAATCAAGTAGCCGGTACTGCTCTGCCTTTCTTCGAACTACTCAGGAAAGATGTAAGTTGAGAACGGACAACGGCTCGACAGGAAGTTTTTGAGAAGGTGAAGAAGCTATTTGTAGATGAGCAAGTCATCCATCACCCCATGCAGGGTGTAGATTACCATCTTTACAACGATGCTTCTGCATATGCTCTAGGGGCTAGGTTGGCGCAGCTAGACCAACAAGGCAATGAGAAAACCGTAGCAATGGCAAGCAGAACATTGAGCACGACAGAGAAAAACCACAGTCTCACAGAAAAAGAAACGTTAGGAATAGTTTGGAGCTTACACAAATTCCGAGACTTATTACTAGGTGAGAAGGTGATCCTACATACCGACCACCAAGCTTTGCTAAGTTTGAGGATAGGTTGAATCTTCAGTAGTCGTTTAACTAGATGGGCGCTTCCGATACAGGAATTTGATATTGAATACCGCCACATTAAAGGGTCCAGTAATGTAGTTGCTGATTTCCTTAGTACAATTCCAGATGAAGAAATTTTGCAACATGACAAGAAGTCAAACGAGTACTTGGTTGTACCAATGCAAAAAACACCAGCGATAACGAGCTATGTGGCAAGAGAATTTGAAATAATTGTCAAGTGAACAGCATAAAGATATATTTTGCAATTGCGTCTTCAAGAAGTTATCACAACTGCCTGACGATAATTTGTTTCATACTGTATATTGTGAAACAGAAGCTGGAATCGTGTTCTACAGTAGTAAGAATCTTAAGTACTTTGAGCAAGAATTGAAGCCAGTCATCCCTGAGATGCTTCAGGTGAAACTAGTTCTCGATACTCCCAATATGTTAGGGCATATTGGGATACACAAAACTTATGAAGCACTTCGAAGACAATTCTACTTCAAGCGCATGCAACGGTTGATGACGATGGTGGTAAGATCATGTGATCTATGCAAGATGTGTGCAAACATGCCCAAGAGCAAACGATTGGCGAATTGCAACCCATTATCCCATTGAAACCTCTGGATATGATCTCAGTAGATTTGTTTGGACCCTTGCCACAATCACACGCAAAAGTATCATACATGTTTGTGATAATGGATATTTTCACTAAATATTCAAAGCTGTATGCCATCGTACAAGCCAATGCACACACTGTACTTGGGAAACTGAAGTCATTTGTAGAAGTGGGGAAACCTAGATGTGTCTTATGAGATAACGGAACCCAGTTCACTGGTAATACTTGGCAAGCTGGTATGAGGAGGTTAAATATTTTCCCCACTACCTCTTCAGTTAGGTACCCAAAAGGAAATTCGGTAGAATGCCATATGAAGACTCTAGGTAACATGTTAAGGATCTTGTGCCATAAATCTCATCAGAACTGGAGAGACCAATTACCTATGATAGGAGTACCTCATGAACAACACAGTGCATGAGTTGACCACAATTACCCCTCTGGAGGCATTGTTTTCAACATATCTAAACTTCCATCACCATCAGGAGGAGGAGGAGGAGAAGAAAGTAGGGAAGAGCAGAAAGAAATACTGGAGTTGGCAAAAAGAAGACTAATTTTGGCAGCAGAACGACGCAGCAAGTATTCTAAGAAGTTTAGGAAAAGTAAACTAAAAGTGGGACAGCTAATGTTGATAAGAGCAAACTGCATGAGTAGAGCATATGAGTAAATTGCTAAAAAGCTCATGCCATTTTATGTTGGTCCGGTGAGGATTTCAAAGATATGCAACAACTGTTATGAGGTAGTTAGTCCTGATACAGGTAAAATAATAGGCCGATATCATCATGGTTCTTTGCGAATACCAACAACCCATTACACACATGTAATTTAAAGATTTAGAAACCCAGCAGAGATATTTACATACACTGAGTAAAATTATATGTGAATATTGATGAACTGTTTACGGTGAAGAATTAATAAATATGAAATTTATGTATTTATTATGTTTGCGGCATATATTTTGTTGAAATTATCTTTGAAATATTTTATTAGGCGTAGATAGAGTCCGCCAATATACGAGAATAATTTATTGCACGTCAAATGTAGTATTTTATTGTGCCCTGATATTATAGCCACATGGAAAATGATTCACTGTTACGGATTGATAATTTTGTAAAAAGTACTCAAGCGTATTATGTACGGTTTCAAAGACGTCAAGATATATCATTACCGTAAGGGTTGTGTTTAGAATGAATAAGCATATTTATACCAGAACATATAATCAGCATAAAATCGGGAAAAATAAAATTGACTTCATGACAATGTTGCAAGAAC
Organism: Dryococelus australis; assembly: GCA_029891345.1. Taxonomy (NCBI): domain Eukaryota; kingdom Metazoa; phylum Arthropoda; class Insecta; order Phasmatodea; family Phasmatidae; genus Dryococelus; species Dryococelus australis. The sequence continues at coordinate 77,477,351 of CM057000.1, forward strand.
CACCGACAAACATTGATTTCAATTAATGGAATTGGTAATAATCATGAAAATTACAATCGCTCATAATGCTCACTAGAGAACGTTCATGTCCACAAGATAAAGCCTCGCTACAAATGAAACTGCTACAACAAACCTATTATGTATGGAAAGTCATTTTTCGCCACAACTATACTTAAATAATGGAATAGTTATGTTGGATATTTCTTACGTTAGGGTCTTCTGGAAAAAACTAATTAGAGGACTGATTAGTCTTCTTCCAATGTTCATATTTAGAATTCTTCTTTGATTTTTATGTTTTATTCTAATGTCTAGTGATTAGTAATATGTCATATGTTTCAAAAGTAATATTTCAGAGCTTATGTGTACATGTAATGATTGCAAACTATGATAAATAGGGTTTAATGTGATTTTGTTGTGTGTGTATTGAATTGATAATATTGTTTCATGTATGTATAGTTTAAAATACCAGGTCAATTGGAAAACCAATGTTTACACCATTCAGAGAGATACTGGCATTGTATATCTGACAATTATACCACAAAGAACTGCCACGAATAAAAGGTGTCCATTTGCAAGTGACTTTTAATGCAAAAAATGTGGATTGTATAATTTGCTGATAAGGGGGACACAATTTAAGGTTCTTTAAAAAAAAAAATATGAGTAGTGATGCCAAACGAACTGATTCAGTCAGGATATAAACATTAATTAACAAAAGAGAATTTCTAATAACTCTTTAAAAATAGAATATTTAGCAGAAGAAAGTGAAGTTTGTTTAATTTTCATTTGTGAATTAACACATATAGACAGTAAGTGTTACAGACGAAGTGCATCATGCGAAGCAAGTGATGGTCGCCTTCATTGATGACCAGCAGAGATGATGGAATGGAGGACTCTGCAAAGTCACGGTGTGAAACACTATGGTACCATCTAAGAATGGGTGACATTTCTAGTTTTTTTATATACACTGAGTTAAAAGTTATTAATTGTCTTGTTTTGGATGAGAGACATAAAGAAAAACCCTATCTCACCAACGAGATTAAGTACCAGATAGTAATGCAATGTTTGTCTTATCTTGTCTTTCTTATTTATTGAGCATAATGTGTAATAGTAATTTTTGCTTTTGCGTCAATTGTGATTTGCTTGTAAATTCATATATAAAGCAATAATTTTAAAAAAGTTTGAAACAAGATATTGAAATGTTACAATGATAATAATTTTTTCCCCAGATTGATATATTAAACATAAAGAAAAATTTAGGCGGACAATTCTGTAACATCTCAATTTTCCTTACATCATGATAATGATATGAATGTCCGTAATTTTATGTATTTTTCGTTAAATGTGTGAGTTGTTTTACATAGATTTAGTATGAAGATGTTTTATTTTGACCATTATACTACTTAATAGTGAGAAATTGTTACCTTAAATGTAAATTATGTCTATGCAATTGAAAGTGTTTTGTCAGCCAAATACTATATTATAATGTTTTCTGTTAATCATGATACACCAACCAGAAACAACAACCTTTTGTTTCTGTTAGGAATATTGCAGTAAAATATAGCTTTCCTCATTCATACTAAATAATGTTGTCTTGATGGAAGGAAGAAAGAAACTAAGGGCTCTAAAACTAATTTAATGTTCTATTTGCAAGTTCATCGTATGTTAATAAGTTAATATATCCAAATACTAGAAGAATGCAAGAACAATAATATTTAACAAATGAAAGCTAAAAAGACATAATATTTTCAAGATAATTAATGAGCCCGAAGAGGATGATACCATATACAAAATTCACCCAAGTTTGACGACAGGAAAAACGGAAGATAAACTCCAAATCCCAGACACGACACATTAAGGAACTGAGGGCGTTTCCAGCCAAAGAAGGAGGTCTACGCTGAACGGTTTATTTCTTTAGACAAAAAAAGTATCACTATGTTTATTATGTGTAAGTACTCTCAAGTTAAGAGAGAAACAAGACCAGAGGATAGTTATATTGATAAATTAACCCTGTCTCTCTCATTTTAATGAGTATCACTGTCGAGCATACTAAAATTATGAATTTACTGACATACTAAATATTTACTGTTTACTACAGGCTGCTCTCTTAGTACTAATGAAATCTGATAAACCATCAGTGATCTCAGTGCTAGTCCTCAGTAACGGATTGCGGCCACATTATGCGCAAAGGAAGTAGGCATCTGATAACACAAATTTCGCAACAAAGTTTATCTCCAGACTGACAAGTTTTAATGCACATTAAATCATGTCTAATAAAATTTATATACTTCAACATTAGTTTTAAGTACTGTCAAGCAATTGTAAAGCTTCACACAAAAACAAAGCTTATGCTATACTGCAAAACTTTTATCTTGAAAAGGGTTCTACAGTGCATAAAGCTTTCTTTTTAAAAACTTTATACAGTTCCATATCAGCACACAAATGCAGGGAGTGTAAGTATTTTTCAGTACGTAACTATACCTACTAATAAAATCAGATAAGACAACAATAATTATGCACCAAAATCATATTTTATCCCAAAGACAGTGAAACGATACTCAACTTCTTACCATCATTGATGCATACCATTTCAATACAGTGAAAACTCGTTAATAAAATACCGCTTCATGCAAAATTTTAGGTTAGTACAAACCATTTTAATTCCCCCAAATGTTGAGATAGGAAATTCAATGTTTAAACATATAGTTAATACGAAATATTCGTTACTATGTAGTATGAAGTAACCTCGTCTCCATTCACAGAACATACCATTGTTATTTTATCAGCCAATCCAAATTACAATTACACGACACCTGCTAAAACCCTATTAAATTGGTTAAAACGTGATTTTTCCATGACAAAAGAGTTCTGTGTAATATTAACAAAAGCTGTATTGATGAACATTGCGGCAAGAATAAAGTGTTTCGATATATATGGAACTTGAGATTGAGATTCTGCAAACACGTATCAATACGGTGCGTGACTCATTTTTTTACACATTTACGGCTACGCACAGTGTTCTGCCCAAATAAAATTAATAGGAAGTGAACTTTCTATCACTGTTTAACCTGCAAGCACGTATTTTTGTGCCGTGATCTTAAGTAATTTATACTAAAAATTCAGTATAACTTTTTGGTGCACGTGTAAAGATTTACATTTGTTCTCTCAGGAATGTGAAAAAAATTCTACATCCAAAAAGCGAGGTTAATAATTTCTGTAATTTCATTATTAGTATGTTCCGTAATTATTTAATTTTTACAAACCAATTTACGAGCGAGTTCTGATGTGCATAACCTCAAAATAGTTGTTAAGTCTAACCCAGCGAAGACTGAAACGTAAATAAAAATGCAAGCCAATCCTTTTACTGGTCAACAAAAATGACCCACAGTTAGGGCCTAATGTTATCCTGTGTTTTGTGTTGCATTTTGAAATAATTTCAGTGCCCGTTTTCCAAACTAATTTGCAGCCTGCAATAATTTTATTTCAGTGCAAATAGGCTACTTGTTGTGGACAGTGAATGAGCTTTTTCTTCCTTTGGCCACATTTTGACAGATTTGCACACAAATTTAAAAGTAGAGAACATTGAAATAATGCTGTTATCATATTACTCAAAGGCAAGGGTGTAAAGAAAAGATTTTTCTGTTGAGTTGATAACACTTATGTGAAAATGTATATATGAAGGGTACTCGTGAGAGTAATTTATAAAATAAAATGTTTTCCAGTTTTTGTAAATTCTTACATGACTTTTTGGCACCGCCTTTTAAATTTTATGAACATATTTAACACCACTTTTGTGTAATTTATTTACCGATTATGAAATGTTTTATTTGCCACTTTCTGGTGTCCCTAATTAAACGTTACAAATTTTGAATTTTTAAAATATTTTGAATGATCTGATCTATATTTATTACATGTGATCACAAATTACTTCAAACTGCCTCAATCATTTTGTGTGGAAACTAAAATTAATGACGTATGATTTATTTATTGTCCTGACTTAGTTCTCGGCAAAATTCAATGGTAGCATTTGTAGATTTATTTTTGGGAGTAGGCCTACCTAAACATGTTAATACAAACCTCATTAATACAAAGTGCAAAATTTTAGGTCCCTTCAGTTTTGTATTTAAGAGGTTTCACTGTATATGAAGTTTAATTTTCTTGACGTAGGCCTGCATATCTGGAAAAAAACAGAGAAAATTAAATCTTGAAAAATCTTCCTGAAATTATATGAATTCTGACTAAAGATACAAATATATGCTACCAAAACAAATACGTAATTATATGCTGTGCTTGTGTGTGCATCACACACACATATACACACGTAGGGTGATTCACGAAACGTTACAGCCACTCACAATGCCACTCCTTAAGTCATTTAGAACTAAATATGCCATATATAAGTGGGCCCTATTCCCAATATTTATAGTGTACTTTTAGAAATGTGAAAGGTGAATAAATAACTAATAACCCTTTTAGGAGTTAAATAAATGATTATTGCTATCATACTTTATTGTTTACAGTTGAGCATCAAGCGCCACATTGGTCTATTCTGTGGAAAATGTACGTAGTAGTAATAGTGTAAACCAATGACCATACCTCACAACCAAAGGCTACAACCACAATAAATGTGCAGAAACATGCAGTGTTCACGCAGTACACAGAGAAACAGATAGTTACACTTTACGATGGTCAAAGACGGGCTGTTCACTTCAATAGCCAAACAGGCAGCAAATTGTTCACGAGCTGTTCACTGTGACGAGTTTCTAATTTTTTGAACCATCCAGTAAATATTACAACTAAGAGCCGCATTTCAGACTTCGGCACATACAGAGCGTGAGTGTTGTCGGGACGCGGCGATGGAGTGTTGTTGGCATGCAATTTACTATGACAGGGAGTTAAAGACGTCACACAGAAGTGCCAGACCACTGCCTGGCCAGACGTGGTATGATGTGACACACCGGCGGCTAGACGTTACAAAAAAATGGTGAGCATGCTGGTGTGGCGTGGCAAGAACGCAATTAGCGAGTTTGTGTGACATGTGCTTCTAGAATAGTCGGCACACAGAAAGCAAGATGTGGACACGTTGCGTGTGGCGGGATGGGACGCTACGCAACAGTTGTGTATTTTTACAAGTTGATAAGGTGCAGAAATTGATATTGAGCATATAATTGAGTGTGTTAGGAAAATTGTGTACCTATATGACTTGGGTCAGAAGGAATACAAGAATACTGGTCTAAAAGCAGCACTTAGAGAGTCCATTGTTAAATAATTAAACCAAAGTTGTAAGTAATATCTTTTTAATTATCCATTCTTATATTTACAAACTGATGCTGAGTGTTAGCTGAAATGACGGTCAAATTTAGCCAAATAAAAACAAAAATTCCGAAAGTTTGGAAATTTGGAATAGATGTTGGGTGTGTCTTTCTGATGAGTATATATCAAAAGTCCTGACAGATCAGAAATGAACTTGAGCCGCCATCTTGGAAAATAGGAGCAATTTTTAGGTTTTTCGAAGTTATCTGGAAAAATCATTGGCTCTAGTGTACAAACGGTTTTATAAAAACTAAAAGACCATAAAATGTTCCATAAGAATGTATCTTTACATGTTTTTAGAAACTCCAATAGTTTGAGATAGTCATAAGCATTATTAAAGACAATAAAATTACAAAAGAAAAACGTCACAGGTATGTTTACAACTCCAGTAGTTCACGAGTTAAGGTGCAAAAGACTGGAACTTGTATTTTATGCCCAGGGCTATTAACAATTTATTCCACTTACAATGTATTGCTGCTGGAAAATATGTTTGGAAGCCCTTTGGAAAGACACAGATGTGAAGGTTTGTGTTATCTGTGTGGTCGGAAAAGTTTTGTTGACAGTCAAGCAATGATGGGGGTTACGGAGGGGATAAAGGAAGCCCGCACATGTTAGAGTCATGATGCGGCCTTGTGAAGGGGAAAGTAGGGGGAAGAAGAAGCCTGCGCGCGTCAACCCTCCACATTCCTTTCTGCGTATTCATCACTCATAACGCGCTGCAGTCCTAGTTGTGTTGTTGGCCTCTATACAGTCTGCTTGTGAAATACAGGTGATAGTGTTACATGTGTTTAAGAAATACGTACTGATGAGCAATGTCTCATCGCCTGGACTTCTAGCCAGCCTTCCATTCAATCAACACATCACTGATGGTAAGTGATCAGCTTCTCCTTTAGCAATGGCAGGGAGTGAAAAGTGTTTCATTTGTGAAGAAAACATTGAATAGTCATGTCCTGATGTGTCACGGGTGTAAAAGGTAGGGGTGTAAAAGGTATTAAAACGTTGAAAAAAGCAAGTATTTCAATAAATTACATAAATGTGAGCAGCTAAAAGTCAACAAATTATTGAAAGTACACAGTTTGTGCCGTAAAAATTACATCAGACCTGACAGCATAAAAGCAGCCCAGAAAACTCAACTTGACCTTCCGTCGTCATCAGAATGTGACGGCACACAACTTAGATGCAGCAGACAAAATAAATGATCAGTGGGCGGATGAAGTTAAACTTTGCCTTGGAAATGTGTCCGATTTAGTTGCTGCTGATATAATATATCATCAAGATTGTTTCACAAAATTTTGTTCACATAGTGCACCAACAGGAAAAAGAAGAGAGCGTCCCGAGGCAAATTATGTAATAGAAGCAATGGAAGAAATAGATTAATTCTTAGTAAATAATAATAATGTCAACATTTACTATCTGAACTAATGACCAAGGTAACTGGGCCCATTCCTGACAAACAGTAAAGACAAAATTGAAAAAAAAATATGAAGAACGCATAATCATAACAAATAACAATAAAATGGTTCCAACAGTGCGTTTCTTTGACACAGGAAAGAAAATATTATCAAATACATGGTCTGAAAACAGAAACAATGATGAACGAGAGGAACACCTTCAAATAATGCAAACTGCAGCAACCAGCATAAGAGAGGATATACAGTCACAGCTGTACGATACCATCTGATACCCACCAAGTGACAACTTCTTTAAGGATACCTACAGCTGTATTCCTGAAACTCTGCATACCTTTTTGGACCACGTAATTCTTAATGAGAAAGAGACAAAAGTCAATGAAAAGAAGAAGTGTTTCGATAGCTCATGCCATAGCCTCAGCAGTATAACCACAATCTTTTATTCCTCCTTTGCTAAGTAGCCCGAGCTTATTGTTATACAGAAAGTGTGGCTCGAGACACCTGGTAAATCTCATCTCAAGTATGGGTTTTTGTTCATCTTATGATGCTCAACAGCTTGAGATATCAGCAAATCTATCATCCTCATTACTACAAAGATCATTCTGTCAGTTTTGTTTGATAATGATGATTATGTTTCAACAATTTATGGCATGAACACCTTTCATGCAATGGGAGGCATAAAATGCATTACACCAGGAAGAATAGCTGAAAAGGAAACAGAAATGACAAAAGTAAAAGAAATTCCATCTGCAGAGGATATTGGCCAGCTGGGATATGTTCCATTACAAGTATTCAAAAACACAGTGACTGGTCTGGGGAATGTAACTATGGAAGACTTACAATACCTGAATCCATTGACAGGATATACCATTGCCAAATGTAGGTGATACATTGTGAATGTGCACAAAATGGTTCGATCTCCCTGGGGTCCCCGAATGGAAAGGGTTTATGCACTGTGTGACTAGAGATAAGGTATGTGAAAAGACAAAAGTTATTCCTTTACATTTTATTAACTCCCCGCCAAACAATTATTACACTATTTATACAGCTTTACAGTTTGCTGCAGATAAATGTGTCAAAAATTATCAGAACACACTGTCACATTCGACCAGTCACTACTTGAAATGTAGAGAAATTGTTGAAGCATTTCCTAAGGCCTCACAGTTGTCTAGCTGTGTTGTCAGGCTTGGTGACTTTCATCTCTTGATGTCATATTTAGGTTGTATTGGCAGGAAGTGGTCTGAAAGAACTGTTGCCACAATATATGCTCCAGCATCAGTCGTCAAATTGCTAGGTCATGCATATGCTCTGGCAATTCGAGCACACTTACTTATTCAAAGAGCATTAGCAAGAATAATATTGGGGCAAGTTGGCATCAGTGTTTGGAACAGGATGCTGTCAATGTTGCTATGAAAGATCTTCTAACAGAACCCCCATCGTTGGACACACTAAACCAAAATCCTCATCTAATAGGACTCACAACTAAAATGGGAAATAAGCTGGAGCAGCTCAAGGTAAATGGACCAACAGCAGCACATATATACAATACATCAACATGGTTACTTTAATGAAAGAATATATTTTGCTGAACGATCAGGTGATTGGAATGTACATCTCAAATGTGTTCAGCAAATGATTCCATTTTTCCAGGCAAGTGGTCATTTAACGTATGCCAAATCATACAATTTATATCTGCAGGATACCCTGAAGCTCCCATCTGTGATGTATAAAAAAGAATTTGAGAAATTTGTCAGTCAAGGGTTACTTTACAATGCGGAGGACTGAGTCATTTTGGTCTGGGATGCGGTCTAATATGACTATAGAGCAGACATTGATGCGGAGCATGAAAAGCACTGGTGGTCTTACACGAGGACTGGGAATTACAGAAAATTTTCTGAGCAAATGGATCCTAGGAACGACTGCCACCCATGATAATTGCACATCGCTTTAAGAATTTTCTAATGTACATTTTTCCTCGAACGAGCAAAATGTAGATTTTTGAGAAGCTCGACAAAAAACAGATATGGTAGATGTTGCGAAGCTCACTCTGTGGTTATAAAATCATCCACCATTCCCAAGTACACAAAAGATAATGTCACTAAAAACTGGAGTGGTTGGTGATAGTAACATAGATTGCTATAATGCTATTTCAGTTGGCAAAAGTGCAATGGCGGAAGTAGTTGGGAAACATTTTTCATGTATGAAGTTGTCCCGGAGAAAAAAAGCTCTCCCATTGGACTGCGTAAATTATTCAATTAATAATACTAATAACGATGTTTTGTTGGTTGACACACTGTTGCTCTTTAAAAGGATAGCCATTGCTAAACAAACCAATGAAGACTTGAGAATATATCTGGAGTACGAGTTGGCGCCATTTCTGCTGGCCCTTTTTTATGAAGCGGGTATGCAAAAAACTAAAAAAATCAGCTTCACCTCTTCACAACATCGGAGAAAGACACGAACTTCAAAAACTTGCATTGTGGTTGATGGTGGTTTCCTGTTACACAGAGTCACATGGTCAAAAGATTCCACATCAGTTACATCCTCAAACATTATGGTACAAATAGTACAGTGGTTTTCAATGGCTACTCTAATACAGCTAACAGTACAAAAAATGCTGAGCAAAATTGAAGATACAATACAAAGACATCTGTGGTCATACATTTTGGTGAGGATACTGTGGTCACCATCACAGAAGATTATTTCTTGTCAAATGATACAAACAAGTCCAGGTTGATTAGTATGCTGTCAGCTGCGCTCAAAGATAATGGTATTGAGTATCTCAAAAGTTCCGGTGATATGGACACCCTCATCGTTAGTACAGCAATAGAAAATTGTTTTATGAGTGACAATGTCGCAACTGTTGGTGAAGACGTTCTACTGGTTCTGCTTACAGCACTGGCTCCAACAGAACGAGAAATATTCTTAGTTAAGCCAAAACACTGAAAAATTGCAAGATAAGTGTTTTCTTTGAAGCAGCTTCAAGAATTGGGACAGAAAAAGAGTATTCTTTTTCTACATACTTCAGTGATTGTGATACCACAAGAGGGAAAACAAAATGTTTTAAAATATTTCAACAGCATCAGGATTTACATGACAATTCTGCTGTATTTACTAATTACAACTCTACACACGTAGCTATTGCAGAGGCAGGAACACAGTTTTTTCTTGGTTGGTATGGGGCAAGCATCAAAGAAACCATTTTAAATTTGCACATGTACAATTCCTTTACAAAGTCTATGACCAATATCAAACCCGATAATTTCTTCAGTCCCACCAACTGCTGGAGCAGCAAAACAGCATTCATTTCATGTGTACCATCAGGTACAACAATGGCTCGGAAAGGAATTACCTCCAGAATTGTGGGGGTGAAAATGCGTACAGAATCATCTCGTGCCCACCATAACAGAAGATGCTGTTGCACCTGAGTGAGTGCTGAATTTAATATTTTGCAGATGTACAGTGGGCTGTGGAGCTAAGCGTGGGTGCAGAAAAGCTGCCATGAAATGTACAACAGTTTGCAATACTTGCCATGGACACTGTTTAAAATGGAATCGCTCCAGTTATTGAAGAGGAAGATGAAGATTTGTTACTGGATACCATCGAATACATATAGTTGTGTGCTACACGTTGTGTATCCACTTCACTTGTTGATGATGCACCGAAGAAAAAACCACATAAACTCGACATTTTACATCCTTCAACACTACTTTAGAGGCGAGTGTGAAAGTGTGCGGCTGAACTTGCTATGTGTAGAAAGAAACCAGTTAGTGTTTGGACCAAAAGATTTTACTGTAACATGCCTCTAACTGAAAATTTCTTGCAATTAAACCAGGTAATGTACTTCTTTGCACAGAGTTTTCCTTGTTTTTATTACAAAGAAAGGGTTCCAATTGAAATCTATTGTTATTATGTAATTACCGTCTGCTCCATATTCAGTGATATTAGTTGCTTGCTAAAATATACACATTATGCATTTTATCTCAAATTAATAGAACTCCAAAGGCCTATATATGACTTCTTTGGTGTGAAATGTTATGTCTATACCACTGATAAGGGTTGTTATATGCTGGTGGTTCCAGAGGGATAAACTCTGGCATGCAAGAGAGGATGTCTGCGACTGTCAATCATTTACCGCAATGTTTATGTCCAGTTAACTCAAAAACTATTGAAGTTACAAAAAAATTAATAGGGCACATTTTGTAGGAAATTTTATGAACTTTAATTTTGTAGTGAAACAATTCAATGCTGTCACAAATATTTTACGAGATATTTTCAAAAAATGCTCCTTTTTTTTTATCAAGATGGCGGCTTGAGGTCTCCTCTAAACTGTCAGGAATTTGACATAGTAATCAGCAAAAACCAATGAACAACTGTACCAAATTTCAAAACTTTCAGAATTTTTGTTTTGATTTTTCCTTCGTTGCCTAGACTGTGTGTTAGAAAACCTGTTTAATTATAAGGCTGCCCCCCCCCCCCCCCCCATGATGCCAGGCTTAGCTCGCTGATGTATACACTATGGCTGTTGCCGCTTTCCTGGTCGACGCCGCATTTGAGAATGTCCGTCACTAGGGCCAAGGCAAATCTACTCTCATCACTGAACACCATTCTGTCACATTCATCCCTCTAGTTGTGTCATTTGCGACACAACACCATCCGAGGCAGACAGTACAGTGACGAGGTGTGAGAGGAAGTCTGGAAAGTGGCACCTTTGATCATAGCCCAGCATCCAGCAAACGGTTGGGGTCCTAGCTGACACCCTGGCAGTAATAGTAACAGTGACACTAATCTGTGCAGCAGTTGCCATGCGATCAGCAATGGCTACTCGTCTGATGCAGTGGTCCAGTATATGCACCATCGTCATTGGACCACCGGCACCACCAATGATGCACAGCAGACACTTCACGTCTTATGCATTAGCCAATTCTTTGGAAGGTCCATTCAGTCTCCCTCAGGTCCATGATAAATCGTTCTAAGTACGTTAATTTCACAAAGTTTGGTGGTGTATGCCATCTTAGCATTCTACACTGCTTACTACATACAGGGGCCATGGTGGTTGAGCGATTAGCCTGCTCGCCTCCCACCAATGTAATCTTGGTTCAATTCCTGGCCGGGTCATTCCGGATTTTCGCATGTGGGAATCGGGACGGACAATGCCGTACAAGTTTGTCTCTCGGATCTCCCATTTCCCCCGCCCTTTCATTCCGCTGCTGCTCCATTCTCACCATAATCACCCTCATCTGCTCTCAAGACCTCGATGTTCAGAGACGTTCAAATTTCTTCATTCATTCTTACTACAGTACTTATAATATAAGATATTTTTTCATACAAATTTATTACACAATATAGTTAATTTTCCTTTACTTGTATGGTATTTCCCCCCCACCTTTTGTCAGATACTTCACATGCAGATGCTTGAAACAACAGACTACGCTTTCACCGAGTCAACTATAGTTGTATTGGACTCAGATATGTTAAACCTAGTACGTGGTCTCTAACTCTATGCACAGCACAGCATTGTTGATCATTGCATGTACTGACCTATATCAGTGCCCCATCATGTGCATATGGTCTTTCTACATTACTGCTTTAGTGGTGTTAATTTTTTATTTCCAAAAGTTTATTTCATGCACACACTTTCTCTTTCCACTTTTTCTAGAAAATGCAAATAATAGTAGTAGTTCTTCAATGTCTTACTCTCGCGACACTCGTACGTATGCACACGTCATGCACCATGCCGCACCGGGTAGGACCTTGCAATGTGTGGTGCAAAAACGCAGGACGTGACGCACCTCTCGCAGTATGACAATCATGCCACGCTACCGACATGCCAGCGACGAGCCCCGACAACATCCCGCTCACTGTGTGGCGGGGCCTTTATAATTATCATTTGCTCCAAATTACTTAAGGAATTGGCTCTGTAAAGAGTGGTGTAAGGAGCATCCTCACAGTTGGTTTCCATCACTATTTACCCATGTTAATGTATATTGTGGTTGCAAGGTTATGATTGAAAGAATAATGTGAATATTATTTTTTGTTGTGATAGATTAGCACCTATTCATTTTTATGTTTGCTAGGACTGATATGCAAATAACCCATATGTGGTTTGGAACTGTCTGACATTTGATTACATATGATTTGTGACTTTTGCTTTAATCTTAACCCTCTTGAACACTTTTTGCAGTTTTCATATTTATTTCATTATTTTTCATGTGCGAGTTAATTTAGGAACCAATATTAATTTTCTTTAATTTGTGTTACTCTAGGTTGAGAGAGTATCTTATTCTGAGTAATAGTGACTTAACTATGTTACGTTAATTATTTGTCACTTGCGCATTTTTGTGTTTCAGTTAACTTATTATTTTTATTTTAAACGTTATTTATTTTCTTTGTTTGAAAGTTTAATTGGTTTTTAATTTGTTGGTCTTAGTTGCACTTGTGTGACCGGATATAGCTGAGCCCATGTTAGTAAGGACATTTGGAAGTAGCCAGAAGTTAAGGGCTTCTGGGTACGAACCTATTGGTCATGGGTGATGTTTTATCGCTGGGATTTTTTTAAGGTAAAATCCCCGACATCAATCAAAATTAGATAATTGTTTTTGGTACCCGAACTTAATTTTAATATTGGGTAACCAAGTCATTTGAGAAGAGCGCTTGAGTTAAGCAAGTTTGAGCTATATTTATTAGTAGTAGCTGACCACGACCGCAAGCAGCACGACGCCGAGACACCATGATGACAGCATGTGCGACGATATGATAATTAAGGTGATATTATAGTGTTTCGTACATAATTATTTATAATAGTATAGTTCAAGGATGTAGATAAATGGGTGCCTTTTCACATGTATAATTGAGAACATCTACTTGGTACTTCTATTCAAGAAAAAGTATGAAAATCAGATTTGTCTTCAGAATTATCACCTTAAATTATCATGTTTCTCAAGATCATAATTGCAGTAATTTGTACCAATATTCATGTAATAGTTCAACATTAAGATAGGCTCTATCTACGAAAAGCACACTTCAAATTTATAACTTTAATAAATAGACAATCCTAACACATGTGACAACAGTTTACAACTACCATTCCATCATGAAATTAATAGAAGAACAAAATACTGTCTGCTGTCAACATATAAAAAGATGATAATATGAATATGATGACTGCCTACAAAACAAATTAAGGATGTTCCCTAAAACAAAATGATCACATAATAACAAAACATCTAGAATAATATCTAGCTCATTTAAATGTAATTGAAAACGCAAGTCGACCTTACTTGATGTAACTTAGACACAGTCATGAAGATCTGGTTGCCATCGAAGCCCAAGGTTCACCAAACCAGAATTGATGAAAATTAGACAGCAACATCGGTTCAACTGATCGCCATCGTAGATGTAGCCATCATCAGGAGTGGACAGTACCCTCCAGGTCTGCAGGGCATCCTCTTCATCCTCAAATTATTTGGCTCGGCATTGCATTAATAGAAACCGCATAACATTTCATCAAGCCTTATTAAAGAATAACAGTCTCCATTTTGTGTTTTTACAAAATTGTTCCTAAAAACTTTCCAAGCAAAACAAAAACCTCTTGCCTGGTTACCTTCACGATATCTGCACTTCTTCAGAAATCAATATTGTTCTCCACGTTGTATAAATGGCACAGATTAACTGTAAAATTTATAAATAGTTTTCAAGTGTTCATACTGTAGCTTTACCACAATTATTTAACAAAATATTTTATATAGAAATTTAGTTATAATTAATACATTTAATAAGACATTAAACAGATATTTAAGCAGGGGATCAAAATATGATGAATATGTGAACTATTTTATGATGAAATGAATATTGAGCAAAATGATAAGTGAGAACCAACTGAAAGGGAACTTCCTTACAGAAAGTCCCACTTAGGTTTGGAGTTAAGTGAAAAGTTAACGACAAACATATATGAAAATGGTATGAGAGATACTGAAATGAATAATGCAGACTAACAGACACACTAACACATATGAGTTCATTACAACAACAAACATTTAACATGATTAGTGAAAACTTGCAACAAAATGCTAATTATTTAAATTTAAACATATGAACCTTAACATCACCCTTGCAAATTATTTACACAAGAAACAAAACATCAGTTAAAATAAAATCAATATAGTCACACTCAGATCAATGCAGTATCTGTTTGCATGATTAATCAAAATCATTAAGTGACAAGAGTTTGTGACTAAGATATTAGCACACTGCTTAACACATTCTTTTTCAGTTTTTTTTTTTTTAATCTCAAAGTTTTGAGAAAACAGATAACTCGCAATATTTTTTTCAAAGTAAGAGTATTACAATTTGATGCTTTGTTGCAATGATCTTATTATTCACAAGCACTGCCACTTGCTTGGTGAGAAGAGTCTCAGCATTGTCTCGGGTAGGTCACATCTTTCAATCATCGTTGCACACTAATAACATAAATGATAAATAACAGTCAATTTTGTAATGTCTAACATAGTACAGCAGCGAATCACTTAACAGAGTGATCATAGAACACAATATCTAGCGAGGTCTGTAATGTATAAGTTCATGTTTACTCTTCTTTTTTCATAGATGTTGGGAACACATTCTCAGCTACAGTTCGTTCATGCACCATTCCATACTTTTTTTCTGACAAATCACTTTATACACACACACAGTTATTTGCTTGATTATGAGCTAAATAACATGATTCGTTATTATGCCATCATAGTGCATTAAGGGATGATGAATCGACTTTCAAATAATTATTTTATCATATGCAACATCAAATGAGAGTAAATATAGAAGATTCTAAACAATGGTAAAGGAAATGCTTCTGCAGGAAATAATGCAATTCCACTCCCCAAGCAACGTTGTTTATCCTAATTGGGAAAATTACTATAAATTATACATGATTAAAGAAATAACCATATAACAAACTAATTATAAATTGATACATAATGCAACCAATTAAAATACAATATACTGAAAACAGCACAACTACTATAAAACATTTACTGTAACAAAACACAACAACATCAATAAGAGAGAAGAGAATAATGACAGGATTACGACAGTACAAGACAGATGTGTGTGATACTTAGGAGCATCCAGGAAGACTTGAGCCAGAAGATTTAACATTGGATTGATAACTTTTCTCTCAGCACGTAGAGGATACTTCCTTATTTCAAACTTTATTTTATGAGGAAGGCAGATTAACAAGTAAAAATAAGATCCAACGATCTGAAACTGCATGGGATTGGTAAGTTTATTCACAATCAAATTATATGAATCACGAATGAGTTTTTCTTTTGATTATAGTTCAAGATAGATGTCTTAATTGATCATAGCTGAACTTAACATAAAAGGCTACATTTTTTTTTCTTTCTTCAGTAGTAAATATACTATGCGACGATTGTATATCTTATACCTTATCTTCTCTCTGGCAATCAATGTATATCTCAGTGTACAGGCACATTTCATACTAGGCCACAGTAACATCAACATAAATAAGCGACAGGTATTTTAGGATTCTTGCTAGTATCTTACATATGATCGTTGACATCAAGGTGTGCGAACAAGCGTACGGGAGCGGTGGACAATAATAATAATTAACAAGACCCTTCAATAAATTTTAAAACTAACCCAGTGCCACTGGACATAAAATAAAACAATAACAATGGACACTATACACCAGCTTCCCTGTACTTGAGGCTGTGCTACTATACTCTTGATTGGATCTACTAGTGTACTATATACATAAACATACTTTGAACTATATCATTATACTTCAGTCTAGCTTATTTTTATTTTCTTACTAGGTTGATCATTATCAATGCCATCTTTGTCACTGGTTTCAACACTTGGTTATGCCTTTGGAACACGATAGGGTCTCAACTGTGTAATATTGAATTTACCTATTGGAATGCTTTGCATATCAGCAAGTTCGTAACAGTTGTTTTGTACAACACCGATAACTTTGAACGAACCTTCAAGTGAAAAATCACTTTTTTGTAACTCCTTCCCAAGCACTGCTTGTAGGATTACTACGATGCAAAACAATATTGTTAAGATGAAATGTCATTAATTTGCTTGTTCTATAATGTTTCGTCCGGCTTTTGGCCGCGAGGAAAAGTTTTCTCCTAACCAAGTTTAGAAGCTCTTGTCTTACTACTTTCAGATACTTCTCAACAGTACAAACTTCTATCTGCCTAGTTTAAATTACTGGCAGTTGTAGCTGGGTGAGGGGTTTGAGCAACGCTCACATTCATTGATAACATCGGATGTGGAAACGGCGGAGCAAGCAGATTTAATTTTTCGTTCCGTTGAAAGTAATTCAGTCTTGGTGACAGATTTGTTTGCAAGTTGGAATCAAAATTTGCATGAGTTGTATTCGTCCCATTTGGAAGCGGTAAGTCCACGGTGAACCACTTTTAGTATTGTAACCATTATTATAGTTATTTCTCTGAAGATGCATAACATTCTTGACTGTAGATCAGCACCTTGTGAGTTCCCGGTATTTGTAAGACTGTCACCAGTCTGAGATTTTGGCCTCCTTCCCTTGCCTCTGCTCTCAATGGCTTGCAAAACATACACACTGCCCGATTCTGGTGTTGTTAAGTCAGTTAGCATGATTTTTAGAACATGGACATCAAATTAAACAAGCTTATTCTGTAACTAATTATTTCTGCTTGACAGGTCTTTTTGCGAATTTAAGCACTGTGTCGCACTCTTATTGAATTTCATATTGAGATGTCGTTCAAAATTCACTAATTGATGGTCTACATTTTCCAAAATACTTGTATTCAAACTAGTTGAAACCTCAGTTTGCTTATTTTCTACAGGTATACTGCGTGTATCCAAGACACACATTTGGTTTTCTATGTCTATTTGAGTATGTTCTGCCTCGTTACTTCTATAGACTGTACTCCCGATTGCACATCATTAACCTAGTTTGAACAGCTACGAAGCTTTCTTAGGTGGCTTCTTTCAATTATAATAGCTTATCTTCTACTTGCAACTGGGTTTGATTCAAATTATCCTGATATCTATCCAGTGTATTCACCTGTGCCATTTGATTTTCTTGTAGTACGGAAACGGTCGTCTCAAGTGCGGTTGTGTCATCTATATGTTCGCTTACTGTGGAAATGTGATTCTCTACATTAACAAAATGCTGTAACAAGGTATCAAATTTATTATTCTGCTCTTCAAAGCGAGCGTCAATTTTGGTACTTTGTGCGCATAAGTCTGATGTCATTTCGGACCTCAATTCAGCATTTTGTGTGGTTATGCTAGCATTTTGATACTTAATTTGAGCGCTAAGCATTAGGGAAATCGCCATTAATTTGGGATTAATGCCTAGATTTTCAGTTGGCTGATTAACTCACTCGTCTACATTAGCAATTATGTTGTTACTTATGACTGATTTTACAACCTCCTCACTATCACTATAAAATTCTCCGTCAATACTATTGGTAGGTGTAACCACCGGTATAAACACTATGCTTAACATATCAGAATTAGCATCATTCTGACTTACAGCACCACTATTCCTTAACGCGGTCATATAACTTCTAAGGAAATAGGGTTCACGTTTCATTAACAACGATTGCCTGTAGCAACAATATTTTACCCTTTCTCTTTGGTGCACAGATTAATGAAACAATTTCTTTGATAACACTTTCATAGTAGCCTTAACTATAACTGTATGGACTTTGTGTAACACAAAATGTCATCATCTTTCTCCAACAAAAACCATATCAACGTATAAGCTATTTTTCATAGGCCCCACGTTCGGGTGGCCAATTTTTCTGTAGTGTTTCGTACAGAATTATTTATAATAGTATAGTTCATGGATGTAGATATATGGGTGCCTTTTAACATGTATATTTGGGTTCTATTCAAGAAAATGTATGAAAAACAGATTTATCTTCAGAATTATCACCTTAAATTATCACGTTTCTTAAGATCATAATTGCAGTAATTTGTAGCAATATTCATGTAATAGTTCAACATTAAGATAGGCTCTATCTACGAAAAGCACACTTCAAATTTATAACTTTAATAAATAGACAATCCTAACACTACACGTGACAACAGTTTACAACTACCATTCCATCATAAAATTAATAATCAATAGAAGAACAAAATACTGTCTGCTGTCAACATATAAAAAGATGATAATATGAATATGATGACTGCCTACAAAACAAATTAAAGATGTTCCCTAAATACAAAATGATCACATAATAACAAAACATCTAGAATAATATCTAGCTCATTTAAATATACCATAAAAGTGTAATTTTATATGTGCCATCGGCTAGTAATTTAATCCAGTAAAACAAATGAAAACCCTATTTGTGAAATTTTGAAATTTATATCCAATAATGATCAGGACCTCTTGAGTTTTTGCTACTTTGATAGATCACTGCCTGGAGAAGTTTGAAAACGCAAGTCGACCTTACTTGATGTAACTTAGACACAGTCATGAAGATCTGGTTGCCATCGAAGCCCAAGGTTCACCAAACCAGAATTGATGAAAATTAGACAGCAACATCGGTTCAACTGATCGCCATTAGAGATGTAGACATCATCAGGAGTGGACAGTACCCTCCAGGTCTGCAGGGCATCCTCTTCATCCTCAATTTATTTGGCTCGACATGGCATTAAAAGAAACTGTATAACTTTCTCCTCAAGCCTTATTATAGAAGAACTGTTATGTTTAACTTAATGTACAATACTTGTGTGACTAGTATATCCATTTATTCAACACAGACATACATTGTTACATTCCTTATATACACTCACTATTCCATGTTATGATTTACACTGCTGCCATGTTGATGACAACTGCCGGCCAATGCCATGCTATGTTGCCAACTCTAACTATACAATATCCCCTTCCTTACTCTAACATACAGGTACATTCACATATTTCACTAATCCTTATAATTATCACTATGATCACTACTCTATGAAGTCACCGAGATACCCAGGCTTCCTAACCACTCTGACCACTCTGGTGGTGCATTCACTTCTACAATCCTGGACACTTAGAACTTCTTTCCCTGACACTGCTTCAGTAACTGATTTATCCCTCGACTCCCTATCCCCTATCCATGTTGGCCCCCTCACCAATTCCACTTCACCACTCGGCTGATCTCTTTCCTCAGCATCCCCGACTTCCAGGGGAACATTCATTATCCTCAGAACTCTCTAATGTTTCAGATGATACAAGTTCCTCCATACACTACCTTCTCATCCAAATCCCTCACCCAATACGATCGCGGGCTCGTGTGCTTCATCATCCGGGGCGAACCCCTCCCTCGCCCAAGTCCCCCTGTCAACTTAAGGCTTTCGAGTAATTTCTTTCAGTTACTCTTCAAAGTTGTCTACCACCACCGGCCTTAACTAGTGTTCAGACAAAGATAACAGTGACCTGAGATTCAGACTCATTAATATTTCCAATGGCGAGTGAGATGTGCCGCCAGTCGGTAACGAGCGATACTGTAAGAGTGCAAGTTCTATCGACCTGCCATCATCGTGGCACTTTTTTAACAATACTTTTTGCTGTTTGAACAACTCTCTCTGCCATCCCATTACTATGCGGGTAGCGCGGGCTACTAGTGACAATTGTAAAACCCCACTCTTGTGCTAACAACAAGCACTCCCTTGACCAGAATGGTACATTATCAGCAATCACCAGTTTCGGGATGTCATGCGTGGCAAACACGCCTTTAAATGCCGTATTAACCTCCTCGGCCAATTCCCCCCCCCCCCCCCTGTAATTGACACAACTCAATCTATTTAGACAAATAAAACCATATATAGCTTCCCTCCAAAAGTAAAAATATCAGCCTCAATCTTATTGAAGGGAAGACCGGGCCTTTCATGTGAAAACAATGGTTCTCTTGGACTTGACACAGCAAATTTTTGATAAACACAACACTTAGTTACACAAACTTCAATATACTGGGAAATTCTCTGCCAGTAAAGTACTTGCCTAGCCTTTGACTTCATTTTTGTCATACCAAAATTACCCTTATGCAAAGTTAACATAGCTGGCAGTGAACTTTCAGGTAATATTAGCTTATCATCCATAATTAGTACCCCATTATCAAGGACAATCCAATCACTGAGGGCATAGTACCCTTGTACACACGGTGATATGTCCACCACTGGCCACCCCTGCTCACAATATTTAATAAGCAATTTACAAATGCAGTCATTAGCCGTGCCCCCCCCCCCCCAATTCTGCACGATTGACCACCGTCATCAGCAAATTCCTACCCATATCACACTATGTACTAGCGTCTCCAACACTTACTTATCACCATTCCCCCAAGGTAATGAATTTTGCTATAGTAAATCAACTATAAACAACACTGACCCTGCCTGGTATTGAAATTTAAGTTTATACTTAGCAAGTAGTAATTTGAACCTTTGTAACCATGGAGACACTACTACCAGAACTGACCTGGACAATATCGATATTAGAGGCTTATGGTAATTTACCACAACTATCTCTCTGCCATAAATTAAATTGTGAAACTTTCTTGTTGCAAAAACAATACTTACCATTTCTTTCTCCACTTGTGGGTAAAGCTTCTCGGCTGGTGCTAACCTCCTCAAAGCATAAAGTACCAGCTGCCCCTCTTGCAACAGATATGCTCCCAAGCCCACGCTAGACAAGTCACACTGAATTACAATGGGCGATTTGCTATCAAAGGTTTTGAAAACAGGAGCTGAGGTCACCATAGCTTTCAATTCTCTGAATGCCTGCTCATGCTGTGGTAACCAACACTATTCGACCTTACCCTTTAAGAGTTCCTGCAGCAGGGTGGTGACCCGCGCCATATCGGGAACAAACTTACGAAGGTAGTTAAACATACCCAGTGCCCTTTGAAGGTCTTTCTTATGTGTCGGGGACTTCTGTTCCATTACCGCTCTAACCTGATCTGGGTCCAGTAAACAGCCTCCTTTGTCGAACACATGATAAAATATCTCACCTCGCTCACCTTAAACTGTACCCTTCAATTATGATGGGTATAACAATAAAAAAAATTATTACAAAAGCGTTAGCTGTTACAATAGTGTTATCAATTTGATCATTACCAATAATAGACCCCTGTCTTCCTAGTTCTATTCGAATGAATATTCTTATTGATAGTCCAATTATTCCTGATCAAATCCCTAAAATAAAATATAAGGTGCCAATATCTTTATGGTTAGTTGAAAAGAATCATCGTTTCATTAGTAAGGTGGCTGAGATTGTATTGGCAATAAATTGTAAATTTATTTACAGGTTAAACCTCTTTACTATTGGTTTTATATTCATTTAATGATTTTAAATTGCAAATTTAAAGGTGTATTATGTACTAAGGCTTAAAGATATTTCTATATTTATAACTTTGAAGGTTAATAGTTTAATTTAACTTAAATCCTTAATAAATTCTTATTATTACAGTAATAGTAAATAATCCTGTTATTGTTATAATCGTGATAGGTATTATTAATTTATAATTTTTACTGAATATTATTTTATATCATTTTGGCTGAGAATTTGTTAATATAAGTGCAGTATATATTATTCGTAAGTAATAATAAATAGTAATTAAAGTTAATATAACTATTACTCTTATAATTATTAATTCTCTTATATTTATTGATGATTGAATTACTATTCACTTAGGTAAGAACCCTAATATAGGAGGAAGACCTCTAATAGATAATATATTAATTAATAAAATAAATTATATATATATATATATAGATTCATTTATTGATATTAATTGCCTCATATGAAAAATTTTATGAACATTTATCTCTATTGAACTTGACATTTAGGTGCCTAGCTAGTGAGTACATTGTGTACGATTTGATCATGTTCAACCTCTGTTGATGCCGCTAAAAACACCCAAAAGGAGTTGAGGAAGTACATAATTCTACATAATTCACTTGCCCTCTCATCAAGCGACAGTTGGTAAAACCCATCCTTTAAGTCTAGTACAGTGAATACACACTTGTTTACCAACTTGGGCATCAGATCCTCAAATGTACATATTAGCGTCGGATCTCTCTGAATTCTCATTTAAGTCTCGAGAGTCCAAACAAAGCCTAATGGAACCATCAGTTTTTTCTACAACCACCAAGTTACTCACCCACCCCTGTGGCTGTTCTACCTTGCTAATGATACCTTGCTCCTCAAGAACAAACAATTTATATTTTAATTTGTCTTTGACTACCTGAGGCATCCTTCTGGGTGGCCTCACCACTGGGGCAACATCATCTTTCATCCTAATTGTACATTCAACAGCACAATGCCCCACACCCTCAAATAACTCCCTATTACTCTTTATAAATGCCCTCTTATCGCTATAGTGTAGTATAGTCACATGTTTCCTTAAAACTAAGTTCAACTCCAAACAACTGTGTAGCCCCAAGAGGTGTTGCACTCTCACACCATTGATCAAATTGCACCCTACACACTTTTTCTAGTTATCGTGGAGATTACCCACCAACCTCAATGGCACCGTGGCCGAAAACATGATGCCAATGAAAGGAATTATGTCACCCCAGACACGTAACAAGGTCATTCAAATACCACACGACTACGTCATGTTATGTTTAACTTAATGTACAATACTCATGTGACCAGTATATCCCTTTATTCAATACAGACAAACATAGTTACATTACTTGTATACACTCACTACTCCATGTTTTCATGATTTACGCTGCTGCCGTGTGGAAGACGACAACTGCCGGCCAATGCCATGCACTATTGCCAACTCTAACTATTCAACAGAACAGTCCCCATTTCGTAACTTTACAAAATTGTTCCAAAAAACTTTCCAAGCAAAACCAAAACCTCTTGCCTGGTTACCTTCACGATATCTGCACTTCTTCAGAAATCAATATTGTTCTTCTCCATGTCGTATAAATGGCACAGATTAACTGTAAAATTTATAAATAGTTTTCAAGTGTTCATACTGTAGCTTTAACACAATTATTTAACAAAATATTTTATATAGAAATTTAGTTATATTTAATACACTCAATTAAAAGACATTTAACGTAGATATTTAAGCAGGGGCTCAAAATATGATGAACATGTGAACTATTCTATAATAAAATGATATTGAGCGAAATGATAAGTGAGAACCAATTGTAAGGGAACTCCTTAAACTATCCAGTTTTAAGGTCATAGGCTTTCGACCTGTCACATCTACCTACAGATTTTTGATAACCCATATTTGGAACTCTTAAGATATACAATTTTGAGTAGAAAAAGTTGCTGATTTAAGTATGTATGTATGTATGTAATTAACTGTCACATTAGCCCAGTGGTCCGAGGTTAAACGACTGAGCCAGTGTCGAAGGCAACTATAAACTTAATTTGAGAATATTACGAAGTGAACTTCGAATTTTGATTTCCTCGAGAACACTTAAGGCCTAGTATTTTTTTTTTTTAAGGAAATATCATTTTCAAGTTAATGTGGGAAAGCATTTAGAATTTGACTTACAATTTTTAATGAATGGAGCTCACCATATGCAAGGTTAACGAAACAGCATACTTTCAATACACATCACAGGAATTCAGTTAATTTGGACTCTAAACTAATCTCAACTCTAACAAGCAGCTTTTCAAACTATTTTATTTTCAAATTTTATTTTTATTTGTTTGTAATTATTTTAGTTTGAATGGTGGTAGTATTTTAATTTTATTACCTATTTGCAGATGAGTGTTTTAATTACGTCAGTAATTTTCACATCTTAAAACAGTTTCACATAATTAATTTACTTTTCCTTTTTAAATTTTTATTAAAAGATTAACAGCAGTTATTTTCTTTTTCTTTTCATGTTCAGTAATCCAAATCTTTTCACAATTAAAGAAGTTAAATTTTATGAATTCCTAATTCATTTCAAAGTGCAGTGTTTGTGTATTTTGCGCCAGTGCCTTAAATGTAGGCCTATGTGTCTAGAGTTCCTGAGATTACGGAAGCCGGATTGGAGTGTAATTTCATTGGTAAATGAAATAAACAAATTTGAATCCAAACACACAGTCCAAGACTTCTCTCTAACATGCTAACATATATTTGCATATTTAAGTATTCCTCTCTAAACACAGTAAGTTTTCTCAATTATTCACAGTAGCAACTATGTGTGATGCTTTACCAAGTGTTGACTACATCTAGTAGCCATATAATTTTCCACCAATTTATTACATTGTTTCCAATACCCTTAATTTGAGAAAAATGTTGAATTTAATTTCCATATTTACCTATCTTTTCATTATTTTTTTATGTCAACCAAATTACCGTAGACCTAACAAAAACTTTATAGATAATATTTCATAAATAATATGCATGAAACATTGATTTTAGTAAGCACTCTAGAGCTCATATTAATCCAAGGTTCATACTGCGTAATCAAGAATAAAGATGTTTTTGAGGACCGTTGTGAAAAAACATAAGGGGGGGGGGGGGGAGTCAACCTCCACTCACTGATCCACCATCCTTCCTCCTTGAAACCCTCCACCCCAAAGTGCCCCCCTTCCCCCGTGGGACAAGGGGAGGTATGTTTTCCATTTAGTTGTATTGGGGATATACTTTTCGCCTTCAAATCGGCCTACAAGGCACATTTTTTGACAGATTTCATTCCTATTTGGGGGAGGGGTGCCTTTCCATGCTCCCTCCGCCCAATTGACATTTAGGCCCTTTGTAAGACTAAGGCCTAAATCTTTAGTCTTAAGTCCTAAGCCTTAAGTTTTACTTCCACCATTATTGCTACTGCATGTCGGGATGTACGAGCGAGTGCCGATAGGCGTAGGCGAGCACATGCCCAAGTTCCCAGATGACATTGCACAACAAATACTAATTCGCACGGTTACCTGCTTCATCTATGGTGGCTCAGCCTGTTGTTTCCGCGGGCCCTAACCCTGGTCATACTAATTAATCACGAACTGAAATTTTTGTGCAAAAACTCTGTTTTTGGAGTGCTGCTGTGGACAAACTGAAGTGAGAGGGGGTAAGCCAACCCCCCCCCCTCACTGATTCACCATCCTTCCTCTTTAAAACCCTCACCTAATCCCCCCTCCCTGGGAGGAGTTAGAGGGACAAGGGGGTATGTTTTCCATTTTGTGGGATTGGGGGTGGGTTTTTCGCCTTCGAATCAGCCTGTAAGGTACATTTTTTGACTGATTTCCTTCAAATTTGGGGGAAGGGTGCCTTTTCGTGCCCCCCACCCAAATTGACAGTTAAGCCCTTTGTAAGCCTAAGGCCTACGTCTTAAGTCTGAAGTCTTAAGTATTGAAATTAAAGTCTTAAATATTAAATCTTACTTTCAGCATAACTGCAACTGCATGTCGGGATATGCAAGTGAACACCAATAGGCGCAAGCCAGCATGTGCCGAAGTTCCTACATGACTGCACCATAATTACAAATTTTTACGACTACTTGTTTCATCGGCTCAGCCCGCGGTTTCCGCGGGCCTGACCCCTGGTACATTTATTATTCAAAATTCAGTGACTGACATTCTTCTGTGACATTCTTCTGACTGACATTCTTCTTATATTATATCTGTGAAACATTTTGACACTAAGAATACTAACTTTATCTTTGCTGAATACTGCTTAGTTCAAAACAACAACCATGCAGTTATGACCATTTGTTGGAAATAAATGTGTAGGAGGAAGCTTGCAGAAGCTTGGTAAGGAAGAGTCTGGTCCCAACCATGACAAGTGAAGGAAAGGTGGCGATTAGCTCCGCCAGGGAACGACGCTGAGGAGGATGAAATACGAGATGATGATGACAATCAGGTGCTGCAGAGGCGTGGCACCGACGTTGGGAGCTAAGAGCAGTAGTCGTGAAGGGCAATTCTGCAAAACGCTGATTTAAGTCCCGGATGTCTTGTGTATTAGCTGCCTTCTCCACTGCTGATGTCAAGTAAGATCGCTTCAATATGATTAGTTCCTGCTGCCAAGTGATCCAATTATTCAATCACCATGGCCTACATTCAGTACCAATTTTATAGTTAAATTGCAAGAATTTTAAGAATGTATAAAAGGTTTAGAATTTCGGTGTAAAATCTGATACAGTTCATTTTTCATCTTGTCAGTATTCAGAAAGAGAACTAAAGAATTTTTTTTAATGAATGGTTAATGGCATTCATTATGCAAGTTCTGAGGCCAGAGATACAAACTGAAAGAAATGCTAAAATCATAGCTAGCTGAGGACATAAAATTTATTAAAGTATTTAAATTTCATTCTGAAAATTGCTTTCATTTAATGCTGATCGCTTAATATTGAATTTGTGTGTATTTTCATGTTATTCAAACTGATGTCTTTTCATCTTACCGTATTAAAATATTCCAAGGTGATCTCATGTCCAATTTGTTGTTTAGTTTAAAGTGTTTTTTAATGTTCTGCCCAGTGAAAATGTCTTATCTATGCGTGCATCTTTCATAAAATAACACTATTTCAAAGTTGAAATGAAAACTTTTCCTGTAGTCAAAAAGTACTACAAAGATGACCTACATTAATGATTTAATGTTGCATTGCTTTTGCTCTTTAAGTAATCTCTGCTTACTCTACACAAACTATTTTAGAAATTGTCTACCTTTCACTTATTATTGCTACAAGAAAATTTAAATTTTATTTTATCTCCATTAACAGAAATATGTAGGTTATATATTTCCCTAAAGATTGGCGCCCAAGAAATATTTATGCTGCTAATGTAAGTTCACAACAGATTGATGCATTAAAATGTGGCGATATGAGTGAACCACCATTAATTACAGCATATGAATGCTAATTTTATTGCATTCACTTCATTAGCTGTATTTATCCTGCATGAAGAAATCTCAATATATACACACAAAATACAACACATGGCAACCCAACGTGGTGGCAACGATAGGGTAATGTGTCAATTAGGGGAATGGTGCAAGAAAATAGTATATATATATATATATATATTTTTTTTTTTTCAAAAGATAAATAATTTTGAACACCTTATTACATAGTTAAAAATTCTCTGCATTCATTATTCTTGGAGCTCTTATTGAGGATAAAAAAAAAAGCTAATTTCCTTTCTTCCATCAGTGCTCTGAAAATGAAGGCAGTGAAAATCTAACAAAGCAGAAAGGTGTTGGAAATTATTATTTACGTCTTGTCGAGCCAAAAATTTGGATAAACCCGTTGGGAAATGACTTATGTGAAAATCTGGTAAATATACTGCTTTCATGCACCATTCCCCTTAATATTCCCGCTGTAAGATAACAAAAAAAAAATTTCATTGTGTGTGGAGATAGGAGAATGACAATGCATGTTCCTACAATGAGTTTTGCTCATTGTTACTAAAGTCTTGTTTCCACAGAGGAAGAACGAGATTGTAAGAAAGGGAAAGCCGGGCAATATCACAAAATTTTTTTTTCTTCCATACCTACTGCATGAAAATTAATTACGTTCATTTTACCTAATTTAAATTATGTTAATGAATGGCCAGAGAACCATATTTTATGAGAAGATCAATGCATGCATTGAGAACTAGTGGGGCAGGCAACATGTCAGAAACTAATTCTGAAACTATGAGCTTAGAATGTACTCCAGTCTTAAGTGGAACTTCTAGCCTTGCCAGCGATCGTGAAAGCGATAGCGAGGAAGTAACGAAGGCTGTATTAAACACGAACGTCATGGCAAACGTAACTGAAAAGCTCGATAGGTCAAATTAAAAAACAGATCTAAACACTGAGTTAATGGCAATGTTTGAAATTTTAAGTGCCAAAATAGATGCTCAGAATACAAAAATGGATACGCAAAATAAAAAACAAGATTCTCAAAGTAATCAAATTGACACTAGGTTTGATGTGCAAAATACTAAATTAAATAATTTGGAACAGCATATTGTGCGGGTAGAACAAAGAATGTCTGCTTGAAACGAGCACATTTATGGAACAGCAGCCTCATTAATTGCATTATAAAATACTGTGACAGTTTTAAAGGAAAATCAAATTACACAAGCTAATACCATGGAAGTAGTTCAAAGTATCTTTGCGAAAATGGAAAAGTAGGTAGAAGAAAGCTTTCACAATTAAAAGACATCACAAAGGAAAGTTTCATTTTAATGCAAACTAGCGTGGATGAGATGCAGCCGCACTTACAGTCCCTGGAGATAATGTACCAAAGGAAATTGAGCGTACTAGTCTCGGCATTGAAGGTCAAATGTGTCGGTTAGAAACATGTATTACCACAGTGAAATAACAACACACTGAAACATCTATGAGCATGTACACACATATTTTAGATAACGTAAACCACCAGGTAGTAACCTTTGAGAGGCACATAGAAGCTAAGTTTCACAAGATGACTTCCGATTACTTAGTCTCGCAAAAGTTTTTTTAAAATTAAAGCCAAGAACTGCAAAGTAAAATTGTAGAGCCTTACTCGCGTTTGTACAAGCTGACGACTATCAGTAGATCAACGCCCATTTCAAACAGTGACAGTACGTTGAACGTCTGTTCCGGCAAATAAGAATGGAAATGTTCAAAGTACGGAAAATCAAAATGTTTATGACCAAAACAAAAGACAGAGTGAATGCTGTGTGCAATTCAGAAAAGCCAGTACCAACACATTCTCCCCCATTGTATCCTGGCAAATACGCTTTAAGTAGAAACCAAACGCACAAATCAGCAGTCATTTCAATAAAATTACGAGAAGGGTAGCAGGTTACTTAGCTTCATGAACAAGAGGCGTGGGAAACATTCTCCAGAATACCATAAGCGGTATACACGTGGCAAACACGGAAGTGGCACCAACAGGGACCCCACAGCAGAACGCATACGTGCACCCTGACAGGAATGTGTATTTACTTCGTGCCGAGAGCAGCGGTGAGGTGAGAAAACTAAATTTTCCGACCGGCGGCAGTAATACCACCCCAGTGAATGCTAATTGGCCCGGTCCACAGTTGAATACGTGGCCAGTCGATAACTTGCATCATTCCAGCCAAGTGGCTAGTAATGGTTGTAATGTGAATAGCGGACCTCCTTGGCCATACTTCCAGCATTCAAATACAGCGTGGGTGTGGCTCAGCCGCCAAACCCAGGTCATTCTTTCGCATTTATGTTATGACGAGGTGACACCAACTGATTTGTAGAACCATACGGGCTCAATCAACCCTATAAAGTTATTTGAACTTTCCTTACATTATCTTGCTAAAGGATTTTAATCATTCTAAGGATGGATGCATTTTTAATCATGACGATTTTGGTTTGATCCAGTGGTCCTGGAACTTTATTCCAAGAGTCAAAGCTGGAGTATTCAAATCACATATACACTTGTGGTATAAAAGTCATTAAATTAAAAGGAGATTCAGTATCTCAGAAACCTTTTTTTCCTGAATTTTACGAGTTTTTAAGAGTTTAGTAGCTATTATATGAACTAGAGTGCATAATGAGTGATGAAGATTAGAACTAGTGGGAATATGATTCATTGATATTTAATAACTCAACAGTTTATTAAGCAGCATTCAACTTTCTTCCAGTTAAATTTTATTTCATTTCCCAGAATTTGCAATTGTTAAGTTTTGAATTTTAATTTTCTCTTTCCCCATAATATAAATACCTCTTGTAAGGATGGTGGAATATTAAAGTAATTAAAATCCAGTTAGTTGAAACGAACTTGAATTTTGCCCACTTAAAGAATTTTAAGTCAACAGATATCCAAGGTTTTATTAGTTAAAAGAATTTGGATTTCATTCATGATTTTACTTTCACTCTTAAATAAATCCAATAAGAAGTTACACTATTCTGACTATTTATTCCCAGTAGTTTAGAAGTAGATAAGAGTTTATTCCTTAATTTGGCATAAACATTTTCTTCAAGGAAATGGTTTTCATTTTGAAGTTGAAAAGTTGTCTGATCTACCAGTGCACCTATGTTTTATAATGCTACATTGAACATTGATCCTTTTCCTATCCTGAGTGAGGAAATAAAGTATAATACCCCTTATCCTCACACAAACTACACAAAGTGCAGGACTAGTGTACAATCAGATTCCACAGTATTTACATGCATTTTATGACTTCACCAATATGGTGTCATTGACGTCATATGTATTTTACTATTGCCCCCTTCCTCTCCTCCTCTCTAACGACAATCTAACAGGACATCCACGGGAAAGTGGAGGTTTTCGGGCAGGGACAATTGCAGCCAATTATATACATGTCGGTATTGGGAAGTACACTAGAGACCATCTGCTCTAGTGTACTACTCGATTCCACATATGGTATCGAATAGTACACTTGAGTCCATCCCCTCAAGTGTTCTACCAGATTACACATTTGGTACCACATAATACACTTGAGCCCATAAGCTTAAGTGTACTACCCAATTCCACATGTGGAATCGCATAGTACACTAGAGCCAATCTTCCCAAGTGTACTATGCGATACCACATAGGGATAATAGTCAATAAATTACTATTTTGCCACCAAAACTAATGTATCCGTTTGTAGACGACGATTCACTATTTTCCGTATTTCAGCCACATCTTATCACGGGGGCGTGTGGGCGAATCACTGTATTGAGTGTATATTTTGAACAAAAACTGTCAATTAATTATTAATTTGCTGCCAAAACCAATGTATAATTCCTATCTGTAAACGACGAATCGTAATTTTTTGTATTTCCGCCACACGTTTATCACGGGTTTCAAAAGTGATCGACAACCTTCATAAAGAGAGGGGAAGGTTGCAGTTTCTCGGAGATAACAGACTTTAGAAATCAGTGTATGTTTTTTTTATGTATTCATTATGATAAATATTCAGGTATGTTTAAAAAAAAAATTGGTTTAAGGTTTAAATGATAGTTCTTAAATTTCAAAATGCTCAAATTATTTGCTAAACATGTATGAAAATTTGTTATAGTTTTGGGGAAAATTTTGAGCCAAAAATTGTGTTCTGGGGAAATATTGGTCCCTGAATATTTTCTGCACCCCTGCGTATATCATTATCAGTTGTACACAACACCATTATTCACAACATTTTTTTTTTATCAACTCCTTACACTATTCTATACCACTTCACTTTATATTAAGCATACTACTTTATCACTGACACGTAATAAAACTGAACACACAAACTATTACCTTCTTTACTCCACAATCACAGAAGAACTACTACTCATATTTTTTTCCCTATTCTACGATACATATAAACATACATACAACTAACCAAAAATTAATTTCTCCGCTATTCCAACTTACTTCTTTATTCGTTGCAAACTACTACCTACCTCTTAACTATATGGCCAACGTCCTGACATGATTAACTTTGTTACACTTATAAACAAATATCAGGAATCGTATTGTACACTTGACCATCCGACACTCACGTCACTATTTTGTGCAAAGAGCTTCTAAGAAAGTATGGTTCTTGATCTGTCACATTACTCATTTCTTATCACCATTAGTTGCTGGACCAATAACTCGGCCCCATGTTGGGTACCAAAATTCTATACAGGTATAGAATATATTACATAATTGTTTAAAGTTGAAGTACATCACACAGCTGGGATGCCAAAATTGTATAACAAAAACTATGTAGGTCTACCATAATTTTTGTTTGACATAGGAGAATTGCATAGTAGAATGTAAACTGCGACAAAATTGAGTATAGACCATACACAAGATAATTTCAAGGGTAAAATTCCAGAACACAAATTTTTTTGAAAATCGGGAAGATATACTTGGCTATGTTAGATATGATCATTACTTATAATCACTAGGAATTTTGGAGGGGGTCCATGTAGTTTGCTGTAAAAAAAATTAAAAGTGATAGTGAGGAGGATTATCTGGATCGCAATGTTTAGGCAGCAAAGTACGTATAATTTAAGTCCAATATATGGTAAAATTTCAGAATATTGGACGTAAATTACACGTCTTTTAATGCATAAACACCACAATCTTGATAACTCTCCTCACTATATCATTTTTTTTTTTACAGCGAACTACATGGAGCCCCTCCAAAATTCCTAGTAATTATAATTAGTAATCCTATCTAACATATATCTAGATATTATATTACCGATTTTCGAAAAAGCACCTATTCTGGAATTTTACCAGATTCTGAAGAGAAAGCAAGGGGAATACTTTTTTCCAAATATTCCAAGACGAAAAATCTTTAATAACATAGTCGGTGCATTTATAAATATACATAACCAAAATAGCTTAATACATATTTTAAAAAAATAAATAAAAACCAACCTGCCTTGTAACCCAAACCGTGGCATGAATCAATAGTCCTTACCTTTGCATTTCAAAGTGAAACTTTCCACACGCATTGAAATTACCATCCCGTTTTTCTTGACGCTTTGAACGACAAATATTATTGAATACACAAAAGCCCAACACTTCGTAGTCCTTGTAATTTAAGGCCAATGTCACTCGGTATTGACAATATACCATACAGATAACCTATAAAATAATACAACTTCTGCAAGTTTAGATAAGTCGTTTAATCTAAACAAGTAGCATCTGTATATTTTCGAACAGTAAGGACGACTAACAAATTTTACTATACGTAGTGAACAGTAAACTACAAATTTACGCCATTCCCCGAAAACGACAAGCCATTATTACGACTTCCACGGACCCAAAAATTAAAATGGCGTTCTCCAAGAGCAGCGAGGTGTTCGTGACAGTGGGTACAACACAATTTCGTCGGCTCATCTCTACTATCGTCGATGCTGACGTGTTACAAGTAAGCGAAACACGCTTGTCAAAATAAGTAAAGCACAATATTCACGTTACTAAAACAATGCAGTGATAATTTGCGAGTGTCAACAAGGTACTCACTTCAATAACCTTCTGCTCACAAATTACGGGCTTCTGATAAACAAAAGCACTCATGATGTTGCGAAATGCTGTACACGTTTCTAAATTTCAGGAACATTTTTGATTTCAGTTCTTCGGTAGTATTTACAAACTATGCCTTATTAAACTACAAAAAAAGAAAGCCAATGAAAGATTACTACACTATCCACAATGAAAGAACACAGCTGACAGCATCGTAACAAATTATCAATAAATGACTATCGTTATGTTTCCTATTCCGATGTTCATAATTAGATTATCGTCTGCATGAGGAAATGAATTAATTATCAGTGGCTTGTTTGAACACTATTTATTTTTATAGTAGAATAAATATCTAAATAAAATGAATATCTTCTCTAAGGGAAAACTAGTACCGGAGCTTACCATTTTTTTTATTGCTCCACTTCCACGAAAGTTTTGTAAATAGGGCACGAACGTAAGAATGCAAAATGAATTGATGTTATCTTTTTGGTTGTACTCTGTTGTTTATATCTGCATGAGCCCTTTCCTGAGTAACGAAACAATTTAGCGAAATTTTATCTTCATGCTTGGAAAAGCTTTAATTGAACAAATGCAAGTCTCCATTATAATGAATATTATCATTTGTTGACGTAGGATGACCGCACCTTCACTTAGCTATAATAAATACGTGTGTGTTAAAGCAGTGCGTCGTGTGCACATTGCCACGTGCACAAGGTTTGACGCTATACAAGCGGTCATACAGTGATATCTGCTGTGGTTGCTTTCTTCATACGTGTTTTCAAAATGTTATCGACGAACCTTTCTTTGGTAAATTTGTCTCAGTTGAATTGGTGCAGAGAGCGCTCTCTCGTGCACTCGCCGCGTCATTATAACGTCGGTCAGAGAACGCTGGTCGTTAATTTTATTCGTCGGAGAGAGCACGAAGTTGTATAATCGCTGGCGCTCTCTCACACTCTCTGATAATGCGCCATGTTTGTTTACATTATTTCCGTGTTTTTTTACTAAGGTTATAGTAGTTTTCTGGACCAAAATCACGTTGCATTTTAACTGTAAATATAATTTCAACTGTTTAAACAATGAACTAACATACGTAACACGTAATTATAAAAATGTTAATACGGATTTATAACGAGGTCTAGTTTTTTTTTTCTACTTTGCTACAACATGATGGTAAAATATAAAACAAAAATAATCGTATTTTATGTGCTAATTATGAATCTGGTAGTGCTATAATTGTTTGTAAATTATTTTGCACAAACTTAAATTACTTACTATATCCATGACCACGATTTTAGCTTAACATGATTTCTCACCTTTTGTCATCAGCTGTTTGCCTGACACATGAGAGAAACAAGAGAGGGTTTGTCTCAATTCCCAGAGCGAGAGTATGTGAGAGCGTGAAGCAGTGCTCTTGCCTGGCTGTGCGAAAGTGTGCTCTCGAAAGTATTCTATGAGTTGACACTCCCTTTGGCCGTGTCTCAATTGACCCACAGAGCGCTCTCTCATGCTCTCGTGATGACGTCATGATGTTGGAGAACATACACTGGTCATCTCAATTCGTAGGAGAGCACGAAAGAGCGAGAGCACATAGAGGACGAAGTTGTATACTTGCTAGCGCTCTCTCGCACGCTGACCATGCGCCATATTTGTGTAGATAATTTTTGTGTTTGAAAAAGGTTATCTGTGCCAAAACCATGTTGCATTTAACTGTAAGTGTATAATTTCAACCGTTTTGAACAACGAAATAACATACTTTTTTTGTCACTTTGCTGCAACATGATGGTAAAATAGGCCTATATAACAAAAATAATAGTATTTTATGCGCTAATGAATATTTTGGTAGTACTATAATTATTTGTGAATTATTTTGAACACACGTAAATCACTTACAATAGCCATGGCCATGATTTTGGCGTAACATGATTTTCTGCCTTTTGGCATCAGTTGTTGCTTGACATCTGAGAGAAAGTCGAGAGAGTGGTTGTCTGCCGTGTCACAATTGGCCCGGAGCACTCTCTCGTACTCTTGCGACATCATGAGGCCTGTTCTACAATGCACGGATATGCAAGAAAACGGACTCTGAAACACAAGTGGAACAAGCCTACAAATTACCGATACAGGTTTCATAATATACACATTTAGTTTAGTATATTTTTACAGTTTTTAAAAATACGTAAATACTGCTACCGCAAAGCAGGCCTTTGGACGTGCCGTCCCTGGCGCCAGTGTGCCGGGCGACATCACGCTTCTGGCACCCCCTGCTGGCATCCCTGGGAAGGGTGCTGATGCACTTTTCTCTTATGCGTCCTCCTGGAGCTTTTTCCCGATGTTGCTGTCGTGAGTCCCCAGGTCACTTGCTTCACTTGTCCCACTTGCTTCTTCCTCCTCACTTGTTCCTTGCGCACTACTTGCGAAAAGTGTAGGGATTTTGATCTCCGTTCACGCTTCTCCCATCACCTCTGCCTGCATCATCCTGACACCTGGGGGACGTGGTTTTGTCCGGCACCGGTAATACTGTGACATTAGGTAGGGACTCTCCTGTGGGAGGTGCTGCTCCACCTTCCTCTTCTCTCACTTGCTGTTCAGACTCAGCAGGTGGTGCGCCGTCATAAGGGATTTGGGTACCGGGTGTGTCTTTGCCGCGGATGTCCCCAGGCGACAGACGAATTGTGTCCTGATGGGCCTTCGCACTCTTTTTAGCCACAGTGACCAAATATGCGGTTGGTCCGACACCTTTGATGACCCGGTGCGGTTCAGTCGAGCGTGCAGCGAGGCTGGCACAGAAGTTCTGATGAGCTGCTGACTGTGTGTGTGCTCTTAAATATATCTGTTGACCGAGCTCCAACGCCAGGTGTGTGCTCATGCTAATTGGTACCCACCCTGCAGCATACATTTCAGGCATTCCCTCTGCTCTCTGTGTTCTTGTCTGCGCTTTTCTCACCTTATTGCACTGCCTCCGGTGCTTGTATGGTAGGGATAAGTTGTGACGTAGTAACACATCGGTCAGTGTTCTTCCTGTTGCTGCGTTTACACGCTGATGAAGGGTGAGGAGGGCGGCGGACAGTTGGTCTGCCCAACTGATGTGTTGCTCACCAACACAGAGCCACAGCTGCACCTTCAGATCCTGATTGCTGCTCTCTGTAGGATTTTCTCTGGGATGGTACACCGCCATCTTGAGGTGGTACGCCTCCCACTGGGTGCACATTTCTGGCCATTTTCTACCAGCGAATTACATTCCATTGTCGGTTAGTACCTGTTTTGGGTACCCCCAACGTGCGTAAAACTGTAGTTCAAGAACTTTGACAATACTGGCTACTTCTGCATTGCTTATCGCATAAGCCGCCACCCACCGAGAAAAATTGTCTGTCACCATTCTCCCCCCAGATGTTAGTGTGTACGACCCCATCAGGTCGAGACTAATAGTTTTGAATGTTCACTTTGGTAGGTGGGGCTGCTGCTCTTGTATGCCATTGGTTCTGCGGGACTTAAAAGTTTGACACTTTACACATATTTGTACATATTTTCTCGCATCACGTGATTGTCCTGATCAAAAAAAATGTTGCTTGACATTTCGTATCATCTGCTCTCTGCCTGGGTCACCGGCCACGTGGCGCGTGTGCGTATTCCAACCCTTAATCCTACAGTCCAGCAGTACAAACAGTCGCCATTTCGTTGCCTCTTTTGCTGAACACATTTCTAAGCGGTTTTCCATCACACGCTATTGCTCTACAGTACCTGTCGTACATTGCTCCCGCTTCTCCTGCATCGCAGTGCAGCTGTCTTGTACACAGACTTCTTCCAGTAAAGCTCGTCCACGAGAATTTCTCTGTTTATCACTTGCAGTTGGTTTATACTGGTTTCATGGAACAGTTCATGTTGGTCTGATGGGAGGATGTCATCCTATTCTGTGTCATCTGTCACAACAATGCTTGTGTCTTGGCGTGCACGATAAAGTGTCTGCTAGCTGGTTTCTTTCCCGGGGACGTGCTCTATGATAAAGTCATATAACTGCAGTAACAACGCCCACCGGGTAAGTTTGCTGCATGCTTCCTTCATGGCATGTAGCCAAACAAGGCACCTGTTATCAGTCCTCAATGAGAAGCACTGATATTCTAAATATGGTCGGTACTTCTTGACGGCCCATACTGCTAGCATTTTGTGCTCATTAATGTTTTACCATCTCTCCACTTGGCCGAGTTTTGCGCTTGCGAAATCTATCACTTGCTTGGTGCCATCCTCCACGCACTGATACAGCATGACACCCAGCCCCTCCTGGCTGGCATCTGTCTGTAGATAGAGGTGCCTGCTTGGGTCATACAGTGCGAGTTTTGGGGCAGGAGTGGAAGCGTGATTTTATTTCTGAAAAAGCTTTCTCCTCCGTGTCACCCCACATGAACCATTTTTGTGGAGATAGTAGGTCCGTGAGAGATGCGGTTACTATTGCGAAGTTTTCAATGAATTCCCTGAGCCAGTTTATTAATCCAAAAAATTTACGGAGCTGTTTCCAGGTACATGATGCAGGATATTTCTCTATTAATTGCAGCTATTCTGGATTTGGTGTGTTTCCATCCTCGTCTACTATGTGCCCTAAAAACTCTAACTTGCTCTTCCCAACGTGGCATTTATTTACGGCACAGGTTAGGCCGTTTATGGCTAGCCTCTCGAGTACTATAGTCAAGTGGTGCACGTGGTCCTCCCGACCAAATGATGGCTTCCAGGTATGCCAACATGAAGTCGCCGATAAACCAGTCCAGGACTCTGGCCATCATTGACTGGAATGTGGCAGGTGCATCCTTTAGCCCAAAAGGCGTCACCCAAATTTGGAACCTCCTGCCATTGGGTGTTGTAAAGGCAGTTTTCTCACGGTCTTCCAGTTTCACTGGTATTTGCCAGTAACCGCTGAGGAGGTTAAGGGACGTCATTACTGTTGCTTTTCCTAACAAGGCAGGGTCATCTCTGACACTTATGTAAGGTGGTAAGGCGCTAATTTTACTTGGTTCATGGTGCGAAAATCACTGTGAAAGCACCAGCTCCCATCGTTTTTTGGTGCCATTGTGATTGCCAAATTGTACTTGCTGCGTGTTGGCTCTATGACTTTGTCAGCCAGCAAATCCGTGACGTGCTTGCGAATAATTTGTGCTTGGTGTGGCATATAACTCCGTAAATTGGGGTAAATAGGCCCCTCCTCTGTGAACAGTATCATGTGTTCGGTCACAGTTTTTCTACCTAGCGCGTCTGTTTCTGCAAATACCTCCCGCCTTCCGTCCAGTATTCGCTGAAATGCTGCCTGATGTCGCGGGATAGTGTGATTGAACTGTGTGAGTGATACTAGGGGTAGGTCATTGGTTTATTTTCTGTAAATATTATAAACAGAATGCCTCTCCTTCGCGCCAAAATGTATTCGCATGGCAGCTGGTTCTACCACATTGTTTTGTTCCAGCAACCAGGGCGCTCCCAATATCCCGTCTTCTCGTATCTCCGATGTTATTATGGCACTTGTTATCGTTTATAAATCTCTCACCCTGACGATAACCATGGCTCGACCCAATGCACCACTATTATGCTGACCGGTAGCGAGCTGGATTACATGATTCATGGGGGTTACATCATTAGCGTGAACAAAGTGAGGCTAAACTAAATTGTGTGATGCTGCTGTGCCGATAAGAGCATGACAAGGTTGCCCATTCATGTACATTAAAATCTGGATGAACTGCACTTTACTTCCACTCACCTGCTGGGTTTTACGGTGGCTGTTGACGTGACCGGGACAGCAAAGGCACCAGGCCCTGCCCCTACTGCCTGTTTCTTAGATGTGGGCCCTTTTTTAGCTATCCAAGTGCAGATTGTTGGGTCACCTACTATGCCAGTGAAACACTTCTGGTGGCCTACAGTAGTGGCAGGGTGTTGTTGGCGGCTTGCTTTTATCCAATCAAACTCACACTTGCCCAGCATCTTTACTTGCACTGTCACTTCCTCTCCGGGCTTATCACCACAGCGCACAGTATTTCCACCATTGTAACTTGCTTGGTCCCGATCCAGTTTCTGCCGAAACTGTTTTGAATAACTGTCTCCCCGATCCCGTTGCGCACTACCGTCATCTACTCGCGACCAGTGTTGCCATTGTGCAGCGCCACTCTCAGGTCGTGACGAACCCGTATTGTGCTCAAGGATGATAGCTGCTTTCAATACCTCATACATACTGCTGTTGAGGGAGGACAGTAGTGCTGCATGGTACTCCGGTAAGACGGTTTCTGCAACAATTTCTAGAGCTTCACTGGACGGCAACTGTGGGTGAAAACGCTTAATGAGGTGTGACTTGTGCATTATGAAGGTGGGTAGTTGCTCACCTTGCTGTTGTTCTTGCCAAAGCAGCTTGCTCTGTGCTTGGAGCGACGTAGAAACACTGCCGTACTGGCACTGGAACGAGTGCACAAACTCCTCCCATCCCAGGCTGTAATGGTTGACAGCACTCCACCTCTTTCCTGCTTCTCCTTGCAGCTGGTTCCCAATACAGCTGGCCCACTCATCTTCCCAAACACAGTAACGTTGCAGGCATGACCTGCACTCCTTCAAAAAGGCGCTGCCCCAGTGAACGTCAGTAAATTTTGGAAATGAGCTAGAGTCTGTTTTGGGCCGCTGTCAAGTTTTGTGGTGTTGGTTGGCTTCTGTTCTTTGTGTTCTCCTCTCTCTGCTGGCCAACTGGGGGCTGTGTTTACCCTGTAGCTGTTGAGGTTATTGGTGTTGGTGCCGGAAAAGGAGCAGGAAAAATTGTTTGCATTGCTTGCGGAAATAATTGTGTGGGATGATAGGCAGAAAATTGTGGCAGGTACGGTGTCATTGGCGGGAGTGGTAGAGGTAATAATGGTAGGGTTGACAAGGAAATGGCAAAAACTGTTTGATTGGTGCTGGATGGCTGTCAGCTGTCATGGGTGTGTCGTTAGCAGATTACATTTTGTTGCTGTTATCGTCCTTGGCCTTCCAGTTATTTCCTGTGAGCTGCGCTCCCTGTGTACGTAACCTTTCACTTGCTCCTATACACTGTTCTGGTACTGTGGCCGTACAATCACTGTCCGGTTGATCCTGGTGATTTATTTCTCCCTGACTACCCTTTTGCTGGCACTGGTTGACACCAGACTGCTGGTTGACATCGGACTGCGATCCTGTGAGCAAGTCGTCAAAGTTTTTCTTAATCATTTGTGGTTTCAAGTGGTCACTGTAGTTTTCGCAAACGAATTGCAATCCTGTTTGCTTCTCTTAGTACTGCTTAACCCTTTCACTGCTATAGATGAGATATCTCTCACTTCAATGTAGGAGCAGTGAGTGCTTTGAATGAGATATCTCATCCCACTGTTTATACTCACCCGCAGCTTGATAAAGTCAAACATTCTTTAGCCTCAGATAAGAGTGCCTTAAAGGGTCCAATTTACATTGAAATACTGTAGTTCTTGTTCCAAGCAATGTCAAGAGGAGTAGTGTCAGCAGACACTGTAGTTCCTATTCCGAGAGTGAGAGCGACATGGGCGGTGATAGATGACAGGCAGTGAGAAAGGTCAGCTGCTGGCTGCCTCCTGCCCACTGGACCACTTAAAGAGATAACATGAACACTTGCAGGGCCACTTACACTGATAAGATAAACAGGGGTGGCGTGAATTTTATGAAGAAAGGAAAAGAGCTGGATGGCCAAATGTCGGACAGCCTGCCAGCTACGTAGTGTTGTATGTTTTGCTGCCAACTGCGGACGTTTTGGATAGTGTTGTTATACTAAAGTCTTAGTATTTTTTTCCAACACTTTTTGTGATTGTATGTCATTTATTTGTAACTACAAAAATGAAGAGACACCTGTATCTGACAGACCAAGAAGCACTGGAGATGATTCTCACATGGAGTGATAGCGAAGAAAATGTGTTTACATCAAATGATTCAGATGTAGAATACACTCCACACAACAAAGAAAACCCTCCTCAGTCAACTACATCTGCTGGGATTACACATAATACTTCTTAATAGGAGGAAGATAGCAGCGATGAAGAAAGAAATGAAAATCATGGTACAGTAAGGAAGTGTGATACATTTCAGTGGTCTTCGAATAATTTGACTCCCATCATCCATCCCTATGATGATACAAATGCAGGATGTAAAGTAAATGTGAATAATAACAGTCCTATCATAGACTTCTTTCCAGTCGTCTTTGATGTATCATAGATGACATTTACAGCAAATGAATGTAACAGATACTACAAGTACGCCATTGAAAATGCACCACAGATTTTGCAGTCCCATTCCCGTGTGAAGCAATGGACGGACACAAATTGTGAGGAATTGTTTGGTTTTCTGGCAGAGTGTGTACTAATGACATGTGTGAAGAAATTGAAGCTAAGTTAATACTGGTAAAAAGGTGCTCTTTTGCGAACACCAGTGTTTGGAGGTACAGATTTTTACTTTTGGGTCATTCCATGGAAAATCACCCAATGGTCGTTGCTGACCCATTTTGAAAAAATTCTAAATTTTGTAACATGAATATTACATATTCCAACAGTGCAAACCCGAAGTTATAGATTTTTATCTGCCACCATATTGCTTTTACAGACCTATATGGCCACCGCCGCATAGCAAAATATACATTTTTAAACCTTTACTTTTTGTTTAATATATTAGTAACTATAAAAGCTACAAAGTTGTATGAAATGTCATTGCAAAGAGAAGACTTAGGACTATTAAGAATGTCACTAAAAATAA
The DNA here is from genome assembly GCA_029891345.1 of Dryococelus australis. NCBI lineage: Eukaryota > Metazoa > Arthropoda > Insecta > Phasmatodea > Phasmatidae > Dryococelus > Dryococelus australis. Next base: position 77,519,674 of record CM057000.1, read on the forward strand.
ATAGAATGTTATTTTATACGTCTTCTACATCGACATGAATGTTGACCTTGAAACTGACTTTTTTTCCTATTTCCAACGCCTCCTACTTTTTTCCCAAATTAAAAAAAATGAAACCTTGAGGCAAGTAAGTCTACATGGAGTACTTTGCAATGATATATTGTAAAAAGATTTCACTCAATCCCTTCTGGGTGAAAAAAATTACTTAAAGTTGGTGTTTTTGGAAAATATCCTTTTTTTTAGAAGTTCTAAAAAAAAAAAAAATAGAAAGTGCTAAAATCTGAACATTTGGCAAAACATTTCCATTGTGACCCTTAACACACACTAAATTCCCTGTGTGTTTTTTTAATCCATTTATTTTCTGTAGCAGACCAAAATGGAAAAAGAAAAATTCAATTGTAGTAATCAAGTTAAATTAATTGTTGAGCATTACTACGCTACCTAGTAATTTCTTTGTCACACATTTGGCATAAATGTGCCTCTAATGGCTTACATGTTGCTATATCATTGAAAGAAGTTCCTAGTTAGCTTTGTGTACTCATATTATGAGCATGCATGTACGCTCGTCGGAGCAGGTTAGGACAGGAACTGCTACTAGTAAACCAGTGTCAGTCTGGAAGTAGACCAGTGCAGATGTAAGCTTAGGCACTCAGCGTTCAGTGTTTGTTGTTTTAAAGAGGTATGTAGTCAGTAATTGATTTTATTCACACCATGACCTATGTAAATTAGGTATGTTTTTCAATTTTACTTAATTTTATGGACATTGTTTATAATGGAGTGCTCTGGAGGAATCTTCTTGAATGAATCTTCTCATAAGACTGTTTATGGTGAGTCTAAAAGAATCAGGCAGATAAATTAATTTGAAGAGGATAACAAGTTATTTATTCAGCTATGATTTAATACTACAAACATTGAATATGTTTTTGATTTTCATAGTACAAAAATGCTGCAAAATGATAATAATTTATTTGGAAATTGTTGCTCAGATCCATTTCTACTACATAAAAAGGTATTAGAAAATCTCTTAGAGAAATCACTGTTGAAAAATATAATGAAGCTAAAGTGAAAAACATTAAAATTATTCCAGAAAAGTCTCTATGTACAAACTGTTGGACAAGAGTATCTGATCTTAGCTGTGCAACTGACAGTAATGATTTAACTTATGAACCCTCTTCATGAACCATTGAATATGTAAATACAGCTTGTCAGTTGTTAGGTCAGTCTCCATTAAAAGTAGCCAAGCTTAGTTCAGATAGAAGAGTGTCTGTCATTTCAAGAAAAGTCGAGAAAGTATCAAAGGGCCTAGGAATAATTATCAACATCTTTTGATGTGCCATGTGTTGAATAAGGGTTATTTGTGGCGCTTGATAATTCTGACGAGTACAGTATTTTAATAAACAAGCTTACAGGAAAAATGAAATCAGCTACATCAATGAAGGACAAAATCAAAATATTAAGTTTATTACCTTCAAGCTGGAGTTAAAAAAACAATAATGACTGAGTTTGGTGTGAGTGAATACATGGTCAAGAGTACAAAAAAAATCAGTAAAGAATATGGAATTTTACCTGAAACAATTAAATCGAAAACAAAAACTTTTTTCTCAAACTATCTCACAAAAAGTCATTTAATTCTATGAGAATTATGAGAACAGCCGGATATGTCCTGGTAAAAAAGATTTTGTAAGCGTTAGGACAAGATAGCACCAAGATCCACAAGCAAAAGCGACTGATTCTGTGTAATTTGAATGAATTGTACAATATATTAAAATCAGTGCACCCTTCTTTATGTGTAGGATTTTCGAAATTTACACAACTTCGACCAAAATTGTGTATCTTAGCAGGACCTAAAGGAACTCGCAATGTGTGTGTGTATGCATGAGCCATCATCTAATGGTCAGCGCACTAAGAAGTGGTTCCTTCAATTACAAAGAACTCCTACAATTTCTCACATGTGATCTTAACAATGAAAAATGTATGTTCAATAAGTGTGAGTTCTGTCCGGCTGGAAAAGAAGTCAAACAAGTTTTGTATGTAAATGGAGAAGAGGTAGAAGATGATGATGATGATATAGTGGATGATGATGATGATGATGATGATGATGGATGATGATGATGATAAAAAACAGGCTGAATATCTAAAATTTAGGAAAGAGAATTTAAAATTAAATCAATTTTTTGGTGCTAGGGGATTTTTCTGAAAATTTTAAATTTCTGATCCAAGATGATGAAGTCCAGGGGTATCACTGGGTAAATAGCCAAGCTACCATACATCCCTTTGTCGCATATTTCAAGTCTGAGCTGGAGAATGAACTTACAATGAAATCTAAAAGCTTTTGTGTTGTTAGCAATTCAGAAGAAGAGGAAGTTTGTCAGGGGTAGCACAGGGAAGCGTGCTGGGTCCTTTGTTATTTACCATAATGGTAAATTATATGGGTTTGGAGATTAGGAGAAAAAGAAGATTGTTTGCAGACAATTGTGTTGTGTATGCTGTAGGGGGAAGGGGGGGGGGGGGGGGGAATTTGCAGACAGACATTGACAAGGTATGGTTTAGACCTGGAAAAATAAAATTAAGATAAATGTAAGAAAAACTAAGGTAGTGAGGTTCACAAGGAAGAAGATGATAAGCAGGGATATGTACAGATGGGAGGGACAAGAGATAGAAGAAGCAGCAGAATATAAGTGTCTAGGGATTGTACTGCAGGGAGACCTCAGATGGAAAAAACAGGTAGAGAGGGTGGTTGCAAAGGGAAGAAGGGCTCTGGGTATGCTGGGAAGGGTGCTGAAGGGAGTCAGCTGTGAGGTGAAGGAGACGGCGTATGGCACGGCCAATGTTAGAATATGCTGCAGCAGTATGGGACCTGTATGTGGAGATGGAGGTGCGAGAACTGGAAAAGGTGCAGAGAAAGGCAGCAAGATGGGTGAAGGGTAGGTGGAGAAGGCAGGGGCAGGATGATGAGGAAGAAGGGAATTATAGGCCATCAGTGATGATGAAAGAAGTGGGGTGGAGCTCATGGAGGGACAGGAGGAAAGTTGAACGGCTAGTCAGGATGTACAGGATGGTGAATGAAAAGGGAGGATGGGGAGGGCTACACTGAAAGCTAAGTAAGGGGGTGTTTAGAGGAATAGGAAACAACAGTGAGAAGCTTCAGAGAGTGTGGAGGAGAACGGAGTGGGGTGGGCAGTCCATGCTTGTGAGGTCTGTGAAGGAGTGGAATGTGTTGAGGGAGGAATTGGTATCTGTGAGAGGGGTTGGTAAATTCAGGAAGGGAGTGAAAAAGGAGTTTTGTTTGGGTGAAGGAGAGGTGAGAGAGCTCACCACCGGGTGGTAGCCTAATTGTGAGTGTATGTATGTATGAGTATAAACCTCACAACTGAGACTGTGTACTGCTTTCAAGAAGTTCTCATTACTAAACTATTAAAACTCAATGCATACATCAATAAGGTGAATTATTTTTCAGATGGCTTGCACAGCCCAATATAAAAACAGGAAGAATTTTATAAACCTAAGTCATCACATATCCCATGGGATGGGATAGGTGGTACAGTAAAATGAATAGTTTCCAAAGTTAACCTGCAGCGTGTGAATGCGGAACCAATAGCTATTCCCCTCCAGATGTTTTAACTACTGTTCAGAAAATATAACTTAAATAAATTTCTTGTATGTATCAGAAGAAGATATTGAGAGCAAAAAAGACATCTTATTCCAACTGTTTTCCAAAGCAAAAGTTATTCCTAATACAAGAGATTTACATGCTTTCATCCCAGTAAGTGAAACTAAGATTAAAGTGTCTACAACTTCGTTGTCTGATGACCATCAAGTTTGTTTTATTTAGGAAGAATACAAAAGATTAGACGTGGAACTAAAAGACTATGTAGCTTGAGTTTACGATTCACAATGTTGGCTAGGGAAAGTGGAAGACATTTCAGCTGACCAAAGTGAATACTTTATGTTTTTCCATCCTAAAGGCCCCAACACATCTTTCAAACTCACATCTAGTGATGAAGTCTGGATCAAGGAAAACCATATTTTACGTGTTGTTTCCCCCCATTGAATTAAGTTTGGCCACAACTGGAAGATGTCTTGACATTAATCCAAAACTAAGTGAAGAATTGAGTTTAGTTTTGTTTCATTTACGAAAGTGACTTTATTTATTTTGAGGTAGAAGAACTGTTTTCAAAGACTTTTTCCAGTGACTAAAGCAGCTGATAGTGACAAACTATTTCAACCACTGAAGAAAACATCATGTAAGTTTAATTTTCATTTATGTAAAATTCTGTGATTCTTGTAAATTGATTTCACAAGAAACTTGTCAATACATAATTTACTGCAGATTTAACTCCAAATGCCAAATATGAGACAAATAAATTACTAGGTATCTTTGGTCAGTTACAGAAAATAAATGTATTTAAAAACTACACAGGGATTTTAGTGGTGTGTTAAGGGTCACAATGGCAATTTTTTGCCAAATTTTCAACACTTTTGCACTTGCCCTTTATTTATAGCTTCTCAAAAAATGGATTTTTTTTTTTTTCCAAAAAACACTAACTTTAAGTAATTTTTTCACCCAGAAGGGATTGAGTACAATCTTTTTACAATATATCATTGCAAAGTACTCCATGTAGACTTACTTGCCTCAAGGTTTCATTGTGTTTTTTTTTAATTTGGGAAGAAAGTAGAAGGCGTTAAAAATAGAAAAAAAAAGTCAGTTTCAAGGTCAACTTTCATGTCAATGTAGAAGACATATAAAATAACATTCTGTTTATATTTAGTGTCAATCTTAACAGCCTTATGTCTCCTCTGAGCAATGATATTTCACATGACTTTGTAGCTTTTGTAGTTATTAATATATTAAACAAAAAGTAAAGGCTCAAAAATGTATATTTTGCTACGTGGCGGTGGCCATATAGGTCTGCAAAAGCAATATGGTGGCAGATAAAAATCTATAACTTCAAGTTGGCACTGTTGGAATATGTATTTTTTATATGACAAAATTTCAAATTTTTTCAAAATGGGTCAGCAACAAAAAAAATTCAGATTGGGTGATTTTCCATGGAATGGCTCTTTTACTGCCAATGTTGCATTTCTGTGACAACAGTGTGGATCAAGGTGGCATTCGTCCATTCAAAATTCGGTATGTTGTTGATAGAATTCAAAATGCTTTTTGTATTTCATTTGTGCCTTACAAAAAACTATGCATTGATGAGAGCCTGCTCCTCCTCAAAGGCAGTTTGATTTTCAAACAATATGTGCCTTCAAAACGAAGTCTGTTTGGAATAAAAGCTTTTGTATTGTGTGACTGTCGGACTAAACATGTTCTTGATTTTGTTGTGTACACTGATGCAAATAGTGACATTGACGAGGCAGGTCTGGGAAAGTCTGGTGATATTGTGGCTGCTTTATTGAAACCATACTTCGACAAAAGTCACATGGTATTTGTAGACAACTGGTATTCCAGTCCAAACCTGTTTCATTGGCTTCATAATCGCATAACTAATGCATATGGCACAGTATGAAAAAATAGGAAAAATTGCAAAAAATAAACAAACTGAAGAAAGGAGAGATTTCTTTCTAGTCATTGTGTGATTTGCTTGCAATGAAGTGGTGCGATAAATGGGAAGTATGGATGCTTAGCACCTGCCACAATTCAGTTATGAAAGAAAGTGAAAAGATTGACAGGAAGAGTGGATGTAAAATAATGAAACTCGCATGTGTTCTGGACTACAACAGTAGCATTGGATCTGCCAACAAAACTACATGTTTATAAGTTTATAGAATCGTTGAGGAAAACCGTGAAATTGTATAAAAAACTGTTCTTTCATGTGTTGGATCTTGCAGTTCTGAATGCCCATGCTCTTCACAAAAATGTTAGTGGTAAAACATTGCCTCTTGCAACATTCCATCTATTGCTCATCACAGACATTCTTGAGAAATACTCAAAACAGAGAAGAAAGTTTGGAGGAGGATGGAGGCCAGAAGAAGACACTCCCATGCGCTTATCACAGAGGCATTTTCCCACAGTCATTGAAGTAAAAGGAGTAAAAAAATTTCCCATCCGAAAATGTGTTATTTGTACCAAGCACAAAATTCGTAGAGAAACACGATACTTGTGCAGACTGTGAATTTGCACTGTGCATCGCACCGTGTTTTGTAAATTACCACACCAAAAAAGATTACTAAATGTTGGTGTAGTTACATATAATTTCCATATGTCTAAATAATATAATTAGACTATAATAAGTGTAATAACAACCAAGGTAATTTATTGGAACTTTCATGTGTTAGTGTAACAACGCTGTTTTTTTATTGAGTGTGTATCCAAATTTTGTTTTTGGAAACTACATGCTATATATATTTTAAAAAGTTAGTGTAATTTCACTATAATAAATAAAGTGTTTTGACTCCAATGAATCTTATGTCTGTATTTTTAAGTCAGGAAAATAAATTATTACTGAAAAGTGCCAACACTCTACTTGTATTCCAGATTTCATGGGAATTGGTTACATAGTTCCTGAGATTTGATGCAAAATCTTTATTTTTTCAAGTATTGCTATCTTCCAAAATGGTGCATCGACCAGAGCATGTGTTTCTGAATTTAAGCTGACAATTTGAATGGTCAACCTACAAAATTTGATTTTAATCGGTTGAATAGTTGCAGAGATCTGTGGTAGCATCCGAAATCAATTTTAAAAAAAATAATGCTGTTTTGAAAATAAGCATTTGTCATGGTTGAAAACTATGAAAATCAAGTTTCATTACTGTATACTATAAGTTACAAGTTTTTGGAATTTGGTGTATGGGTACACAAGTTTTCAGAGGAAAAAAACACACACACATGCACACAAGCAAATAGGAAGTTGTCATAAGCCTCTTCTTCCTTCAGAAAGTACGTTTGAAAAATATATATTTATAAGTTGGCAAAATAAAAATTATTCAGTGGAATGTCACTATGCTAAAATCAATGTAGACATTGTAAATTACAATTAATTGTAACATTAAGGTAATACATCTGCCAAAATAAGATAACTATTAAAAATTTCTCTAAAAAGGGTGCAAAAAGTGGCTATACAAGCCTTGTCCACATTTGCTATTAAAAAAAAGTATTCAGCACAGGGGGTGAATTGGTGCTATGTGACTGCTAGCACTACAGAGATGAAACCATTAATAAGCATGTAGCAGCAAAACTGTTAAACATTCTCAATGTGATTGGATTTGATACTGTCCACAACTGATGGGTGACGTTACTGAGCCTACACACAAGTTTCCCACATATATGCATTTGATAATAATATGGAAAAATTTTTGGAGTTTTACTGTCCATTTCCACTTTCCCTTTGAATGGGTCTCCGCGGTTCCTCGTGATGCAGTTGGTTGTCGGGCTGGTCTTGCAGTTTCACTTACAAAAACGTATACCGATTTTGTACTTGTCGACTACGTCTGTAGGCACAGGGCATAAACATTGCAAAAACAACTGTGCAGATTCACCGTATTGCATTTGGTCGGACGTAGTTTTTTGGTAACAAACTCACGTGCTCACGAATGTGCAACACGGGAGTGTATCAGTGTGCAGTGCAGCACGGATGATGATGCAACTTAGCTGTCCCTGCATGGTGTAGGGGTTAACGAACAGCATGGCGCGGCGCTAAATATCAGCTGGCTCCCGGAGCGTGGAGAACACCGGAGAAGGGAGAGGAACTTCCCTCTCGTCATTTCTCCTTTTCATTTCTCCTGGCTGCTCCTTTTCTAGCGCAGTGTGCGGTGGCGAGGGTGGGGTAGCAAGGGTGCGTGTACCAGCTCCTTTATCTGTTGTTCTGTTGTAGGTGGCGGTGGCTGATGTCACTCGCAGCTCAAGAGTGGCCGCTCTCCTGTGTGTGCTCCCTTGTACTGGTACAATGGCGGCACTTAGCTGTTTCTGCACGCTTTTCCTCACTGACCACGTGCATCTTTTCTGTGGCAGCATGTAGGTATCTGGAAGGCACCGCAAAACTGCCACTGACTCTGCGGGTTGCCTAGTTGACCACACCACTCTCTCGTTGCGGGTATTGGTGGGAATTACACTGGGAAATTGTGGAAAATTTTTAGATTAGGTTACTGGAAGGATTATGCCACAAAGTTGGGCGCCACTTGACGATTGTCGGATGCGGGTTGAGGTTTTTGTGTTGAGGAGTGATAGATGTTAACTTTAGGAACTTTAGTCAATTTGGTGGTTTGTAAATATTACCCGGGGCGCCAGACATTATTCAGTGAATAATGTTGTGATGTTCGGTAGAGCTGACTCGTTCTCCTGAGGATCATGTAGCCAATGACCATGGCAGGATCCTTCCAATGATTGTTGAAAACTCCTCAGGTTAATTATGATAACTTTCCTCGTTGATTGTGCGGTGGGATGTTAGGGCTCCTCTCACGCCCGTATGAACACTGTGACTTATGTTGCAAATAAATATGACCATTTAACACTTTGGTGCCCACTTACATAAGTTGTTGGAATTTGGCGGGTAGCTGAATGATAACGCATGTGGAATTTTCACTCACTGATGCATTTTTATTAGGGATTCGCTCTAATACATCTCCATCTGGAGAACGCTTACACTGGTGCTGCACTTTGCCCATCAGCATGGGCTATACTGCATAAAAGACTTTAGGTCATAAGTGGTTTAGATGAAAACCCACCCAGGTGATGCAAAATTGGATGCGGTGGGCGGTGTCTCTGGCGGCTAAAGCAAAAACAGTTCCGTTAAAATTAAGTCTATTGCAAATTAAATGATTACTGCAAATTGTTGATTGCTGCCAGAGCATGTGAAATGCAAGTCATGACATGACGCGGCACACCCCTCGCAAGATGAAGGATGACTGACTTAGGGGACGTAGTGGGCCGGCCAGCTTGGCAAGCAGACAGACACACCGCGTGGAACTACTTTCTACAGAACAACACTTGCAAAAGAACTCTTACAGTGCTTGTATATATTATGTACATAAAAATTATTGCCTTTAATATTTGTAAAACCTGTACATTGAAGGAAGGAAATGAAGTGGCAATGGGGACACATGAAAATGAATACAACAGAAAACAAACATTATCACTTTCAACTAACACTAGGGAATTAAGGGAAGTTGTCTCTGGTGTCCGCGTGCCTTCGCGTGACACGACCTTGCCTTTTAAACCCTTACAATATATTTTTATGCAAATGCAGGATCTACTTACATATCCTTATGGCTGCTTGCCCAGTGATCCTGGGGTTACGTTGCACTGAGGTTACTCTGCTTTTACACTTAACTTTGCTTGGTGTTCCTGGTGCACTACACTCGCACTCACATTGTCGGACGTTGCAATGCAAGCATGTACAGTGCTGCTGGAACATGGTGCAGTGTATTTTATTCATGCTTTAAAATTTGCTTGCAAATTTGTGTACTAGTATTCTATTTAATGTACATTCTCTAATATGATTGCAATGTTTGTGGCAGTAATTTATTAGTAAGTAGGTTTTGTCCATGTGGTATGCTTTTGCTACCATCTGAGACCAAGCAATATTTTTCATGAGCCGCAAAGTAGCAAAAAATAGCAGTTACTCTCAACAGGATGACATGAACGACGAACAGCTTAAAACTAGCACGTCAAAAGTTTATAGTAAAATTTTACTTAAAAAATGGTGATAATCATTATTTCCTTGGTATAATTCAACATGAATTTAAAATTTTGGCTACTCAAGATAACTTACTTTTGAAGATAAATGTGTCTTAATTATTTTCATTTAAGGACATATCGCTGTGCACTTCTTACTGGATAGTCAAACATCTTCCTTTCATTAATTTGCGTAAAAGCAAAATACTTTTCGCAATCGTCACTCTCAACTCTTCAACCTTTTTCATTGTATTTTGGCAGCCATTTTTTTTTCATCTTGTTTTGATAATTCTGCTGTACCCTTTGTGAGCAAAATCAGAAATATCTGCTTTTGATAGCACAGATTTCAACTCCTACTGCCACCTGAACAACATACAAAAAAAGTGCTTCTGGTAACACAAACGGCAAATAGCAGAATAGCACTAAACTAGCAGAATAGCAAACCAAGCGAACACACCTTGTATTATGTCAGTGTTTATGCTGTTTTTACAGTCAGTAATATCAGTATTTTTGACAACTTGACTAGTGTCCATCCAGTGGTGGCTCCAGGAAGAACTGCAAAGGAGGGCCCAAAGTTAAAAATTATATTATACTTTATTGAAGATAAAATGAATTAACAAATGTCTAAACACACCCTGGTTTTCACTATTAGTAGTTTCATCATGATTTCCAAGGCTCTACAAAAAAAATCCACAAAATGTATTGCATTCATTTATTGTAGAAATTATGTATTTATTATTTTTATTAGTTCATTGTTTTTTTTAACTGATCTTCCTTATGCTTATCTAACTGATTTCTTATATGTACCTGGTACAGCATTAGCATTTTCATTTCATTTTGCAAATGCAATTTGTTCTCTAAATGATTTTTTCTATCTTGTCATTCAAATGTTTTATGCCGACAACACTTGTAGTCGCTCATATATCATTAAACAACAAACAAAAATACCACAAACAATAAAATGCAGTTTTATAATTGTATCCTTCTAACCAAATGACTTTGTAGATTTTTTTTACTCTAATTACGTGTATAAATTCTCTTTCGGGTGCCATAGGTTCGCGTTAGAATAAGTTGTTTTGAAGGGTCAAGATTTTTAATTTAATGACTGTCATCATAAATTAACTGTTTCTCTAAAAAAATTTTAATTCAGTTCGCTGTGTTTTTTATTGAATACGGCATGTTACATGAAAATTAAGTAAATACCTGTCTACAATTGCACTATCCCAACATGAGTCTTTGGACAAGGATAAACTGATTGGTGCACATAACTCTGACATCAGGGCACTGTGCCAACCTCCTTTGTCCCAAGTTGTGACGTAACATTATAGGAAAAGAAGACTACAGATACTGACACGCACATTCATGGAATGTTGACGTTGTAAATGTAATCAATGGACTTGCACATTTGATTTTCTCGAGATGAACGTGATGAAATGCTAATTAGTGCTGTCAGTGTTTGTTTTGAACTTTTTAATATGAAGGCTGAACATTTAATAAAATTCTTGGATGTCAGTTGCCAAGCTTATTTAAAATAAAACAGGGCATATATCATAAAGATACACAAATATTAAAATCACACATCTTGCAAACATTATATTATTATCAACAATTCAACAATATAAAAATCATTACATAACAACAAATAATGTGCAGAATTTACTGCTATCTAATGTCATATTCTGGAAGCTTATTTTCGGGTAGCGTATTTGTAGACCATGTTCGGACTGCATGAATGTGACGTCACGTGATGTAGAGATTCGACTGTATCCATGTCCACTGGTATGGCAAATTTTCGACAGGCCTAAATACAACAGCAAAGAAACTGTGTATAAATGTTAAACACTGAATAATACACAAACTTTAAAAGCTATATCATGCACTGTTATTCTCAAAATATTCACAAATTCTCAAGCCATGAATATAATACTGCAACATGTTATTAATATGCGATGGCATCTACTTCAACAGTTGAGGTTATTGTCCATTTCATATAAGTGGGGTAAAATCTAACAGACAACTTGACCAACGTACACACTATGTAATCAGCAAATGCTCTCGTTCGTAAAGTATTGTGTCATCTGATGAACTGCTGCAGAATCCGTGTTGTTAAGTGGCTATTTTGATGATGGCTTTGAAAGAAAATAGTACTCAGAACTAAAAGTTGTAATTTAAAATCTTAATTATACTTACAACATTTATGATTTAAATGATCATTTTAAACCAATATTAAAGTTTCTTGGCTATTAGTGACTGGACTTTAAAAACATATTTAGTATTTATGATGGAGTATGTCAACACATACAAACAGTAAACGTTTCCAGCCAATGGCTAGCCGTTTCCAGCCAATGGCTAGCCATGTTTGTGTTTCCAGTTTCCAGCCCGGTGTGTGTGTGCTTTTTTTCTCATTGTGTTTATTATACGAATATCTTGTTGGTGTTGTCGGAATATTTAATCTGTAGTTAATAATTTTTTATTTGCTTTTTCAAGCATAGTTGGTTGTAGGTACCGTTGCAGTGCGTTTTCTGTAGTGAAATGTAATATTAATCAGCACATGTTTACCGCTTTGTTAAAACTGCTTGTTCCGCCATTTCCTTACTACCTTTCACAATGAAGTGACACAAATATAATTTACATATATAAGTTTAAGTTCGTTTGTATCAGGAGACCTATGTATGTTAAGTTTTTCTTACATTTATCTTCATTTTATTTTTCCTGGTCCACAACCATATATTATCAATGTCTGCCTGCAAATTTCCGCCCCCCTCTCCCACCTCAACATATACAACACAATCGTCTGCAAACAATCTGATTTTTCCCCTAATCCCCAAACCCATGTCATTTACCATTATGGTAAATAACAAAGGACCCAGCATGCTTCCCTGACGTAACCTCCTCTTCCTCTGATATTGCCTCCCCCAATTTCACCCTCTGCCTTCGCCCCCTGAGAAAGTCCCCTATCCATTCCACTACCCTCCTGTCTGGTATCAGCGCCTCCACTTTCCTCATCAATGTCCCATGGGGCACCTTATCAAATGCCTACTCAAAATCTATGAAGCAGGCATCCACCTGCTTCCCCCTCATCAACTACCTGCACCAGATCCTCTAATAACCCAGCCAGCTGAGTCTCACATGAGTATCCCCTCCTGAAACCATGCTGGGACTCCTCCAACCAATTCCTATTGTTCATTACCCTCACCACATACTGCACCACCAGCCTCTCCATTACTTTTCCCGTACTTGATGTGAGACTCTCCGGTCTGTAGCTGCCAGGCCTCCCCCTATCGTCTCCCTGCTTATGTATAGGTACAACCATAGCATCCTTCCAATCTTGTGGTAACTTACCCTCTCCTAAGGACTTTTTAAACAGTACTTCTAAATATTTTGCCAACTCCCTGCCACCAAACTTTAGTGCTACGTTTCCTATCCCATCTGAACCCCCTGCCTTACTGCTCTCCAAACCCCTAATTACCTTTTCTATCTCCCACTCCCTCATCTTAAACTCACTAAACATCCCCCCAAACCCTGTTCCCCCCCCCCCCTTTTTCCAACCCTCCTTTGCCTCAAACACTGACAAGTACTGTCCTTGAAGTATCTCTGATTTTTCTTGTTCATGTGTCGCATGCCTATCATCCCTTCCTGTTAGCAGAGGGATCCCTTCCTCTCCTCCCCTTAACCTCCTAACATACCTAAACAATTTCCCCCATTCCTTGCCTTTTCCTTCTTCCACCATGTTCCCCAGAAATACATTCTTTGCCTGTTTGATCTTCCTTTCAAACTCCCTACTCATTTGTTTCATCATTTCTTTAGATCTTATCATCCCTTCATTTCTCCACTTGGCATGTAATTTTCTGCACTTCTTCTTAATTTTCAAAATCTCCTGTCCATAATATGGGGGATCTCCTCCAGTCCGTAACCTTTTCATTGGCACAAATTTCTCCAACATAACCTCCATTAATCCTCTAAACTCCCTCCACAACCCCCCTACACCCTCCATCATAGACCATTTTTTAAACCTGTCTCTCAGGAATATTTCTGCCCCCTTCTTGTCTCCTCTGCCATACTTCCACACCAACCTTTCTGTCATTTGCACTTCCCACATCCTGCCAATCCCAGGAAAAATAAAATGAATATAAATGTAAGAAAAACTAAGGTAGTGAGGTTCACAAGGAAGAAGATGATAAGCAGGGATATGTACAGATGGGAGGGACAAGAGATAGAAGACAGCAGAATATAAGTGTCTAGGGATTGTACTGCAGGGAGACCTCAGATGGAAAAAACAGGTAGAGAGGGTGGTTGCAAAGGGAAGAAGGGCTCTGGGTATGCTGGGAAGGGTGCTGAAGGGAGTCAGCTGTGAGGTGAAGGAGAAGGCGTATGGCACAATGGTACAGCCAATGTTAGAATATGCTGCAGCAGTATGGGACCTGTATGTGGAGGTGCGAGAACTGGAAAAGGTGCAGAGAAAGGCAGCAAGATGGGTGAAGGGTAGGTGGAGAAGGCAGAGGCAAGATGGTGAGGAAGAAGGGAACTATAGGCCATCAGTGATGATGAAAGAAATGGGGTGGAGCTCATTGAAGGACAGGAGGAAAGTTGAACAGTTAATCAGGATGTACAGGGAGGTGAATGAAGAGGGAGGATGAGGAGGGCTACATTGCATGCTAAGTAAAGGGGTGTTTAGATTAATAGGAAACAACAGTGAGAAGCTTCAGAGGGTGGAGGAGAACAGAGCGGGGTAGACAGTCCATGCTTGTGAGGTCTGTGAGGGAGTGGAATGTGTTGAGGGAGGCTGTGAGAGGGGTTGGTAAATCCAGGAAGGGAGTGGAAAAAGAGTCGGTTGGTGAAGGCTAGGTGAGAGAGCTCGCCACCGGGCGGTAGTCTAATTGCGAGTATGTTTGTAAGTTTGCTGAATGATTGTGCAAATAAATTATATAATACAAGTGACAAAGAAACGTTGTTTTATTAAAGTAAACTCGCAAGGATTGCCATAGCAAAACACGTATTCAACTGGTTGCAAATTTTACAAACAGTAAGTTTGCATGTTTTTAAAATGTTTTTGTAAGCTGGTAATATAAATGTTGAAATGCACGTGGCCCGAAAAAGCAGCACTTTCCACACATTAGTAGTGAGTGAATAATATTTGTTTATTTGTCTATATTGTAAATTCAATGAGTGTAAGGGTAACTTCGGTCAGAAAGTGTGCGTGCATATATTGCTGCATCTGTACGAATACAAACAGCGACGTATGTATCGCGTTTAATTTTTTCATTCAAGTTAAAATTTTCGAAGTTAAATGATTTAAATGTTATTTCCATATGAACAAAATTTTCCACTGCTCCATCGAAAAAATATGCAACTCAAAATTTCACACACTCGTAAGAACATCAAAATAATGCTGTCTCACGAAAGATGTGTTAAACTAAAGCCTCCCCCAACCCCCGTCACAATATCAAACTGTTTCCTTTTTCCCCTGAAAGTAAAATAAACAGAACCCCAACAAATTTAACTCTGTAATTTAAAAATAAAACAGTTTGGAATGCCAACCTAGCTATAACATCCTACATTAATTACTGGACAGAAATCAGCTATCAGTGCCTGCCATGACAGGGAACACGAGGGAGGAAAATGCAAGTGTGCTTTGGACTCACATTTGTTTACAAACATATTTTTCTTCAGTGACAAAACAACTGCAGTGGAAGGATACATTGTGGCCTTGCTACTTTTCTAGAACTGTCAAATTTTACTCCTCTTATGTGAAATGGACAATAGCTATATTAATATAAGTTGGGATGACGTAGTCAGAAGTAAGAAACACACTCAAATACTAGTTACTACATGCCTTTTAATTCAGTTCAGTCTTTACATGATCTATAATTAAATTTAAGACAATCTCATATGACCCGATACTGAAATGATAACATAATAATTATTAATACTTCTTTAAATATTATCACAATATAATATTACTGACTCAATTAGAATACTTATACTTGCAGCCTGATAGCTTCCTAACCGGACCTATCCTGCATCCAGAACTTGAGCATCTTACCACTGAGTTTCTGACGATCCTCAATATAAGTGCGGAGGCTCCCTACAGACTCTGCGTCATGGCGTTCTGGCTCTGCGTCTCTCAGCTTCGTCACCTCGGCATCGTGTAGTCTTGAGTAGAAACGAGGTTATTGAGGGGGAACGCGTGGGCGGCAGCGCATGTCGCGCTCATGTTTATATAGCACCAATATCTCTTAGCCTGGCTTCCCCTTCTTCTTGTCACCCTCCATTACCTCCTGCTTCCACTACATTGTACCGCTCTGGTCGCTGCTGCGACCACTCTCGAGTCAGCATGACCTGCCTTCGAACGTCGGGATGGGGTTGTAGCATTACCCCCTCTCCTTCGAAAAGCATTCGACCCCGGTTGCTGACGAAGTATTGTGTGGTGTGGAGCTGTAGTTAGGGGTGATGTCTTGCAACGGCAAACCACTAACCATGTTTGTGAGGTGCCATTATGGTGTGTGGTTTCGGAGGAGCCTTTCTTCCTCTCAGCATGCGGAAGACCCCTTGTTAGGTTCCAGTGGCATTTTTATAAATTATAAAGAGTCTTCATAAGTGTCCTTCGTGCACTAATTGTGTATTGCTCACATGGATGCAAAATAGGTCTGACTAGTCTGCTTGGTTTTTACACTATCGTAAACCCTTTTGCCTAGGATTCATTTTCTCTTCATACAAAAGTTCTTGTTTATGAAATTATTTGTATTTTATAAGTAATATATATTTTGTAGACATTACTGTGTCAACATTATTCTAATTTTTTCCTATAAACTAGTACCTTTATTAAGCGTATGGCAATTTCTTATATAAACTTTTGGTTTCTTTCCTTTTGTACTCGTACGGTAATGAATAATTATTTTTATGACAATACATATTTTGGTTTATGTAATCATATATTTTTACTTTTCAACACTCTTTGCAATGAGAACGTTGCTTTGTCTTCACCAGAGATAAGGGCTGTGGTCGGTTCCACATTTAATCCTTCTTTAAATCTGTTTCCTCTAGGTACCGATCACTGGAATGTGGTAGAAAAGGTATTGTGCGCACTGTGGTTTGACATGCCACAACTGTGTTTTTGGATAACAATCTAGTGTATATTTTGCACAACTTGTAAAATAATTATTGTAATCCTATTCCTAGATCAATTGATATCTTTACACTCTTTTTACACATTAAAATTTTTGCAATGGCCGTATACCTAATTTTTTAACTTTCCTAGTTATACATTATAATATATACACTCGTTTAGAGTTTATCTCTACTTTGTACTCTTTTTAACATAAAACTATATTGATTTTATCAGTTAAACATATACATATTGAGGCCCCAAGACCATAGGACACCCCAAGTAATTCACTTTTTAACGATACCATAAAACTCAAGTATGTTTAAAAACCATCATGAAAATAGGAAAGAGTATAGAGTTGTAAATCAACTAAGGCGGAATGTATCCTGCCAAAGTACATTAGTATACAAGAGGTTAAAACTACAATACAAAGTGAAAGATTGGAACTATCAATAATATATTTTAATATTTCTTAATGATTTCTTTTATCTTTTCTTTGCACAAATATTACAAAGACCTCAAGGGGATAGGAACAACAATCCATTTTTCCATCTTAAAACAAACGAGAACAAACAAGTATTTTACAATAATATTTAGAAAACATGCATAGAAAAAGATTCTTTCCCAAATGGACTTTTAATTATTTGCTTTTATTAATTCCTATTATTATTTGCTTCTCTTCCCACATGGACTCTTAAAAGGTTCATTTCCACATGGAATAATAAATTCATTTGTTTTCCTCACAATAATCGGTTAAAAACATTTACAAAATTCACCTAAGTGTTGAGCCAAGAGAATTTCAACATTAAAATTCACAAAAATTATAATAAATTGGCAAGCGATGACTCATACTGTCGTTCCATCCTTAACTTTCCCTATCCATAACATTTACCGCCATTTCAAATTTTATCCTTGACTTTATACAACAAACGCAAAAATTTATGTCTCCCAAACCTGGCCACGTAAGATGTTCCATGGCCATTAACAGGTATTTTTAAGGTAAAGTTGGTTTACTTCAGTTACACAATTCATTATTCAAAAATGTAAATCCACCACTATTTTTCAAATTAAAACAAAAAATCTCTGGTTTATAAGTTCTGGCACAGGCCATTTAATTTTCCAGAACAGATCGTTTCCAAAACGGAAAGTGAAACAAGACCAAGAATGAAGCTATTCGAACAGCCCAAAAATTGCAGAGAACTGATAACACACATAGTATCATTTTCGAGAAAATTTAAATAATTTTTGACAGGAGAAATTCAAGGTCCCTCCTCTCATATTTACTAAAATATCTTATTAGAAAATTGGAAGCACTTCCTTATCATGTTGTGCAGAAAAATACTTATCCTGCTCATATTATCCAAAAATATCCTGACTGTAAATTTAAAATTAGAGTGTCAAAATGACGTTCCTGCAATCCTTATGGGGTGTACATTTTAATTTAACCAGTGATCAAACCGAAATACCTGACATGTTATCTTGGGAGACTTCCCTCGCAGTCAAGCGTCTGACCCTGATACCAGGTTTTGGTAATGCTTAAATACAAACCTCGAGCATTGCCTCACTATGGGGGTAGGTACAATCATCCACCAATAGCAAGCCAGTGTCAAAGAAAACCTCCACGCAATTATCCCCTAGCGGGATACCCAAAATTCACTAAATGTAAAAAACAGTCCAGTCCATTTTCTATTATGTAAATTCCGCCGATTCAAATTCAGCCATTCAAATGGTGCAGGTCAGGTGCGTAGTTTCCGCCACACGGTGAACATTGAACTTTGCTTGCATCTGGTGGGCACCACGTCAACTCCCGCCAACACCATGCAGCTGGACAGTTTAACGTTGTCATTACCGCTGTCGGGATCATGTCCAACAAAACATTTATTTGTGCTGTAATTATGCAGCTATGAGCCGAAACTCAATCAATGTGGACATCCTTCTTCAGAAGTGTAAGTTTTCTTAAATATAAAAATAAGTTCTGTGGTATATTTAGTTCATTTTGCACATAATTTGTTTTCATCACATGTTGCTTGATCAATAATTTTCCATGGCGGATGGGTGAAGTTGTTCTTGCATGAGGAAACTGGGCAAGTTAGAGAGAGACAACGTGTAATTATTAGCATATGTGTCTCAATATTTTATACATGTTCAATACATTCCCCGGGGCTATGGACGTATTTGTACAGATGGTACCACTTGAAATGTGCACTAGCGCTGCGCTCTATGAGTGTCATTTGCAAGACAACGTGAAAAAGGCAGAGTCTGCACTTCCTATGTCCACCATCTATCTGGATATGGTGTACGCTATAACCGTCCTTGGTGCACCTCTGTCGCTGCCTTACGCATTTGATACACAATATTTTCATAGTACGGTCATTTTATTTGTGCACAAGTGTACGTGTTGTTGACACTATCAACTTGGCACCGTTGCTGTAATATTTTACATGTGCTTTCTATGTACCATATGTGCAATGAGTTGTGTTTGCATGTGGAATTCGTACATGCCCTCTGGCAGGAAGGTTCGCACAATATGTGCGTTATTAACCACAGTGACGTTACATAGTGAAATATTACGTGTGATATTAACAAAAGTTAATGTGTGTCCAGCTACTATATAATGCGTGTAATCGCGTTATCGCCTCGCTGTCGCGTGACTGAATAATATATGGCATTTGCCTATGCCTTGTGGCTTAGAATTACAATCTTCAATATGTGCAATAATGTAATAGTGCAGGTATAGTGTGTGCCTGGATACTAAAATATAGTGCACGTTATTAGTTTCTGCTATTTCATAACTCGCCTCATTACATCTGCATTCCATGTCTCATTTTGAAAGTGTGCTCACTCTTACTCATCACTCTCACTCTGGCACACTCTGGCGAATTGAGGCTTGTGCCCTCTGTAAGCCTTCAGCGTTATTTCTCTGGTAGAAAAGGTAATAAATAGTAAAAGATAAAATATTGCTGGTCTTTCACTTTCCTCGAATAAATGTAGAGTATTTTATGAAATAGTAACTTATTTTAAGTGTTACATTTTTGTATAATCAAAAACAATGGTTATGTACAACTTGGACTATTTAATAATATGCACTAAATTAACCTAAATGAAACGTGAACATAATAACATCATAATTTGTTACATTCCATATCAAATAGAATATTGTTATTACACATTTCAAAATCGCAATGTAAAGTAAAGTCAATAAAATATTTCTAACATTGCTTTAGAAACAACAAAATATAGGTGTGGATATTTGAGGTTAGACTTGAAAACAACATGGCTGCCAGAGAGAGTGCAAGAGTGTGCACCTAGTGTACATCATCGTTCACTCTCCCTATTGTGCTCTCTCCTTGGAGTTGGGACAGCAGAGAAGACTCTCTGTGACGTCAAGAGTGAGCGAGAGAGTATTCTCTCTGTGAATTGGGAGACAGCCTAAGGCGTGTTGTCCCTATATGCATGTACCATATGTGAGATTATATTTGCCATCGGGCATGAATTACACTGTGTTTGACATTGTAACTTTGTTTCAAAATGTATTTACTGCTGTTTTATTAGTTCTATAACAACTTTGGACTTGGTAGAAGTTGTAATTTTATTTCGCATTGCGTATCTTGGATGTGGTGTTTGACTGTGTATGCGCTGCACTTCTGTCGTCGACGGACGCCGTTAACATGGCTGCGTGCCGTGTTTGTAACACTCATCTTACCATTGGCGCACGTGGTTCTTGTTGTCCACCTGTGCCAATTGTCTTCTGCTGAAAAGGTAGGGTTACAACTCATATTTAATTTATTCATTTTGTACAAGCTTGTCCTATATGTCTCTTTGTAGGAGTTAATTTCCACCTGCTTCCAATATACCCCCGTGTGTGTTCTGAACGATGCGAAAGCCATGGATTACATTAAGGTGCAACCTAGGAAGGCAGTTGCTGTTCTGCTCGTTGCTTCCATTTTCTCGCCTGGTATCTGTTGTGGCATGCAACGTGGCCGCTGTTTCTTGTTGTACCTGCAGACATTGCCGCCCGCGTAGTCGGACTGCGAATGTGTGATATGTGCATCCTGAATTAACTATTGGCATGCCATTGTACACTTTGTAACAAAATAGATTAAATTTTAACATATCGCACCCCTGGTGGAAGACTGCCAGAAGTCAAAAAGTACATTTTTTTCAGGAGAAGTATTTAAAGTATTTCAGCCAATAGGAAAAATATAAATATTTACATAATGGAAGCAAAAATAATGTATTAGAAACATCTAACGTTATTTTATACTATACAATAACATACAGAGTCCTTTCATGGATTATAATGTGTTTTAAATTAGAATAATATTAGTTTTGAGTTATATAAGTTTTCTATTCAGCATTTTGTAAATTGATACTAGTTATGGCAGGTATGGTTAAAATATGTATTCATTATTTTAGTAATTCTCTCTTTGTTTATTCTTCTGAACAATTAATGTAACATAAATTATAGGAAAAAATTAAATATAAAATCATTTTACAGTGGAAACCATCACTTTTTTAAGATAGCTCTATTGCTCAGTGCTTCACTATCTCCTCGTTTCATCTTCCATCATATTCTGATGTAGATAAAACCTACTTGTTGGCACTGTTGGTGTTTTCTGTAGTCATACTTCTGTAATACTGGTGATACATAGATGGAATGCCATTAGCATCACATAAAGATAGGTACCAAATCCTTCTTCTTGGCTTCAGATATACCAGGTAGCTGCTTATAAGCCTTCTGTAGGTTGAAGGATCCTTTCTGAGGACTACCTCTTTGCCTTGTGTTGATCCGCTGGATCTCTTAACCATAGGATGTCTTATATTCCAGAGTGAATGGTGCATCCTTCCTTGCTTGTATCACCTTGATGTCAGTCCATACAATTTGGTCCCCTTGTTCATTTTTGTTGAAGTTGCTGTCTATTTGACT
This sequence comes from Dryococelus australis, assembly GCA_029891345.1. Lineage (NCBI taxonomy): Eukaryota > Metazoa > Arthropoda > Insecta > Phasmatodea > Phasmatidae > Dryococelus > Dryococelus australis. Next base: position 77,541,319 of record CM057000.1, read on the forward strand.
AGCTAAAAGCTTCAAGCAAAAAAAAATCATCTATTTCCATCTGCTTGACTTTGTATGGATTTCTAGTCTTCTTAGCAGTTTGTTTGATTGTTGCCCATTGTGCAGGGACATAAATGGGTGCGGATCTCAGAGTCCTTTTCTTCTGCTTTTCAATCACATTGTGAACTGAATCACCTTCATTCTGTCCATGACCGACTGTGAAGAACTTATGGGTTATAGAGAGAATGTTCAGTGTTTCATCTAACACCATGTGCAAGTACAGTGATGCTTTATATTTGTTTTTATTCTGACCATAGCAGTTATCAGATTATAATATTACAGGATTTCCTGTACAACGTACTTTCGGAAATTCATGAATGCAGGAATCTATTTCTTTGGAACCTCATCTTCCTATGGTATCATCCCAAACAAAACAGAATCCATCAGAAGTTCCTAGATTGTTGATGCTGGCTAACAGCCAGCCGCGTTAAGACTATGACGGCACTCACGTAACACGTGGACATGCGCAAAGAGGCCGTAACCTGAACTTTCCATAACGGAATATTCAAGTGTCTAAATATTTAAAGTGTATGTTTGATAATATTTAAAAATGTTTGGTTATAAATTTAAAATGTGCGCAGCGCTGAGAATCAGAACATTATTATTCCACCGTGAACGCCATCATAAAAAGACATTAAAAGAATACAAAAAAATTCATAAGAAAATCTAAAATGTAACATCAGTATTTAAATTGCTTATGTGCCATTTATTTTCAAAGACAAAAGTTTTGTGCGAATCCCGTAGGTAGCCATGGTAAGTCCGCGCGACCCCTGCCTCTGGGCTGTCCGTCAAGGAGAGCTGGTGTAGTAAGACGCTGTCTCGTATGCACTGCAAACTTTTTGCACTGATGTAGATTAAAATAGTTTCACTTTAGTAGACCGGTTAACCTTTGCTTTGCGTACATTTTGCCAGACATTCCCCAGCATTATGCTTCCACTTACTAATAATTTGTGCCCTTGTAGCTTTTTGAACATAAACAAGGAGTAAGAGGAGAAAGATGTCAGAGAGATCACGTGACCCACGCAACTTGAATCAGGTGCCATCTGCCTGTGTTAAAGGCATTTTATTGTAATTTCTGTATCATTGCTGCATGTAATTTTAAGGGCTTTAGTTCCATGTATTTATTTCAGGGTTATTTTCATGTTTAATTGTTTTACGGCCACATCATTCGCAACCACGTGGCTAGTAGCCGCCAAGTCAATGTCCGCACCATCCATGCGCTTTGAGTGTTTATTTGGGTAATGTCATGTACGCTTAATTTATTTCAGGGTTCTATGTACTTCTTATTCAGGGTTTCATGTAATTTTCACGTAATTGATGCTTTGTATGTATGACCACGCTGTCTATCTCAAGATTGATTTTCCTGCCACCAGGCATGCTAGAAGCCCTCAAATGTCACAGTTTGCCGGAGAATATTTTTCCTATTCACAAGAATCAGTGATCTAAACAGAATTTACAGTTTTTATGGAGGGAGACTGAAAGTTCATCTGCACCATGTGATCCGCTACAAATCATGTCCAGCGGCATCTGTTTCCTCTAAGTCTACTTTCACGCATCTGCGTGTTTATTGTGACCATTCATGCCATGTCCCATCATATTTCAAGTGTGTTTATGTCATTTATGTAAAGGGAGTGGTGATATTATTTCTGTCCTAGCCAGCTATGTGTATAGGCCGTCACCTCACTAACCATGTTCGGCAAGACGAGCCCCGACGAGTCCGCGTTAGTGATACCAAATAATTACATGTGTTTGTTCATTTCGTAATTCTTCCACTCACTGCACTCATCCTTCTTTGGGACATGAAAACCTATGTTATAATCTTCATTAAAAATTTGACTGTACACATGAATATTGCTGCTCTGCAAATTTTTATCTTTACAGTCTTCAAGATAGAGTCCATGCATAGCAGCTATACTTAGTCCTCCATCAATGTACTTGCGGTGTGTTTGTGTACGTAAATAGTTTGATTTTATATGAGCGAATGATTCAATGTGTCATCTTATTTCATTTCGAATTTGATTGTCTAATTTTATATGCTTCCCATGTCTACCTCTCTTGTCACCCTCAGTTACACCACTAACGGTCTTGCTAACAGCTGACCTGATCAAATGATCGCAGATGTCAAGAGTTGACATGAACATCCTCTTGCAAACTCTTACTCATTCATTGTTAATTTGAAGGTAGTAGGCCATATTAAGTCCCCTAGTACTATACTGTACATTATACCTGTATGCAGGCCTAATTTTCTCAATGCTGCTTGCTATAAACTGTCTCTTACTGGTGATGTCAACTAACTGCCAGTAGTTCTTTATGATAAACTTCCTGTTTTCCTCACTTACTTAAGATTTACATTGAAGCCAACATTTATCACCACAAGGTGGTTTAAGTGTCCTAGCTGGTATGAGTTTATCTGCACCATTGACAAATCCCTCTCCTGAAATTCTTTTTTTTTTTCACAACATTCTTTTTCAACTTATTTATTTTACATTTACGTTTCCTTGTTTTCATTCCTGTAAACAATATACAGTATACATAATATGTATACTTTTAAATTTACAATTAAATATAATTTTATTGTAAATAATATAGTTATTCTTTAAGTCCGTGCATTTTTACCACAGTATGAAAATGCTTACAACATTGAGTTTTTTATGAATAACAACAATAAATAAATAAATCAGTAGAAAATAAAGATTGTCTTCTGCATAATATCTAACCTTCATCCTGTGAATTAGCCTCATCAGTATCAGAATTAGATTCAGGTTCAGGATGCCAGGTTTTAACTATGTCAAAGTCGTCAACATTGCCTTCTTCTATTTCCTGTAATACATCTGTAAGTATTGGCCTAGTTGAACTCTGACATCCATGATCGATAACTTGAAATTAATTACTTTTTTTTTTTAGGTTTTTAATAATATTGACGTGCTGGGCTGCTTGCGAGGGGCGGGATGTACTTGATTCAGATGCAGACCTCTTTGCATACCGATGCATGCAGATATAGTTGGTGGTGTTTCGAGAATGCTAGCTTCTCTAGGTCTTGGAAAAGCACAAGGATCTCCGTCTCTCAGGGTTGTTACAGGTCATCAGCTTGTGGCGGCACCCCCCCCCCCCCCTGCACATGTCTACTTATGTATCGGTAGAGTCACTGTTACACATTTGCACTGCCCTACACGGGGTGACCTAACCACGTGGTTACACTCACTGGAGAGGGCCAGTTTCCGTGGTGGAAATGAAATAACTAATTGAGAAACAAGACACGGATTCCAAAGGAACGAGTTGTATTACCAGAAAGTGAATACACTGATAACATGTACAAGTCCCGGTGTCTGAAGCAGGCCTGGCACACGAGGTCTGCCAGGGGCCGATTCGGACGAAAAAGTGCAGCGCACACAATGGAATTAATTAGTTGTAAAACTCTCCAGGGTCGCAAGTCGGCGGAGAGGAGGGTCGGCACATGGGAGGAGCAAAAGAAAAGGTTCCGGTATTATAAAGCGAAACTATTTAACACTACACGTTTGGTACCAAAGATGAAGCTCCCATTAACAACGGACATCTTCCCGCCAACATCTCTAGTGAAATGTTCACAAAACACAAATATGGAACAAGATACATAATAAAGCAATTGCAGGCAGGAAAACAATCAGACTAATTAATTACATATTTCTGTAATGTTAATATCCTTCTGGAAAGTCTTAGGTCACTGTTGCTAAGTGGCAAGATGGCTGCCAGAACTGCAAGTTTTTTTCACTGCACATTTTAATAAAAGGGATAATTGTAAGTTATTCCTTTAGAACAAAATGACACAACATTGCAAAAATAGAAGAAAGAATTGTAAGCACTTTAGTCTGTTACTCTGTGAGCCCACGTGAACCACTTGGGCAAAAATTTAATAATAAATTACACATTAATTCAAGGGTGCAAAGAGGAGATAACACTTCCTCAGGCATGCATTAGACTCTGCTTTTGGGGGATCACACTTAATCACAGAAGTAAACACGTAAAACACTGTTCACTCATGGGTGGCGGCGTGTCTTTACAGCACTGAACGGTTACCCTAACCCATTCGTGCATGAATGGCTCACTATATACAAATGCACTGGTGCACGTAATGCGGTTGGTGTAACGGCCAGCATCATCGGTCTTGCCCCACCAGAGCGGGACAGAGAGCAAGGGCGACGTCAAATCCCCCTCCCCCCCTGGAAAAGATCAATGGGCAATACTGCGACTCGATAGCGTCTACACAGAAGTGCAGCAGGTGATGGGGCGGCACAATGGGCGCGGCCTCAGTCTGTAGGCTAGGAGTGGCCAATCTCTTACCTTTGTTGACGCCTCTGGCAGTTGCCAATGATGTCGGGAATGCTAGGTGTCCGACCTGTTTGCAGGGGCCCCTGTGACAGGACTTGCAGAGCGTGTGTCCGCAGCAAAATGTGGCACGCTTGCATCTTGGCTGGCGCGTGGTTGATGCCTGAGGCAGGGCGGTAGCCCGTGGTATTGTTGAGGTAAGCGTGGCGGGCGGTGATACAACGACGAACATATTGAGATGGCGGAAGAGTGGCTCCCCCCTTTTATTTTTGTAGGTGTGGCTCATCGTGGGATGCGGGGGTGAGCATCTCCCCCTCACATGGCATCTAGTTGTGACGGCGCTGCCCACTGACCTTCAGCAGTGACAGGCGGCTGTTCTGCAGCTGTAAAGCAGTGGAAGTTGGAGGTCATTTCTTCTCCTCCCCATACGTCACTGATGTCCTCTGTCGCAGTTTTCACCATTTCTATTAGTGTGGCGACGGGCGTTGCAACAGCACAAAATCCGCTGAAGTCGAGGGGTGACTGACCTCGCGAATGCGGCGGACTTGTTCTCTGATCGTGGCCTTTCTTATGCTCAGACGGCATGACATCACTAACCTCTACCTCAGCGGCACTTTCTGAGTGTCTGTTGTTTTGTTTACCCCCGTGTTCTTCTGGTGGACATGTCTCCTCTTCTGTGGTGGTAGCGGCGCAAATGTCATCCCGGTGTATTTTTCACCTTCTGCATACTCCTGTTCGTACCAAGTAGGACGTAGCGCTGATTTTTTCCTTAACTCTGTGTGGTCCACACCATTTAGGGGCGAATCCGGCGCAAAAGTTTTGTTTTGCCATGGACAGATGATATGCACGGACATATATGAAATCACCTGGTCTTAGAGGCTTGGGTTGTTTCTTCGTCCCCGGTAGCCATTTTTACAGGTACCGTTTTTAATTCACACGGTCTTCTTTATGCCACAGTCTCCACTCTCTTTCCCCAGCTTCCGAATCCGCAGCTTCCATGTTCAAGTACGGCTGGCGGCAGGCGAATTCTCCCGACCTAAGCTAGGCCTGCTCCGTATAACATCTTTGCGGGTGATTTCCTGGTTGCTTCGTTAGCATGGTTACGCAGGCAAAAAGCTATCTTGGGTATGTGTTTAGTCCAGGTAGTGTGGTCTTCTCCTACCCTGAGCTGTGCCTTAACCTCCTGGTTTCTGCACACAGTTGGATTTGCACAGGCGGATTAGATATCCATTTTGTGATGTACAATGTGCCACTTCATACATAAAATCCTCCAGCACAGCCAGAAAATTGTGTGGTTTTATCGCTAAGAATGGTTCTTGAATATCCCCAGTGGGAAAAAACTTGTTTTCTAGTGTGGCAGCAATGTGGTATATGCACGAGCTTGGTAAGGCATACAATTCACACCACTGTGTAAACAAGTCTGTGACTACTAACACAAACTGTTTGCCATTTGCTGTACGTGGGTAAGGGCCAATGAACTCGAATAGTTGTTATGGCAACCTCGACCGTTGCTGTGCCGTGCCATCTGACCTGCGTGTTTGGTATATGCTGCATTATTTACATTGGTGCACATATTCCTTCACTTCCTTTGTGAGATCTGGCCTCAAGTACGAGGCAGTGATACTTGACAGTATTTTTTCACTCCGGGGTATCCCGACAAGCTGTTACTGTGTGCTACGTGAATGACTGTGTGACATGCTACAGGCGGTATGTACAGACACCACCAGCCTCTCCTACGGCAGTTGTTCTGCGTCTCGAGCCGGTTTTCTATCATGCGCCATTCTTCTAGTACTTCTTGTGCGCACTTTTCTTTTATCTCACGGACCTCCATGGACATTAGTTGTTGGTTGAGGACATATACATACAAGTCAGTGCTTGTTTCAGCTAAAGCGGTTTGTTTACTTTCGTGGGCCTCTATCTGTTGCAGTAACGTGGGTGGAGTTGTGCCGTTATTCTCCGGCTGCAGTACCGTTTTCCACTTTATCTCATCCCTGGTGACCTCTCGCTCGTTTGGGTAACGGGACAGGGCATCTGGCAGCTGGTTATCCTCCCTGGGCATGTGTTCGACAACAAAATCGAAGCTCTGCAGGAGCATCGACCATCTCGTTAACTTACTTCTGGCTTCCCGCATTTTATGCAACCATGACAAACACCAGTTGTTGACCTGAGAGTGAATCTCCTATATTCTAAGTGAACACGGTACTTTTTAATGGACCAAATGATCGCCAAGCATTCCCTTTCGTTCAAGTCATATCTTTTCTTGGTGTTGCCAAGTTTGGGGCTAGCGTAGTTGATGAAACAACGCTCTTGGTTATCCCCGTATTGGAAAAGCACCACAACGACACATTCCTTGCTCGCATCTGTCTGGAGGTACAAGTGCCGGATAGTATCAATATGTGCGAGGGCGTGACACTGTGAAAAGCGGTACTTTACTTCGTCAAAGGCATCTTCCATAATCGCATCCCATTTAAACTTCTTGGTGGAAGAGAGCATCTTCATGATCATGGCTGTGATTTCCGCATAATCCTGTATATACTATCTCAGCCAGTTTATGAGACCAAAGAATTGACATAATCTTTTTTGCGTGGTTGGTATGGGGTGGTCCTGAATGATATTTGTAGCCGTTCTGGCGTGAAGCTGTTTCCTTCCCTGCTGACGGTGGCCGAGGTACCGGATGCTGGTTTTCCCTATGCTGTATTTTTGGTTTGCGCAGGTCAGGCCATTTATCGCAAGTTGCTCAAAAAAATTGCTAGGTGTCATTTTGAGTCATTGTACGCCTGACTTGTTTAATAAAGTGGATGCGGTCCCTGGGAATCTCTACAGTTACGTCTTGTTCTATTAGCCAAGGGCTCTATTAGCGCACTGCACTATCGCAACTGATAACATCCACATGCAACACACACACAAGTGCAAACATGTTGGCCAACATAAACATTTGATCCACTAACATAATTACTCCTTTCAGGAATGTTAAAGGGATCACATTTAGAGGAAAAGAGGGGGGAATGAATTTAACTCTTCGTGCATGTCTTTTGTCAATCTAATGTTATTTATGTCTACCATGTTGAACGTTTCCCTAACGAAGCTCTATAAATTTCGCTATTAATTTTAATAATAGGATTTTTGAAGGGTGCACATTTTGAGTATCTAGTGTGATGTCCTTGATGTGTATTTATATGACTCCGTATATTTAATAGCATAAAATAAATGTTCAAATATTTCCCCCTCAATAAACCCCCTTTTATAATATGAAAGAAAGGAATATTTAAAAAAAAATGCAGCAGTATATATTTTACCCACAAAACATTTATTTACAAAATAAAATAATAAATTACACATAATCACGGACTGAAAAACTATTCCACATGACCAAGAATATGCATGTCGCCAGTAGTACCAACTAATTTCTGATACAACCAAATCTGATCATCAAGTTCCATCTACAACTTCTTACGTGAATACATAGACACATTTCCAAAAATACTAATTGCAGCAGTATTGTCTGCTTTGCCCTCATGAACTGGAAAAATCTTCCAACATATTATCCTGTTTGGATCAATCTCACTAATATCCTTTGGTGCAGGCTCGTTCTCGACATGAGACATGTGTTCTTACCTTGTTTTGAGGTATGTATCTGTGTTGTATTAGTAATTTAATTCCTTTTTGCATATTAGATTAATTTTTACGATTGTTAACAGTATTGATTGTCTTTTGCAGATTTCATCGTGACAAGAATCGGATGTGAATTCGTTCTTCTGGGTATTACCCGAGGAAGGTTTATCGTAATATTGTGTCTTATACTAAGGATGTCAATAAAGATGATAGATCTTGGACAGTTAAGATCCTTGATATAGAAGAGAGTTATATTTTGTTGTCTTTTTTGTACAATTTTGGTCTTCAAGGAATAACTGCTAAAGCTGGTAGTGGTTTGTTGGAAATGTGTTTCTTCAGATGGTCTCATGTCGAGAAGGAGCCTGCACCAAAGGATATTAGTGAGATTGATCCAAACAGGATAATCTGTTGGAAGACTTTTCCAGTTCATGAGGGCACACCAAGGAGGTACACACATTTCAACATTTTGAATCCTTACATTAAGCTGTCATACCAATGACGTGACTTCTGCCGGTTAAGGTGGCAAGCTTGACAGTTAAGTTTGTAGGCTGTATGTCGGCAGGTTTGACAAGTTCCTTGTGGACAAAGTTATTTGAAGCTGCAGTGTTGATCAAAGCAACAGTTGAAAAACTTGAAATACATACAGGTACCCTTAATAATTGGTAAATGGCAGTACTCACTTGTCCCAGATAAGTGTTGGTCATGTTGTTTACCTCGGGTTGGGGCGCTGGTGTTGATAATTCGGCGTAGTAGGGGAGCCTCTAAGGTGGTCCTACCCGTAGGTGCATTTCTCGTCGCCGTTGAGGCTCAATTTGGGCACTAACTATGCCAGCAGTACTGCTCGTCCACGTAGATGCGGCACCGTGGTGGCAGGCCTAGAGCATCTGTGAAATCACGGGGCGGCTGCACAGGCGTGGTTCTTGTGCCGTTGTTCCCCATAGCACTCGCAGTGTTGTTTGGCGACACACTCCGGTCACATGTGTGGGCGAACTGCGTGGGCAGCTTAAACCCTGGCGCGGCGTATTTGAATGATTCGCGGAAATGTCACTGGTTCTCCCAGCACTTTTTGAGTCAAAAAAGTAACTGCGCCTTGGCTCGGAGTCCCGCGCAATACTCACAGTACTCCTAGTAAACCGTTGGAAACCACTGTATACCATGGGGCGTAGGGCCGGGAAATACACTGGAAGCACTGTCTCTACAATTGATTCCAACACATCTTCCAGATAGAGATGTTGGTAATGTCGGATGGCAAAGCTGATTTTCTCGCTCGTAAATGTCTCCAAATTCTCACCGTGTTTCTGCTCCTCTGTAAACAGCGACAGTTGTTGTTTCAACGTGTTGTGTGCGCTGGCATAGCAGGCTGTGAATTTCATGACAAACTGCATCCGGGACATGTTGTATTCCATTACCAAGTGCCACCAATCTCTGGCACCACCCGTTAGCTGGTCTCCAATAGCTCTAGGCCATTCTTCCATGCTGAAACCGTATCTTTGCAGCCTACTGGTGCATTCTGCTAAGAAAGCCTTGGAATATTCCGTTCCTTTTCCGGCGAAGGTCAGGAGCATTTGGAAGCGTGACGGCATACCAGTTGTTCGCAGCTCTTGGCATCTGATGGGTGCGTGTTCTCGGTTACGTCTGCCTAGGCATTGGGGTGCAGACCTGCCAACTTATATGGTTCTCCCGTAAGTTTTATGGTTTTGTGCACATCTTAGATATTACAGGAGAAGTGCCAATTTTTACGCTTTTTAATTTTGCCATCATGGTCACATAGGTGTGCTTAAGTGTTGCGGTGGTGAAACAATTGTTACATGTACCATATTTATTGGCAATTCGTACCAAGTTTATTACCAATGATGTTTTTCTTATCAGAGTGATGGCAGTGGTAATTTTCGCTACAACACACTGTATTTTGGGTTAGAGTACCATAATTATAACCATGAATACCTTTTTTTTTGTATATATGTGAAACTGTAGGTATTTTTTTAGCTATGCCATATTGGCAATTGGTTATCTACTGTGTGATGTTCTATGTGTGTTTGTATAGTGTGGTTTTATATTATAAACAAGTTCATTTATGAAATTCAGTATTTGTGACGAAAGTGAAATAATTTTGAGGTTTGTCAATTGTGAAAATGTTTTGTACGGAGATATTGGTCTTATGTTGATCCGTGCATTTTGGGGAGTGTTTGCCTTTGTGTGAAACACGTGGTAATTATTTACAACTACGGCAGCGTTTCCTGCATCCCTCAAGTAAGCATTTATTAATTTTTGGTAGTGCTTCAGTCCGTGTAAAATGTATGTCAAGAAGAAGCAGTATGTATGAGTGTTTCAACCAGCGTATTCTGTTTTTTCCCCTGCACATTAAAATCTGACAAAGGCGAAAAATTTCAGTTTTGTTGCATTTGCCGTTGCGACACAAATATTTCTCGTGGTTGAAGAAACAACATTTCTAATCATGTGAAGTGTACCAAATACATCCATAACCAGAAACTGTTAGAAGATAACAAAAAGGTTAGTAGTTTATTTGGTAAAACTAGTGTAAATAATTATGTTATTAGGACGGAATGTTTATTTACATGATTTTTGGTAGAGCATAACATTCCTGTAAGTGTAGTAGATCATGCTGGCCCACTATCGAGGAAAATGTTTCCCAAATTTGAAATTCCTAGACGATACAGCTGTGGTCAAACAAAGACGTCTGTCATTGTAAATCAAATGGCTTCAGATGCAAAATCTAATATCATAGCAAGTTTGCAAAATGGTTGGTTTTGTCTTGCTACAGATGGTAGTAATGATTCAGGCTTGAAATTTTATCCTATTGTTGTAACTTACTTTGATCAGTAGACCCAGGCAATAGTGAACTCTCTGCTTTCAATTCCTTCCTTGCAAGGTGATTGCAATGGAAGAAATATTAGAGAACTTCTGCTTGCAGAACTTGAATGCTGTAATGTGCCATTTAAACATTGCATAGAATTTTGTTCTCACAATGCTGTTGTAATTGTAGGTGCAAAAAATGGTGGTGTTGCTTTATTGAAAGAAAAACAAGAAAATTTAATTTCAATATGTTATGTCACGTAGTTAACTTGGCTGCCGAGAAAGCATAGTCCAGTATGCCTGTCAAGCTTGATGAGATTGTCATAGTTATCTGTTATTACTTCGACAAAAGTGCCAAAAGAAAAGACAGGCAGCAAAAGTTCCAAGAACTTCATAACAGGGATGCAAGAAAAATCCTCAAGCATGTGTGCACTAGGTGGTTGTCTTTAGGTATAAGCTAAACATGAGTTGTAGAATAATGGGGACCACTCCTAGGTTTTTTCAAGGAAGAAGTGACTGTACAATACACCAGAATTTATTATCTTGACGCCATCGGGTGAGACACAAGACAAACGATGACACAGATATTTCTGTCAATATGGGCACCAGTGGTGCTTCCCAATCACCGCACTATTGAGACTGAGGGTTCTCAAGGATACTGTGGATTCTGTGTGTCTATCTCATCCATGTGTACCTACAAACACGTAGGCAATACTAAGATTTTACTAAGCATCACTTTAAATTTTGAAATAAACACTTAATAAAATAAGTGTGGCTAGGACACTGTCACTACTGAATAAAAGTGATTAGTTCACTGTAGACTTGTTTTTATTGTTACTATGTGTACACATCAACGTTCCAATGAAATTATGATAATCTCAGTTATGACTAGCCAATTCTCCTTGGATGCTCCCCAACCCGCAATTAATCTACAGCACGCCTAGATGGATGATCTCACCAAGGTACGTTAAAGTACATTCTTCACAAGGGAAGAGGTACGATAGCCACTAGGGTGGACTAACTGTTTTTCCCTGAAGACAGGACACTGTGAATTACAAATGAAACCATTGATAAAAATATTAAAATGTTTGATTACTCTGCATCACTAATGCAAACTCGTCAGGGCTCGCCCTTCAGCATGTGGGTAGTGTGGTGACGGCCTATACACAGCCAGCTAGGACAGGAATAATTGCACCGTACACAAATTACAAAATTACATAAACCCTCAAAGATACATGAAACAAGATGGAACACAAGATGAGTATTCACAATAAACACACACATGTGTGAAAACTAGTTTAGATGGCGCGGATGCCGCTGGATGAAGTTCGTAGCGGACCATGTGGTGCAGGTGGAATTGCAGTATTTCGTTGTGAAAACAGCAAATTAAATTCCAACAAAATGTGATTCTGAGCAAGAAAATTATTCTGTTTACGATTTAAGTGATCACACGCTTGTAACATGCCTGATGGTGGTAAAATCAAACATTTACATGACCGCGTGGTCAAGTACAAAAAGCATCAATTTATGTGAAATGACAAATAATCCTGACAAAATTTAACATAGAACCCTGAATAAAATATTGCACATACGATGTTACATAAATAAGCCCTGAAAACGCAATGATGGCATATACAAATACTTGGCATCTGTCAGCTACGTGGTTATACGTGATGTTGCCATAAAATATTCAAACATGAAAAATACCTTCAAATACATACATAAAAACAAAGCCCTTAAAATTGTGCATAGCAATGATACAGAAATTACAATGAAACGCCATTAAACATAGGCAGATGGGGCCTGATTCAAGTTGCGCGGGTCGCGTGATCTCTCCGACTTCTTTACCTCCTTCTTGTTTAAGTTAAAAATGCCAGAAGGGCGAAATAAATTAGTAAAGCGGGAACATAATACTGGGGAAATGTCTGGCAAAACGTACGCAAGCAAAGGTTGACCGGTAAACTAAATTGACTATTGAAACCTACATAAGTGAACAAAAGTTGTAGTGCATACGTGACAGTGTCTTACCTCGACAGACTGTCCACAGGCAAGCATCGCACGGACCTACCATGGCCGCCTATGGGGTTTATATAAGCGGAAGTGCTATGCACGCCGAGTAAAATATTTTATTAGCGAAAATAAAATGGCACAAATTAAATTAAATACAGTTTACATTTTATAATTTTCTTATGAATTTTCATATTATTTCAGTGTCTTTTTATGATGGCGTTCACGCAGGAATATTAGTGTTTTTAATCTCGGTGCCGCGGACTCTTTGAATTTCATAACCAAACAATTTAAAAATAACAAAAACACTTCAAAACATTTTAAGACATATTAAACCCTGCAAATACAAATATAAAACACATTTTAAACTGAAAAATAATATTTATGTGAGAGTTCAAAATTATTGGCCTCTTTGTGCACGTTGCGGGATACGTGACACGTGCGTGGTGAGCACCGTCATGGACTCTAGCGCCGCTGGCTGTTAGCTGGCATCAATCTACATACAAAATTCCGAAGAAAAATCCCAGCTGTGACAGTAACAGTAGCAAGAACACCGAAAAAGCATCCAAAAGGAAATCAGATTGTGATGTTGCCACTACTGAAAAGGAGCAGAAACTAGCAACAGACAAAAGCCATACCTGATTGAAGAACGCCATCCTTTGTCGAGAAGATAAGTTAATTATGTTTCTATCTTCTTAACTAAATAAGTCATTTTGCTTGTTTGTGCTAAATGTGACTCCACTCTTTGACAAAATTAATTTGATGTTGCAATCTGCAAGCCCACTTATTCATATCTGTTGCAGTTATTGAAGGATTTGTTGAAAGACTTGTATTCCAGTTTTTTAAGAGCATTTGAATGTTGATTTACCAGAAGTCAACTACTATGATGAGGCTAATAAAAAACAACATTGAGATCTAGTTGTGGGATGTGCTACACAAAGGATCGTTGGCATACTTCCAGATGAAGAAAAGGTGCATTTTTTCTCAGCAGTTAGGAAATATTTTGTTTTTGGTTGTAATGAAATTGTCTTCAAATTTCCTCTGAAGAATTAAATTAGTCGTAGAGCACAGGTAGATAACATTGAAAGTGCCTCGTTTGGTGATGTTAGGTATTTCATTGAATTGTTCGTCATTATTTTGCCGGTTTATGCTAATGAGTCGAGAGATGAAGCGCTAGATGAACTTAAACAGTTTGCAGCATTGCAGATGGAAGAAATGTCTGCTCTAATTTCCTAGGAAGAAAGAGTTGACATCACGTGGGCAAATGTTGGTAATATGAAAAATGCTGACAAATCTTTAAAATATAACAGACTATCCAATGTTATATTAGCAGTTTTCCTGGTCCTTCACAGTAATGCAGAGTGTGAGCGAAAATTTAGTGTAGTAAAAAAACAGAACTCAGTTAAGGTCTTCGATGGCAACACAACCCTACAAAACATTTCAGTTCTGAAGAGCACTTCTTCACAAGTATGCCACGAAAAGTGTTACAATGAGGAGTTTTTGAAGAAAGCAAAACGAGCAACAACAAAATGTTTGCAGAGTGAACAGGAACAGAGTAGATTGATGGTTTGAACGTACATAATGATTAAGTGAATAGAGTAGATTTATGGTGTGAAAATACATAATGATTAAGTATACTGTATTGTTTACAATTGTGTGTTTTACATAACTGTGTCATGTGACATTAATTTTTGAACTGAAACCAGAAGCAGAAACTGACCAATTAATTGAAAGCTTCTAAAAACTAACATGCTTGTAAGTGCAGGCTCAAAATACTAAGTGAAAACCTCAGCTGAAAATTTTGGTAAGTGTATTGGAGCTGAATCTTTGTTGTATATAAGTTCAGTAGTTTCTGTAGTGGTGTGATTTTATAATAGAACCCTGTTATAACATCCCCACTTATAGCCAAACATTTTCTCTTTATGCTGCCTTCTCTTGGCCCAGAAATAAAATTTTTCAATAGAAATAACTCAATACAGAGTTATGTACTTTCTACAACATTATAAAGGTTTGCCTTACATAGGCCTAGAGTTCACTTTGGTGATGGGGTGGTGCGGGGTGTATAAAATCTTGGTTTTCGGGTCATAATTTTCAAGCCAAAGTAATAATTGGAAATGTTTGATTATGGAATTTTATATATATATATATATATATATATATATATATATATATATATATATATATATATATATATATATATATATATATAGTGAGTGAGTGTGAGAGTGTGTGAGTTAGTGTGAGAGTGAGTGTGTGTGTGTGTGTGTGGGTGTGTGTGAGTGTGAGAGAGAGAGAGAGAGATTTTCATACTTGATTTGCATTATGTGCTATACGCTATTATAAAAAAGAAACACAAAAATTAATTAATATTTATATTTGCATGACTTTTTAAGAATAACATATAACACATACCTAAAACAGATCAAGTTTGAAAATTCTAAGCATTGTATAAATGCAATTAACATTTCCAGTTACTACTCTGATAATAAAATGATGACCCGAAAACCAATAATTCATCCACATCAAATGTGAGGTCCAGCATTAAAGGCTATTGGCTACTCTAGAAATGCTATAACAGTATTCCACTATATCTGGTTGTGCGTTTGTCATATTATATATAGTTGGTGAGCAGTACGTATATATGCAAATGGCTATCATGAAATGCTGCTACCTATTTACGCACTATTCCAAGAATTTTAGAATCTTACTGATAGACATCTTCTGAAGTTGGCAGGTCTGGGGGTGGGCGTCACACATGGTCGGTACTCGTACCGTGCTCCCCTTTGTGGCAGCTGTCTGTCATTACTAACGTGTTTTACATCCAGGTGCATGTTGTGGTCATGGATGCTGAGCAGTATACATACTTCACAGCAGAAAGTCCCTTCATAGAAGCGGTTCCAATTGCAGTCTAACACGCATTTAGGATGGTACTGATTGCTACAAAGGTTTCACACAACAATGGCACAGCCCTTTCCTCTGCACTCTCGCTTGGCACTCATTCACTTGGCGTTCTATAGTTGGTAGAAAGGCATTGGGTGCAATCAGCTGTGCTGGTTCAGGTTAGTTGTCATCGTCTGCTGCGCTCCCCGTAGATGTTGTACAGTCTTGGCATTGGAAGACATCACAATGGACTGTAGGTCATTTCTCAGCAGACAAGCAGGTGAAATGCATTCCTTCTTGGCAAACTTTGCAGCAGATGGTGTCGTTGCCGGGATCGTCACAGTCAGGACGTGAACAGCCTGCTGTGCTGTTCGTGGACGCTGTAGTGGGCGCGAATAAAACAATCCCCTCTCGGGTCTGCAGCAGCAGATGTTCGCCTGCAGGTCGTATTTGGCATATGGATCCAGTGAAATGCCTTTCCCACATGATGCACCTACCTCCTCACCCATGTCCCACATCTCAGCTAGAGAATCCATGGTCACACTTGTGGATGGTTATAAACTCACGCACGGGAAGGGTTCCTTTGGGATTATCCAGGTATACCTGACCTGGTGGGGTACAGTGGTCAGCGCACAGCTGGTCCATACCATGCCTGCACACCAGGTTTCAGGCATGCTGTTACACCAAAGGAAAGTCCCAGTACACGGTGATGTCACTGGTATCTCCACTTTGCGAGGTACCAGGGTGTTCGATATGCACACAAGATAGCAGCCAAACTCACTGTCCCACGTGTTTCCGACAGCCATGGCAGACTTTCGGTATGCGAAAATTCCCACCACGTTCTAGATTTTTCACAATGCGTGTCTTTTTACCGCTAAGTTGTGGCACTATATGACATGCTCAGCTGCTTGTGGTGGGCAGGATGTGCCTGATTCAGATACAGACCTCTTTGCATACGGATGCAGTTGGTGTTATTCCGAGTGCGCCAGCTTCTCTAGGTCTCACAAAAGCGTCGTGGATCTCCGTCTCAGGGTCATTACAGGTCATCAGTTTGTGGCAGCATCCTCCCATAGAACACATCTACGTACATATCGGTAGAGTAATTGTTACACATTTAAACTGTCCTACACATGGTGACCTAATCACGTGGTTACACTCACTGGAGAGGGCCAGTTCCTGTGGTGGAAATTAAATATCTAATTGAGAAACAAGACACGGATTCCAAAGAAACAAGTTTTATTACCAGTAAGCGAGTACACTGATAACACGTACAAGTCCCCATGTCTGAAGCAGGCCTGGCACATAAGGCATGCCAGGGGCCAATGCTGACGAGAAAGTGCAGAACACATTATTGAATTAATTAAGCCTAAAACTCTCTGGGATCATGAGTTGGTGGAGAGGAGGGTCGCCACATGGAGAAGCAAAAGAAAAGGTTCTGGTATTATAAAGCTAAACTATTTAACACTACATGCTTGGTACAAAAGATGAAGCTCCTGTGGTGCGACGCACGTCTATCCTTGATAACCCACTATTACAGACTAAAGACGGTCGCATGAAAGTACCATAAGCATCTTCCCGCCAGCATCTCTAGGGAAATGTTCACAAAACACAAATATGGAACTAGGTACATAATAAAATGACTGCAGGCAGGAAAACAGTCAGGCTAATTTATTACATATTGCTGTAATGTTAATATCCTTCTGGAAAGTCTTAGGTCACTGTTGCTAAGTGGCAAGATGGCTGCCAGAACTGCAAGTGTTTTTTTTACTGCACATTTTGATAAAAAGGATAATTGTAAGTTATGCCTTTAGAACAAAATGACACAACATTGCAAAAATAGAAGAAAGAATTATGAGTACTTTAGTTCGTTACTCTGTGAGCACACGTGAACCACTTGGGTGAACACTTAATAATAAATTACACATTAATGGAAGGGAGCAAAGAGGAGATAACACTTCCTCTTGCATGCGTTAGGCTCTGCTTTTGGGGGATCACACTTAATTACAGAAGTAAACACGTAACACGCTGTTTACTCGTGGGCAGTGGCATGTCTTTACAACACTGAATGCTCCCCCTAACCCATTAGTGCGTGAATGGCTCACTACATACAAACACACTGGTGCATGTAATGCGGTTGGTGCAGCGATGAGCATCATCTGTCTTGCCCCCAAGCAGGACAGAGAGCGAGGGTGACATCAATATGATATAATGTAACGTTTTTGTAGTTAGTTCTGCCAAAATATAAAGATAAAAGTATTTATCAACATTATTTTACAGAAAAAATATTTAACATATTCCGAATTTACATCAAACATAACCAATATTCTACATTCACTTACTTCAACTCTAGGTTCTTCCAGTTTTCCACTACTGTCCATGCTTTCATCGCTTCTTTTTGCAGCATTTATTCTTTCAAGTGCCAGTGAAATCATTGCAGTACATCTTGAGGACATTTTAAATCAAACTGCCTTTCTACACTTACATGCAACGGTCAGCTGATTGAGCAGCAAAACAAAAAGTCTGCCACTTCTGGCTAAGAATACTGCCATATCTTGAGTTGTGGTGGTTTTATGGTTGATATTGAAAATAAAACTGCCACAACTGAGATGTGGCAGTTTTCTAATTTTTGAGTTATGAAAATGCTGAGAGACTCGATTACGTGCAGTAGAATAGCTATTTATACTACATATTTGAGTTGTGGCAGTTTTGCAGGACACATATATATACACCCCACCCCACCCCCCAGTGTGGCAATCTTCCACCAGGGGTGCGATATGCTCTCTAAGAATTTGCAGTTTCTTCATGCTGGGACCTGTAAAAGAATACATTATTATTATTATTTGACATGTGCTAATTTTGTATTACTGGTATTTACAGTATCATATCTGAGCTCCCCAAATTTGTTTGTATACATAGTGTAGAGGGTCAGATTACCTCAATAACCCTTAATGGCCCCTAAACGTAAGCGATTTGCTACAAGCTCGATTGTGTATCCACACCCAGTCTCCTATCTGGATGGAGTTGGGTCTGTACTTTCTATCAAAGTGAATTTTTTGTTGTTTTTGTGCTTGTAGTAAATTTATTTTCCCTTGTTCTCTGTCCTCCATGAGTTTTTGACACCATTGTTGACCTCGCTCTGAGTATTATTTGTAATTACATATGTGGTGGCTGTGTAGCTTCCAAGCCATGTAACAAATAAAATTGTGTGAATTTGGTGCTCGCATTCACCAAAGTATTATAATTAAAAAACATTAATCTTTTTAAAATGAATCAATGTACTTGTCTCAGCTGGTGGGATCCTCGTTAGCATATGCAGTAAGTTGTTGATTAAGATCTTCATTAACAGATTTCGCAAGCCCATTACAAGCTGGGTTGTATACTGTGGTTTGTAATTTCTTAATCTGCAACATTTTTAATATTTCAGCTACAAGTTCATTGTTGAATGATGTGCCCTATCTGTAAGAATTTGTTTTCGGCAGCCATACTTTAGTATTACATCTTTTATGAGTTTAGCGCACGCTTGAACATCAATGGTTTTTACAGGTTGTGCAATTACGTAACTGCTAAAAAATTCCGTTATATGAGGATATATTTGTTTCCTTTTGCTGAACGCTGTAATGGACCTTAAGTATCAAGAAACCACGTTTCTTAAAGTGGCAGCGGGGTTATAGGTTGGAGCTGGTCAACAGGTTTTTGATTAGGTGGTTTTATTTTTTGGCAGATTTGGCAATTTTTTATATAATTCTTCACGTCTGTATTCATTGTGGCCCAATAATAGGTGTATTTAATTTTCCGTAACATTTTGAATGTACCAAAATTTCCTCTGCCTAGCAATGCATCATGGTGTGCTGCTATAATCTCGTCAATGTAGTAGGAAAGCACTAATATCAATTTCTTTTTACCTATGAGTATGCGTATTTTCAAATGTATTTCACCATTTACTGTTATGCCGTAGTGCCGAGCTAACAGTTTATATTTTGGATCTGCTTTGTCCGGATCGGTTAGTGCAATTTTCAATTTTTGGATATTCATGTCATTTTGATATTCCCCTAAAAATGGTGACGTGGTCAACGATAGGGTTCATAAATAATTGATTGTCATGTGTACCTGTACGTGCATAAAGAGGCCAATACTTTGAACTTTCACATAAATATTATTTTTGAGTGTAAAATGTGTCTTCTATTTTAATTTTCAGGGTTTCAAATGTCTTAAAATGTTTGTTGTTATTTTTTAAATGTTTGGTTATGAAATTCAAAGTGCCTGTGGCACCGAGATTAAGAACACTAATATTCAGGCGTGAATGCAATCATAAAGAGACACTGTATTAATACAGAAATTCCACAAGAAAATTATAAAATGTAAAACAATATTTAATTTAATTTTGTGCCATTTTTATTTTCAATAATAAAATATTTTACTCTGTGTGCATAGCACTTCCACTTATGTGAACCCCGTAGGCAGCCATGTTAGGTCCATGTGACGCTTGCCTCTGGACAGTCTGTCGAGGATAGCTGGCGAAGTAAGACAGTGTCATGTACGCACTACAACCTTTTTTTCACTGATGTAGATTTCAATACACTTTTAGTATACTGGTTAACCTTTGCTTGTGTACATTTTGCCAATCATTTCCCCTGCATTATACTTCCGCTTAACTAATTTATTTCGCCCTTGTGGCATTTTCAACTTAATCAAGGAGAAGGAGGAGAAATATGTTGGAGATGTCACGCGACCCGCAAAACTTGAATCAGGCACCATCCGCTTGCTATAGGCATTTCAGTGTAATTTGTGTATTATTGCTGCATACAATTTTAAGGGCTTTAATTCTATGTATGTATTTGAGGGTATTTTTAATGTTTGAATATTTTACGGCAACATCACATACAACCACGTGGCTAACCGATGCCAAGTCTATGTCTATGCCATCATTGTATTTTGAGATTTTATTTATATAATATCATGTGTGCAATATTTTACTCAGGGTTCTATGTTAAATTTTGTTAGGGTTCCGTGTAATTTTCACGTAAAGGGATGCTTTTGTGTTTGACCACGCAGTCACTTTAATGTGTACTTTTTCCGCCATCAGGCATGCTACATGCCCGTAACCACTGTAATCAGAAAGAGAATAATTTTCTCAACCAGAATAATATTTTGTTGGAATTTAATTTGCCCTTTTCACAAAGAAATATTGCAATTTTACCTGCACCACGTGGTCTGCTACGAACTTCATCCAGCAACATCTAAACTTGTTTTCACACATGTGTGTGTTTATTGTGAATACTCATCTTGTGCCCCATCTTGTTTCATGTATCTTTTTTGTAATTTGTGTACGGTGCAATTACTTCCTTCTTAACCGGCTCTGTGTACAGGCCGTCACCACACTACCCGCTTGCTTGCGGGCAAGCCCAGAAGAGTATGCGTTAGTGATGCCAAGTAATCACACGTGTTAATGTATCATCAAGTGTTTCATTTTGTAATTCACAGTGTCCTGTCTTCAGGGAAAAACCGTCAGTCCACCCTAGCGCTGTCGGCCCTCTTCCCTTGTGAAGGCTGTGCTTTCATGCACCTCGGTGAGATCATCCATCTAGACGTGTGTTAGATTAATTGCGGGCTGGGGAGCACCCAAGTGGAATTGGCTAGTCACGACCGAGATTATCATAACTTTATTGGCACGTCGATCTGTATGAGCAATAATAATAAAAACAATTCTACAGTGAAGCTACTTCTTTTATTCAGTAGTGACAGTGCCTTTGCCACATGTATCTCATTAAGTGCTTATTATCAAAGCGATGTTTAGTAAAAATTTAGTATTACCAATGTGTTTGTAAGTACACACACATGATTGGGAAGCACCGCTGACGCCCATATTACCAGTAAGTATTTGTGTTATCATTCGTCTCATGCCTCATCCAACTGCGTCAACCAGGAAAACTTCTTAAAATGGTCAAATGTTCCATGTTGATATTTGCGTTCGTGTTGCGAATGTCCAGCCATTCTTCCTTGTTGACACGTAATCTGACGTGAGCTATACAAAATTTGTTTTTAAAATTCCTGAAACGGCCCGCAATGTCAGTTTGGAATTTCATGTCATGGTTAGGGAAGAGGTCGCAATTCTTTGCCTTATGGCCGCCGTAAAAGCAGAGGACAGATGTATTTTGAGCTTCATTTCGCAGACATATAAACTGACCTACCTCACTACACAACTTGTTGTTTGGGGATGTTTTGCATTTCAGCATTTTACCCGTCTCGCGATCCTGCATGTCAACAATGACTGTTTCTGTTTTTTTTTTCTGCGTCATGGCGCACTGCCTTGTCCTCCTTTCTAAGAATATGCTGACTACTTTTCACTTCCTGATTTACTGTATTAGATTGTTTCTTTGTTTCGCTAAAGATAATTTTAGATTAGATTTTATTCCCGCGCTGTTCTGAGACTTTTCTTACTTGACGGTTGTGTAACTTCAGTCCTTATGTTCCCATTACTGTTTGCCTTTAGAGGTGCAATTTCTTTATTCCTCCGTAGTTTCACATCCATGCTTTTGTTTTGTAACCTAGCCCCCTTGTCGTGATTTTGTGGTATTAATTTATTGTTTTGATCTCTAAAATGTATTCGCGACTTAGGCTGATTTTGACGTCTGGTGTTTGTTTGATGCTCCCTGCGTGGTGATTCGCTAACTCTCACATTGCCATCTTTACTACTGTTTGCATTAAACCGTGCTATCTCCGCATATGTTCTGTTACGGACTCTTTTGCTGAACATGGCTCTACACGCATCAATTGTTTTACTTTCTGCGGGGGTGGCGCGTTTTTCACCTTCAATTTACCTTTGGTTTTCCTGCTTTCTATTTTCACGTTTATAGTGACTTTGCTGGCATTCATTTGAGAAATGACTTTTATACTGTTCCCGTCTTGGGCCTCCATGTTCCATATCTGTGATCATTAGCCTTATTTTGTTCCCAAAGGTGGGCCACTTTTATCTGAATTGGGGTGATTCTGTGGGTAGGCTGTGTATTTCTGGGACTTGATCTATACTGCCATGTTTTAGCCTCATTTTGCTCTATAGTTTTGGTGTCTTTTGTAGTGTTTTTTATTTATTTCGGTAGTTTAGCTAATTGCTCTTTAATACCACTATCTCCTTTGGAGTTTGGTTTTATCTACAATTTGTGATTGCCTTTCAAAAACTTGATTGTATCTGTATATTACTATCTGAACAGTCTTCAAATTGTGAAGCAGTTGCTCAAGGGTGTCCTCCTCTAATGCTACTATCTTATTGACTACTGTTGGCAATAGTGATTCCCAAATAATCCTTATGAGCTCAGCCCCTGGCAATTGTGGATCACAGTACACTCCCGCTTAATCGTGCTTCGCTTAGCCAGTTCTTGGCTTATCCATGCGGCAGTCAGGCAATGCTGTAAAGTGTGTTGTTTAATAAGCAGCGCTAAGTTACATCTATCACTGTGCCGCGTGAGCTGATGTTTATCTCTTTAAACTGTCAGCCTGTCACAGAGACCTGCATGAGACACCCATTTCCGTCCATTGAAGCGCATCGGACTCTGACTCATCTCAGACTGTGTCTGAAATGACAGATGATGGTGACAAAATGATCTTGTGACCCAATTTTGTATACAAAAATGGTGACATTTTTGGTAATTTAGTATTTTGTGGTTTCTATCTAGCAGCGGATGCTAGCAAAAAAATAAGATGAACACATGCGCAAATATTTCATAAAATATACTAGGCATGTTTTAAAAAGCAGGTATTTATTGTGCTTTGTTTATATATTTTGCAACAAATTTTTTGGAAGTCGTTATCGCATAACTTATTATTTTCTTGTTTATTAACATATGTGCAGCATTCCAGTGATGATTGTAGAAATATTTTTCACTGTTGATGTAAAAATATGTTACCACGAGTGCTAAACAAGTGACTGTCGACAACTTCCGAAATGACAAATTACAAAATAATGAATTCGCCGTTTGAGTTTCGGACACGTCTTTCCAGTTCATTGATTGCCGTCCCAGGCCATTGTTCACTCATTTTCGCAACGTCAATAAAGCGTAAAAGGACAGTTTAAACTATCACGGAAAGGTAGAAATAAGAAAACAATTTGAGCATGGTGTGTCACAAACAAAATCATAAATCCCGGTGCCAAACAAAATAAAATTGAAGAATTTTTCAATGATGGCATGGTTTAACCTTTCTTACTTTTTTTTTCACGTCAAGTGGGTATATGTTAGCAAAAAAACTAAACATTTCAGAGATTGTAAACTTTTTTGTGCATTTGTAAGTTGGTAAAATTTGAATAAGCTTTTTTATTGTAAGGGTTATTTTTTTTAATGGCCATTGTATGTTATTGTTTAAATGCCAGGTTGCCTCGTTTAAAGTCCCATTATAGTCTAGCCTTTATTGCATCGTAATCTAAACTGTCAACTCATTCTGCCATCTAAAGGACGGGTCTGAGTGACGCACAGTGAGAAAGTGACACTACGGACAGCTTACGTATCACTCACGGTCGCCCGCCCAAAGCACTTGCCTGGCACCACGAGAGGCTGTGTATACTCGATGTGCTATGAATAAACTACACTTGGTTCAACATAAATATAAGTTAAAGTATTCTGCACTTTAAATCCTGCACATACAGTGCATGATTTGTGTTTGCTTTGAAATGTATAATAGGTACTGTGTTTTATTACGATTTTCGGAGCCAATATCATTGTTCCATTCATAGTAAAAACGCGTAAATTTGATAATCCTGGTTTCTTTTAATACAAATTCGCTTATTTGTGTTTTCTGTGGCCCCGATTAACACAGTTAGTCGGGAGTTTACTGTACTTTTGTTTTTGTAGAAGATTAAGTCTTCTACATGAGCTGGCAACTCTCCCTTTCTTTTTCTTTTTGTTGTAGAGTAGGGTTCTGTATTTGTCTGTTTTGTCAATTGGTGTGAATGTTTGTGTTAATTTACTTTCTTTGTGTCCCCATGTTATTTCATATTCATTTGTGTGACATACGTTCTCGTATGCCCATTTGGCCATGTCTTGTAAATAAAATTTTAGACATTTGCATTTCTTTACTTTTGTCCACCCATTAATTTTGTTAGCTGCATTGTGTGTGTCTAAAAAGTCTTCCACATTTTCATGTATCTCACCTGCAAATGTGGGTCTCGTTTGTTGTTGTTATACCACTATCTGTACTGCCTGTATTGTGTTTAAACTATCTTGTGTATCTATGTTCAGTTCTTCTACTTCTACATTGTTATAAATATGTTCTGGTATTCCACCGTTGTGTTCGGGGATGGATAGTGTAAATATCTCACTTGCCTGCAGGTTGTGTAATGGATGTGGTCTTAGGTACCCACTTGTGCTTTCTTCTGATGTGTCTGTTGGTGTAGTGTCTAAAAGTGTTCTCTGGGCTGCCGTGAAATAAATATTCTAGTGCTTCATTTTGTTGTGTGGCTGAGTTATCTAGTGAAGTACTTGCCTCATTATTTAACTGCGCTTTTTCTTGACGCTTCTTATCTACCACGCGCTTTGCATCGGTCAAATCTATTGTGACCGTTTTAAGAAGTTTTTTTTAACAGAGGATGGTGCCAATTTGCCTTGGTTGCTCATGACTATCTAGTGTGTCATTATGTGTGCTCATGGATATGTGTTATTTGTGGTTTGTGTTGTTTTTGACACACACTGTGTTGCTTAATTGCTAAAGTTTTTAATAACTAGAAGCTATTTAATAATGCTGCACTAGTTGCGAACACACAAACAAACTAGCTTAGCAATTGGAGACTTTTTTGTAGTACAATCAAGTTCGGAGCCGAAAAGCGGTTCCATTATTCCAGCATGCATTAAATTTACAAGCAGTTAGCACATTACAAGGCAGATCTAAATGGGAGTTGGATGCATGAATAGGATGTCGTGAATTGCTGTCTTGCAAGTGGTATTGTGCTGTGCAAACAAGATTATGATTGACGAGCATTGCGTCGACTGCGCACTCTCACTGTACTCGTACGTAAATATGCTGTCTGAATGACTGTTGAAACTACTACTTCCTTTACTCATGTTCAGATATTTTCACCCATGTTGGCAATGTCACTGTTAACTTTATTTCCTTGTGGATTTATAACGCGTGGCTGCTGAACTTATGTCTCTGTTTCTCCTCATACAGTGTAAAATGACCAGCGTGTCTGCCATCTATTTTGTTATAATAACTAATTTAATTGTCTTGAAATTTAAAGCGTCTGTACAAGTTATTCAGTAACTACTGTTAGATTCGATAGCTTGCAAAAGAGATGGAACCGTGAGGCGCCTCCACTAGTGTTATTATTATGTGATGGCCTCTACTTCAACATTTGAGGTTAGTTATACTATAGATGTTAGGATGACATGTTCAGAAGTAAGAGACACTCTCAAATACTAGTTACTATGCACCTTTTAATTCAGCTCAGTCTTTACATGAACTACATTACATTTAAGACAATCTCATATGACCCAATACTGAAATGATAACACAATAATTAATAATACTTATTTAAGTATTATCACACAATAATATTACTGACTCAATTAGAAAACTTAAACTCGCGGTCTGATAGCTTCCTAACCAGACCTATCCTGCATCAAGAACTTGAGCATCTTTCTCACTGTGTTTCTGACGATCCTCGACGTAAGTGCAGAGGCTCCCTCCGGACTCTCTGCACTGTGGCATTCTGGGTCTGCATCCCTCAGCGTCATGCAGTTTTTAATAGAAACGAGGTTATTGAATGGCGAACAAGGGGGCAGCAGCACGTGTCACGTTCATGCTTATATAGTGCCAACATCTCCTATACCACTCTGGTCACTGCTGTGGCAGCTCCCAAGTTAGTGTGGCCTGCCTTCGAACCTTGGAATGGGGCCGGTAACAAACAGTAACAGTACATAATGTGTTACGTCGTCAGAAACACATTGCAGACGACACACATCTGCCATCTATCAAGTTGTTAAATCACTGTGTGAACAGCATGGGCACAGATGGTTTGTGTCCCAAATCTACTGCACTTGGCTATTTCTGAGATGTTTCGTGTGCCTTCGGCAAGAAAAAAATATACAGCAACGTGGGCACAAACCGCCTGTGCCCCAAAGCTGCAAGGAAAAATATTGTCTGTGTCTAAAGTAAGGAGACACTATTTGCAGCCTAGTGATACAGAATTTAATGACCAAATATGTTACTTTTACACTGAAATTATGGAAGAAAAATCTTTAAAAGAGCATTTATTTTCTGGGGCATGTTACATTTTATTTGGAAGGGCACGTGCCCATGCACCCATTGTCAGAGCCACCCGTTTCCATCCCTGAGTTGTAAAGTGTTAACATCTCCACATGTAAGGTGTTTAACTAGCATGCAGTCTTTCTGTTGGTGAATTGCCTGAATATGGCTTTGAGCAGTAACTCTATAATTTTAGTGGTCACGGCTCTATAGCAAAGTCCACTGCATCCCTCTGTAGTAGTTTATATATTTTGAGATATTGTATATAAGTCTGGAAAAGCCTTTTTAACTACGTTGGAGGCCATGAAAATAATGTATCCAATGTGTGTAATGTCTTGAAAGTGCCATTCCGTCATTGTTGGGAATGTATTTTCTTTTCATAGGTAAACTTATTAGAGGCTTTATCTGAAGAATTTCGTAGTTGACTGCCCTAGTTTCTCGCAGCATGACTCGGGTGTATTGAACCTTCCAGATCAAGGCCAGCGATAGAAGTATAATGGGCTTCCAAGCCGGGAGTTTTTTTACGAGTGTCAGGAGTTTGGGCGATTATGCAGCCACAAGCAAAGAGCAATGAATGGCCCCGAAAGTGACCAGCGGGAGGAGAATCGGTAACTGCGAGCATTGGTGCAGTGAATTGTGTGACTGGCAGGGCGGACTATTGGACTGGATGAGTGAGTGAAAGACATTTCAGATGATGGCAACAGAGAGACTGAACATGTGTTAATGATGAAAGTGAGTTAATCGACTATAACCAACCAGAGACATTGGGATGGACTTTAATTAGAGTTGAGATAGACATTAAATACTTTTCTCATTGAGAAATAAAAAAGAGTAATAGTGTAGATTAATGCTGTAAGTAATAGCTGTGTGGAGATAGATAGATGAATGCTGTAAATAATAACTATGTAAATAAATTGAAATTAAATTTTTTTTTATTTTTATAGAGACCTTGATCACTCAAAAACTCAGATATGCCCCTCTGGTGTCTTGTAACAATAATATTACTGCGACTGTTCCAACAGCTGGTACCTACTAAAACATGTATATGCTAATACAGATTTTAAATACGTAACAACAACTTAGTAAGACTCAACTTACTTAATTTGAATAGAAATTTTATCTATTAAAGTAACAAGAATTTCAGTAGCGCTTTCGCCACTTTCTGAGCTCGACATAAATACTATAGCTTCTTGATTTTATCTGTAGTCAGAGTACTTTGAAGGGTTTGCTGCAAATAAGTTTTCTGTGGTACTTATTCACTTCTCACAAGCCAAACTAGACTACAGTAAACTCGTGATTAACTGTGTTAATCGGGACCAGAGAAAACAAGAATAATCAAATTTGTATGAAAAATCCAGATAATCAAATTTACACATTTTTACTATTAATGGAAGAGTGATATTGGTCCCAAAAATCATGATAAAATAAAGTACCTATCATACATTTTAAAGCAAACACAAATCACACACTGTATGTGCAGGATTTAAATTACACGATACTTCAACTGTTATGTATGTTGCACAGAGTATTGATAGTGTAATTCATGGCACATTGAGTATACACAGCTTGCGCCGGGAGATAGACGGGTGCGCACGTTGGGCGGGCGACACGGAGTAATATATAAGCGGTGTGTAGTTGTGTTTGTTGCTTTCTCAATGTGCGACACTCAGACCTGCCCTGTAGATGGCATAGTTAGTTGAAAGTTTAGAATGCAATTCAATAAAGACTAAAACAGGACTTTAAATTAGGCAACATGGCATTTGAACACTACAGTACAATCTCTATTACTAGGAGCTTATTTAAATTTTACCAACTTACATACACACAAAAGTTAAAAAATTAGGAAATTTACTATTTTTGTAAACATTCAAACATTTGATATGAAGAAGTGTAAGAAAAGTTAAACTGTCTTTTTTGGAAAAGTCTTCAATCTTCTTATGCTTGGCACCAGTTTTATTGATAACACATCATGCTCAATTTTTTTTTCTAACTTTTTCGCGATAGTTTAATATATGAAGTGAAAACATAAAATAAGTGATTTAGTGCTGTAGCCCATGTGTGGGTCACATGGCCCTGGAATTAAAATTGTGTTTGCCAGCACCGAAAGGTCAAAGTTATTTTAATTTTTTTAATATTGTTAGTTTAAGTGAGCAGTGAAATTTATGTTACTTATTGTACTTTTAACCCAGATTAATTTTTTGGTAATAAAAATTGACTTAGGCTACATGGGGTCACAAATTTGTGCAACATGGCAGTCAACGTGTTGAAACAATGTAGTGTATTTTATAAACAATTGTTCGTTTTAAAAGAACATTTGGTTTTTTTATTTACGCATTTGCACATGTGTTTTGAAGGTAAAAAACAACATGGCGCTTTGTGATTTTGTATTTTTGCTAACATCCAGAAGATACAAAATACCAAATTATAGAATACGCCACCATTTTTGTATATAAAATTTGGTCAGGTGATAATTTTGTCAAAAAATCTGCCATTTCAGACACGGACTCCAGGCAATCAGATACACGCTTCAAGAGGTGGAAATGGATGACTCATGCAGGTCTTTGTGACAGGCTGACAGATTAAAGAGATAAAAATCGGCTCACACGGCACAGCGATAGACGTAAATGGTACCGCTGCTTTTTAAATGATACATGTTACAGCATCACCTTGCCGCAGAAGTTACAGTGGACTTTGAAAAAAGTCAAAAAGCAACATGGATAAGCCAAAAATCGGTTAAGTGAAGCATGAATAAACGGGAGTGTACTGCAGTAATTTTGTGACTTGTGGAGGAATGTGGAACAGCCTTCACTCATTCTGTTTGCTCAAAGGAAGAAAATATGACATAAGGATACGACACATGTTAAGGAATTGGCTTTGTGTCATGTGTAAAAATAAAATCTTTACACTGAATGGATTGAATCACTATAATGACTCATATGGTTCAGTTTCTCTAAACTTGGTTAGTACTGGCAGTAGTAGGTCCTGCTCAGCCTTATGTACAAGTGCCAGGGTGTGTGTTCTTGAAGGTGACAGGCTTATAGCACCAATCCAGAACCTGTAGAGCCTCCGTGGTGTGCCGTCAGTGGAATCTGCCATTCAGAATCTGTCCAGTGCTATCCAGAGTCATAATGACATGGTGGAATGGTTTGACTATTTGTTGGAACCAAAACCTCAATATCCTGGTAATTCACCCATGGTGTAACCACTCACAAGCAGACCAACCCCAGAAGTAAGGCACATGGGTGCACCCTGCGCCAAGCCCCATTTAGTGAGAGACCCTGCAATGTGGTAGTATAAAAATGCTTTGAAATCTAATTACTAGCAATTAAGCACCAAGAGACTACTGCTGAGTTTGTAAATATATGCAAAATGGTCAATTGAAAAAGAGAAACACTGAACCTGGGATGGGGTAGGACAAACTGTTCTTAATTTGCCCCAGGCTCCGAAACCTCTGAGTGGGCCTATTCAATAGTTCTAACTCTGTCATGCATTGCAGCCTTTGATTACGTAAACTATAGTTAAGGATATATACAGCACCTTTCAGCCAAAGTTCTAGATTTGTTGAGACATTCATGTTTTCAGATTAATTTTATCATGTAAGTCAACCTCAGTAAAATTAGTGGAGTCAACAAGCACTATGAGAGTTGTGCATGTATGGTTACAGGTACTGAAATGGCAGGGATATGACCGGGTGATGCTGCAGACTGGCAGAGGGCCACCACCTGCTCTCGCGACGGGGCAGCAAGTGTATGGTGTGCGTGTTGAGCACTATGGTCTGAAGGAATCAATAGCAGAGGACATAGCCAGGGCTGGGTTAGTGGTGTCACATGGCGGGGCGGGTACTTGTCTCGAAGTACTGGAAGCAGGTAAGCCGCTCGTCGTGGTCGCCAACCATGAGCTGATGGATGACCACCAGTTAGAGCTGGCAGAGCAGCTGCATACGGCCGGCCATGCCTACTGCTGCAACATTGAGCAGCTGGCTAGCACTCTGCTGCATGTTGACCCCAGCAAGCTGCGTCCTTTCCCTCGAGGAGACCCCTCCGCCTTCGTTTGCTTCCTGGACAACATGCTGGGCCTGTGACAAGTACCAGTCCTTCTTACCCATGTATGATCCCTCCATAACTACACAGTTTTTTTTTTCATAGTAAATTGTTGAGATTACAGTGGTCGATAGCAGTGAAGCTCAATTGTTGTATTCGTTTACTTTTTGGTAAAACCTTATGGAAGCTGACAGTGTGTTGTTTAAATACAGTGATAAGTAAAAGTAGTTAATGGCAATATTTCTGTGATTTGACTCAAACACAGCTGCATGATGTATTGTGATAATCAGCTGCTGCTTACAGATTTTGTCTGAGTAAGAGTCAGCAAAGTAATGCCACAATCTGCCTCTTTCTGTTCATGATTTGTTCTCTACTGCACAACTCTGCTATCATCTGTTCTCCTCATATACTTCTTGGTATTCTTTTAGGCTCCTTTTCCAATTAGTTCCACAGGATTCAAAGTGACTAGAGCGCTTACCTCACATCAAAGTGAATTTGGGTCAGTTCTCTCCAGGATCACGCCTGGAATTTCGTGCATGGGAATCATTCATAATTATGTCACTGGTCACAGGCTTTCTCAGGGATCTCCTGTTTCCCCTGTCATTGCATTCAGGTGCTGCTCCGTATCTGCTGTGCTTCACCCTCATCTACTCCCAAGAGCCATTCCATTCCTAATAATTTCACTTCTATCATTCCCTGAGCAGCACCATAAGGTTCGTTTCTTTCAACCATAAAAAGTGTAATTGGTATGGTGTAGTATAGTGTAGTACAGTGCAGCTACACCAGTTTTCTTTGTAGGGCTGCTTTCACCAATGAAGATTAACTTTTCGGATCGTCAAAGTAATTTTGTCTTCACTGGCTCAGTCAACAGAAAATATTTGGTATTTTACGGTTAATAAAGTGAATATTTTTTAGTAGTCGAGGTGGTATTTTCATGACAAAAAGCTACATAACAAATAACTATTACAAACAAATTGTTCGTTGGAGATAGTAACGGAAAATATCAGCTTAATCTAAAATACAAGGAATATTGCATTTTTTCGAAAAGTTCTATCAACACAGTATGTAATATTATCAATGGTTTAAATGTTATTTTCGTACAACATTCTTTTCTAAAGGGTGAATAGTACTTATTTAAAGCAATATACTTCTTCGGGCAAACGTGCTGAAATAAATGCCACCCGGTGAATAGTAAACCTCTGAAAATACAGGCCAAAATGTATGTTTCATAAGCTACTGTTATTTTTGTGGCCGAATTATAGTTTGTTGCGTTGCTCATAAATTTTATTATTTGTGCAATTTTTTAACGTTTACCTGTTTTATATCCAGGCCTTAATTCAGAACCTCAATTTGAGTGCATGAATGTTTATCGAATCATATGCAACGAATAAACTTAAACTACAAGAATCTGGCAATATTAAATATATATTAAAATTTAATAAAAGTGTTTTATATAGGCACATGTGCTCGCGTCCGTCGCCTCCTAAGACCGTTTGCCCGGTCACGTAGCAGTCAGCGCAGCACGCATCCTCACTCTACTTGAACATACATGATGTAGTGCGACGAGACCCCAGTGTATGAGTGCAGTGAATCAAATGCCGGAGCACCCGAGTGCCCGTGTGGAATAAAGCAGTGCAACGAGTGCAGAGTGTGGCCAGGCAGCCACGTGTATCCACACGCACTAATATCAGATATAGTGCCAAAGCATGGGTATTCCTAACAAGGGCGGTGCCACGCGGAGATACGTGGACACCAGGGCGCCCTAAGAAACCACTCAAATAATAGTTTCAACACATTCAACCTCGCCATCGGCAAGGCTCAACAAACATTTGATTCTACAGATAGCAATCAGCAAAACTCGATATGGAACACTGTCCCACATAATTTGTAATAGTTTTTATTTATACTCACCAGATAGCGCCAAACATTCTAAGGTACACAGAAATAATTTTGTTTCTATGTAATATTGTTTTTGAACAAGGATTTCAGCACTGCAAATTTTGAGACATTTATGTCATTGTCGTAAGATGGCTGCACATAGGAGAAATGTGAAACTTACACAAGAGGAAGATGAACAAAGTGAAATTGTGGCAGACAAATATTCTGAAGGGGAGTATGCTAATGGAAATAGTGACAGTTCGAACAATAGTGACAGTGATTTAGCAAGTAGGAATGTGAGAAGTTACGCATTAGTTCGTCCACGCACATGTGATTCTCAGCTTTCTGATGGTGAAGTACTAATACGGAAAACAGATGTTAAGTCAGGCAGTGAATATGAGTGTGAAAGTGACAGTAAAGAATCCAGTAGTGATGCAGGTGGAAGTGGTGATTATTTGCCTCATTCTAGGAAGAAAAGAAAAATTCAAAATGTTGCTGAACATAGTGCATTCAGGTTAGCAAATGTGGAAGCAATTTCTAACAATATAGTGACAGTTCCACCACAATTTGTGCCAGTTTTTCGAGATATGGCTCCATGAACGGATAGTACTGAGGTAAATGCTGGAGTTCAGTGTCAATTGGATGATCCACTAGACGTGATGCAGACTGCTTCACTTTTCATGACAGATGAGTGGTTGAAAAATTAGTAAATGAAACTAACAGGTATGAAACACGAAACCGAAAACATCTCCCAAAACTCTAAAGTGGAAAGAAGTGACTATCAAAGAAATGAAAAAAAAATTTAGGTCTGTCGAGTTTGACAGGACATCTTGTAAAACCTGTATTGAAATTGTATTGGAGTACAGATGAATTGATTTTGACCCCGATATTTGTAAAAACTATGAGCAAGAATAGATTTAGTGATATTCTTACATACTTGCATTTCAACAACAATGAATCTCAGCAAGGCGATGACAGACTACACAAAGTAAGGAGACTAATTGATATGTTCGTAGAATCTGCACAGAATTCATACACACCAGCCCAAAATCTGTCATTACACGAAGCAATGATTCCATGGCGAGGTTGTCTCTAGTTCAGAACTTAAAATCCAGGAAAACTTGTGAAGTATGGGATCTTAGTGCATGTGGTATCAAAGGCAAGTACAGAATATATACATAACATTTGACGCCGGCTAAGAGTCAGCGGCAGCTAGGGCATGAGGCTCTCGCTGCTAACGTGACACGTGGGTAAGTATGTGTGCGCAGCCCGCCATGACCACAGACTTTCCCAAAACAGGAGAATTGTTTCTGAGTGCTATGTATTTCTTTTTCAGGGTCAGGATATGTTATAATCTTCAAAAATGTTATTTTCTCAATGTTGTGCAATGTTTATGTTTCAAATTCAAAATGTGCACTGCGCGGAAGAGCTGGACACTGATATTCAGGTGAGAACGCCTTCAAAAGACATTTATTGAATAACAGTATTTCAGATTTAAATTTGTGTTGATAATTGTGTATTATAATATCTTATGTTCCATTAAATTTAATATTAATATTTTCACCCGGCGTGCATAGCATTTCAGCTTGTGTGAACGCCGTAGGCAGCTATGGTAGGTCCGCGTGACCCCTGCCTCTGGGTAGTCGTTCTACGAGAGCTGGCGAGGTAAGACGTCACATACGTACTTCATATTTTTGCACTGAGTTAGATTTCCATAGTTTTCATGTAGTATACCAGTTAACCTTTGCATTGTGTACGTTTTGCCAGACATTCCCATAATTATGCTAGACATCCCCGCGTAACTAATTAATTTGTAGCCCTTGTGGCTTTTTGAAACTTAAATGTGATGATAGAAGAGAATGTCGGAGAGGCCACACGGCCCGTGCAACTTGTAAAGCAGGTTCCATCTGCCCATGTTAAGGGCTTTTTCTCGTAATTTCTGCTTAATTGCGGCGAGCAATATTGAGGGTAAATTTTGTATGTGCTTATTTCAGGGTTTTTTTTTTTGTCATGTTTGAGTGTTTTACGGCCACATGGTTAGCTACCGCCAAGTCTGTATCTGCGCCATCATTGCACTTAGAGGGTTATTTCTTGTAATTTCATGTGCACCATAATTTATCTCAAAGTTATAGGTATTGCTTTATTCAAGGTATTTTTTAATGTTTGATGCTTTTTGTGTATAACCACGTGGTCACTTCATATGTCTGGATCTTCCCACCATCAGGCGCGCTAAGAGCTTTTGTATGCTCGCATCGCTCAGAAAATAATTTTGCTAACACCGTTATCATTTTGGCTGATGAGATTTTATTGAATTTCAAGAGAAATAATGCATTTTACATCTGCACACGTGGTCCGCTAAGAATTTCGTCCAGCGCCATCTAAGAATCTTTTCACGCATCCGCGTGTTTATTTGCCTATTTCATGCCGTGTCCCATGTTCACCCAGTGATATTTTGTAATTTTGTACGGCTGTATTATTTTCTGTCCTAACCCGCTATATGTATTGACCGTCACCATACATTACGTAGTTCGGGGACACGTCCCGACGAGCAGACGTTAGTGACAAGAGTAAGCGCACGTGGTAATTTCATTTTTCATTTCCCGTGTCCTGTCCAAAAAAAATCTACAGTTCATCCTAGCAGCCGTAGACCTCTTCTCTTGTGGAGACTGTTCTCAGACACCACAGAGAAATCATCCATCTAGGAGTGCACGAGTTGAGTTACGTGCTGGGGGA
This sequence comes from Dryococelus australis, assembly GCA_029891345.1. Taxonomy (NCBI): domain Eukaryota; kingdom Metazoa; phylum Arthropoda; class Insecta; order Phasmatodea; family Phasmatidae; genus Dryococelus; species Dryococelus australis. Next base: position 77,576,853 of record CM057000.1, read on the forward strand.
ATCACCCATTGGAACTGGCCAGTCATGTCCGAGGTTAACCATAAACTAATTTCTGACACAAACTGTAATTTGGCTTAGTAAACAAAATCTTACCAGTGTGAATCTATGTATCTTTGTAGCGTCAGAACCCAGCTTATCTCCATATATTCAAAGTGCAGTGTTTAGTAATGAAAAGTGTTTTGTAAGTACGCACGGGCGAGACGATCGCACAGGACCACTGCTGGGGCCCATCTACCACTAAGTACAGTGTATTTGTTCGTCTTCGTGTCTCACCCGACGGCGTCACATTATTGTGTATGCAGGCATTGGTGTCCCACTGAATACAATTACCTAGTCAGCTATGTAGCCCTTACCTGGATAAGGGTTATCACATATACATGGATAATTACTACTACACTGTTGGTATAGCACAAGAGCTTCTGTAGCACAAAATAAGGATTTGTGGAACTACTCGGAAGAATAGAGTTATACCAAGAGATCTACAAGTTGCTGGGCAAAACATGAAGAGGAAGTCCCGCCGATCTGGTGATTTTCTTTGGGTGTCGTGGAAAGATAAGAGAATGGTAAATATGATTTCCACAATCCACTATGACAGCATGGTGGAAGTAAGGGTAGCAAGTGATGCAACAGAAGTACTAAAGCCTGCTTGCATTGCAGAATATAATAAGTATATGTGTGGTGTGGACAGAAGTGATCAGAACTTGTCATACTATCCTTTCCCAAGGAAAACAGCAAAATGGACTAAGAAGATCTTTATGCATTTGATGCTTATGGGTCTTCTAAATTGCTTCATCATCTTCAAGACACTGAACCAAGAGAGTAAGAAGAAGTTCCGAGAATATCTTTTGGATGTTTGCAAGGGCACTTATAGCAGCAAGTTCAGCGGAACCAGAATCACTGGAAGAGGATGTAGGGTATGTGTCATCCAACAGACCTCCACATAAGGACCCAGTTGGAAGATTGTCTGGTGACATGAAAAGCCACAGGTTGGTACCCATACCACCTTCTGAGAAAAAGAAGAACCCTACTTGCCACTGCAGAGTCTGTTTGAAGAATAAGCAGAGAGGAGAGCAGATACATGTGTGCTGCCTGCAATGTTAGTATACAAGGGAAGCTACTTCACAAAATAATCCACAAAATTCCATGTTTTTCTTGCGAGAAATAAAGAATTGATGATTTTTCAACTAAATAACAGCAATTCTTGGTGAAATCTACAGAAACGACCGGGCAGTACGGGTCATGGAACCAGAGACCGATACTGAATGTGTTAAGCATGGAGAGAGTTTGTGTGGTGGTCATTATTTTTCATTTTCACATCTATCATCTTCACGTCATTTATCAGCCCTAATTTCGTTGCTATTAATTATGTGAGAGCTTATTGTTTTATTTTATGATATGAGGGTTAGGCTAGTTCCCATGTCACGCTCCGGGGGCCTTCCCCTTTTTCACGCCAACCATATTAATTTAAGTAGCTCGTTAATTACCAGAACATTTTTACTTGAGATCGTCCCCAGACACACCTGCCCTCCTCCTCCGTAGTTTGCATTACTCGGGAGAGCTTAATCTGCAAGTAATCTATTGATTTGGCTTTGCACCAGTTTTTACTGTTTCGCTCATGCCGGCGGCAAGCTTGTAAGTTTTTTCGAGTGGAATGTAATTCAATACGTTAAATATACAAGTGAACACTCGTGTATTATTTAGTTGTGTTTAGCCTCACGGCTCTTCAGGGCAAGGCCCCTTACAATACCCTAGTGCAACATGTTTATTCAATGTCTTTTTGCAAGTGTTATTAATGTTAAACAGTGTTGTGCAATGTTCAATTCTTAATTTAATTACGGCACAAAATTAAATGTCTCTCTTTTGGCGAAGGCGTGTGGTCAGCCGATAGCCCACTGGTTAGAAGCCATAATAAAACCAGTAATACAAAGCACAAGCTATATGATAAGGGCATTAAGTGTCAACGGCGGAGAATGAGGTCCGGGTGAATGGCCTGCAGCACCCTGAGAGCATCCAAGATTCTCATCACTCCACATCAATCATCATTGATGCCTCCTTGGAGCAACATCTGGTGCGTAGTCAGGTAAATCACCACATCACCAACCTCCACACCGCCCCTGAAACTTCACCCACCCTTTCCAGACACCCAAGACACGGTCAATATAAAACATATATGACTCTTCAATTACTGTTTTCCAAAATAGTTTCTATAAATCGGCATTTTCCTGAATACACTTGCATTAATTTTGCTACCATTTCCAGATTGTGTTTATTATTATTTAATGTTATGCTAATAATCTACAAATAATTATTCTCTATCACTTTCCAAATTTCTTTGTGAATAGTCTAATGTAGTTGTTTAAGTTTTACAGCTTTATTCCGATAATGAGACTTTATCCACCAAAATTGGCGGTTCAAATATTTTATTGAGCTATACAGAGAAAATCGAGATAAGGTGCGAGGTGAATCATAAACTACAGATAATCGAGATAGTTTGGCACTTAATATCAATAAAATATTATCATCTAATGCGGTGAAACCGGCCCTCAGTGTAACGACACTGGCAGGCTTGAAAGAAACTTTCATTCAGCTTTGACTGTAGTTTTGCTGCACAATCAGCAACACATATTTTACTGGCAGATTTTACCTTTGTTACGGGAGCACAAAAGAAAATTTTATTTTATTTAAATTATTATGTATTTTTAGATTTGTAAATGATATCAATATCCTCCAATCTGCAATAACATGTCTGCAAGGTTTGACAAACCTAACATTATAATTTTGTGTTTAGTGTTCAGCAAATTTAATAAAATAAATAAATCCACAGTTTCAAAATAAGTTTTAACTAAGTCTACATTAATTTCCAACAGTATTTTGCATCAAAACAGAACAATATGGAATGTGTCAGGTGATATTAATTTCAAATCACTTTCAAATACACTTTAGTCAAGGTTTTCATTAAGAGTGTGCATCACATGCCAGTCAAATCAGTGATGCAGTCGGTTATGGCTCGGAGGATTGTATAAGCATTATTGTATGTGATTACTTTCTGATTTAACTGTAAAGTAGATAAAGTATTAATGAAGGGTTCTAGTGTTCAACCTGGACTTACGATCACGACATGCAAGAAAGGCAATTTCGTATGTAATTTCCAAAGAAATGTTTATCAGAAACACTCGTGATTAACTGGATGTAACAGCCTAAACAAAATTGTTTTGGTGCCCATATTTATTGTTTTCAAAGGATGTTAACACGTGGACTGCAACTGGGTATTGTGACCTTAACAATCTGTGCAATGCTGTTCAAAAACCCGAGCGTTCTTAAGTTCACATATATTTGTTTTCGTCTCTTAAAAAATTTGGTAAAAATAGAGTTGACTGCTTTCCATCTTTACACAACCGAATAATCATTTTTTGTGTCTAGACTTCTGTACAAACAAAATTGCTCCATGTGTAAATACCACACTGTCGATGGGAATTAAAATAATATTGATTTTGAGTGGACAAGGTTTTGGGTTTGATGAAGGTATCTTTGTAATATTTTTCACTCGGACTAATTTTATGTTAAAAAAATATTAGTATTTTTACAAGCGGTGTATTTTATATTTAGGTACGAAAATATGTTTAAATGGCACCATTTTGCACCTTGAAATCCAAATTTTCCCAGAGAAGGCCCCCTCCCCCTTTATTGGGGTGATCAACACCACTACTGCCCCCTGCACACAGTATGCGAGGTGCGTTGGTGTAGGAGGTGTCCAGAGACCTGGGCAGAAACTTTATAGGTAAATATGTATAGCTCATCAGCTCTGCCCGAGGGGTCATTGGGGTTAGGTTTCTTTTATTTAAATAATTATCATTGACTTACGATGGAACCTTCGTTTTTGCAGTTGTGTGGTTCTTTAGACCTCTTTGGGGGAATTTAAATGTAAGAACCAGAGGTCTAGGTTATGTTTCCAAATCATTTTTTGGAGGTTCCTCCCATAAGTTACAATTTCAGGCGTTCACTGTTTGTACATTTTACATTCGTTTGACCTATATTTTGGTTTCTACATTAATTCTTGTTCAAGTTCTCTACAGAGTCTGGTCACAGAATCCTGTTGCTTTCTGAGCGAGTAACCCCTCTCCCTTTTCACTTCCCTAACCCCGTGTTTACTTTTGGTTTGAATGAGCTTTTTATGGTTTTCAAGTCCGTATATAGAGTACAGGGTACTGTGCTGGCCCTGCTGAGTAAAAGTTACAGCACATGGTGGAGGCTTCGCAGGTTAGATTTTGGTGTTGGCTAATTTTTATATTTTTGTAAGTCTAAATTTTATCCTTCCCTCTCCCTACCTCCTCCCCCTCTCTAACTCCTCCGTAACATTTGGTGTGGTCTCCGGGTAGTTTACTTTGGTTGGTTACTACTGGAGATCACACCTCCTCTCCCTCCCCGTAACAATATAAATAAACTTCAGTGTTTCTTTTTCATTTCGTACACATATCTTAAAACTAAAAAGTCTCGCTTGCTACTTTTTTTTCCTGTGCATGTCCAGAAAAATAATCAAAACAAACCATTGTTTTTTACTTCTTTCCTTGAAAAAATATAGTGTAAAGAAAATGTTATGATTGCATTATGGTTAGAAAATGTGTGATTTTCCAGTAAAAATTTGAAATTATTTCAGTGTATAGTTTTCAAGTGACGAGTTTAGTTTGAAAATTTTCAGCGGTTGAGGCTAGCACGCAACGCTGTTGAGTTTCCTCCCCCATGCAGAAGCTGAGGGACTATGGAGGAAGTGCAGATAAGGGCGAGATTCCCATGTTTCTTTGTGACTCTGGCCAGCATGAAGGACTGGCTGGAGGAGCAGCAGCTATATTCAGCAGTAGTAGAGCACTGAGGCATTATGTGTGAGGCTGAAAACCCAGCAAATAATTCTCTGGCAACAAAATTGAGCTGTAAACAAGTAAAATTGCATTGATAAATGTAAATAGCACCAATTTTGAGTCAATATTACTTCATATTTGAAACTTTAATTAAATAAAATATTCTGCAAAATGTATGAAAAATTGGTTAGTGCTAGAGCCCAAGAGCACAGTTCCATGTACCACCACTGTATGTAATACTTCATGCAGGAAAATCTCCTCATGGCCAGTGACAATACAATCTTTAAATTGATAATTATAATTAAAATAATTATTTGATTTTTATGTTTGGGTTATTTTCATGAGTAAATAAAACTACTCTTTGTTGGCCATATTTGGCAATTTTCTATACAGATTTTGGTTAGCTATGTATTTAAACTTGGTTCATTATAAACATTGTTAAAATTTTGACTAAAATCTTTCTCGCTATTATTGTTGTTTATATTTTTTGAGACAACAGTTGCTATGAAGGCACAGCACATGTTAAAGGAAAGTACTGGGACGTGTACAAAATGAGGCAGCAGCATGATTGAAGCCAATGATGTAGTGGGAGAGAGATGATGATAGCTACTGTAGCACTGCTGTGCTTGATTGTGATATCCGCTGGAGGATGCCAAACCATTTGTAGTTTACCGCTGTGAAAAAGTTAAAATTTTCTACAAGAGAGAGAGAGAGAACAAATTTGTGTACTGTATCCATAGTTGTTAGAAAGTGAGCATCAAAGTTAATATACCATGAAGAAGGAAAATGAGGGATTATTTATATGACGAAGATTATTGTTAATATTTATTATTTGTAGCAAGTAGGTAACGTATTTGTGGGCTGAGAGACTCCAGGGAAAGGTTATAGGAAAATAGAGAGTTCTAGGAAAATTTTGGATTTAGGCACCAGTGCTAGAGAGCGTGAAACAACAGGTTGGGGTCGTGATGGCCGACGGCCCATGTGGCCTTCCTGGTAGTCTTCTGCCAATGGATGTGAAAGGGACAAACAAGTGGTTACCATTTACTCCCCAAGATGGTGATTATCACTGCTGAGCGATATCCAATAGTGCCTGGGCTAGTAAGGGCTGTTGTGACTTCCCAATGCCATTGATATTTACGTAGTCAAAGTAGGTTATTTCTATACGCAACCGAGAAGTGGCTGCATGAAATAAACATGTCCATTACACAGTCACATGGTTAATTCAATTACTTTCCTTTATACAGAGCACTTACATGAATGGTTCACCGTTGAAGTCAGGCGAGCTCTTATACTGTGAAAATGGCAGGCGGCCTACGTGGAGTTACGGAATTAAATATACCCCGGCCGGGCTGTGAGGCGGCGCAGTCTCAGGGCAAGCAACAAACTGTTCCTGTTATGCTAACGTTATTTAAACACAAATTAAAAGATGATCTGTGAAAACAACTTGTACCAAGAGCCCCGCTGCATGGCAGCCACCTCATGTCGAGCCGAAATCCAGGCTGACTAAACTAGGGCACGAGGCCCTCTCATTGGCCACAACTGCCACCAACATGTCACATGACTTGTAGATTTAATGTGAAAATGATTAATGAATTGGGATGATTAGCCGTGAGGTGGGAACATTAAAATATACTTCTAGAATTAGCAACAACTTACCTATAAAAATATAACAAAAACCAAACTCCGTTCAACCACTTCACACTTGTGGTAAACTAACCTCACATTTGGGGTGCTGTATTTTGGCAGTTTCTAAGAGCAGTGACTCTACCCCCTCTCAACTACTATTTTTGTAGCATGTATTATTAAAAACAAAACAACTTACAGCTAGGCATTGCCCACAGAAACATACGTAATAAACTTTAATGGATTTTAAGCATTACCAGCCACCTCTTCGGGCGCACTACTTGCACCGCTTGGTTCTGCTCAAAGACAATTACAAGATAAAGACTGGTATCTCAATTTTATTCTCGCGTCCCTGCTTTGAAGCCCCGATTGTGTTGCCATCTCTTGATTTCGCAAAAAAAGTTTTTGGAGCTATTTTAAAAACGTCGTCATACTACTGCTTGGCGGGCTTTTCAAATGTGACGGGTCATTTGAATATACTGGATTCTAAAAACTATTTTGCCATTTTTTTTCTATGACTTAGTGTTCGCAAAAATGAATTATTAAAGCACCTCATAAATGTAGTACCTACTTTTATCTGAAATGTTGATTAGTATTCAAAATACAATACAAAAAATCAAATTTGGTAGTATTTAGTGACTTTAATATACATACTCCTTTCCAAGATTAGCATTTAATGTAATTTTTGCTATGCTCAATTTAGTTTGAAGGTATTCACTTTCACAGTTATGCTAATTATAAATATTGCATTTAGTGATATTTAACGGGAATAAATAATTATGGGTATAGAAACTGAAGTCACTACATAACAAACATTTGGATTTTTTGGTCTTCTATTTCAGAAACTACTATCATTTGAGAAAAAAATTACCAGTTGCATGGTGCTTGAATGAATCCTATTTACATAACACAGTGAAACACATCAAGAAATAGGGCTATAATCTAAGAGAAAGGTTATGTGAACTATGAAAGAATGATTTTGTGAGGAATAGTAACATTGTAAAAAATTGTTACTCTCCCTACCCTTTAACATCACTGTCTCATAAACAATTCTTTTTGTGATATTTTATGCATCCATGGAAAAAATGACACGTATTCCATTCTCATTCACTTGAAAACTTAAAATTTTGTAACCTGGAATGACATTTACAGAAAAAAAGTATATTACGTGCAGTTGTTTTGTAATAAAACCATACTAGCAAATCATGATTGTAAATCTCATAATGAACTGAATGTAAACTTATGTCCTCCTCACAATTTTACTATGAAGGTAGAGTGGGATTATTTAAGAACCAAATACCACGATGTTTACATTCTTCTTATGTCACCTGATGTCGATGACGTTATTCAGTTTTTTCTATCGCCCCATACCTTTCCTACGATAATCCAACAGGGCATCCACGGGTATGTGGGGGTTTTCGGGCGGGACACTTTTCAGCATTTCTAAATGATGGTATCGCAAACTATAATAGCGCCCATCCGGTCTATTAAACTACCCGAAATCACATATGGTATCAGGTAATATGATACAGCCCATCCGCTCTATCCTATTATCTAATACCAAATATGGTATCTGGTAATACGATAGACCCCTTCCGTCCTATTGTACTACCCAATACCTCATATGGTATAGTGTAAGTACATTTGGGCTCATCCGCTGAAGTGTACGACGTGATACCACATTTGTATCATAGTCAATATATTACTATCCTGCCGCATAAACTAACATTTGATATTTGTAAACGACAAAACAAATTTTTCGGTAAATCAGCCTCACAGTGTTTATAATGGGTAGTGTGTGGGCGAATAACTGTAATGGATGCATATTTCAAACAAATATAGTCAATTATTTACTAACTTGGCGCCTAAAATAGTGTGTATCTAAACGACGAATCACATTTTTTGGTTGTTCAACCACACCTTGTTTATCACGGGTCGTGTGTGGATGAATCACTGTAATGGGTGCACATTTCACTTGAAAAGAATTATTTCCACACACATCCACATTTCCCGATTTGTTTAATACCTGCTATATTATACGCCTCACTTGATCAAATACCACCTAAACATACTAGGACTACCCTATCCTAACAGGGCCTACCTACAACATAGTATTTCTACAGATCACTACAAACATCAAACACATCCAATAATTAATTATAAATGGTAAAGATTAGGTACCTGCTACAGAATCCTGACCTAACAATACCAAACTACAACAACGTATTTCTACAGGCCACTACAAACATCAAACACATCCAATAATTAATTATAAATGGTAAAGACTATGTACCTGCTACAGAATCCTGACCTAACATGACCAAACTACAACAACGTATTTCTACAGGTTACTACAAACATCAAACACATCCAATAATTAATTATAAATGGTAAAGACTATGTACCTGCTACAGAATCCTGACCTAACATTACCAAACTACAATACTCATTACATCGGAAACACACATTTCTACTTAACTGTATCAACACTTACCTTTACCAAGCAAACATGAAATACCACGCTCATTTTCATTATCCGACGTGGAACATATTGTTTGCACAATGGTACATATATAATTTTCATTCGAAAACACCATGATGCAGCACACATTTCTATTTTAGTTCTGTATTAAATATCTCTCTCCTGAATGACACCACACACACACATGCACACACACACATACATATATATTTATTTATTTATTGCCCATATAGTGATTTATTGCCCGTTTTATAGGAAATATTTCCTATAAAACGGGCAATAAATCACTCCTAAATCTGACACCTTCGAACCAGCAAATTACTGTAGTTAAACTAAACTTACCTGTTACATTTTCTAACGTTTATTTTATTCTGCATTTTATACAGTCATGCCACTCTCAAAAAAGTAACTCCTAAGTTGTTGCATTTTATTGCTGCACTCGTTTAATCTTATCGCCAACATAATCAACCAGACGTTCAGCGTCCTGACGTCATTAACTTCGTCACACTTATAAACAAATGTTTGGTATCGCGATCTTGTATACACCCGACAGAGTCTTTGTCAATAACAGTGAGTAAATAATACATCAACTGTGAAGTATCTAGAGCACACGTCATCAAACGGTGCAGTACAGCTAAAGACAAATAGCACATCACATTACCTGCAATAGCTCAAACACGTAATTTATTAGCACTGATAAAAAAAATGCAACGCAAGATTCTCTTGTACCTTCAAATAAATAAAAACTTGATTCCCAAAACTAAAACTATATTCACCCATAACACATTATAAATACACATACCTACTTTTTTTTTCATTCTGGGAAAACTGCTAAATGACGTTAAGTACCATTTTTGACAATCACAGCGACTATTAGCCTGTGACCAGGTCAACACATTCAAATATCTTTAGTAAAATGTAGTCATTGAAAATACATTTAACACTTCAGTCAAATTATGACAATGTGTAACTGACCTCTTTCCACCAATATTTTCACTGATTTAAGTTTGGTACGTACATATACTCTGACACAAGTTTCAATTTGTTAATTAAATAAAGGCAATTATTTTTGCTGAAAAACTATGCATTTCAAATTCAAAGAAAATCTGTATCCTGAGTACTTCTAGTAGTGCACGTAACTGCCTCAGAGTATGACAACATGAGAGACAGAAAACAGTCTGAAAATCCCCATAAAAAGCACTGTCCGGAGAATCCAATAATCGTGACATTTAAAACATTTCCTGGATGTAGGTTACGAATATATAACTGTATCATTCAATATGTAAAGACACAATAATTATAGATCATACTCCAAATACCCCTGTATTTGTAGTTTGGCTTAACCGTAGAACAAAAACATCCTTAATATATGAAGAAGCCAAAGTGCATGTTTCATATTTATTAACAATTTATCTCGTGGAAAATATTCAGTACTCCAAACACAAGTACATTTAATACAACCTCATGAAGGGTCAACGAAATATATTGAATGATTGGATAATTTTTTTTTAAGCTTACTATACAAAAATTTTAAAAATTGAACTGTAAACTTCTACAAAAGATTTCTTCCATTAGAAAGCTGTTTATTCAGCTGAGGTAAAGAAACATAATCAAAAAAATTGGAAAAATACATACTTCTGGAGAGGAAATTGTACAAAGGATGTTAACAATGAAAATAATTTTTGAACTGTTATTTATTTAATTTAAACACAATACTACAACATGATAAAAAGGCTCAACAAGAGTTACTATACAACACAACTGATGGTACTACATGATAATTCAATTTTTTCTTCTCCCTGGTGGTGAAATCCGAAGGCAAGAAATGATTACCACACACATATTTGTTGGCATGGGTCTGTGCTTCTTCAATGTTAGAGGTACAGCGAGAATTTTGCAATGGCCCCAATCTATTCAAACTGTCTGTAAAAGACAAATGAAATTATCTTTGACATGCTTAAAAAACTACATAGGGAGACATGAGACATACAGGTAAAATTCTAGAATAAGGGCTTTATTGGAAAAAAAATTTGTAAAGTGGTATAATTCCACTCTAGTAATTACACAGAACACGAATTTACTAGGGGCATCAAGATATGACCACTAGAAACCCCAAAAACTATAGTTGGGAGGGCTATGAAGATCAGGAAAAATGTGGGAAATATGTACGCAATTGTACTATTTATTCACAAAAATCCATTAAATTGCAAAAAGACCTAACCAAATAATACCTAAATTGATAATATCACCAATAATGCTACAAATGTGATAACGAGGAGGGTTATGAAGATCATGGAAATTGCAGGGTAAACAAATAAAAAATATGTAAGTTTTCATGATGATATTGCACCCCGCAATTTCCCTCCAATTCGCAGCCTTCCCCACTATTATAGTTGTAATTTGTATTGGTAATATTGCCAATTCAGGTACTGTTTGGTTACAATAAAACATATTTTCATATTACAATTATACCACACACATCTCGAACACGTTAAATAGCAAAAAAAAAAAACATTAATTTTCAGTGCAAATGGGCTACACTTGAAATTCACTTCTGGGGAAACTCCAAGCTTTGTGTTACTAGCTACAAAAAACATCTGGCATGCCTTGAATCACTGTTTTGGGGATTTACTCTCCAGCTAGCGCTGGGACTCTGGCTCAGTGATTAATATTTGTCTACGCTTGTACTACCTGTCTGATAAGTAATTACCGATGGCAGTCGGGGGAACTACAGTGTTGGTATGATGCAATCATGTAGTGCAGACAGCAGTGAACAGTCTGCACCACTACACCTGTGAGCCGTGCTTGTACCGGAGTGTTGTGTGGGTCTGAAAAAATTGCAGTGAGCATTGATCGCTGCTGTTATTGCATATGTAAAGTAAATGTGTTATTATGAGTATTATAGTTACGTAACAGAACAAAATGTGATTTGACAAGTAATCGGAGCCTACATACAGAATGAAGACTCGTCAAAAAATATCATAGGAAGTGAAGCTGTCACAAAGTATAAAGATTATTTACAGTGTTTTACAATTTTGTAAAGAAAAAAAGAAACAAGGTCTCATTAACATAACACAGCCAGACAGTGTGAGATAACCCTATTAAATCCATGGAATTAAAATTTAACAAATTTAAACACGTTGGATACATGTTAATGGAGCGAAGTGATATTGTTGCACAGCATGCAGCCTATCTACGTGCACTGCGGCAAAACCTGTTAGTGTATACGGACGAAACATGGGTTCATACACATTGACGAGGTTCCATGCGTTACGGCAGAATAGCATGTGTTGTGTTCATAGTCTCCTAGAGTCTATTTGCATGTGCACGGAGTGTACTTGCATCTTCCCGTGCTACACCCAACATATCATAGAAAATATTCTAGAAAATTACTGACAAACATTCACCCTAATTTAAAAAAAAAAAGTCATAGTAAGTAGGCCTACATAAACAATACAATCTTCAAGATGAAATTGCTCTGAGAATGCTGTGGCTAGTGAAACTAATCATGTAGGCCTACTCAAATTACTCACTGAGTTGCACTAAGTGCACACTGGCAGAGTGCACTTATCTACAATGTCACTAAGGTGTTTAGCCCTGTAGGTGTGCAGCGAGTACTATTTTTCCTTTACTATCACTCCAGTCAAAGTAACTGTTTTAATTGCTAATATGCCCAATCATCAAAAATGTAGTTTCAAGGGACAACCAAGTACTCACCCAGAATAGTCTATTAGGAGTATTTTAATATTTTACTGTAATTTTACACATAAATGGCTGAAATTCAAAACATTGTACAGTTACTGCGCTATCTCCAACTCAGTGCACAATGTTATCATGAAACCTAATCATATGGGCACAGTGTTCCCAAAACATCCTATGAAATCCACATTCGGAGAGCATTATAAGCAACACTTTAATTGAAGGGGCGAAATGCTAATAAATACATTAAAATTTGAAACACTATTTTATAAATTTTTTTTGGCTTAAAAAGGAGATTCTATCTTCAGGCTAGATTACATGGCCTAAAAAAAAAACACTTATGTCAAAAAAAGTACATAAAAAACCTGGCTAGGGTAACACAATGAAACTGAGTATCCTAACATATTATAAATTCTTCTAGTAGGAAGGTGATCCATGAGCACAATACTCGACAGGTCAACTAAATATTCCCAGGTCTAGACTTGGTACAACTAGAGAACCATATCCTTTGTTAGTCTTAAAAATTAACAATTCACTATCTCAAGAAGTAGGGCAAATTAATTTTAAATTATTTCATAAAACTCTCCAAACTTTAGGATGGAAATTGGTTTTAAATATGAATTTTAATATGTTATAATTTTTATTATAACTATGTAGACAATCTTGTGCCATGTTTTGTAATGCGCAATTTTTTTATGTAATTTTTTTTTATGCAATCAATTCTGGTTATAACTGGTAAACATAGTAATAAATAAAATAATAACCTACGCCAAGTAACACATGTGCAATACTTTTGGTAATTAGAAGTGTGACTACAGGAAGTTATCACAATAATTGTGCAAATATTGACACATTTAAATCGTTTTTTATTGACAATGAGACCATTTTCTTTATCAATGCCATCCACAAATGTTACGTGAAAATTTATTTAGTGTTAGTAAATAATAAAACATTAAAATACCTGGAAAAAAATTTGTGCCAGCTGATACTTGACGCGAGTTATTAAAAAACTAATGCAACTGAAAATAAGTTTTGTTTCCCCTATTTACAAGAAAGATGCAGTGCAGCATTAAGTTCACAATATCACTTCGTCGGCATAAGACGACGTGTGTTCATCTACATTACTGTACAATGGCGCTGTTGTAACCTGTCAAAAAATAAGAATTAAAAAAATGACAACTAAACCACTACAATAAACGGCCAAATATACCTTATTTAAAGCGGCCATTGAACAAAACATGTACGACATGCGTACTACACAAATCAATTTTAGTGCCATTACAGTAACGAAATTAAAACCATTCATTTACATCCGCCTAATTAATAGAAAAATATTTTATTATAAAAATCATATCTCACAAAAATAATTACGTGATGTATACCTAAACGACAATAACACGACCTAGCGCTTGTGATGCGAACTCGCTGAATACTAAAACATTGCACTGTGTGGAGGATGTGGAAATGAAAGACACTAGAATGTAGATTCCTAAAATTACAAAAAGTCATTAAAAAACAGAGTTTTAGGGCGGTGAAGGCAGGCGTTTTATTAGTTGTGTCCACTTGCGTTTTTTTTTTTTTTTGCTAGCCCCCAAATCCCGCTGCGCCGACATGCTTGTTATAGGCTGTTCACGGTAAAGTGAGCTCTTTTGAAAGGATTCTCGATTGGAATAATAGTCGACAGACATATTTTATTGTAGCCTTGGAGGTTAAATTCAGATTGCGGTCGAATATATACACTATCTTTATTACTTACATACAAGTATTTATTTGAAAAGGTGGTTAAATAATAAAGCATAGGTGAAAGAAAAAGTAACAAGGGCCTCAAAAGTGCTCACTTTACCGTGAACAGCCTATAGTAGCTAAGACAGTTGGGGAATGGGATGCGTCTCAGGGCAAGCCCTTTACTCCTTAGGTCTGGCTTAATTACCAAAATGGGCGCACGCATCGCGGCTGTAGCAGGGTTGTCTAGTGCCATGGCCACACTTGTAGCCTAAATCACACCTCGAGAGAAGAAGGGCATAGTAAACCAATCAAAGCGGAGAGGGCCTGGAGAAAACTATGCAACAGTCGCGGAGGAAACGAATAGTTTCTTTTATTGAATTAGGGCTGGAGGAAGTAGGGCAGCGTTAGTTCGCTAAGATAGACTTGTCAGTTTGATGTAGGGTGAAATGAAATTATTTCAGTGCAGTTTCGTTAACCAGGGTCGCGCTGCGTGGCCCTGGTGGTGGGTGGCCGGAACCGAGCCACCCACCCTATAGAAGTCAGAATGTTACAGCACAGAGTTGGAAAAGAGAGATTTTAAGTAGGGGTAATGTGCTCATTAGCTCATTACCTTCCTCGTGACTTCTCTTGCAGTTGTTGTAGTGAGTTTGTGAGTATTAGTGGGTTATGAGTGCATGATAGTGTAGGTGTGCCACTCCACAACCCTCACCAGCTGCTGCAGAGAGCATCCTATGCCACAAGCCATCTCACTGCTAGCCAATCTCTGGAGTTATTGCTGATTAACTTCCAGAGCCTTTATATGGCTGTATTGCTGCGAGTGACTGCCTTGGAATCGGCAATGGCGACGGACCATACATATAAAACAAGTGTCGAATGAGAGAAGCTTTGCAGCACATGAGTGTGTGAGTAGTGCAGTGTGGTTGTAATGCAAATCACAAGGTCATCTCCGAGCCAGAGGCTGTACAGAGCCTGCTTCGCCTTCTTCTGTGATCACATAGTGCTTCGCTAATAATTTTTTAATTGTTTTGTCAATTAGTGTAATTTGTGATTAAATGTATTGCAGTAATATGGGTTTCCAGGATTAATTTTTTATTTGGGTGCATGGCTGAGGGCCTGTAGTTTCAGTTTCAGTGATTTAAGGTGGCCTGTGAGCAAAAATGCTTTTAGGCCGCTTATATTTATGAATCTCATCATAGTCATAATCGCCAAGACGAGATATTTTCGGATTGGCATGTGTGGCACAATCGTTAAATTTTTCTGCCATTTTGAAGAAGTGCTCATCTAGTTTTTAAATTTTTAGTTCGTTATGCAGGTCTGTAATGCGACAGTATCTAGACGCATCTGTCCACTTGCGTGAACTTACCTTGCCCTTTAATTGCACAAATCAAATAACAAGAAAATTCACAGGGTCTATTTTCGGATTCCTGCAACATATGCACATCGTGGCTCTCTCTCTCTCTCTCTCTCTCTCTCTCTCTCTCTCTCTCTCTCCTCTCTCTCTCTCTCTCTCTCTCTCTCTCTCTCTCTCTCTCTACTCTGCTCTGCTCTGCTCTGCTCTGCTCTGCTCTGCTCTGCTCTGCTCTGCTCTACTCTACTCTACTCTACTCTCCTCTCCTCTCCTCTCCTCTCCTCTCCTCTGCTTTGCTCTGCTCTGAACCTGTGTCGTTCTTTGTCATGTTGCACTGCACATGCACTAATAGAGTGCACGGACACACTGTGTTACGGAACCTGGTTCAGCGGGCAACCTAGCTAAGGGGAAAGGGTCATGCGGGCACATGTCAAATTCTCTCCCCCCCCCCCCAATCACGAGACCATTTGCAGCCACACACATCACTGATGACAGACACATCTCCTTGTGTCTGCCCATTGTAGATGTAGCGCATAGGGGTTTCTTGCCAGTACCCTACGTTCTGGAACTGCTGGCTGCTGCCGTCGTTTCGCATGTTCTTGCCATCGCCGTAGTGCTCCCTTCTTACACACGTGCGGCATGCCACATGTAAACAGTGTCGGTGTGCTGAGTGACGAATCTCATACGAGATGCAGGTTCCTCCATCATCGCTACCCCTGCAGCTGTTCTCGTACCACTGCCGGTAGCTAGGTGGACTGGCTACTACTGGAGGGCTGGAGTCACCCTTGGGTGATTTCCCATTGGTGTTGGCACCATTGCAACTTCGGTCGTGCTGTCCTCCTCGACGATCGGCGTCCCGTTGACGGGCGTCACATCTTCTGAGGGAAGATGCAGTTCTGAATCTCTTCTGGTTGCACTGGTAGCCGCTGCGCCGTCGAACACTGCGGAGCCGGCCATCGGATGCGCCCTGATTGGCGTCACTGCGCCGGGCGATATTTTGCCTTTGGCACCCACTGTTGATGATTCTGAGGCAGGTACTAACCCAGCTTCCGTGCTTGTTCTCCTCGCCTGGAGATCGCATTCGATGGCGCTGTCGTGTGCCTCCAGGTCTCATGCGCCTCCTCCGTGCTGTTGCGTGCATCTCCTCTCTTGCCTGTTTCGTGCTGCTTTAGCAGATGTTGGGGTGGTGTTGGTTCTTGCTGTGATGCACACTCCGTCATCCGAATCGATGTCATCCTGACACCTTGGGAACGTGGCCTTGTCCGGCATTGGCGACATCCTGGCTCTTGGTGGGGGCCTCGTGTGGGTGTTATCATCCCACGCACCTCTCTGCCTTACTCTGCAGGCTCGGCAGGTGTTGCACTGTCGTAGGAGATGTCGTCGCCAGCCTCTTTGTCGCCATGGACGTCTCCAGGTGACAGATGTATGGTATCTCAGGGATATTTGCTCGTCCTTCCCAAGCGGTACAAGTAGGTGGTTGGCCCTCACCCTTTCTCCTCACTTGCTTGCTATTTACTAGCTGATTCTCCCACTCTCTTGCATCTGTACATGTTACATTGCCTCCTGCTTGCTTGTATGTACAGTACCTCCTCTACTTCCTTTGATAGTGATGTGGGTAACGACTCGCTGTCTGGAACACTTGTGGTCTGGCTGTCTTGCCATGCTGTACATCACAACTGCATGGATCATGGGCGAAGGGGGGAATTGACACCCACTGATTATTTCCGCTCAAGTTAAAAAAAGGTATCGTGTGCCAAGGGGAGTTATGAGCACACCTATTAACTCCATGTGAACGATGGTGGCGATGATGTCACTTGCAGAGGGGGGATTGACGACCCACCGATTAACTCTACTTGTATGACGATGAAATGTAGGATGAGTTGGACGTACGATAATGACAATGGGACGAGTCAGGAGCACGATGTTGCCAAAGAAACGACGTGATGAATGATGAAAACATGACATAAATTCCCTTCATACTTGCAGTGCGATAAAAAACGAAATGAATTCCCTCTTACTTGCATTGAAATCTACAGCGAACTCCCTTCTCACTTGCAGTGATATAGCCAGCGAACTCCCTTCATACTTGCAGTGATATAGCTAAATGAACTACTTTCTTACTTGCAGTGATATATACAATGAGCTCCCTCCACACTCACATGATGAAACTGAAATGAATGCCGGATGATTGACAGCTGTCACGGGGGCCCCACCAGCAGGTAACGTGTGGGTGCAGACATCTTCGACCTTGCAATGTACTTCCTCGGCTTGCGCTCCCTTTTTGTCTGTCCCTTCACTCTCGACATGACATGCCATTTTTACAGTGGTGATGCAACCTCCGTCCGTTTGCATTGCTTGCATATTGTTTCCCGTGCTGTCTTCTGTTTGGCACACTGAATCACCAGGCTGGTTGCCTGTGAGTAAGTCGGTTGAAATGTTAGTGATCATAGTTGGTTTCAACTATCCAATGCACTCAACGCAAATAAACCGCAATCCAGTTGTGGAATGTAACTCCATGGGAGTCATGCATTTTTGGTGCATGTGCATATGGCATCATGCACACATGCTCGGTGTGGTTCCCGATCTTGTGCATAACAATCTTCTGCACAAATGTAATTGGGGTGAATTTTGAATTTCGTTGATACTGTCCGAATGTTGTCACTTGCTCCTCTACGCGGTTGCTCGCCAGGTTGGTCCTTCGATCGCACTTGCGAAATCATGTCCCCAATTTGTCTTCCTTGGCAAGTGGTTTTTGATGCAGATAATGCAGACACAGCAGTGCCGGCGCACCGTATTGCACCTGGCCAGCCATGGTGGTCTGACAACACAACCACATGAGTGCGGAAGAATGACAATGAGGTTGCATGGTGCAGAGGTATCGTAGGAGCACGGCAGTCCTGCACGGTATAGGCAGGAGTCAACAGACTGGTTGACCATGTTTTTCCCTTGTTGTGGGTAAATCTGGGTGAAATATTGTAAACTTGAGGGAAAAATTTGGAATAATTGTTTTGGTGCAGGAAAATTGTAGGAAAAACTACTCAGATTTTAACATGAGGATTTGCCCCACGTTGGGCGCCATTTGATGTTGGTCAACGGTGTCCGAATGGTGGTAGAGAACTGTCCCACGGTGGTGCCATTTTATATTAGTCAAGGTGTCGGAATGACTGTAGAGATCTGCCACACATTCGGGCAAGCCTTTTGGAATTTGTCTAATGCAAAGAGGCTGGCAACTAGGGCCAAGGTGTTGGTCAATAAGGATATTGGTTAAGTGAGGAGCGGTGACTCTAGTTTTGGAATCTCGGTGGAGATAATTACCCAGGGTACCAGAAATTGTCGGTGTGACAATATCGTGAAGTTGGAGAGCAGCTATGGACTCATTCCTCAGGGTCGTTCGGCCGACAACCACGGCAAATCCTCCAAGTGCAGTTATTGTCTCCTCGTATAATACTGGCTGTATAACTCTCTTACTTGTTGTGTTATGGGATATCTGGGCTCCCCACACGCCCATACGAAGCACTGTTACCTATTATGCTGACTTGTGGCCATTTCAATCATACTTGCACAATAAGTTACACTTTGCCACATGTCCCAACTTGAAACGGCTGCGATTTATTCGGTACATGATTATATTCCCACCGGGAAAAGGTTACATTGGGTGCTGCTTACGGACCCGTCAGCTCAGGTAAACTGTGCAAAAGACACATGGTCAAATGAAATAATTTAAGTACAATTTAAACCTACCCAGGCGATGCAAGCACTGGGTAGATGCGAGAGGCGGTGGAATCTCAGGCAGCTGAAATACAAAAAGGTTCCAGTATGCTAAAATATCTATTGCTGTGAAATTATTAGTCCAGCATCGTGATGGCTGCCCAAGCACGTGGAACATGAGCCCCGATGTGACGCGGCACACCCCCCGCAAAGACGAACGAACACTGACTTACTACGTGCAGCATGCCGGCTGGCTTGGCGGGCTGGCACCCCGTGCTGCACTACTTCCTTGCACACAATATTTGCAAATCGAACATGTACCCTGGGTACTGGTTGTTTCATATTGTTCCCAAAATTAACCCTATAAATGAGATGTGAATGAACACTACAGAAAATTACAAAAATAAACTTCGAAAACACTGAAGGCTTCAGGTCTACGAAGGCAGGCGTCTTTATTAGTTGTGCCCCCCTTGCATGAACTTACCTTGCTCTTTTATTCCACAAATTAAATAACAGAAATTTCACAGGGTCGATTTTCGGATTCCTGCACCATGCACATATGGTTGCGATCTCTCTGTTCTGCACCCGTGTCTTTCCTTGCCACACTGCTCTGAAGAAAGAAGGAAGAAAATTAAGTTAAGTGAAATGGAGGCCAACATATCCAAACATGAGCAGGATGAGGCTCAATCATTGGTTGCGCAGCAGAAACATCATGTCAAGGTAGAAGATGGATGGTGCATGCATGGTAAGAAAGAAGAAAGGCGACAGTGCAACTGCTACAGCTATGGCAAACAAGGCCATATATTCAAATACTGCTGTAATGCATCAAAGTGCTTTAACTGCAGGAAGTATGGACATCACTCGAAGGTATGCAGAGAACCAAGAAAGGAATCACCATCACAAGAGAGAAAATCATTAGATGTTAGTGGTAAATTTGTGAATTCAGAAGTGCTACATGTAGTAGATCAAGCTATGAGTATGTAAGTGTCAGTATAATGTAGAAAGAATAGAGATTGGTTATTAGACTTATGTGCTTTACATCATATGTGTCCATCAGAAGAAATGTTTGCGGATATATCAAGGAATGTAGTAGGAAGTGTGGAAATTGGAGACAACATTAAGCTAGGTGTTAAAGGTAGATGTAAGGTAATTGTAAGTATGGAAACTGGCTGGACGATTACCTTTACAGATGTGTTGTATGTACCTAACCTAGGAACAAATTTGATTCCAGTAGGGAAGTTGATCAGTAAAGGATTAAAGGCAAGTTTTGCAGGTGAAAAGGCTGTTGTATTGGATAAGAATAGAAACTAAACATTGTTTACTACCAACACGAGAAATGATGTGTATGTAGAACAAACAGAGGGTAGAAATCAATATTCAAATGTGAGTAGGCCTAAATTTAATGATGTGACAGAGCAAATACTTACTGTAAATAGCAGTAGCATGGCATATTTGTGCATTGGCGAGGTAAAATTGTGGCATGAGAGGTATGGTCATGCACACTCTGAAGCTTTAATTAACCTACATGTGTTAGAGTTAAAGAGAACCCGGAGGATGGAAACTTGCTCGGTATGTATTCAGGATAAACTGTGTAGCAAAGGAGTTCTAAAATATTGTGAACGTAATTCTGAGAAACCACTTGATGTTGTGCACAGAGATGTTGTGGGAAAAATCAATCCAATTTTCTTTAGGGCAAACACAATATGTTGTAACCATGGTTGATGAGTATTCCAGATATAATGTGGCTATTTGTGTAAAAACTAAGAATGAGGTATTAGATGTATTCCCTTAGGTAGCAAGCAAATGCATAAAAGTTACCTGGGGTGGTATTTGAGTGAGACAGTCAGAAAATGGGACAGAGTACACTTGCAGTGGGTTTCAAGAGCAATTACAACGGTCAGGCATTACACACAGAAGACTGTACCATACAATCCATGACAAAAAGGATTAGCAGAAAGGCTAAACAGAACCATGTTTGACACAGTTAGGTGTCTATTGATTCAATCTGGTCCACCAAAGGAATTTTGGGGAGAAGCAGTTATGACTGCAGTTCATGTAAGAAATAGGTGTCCATCATCTGCAATAAATTTTCTATTCCTTATGAGTTGTGGTTCAACAGGAAGTTAGTTGAGAAAGAGATTGCTAAATTGAAAATATTTGGGTGACAAGCATGGGCAGTAAGGGTAAACATAAAGAAGTTAGATTCTAAGGCAGAATCATGTGTTATGATTGGGTATGATGCGGGGACAAAATATGGCTATATGCTGTGGAGTCTTGAAAGGGAGAAGCAATCATAAGGAGTAGTGTGGTATTTTATGAAAAGAAATCCCCATTTAAGGTAAAGGGGCAAGTTAAAGAAGTACCCAAAGTAAATGTGCTAGAGTCGAAAGGAGAGGAGACATATTTTGACATAACACAAATAGAGGATCCAGAAGTAGAAATAGTGTTTGAACTGGATGGTGTAGGGCAAGAAATTGAGGTCAATGAGGGGATGTTGGGAGTTGAATCACTAGTTAGACAAATTGAGCCAAATGTAAATGAACCAATACCTAATCTGAAAAGATCGGTCAGACATAGGACAGAAAATATTTTTGCATGTTGTAGGGTAGTAAATGTAAAGGAAATAGGACAGGAGAAAGTGACAGAACCCATGATGGTTGGTGAAGCTCTATCGAGCTTAAAGTCTAATAATTAGATAGAAGCCATAAAAATAGAGATGAATGAGAAAAAAAGAAAAGCTGTTTGGGACATCGTTGAGTGACCAGAAAATGGGAAAGGTGATTGGTTCTAAATGGGTGTTCTCATTGAAGCATGATAGTGAGGATAAAATTCAAAAGTATAAGGCTAGGTTGGTAGCTTAGGGGTTCAAGAAACAGATGAATTTTGATTATGAGATTACATTCAGTCCTGTGATAAAAAATAAAGTCAATGACGCTTCTCATAGGTATAACAGTATAAAAGGGTTGGATTGTGGAACATCTTGACAAGACAAATGCCTATTTGAATAGCAATATTAATTGCACCATATTCATTGAACAACCAGAAATGTCTGGAGAGTGTGATGCACACAACTATGTCTGTAAATTAAAGAAAGTATCTATGGTATTCCAAACTCTGGTAAGGATTGGAATATTTGTGTTGACAATGTATTGAGAAGGCTATATTTCAAGAAATGTATTAAAGAGCCATGTATTTATGTAAAGGGTAATTGTATTATAGGGTTGTATGTTGATGATATTATTGCGATAGGGTCGAAAAAATAATTGAAGATTGTGAGAGATAATTTAGCAAGTAAGTTAGAAAACAAAGATTTGGGGATAGCCAAAAATGTACTGTCCGTCAAGGTAGAGCAAACAGAAGGACGATTCGTGTTAGGTCAAAAGATGTACATAGAGAAAATAATCAATGTTTTCTGTATGACC
Source organism: Dryococelus australis (assembly GCA_029891345.1). Lineage (NCBI taxonomy): Eukaryota > Metazoa > Arthropoda > Insecta > Phasmatodea > Phasmatidae > Dryococelus > Dryococelus australis. Next base: position 77,599,713 of record CM057000.1, read on the forward strand.
TAATGCAAGCCTAGTAAAACAATTTTACCTTCTGGGTATACAACAGCTGAATATGTGAAACAGGAATTTAGTGCCACCGTTTATCGAAATGCATTAGGTAGTTTGTTACATTTGTTAAACAATACTAGGTCAGACATTGCGTTCACAGTAAGCAAGGTCAGTAAAAAATGTCAGTATCCAAAGGTCAAGGATTGGAAAGGGGTCAATTGCCATAGAAAATTTATTTATGTTCTATTTAAATTGAGAAGTTTAGTTTTGTAAAGTTGGTTGTTGTGAGAAAGAAAAAAATGGAATTAATTTAAATGTGTGGTGAAAATTATAATGGAGTTTTTTTCTTGAAGGTTAAAACTATGTGTATTACTTTATTAGTTATTGAGTTCTTTCTTCCTAAAATGTGATGAGTGTAGCGAAAACCACGAACAGGCTTACTACCAATTTGGCTGATAAAAATTTGTAGTATAGTCGAATCTGTGTTGCCATCTTCTTTACAGGGGCAAGTGGCATCCGGCAGCTTTACTCCGTTCGCACATTCCCCTGGTACGTATTACTCGGCAGTGCACATTGTTATTGACCCACTTGTTGTGGGCAGTCATTGTCCCAATTTTCTCCTTCACACCATCTGCATGGTCGTGCAGGATCCCGGTTCCAGTTAGCAAAACATGGGGGAATGGGAGCGTAGAAAAAAATTGTTGCGGTTTGCATTGCGAGTCTGCTCTGCAGGGGCACGATTCATTGCTCTCTCACTGCTAGGCATACGCACAGCATCTTCCCCATGTAGTATCCGGGTTTGGATTTGCATATTTTCCAGGCACTGTTCGTGTTACGGCTGTGCTTGAATGCTGGTATCCTGTAGTATTACTGTCTGTGTGAAGTCCTGTTCAGACGAATGAACTACCAAGGCAACAGCGGCCTGGTATTCAAGTTGTGCGGTACTTGCTAACACTTCGAAAACGTCTTTTAATTCCAGTTCTTGGTTATACATGCATACCAAGATGATTCTAGGTGAAATTGTATAATTACTCCTCACCCTGCTCTTCCAGCATAATCTTGCTTCTGGCATGGAAATACGTGAACGTATTTGCAAAACGACAGATATACATGCGACTAAACTCCTGCCATTCATTCCATAGTGGTCGACTGCTCACCACCAGGTTTTGGCATCGCCTCCTAGGCGTTCTCCGATGCACGACGGTAAGTCCTTCGGGTTTGGTTGTATCTGTGGGTTCATGAAGGGCGTGGCTGGTTGACAGCGTAGACACTCGATGTGCCAGATGTCATGTAGTGTCACACGTTCCCTTGGTGAAATACACTTGTCATGGTATAATCTCCAGCATCGGTGCCATGCCAGAGTAGTTGTTCCCATTCCATCCTAAGTCTCAACAATGGCGAATTTTCGCAACATCGACCGGAAATGGGAAGGTTGTGAAAATGCGTTCTGCTGCCTTGCGTATGCGCACAGATTTTGTGCGCATACCAGGCTCGAAAATCCATTCTCTTGTTTTGGCTTGAGACACTAATAAACACATCGCTGGGCTGTTCCGAGATAGTAAGTGACAAAGTTTCTTCACAAAGTTCCATGTTCAGCTCTCTACTTGTTCTCGCAGCTGGCGAACTGCCGTCACAACGCCACAGATACATTTTCTCCCTTGAAGGTACGGGTTTTATTTTGGTGCACGACTAATGCACGTGTGGCATAATAGTGTAGGTATGCCATTCGATGTCTGCCGGTCCACATATTCGCGGTATAAATCGCGGCGCAGTTGACGCGAAGTCTCCATGTTAATATCATCACTGGACCACGTGGTCACTCGGTTCGCAGCAACACCCAGCACGGCACGGAGTGGAAGGGGTGGTTACTCCTGGCTCGAGGCAGCATGTATGGAGGGGTACGGAAGGTGCGGACTTCCCCTCAGCCAGTGGCAAGATGGTGGATGTCACGTGATGTCACTGACACAGTTCTGCTTCAAAATGGTCGACTTGCTTTTTCCGTGGGAAAACTGCAATTTCGCACGAATTGGTATGTGATTGTTTCTTGGTGCTTCTTCCGATGCTATTTCGTGAAATAGGTGTCCTGACTTGAATGAATATAGGCAATATTGCCGCCAGTAGTGGAAAATTGGTGAACCAGGGCTCAAAAGGATAAGTAACATGTGGGCACACATGGTATCATGTGGTGCACAATGTGGAAACACAGAAACGGGAACAAGGAAATACATGGAAAAGTACCTTGGCAATAAACTGAAACACTTAGACTCGAAGATTACTTGTCCATTAAAGCCCTAACGATCATGGCAGGACAAAAGAATAACCACATGACTGGGCTAGCCATTTGTTGTGAGACCAGATGGCTTGACATGAAGTTCACTTTTGAAATAAAAAGCTGCCCTGAAAGGCCAGCCATTTGAGGGCTATACAAATGGTGAGACGTGAAGTTAATCGATGATGGAAAAGCCACACTAGTTGTGGCACTATTTGTGGGCTGATAGATCCTGGGAAATGTTATGGAAACATATTTAAAGAGTTCTGGTAAAATCCTGGGTTTGGGCACCAGTGCTAAAGAGCACGAAAACAGGTTGGGGCTGTGATGGCCGACGGCCCATGTGGCTTTCCTGGTAGTGCCGGGGCTAGTGGGGGCTGTCTTCCTTCCCCATATGCAAATACATACGCATAAGTGGGCTGTTGTGGCCTCCCAACAGCATTGATGTTTACGTAGTCAAAGTAGGTTATTTCCATATGCAGCAGAGGAGTGATTGAATTAAATAAACATCCATTACACAATCACGTGGTTTATTCAATTACATTCCTCTATACACAGCATTTACATGAATGGTTAGTCATTGAAGCCAGGCTGCTCTTATACTGTGAAAATGGCAGAAGGTGGACATGGAGTTATGGAATTTAATATACCCCGGCTGTGTACAATGCGGCCGGGCTTTGAGGCGGCGCTGACTCTGGTAGAGCAACAAACAAGCAGTTACGATTATGCTAGTGTAATTTCAACATAAATTAAAAGATGATTAGTGAAAACAATTTGAATTGTCAAGAGCCCCGCGACACAGCAGCCACCTCACGTCGAGCCGAAATTCAGACTGACTAAACTTAGGCACGAGACCCTCTCATTGGCCGCAACTGCCATCTACATGTCACATAACTTGTTGTAGATTTAACATGAAAATGGTAAATGAATTTGTATGATTAGCTGTGAGGTTTATGAGATGGTAACATAAAATATACTTCTATACTTAGCGACAGCTAACTTATAAAAATATAACATAAATCAAACTCTGTTCAACTACTTCACATACATGGTAAACTAACCTAACTTTTGGGGTGTTGTATTTGGCAGTTTCTAAGAGCCGTGGCTCTTCCTCCTGTGAACAACCATTTTTGTAGCACATGATATTAAAAATCAAACAACTTACAGCTAGGCCTTGCCCTCAGAAACATACATAACAAACTTAATTGGATTTTAAAAATTACCAGTCATGTGGTCGGGTGCACTATGTGGACTCGTTGGTTCTGCTACCCGTAAATTCTATGTTGCCAGTCTCGGCCAGTATTATAGTAATATCTCTAAAGTTTAGGGTTGTCTCTTTTGTTCATGTGATGTTTAGTAACTTAGGTAATTCTTATGTCACAAATTTGCAACTAATATTATCACTTGCATACTGTTTGTGTTTACCTCTTACAAATATTCGTTTCCAGACATTCCGTATAGAGGGCACGCTCAGGGCACTTGAGGTTATGGCATGTGATAGATTTGACACTTCAAAAGAAATATAAATACAGATTACACATATGATCCATCAAGTAAATAAATAAAAAAAAAGACTGGTTGCCTCGGTACTTACATGTCAGGAACACGGGAAAACAGTAATGATAAATAATAATAATAAAGCTACAAGACATATGCACTGAAATCAATTACCCTAAATCAAAACACAATGCTACAATAAAAACACTGACGCATGTGTTCGGTCGCACGGCGATGTCATGGAACATACTCGCTGACTTTAATCATAATAAATAAATAATGTGACCCTCAAAAATAAATATGGCCCTGAACATAAACACTGAGAAATAAACACTAGCACATGTGCTGAATCGCATGGGCGATGACACAACAAAGCATCCACTGAATTTAATAACCTAATAACATTTACCTTGAATCTAAATAAAAATAGATCATTAACACATTACCCTGAAATGCACTGCATTGGACGCATTCGTGTAGACACATGGCATGGTGGCTTCGCCTACGATGCCCAAAAATAGCACAGAGATGGTTGACGGCTGTCAGATGGCGACATGGCGAAAGGTCTTAATTATGGAGGACTCTGTCCATGCCATGTTCATCTTAATTTTATGATACTATTGGACATTAATTATGGTATAAGGGGGAACAATGAAACAAAGGGCACAATAAAACAGTGGATATTGCCACCATATTTGAAATGATAGATTGGTGGTGCAAGTGGTGGTTGAAAGTAATACTACACCCATAGAAGATAAGAGTAAGTAGAAGATTTAACATTAATGGTTTCGATGTCACATTGCCAATGCACACGGCTAAAGTTGTTTTTGTAGTGCAGAAGTAAAACTTTGTGTTCTGGATATTTTGCTATTACAAATATTGTTTTTAATGAATGTGTTTGATGATGATACTCTTAGAAATCTGTTATATTACTTCTTATTCAAGGTAAGTTTCAAAACTGCATGATTATATTAACTTAGAGGATAGTTGTGTACACGATCATAGAAGAAATACTTATTAATTCCTTTGTTCCGTTGTACTCCGGTTGTAGTATGCTTTCATTAATTTATGTTAGTCAATTACGTGATGAATTCAAATGCCTGTTGGATGTTTTTGAGCAATGAAAATATGTCTATCAAATATCAATAAATTGCACTAAAAAGCTGTTGAATTAGTTGGTATGGTTTCAACTTGCACAAAGCTGCGACTGCAAAGGAATAAAATATGCAACACTGTTTCGATATGTAAAGAAGAATCAAGTTGCTGGCCCAGAGGTAAGTGTTAGGATGTGCCCACATGAGTGTAGAAAGATTTTCACCAAAGAACAAGAGGATGATTTAGCGAATTATATGTTGAAATGTTCCGAAATGTATTATGGCTTGACAACAAAGGACTGCAGGCATTTACCTTATGAAATGGCACATGTAAATAGATTAACCTGTCCAAAGAATTGGGAAGATAATCACTTGGCAGGCATAGACTGGTTACAAATGTTATGAATAGTCACCCCAACATAAGTCTGTGGTCTCCAGAAACATGCAGCTTGTCAAGAGTTACTTCTTTCAATAAAATGAATGCGAATTTGTTTTTTGACAACCTTGAAAAAGTGTGCAAAGCACATCCAAAACTTGCTGATGGAACCAGATGGTCAACCTTAATGAAACAGCTACATATACAGACTAAAAACCACAGAAAGTCGTGGCTGAAAAAGGATCACTGCAAATAGCAAAATGCACAAGTGCTGAAAGGGGCACAACTGTTTCTACATGTTGTATTGTGTGAGCTAGTGGAAACACAGTTCCTCCTGTAATGGTATTTTCCTGGGTGCATTTTAATCATCAAATGATAAAATTCTCTAGCTGGTACATTAGAACTTGCCGTACCCTCTGGTTGGATGAATTCAGAGCTTTTTATTGAAGTCATGAAGCATTTCGTTCACCATACGAACAGCTCTAAAGATTCCCCCACACTTCTTTTATTTGATAATCATGAGAGTCACTTGTCCCTTGAAGTTATTAATATTGTCAGGGACAATGGGGTAACAATTGTGACCTTCCCTCCCCATTGTTCCCACAGTTTACAACCTCTGGACGTAGCAGTATATAAATCATTCAAGTCTTTCTACAATTCAGCTGTTGATACTTGGATGATGCAACATCCTGGTAACACATTTACAATGTATGACATAGCTGGCATCTTGAAAACAGCACACGAAAGAGGAATTATGCCAGGAAACATTATGTCAGATTTCAGAAAATCACAAGTTTACCCTTTCGATCGGCATATTTTCACGGTCAATGATTATCTTTGCAGTTATGTGAGTGACAGAGGACCACCTGAACACGAACAAGATGAACAAAGTTTGCCAACAACTTCCCTGCCTTCTACAGAAATGGTTCCTACAACAACTCCTTTGCCTTCTACATAAATGGTTCTACCAACAACTTCCCTGTTTTCTACAGTAATGGTTCCAACATCAACTTTAGTACCTTCTAAAGAAATGGTTCTAACAACAATTACCCTACCTTCTACAGAAATTGTTGAGGTTCTAGTCTATGAAGCTGCAGAGAACCATGTTGTTTCTGATGCTGAAAAAGAGAAAATGGCATGTCATTCTTCTGAGCAAAGACACACCAAGCAAAAATGTCACATGATAACTTACAAAAGCCCTGAGTTGTTCAAGAGTTATCCGAAATCATGTAGCTAGAAAGAAATTTAAATCCACTTAAAAATCAGAGCATAATTGCCACTAGTATCCCAGAGAAAATTGCACTTATGACAAAGAAGGAAATAGACCTACTTGGAAAGAAAAGAAAGGGGCCAATAAAAAAGTAGAGACTCTCTGTTTAAGGCATGTAGACAGAGTCCAAAGAGGAGGATAGTCCAATGGAGGTTCATTGTGCAGACTCTGACAATGATGAAGAATTTCTTCGTAATCTGAGAGAAGAAATATATCGTGGACATATTGAAGATTATTGAATGTCATCTCGTCATTTGATATTTTATTCTTATCCAATATGATATTCCTGGCAAGAAAATTAATTTCTACATTGGAGAAGTGATGAAGGATAAAAACGTTGATAATGATTACGAAGTCAGCTTTCTTCTTGAAAGCAACAAAATCGCCAATAAGTTCATAAAACCTCCAATTGAAGACAGAGCATAAGTTAATAATTCTCAAATAAGATATGTTCAGTCGAAGCCCACACATTATGGGCAGACAAAGAGACAAAGGGGTTATCTTTCTTTAGATGTTGAGTTTTCACGTTTAGACATTAATTAAGTGGCTTGAAAGAAAGGCCTTCAAAAGACAGTTGTTTCATTAAATTTTGCTGTAACATGAACATGTCCTGAAGTAGTGTCAAAATGCTTTTCTAATGTGTTATTGTATTCACTGAAATTTTGTTTCATTTTTCCCCCTTACGTGTTTCATTGTGCCCCTATCATTGACACAATAAAACAAATGCAGTGGTTTAGAAAATATGATATTGCAAAGATGTATGTAGCTTGAACTACAATTCTGTTTTTTAAGTTGATAACCCAGTCATATGATTTTTTAAAAACTATTCATGTTAAAGTACATGCATAAAATTTTATATTTTAATTATAAAACTTTTTTGTTTCATTGTGCCTCCATTTACCCTATATAGAAAAGGAGTATTTTTATCTTCTGTCCAAGTAAATCTTTCAATTTGTCTATGTAAACATGCTGAAGAAGTATAAAAATAACTAACATTTTTATGAGCATTATAGTATGCATATTTTTAATTGTACACCAATAATGATTTATAGGAATACCATTAATTAATCGATAATCTAGTAGTCTTTGTAGAGATACTGTATCCAATATTCGTTCTTCATAATCTTGACATGCTACTGCAGTATTTGAATTTATAGTTATAGTTCCTCCTGAATAACTTGGTTTAACAGGTCCACAGCCATACAATTTATTTAAACTTACTGGCGCATGGCCGAAGCCGGTAAAGGTTGTAACAGGATATTTGTGGAGTTGTGATGGTGAAAGTATAGGAATCAAAAGACCCAGGGCACCAAACGATGTCAGGCGACGTCAAAGATGTGGCTGTTCCTCTTAACCTCAGGGTTGCGGGCCGTCGACCCAGGACCAATTTCCTTAGAATAGCTGCTGAATTGTTGTCATCCACCTGCAGATTGTCGCTCCAGATGCAGGTTGTTTCCAAAACGATAGCTAGTCGGTCAGCTATACACTATTGTTGGCATTGGCGGGAAAACATCCTACTCTAAACACTCGCATACGTGGGCTGTCAGGGCCTCCCACACGCCCATACAGGTCGGAACAAATTGATTACACTGAAAAATGAGACTTACGTGCTGAATGTGCGTGATTATTAAGGCCCATACCCTCCAACGCTTGCACGATGAATAAACAACTGTTTCGCACAACAAGTTATTTATTATATTTAATTTACATTCCTTCTCTGAGGGAACTTTACACTAAACACAATCGTCTGATCTGACCGGCCTTGCAGAGAAACCGAAAAATGCCTTACGACAATCAAATGTTTGCTTACACATTAGGCTCCCCGGGGCGATACTACTCCACCGGGGAGTGGAGGTGGCTTGCCGGGTGACGAGATAAACAAAGGTTCCTGTTGATGAAGAGTCTATTGAAAATTACATGTCCGGCTGCAAAAAATTTATGATCGCCTGGCATACGCGGAAAATGCCAGAGCCTATCACACGTACTCTATTAAAAATAAAACCTTGAGTATAATAAAGTCCAAATAACTCCTCATCAGAAGAACAATAAAAACACACTCACCAATACATAACCATAACTAATGTATAGCCAGGAACAAAACAAGGCTTGGATGTAGCCAACTATAAACAAAAAAAACGTAATGCGGCAACTGATGCATAACACATTTCAACACTTCCGCTTGATGTGTATCAGCACTTTTTGTACTGCTAAACAAATGTGAACACAAAAAATAATTAACCCTGAACATGGCCACATGTTGCATCTAAATAGAAAGAAACAAAGCATAAACACATTACTATAATACAGAGACTCAAATCATTCAATCATTTATATTTTTCTTATGTCCCATTTTGTTTGCTCATTCCTCAGATTTCCTTCTGCACACTGATTTATTCAGGACATCAGCTACATTCTTGTTAGTTTCCACATACTTTAAACTGATTATCCCCTTCTCTTTTCTTACCTAATGAAATTATGCCTTACATCAATGTGCTTTGAGCACTTGGAAGTGATTTTGTTATTTGCAAGTCAAATAGCTCCTTGATTGTCCCACTGTATCTCACATGGTTCACACACAAAGTCACTCTGCCCTATCTCCTCCAGCAAACCCTTGACCCACAACACATCCTCCACAACTTCTGTTACTGCGACATATTCTGCCTCCACAGTCGATAGTGCAACACTATGTTGTTTTCTTGATATGTTGTTTCACTGTTCCACCTGCCAGCATTATCACAAAACCACTGTAGGACTTCCTGTCTTCTGGGCTATTTGCCCAGTCAGCATCTGCGTACACTTCTATGGTCTTCCCCTGATTCTCATATACCATACGAAGGTCTTCTGCACCCATAAAATAGCGAAAGATGAGCTTCACCTCCTGCCAGTATTGAAGTGTCGCATTGCTGTTGAATTGACACTGCCTACTAACTGAATATTCAATATCTGGGAATGTACCACTTGCCAAGTATAGGAGGCTTTCAGTAGCTTTCCTGTATACATCTTCAGGAAAAGGTTGGCTTACCTGTGTCTCACTAGTCTGCTTCATTTACAAAGGGGTAGGTAGCTCTCTAGCATTATACATGCCAAACTCTTGCAGAATTTGCCTGACATAATTTTTCTGGCCTATTTCCAGAACATCTTCTCTAGGCCTATTCACCCTCATTGACAAAGGTCGAGTGGTTTTTCCAATAGATCTGATGTCTATTTTCTCTCCCAAATACACTTTTAGCTTTTAGATCTTGTCTCTCTCTCCCAACACAGGTATGTCATCAATATATACTCCAAGTACTAGACCGCCAATTTTGTCAAAATAGGCACATGGGTCATTTTCTAACTGATTAAGGCCAAATTTCCTAAGATGTGTATCTAGATATGGTTCCATTTTCTTCCTGCCTGGTGTAGGCAATATAAGCCTTTTTATACCTTCTCTCGAATTTCTCACAAAAAATTCTGGTTGTTCCATGAAAACCTCTTCTTTCAAGGGGACTATGGCGGTATGCTGCCATCACTTCTAGGTGTTCTTGTTCCCAGTTCCTTTAAACACACACAGCCATCAACAGCCGTATGGTCTCCTTTTTGACAATAGGACTTTATGTTTCTTCGAAATCCTTTCCTGGTACCTGTCCAAATCCCTGTGCCACCAGCCTCTTTCTAAATTTCCATCCTCATTCCGCTTCACCTTGAAAACCCATTTGGAACCTATCACATTTCTCTTCTTTGGCCTTTTGACCAATTTCCAACTGCTGCTTTCTTTAAAACTCTCCATTTCTAATTTCATAGTTTCAATAAATTTGTCTGTATTTGGGCTTGAGAGCGCACTCGCATTCTGTGGGTTCTCGCTCTCAGCACCTTTTGCAACACTGAAAAACTTGCTAGTTTTTGAAGTATTTTTCGTATTTGATCTTCGAACTTTTACTTCTTTGACTGCATGCTCAGAGTCACTTGTGCTGTTTTGTGAAATATTATCTTCTCTTCCAGTTTTCACACAGAGTTCTATTACTCTATTTCTAGGTTGCTTTGTTAGGTCATCTGGATTGTTCTCACACAATTCTTCGGTCATTTCTTCCTCTAGGTTAAATATTCCATCTTCAACCTCAATATGCAGAATTTCGTATTCTTTGTGCGTTTCCTTTGCATACTGTGTGCTGTATTTAAACGGAAACACGTCCTCTTTAAAAACCATGTCTCTTGAAACAATTATATGCTCTCTTTTCAAGCTCCAAAGACGATAAGCCTTCAGACCTTCCTGGAAACCAAGGAAGATACATTCTTCTGCTCTAGGTTGTAACTTGTCCTTTGCCAGAGTTACTTTCCAAGCTTGACAGCCAAACACCCTTAGTTTTTTCACCTTATTTTCTGTCAACGTTTCTGCAAACCATAGTTGATAAGAGATTTGCCCCCCAATGGCCTTTGATGGACACGTGTTTTTTAAATAACATGCTGTTGACAAAGCTTCTGCCCAAAATCTCGAGAGAGGGCCAGATAAAAATTAGTATGCACCTGACCATGTTCATGAGTGTTTAGTTTACTCTCTCTGCTCTGCCATTTTGTTGTGGAGTATAGGGTGTTGTTAGTATATGTGGCGCTTCGCTGTATTCTTAATGTTTCTTAAATTCAGTATATATGAACTCTCCTCCATTTTGTGTCTGTAATGCAGTCAGTTTTCTTTCCTGCAGTTTCTCGACACTACTTTGGAACTTGCAAACCTCACTGAATGTGTCACTTTTATCTTTCAATACAGTAACATGAGTATACCTAGCGCTATCATCAATAAATGTCACAAAATACTCAGAACCTCCGAGTGAAACTGGGGAACTTTTGCCCACAACATCTTAATGGACAAGATGTAATGGCTCCAATGCCCTACTACAGTTCTGTAATTTTTGGTGTTTCATTTTTCCTTCCAGACACACATTGCATCTCTCGGAAGATACCCCTTGAAGGTCACTGACTTGTGGCAATACCTGTAGATGCCCAAATCTTCTGTGCCAAGCTTAATACATTACTGTAGATTTTGCTGTTGCATGTACATTTTCCTGAGCTGCTACAAATGTCTCAAATTCAACAATATACACATTATGTTCACTACCACTTAGTGCCTTAAATATTTCAACATTATCATCCAACTCTGGCACACACCCATGTATGATTCTAATTTCCATTCCCTTGGCATCCAGCCGTTTCCCAGATATTAAGTTATTACACAAATCTAGAACATAAAAAAATCACCTAGTTCAATTGTCCATCCTCCATGCTTTTCCTTCAAGTTCATTTTCACCATCCCTACGCCTTTTATTTTTACCATTTGTCAATTTGCCACTTCTACTCCCCTATGTACATCACTGTTGAAGTTTCTCATAATATCACTATTTGGTGTCGTGTGATGTGATGCTGCTGTGTCCAGTGACCAACGTTGCTTATCATCTGGCATTTTTATGGTGCTAGTATATAAAGCCTTAAAATTATACTGAACAGTTTGTGCATTACCTAGCTGATGCCCTTGTTTGCCATATCCTGGCTCTTGTTTCTGGTCTTTCGTTTTTGTAGCATTAGCCTGCCTGGCATTGGTGAAAAACCTGGATATGTGTCCTGGCTCATTATATGCCAAACAAATAATGTTTCTTTGATCTCTTGGTTTGAAATCAAAATTTCTCTTGGTGTCAAATTGTGGTACCTGTTAAGGAGTTTCAGTTTTACTGCCATGGCTTTGGCCCTTTCTATTGTCTCCTTTAGATCTTTATCTCTCTTTATCCTATTCTCCTCAAAGAGCAGTTTAGCCTTCACAACTGCTGGAGTGAGGTTTCCTTCATCATTTTCCATCGCTCTCACTAACCCATTATTTTTTTCTAATGAGAGCCCCATTAAGAAGAACATTGCCAGTGACTTATCCGTGAAATGCAGCCCCCCTTTGATTAGTCTTCGGTTTAGGTTCTGTATTTTAGACATTTATTCCTGCATTGTGATATAATCTGTTTTTGTAGTGTTCACCATTTCCTTAAGAATTATAATCATATGAAGCAACCCATAATTTGCGTGAATGCCTTCAAGACTTTCCCATACTTCGTTCGCTAGTTCACACCTTCCTATGTCATCGAGATAGGTATAATTTACCACCAAGATTAATAAACTTAAAGCTTAGTCATTTTCCCTTCTTTTCTCAACAGATAAATTCTTGATATCGACTTATTTTGAAGCAGCGACCACCGGCAGGTCTGGAGTGCTGGGTCCGCTTTTAAAAGGGTAGCATTAATTTGCAGTGACATTCTGTTGTACCCTCGCAACAATAAAACTGTCACTTATTGACGAGACGAGTTTTATTGCATTTACTCTCCTGTGTATATCGATAACTGCTCCCTATACCAGAATCATTATTAAGTGTATTTTCAGTGTTATATGTTTTGCTTTTACGCATCCTGCCTCCCTTAAGAAGAGTAAAATCAGTGCTTGTGTCGGCATGCGAAATGGCCAACAACTTCGTCCCTTAGAAAGGGTTTGAATATAATCAATGTAATTCAATTGGTAATTACATTAACGCTCCTTCAATTTGACTGAGTATCCTGAGTTAGCCTGTATTGAAAGGCTATGTTACACCCCCTCCCCACTCCAGCATCATGAAGAACTGCTGATCGGCACCAGTAGATACGCCAGGCTCGTTGGCCGAAGAGGACGCGAGCACTTCCTAGCCTGCGAAGTCTCTCCTCAGTCTGCAAAGACTCTCCTTAATCCGCAAGGACTCTCTTAGTTTACTAAGAATTCCTCAGTCTGGACAAGGGTTTTTTCAGTCTGCGAGGATTCTTTCTCCTCTCCCCGACCAGCAACACGGCGCACCATCCACTCCATGGACTGTGACGACTGCATCCTCCACATCAGCTTGCAAATGGCTTTCCTCAACTGCACCTGTTGACTGCGAGGACAACAACTCCTTAGTTCAAGGTAAACCTACTCCACATACCCGCTAACCCTTACACAAGTCAACTTCCGTGACTCCGTGGTAACAAACCATTACATCTTAGTTTACCTCCTGATAAACTCCCGGTAAATTTCAGTACGCTGTGAAAGTGAGTTTAAATTACCGTCGAATTTTTCCGAAGGAATTTTTAATAATTCACTTTCTCTAGGCATGCTTTCGCATATTTCTTTCGTAACATAGGTTTATAATATTGTTTAGCCAGTTAGCTAATTATAATCAATTTGTAATTTGATATTAGCTGGGATTTTCCACAGTTTCCATATCTTATGTAATAAACATGTCGAACATAATTGTCTGTTTACCTTCTTTGTTAGTTAGTTTCCCATTTTATTAGATTCTGTGTAACCCAGAGTAGGTTACGGCATAAGGAACGCCACGCCCTAGCGAGGCCCGAAATCACCGACCCCCTCATCCGTATTATGTCAGAAGTTGAACTCCTGCCGCAGAGTAACGAAGCCATCTCTCTGCCAATCTCGTCCTTTGTAATCCTCGAGCATGCGCCCCTGTTAGATCAGAATCTAGGCACCTGTTGGCCTGGGTAACCTACAGGAGATTATGTCGCCCAAGTGGAGCAATCACATTTATAGCATGTGAAGAAACTAGTCACTTATCACAAGCAAGGACCAAGAGTCAATGGAAGAAAAATTTACCCAGTACATTAAACGACGATCAATAAAACTTCATAGAAGCATTATCTGTTGGACAGTTTCTCTCTTCATATCCTCCTAGGTCATTTCAAGAGGTTATTAATAATGGTTGGAAAGTGACAATCAAAGAATAAACTAAGACTTAAGAAGAAAATAAAAGATGAGAATTGGTATCACTTCCAAAGAATGTGGATGTGATAGATAGCAAGTGGAGCTTCATAGAAAAAAAAAATGGAAAAATGTGACGAAAGCTTTAGTAGCAGACGGTTGTTTCCAATCTGTGACAGAATACTTGAATGCTCCAGTTGCAAGGATGTCTATCATCAGAATTCTTTTGGCATTAGTTGTTGGAAGAAATTTGAAGATTTTACAACTAGATGTGAAATCAGTGTTTCTGAATGGATTTCTGAAAGATCCCGTATACATGGTTAACCCAGAAAGTGTTGTCCCAGGAGACACCCAAGAATGTGTTAAACCAAGTGGAGTCCCAGGAAGTGTAATTAGCAGCCCAGAAAGTGTAAATCCAGGTGATGACATAGGGAATTTCGACTTCCAAGTAGGTGTTATTTCAGGACGTGTCCCAGGAAGTGGTGGTGACAAGATTCGTGAGACTTATAAGTATAAGTTGAGTGAGAAGTGTATGATTGGCTGCAGGCTATTAAAATCACTGTATGGTTTGAAAGAGTCTCCAAAAATGTGGGTTGAGAATTTCAACGAGTGTTCAGTTGATCTGGTCTTTAATGGGTCCACTGTTGATCAATTTTATTATTTCAATAAGTCATCATTTATTTTAATTTATGTGGATGATGTAATCATAGTGTCTGATGATGAGGTGTTAAGATTGAGTTGATGAAATACTTTAAAAAGAAAGTGTTTTTGTAATAACAAACACAATACATTTTTGGGAATAGAGATGGAAATAACTGAAAATAGATTAGTACTAACTCAGACGAAATTAATTGATAAAGTTTTGTCTCAGTTTAATGACAGACTGCAACCCATTGTTTATTCCAATCGACACAGAATGATGTCATTACTTCAGATGAGATATGCAATGTACCATACAAAGAAATACTTAGAAATATGATGTACTTATGTCGCCCTCGCTGTCCCGCTCGGGATGCAGCTCATTGATGCTCTGCTCGTGTATAAGGCCATGCATGATCATGCGTTCAGTGTGTGGGTCAACCAAGTCTTTCATCCACGAGCGGGTCAGTGAACTGCACATGATCCGAATGGCCCGTGTAATGACGAGTAAACTCAACCTTGTGTTTTTACACTGTTAATATAATATATTCCACTGAAAGCAAAGTCTCAAATATAAATGGGAAAGTGTTATCTTCCTTGTGCTCCCCATAAATAAAGTGTAGCAAAACAACGTGGGTTAAGCATGTTTAATAATCGCAGATTTGAGACACTCTAAATTCATAATATATTTTTGCAGTCTTCATGTCACGTTTATTTTGTTTGAAAGGGCATATTTCAATTTCTCAGAATTTGTCAATGTGTAGAGTAAACAATTTCAGCAGTTCCAGCATCCGCCATGCCAAATGCCCAAACTTAAATTCTTCAACATATTATTAGACTGTAATTTTAATATTATAGTCTTATTTTGAATGCCAGTGTTTATGTTAAATTTCTTGTTATATTTTATTATGATTTTCTACATGCTTTGTCAGCCTAGCCAGGCTTTCTCACGTAACTCTTATTTTTCAGACACGCATAGCAACAATAACTGTGGACTTTAATTAAATGATTTCTTACATCGAAATTTCTTTCATTTTTCATCGTTATATTGTTCTGTGTCTTTGAGTGTTCTATCAGGTATACTTGTTCAAGTGTATGTATTTTCTATTTCCCTTACAGTGCTGGCAGGAGATCTTAGTCAGGTTAATGGGCTCTCCGAGCTGCCATCTTTAGCCTTGATCTGCAGGCCAAAGATGATAGATGTGTGTCGCACGCCGTGGAAGCTCTCAATACTTTGCATCGACCATGTTAGCTGAAATAGTAAGTTTTTAAGTACCGGAACTGTTTAGTGGTTTTTGCTCCTCCCGCATATTTATTCTCCTCTCCGTCATACTCGCAGCCCCGAACAGTGTAATGTCTTTAAGTTTCCACTTGCTCAACAGTGCTTTTGTCCATAACGACCGATGGCAGGCCTAATATGCCATGCTCGCATCAGGCGAGGGTCGTGTATTGTAAGTAAATGTATTCTCGTTCTGCAATATATGCTTTCATTAGCCCATTCCAGAAACCCAAATGTTCAGTTTATTTACAGTGCAAAGGTGTAAAGTGAACTCTTGTCTTAATTATTTCGTTAACATGTGCTGTGAGGGAACTACCACATGGCTGTCAACCTGCTACTGCCCTGAGATATATGTCTCCACGTGCTCACCCATGTCGCAGATAAGCTGGCTCCCTTGGGAAAAAATTTAACCTCTTTACTATATTTCTCGCCATGAAACAGGGTTTCTGTTAGAAGTAAATTGTTATAGACAGGTTATTACTGCATTTAATGACAGTGATAATCATCAGCAAACACAGTACACTAGCCGGGTAGACATGTTTCTGTAACAACCAAAAAAAGTTAACATGTAAAACAGGTAGTCCAAACCTAAGAAAACAGAACTATTTTATATTACCACAATTCCAATACCCTCACTTAATATAATGTCCTACAGCTGTACATTTACACATGAAGTAACAATCCCCTTAATCCCCATGTCATGGACACAATACACATGTTTAGGGTCTGATAAATGTTTTCTCAGAATGTCTGTAACAATTGTATCTTTTGGCAAGTATTCTACTATAATCTGCTTGTCCTCTATTGTGTCCCTAATGAAGTGATGTCTTATGCCTGTAAGATTGGTACACGTATGGAACACTGGGCTGTACAGCAACTTCTGTGCACTGTGGTTGTCATTGAAAATGGTTATGGGTTTCTTGCTACTGCAATTTCACTCAGGAGTCCCTTAAAATGAATGGATTATTTCGTCACCTCACTCATTATTAAATATTCAGTCTCGACACTGGAGAGTGCTACAGTTCTTTGTCTTCTTGAATCCCAGCTGACCGCAGCACCATGCATCTTGAGCACGTAGGCTGTGTATGATGTCCGGTTCGATTAATCTCCTGCCCAGTCCGCATCCACGTAGACAATGATTTCTTCCTCAGTCTTCTTGAATACTAGGGCATAATACTTCAATACCCTCTTTGCTTTAGTCTCTCCAGTGTTCAGGGTCTTGGCAGCTATTAAACTGGCTCAAACCACTCACTGTATGGACAGTATCCAGTCTGGTGCAGACAGCAAGGTACATTATGCACACCCATTACTGCTGATACGGCTGGTTTGATGTAATCATTTCTTAATTGGTCGGCTTGAATGGTTTACCACTTGAGTCCACAGGAGCTGCCATGCCCTGCAATCAAGCATCCTTTACCTCTCCAATACATAATTTGAGTATTTTCTTTGGTCACGGCTGATTGTCCTAGCCTCCTTGTTTCTGATCACTCTCATCCCAAGATGTTATGTTGATTGTAGTTCTGTTATAACTATTTAAGTATAGAGATATAAATGTTTGATGTTACTACCTATTTTACATTGTAAGTCTTCCTGGTTTTGTATTACCCAACCAATGTTGGCAACATGTCAAATGGCAAAGGCAATCATTAAAGGTGGACCTGAACTAGAACATATTGTGTGTAATAGATTATTATAATCCGATTAATCCTACTTAAGATCATAACATGGCACTGCAGACAGAGTGAAAGTGACTAATGTGTTTCACGTGGTAAGTAATGATGCTTAAGGTTAACTCGAACAGTGACTGAAAATAATTCTAGTAATTATAAACCACTTCGCTAGCGGAACGACTAGGAAATGTGTTTTGCATTTCCTAGTTCAGCTAACAGTGAAAATATGTTTGTGCATTAGAGATCTAATATGGAAAACCTTAAGCCGCCTGGTGAATTGAATCTGTCGAGAGAAGTGAGTGTGAATTGGAAACAATAGAGGCGGAAGTTCGAGATTTACATGAAGGCCTCGGCTGGCTTAACAAAATAAGATGTAGTGAAGGTATCCATATTGTTAAATGTTATTGAAGATGAAGCACTACAGGTTTATGAAATATGGGACCTCGCTCCAGAAGAAGAAAAGGACTACAAAACTGTATTGCAAAATTTAGAGATTTATTTAAACCAAAGTTCAATATATGTGTGGAAAGACACAAGTTCAACAAAAGGGCACAAGTGAAAGTCGAGAAGATAGATGACTTTGTCACAGACTTATGTAAGTTATGTGCTACCTGTGAACTTGGAACTCTAAGGGATTCGTTAATAATGGATCGCGTTGTAGGTGGTGTATGTGATAGCAAGGTTAGGGACAGAATGTTGCGAGAAACAGAAGTAACAGTAGACAAGGTGGTCGCCATCTGCAAGTTGGCTGAGTAGACGGAACAATAGTCGAAGTAAATGGCAGCAGAAGATGGTGCTACAGCAGTAGTGCAGCATGTAAAACAACATGATAATTTAACGAACAAACAGGATTTGCCAGATGAAGACAACGCCTCAGCATCAGTGCAGAGCATGTGACCATGCACGAGTGCTACAACAGCACCAGAGGGCAACACAACTACAGGGACCGGACAGCTACCAGTGGAAGGGTCCGAAGTTTCATCAGGGCAAGCAACACACACCAGAGGGATGGTGTAATGTACAACATGGACAATGGATCAATGGTAAAAGGTAGGGAGTCAACAAAATTTATTGACTGTGATCACTGTGGAAGAATGCATCAGTATAGAAACTGCACAGCTTGGCAAAAGATTTGTAGGAACTGTCATAAACTAAATCATTTTGCTAGTATGTGTAGAGTAGATAATGTTCATAGTGTACAGGAAACCAGTCTCTCGCAAGCATGCAGTGAAGACTCTAATCACACAGTTTTTGTTGAAACTGTGAGTGAAGGGAAATGCCAGGGAGAATGGCATGAAAGATTAGGGTAGCATATGGTCAATGGGTAATATGAAAATGTTATCCCAAAAAATGTATTTCGTGTATTAAAGTTGAGATCGAATCCCTTTTTCCCAAGTACAACTAGATTGAAATCATATTCCGATTCTCAGCTAGAGGTTCTGGGTAGGTGTTTTTAAAAGTGTAAATATAGAACAATTTACAAGTTCTAGACTTTCAGGTTGTTAAAGTATATCATGTACGACCAGTGCTTGGACTTCCAACAATTAAGAAATTCAATTTGCTACAAATGGTATACAAATGGTATAAATGGTGTTGCTGGAAGGTGAAAAATACAAAAATGTAGTTGGAGGCTTGGGCTCGAACGAAGTAAGACCAAATGTCTTAAAACTAAACGTGGATGTGCAACCTAAAGTTGTACCATATCAAAAGGTACAATTTGCACTGAAAGAGAGTTTCAAAAATGAGTTACAGTGCATGGTAGAGTTGGGTGTTATTGAACTGGTTTTGGAACCTACTGATTGGGTTAATCCAGTTCTTGTAGTTCGAAAACCTCGGGTCCATTAAGGGTGTGTCTGTACCCACAACAACTAAACAAAGCAGTGAAAATAGAGTATTGACAGTTACCAAAATATGAGGAACTTGCTGTAAACATGAAGGGCGCTACTGTTTTTAGTACTTTAGATGCCAATCAAGGTTTTTGGAAAATATAACTAAGCGAGGAAACTAGCAAGTTGACAACATTTTATACCACTGCTTATGGAATGATGAAATTTCGTAGGCTGCCCTATGGTTTATCAGCAGCACCTGAAATATTTCACAAAATATTTAGTGAGTTGTTTAGTGGTCTGGAGGGAGTGGCAGTTTATATAGATGATGATGTAGTTTGGGGGAAAGACAGGCAAGAGTATGATGTGCGTCTAGAGAAAGTATTACAGAGAGCAAGCGACAATAATGTGACATTTAATTACAGTAAGTGCAAATTATCTGTCTCTAAGGTTAAATATGTAGGTCATGTAATCTCACGTAATGAGGTGGGGATTTATAGCGATAAAGTGTCGGCCATCAGGAATATGGCTAGCCTAACTAGTGTTGAGGAATTAAGCAGGTTTCTGGGAATGCTAACATATGTGAACTAGTTTGTACAAACCTAGCCCAACACACAGCAGTCCTGTGGTAGCTGCTCAAAAAAGGGATAGGAAGGCAGTGGCTGCACATTCATGAGGAAGCATTTCAAAATTAAAAAAAACAATTTGGTTACAACACCACTCTTGCAGTATTTTAATTGACAGGAATCGCTTACTTTGTCAGTGGATGCATCATCTGAAGGATTAGGAGCAGTAATCATGCAAAATTCTGGCCCAATAGCATATGCATCCAAATGTCTGAGTGAAAGTCAGAAAAATTATGCATAGATAGAAAAATAAATGCTTGCCATTGCATATGGGTGTGTGCGTTTTCATCAATACATTTATGGTAGGAAAGTCAAAGTAGAAACGGATCACAAACCACTTGAAGCTTTCTTTCAGAAACACCTACACAAATATCCCCTTTGTTTACAACATATACTAATTTGGTTACAGGCATATGATCTGGATATCAAATATAAACCAGGTAAGGAGATGTAGGCAAATCAGGAAGACAAAGACATTAGCCTTTCAGAGCAGGAGGTTAAGGCACAACAAGATATATGTATTCATTTAGTTAGGGCCACCCCAGAAAGACTGTAGGAAATTACAGATCTGACAAGTAGAAACACAGTGTTACAAAATTTTTTCGGGTGGTACATTAGTCAGGGTTGGCCAGACCATATCAAGCAGGTGGAACTAGAAGTCAGACCATACTGGCCTTTCAGGAAAGACCTGACATGGTATGATGGGATCATATACAAAGGACAACAAATTTTGATACCACTGGAGGTCAGAAAATAAATGCCTGGGTGAGTTCACTACAACCACATGGGAGTGGTTAAAACACTCAGTAGGGCGAGGGAAAGCATTTCTGGCCAGGTATGAGTAAAGAAGTAACAGACTTAGTACCGACAGATTTGTATAACATTCAGAATGTTCCAGAATAACAATACTAAAGAAACACTAAACAATAGAGACATCCCAACAAGAGCATGGCAACAGGTACATACAGATTTATTTGAGATCCAGACATATACATATCTACTGTTAATAGATGCTTACTCAAGATTCCCAGAGGTGAGGTTGCTGAAGGATTTGACAGGGAAGACAGTAGTTGACAACATTATGAGTATCTTTGCAGCCAACGGAATACCACATATAGTATACACTGATCAGGGGTCACACTTTGTAAACAAGGACTTTATGAAGTTTGCAACTGACTGGCTTTTTAGTCACATAAATAACAGTCATAAAGCAATGGTCTTGTAGAGAGGCATGCACAAACAATAAAACGTATATTCAAGAAAGCAACTCAGAATGGGAGAAACATTTACTTAGCACTACTAGAATACAGAAACGCGCAAAATGAACCAGGGTTGCCAAGTCCCTCACAGTTGCTCAACAGCAGAAGGCTAAGGGGATTAGTATCCATGTCTGAATCTGTGCTAACACCTAAGATTGAGACTAGCATAGTTAGCAAGCTGGAACAACTTAGACTACAGCGAAAGGCACAGTATGACAGACAGGTGTGAGATTTACCAATGTTTCAGGCAGGGCAAAAGGTTAAAGTTATGGTAGGGGACACTTGTCAAAGTGGGGTAGTCATGGGGCGGTTGCAAAGGCCAAGATCGTATAAAGTTTTAATGGAGACTGGGCACTTACTAGAGAGAAATAGACGACACATGATAAAGGATTCGAGATATAAAAAATTGTCTAATTTTGAGGACATGGACGCAGTCTTGACTGTAGAGAGGGGAAA
Source organism: Dryococelus australis (assembly GCA_029891345.1). Classification (NCBI taxonomy): domain Eukaryota; kingdom Metazoa; phylum Arthropoda; class Insecta; order Phasmatodea; family Phasmatidae; genus Dryococelus; species Dryococelus australis. The sequence continues at coordinate 77,621,687 of CM057000.1, forward strand.
CAAAACGAACTCATTCAATGAACAGCTGTACAATGAACAAAGTATTTCAGATGGGCGCAGGTCAGGAGATAATTCTACAGAACTGGCTGAGAACACAACACAAGACTATGTAACTAAGTCAGGGAGAATTGTAAACCAGGTAGTTAGGTTTAAGGATTATGTAACATAAAATATGTCATTGTTAGAAAGTTTATTCAGTAGTATTTTTCAATGTCTAAAGAACAGCAATTTTTGTAAGGTAGAAGTTATTTAGATTGCGTGTGACTTAAATATATTATCTAGTGTAGAATAGTACTGTATTTTAAGAGGGGAGATGTTATGTTGAGTGTAGTTATATTATAACGACTTCAGTATAGATATATAAATGTTTAATATTATTACCTATCGTACATTGTACGTCTTTCTGGTTTTATATTAGCCAACCAAAGTTGGCAACATGTCAAATGGCAAAGGCAATAATTAAAGATGGACCTGAACTAGAACATGTTGTTTGTAATAGATTATTATAATCCGATGAATCCTGTGGAAGGACATAACACAAGGCACTCTTGTCCTTCACCAAGATCCCTTGACTTGAACCTTGTGCGAAGCTCCTAAACAAGTTTCATCTTGTGTTTCTCGTTTTTGCTAAACACAAAATGATGATCAACCTAAAGGGCCACGATTACCAGTGCCTCTTTGCTTCCCTTCTGATAAACACATGGTTTGTGCTTCAATCTTGTGAATACTACATCCAAGATGGTCTTGTAAATCTACTGGTTCCATACCCGAGATGCTTGATTCCGGCCATAGATGTTACAATTCAGCTACCAATATTTTCGTTATAATTCCATACTTTATTGTATATATTTGCAATATAATATTTGCATTAAAAACCTTTTTGAGTGTATTAATATATCATTTCGTAAAAATCTGTTTTCAGAGATGGCATTTGGTCGATACAGAAATAGTAAGGTATTGCTGTAGCTAAAAACTGATGTATTATTAAGCTTATTAGGTATATTTCCTTTGAATAATTATTCATGGAACAGATCATCCATTCGGTCGGCTTATTTTTGCATACTGGTGACAAAATCGGCCTTAAACGAAATTTTTGTGTTTCGTGAACTTTATCTAACTTTAGCTGAGACCGAATACACGTGAAGTACATACTTGTCCGTACCTGTCCCCGGAAGTTACATTGTAAGTTGCAGTCCGAACTGCCAGTTAAGTATGGAAATATACAGGTAAACAAAGTTGTATAAGTCTCGCAAAATTTCGGAATATGTAGTGCCATTTTGAGAAGAAATTTGTAGGTTAAAAATGATTTCCAACATAGTTATTTTATTTAAAATTTTGGCATGGACTGCATCCTCCAGCCTTAAGTCTGTTTAACACACTGCCCAACAATTTCTGTGCCACGTGTAGGCGTTGTAGCCGAAGCCACCGTCCCACATGTGTACACGGATGTGTCCAGTGCGGTGAAGTTTACTGTAATGTGTTCATGTATTATTTTTCTTTAATTTTGAGTCAGAGTAAAAGTTATTAAATTATATACTAAGAGATACCGGCCAAAGGTTGTTTTGCATTTTTCATGACACCGGATCGCTTCCAGCAACTGCCACATTGTGACACTGCCACCAGTAAATATCCGGTGTTTTTCTTAATCTGTGATAATAGGCCAAGTAGGTACGATGTTGACCCAGAAGACTGGCCGTCGTGCATCGGAGAACGCCTAGGAGACGCCGAAGACTGGTGGTGAGGAGTCGACCACTGCGGAATGACATGGTGGGAGTTAAGTCTCATGTTTACGTGTCGTTTTGCCAATATGTCCAACCAAAGATGAGAGTAGGTCGCCTTCAATGCTATCCAGCCTTTCTGTCAGGGTTTAATTACACTATCGACTTCAAAAAGTGTACCGAAAACAGTATGTAGACTGCCTCCCTTGAGCCCCAATCAACAGCAACAGTTACCCTGCTAGTGCGATCAACAATGAAGTGAAGCAGCTCTGCCATGCTACCATAGAACAAATCAGCATCCCGACTGTAATTGACCAACTTTTGAAAGAGGAAACATAGAAGAATGCTATCTTATAAATGATTATGAAATCCTTACAAGATGAAAACACCAGTGAACCAGAATACATAATTGAAAGTGGTGTTCTTTTCCGTGGTCAACGAGTTGTACCAGCTAGCCTACAGTCAGCTGTTCTGAACGAATTACATCGAACTCATGTGGGTACCACAAAAATGAAGCAGCTAGCATAGGCATATATACTGGAAGAAATTTGACTCAGATACCGAATATCTTGTCCGTAGTTGTTCACAATGTACTGCTACCAACCAGAAAAGTTCAGCCAAGGCACCAAGTCATCCTTGGGAGGAACCAGAACATAACTGGCAACGATTTCATATAGAAATGCTGGCCCTTACCAATACCATCATATTTCGGTAGGGATAGATACCAAATATAAATGGGCTGAGATTGTTCCATGCTCATCAGCGCCTACATCAAGTCAAGTAAAGAAATCCTAACTGATATATTTTCAAGGAATGGGCTTCCAGAAGTTATGGTATTGGACAACGCAGCGACCTTCACTAGTAAAGAATTTGCCCAATTCTGTATAGAAGCAGCTATCTTTCAGAAATTCTGTGCAGCAGGACACCCAGCAACTAACGCCTTGTGGAACACAATGTACAAACACTGAAACATCGATTAGTAACCACTTCAAACCAGAATATGCCTATCCATCAAAAAGTTGGGGAAATATTTTTTCGCTACAGGGGTACACACTTGAGTAATCATAAGTCTCCTGAGCAACAGAACCTAAATCGACAGATTCGAATTTAACTGAATGCGACGAGGGCGATAAAATTCCACGAGTAACCAGCTCCAACTCAACCAGCACGCCATTTTAGTGACGGAGAACATGTATTAGCAAGATACTACTGGAATAACAAGACTAATTGGAAATGTGGAAAAGTCTTGAAAAAAAACTGGGAAAGCTACATTATCTAGTGGAGCTTGATAACGGTTTCCATCTTAAAAGGCACATCGACCAACTCCGATCAACAGAGGTCCCGCTTCCAGCCAGGAAAACAGTTCATTTCGATCCGCAACCCAAGAGTTCTATGATCGATGATCGTCATATAAACAAACCAAACCTAGGTGATCTAACAGAAATCATGGAGCCAGATGTGCTACTACACGAGGCGAAACAGCCTGGCCCGATCGAAAAGAAGAACAGGTACCAGACGTGGACCTCCAACCACGGAAACAGCCGGCCTAGCGAAAATGTCCCCAGCGAGAGTGTCGGTTCCCTGCTTATCTCAGGGACTAGTCTTTATTAAGGGGAGGTCCCCTATAACAGGGGAAAATAGTGTCGTGTGCACTCCCTAGAATTGCACCGTCACCTTATGCGTTATTCCGTGCATTTCTCTTTTCTTATCAGTTATCTGTGGAGTTAGAGAGAAAAAAAAAAAAAAAACATAACGTGTTAATATATGACAATGTGAAAATATGTAATTCTCAATCAGTTATGAGTTAATGAATTATCAATGTGTTGTCTGCATTGTTTCATTAATTATCAGCCACAACAGTAGTACTTCTTAATGTAATGTCTATTTTTTTTTTGTTATAGTTGGTTCATAAAATAATTAAAAAAATATATAAACATCATCATAATTACCATCAGGCACAGTATATAATAAACACCAAAGTTACTCTAAGCATTCAAAGCAACCCGTTTAACGACAAGTAAACGGGTGTATCTGGTCACATGACCGAGTTTTCCTAGTTAACTATACCAGGTTACTTTTCGTAAGTGCCTAGGGTCTTATTTATAGAAGTTTTTAGTCCGGGCTAAGGAAATATTATCCTCCGACCGAAACTTGTTGTATACAGAGAGCATTATTATTGCTAGCCCGAGGATCACTTTGTGTTAGTACGGCCTAACTGTTAGTCAAAACACTGCGAACATAAAATACAACAGTTTCGTTAATATTACATGCCAGTGAAAGTCAGTGTCCGAACTCAGTTATATAATTTCATCCTTGCATACTTCACTTACCTCTTGCACCAAACTTGATGAATTTCGATAATCAGTATTGTTGGCTTCGATTCCAGTTATTAGCCAGCCAGCCACAATGTTCATGTATTACAACTAAGAAATTGATAACTGCTGAAGGTTTTAGGGATTAAATAAACTTTTAAATATTGTTTCATTTATATTGACATTTATTGTCTTGCATTATTGTATGTAAGGGTAGTTTGGATAGGTTTTTTTTTTATCTTAGCTTCTGTAGACTAGGAACATAGGCCTAATACGAATTTATTGCATAGGCCTTTCTTTAAGGCGAAACTTGTGATAATTATTCACTCAATTAAAAGTCTATGTCGTTGAAGTAGTAGTGTTTCCCTATTGAACTGTGAACTGACACACATCAAGGAAAGGTTACAGGAAAATATTTAGTGTTCTGGGAAAATTTTGGGTTTGGGTGCAAGCACTAGAGAGCAGGTTGGGTTCGTGATGGCCATCCTGGAAGTCTTCTACCGATGGCTGTGAAAGGGGCGACGAAGTGATTACCATGCTTACTCCTCAAGATGGCGATGAACTTTGCAGGGCGATATCCAATAGTGCCTGGGCTAGTGAGGACTGTCAGCCTCCCCCATATGCCAATACATGTGCATATGTGGACTGTTGTTTCCCCAACACCATTAATATTTACGTAGTCAAAATAAGTTATTTTCATATGCAGTCGAGAAGTGGCTGAATTAAATAAAAACCTCCATTACACAGTCACATGGTTTATTTAATTCATTCCTCTATACAGAACACTGATAAGAATGGTTCGCCCTTGAAGCCAGGTGAGCTCTTATAGTGTGAAAATGGCCGAAGGCCTACATAGAGTTACATACTTAAATATAATCCAGTCGTGTACAATAGGACTGGGTTGTGAGGTGGCGGTGATTCCGGGCAGGCAACAATCAAATGGTTACAGTTATTCTTACATTAAACAGAAACTAAACGATGATCGGCGATAAAAAAAATACTTGAATTGCCTGGAGCCCCATAGTATGACGGCCACCCCATATAAATCCGAAATCCAGAACTGACAAAACTTGGGCGTCTTATTAGACACAACTGTCGCCAACATGTCACGTGACTTGTAGTTATTATGAAAATGATAAATGAATTGGATTAAATAGCCGCGAGGCTAATGAGATGGGATCATAAAAATATGCTTCGAGAATGAGCCACAACTTACTTATAAAAAAATAACATAAACTAAAACTCCGTTCAACCACATTGCACAAGTGGTAAACTAACCTCACTTTTAGGGTGATGTATATTGGCATTTTCTAAGGGCTGTGGCTCTTCCCTCTCTCAACTATTTTTCTAAATCGTAATATTAAAAACAAAACATCCAAGAGTTATGAATTGCCCTCAAAAACAAACATAACAAATTTATTGACTTTTAAAAATTACCGGCCACATGGTCGGGAGCACTGGTTGGTTCTGCTAGCCGAACATTCTATGTTGCCAGTATTTTAGAAGTCTGTAAAGTTTTGGGTTGTCTTTTTTGTCCATGTGTTGTTTAGTAAGGTAAAATTCTTATCACAAATTTACAATTAATATTATCTCTTGCATACTGTTTGTGTATGTCTTATGCGTGTTCGTTTCCGAACATGCAGTATAGTCGGCATGCTCAGTGCACAGGCCATTATAGCACGTGAAAGATATGACAATACAAAATTAATAAAGACGAATACAGATTACTCTACACATATGACCCTTCAAGTAAATTAATAAATAAGATACTGTTAGTCTCGGTACTTTCGTGTTAGGAACACAGGGAAACAATAATGATAATTAATAATAAAACACAACATAACTTAAGCAGTGAAATCAATTACCATAAATCAAAACATAACACTACAATCAAAACACTGGCATGTGCATTGGTTCGCATGGACGATATCAAGCATCACATTTGCTGACTTTAATCATAATAAATAAATTACATGGCCCTCAAATATAAACACTGAGAAATAAACAGTGTCAAATGCTCAGGATCGCACGGGCGATGACACAACGAAGTTCTTACTGTTATTTAATAACTAATAACATTAACACTGAATAAAAAAAATAAAACCTGATGACATTACACTGAACAGCACCGCACTGGATGCATTCTGTACACACGTGGGATAGTGGCTCCGGCTACAACAGCCACACATAGCACAGAAATGGTTGGGCGGCTCTCAGATGACAGTGTGGTGAAAGGACTTAAAGATGGTGGACACTGTCCAATCCACTCGCCCTCTCCTTTCGAGGCAGTTCACTCGACGTCAGCAATCTTCTTTGCTGCAACATTGCTGCGGTGGTCGTAGCTGGCTCCATGGACGCAGTTCGTAGACCCGAAGTGGCGAAATAGAGCGTGGTGGTTGTTGCTGATGTTTCACCGGTCATGTGTTTACAGTTTTGCTTGGCGCTCCTACGCAACCACAGACTTTACAACATACACGCCGGTTGACACGTGTTCTCTTCGAAACGGGGGGAGGGGAGGAAAGTTTCCCCTCACCTGACTTGTCACTGCTATTGCCGCTGCAGTTATGCGGGTGCACAGGATCGGCACAAGGGCATACCCAATTCTTGAAAGAATGCCTACTTCTGCTGTCCCTGTATCCGCACTCAAATTGGGTCTACTCGAGGTCGAGATGTTCTCGGGTGGGTCCCTCATGAATCCCAACAGGCTCGTCCTCTGTAACATCGTGCATAGCTGCCGAACGCAGCAGCATGGTGTCTAGAGTGCAAGGGGTTTTTTCCACACCGTTCCATGCTGGTTCCCCTGTGGACACAGTGGCATCGGGTGTGTCAGCTGTCGTCACACAAGGTGTGATGGGCCTCTAATTGCTTCGGACGAGGAATTTTCATCGCTGAGTGGTATAGCAGGTACCTCATCTAAAGCCAGATCAGATGTCATGGTGGCTGTACTTGCTAGTCATATCACATCGTGGTGAAATACAACGGCGACTCAACCGCAACTTGTAGGTGGTGTTGCCTAATGCCGACATCACTGGGTAGGGGTAGTTCCATTCCGCGGTGAACCCTGCACAGAAAACCCTGTTGGCCATCTGACTGGGTGTGGGTTCTAATGTACACCTATTGCCCTGGTAAAACAATATTTTTTTATGAAATTTCTTAAATTTTTAGCCACGTGGTCAGACACAACTTGCGCACCAGTTGGTTCGATAACAGAACATTCAGTAGCGCTGGCATTGGCCGGTATTTCAGTACTGTCTTTTTAGGTTATGGTTGTCTGTTTATTAATGTGCCGTGATTGTAACGTAATTCATAGTCAATAACTTGTAATTAATATTGGCTCTCTGTTTATATTGTTTGTTTACACTTTGAATGTGTCTCTTATCAAGTGTCCAAAATAGAGGGTGTGCGGAGCGAATAAACTATTACGGCGCGTAACATATCCTAACACTAAATGATATGTCAATAATATTAACACTACATATGACCCTTTAATAATGTATTTAGAGACTGTTTGTCTCGGTATGTACATGAAGGTAAGTTTACAAGGGGAACAATAATGAAAAACAACACATATATGACACTTGCAATGGTACACATTAATCCTGGATGAAAACATAAACACTGCAGAATCAAAACAATATCATGTGCACTGTGTCGCACGGGCGATAGACATGTACAATGCTCTCACTGAATTTGATATTATTATTTACTCGCACAATAAAAACATAAATACTTTGCACTAAACAACACTGCATGGTCCGCATTCGTTCTAACACGGCGAATGATGAGGCCGTTCACTCAATGTCATTTGTCCTCTTCACTGCAAACTCGCAGTGGTGGGTGCAACTGTTCCCTTGGATGGAGGTTGTATACTCGCTGAGATAAAAGTGAGTGAGGCTGCTGCTGTTGATCCTGCGTGGCCGGCGGTGTTTTTACAGCTGCACTTGGCGCACCTCTACCCCTGCGGGCTGTAAACTTAATATGTCGGAAAACACATGCCCTTTCCGAACAGTGAGGAGGGGAGGAGATTTCCCCTTCCCCGAATTTGTCGCTGCTGCTGCAATGGTGCGGGTGCGCAGGCTCGGTACTCGAGCATCCCTAATTCTTGACAAAGGGCCTACCGCTGCTGCCATCGTGTCCGAACTTGAACTGCATCTCCTTAGCATCATGATGCGCCCAGGTGGGTCCCTCACCTGGCGATCCTGGCCAGCCTTAGGTAGCCCACCCAGCTCTTCCTCTGTGGTGCCTCGGATATCTGCCGAAGACATCTGCATGATGTCTGGAATGCAAGTGGTTTTCCCTATAGTGTACCATGTTGCATACCATGTAGACTTTTCAACATCGGACAGTGGTCGCACGTGGTGTAGTCTGCCCTCTGTTTACGTCAGACATGATGAAAACAGCATGTCAGCAGCGACTTAAGCATCCTTTGTAGCAGGTGTTACCATGTGAAAACATCTCTGTATGAGGGCAACTCCATTTTGCTGGGAATCCCGCGCAGTAACTCTGCTGGTCAGCCGACTTGGGTGGGGTCGCACGTAGATAAGCTGCCTTGGTAATAGCTGTGGAGGCGGGCAGGGGATATCTGGAGCCCACTGGGCGGTGTAGCGGTGTTGCTTTCCCCTCATCTCCTGCAACTACCTCTCTCTCGCTTCTTCTGTCTCTCTTTCCCACCGTGTGGCACTTCCCCTCAGGGCGCTGGTGAACTCACTGGGGAGGGGTAAGTCATGGGCTTTAAGAATGAGGGCTGGTGTTTTCCCTGTCACCTTATTGACATGTGTTAGCAATGTAAATAAAGCTGCCGGGAGGTTCTCTGCCAACGAAGTGTGATTGTCTCCGACATGAAGGCGTAATTGTGCTGATATATTGTTATAACGTCACTCTGTGGGATTGGCCCTTGAAAATGTATACAGTAGTTGTGTGAGATTGTACGCCCAAGTGAGTACAAAATTCCCTCCAAACCTACCCGGTAAAATAAGTTCCATTATCGCTCAACATATTGCGGTGATCACCCCAACAACAAAGAATTCATTTTCAAGTATTTTACCAATTCCACGCGCACATGCACTGGACATGGGGTACACCTCTACCCACCGAAAGAACAGGTCTGTCATTACTAAAATTAATGGTTTTCCATCATGTCAAGCGCTTCTGTCTCAAATGGCTCACTCAGTTCACGTGGCTGTTGTTGTTGTGGCCCGCCACCTTGCCGACTTTTCAAATGATTTGCAGGTTACACATTCTCTTACAAATGCCCTCACTGGAAGTACAACACCCTGCCAGCAGGAAATTATGCACACGTTGCTCCTGGTATGTGCAGTCCGTGGATGTCCATACAAGTGACTAGCATGGGCATAGGAAGCACTGAGTCACGTGCTGTGGCCAGTACAAACACACACCACATGTCACTGTTTACATTTTGCTGCAACTCAACACATCCTTCCACACCCCGCCAACTCTCTACTGTTTGCCGTGCACATTCCTCTCTCCACTTACTTGCAATTGGACACACTTGCTGTTCTCTCTAAATCTCGTCGCGCAGGGCGCTCATGGTCAAGGCAGTTGGCAGTGCCGTAATGTTGACACAGTGCACAGTTGGCATGCTTGACATGTTGCACGATGGAGTGTTTGCTTTGCGAAGGGGGAGGGGGGGGGATAATTCCATCCCACTTTTCCTGGTCGTGCGCTGTTTCTTCGCCTGGCGTACGAGATAGGTAGTCACCTAGCTGGTTCTCGACTCCAGCAGTATTGTATGGGTAGGTCCAGGACAACCAATTATTTTACGTAAATCCTAGATTTTTATTTGAATTTCATGCTTTACACCTTCATAATAAAAAGTGCACAAAAAATCTGAACGAATACTGATCGTAATATTTCTCACAAAAATTAAGCAAAATGAAATGATTATACATCAAATTAAGCAAATTTAGACCCAAAATGCAAACTAATTAAACAAAAAATTATGATAATTTAGCCAAAAATTATGTAACTTAAGATATAATCAAATGAAAATATTAAAAAGATAATTGTTAGATTCAAATTAATAGACATTTATACATTTTTAAAGAATTCAATATCACGTACAGATTTTGCACTTTTTGAGTTCTTTTAATCATTTATACAATATAAAAATTTGTGTCTAATTTATTAATTCTAAAGCATTTTTATCAAACATGGTTACATAGCGATCTGGTAAAGTAGTTTTATACTTTCCGTCTAGAATACAATTAATTTTTTTAAACAAACTTAGATTCATAATTTTGAAATTCTGTAGCTGCAGACCATTTATTCGGTTCAAGATCTTGTAGTTTAGTCAAATTATAGGAATATTTCAACTTTTTTTTATAAGTGATTTCATTTTGTTTTATTTGTAATAAAAAAAATAGAGAAAATAGTTATTCTTTATTTTAATAACTTTTTTATAAGTAAAATGGAATCAATGCTCGAAATGGAAAATAATACCATATGTAAGCAATGCAACCAGTGTGGTGAAGTAATAAGCATAGAATGTTTTCCATAACATAACCACACAAAAGATAAGCATATTAACACCAGTAAAAAAATGATACACCAAATATGCCAGAAATATTAATGATTTATATAAAGATATGGTACTATGCGAAAGTGGAAAATATGTATCTAACGTATATCTCAAAAAGCATAAAAATACTAAATTACACATTGCAAATAAAAATTGACGTAATGAATATTCAACTATGACGTGTATATTATGTAAAGAGAATAAACCAATTAATTTTATCCTCGTAAAGCGACTATAAACAAAAAACTCATTAAAATGTAGAAAATGTTTTAGTGTGGAAAAAAATGTTTGTAGTAAATATCCCACAGAGCATAAAAATACTACATCACACAATGCATTAGTAGATATTCTGAATGAAATTAATCATCATAATTATACAACAAAGACATGTATAGTATGTAATGAGAATAAACTTATAAAAATATTTTCTCATAATAAAACTACTAAGGGTAAAAAACATAGAACAATTGGAAAAAATGTTTTAATGAGAAATATTATCATAGAAGAAGTTAAATATTAAAAAATTGTTATCAATAATTTAAACACTATTACAATTTCATTCCTTTATTTGTATTAATTTTATATACCTACATAATTTTTTTGAAACCTTCAATGATATATTCTGTATAAATAAAAACAATAATAATGGCAAGAAACAATCTAACAGTTGAGTTGAGTGGGAGGAGGGTGCGAGAGCTAAAAATCTTAGCTAAAGAATTTAAAATTTGATGTTGGTACAGTTTAAGGAAAGCTGAATTAATTAATCTATTATGCCATTTCTTATAAATGAAGAAAGAATAGGAAACTTTCAAATTTACCATTTTCACATCTCAATGTTGGAGAACAATATTCAAACAATAGACTGAAATAAAATAAATATTTCCATTCTCTAACCAGATATTTGTAACACAAAAAAATTAAAGTAACCAGAATTTAACTTTTCAAAGCCCGAAATTAAAGAAGGAAATAAAAGTTTACGTCAAATATTTCCTTTTGAGCAAAAATTTTCTAATAAGTGTGTGGAAAAGAGAAATCCATTCGATATTTGTGAAATTGGTCGTAATTTAATTGAATACTTACAGCATTCGATTTAATGATCTACAATGTACTCCAGCCGAAAAAAAGATTGCTGTTCAAAATGCTGTTCACGAATGAATGAAAAATGTAAGAAAAATGTCCAATTTTAACCAGCTTGACCAAATAAGAATATACGCTAATAATCAGAATTTTTACCATACAATTTCGGCTGCAAGAAGAAATAATTTAAATGCTGAAAGTTTACTTATTCAAATTGAAAGAATAATTACATCAAATGAAAATGTAGATATAAATGAAACTACTTTCGAAATTTATGTTAACAAATTACCCAGTGGTAATGGTGCAAGAGGTAAAAAAATTGTCCATTTAACTAAAGATATAAAGAAAAAAATATGTTTCCGCTGCACATTTCAATTCAAGTATACATTCCGGCACTAACAAACCAACAAATATTTATTTGTATTCACACTATGAACATTGCGATGTAATTAATAGTATAAAAGCATTTTTAGGTAGTGTTTATTATTGTGAAAAATGTGACAAACCATACAATAATAAACATCAACATGAGTGTGAGAAAGGTAATAAAAATATATGTAATTTGTGTAAAAAAAACCACTACAGGGAAAAGTTTTGGAAGGTTAAGATCGCAGTAGAATATATTGTCAAAAATGTAATAGAAATTGTTTTGGACAGGAATGTTTTACTAATTGCGATGCTGTGTGTTAGACGGTTTATAAGTGTAATACTTGTAACAAAATATGTTTAAGAAATAAAATACGAATGTGGTTATGCCAAATGTTGGAATTACAAGGAATTTGTGAAAACTGATGAACACAAATGTTATATGCAAGAGAATCCTCAAAAAGGGGGTTTTCGTACAAAAGCTTGTACCTGTAATGGGCGAAACAAGAAAAAAGATATGAATTGTTCTTACACTGAAAAATGTTTCTCTTTTTACTATGAAGCCACACAAGATACTGGTTTTCACACACCAAACTTTATATCTGTTCAAGATTTTTATGGTAACAAAATACATTTTAAAACAAATGATGAGTTTTGTGAATGGGCAATATCTGAAGAAAATAAATGATGTACATTTATTGCACACAATTCCAAATGCTACGATTAATTTTTATTTTACAATATTGTGTTAGAAACAGTATAAAACCTAATACAATATATCAAGGTTAAAAAATTATGCAACTTAAAATATCGAGTCTGAATATCAAAAAAATTAATAGTATAATCTTTATTCAAGGAAGTTTTGCAATATTTCCCAAAACATTTGGTTACAAGAGCTTAAGAAAGGATATTTTTCACACTTTTTCAATAAACCAGAAAATCAAAATTATGAAGGAAAAATTCTTGCTACAAAATATTATGGAGTCATAGCAATGAAACAAGACCGACGAAAAGACTTTAAAATGGCATACTGAAAAAACAAAAGAAAATTATATCTTCGATTTCCAAAAAGATCTTGTTGAATATTGGGATTCCAATGTTGATGTTTTAAGATGTGGTTGTCTTAAATTTAGAGAATCTTTTCTATAAATAGCAAATAGAGATCCATTTTTACTACATAACAGTTGCAGGTGTTTGTGTGGCTTTTTATAGATCATCTTTACTTATGAATAATTCTATTGCAGTGGTTAAAGTTGATAAAAAAGAAATATTTAGTAAAGAATCTATTTTGTGGTTAAATACATTTCCAAATGTTCGACATGTATTAAATGGTGGAGAAGTTACTATTTGGGGAGCAAAAGTTGATGGTTATGATGAAAAAAACTAAAACAATATGTCAATATAATGGCTGTTTTTGGCATGCTTGTCATGACTGTTATCACCAGACACAATAAATAATTGTAACAATGAATGTATGAATGATTTGCTAATAAAAAATAATAATAATAATAACAATAATAATTTGAGACAAAATTGTTACAGATTAAGGGAAATGTGGGCTTGTAAATGGGAAAAATCGATTTTCTATAAACGTAATTTAGAAAAAACTAATATTGTAATAGAACAACTACAACCTACAGATGCATTTTTTGGTGGTAGAACCAATTCTTCAAAATTAAAAGTTTCAGGAAAAAAGTTAAGATAATTAGATATATGTAGTTTATATACAAAAGTAATGTTTTATGATTATTATCCTATTGGGCATCCTATTAAACTATTTAAACATAAAAATTATGAGGAAAATTGGTTTGGATTAAACAAAAGTAAAGTTTTTCCACCACGAAATTTATATCATCCAGTACTTCCAATTAAACAAGAATAACTATTGTTTACTTTATGTTCAAAATGGGTTGTAGAGAAAAAAGGAGAATGTAAACACAACAATGAAGATAGAGCATTAAATGTTACATGATCTACTTTAGAATTAAATGTAGCTATTGAAAAAGGTTACAAATTATTAAAAATTCATTAAGTTTGGCATTTCCAACAAAAACATGTTTAGAAATTACATTAAAACATTTATGAAAGTTAAACAGCAAGCTACTCCTTGAGAAGATGATTATAAATCAAAAGAAGAATATATTCGAGTTATTAAAAATTCATTAAGTTTGGCATTTCCAACAAAAACATGTTTAGAAATTACATTAAAACATTTATGAAAGTTAAACAGCAAGCTACTCCTTGAGAAGATGATTATAAATCAAAAGAAGAATATATTCGAGTTATTAAAAAAGAACAAGTGCTGTTGCTAAAATCTGTTTAAATTCACTTTGAGGAAAATTTGGACCGAGACAAAATTTAATACAAACAGAATATATTACTGATCCGACTCGTTAGTACGAATTGTTGTTGGATGAAAGAATATAAGTAAATAATGTTGTTTACATCAATAAAAAAATAATTTAAATGACATATAAGTACAACGATAATTATGCAGAAGATAGAACAGCAATAAATATATTTATAGCAGCTTTCACCACTTCAAATGCTAGATTGCTCTTATATGTAATGTTAGACAGATTAGGTGATAAAGTAGTATATTATGATACAAACATAGTGTTTTACATTGATGATGGTAAAAATACTATAAAAACAGGGAAGATGATTGGTGAATAGACAGACGTATTTGGCAAAAATGATTATGGTATTTAATGGCTAAGTACCGGCTTAAAAAGCTATGGATATGAAACAGTGTTAGGAAAGCAAGTTACAAAATTTAAAGGATTCACACTAAATCACGAAAATGCTTTACAATTGAACATGAAATCGATAGGTGAATTAGTACAAAAAACTAAGAAAAATGTTATTATAAAAAACAATATGAATACAAGAGATAAGGAAAAAATGATTCGGTGAATAAGTTAATGGCAAAAGAATTTAATTTTAACTATGACAAACATTTTATTTTGAATGAAAAGTATGATATTAAAGATACTGTAGTGCCACGGGCACTCCGCAAGCATTCCAGTTCAGAGAGAGAACATTTTAGTGAAGTATTATTACAACTTATCAAGTTCTGCGATGCCTGCAACAGGAAGCTGTATCCATTCTAGTACTGCCTGCGGTGATTTCAGCACCGTGTGACTACGATTGCTAACCACGTTTGATGGGAAATACGTCCTGTTATTCACGGTATTTTCGTCCCATGACTCCTGGAATCACGTGCTGTATCACGCTCTATTTTCCCGTCACATGATTTCAATACCACACTTTGGGGCCATGTGCAAAGTTCCAGTTCATTGGTTGACGCCCTAACCTTGCTCTCTCATTGGTTGGCGACTCTTCTCGCCCTGACTTCTCATTGGTGAGAGACTGCTCATGTGCGACTTCTTGGTGGAGGGAGACTTCTTCCCAGTACACTCATGTTGCTTTATTATGCCATGCACGACCTGAGGAGGAGAGACTTCAGCAGAGGACACCAGAGACTGCACATCACCGCCTGGGACGACTTACCTGAGCTGTGCTGAGATTCCACTCTCCTTCACCACCACAATCACATAAAGTTATTGCTTCCATTGCCGTTATTAGCGTATTTTATATTAACAAATCCCATGTCGTCTTACGCCACATCGCCAAGTAAGTAAATGTATAAGTAAAACTGTAACAGTTTCAGTGTTTGATCTAATTGAAAGTGTTAAATTGACTTAGAGTATTTCTTATTGAGTGATTGTGCTCAGCCCTAGACCGCTCGGGCACCACAAATTGGTGGCAGCGCTTTTGATAGGTACTCCAGGCGGCTGTAACTGAACCCACTTCAAAGGGTTATAGGTTTAGAGATTATAGGTGATAGATCGTGAATTGGTAATTTATCTGAGCAGTGATGATGGTTGGACTTTTAAACGTGTCCTGAAGTGTTTAGGGTTGTGCGCACTTCAGTTGACAAATCTAATACGATAGTTCGTGAAAGAGGAGATCTGCAGGATTATAACAAACATGTGTACTGTAGGAAATCATATCGTTTTAATGTTGAGTATGTCCACGGACCTATGACTAACAGAGTAACTGGTAATGTTAATTGTGACGTAGATTTGGAAGATATAACACCACACACTTGGGTTAGAGTTGAATATTGCAGAAATTATCTGGATTCAACTCCACTTCTTTCCTGTATTATGCAAAAGCACTAAAGTGTTATGCTAAGGTGCTTCTTATTTTTTTCAGAGGCAAGAAGGGAAAGTAGTTGAGTTTACAGTTTTGACAATTTACGTAGTTTTAACTAGTAGTACTCAGGCATTGATGGGTTTAGAAGAATATTCATATAAATTGATACAGAAATTTTTTCAAAAGCACCCATCTTCTGACCTGTCTCAAGTAGAGCCATTGTGTGCTAAGATGAATGCATTAACTACAGGTTCAGGATTGGAAATAGCTTTCAAGGGAAAACCAAAGCGATCTTTTCAGATTCCCGCACATAAAGTATACGAGTACGAAAATTCTTCTGGATGGGGAGTGTTGGAAATTGAAATTCGTGTAGTGAAGAAGTTCATACCTCGAGATTGTGTTTATCCAGAATTCGAAATAGAAAGGCTTGACCTAGTTGCGAACACTTCGCAAGATGCGGATGTAAAACGCAAGCAAGTGTCTACTAGTTCTTCACGTTCAGAACATATTGCCGTTCATAAGAGAGAAAATTTGAACACGATTTATGAAACTAAACCTACATGTAGTAGTACTCATTACGATACTCCGAAGAAACGGACTCACGATTGTAAGACTTGGATTCCTCTTTCAAAATTGAATGAATAAAATTTAATAAGTTGTAGTAACACTTTTCTGGTTGATATGTAGGACGAAAAATGTCAACTAGCCCACGCGATACCAGCGCAAGCTCAAGTACCAGCTAAAGTTAAAGATTTGGTGGTTATTTCATTAGTAGAAAAATGGACTGGCGAAAAAGGTTCGTTACCGGTACACGACTTTCTAGAAAGCATAGAAAGCACAGTAAGCCTAGGAAATCTTTCAGATAAGGACAAAGTAAAATTAGCAAAAATTAAATTGAAAGGTTTAGCGTTGCGTTTTGTTGCGACATGTCCTAGATTAAAAGGGGACATCATAACATTTAAAATGTTGAAAGATGAGTTGAACGACAGATTCAAGGAAAATCAGCCATTACAGTATCATTATTACATGCTGCACAATGTTAGGCAGAAACAAAATGAGGATGTGGTACAGACATTTGCAGATAGGTGTCGTAAATTTTGTGAGAAAACAGTTCAGCATTTAGATGATCCTGAGAAACAGGAAATTTCAAATCAGGAGGCTGAAAAGAGGTTATTAGCACCTTTCACTGATGGGTTACAAGGTAAAGCAGGTCAGCAGTTAAGATATAAGATACCACAAACCATGGACGAAGCTGAACGCATGGCTATAGCGTTAGAGGTTACAGAGGCTCATCAGGAACGCAAAACATAAATTTCATAATCCTCAGAGGAAAAAGGTGTATAACATAGTCTCCCAGCAAACAAGTGTGGCGCGGGGTAATGCAAGAAGTGGCGAAAATACTTCCATTAACAGAGGTTTTGGAAGAGGTTATAACTCATGTTACCATGGTTCGATTGATAGCAGTAACAGTATAAAGAGTCTATCGGGAGCAGGTGTTTCTCTCAAGAACATGAGTTACAGACAAGAACAAGGTAATAACTGTAATATTAGATGTTTTGATTGCGGACGTTTTGGGCACATGATCAGAGAATGCCGAAGTTTGGGAACACCATAATGAGCCCAAGTACTTAGGAACGTAGGGCATTAGAGAAACTAGCGAGAATGTAAGTAATAATCATCCAAATGCGAGAAGCCGAGTGTCAGCCCCGGGCACCACACGGTGGTAATTACAGTTGTAGGGAGAAAAGAGACCATAGTATCAGTTCTTGTCGAGGGCCACTCTCACTCGTTCTTAATTGATACAGGGTCCGATATATCTCTCGTTCGACCTAGAATCAGCGTGAATATTATAGATGAATCTCAGTTAGGAGCGAAAGGCATTACTGGAGACTCTCTCCAGATCGCAGGTACTCAGTATGTAGAGCTATGGGTAAATGGTCAATGTTACCCATATTGGTTCTTTGTGTGCATATCAGAGCTTCCTTTCGAGGGTATATTTGGAACTGATTTTCTCCGTTATTATGATGCCAGAATCGACTTGAAAGAACAGACATTGTATATCAAAAACACGTTTGATTTAGATACATATAATTCAATAACTTGCATAATTGAGAAAGAGCAGCGGAAACAAACTGAGAGCCTGGCCATCTCTGAACTTGTATCCAGATCTGTGAACGGTAATCAATACAATGAAGTGAAAATGACACAGCTCACGATTCTGCCACCAAAATCGGAGACAGTGATAGATGTTGCTTTGCACACGGCGGTATGGGACCTTAACTCGAAATTGCTTCTTATCGAACCAGCATTGACAAATGTACTAGGCATCCATGTGGCAAGGGCAATAAGCAACTTAATTCTTACTGGTAAGAACCTTCCAGAGAACGAGGTGTATTTCAGGAGCAGTACGTCTAGAAACTCTATAGGGACATGTAATATATTCAGTGAGACGAGTCTGGAGAACGGGGTGAACGACCGTCAGGGTACCTGTGTAGTTGAAAAGAAGGCATTTATGAGGGTGAGTGACCAGTGTGTTATCCCCTTTGTTTCGGGTCAAAGGGATGCGTCCCAGTGTTTTGTTCCCCATCGCGATCACGTCAAAGGGGGCAAGAGGATATGGTGTCATAGTCGCACGGAAGATGCAGGAGCGACATGTGAAGTAGGCAGTCATGTCGAGAGGACTACTGACAGGATAAGTTAATTTGAGGGTTCAAGGAAACTTCACAGTGAAGGTTCAAGGAAATCTCACAGAGCGTTAGTAAAAGCAGTAAGGGCAGTGACACAAATCGTGAACATTACTAATGAGATGCTCGCCGTGCCAAAGGGTACGGTAATAGGATTTTCCACACTTGTCAGTGACGTTGCTGGAGTACTATGCGTAAATCAGCATACCCCGAATATCCGAGAGAAGTTGTATAAGTCTTGGGTCGGAACAAAGTTATTTAGAGTCGCCACAAGTAGAACCACAGGAGAAAACCCTCTCAGATGTCCCTAGCAACAAAGATATAAAATGTTCGCTTCCAGGCTCCGAAGCAGTAATCCCCTCGAGTTGTGTTAGCCATAAAGTGAGTGAATTAGTTAGCGAGGTCACGGAACAGGACAGATTTTGTCACTGTGTCCCCAAAATCCACTGAGATAGTGTATGACGAGCAGAGGCAGTTCCGATTCCAAATGAAAACCCTGAGTCCTGTTGTAAAAGTCTGAATCGTAATAATTGTCATATAAGTTTGAAAAGTAATAGTTGTCGTAAAAGTTTAATATGTGATAAAAGTTTGAGATGTCAGAGTAATGTAAGAAGTAGTAGAAACAGAGAAGTTAACTTTGAAAATACGGGCGTAAACGAAAAATCGGTACGATGTTACATAGTTCACGTAAAATAGGAATAAATGAGCCGAATTATGTACAGACTCAAGATAGTCAGAGTTCTGAAACTCGCACGGAAAACATGTGTAAATCAGCGAATGTAGAGAATAAAATATTAAATATGCCAAATTGTTTAGTGACTCAAGGTAGTCAGAGTTTTGAAACTCACACTACAAATAATGGTGAATCAGTGAAGCAGAAGAGTAAAAAGTTACCAGAACTACCAAAAGATGATTTTATAGAGGTAGAGAAAATTGTTAGAGATAAGCTGAAACATTTGAGTAAGAGTGATTTTAATATAATGTTCCCAGTGTTAATGAAGTTTGCATATATATTTCAAATAGAAGATAGTTTGAATTTCGGGTGCACAAATTTATTGAAACATAAGATAGATACAGGAGAGGCCAGACCAATAAAGCAGAATCCATACAGAGTACCGCATGCATTGAAACCAGTAATTGCAGAGCAAATAAATTACATGCTAGATAAAAATATTATTTCAGAGAGTAAATCTCCTTGGCAGTTTCCCATAGTAATAGTGAAACAGAAAAATAAAGACGGTTCTTTTAAGATGAGAGTTTGCATAGATTTCCGCCAGTTTAATAAAGTTACGAAGCAGCATCCTTATCCAATTCCGAATGTCCGAATGTCAATTCCGAATATTTTTCAACATTGGACATAGCGAGTGGCTACTTCCAAATTGAGTTAGAAGAAAGTGATAGGGAGAAAACGAGTTTTGCTACATTCACTGGGAAATATGAATTTAATAGACTCCCGTTTGGATCGTGTAATTCCCCTAGCTACATTTGAGAGGTTAATGGAGAATTATGTTCTAACAGGTTTGTTAGGTGATCAGTGTTTAGTATACCTTGATGACATTATAATATTTAGTATTACTGTGAGAGAACATGCAGAGCGCATGAGTAAAGTATTGGAAAGACTAGAGGAAGCTAATTTGTGAATCCAGCCTATTAAGTATTCATTTGTACAAGACAGTGAAGAATAATTAGGGCATGTTGTAAGTTCAAAAGGTGTAGAACCAAATGAGAAAAATCTACAAGCAATTAAAGAACTCCCCAGACCTAAAAATGTGACAAAAGTTCGCTCAGTGGTAGGTTTATTTCTGTATTATAGGAAATTTGTACCGAATTTTGCAGACATTGCAAGACCATTGACGAAATTTAACTAAGAAAGATGAACCATTCAATTGGGGGACAGAACAAGAGGAAGCTTTTAAAATCTGTGCCTCTACTACTAGCTACAGGGTCCGGTCGACGCGTCCGCTTTCCTGACCACCTTCAGGGTGGTTTATCGTGATGTGGGTCCATCATTGGCAGGGTAAGACGTGGTGGCAAACCACCCCGGGCACAGGGTAAGTGAGTGTAAGCTGTCGGTGCGGCACAGCATGCTAACGAACAGTGGTGAGAGCACTAATGTAATGTTTGACAAAAAAGGGGGGGAGGGGGGGTGCGTGTGTGTGTGTGTGTGTGTGTGCATCTTTAAGCCGACCGAGGAATTCCTGGCCCGAGGCTCGGCGTGACAAAGAGAGCAGTTGTGGCAGTTCATAGCCGCCAGTCGATGGCCACCTAGATAATTCAAACCTCCTTAAAATTTAATAAATTTACTTAAAAACAAATTGATTATTGAAGTGAACAGCAACTGATTTTTCAGTTAATTATTTAACTTTTTATATGGCCAGAAAATAGCATTTAAAGTTTTGCAGCCCTAATGATATATATATATATAAAATGATTAAATAACACTATTTACAACATCTTTAATATACTTTAATTTTTCTGGGTCAAATAAAGGCTGTCCACGGTAAAATAATGACCGTGCTGCCATCTCTTGAGCAACTTCATAAGCCCCGCCCCTTCAAGTTCTCTCGGCCAATCAGAGCCCTCTGACCAGTCACATCCTTGCTCCTCTCACGCGACGCGTTTTCCTTGCTCTGATTTCAAATTTTACAAGTTTAAATAATAAACAACACAGAATCTTGTTCAAAACTACTTTTAAAATATTAATTCATGCCTTCAGCGCAAATATACAGCCCGAATTCATTGAAATTAAGCCCTGAACCTGGCCGGAATTTTCCGATTGGTCCGGGACAAAAATCACCCACTGTTAACAAAACTAGTTGGCGCCAGCATCGTGCCAGCCATATCGCTCTCAGAGATCCACGAGTTAACATGTTTTACATAACTTACTACCCTTATAGTCGCTCGTCACAGTACATTCAGACATGCACTTACTCACAAATTAGCTTATTTAATGTTTTTTTAACAATAACTCACTAAATATGAAGAAAAATACTGAAACAACTACACTGAATTAAATTCTCGCGCAACTTAAATTCACCACTACAATACACATATAATTAATTTAATTATAATAATCCTTGCCACTCCAGTAATGGGAAAGCTACTTATATCGATAATTCAACTTCATTTGGCTAATAGCATCCGCTTTTTATACCAAACTGTCGCTAGCTCTCTCACAGGGAGCTCGTTACAGTACTTCACAGGTCCTGAACTTTAAAATTCCGCGCTGATAAATTCAAATTAACTTCACCACTCTCTTTTATCCCGTACAGGCAGGGAAAAAGAGAGTAAAATACAGCTATGGAAACAGCTCCCAGGCGTTACCCTGGGAATCCTCTAAAACAATGTTTGCTCCACAGCATTAAGTATTTTTGGAGGAGTGAAGGAGGGGGGGGGGGAGGGGGTTAGCTTCTCCTCGCCTCCACAAGCTAACTGAGAACTGTCTGGGTGGCCAAGGTCTCTCACAAGGGACCGATCCACCACCACGCTGAGGGAGTAGCGTCCCAGTGATGTAAAACCGGCCGGCCACCAGTCGAGCAGAACAGTTGTGCTTGTGTACTGTTTGGAAGTTGTAGATAAAATTTGTACACACAGGATGCGTACTATGTTTTCAATGTCTCCCTTGCTTGCCCTTGCACTAAAGTAGCTCGGCAGCTACAGTTCCATACTAAAGAAGAAACTTCATTATGATATCTTTCATAAAGATAAATCTATAGCATTGATTAGTTTTTTTCACAAATTTGTGAAACCCAATATAACCAATAATACAGTTACGATATTTAAAAAATTGATAGGCGTGGTTTATAAAAACATAATTATAACAATTCCTAGAGGCCAATACGATATTGAATCATTGAAAGAAACTATAAATTCGAGTCAAACAATTTTCAACTACCAACATTAAATTAACAGCAGATAATGTGAAAAAAATGATATCTATTAATTCTAAGTTTGATATTAAATTCGACGATCGATTATCTGATATTCTTGGTTTTGAAAGAAATATGACTATTGAAAAAGACAAAAGTTGTTATAGGCAAAAAATTACCTAATATTGATAATTTAAAACAATAAATGTCCACTGTTATTTGGCATAAGGAATGTTTATAAAATATGATGAATCTAGTAATTTGCTAGTTTTTTACCAAAAATTATGGTTCGTTTTAGAGATTCTATTGTCCACGAGTCTGCATATCCAATTTTAATTAAATTAACAACAATTGGTTTGATTATATTGCTTTAGAAATTAGGGATGAAAATGGGAAACTGATTGATTTGGATGGTTCTGATATCGATATTATTTTGGAAATTAAAGATGTTCAAAATAAAATTTGTGTAATTTTAGTGGTCAGCATGCAGCCTGGTGAATTATTCGTCAATCCATAAATATATTTATATAATACAGAACATAAAAATATAAAATTATTATTTCCGACAAATTTCCTGGAGTCAATAACGAAGTGGGCAACCTGCCAGTCACTATGATTTCCAATGCCACTTTTATTTTCATTACCTCTTGTTTATAAGACTGAAGAGTTAATTCCAATTCTCTCAGCAAACTACTGTATTTAAGTGCTTCCCCTAAATTATTAATCATTAATCTGTGATTTCTTTCAATCGAGGCTGTTATTGTATTCTGAGCACCTCAAACACTCCATCGTGCAACATGTCAAGCATGCCAGCTGCGCACTGTGTCAACATTACGGCACTGCCAACTACCTTGACCATGAGCGCCCTGTGCGACGAGGTTTAGAGAGAACAGCAAGTGTGTCCAATTGCAAGTAAGTGGAGAGAGGAATGTGTACGGCAAACAGTAGAGAGTTGGCGGGGTGTAGAAGGATGTGTTGAGTTGCAGCAAAATGTAAACAGTGACATGTGGTGTATGTTTGTACTGGCCACAGCACGTGACGCAGTGCTGCGTCATGCCCATGCTAGTCACTTGTCTGGACATCCACGGACTGCACATATCAGGAGCAATGTGTGCAAAATTTCCTGCTGGCAGGGTGTTGTACTTCCAGTGAGGGCATTTGTAAGAGAATGTGTAACCTGCAAATCATTTGAAAAGTCGGCAAGGTGGCGGGCCACAACAACAACAGCAACGTGAACTGAGTGAGCCATTTGAGACAGAAGTGCTTGACGTGATGGAAAACCATTAATTTTAGTAATGACAGACCTGTTCTTTCGGTGGGTAGAGGTGTACCCCATGTCCAGTGCATGTGCGCGTGGAATTGGTAAAATACTTGAGAATGAATTCTTTGTTGCTGGGGTCATCACCGTAAGAGTGATAATGGAACTCATTTTACCGGGTGTGTTTGGAGGGAATTTTGTACTCACTTGGGCATACAATCTCACACAACTACTGTATACATTTTCAAGGGCCAATCCCACAGAGTGACGTAATAACAATATATCAGCACAATTACGCCTTCATGTCGGAGACAATCACACTTCGTTGGCAGAGAACCTCCCGGCAGCTTTGTTTACGTTGCTAACACATGTCAATAAGGTGACAGGGAAAACACCAGCCCTCATTCTTAAAGCCCATGACTTAACCCTCCCCAGTGAGTTCACCAGCGCCCTGAGGGGAAGTGTCACACGGTGGGAAAGAGAGACAGAAGAAGCGAGAGAGAGGTAGTTGCAGGAGACGAGGGGAAAGCGACACCGCTACACTGCCCAGTGGGCTCCAGATATCCCCTGCCCGCCTCCACAGCTATTACCAAGGCAGCTGATCTACGTGCGACCCCACCCTAGTCGGCTGGCCAGCAGAGTTACTGCGCGGGATTCCCAGCAAAATGGAGTTGCCCTCATACAGAGATGTTTTCACATGGTAACACCTGCTACAAAGAATGCTTAAGTCGCTGCTGACATGCTGTTTTCCAACGTGACACATTACGGCATGCAAGTGCCGGCATCACGACAGCAGATGCCGCTGTAGTCGGGGTAACCGTGACCCCACCCAGCGATGTTTTCATCATGTCTAATGTAAACAGAGGGCAGACTACACCCCGTGCGACCACTGTTGACGCACCCGATGTTGAAAAGTATACATGGGATGCAGCATGGAACGCCGCAAGGAAAACCACTTGCATTCCAGACATCATGCAGATGTCTTCGGTGGCTATCCACGGCACCACAGAGGAAGAGCTGGGTGGGCTACCTAAGGCTGGCCAGGATCGCCAAGAGAGGGACCCACCTGAGCGCATCGTGATGCTAAGGAGATGCAGTTCAAGTTCGGGCACAATGTTAGCAGCGGTAGGCCCTTTGTCAAGAATTAGGGATGCTTGAGTACCGAGCCTACGCACCCGCACCATTGCAGCAACAGCAGCAGCGACAAATTCGGGGAAGGGGAAATCTTCTCCCCTCCTCACTGCTCGAAAAGGGCACGTGTTTTCCGGTATATTAAGTTTACAGCCCTCAGGGGCAGAGGTGCGCCACGCACAGCTGTCAAAACACGGCCGGCCACGCAGGAACAACAGCAGCAGCCCCACCCACTTTCATCTCAGTGAGTATACAACCTGCATCCGAGGGAGCAGTTGCACCCACTATGGCGATGTTGCAGTGAAGATGACGAATGACGTCGAGTGAGCGGCCTCAACGTTCGCCGTGTGTGCACGAGTGCGGACCATGCACTGTTGTTTAGTGCAAAGTATTTATGTTTTATTGTGAGAGTAAATAATAACATCAAATTCAGTGAGAGCATTGCACATGTCTATCGCCCGTGCGATACAGTGCACATGTTATTGTTTTCATTCTGCAGTGTTTATGTTTTCATCCAGGGTTAATGTGTACCAGTGTGTCATATATGTGTTGTTTTTATTATTGTTCCCCTTGTGACCTTACCTTCACGTACATACAGAGAAATACATTTTTAAAGGGTTATATGTAGTGTTAATAATATTTACATTTCATTCAGTGTTAATATGTCACACGCCATAACAGTTTATTCTCTCTGCACACCCTTTCCTCTATTTTGGACACTTGATAAGAGACACATTCAAAGTGTAAACAAACAATATAAACAGAGAGACAATATTAATTACAAGTTATTGATTATGAATTACGTTACAATCACGGTACTTTAATAAGCAGACAACCATAACCTAAAAAGACAGTACTGGAAAACTTGTCAATGCTGGCACAACTGGATGTTCGGTTATCGAACCAACTGGTGTACATGGTGTGTCTGACCATGTGGCCAGAAATTTATGAAAT
Organism: Dryococelus australis; assembly: GCA_029891345.1. Lineage (NCBI taxonomy): Eukaryota > Metazoa > Arthropoda > Insecta > Phasmatodea > Phasmatidae > Dryococelus > Dryococelus australis. Next base: position 77,647,755 of record CM057000.1, read on the forward strand.
GTCATAAAGTTTATTGTGTGATTTTGTTAAGGTTGAAGTTAGTAATAAGATGTTTTGCCATTAATATTATGTTTATCAAAAATACTAGTTGAGAAGGGGAAGAGTCCCAAAATGCATAGATAGCCCAAAAATACCTACACAAAAGTGATGTTAGATTGCAACGGCAATCACAGTGGTTGAACTTGTTTTTATTTTGGTAAATTCTGATACATAATATTTGAGCTTTATAAAACAATGCGTTAACAGTTTCATCTAATCGGCCTTACAATTACTAGACTGGAGTCAGTGCCACCTCACAACCTTTGCTGTATTTTACGCGGCCGGGATTTCTATAGCACAGTAAATTCATGTAGGCCTATGGCCATTTGCACTGCATCAGAGATCACCTTGCTGTAACAGTGAATATGTAATGTAAGTGCTCTGTATGGAGAAGAATATTAAATAAATTAACATGACGGAATACCGGTGTGTTTATTAAACCCAGCAGCATCTTTGAATTGGGAGGCCAGAACATGTGTATTGGTGTCTAGGGAAGGCCAACAGCCCCCACTAGACCAGGCACCACAGAATTTAGTACTACAGAGAGCGTTACAGCATTGGAAGTAAGCATGGTAACCCCTTGGTTGTCCCAGCATATCTACAGGTGGAGTGACTACCAGGGAGGCCACATGGACTATCGGCCATCACGACTCCCAACTTGTTCTTGTGCTCACTAGCACTGGTGCCCATTCCCGGATTTTTTACTGAATATCCACATTTTTCCTGTAATTTTCCCCTGGAATTCGAGTTCCCGCAATTCAAATGACTATGCCCAACTAGGAGCTTGCTCAGGGCAAACCATCGCCTGCCTGTAATTTATTTATGCACCTTATTTGTATATAAGACAATGAATAAAAAACAGCAAATATATGCATGGACCATTATAGGTTCAATTTTACTAATCTGAATTCTAGGGGTTGTTCAATGGAAATTTAAAATTAAAATCAAATGCTCGGTGAATACACAATTTGATGCGAGTACATATTTTAGACGTGCTACTAATTCAGGAGCTGCAGCTGCCAGTAATTAAGTAAATGAAAATTAATAAGAAATAATTTACACTATAAAAAAACAATAACAACTTGTGGTTTTATCTTTGCGATTAGAGAGTTTTTAAAGTCAAAATTGCGGAGAAAATTAAATAAAAATGTGTCACATTCTGAATTTATGCAATTGGTTTAATTCATAAAACTAGATCCATAGCTGTACGTGAATTTTTTTACATTTGACAGTTATTATAAATAATAAATATTTTTATGGTTCCACATTGAGATTAAAAGTTGTAAATATATATTCGTTAATAACCGAATGTGATAAACACTCACTTCTAAAGTAAAAATTAAAATTTCGTAATTAACACACCACTTAATTTTCTTTCTTTAAAGCAGTATACTATCCAACAAAATTGCTTGGGCCCACACATCACTCGCGAAAATTATCAAAAATTGTTGAGAGACAAACAACCAAAAAAAGAAAACATTAAACAATTGACAAAATTTCTATATGAACATAATTCCCTATCATCTCAAATTGAGCAGTTAGGAGAAAAAGTCGGTTCTGTATGACACAAGTGCGAAAAGATATTCAATCATGTGAAAAAAATTAATTTATTTTCAAATTACTGCGAAGATGTATTGGCTGGTAGAGACATTATGAGAGGGCATTCCAAAGACAAACGATCCCCAAAAAATACGTAAATCAATGTTACTTCTTGTCGATAGCTTGATTTATTATCAAATTTGAGGAATAATAACTGTATTCCTCACTTAACTGTTGGTAACATGTGACAATTTTGACACCTCTATAATAGAATCAGTCTAGAGGGGTGGTGGGGTGGAAAGGAAAAACTACATCTCCACTACTACTACGACCACATCTGTATAAAATGAATTTACTAACAGAACCAATGTTTTTACAAATACCAATGTATATAGCTGATCCGACGTATAACTGTCATCTATAGAGTCATCAATTATCAAGCTGTGAGAAGCAAGTAGGATTAGTTTTCGAACGGCCAACAGATAATCTCTGAATATTTCCAGAGGTGTATTTACTCGGTTGATATTTAAGAATTTGAAACGGCAGAATTTCAGAGCATTTAATACAATTTCCTACCTTTTGGACGAACATTCGTAAACTATATTCACCATTCGTCTAAACGATAGCGAAGCTGTCCAAGTTAAGGGTTTGTTGGATGTGAATGAAATAAATTACAAAACTTTACTCGAACTGCTAATTTACAAACAATTTTACATTGAACATACTTTTGAGAATAGAATCAAACTAGTTTATAGGTCCGATAACAAACCAATCGTGATTGTATCTCCCGAGGCATTCAGAAGCCTCAAAGTATTTTCAATCAGTTTCGTCAATAATGCTAAAACTATTTTGAAATTTGAAAATTAATTAGAGGATGTTAAAAGGAAATATGTTTCGTCAGCAATCGCTGAATTATTTGGTAACTTCGATAAACGGAAACTTACTCAGATTACCCGACTGATGAGTTCGAGAGCACGTATCAAACTGCTTTCTTATGAATCCATCTGTAGTTTACATGACAATGTTTTAAAAATTAAAAAGTATAAAAAAATTTGAAATAAATTTGCATAATGATTGCAGGAACAACATTAGCGGCATTACATTTCCATATTTGACATAAATCTATGCTTAATTTTTTTACACTATGCAAATTTAATTGATAAGATCCTGTTAATTTATCCTAATATTTTTTTGCATCCTAAATTAATTGTGTGTGTGAAAATCGAATAAAAAATTATTTTTAATCAGTTTATCAAGGTCGGTAAAACCAACAATACCACACACAGATATTGACATTCCTTCTTGGCCAATAAAGAAAATAAAAAAAAATAAATCGTGCAGTGAGCGTATAAAACAAAACGATTGAAAAAAAGGTACACATTCGTTCTCGGTGAATTACAGTTTGAAAACCCCATGACAGCATCTGGAACGAACAAGAGTTTATTGGCGAGGAGGAATTATCGCCAGTGAGTTTTACTGCCTATCGCGGTTAGCTAGATGAACTTGTGTGTATAAAGCAGATGAATGTGAATTTTGGAGAAACAGATCTTGGTGATAAATTTAAAATTCAGCTAGCGGCAGCGGCTGGGAATTTGGAAATTGTAAAGTACCTAATCGCAGAAGGCGACGATGTTATGGCTAAAGATTCAGATGGTATAACTGTATTGGGATATGCCAATTATTTTTTTGAAAACTGTCCTGTAATTGCATATTTGATGCAAGCAGTAGACGATACAATGGATGGACTTCACAAAGACAGTAAATTGTTAGTGAAAGCAGCTAATGAAGATCGCGAAAACATTGTGTGTTACCTAATTGAGAGAAGTTTAGGTTACCCAGTTTTATTAAAAAAGACTTGTTACTGCATTTTGCGGCCAGAGACGGAATAGTAGAAGTTGTAGACTTTCTACTGGAAAATGGAGCCAATGTCTTGTTTATGGGAGATATCAGTACTGTATTTCACAAAGCTGCCTACGGTAAGAATACATAGATTGTTTTGTGTATTTTGGACTATATAAAAAAGCACTGGATAATGATAAAAAAAAATTCGAAGAATTTCTAAATACCAAAGATATATATAGTGAAACTCCTATTAGGTAGAATACTACAAATGAAATTAGTCAAATTTTAATTAAACATTCTTCAAAACCTTTAACAAAAATGTAAAGAAATATGTAAATAATATGTTATTTATCTACATATGTTATGTAATAAAATCATAAAAATATAAAAAAATCAGTTTTTTTTTTTTAATAAACAACATATACAAGATATTCATATTATAAACTCAGAACCATATTTTTGATACTTTTTTGATCTCTTTTTCTAAGGTTATAACGAGCCTTTCGGCTTATTCCTTACTGTAATTCACAACGAGAAATATCACCAGTCAGTTTGGCTGGTCTTTCTTCTTTATTCGATATTGGGAGATGTCCATTGTTAATATTCGTCTTGAATGCTTATCTGCTTGTTGGTACTTGGTACCTGTTGTTACATCGTGGGTGCTGATTTGTGCTTTGTGCACCTCTGTTGAAGGACCTCGGAAGTTGTTTGAGGTCTCAACTGGTAGGTAATGACTGTAGATCTGTGCCTCTGCGATCTTCGAACATGACTGTTGTTGGCAAAAAAAAAAGATAATTCTCAAATATAATTACTACCACATAAAAAAAAAATTATAACAGACAATGATAATTACATAGATTCGTGTGAAGAGATCGACAGACCAGGGACTGAAGAGGTTGACGGGCCGGGGACTAAAGAAGTTTATGGTCCAGGGACTGAAGACATCGATAACTCAACAATTTCTGCAGCTGAAAGCATCACATCTATTTCCTTCACATCCTCCATGTCTACTTCCTCCTCCATTTGGCCGGAACTCGAGAGGCTCACCAAGGATCTGTTTTTAAAAATCCAAAAGATCGGCGATTGTTCCATATTGTGTATCATGGCTCAAAAATCACTATATTGCATATTCAATGGTACAAAAAAGTAGACAAAGTCGCCAATTACATATCCAACTATGACCTGAAGAAGGCCAAATAAAATGCAAAGTTCCCCCTGCATATCCAACCCACATATGAAAAGTTGGTTCATGCCAAAAGTATCTCTTCGCATTTCCAGGTGACAAAACTCGCAGGACCGAAAAGGACAACATCGCATATCCAAGCCAGAAGGGGGGAAATTGGTGCCATGTCCTATTTGTTCCGACTCACATATCCAGCCAAGTCTGGGGAAAATTTCGACATACGCCCAACTATTTCCTATGGAGTATCCTAACCGAAAATGGGATATATGGTAAAAGACCCCACTTGTTTCCTGTGGCATATCCAGGTACAAAAAGTAAACTATTGCTATAAAATTCCCTAATACGTATTAAAAAATGTAATTTTATGCCCTTTTCTTGCCCTGTTCGAATACACGCAATTCGAGATGTATTACTTTTAATTTTAAGAAGAATATTTATTAATTATTAATAATTACTTTATTTTATAACCATTTAATATGCTATGTTTTGTATATATGCCATTACTAAAGAGTGTACTAAAACTGTGGACCTTCTAAATTCAATTTTTTCATACGTTTAACCATTTATTTTATAATGTTTCATACATGTCATCACTAAAACCTTTAAGAATTCAATTTTTTAAATATTAAGCCATTAATTTTTTTATGTTTCTTATGTATGCAATAACTAAAGGGCATACTAAAACTGCAAGCTTTTAAAAATTAATTTTGTTATACATTTAACTATTTATTTTAACATGTTTTATATACACCATCCTTTTTATAAATAATTTACCCCAACACTCGAAACTAACAGCTCCAAAGTTCACGAAAGCAGCAGCAGATGCAATTGCATCCATCACCACCACCGCCATCTGGTCCGGTCATGACCGACACGATCGCGCTATGCCTTCTCCGGATCGCGAATAAATGTTTTCTTTAACCATAAAAAAATGTCTCACACATACACTTTTCTTTAAAAATTGATACAAACAGCTTGTCATTTACTTTTTTTTTTAAACTGCAACAAACAGCTACCAAGTATCACAACATGCTACTCAAACTTTAATTTTAAACTATATCAAACCGTATGTCATTTGCACTTTAATTTCAAACTAAAATAAACAACATATCAATTAAAAATTAATTTTAAACTGAAACAAACAACATGACACTCAAATTTTAATTCTAAACTGAAACAAACAGCATGCCATTCAAGCTTTAATTTTAAACTGTAACAAGCTGCATGTCATTTGAACTTTAATTTTAAATTAAAGCAAACAACATGCTATTCAAATTTTAATTTTAAACTGCAACAAACAGCTAACCAGTCCCACTCGTACCTGTAAACTGAAACACAGCATGTCATTCACCCTTTAATTTTAAAATAAAATAAACTGCATGTTAATCACACTTTAATTTTAAACTGAAACACACAGCATGTCATTCAAACTTAATCTTAATCAGTAACAGTAACAGCAACTCGATCTCGCTCGTACCTGAAATTGAAATGACAAGAATGACAAAAACTGATACCTGTCGAAAGTTGATAGCCTTCACCGCCACCTACTCTGCGTCGATTCCGATGGTGGATTTTATACGTCGGCCGAAGCAGGGGATGCTGTATCTCACCGAATATCTGCTCTGTTCGATGTTTTGCATGTGCACACTCAACGTTTCACCCCTCTTCATCATCAGTGTGTTTCGAGTGTTTACCATTTCGCTCTTTTCGCTGCACACAATTTCCCTCCTGTGATTCACTCACGTGTGATGGTAGCAATGAATGTCCAAATTGCTATAACTTAGCCAACAGTCTGAAATTATTGTCGTGCCTGGCGCAATCCACTCACGAATAATTTTGGTTAGTGTCGCTGCATTCCTTTTTTCCACAGGCACCAGGAAGAATTTTGTCGGGTCGTCCTGCTGCACTCCCCCAAAAACTCACTGGCCGTGAACTTTACATCCTTAGCGGTTATTGCGCTTGCCAAGCTTGGACTCTTCGATCTCGCCCACTTTGCCCAGCCCGCCAATGTGTTTCCTGTACATCAGCACCCTGTCTATGCACACTTGGCTGCAGAAACTCGACCAGGTGATGACTGTCTTCCCGAGCACAAATGTTCCTTCACTATAGTCTGCTGTCGAGGGTATTTGATCAGGCACATCAGTAAACACAACTCGACAATCTTGCCAAGACACAAGTTTGAATCTCACACAAAACTGCCCTGCCTCACCGACACATTAAAGTTGCATTTAATTCCACCCTCCATTCGACATCGGCACCAGTAAAACAAGCCCCTGTTGTCCACGAATTTCTCTTCGCCTTCACAGAATTTTTCGCACTTTATCAATGTCTTGAAAATTTCGTGCTAGATAAGAAATGTGTTTGTGTCTGGCGAGGAATGAATAACTTGCCTGGCATTCAACATTGTGATTTTACATCCCACGCACACCATCGTGCGGTTCGCGAGAGAAAATTATAACTTTTTGAGAAAAATTTTGCTTGGATATAAGATACGGAACAATCGGCTCCGAATCTGGATACACTACAGAACTTGGCCCGATACGCGATAAGGCACTGAACATTAAACTTTTGCACAGATACTCTATAGGACACTCGGACTCTTACTGTGGTTTCCCCATAAGAGTATTCAATACAGAACAATTCCCAAATTTTCCAATATTGATAGTCCTTTATCAGTACCTGACGATGATGCACGTTCACATATTTTGAAATTTTGCTCAGGAGAACGCCACAAGATTTGTTGACAGGTGTTACTGGTTGATATAAATTCACAGACATCTGACATTGCTGTTGGCAACATTTCCACATTTCCCTCTGAGATACTTTCATAATTGCAGTTGTCGGGTACAATTTAAATTGGATTTAAAAAGTATTCTTTGTTTCCTAGGAGAAAGGTTGACTTGAACTGAATGTTGTTTCTTTTTAATAAAATTAATGAACAAATTGACGTAGTATTTCCAGTCGAGAGAGGCGGCAACTCTGATAAACTTAGAATCGCAGCAAATAATTCGGATCCCATCAACAAGGGGCACATATAGTGCCTGGTGCCAGGGACAGTTATGTAGGATGTAGATGTGTCCATAATCTTCGCCATGTTGGTAGACGCAACTGAAGCTACCATATCTCTATTAACAGTTGGTGCACTGTCTTTTAGTAAGACATCGCAACAACTGATGAGCCTCTCTACCGGATTTATAAACATAGACATAGTGTATGATATTACCTTTTCTAGATGCTTTAGCCAATCTTTTCATGTCATTTCCTCAGAGGAGATCTCGATGGTTGAAGATGTTTGTATAGCAAGCAGTATCTTTGCTAGATCTTGTCATAGTGTACCACCTACATTTGTATGTTGCTAGCCAATAAGTCAATGAAATCCAATTGTCCTGAATTCATGATGATACATCCCTCGCTACCTAAGGATGTTTGTCCAGCCAGGCAGTAGTCAGCACAGCATGCATCAATGCTCTATTTGAGCATGTGTGACGTAGTGCGATGAGATAACATTGTGTGTGTGAAAAAAACTGAACGCCTGAGCACCCGAGTGCCAGCGCGTAGCAAGGCAGTGAAACAAGTACAGAGTGTGGCCAAGCAACCACATGCACCTGCACACGAGCATAGATGTTTCCTAAAAAGGGCTTAACTGCAAGGATGGTGTCACGTGAGGACATGTGGATGCCAGATATGTCCTGGGAAATAACCCAGTGCTGGTTTAAGTATGGAAAGAGTGTTTGTGTTACTGTTTTCATTAATGTGTATCACCTCCATGCCAATCATCCACCCTAATTGTGATATTATTTTTATGTAAGAGTTTATTGTTTTGTTTTGCAAGCACCATAGCAGAGAGTTTCAGTGTATTGTTGTATTCAATTAGCAAGTCCTCAGAAAGAAATCCAGGCTTGATGCCCCAACCCCCACCCTGACAGTTTCGGGCACCATACCAGCACTTTAGTAGCATCTGAACTATACAAGGGCTAGGCTACGGGCACGTCGCGTTCTGGGGGCCAGCATGTTTTTGTGCCAACAATATTAACTGCAATGGTTATTTAAATTGTCTGAACCTTTTTCTCATAAAACCCCCCCCCCCCCCCCCCCCCTGGAGATGCCTCTACTACTCCCCCGCAGTTTGGATAGCTGAGGGGAGTTTTAATTTGTAAGTAAACCATTAATTTTTCTTTGTGCCATTTTTTGCATGTTTTGCCCACACTGGCGAGCTGTTCCCAGCAAAATTTGTACATGTTTTCCACGTAGAATGTTAATTTAGCATGTTAAATATACCAGTGCAATAAATGCTTGTGTTTTATTTAGTAGTGTTTAGCCTTATACCTCTTCAAGGCAGGGGACTTTTAGTGCCACATGTTTTTCATTCAATGTCTTTTTGCAAGCGTTATTAATGTGTACGTGTGCTCTGAGCAAATGTGCCAAATCACAAGAGCGTGTGGTCAGCCAATAGGCCGTGGTTTAGCAAAGAGATTTTCGATGTTCATTTTATAATTATTATGGCACATAACTAAATTACTCTTTTGGTGAAGGAGAGTGTTCAGCTGATAGGCCACCGATTAGGAAATGCAGTAAATTACATAAGACACAGCACAAGGTAATAAGGGCAGCAAGTATAAATGGCAGAGAAATGATATCCGGGCGAACGGCCTGAAGCACACTGAGAGCACCAAGAGCCTAGTCACTTCACATCAATCATTATTGACACCACCTTGGAGCGATGTCTGACACCTATCTGGTTAAAACCACCACACTACCAATCTCTGCACCGCTCCTAAAACCACAACCCAAATTTTCCAGACACCTTAACCGCCATCAAGGGGTATTTAACCGCCATCCATGTGGTATTTATTCCCCGCCAACCAGATGAACATTTCTTCCGACACTTGACTGCCGTAAAGTGTCAGCCCTCCATGTGACATTTAACCCCCACCAACTCGATCAACATTTCTCCGGGACTTGACAGCCCTCAAGTGTTATCATTCCGAGTAGCTTTACCTCGTTGCCACTAAAGTGCTAACCGCTATAATTTTCTCTTCAGAATTTTTCAGAAAGTAACCCATTCTGAGCACTTCCCAGAATAAACCCTGCGCACCTGCAATGAGGGAAAGAAGGAAGGAGTTCGACAGAGCCAGCAACGGCGTCGCAACGCATCTCAGACGTCATGGGTATGCCAGAGAACAGACCATGTGGGTCAGTGGAAAAGCATATCAGAACAGGCACCAGCTATTGCTTCGGCAACAGTGGACACGTGAGCAGAGAGCAGCAATCTTGGGATGGCACATGATGTCAGCCATCTGCTGCCCGCCCCAGCAAATACAAAGGAGGAGTGCATACAAGTGCCCCCTCCCCGCCACCTCACAAGAACAGGTGAGGAGTATCTATCGACGGCATTGGGCAGTGTGAGCACCGCCTGCTACCCCCTGCCATTGCTGGCCGGTCATTGTCCCTACGGTGTACATGAGAGGGGTATAGCTTCGAGTGGAGAAGGTGCTCACTCCCCTCCAGCATTGCACACCTGCACCGCACATCACCGGGTCTCCAGCATTGCATGCACGTGGATTTGTTTGCCAATAATGGCTGGCACAATGCAGTTGTGTGCACTGGCGCAACTGTGTTTGCAGTGTCTGCGACCAGTACCACAAAATGTGGTCGCGATGTATGAACTTGGCTTCCAGCACTGCCAATGCATCCAGAATACCAGTCCCTTGAACAACTGCGCCACGAGCAACCATGTCACGAGCATTGTGGATGAACAACCATGGGAAAACACAGTGGAACATTTCATTTCATTACAAACAGCTCAAATACTAGTGCACCTCAAAGTGGAAATGCCCATTTTTCTGAACTACCATTTAACAAAGTTATGTAGCAACCTTCTGTGCGCCGGCCAAGGGGCTATAACACCCTAGTATAATAAATATTACATGGCATACCATCGAGATTGTTTGAACGAAACAGAGTTAGCAATAATAACAGGACTAACATTTACATGCTTAGAATGCGATACGAGAAGAAGAGCACCAAATGTCCCTAGCAACATGCCAGACATGACAGGAGAGGAATAGAGGGAGAATGTCAACAAACCAGCGGACTGTCAAGCATAAGGAGGCAACAGGACGTAATATCACAACTGTGAAGTGGGTATGCATGAACGGGACTGGAACTGCACCGAGAAGGCTCACGCACCAGGGGAGAAACTAATGTGTTATGACTGTATAGCAGCAGTGAAACACAGCACAGTTGGCACATGCCTTCAGTGCACACACAGCAGATAGCAACCAATCACTGCCACTGCCACCGGACCAGTCAACACTGCCGCAAGCTACTGTGCCCACAACCCCTCTAACATTCTTACTGCCCACCCCTACTACCCAACATTACGAGTCATGTATCCTACACCAGTATTTCACCCAATTTTACCTCAATTACCACACCTTCCCTGCCTTTACAACCTGCCAATGTCACATCTGAAAAGTAATTTCGCAGACATGTTAATCAGTCATACACCAAACGAAGCAGCACGAGAAATTGAACCAGTACAGCCAACACCACAACAAACCTGCCAGGACCAATCACAGTCAAGATGATCACCAAATTTCAAACTTTACCAACATTCGCTGGTATACCAACCAAAAACCTGGCAATTTTTCTGGCAGACTGTACCTTACATGTAAACATATGAAGGGTATGCAGCGAGGAATGGGTGAGTTGCGTTGGAGCTCAATTCTACGGCGAAGTGTGCTCCTGGGGTAATTCACGGAATCACTATGGGCTGCAGTGGGAATGATTTTAAATGTGCATTCTAGTGTCGATTTGGGGGTGTATTTACCTCACTGAAAGCGCAGAGCAAATAAACCCTTAGAGAAACAATAGAGTAACGATTCACTGACCGGGTAAGTAACAAGAAAATCATATCTGGTCCGACAATTTCACTCACAAATGCCAGAACGTGAGGTTTTGGAAGTAATCTCCGAAACCGCACGACGAGAGTTCCGTTCTGCCCTAATCCCACTTTTGAATGGCACACTGGAAGACAGAATGCATGCTGCCACCATTCTCGAGCGGAATCCTGGACCACCATGCCATAACACTAGCGCCGCATAATAGCGTCAAGAGCAGCAGAACATAAAACCAAGACGGAAAACTGGGCAGCTACGGCAACCAGAACAACCAACAGTTCAAGCAAAAGCCAAAGGATGTCAGTGCCACAAGTAGTGCGGGAAATTCAGCACGTCTTTGGGACACTGTGTGCCGTTATTGCCCAGGGAAAGTTTTCATTTGCACGATGAATGCCCGAACAACCCTCGAATGGTCCAAGTACAGGAGCAAGCAAATAAGCAGCAACACCAGGGAAATGGTGACCGGGGTGAAGGGGCTAGACGCTCCTGACACCCCAGCCCCGCCACAACAACAAACACCAAAGCTCTGACACCTCAACACACACTTGTTAACGTCAGTAGTAGTACTGCAAAGTTTATTCGCATACTTGTTTGTGTAAATGGTAAGCGCTATCATGCACTAATTGATACGGCAGCTTCGCACATCTTTATTAGGCCGGAGTTTGTAAAGGAAAGCGATGTAATTCCTACTGTCCAAATTATCAGGCTTGCCACAAATCAGCACAACAGTAAAGCAATAGACAGTCAAAAAGTACCGTCGTGCGCATGCAGGACATTGAAACGACTACAGTACCCATAGTTTTACCGGAAATTCTCCAGAATGTTATTCTCGGGGTACCATGGTTCACTGAACAACACAGGATAGTCGAACCCACAGCACACAGAATTCATTTTGGTGCTAAACAAATATGTACGGTATGTGATCTGTATTGGCATCCTGTAGACAAGTGACCCGTCATTTTAATGAATGAAATTAATAATGATATACCGCATGAACATCAGGCGGGTTTTCAGCACTTGTTGGAATAACAGAATTATGTGTTTATGGTGCACGATGCATTACAGAGAACTACATTAGGAAAATACGAAATTTCACTAGAAAAGATGGGACCTGTTCGCACGACACCTAGGTGTTGTTTACCGCACTAAGCACAGATCATTCGGAAGCAGATACAGGAAATGTTAGATGAAAGGGTTATTGAACCAACAAGCAGTCAGTATAATTCATCCATCGCGTTAATGCAGAAAAATGATAGTACATGGAGGTTCTGTCTTGACTTCAGGCCATTAAACAAAGTAACAAACAGAGCACTTCCACCTTACATTAGTGTCAAGGATGAATTAAGTTCATTTGGTCAAGCAAAAATTTTAACATCATTGGACCTTAAAAACAGGTACTGGCAAATTCCAGTAAAGTTGGTAGTTTGGAAGAAAATCGCTTTCACCGCCCCTGACAGGCGATGGTTCCAGTTCTGTGCGATGCCGTTTGGGCTGAACAGTGCACCTGCGACATTTCAATCGATGATGGTCCGGATCTTAGATGGCTTTTTTGAAGAATTTACCTTAGCCTACTTGGATAATGTGGTTATTTGGTCCGCTATTTGGGAAGAATACCAAAAGTTTGTTTATTGTTTTAGAATGCTCGGCCATAAATGGCCTAATGTGCATTACAGCTAAATGCCACGTGGAAAAAACGAGTCTTGAATTTTAGGGACACATTGTAAACGAGACCAGGAACAAACCCAGTCCAGAGCAACTGCAGTTAATCGAGAGCTATCTGGTTCCATGGACACGGAAAACAAGTTCGCAATTTTTTTGGGCTCAATTGCCTAATGGAGCATATTGAAAAATCTGCTGAAATCACAGCGCCACTGACTTGTTATCACCGCAGCGGTGGTTCCAGTGGACGAGAGAGGCACAGCGAGCATTCGATGAGGTATGGGAAAATTTCCAGTTCTGCCCCACTTTCGGGTGGTATGATCCGAGCCGGCATCTGTAATTGCAGACAGATGAGAGTCAAGAAGGCATAGGGGCCATATTTATCAATGCAGTGATGAAGGGAACTGACAAATAAATGACTTTTCAACTGCCGAATTGGACAGAACTGAATGCAGTTATGATGTAAATGAGAGAGAATATTTAGTGGTCGTATGGGATGTAAAATAATACTGCATGTATTTTGAGTAAAAACGATTTACACTCCGTATCGAGAACATGTGCTGGGTCTGGCTTCACAAAATACATGAGGTGTGCAGCAAAGTGGCCAAATGGCCACTGTTACTCCAGGCCTATGATTTCAGAGTGGAACATGTGCTGAGGAAAGAGAATAAATTAACAAGCACACAGTCATGCTTTTATTTCACAGAAGTCGTAGTCAAGGATAATGCGGAGTGGGAGGACATTCTGCTTCCAGACATTCAGAAACCATTATCTGAGCTGAAAATTCAACAAATAAAAACAGTGAATGAAAACATGCTCATTCATGAACTGTATCATAGCGTGGAGTGCATGCACCAGGGATACGCACTCATGAATAAAAAAATCAATAAGTGTGCGCAAAAGAGTGTTGTAAACCGCAGTGTAGTAGATGGCCGGTTGGAGATGTGTTCGCCCACCGACACTGCTAGATGCCACCTATTTGTCCCAGCATGTGCAAGGAGTAATGTGTTAACCAATTCGCACAGTGGCAGTGTGGCAGAACAACCCAGGGTCGACAAGACAGTGATGAATATCAGGGAACACTTCTTTTTCCCGGACTGACCAATGATGCACACAAATTTGTACGCAGTTGTATCAAATACAATCTGTTTAAAGCCAGGTGCAGTGACAGAAGACAATAGTAACAGTCACGTATACCCAAGAAACATTTTTAAACTGTGTGTTTAGATCTCATGGTACCCTACTTCAGAGCCAACATTGCAAAAGTCTTGAGCAAGGATTTCTTCACAAGGTAAGGAACCCTAAGGACCTTTTGACTGATAACGTCTCCCAGTTTTCTGCTTGGAAGTGGACAGACCTATACATGCGGTGGGGTGTTAGACACCTAACAATGGCGAACTACCATTCAAGGGCGGACTCCATTGAGAGACTTAAAAAGGAGCTCAAGATACAGTTATGCCTCCATGTGGGTGATGTACATACCATGTGAAAAAGGTTCTGTGTACACCCTCCACCATCGTGTGAATGTAGCCACAGGCAGAACACCAGCCGACGTCCTCCTTGGATAACATCTCCACTTACTGGGTGAAGTGCACTGCCCACAAGCAGGAGATAATGGTGAGCCTGGTAACAGGAGCTGCACGAACTACAGCAACATCAGGCACAGTACATCACAAAATGGCTGCCAACCACCACCAGACCACCACAGCCATTACATGCAGGAGAGATGGTTTTTGTGCGCGCCCATCCGCAATCCACTGCTTACAAAGACTTTTGTGCTGTATTCACGGCAAAGTGGAGCGAGCAGCACAAAATTATAAGCAGCCACAGATCCACGATGTAATTGGTCCGACTGGGGAGGAGCGTCAGGGTGCATTGGGACGACATCTTGGTGATGTCGATGACGAGGTCGCACCTGACATCCCACAATGGTGACGACTGCGACGAGTTACCCCAGGTAGCAGGAGAGTGGAGAGATCCACCGGCACTTCCCGCAGGAAGTCCTACAACGGATCTACAAGTGACTGGTGAAAAGGGAGTACCACACCCAGGCAGCTTGGACGTTAATATCTTTGAGAAGCAGACTCATGTGATGGAGGAGGAGGGGGGTACTGGGCCTGTACCTCCAAAAGGAGCAGCTGCATGGGTGACAAAAAGCCTGAAGTGGCATGGTGCAATAGCACCAGACAGGGAGCTTCAGATGGCAATCCCAGGTGCCTTGGATGGCACAGTTCCTACAAGCAACACCGGTACACTACCAGCTGCACTGTAAGTGCCAGCACTTCAAACGGCACCCGCAACAGAGGATGTTATGACGCCCGACATCGCAGTAATGCCAGCATCAGAACTGTCTGCTTCCACAATGTCGCCTGCACCAGGTGACTTCCTGGGACCCATTGCCATACTGTCGACTGCATCAGGGCGGCCCTCCGATTTGCCCAGCAAAGGTGAGGAGATGGATTCATCATGCATGCAGGAAGCAAGGACACTGTCATCGGCTGGAGGGACATTACCAAGTAATCGGAGTTCCTCGGCCACTGTTTACCCCGGTCGCACCTGGAAACAGCATATGCAGTACACCACAAGAAGCAACAAGGGAGAAGAAGGCCATGATGAAACAAGTAGTGATGGCGGAAGCGAACATCGCTCAGGGAAGCTTTATTTTGCAAGCAAGCCACTAATTTAGCTTCGTACCATTTTTCACCTGTTTCGCACATGCCGGCGGGCTGTGCTCGGAAAATTTGTCCGTGTTTCCCTATAGGAATATTAATTCTAGATGCTAAAAATATCAGTGCAAGGAACCCTCGTGGTTTATTTAGTTGAGTATAGCCTCATGGCTCTTCAGGGCAGGGGTCCTTAAAATACCTTTTTAGTGCAACATGTTTTTCATTCAATGTATTTTTGCAATCGTTATTACTGTGTATGTATGCTCTGAGCAACTGCGCCAAATCCCAAGGGTGTGAGGTAGGCCAATAGGTCACGGTTTAGCAAACAGGTATTCAGTGTTAATTTTCTAATTTATTATGGCACATAATTAAATCACTCTTTTGGCGAAGGCGTGTGATCAGCCGATAGGCCACTGGTTAGGAACCACAGTACATCAGGTAAGACAGAGAACAAGGTAATATGGTAGGGGCAGTAAGTGTAAACAGCACAAGAACAATTTCCAGGCAAACAACCCACAGCACCATGAGAGCACCAAGAGTCTCGTCACATCACATCAATCATTATTGATGCCATCCTGGAGCGATGTCTGGCACCTAGTTGAGTAATCCACCACACAAATTAACCTCCACACAGACCCTAAACCCTCAACCCAACCTTTCCAGACATCTGAGATACACTCAACGTTTAAAATATATAGAAATAAATACAATATCACTGTCAAATGTAACAACATTTTTTTTTTTTTTTTTTTTTTTTTTTTCATTTTTGGTAATCTTAGTCTTTATGGTAAAATATTTTTTTCGGTGGAGGACTGTCTGGCATTTCTTCCTCTGCTTAAGGTACGACATTGTCGTTGTCTTCTACCATCGGCAGTGTCTCAGGTCACTGGTATGGCAGAAATTGATCAGAAGAATTCGACATCATGTATAAACACTTGAAGTTTGGGTATAGTGTGCTATGCACTTCTTATGTATGATAGCTTTACCTCCCAAACAGAAATTTATTCACTCTTCCCGCGAATTATGCCCTGTAGATTCAAAGCCACTAGCATCACATTGTCCAGGAACAACAAAATTGGCGATTTCGGAAAATTTCCACGTTGGACATAGGTAAGGTAGAATTAGCAACTGAGCTACTCTACCACCAAAAGACACAATCTGCTGGCGACCAGAATTCTTTATCAGACAAACAAATATTTCTCCATCGTTGTCATAATCTATGACAGTAGTCCTGAGATCCAAACCTTCGTGAAGTTCGACAGATGATCGAGGTTGAATAAGTCCAAAATATCCAAATAGAAAACATTCCCGTACTTGAGTATCTACTGTTGATAAATCATAGGCTAAGCTACCTGGAGTTCACGTGAATGGTCACATATTAAATTCATCAATCAAAATTATAAAATAAAAGTGTTTCCATTTAAAGCACACAGCAGTCTTTAATCAATTCCTATACTATACAGTACACACATTCCTCTCTATTTATCAATAACTCCTTCTGCACATAACTCTCCTCGCTTCACTCTCCCATACTGCCATACTTACAGAATTGTAATTCTACACCCACATTCAATCAGTAATTTAATAACTCCTAACATGTTTCCGAATCTCTCAAATTCTGATCTACCAGACACCTTTCTCATCTGACCTTGGTTGGTTCAACTTTACATTTCTTGCATAGACTTCTTCCTTTATACAGTGATATTTTATCTTGATGTGTGCCTCATTCCCCTCTATTAGATAGTGTGCCCACCACACAGCATTCCATCAGTGCTGCATCCAGCCGCACTCTACCAGTGCAACCAGTATGTGTGTGTGGTGCCATGCATGAATAGCAGCATACTATAATAAGTGAAGTGCTTATTAGTGCAGCGCATGTTCAAAGTGGCCACGAGCCACAGGGTGCGGCAGGGCACAACCCCCAAGATCTATTTTATTTTAAAGGGCTTAAGTATTAAGGCTTTATGGCTGATTCAATATGACATACAGTCATGCAACATTGATAGACGCTCAATAAAGCCGCCCTTATATTTATTTAACCTTATGCAGTTCTTTTAGATATTTCTTGTTTTCTGTTCATCGCATATGTTCCATCCACAACTCACTCATTTTGTTTATTAGTGTCAAATTTTAACATTTCATGAATGCAGTATGTTTAACAGAGTTTCAGCATGAAGCAGGCGTGGTAAGATGTGTAGAAATACATGTGTTCAGTAAGTAATTCCAAATGACTCGCCGGAACGCCATGCTGGCAAGTGCATCACGCACTCCACAGTTAGTCATTGTAGAATGTGAGGAGAAACAGATTAAGTGTATGCATGTCTCGTGTTCCCGTGCATGGGTGGCGATTCAAGTTTTGTACCAATCATTCATCATGCATTAGTTAAATTCTTCTAGAACCATGCTTCATTAAGCCGCTCGGGATGCCACTCCTCCACTTTCCCAGTGCGTGCATCGTCTGAGGAAGCATTAACTTCACTTAAGTGTATCATGGCCTCGTGCCGCTTTTCACTGTATCACCTAAAAGGCAGGCTCAAGCCTGTTACCACGTGTAACTAACCTCCTAGAGAGGTGTGTAACGTAAACTGAATAAATACTACATTAAAGGAAATCTGCATGTTTTATTCATGTTGGTCTTCTGCCTCAAGAGTGCGGGTCCTCATCTTCCTACCAAGTGTAACCATTGTACTTCAAGTGTCTGTTGTGTGTTATTTCAAGTGCTTTAATTCTTGTCGTATTGTTTTAATGGTTATTTGGAGCATGTGGCTAGCCCAAATAGGTCACTACTCAACATGCACATAATAGTTATTTTATCATCTGAGGAGTATCAGTAC
This sequence comes from Dryococelus australis, assembly GCA_029891345.1. Classification (NCBI taxonomy): domain Eukaryota; kingdom Metazoa; phylum Arthropoda; class Insecta; order Phasmatodea; family Phasmatidae; genus Dryococelus; species Dryococelus australis. The sequence goes on from CM057000.1 coordinate 77,666,419, forward strand.
ATCAGGAGGATTTCGCCTTGGCCATCGGCCCAACGACCCTAAGACAACCAGAGTCTGCTCTACCACAGTATGGCATCATCATTGTGATACCTGGTGCCCCGGGGTAATACTAACCAAATTCCTGAGATTTTCTTTGAATCTCATTTTAGTCATAAAAATGACTCCTCTACTCAATATCACACCGCAACACCCCGTCAATCTCCGTGGGATAAGATCTTTTGGTTTCCAACGAATATATCACCTTAATTGAAGACTGGTTATTATCAAATACCACTACAACTTTAAACTAATGTTACATGACTCCTCAAGTAATTTGAACACATATTTACAATATTTTATACTCTACGGCACAGCAACATAATCAGCTTCACTGCTACTCAGAGATATATTATTTGTTTCAACCTTCAAACAATACAGTTGCCAAACATATTCAAACAATAATATGTCATACTTTGACGAACTTCAATATCGTTAACAAAATCTGAGTATACATAAGCACACAAGTTACTGTTGACAATTCTTTATTCAGCAAACGCGGAGCCATACAGGTACACTGTTTTTGGTAGGGGTTTGCAAATATTCAAAAATTTGAATAATAAATTATAATTATTCGTATTCGATAAACGAATACCAGATGTTGAAATTTTGAAGCATTCCAACAATTTAGAATACTGAATTTTAACCAACTTGTTACATAAATCTCTGCCTATACTCGGTTATATGTGTACACGCCTCACAAAAATTTTTAACACTTCAGTTAATCATAAACTAGTGCTGAGCTGATACTGATACCCAATATCCGACACTATTAGTAATATTGGCCCGCCCAAATATTGAGATTTTATATTTTCTGTTAAACCAGAGGATGATAGGGTGGCAATGTTGGAGTAAGAGGGGCTCAACTGCTGCCATTTTTTAGTCAGCAGTTGCAGTTCTTATTCCAAGTAGTAAACTGACAGATTGTCACTCCAGGAAGGCAAAGGGTGAGAAGGAACATGCCTCCCCGAGATATATATATATATATATATATATATATATATATGCAGCTGCCACCTACTGTGGTTGCCTGCTGTGACAGGTACTTTAGGAGATAATCAGCTATGGCCTGTGTTGCAGGTCACTGAATTACCAGCTTTGCAGGTGCCACACATCCCTTACCCTTGTCATATAAGTATTTAAAATCTTTTAAAAGCAATGATTAGTACATTCATTACCCCGGGAACTGGCAGTCTTTCAATTATACTCTCAGTAAAATAACGGGGTGTTGAATTTAAAAACTATACAAATTAATAATTTTTAATTATCTGAATATGAAAAAAATTGAATTATGCTGAGAAATGTGATACACGATCTTGTAGATTTAATCCGTTTAATTTTATTTGTTTAGAACATGATTAAATTGCCATGACCCAAATTTAAAAATAAATTACTACAGTATATTTCGAGTGCTGCTTTTAATCTCTGATTTTGAAGAATTAATGTGAAATTAATTTTCCTAATTTTTATATGTTTACTTAAAGCATCTAATAGTACATTATGTGACACTGACTTTAACACAGATTTTCATCAGCTTCCCAAAATACATTTAGTGTTAGTAGAAGTCTTTCATTCCATTACTCATATGTCCATTATATCGGTATCGGATATCGGTTGTATCGGCAGGGAGTATCTATTCGTACCGGTATCTGTAAAAACCTGTATACGCTCAGCACTAATCGTAAGCAAAATTTATTTTTGCATATAAAATGGGTTGTCATAATTTCCAGGCATGACGACCCTTTAGAATGGTGGAGTCACAGTGAAAAATTCCCTCAATTTGTCAAGGTTGCAAGGCATAACCTACCCATTCCTGCAACACAGGTTGCAAGTGACAGAATTTTCTCAACAGGTGGCAATGTAGCCACAGCTCGCCGAGAAGCCCTTCTCCCTGCTCATGTCGAGCAGTTACCTTTTTACATGACAATTAAAAATAACTCTAAATATTTTGTTTTACACAACCTTCAGTAAATATTTATTTATCTTACTAGTGGTATCTTATTAAGTTAGTAGGCTTAATGCAAAAACAATTTTTTTACATGCAGGCCTACCATCAATTTATACCATCCATACCAAAAACCATTTAAGGTTTCTCGATTCTTGTGTGGTAAGTACTAGTAAAAAGTAATATATTTTCTCTTTTGCTTTCCTATAAAATCAACAAAGAACTAAAATTTACTTTTAAAATAATTTTTTTCTTACAGATATCAGCAAATGGCTGAATATTTATGAGGTAAGTTATAGTGCAAAGGGATTTTTTTACATGTGTTAACAAAGAACTAATTACTTATATGTTGTGCCTTATGTTGTAACTACTAGTGTAAGGTATTTTTTTTGTACTTTAAGAAATGTGAGCTAAGAACTAAAGAGTATCACCTGTACCATCTGTAGAATAAAAGCATATTTTTGTTTTCTCATAAACATCAACATAAAAGAAGACGAAAACATTTTGTTGTAAGTATTGGTACAAAGTAACACATTATGTTGGTTTTCAACACTCTTCAGGGTTTTCATGTAAATAAAATAACTTTCGATGCATTTAATTATGAATGAAAAGTATGTTTTTGTTTCTGTTTATGCAAGACTGCAATCTTTGCAATTTAAAAACTAAAAAGCAGTACTTGTTCAAAAACTATTCACAACACTAAAACCAGTATTCGCACACCCCTAGTTTTATGACTCACTTGTCGGTCTGGTGCTCGTTCTTTCCTTTGCACCTTTGGGCCAGAGGGAATGTTCCCTATGCTGGGAAGTTGCGGGCAAAACCAACACCCATGTGTTGAAACTGCAGATAGCTAGGCCTAATTTTCTCTACTCTCTGCGTCTTAGCGCCAAACTGAGATTGGGTATCCACTCATCTGCAGCAAATCACGTGGCTCTACACAGAAGAGAACTACAAAAACCCTGCTTTTCACCTCACGGACGTGACAGTGTGTGTGACTCCAGATGCCTTTCTCCAGACATCTGAAGGATATGGTTAAACAGGTACTCATTTCCTCTGCGTGATTGCAGGAGCTGACCCCCGCCCTAGTTACTGCGTTAGGACAGCTCAAGCCTATGGACCAAGCTCAAGCACTCAGATGCCTGCTCATTCCATTCATACCAGAAGTACTACGAGATTTATTCCAGCCACCAACACACATGAGTTACAAAGTTCACCTGTGGCTCGTGGAATTCATCAGCCATCCGGAACAGCGGCCAACAGCACCCGTAGCCTATCTTACGCCTGTCGCTTTGTCTCCACCAACACGAACCACATATCACATCCAGCAAACTCAAACCTCAGGATCATCCTATCGCACAGTCAGTCAGCCAGAACCTTGCCCTAGCACTAGTAATCTTCATCACCCAGGTATACCATCCAAGGCTGAGAGCCTGAAAAGAAAGATTGTTCTGGCAGAACCAGACATTGTGCCCTGCCATAAAGCTGCCAGGCCAGTACTCTACAGAGGGAAAACACCAGCCCCATGTAGAAATTAACTGAATAATGAACCCTCCCAAGTTAAGGGTGTGCCAGACTTAGCACCGAACAGAAATACTCTCCCATTTACACTTCACATGCGCTTAGTTGACAGGATATCACGTGTCAACATTTTAAAAAGGAATTATTGATTGCAAAGACATTTTATTTTGTGTCTGAAGTTCTTTTTTCCTGTAAAGATGGTGTTTAATTGTATCTAGCATAAAATCAACATGATTTTAAAACAAAATATTAATTAAACTCAAATAGACAGCATCCTCGTGAATAAAAATATATGTCCAGAAGCATATTTGTGACCTCTATTGTCGCCAAAAATTGTTTAAACCTCACGCGACTTGTATTACCAAGCATAAAGATCATTTTCGGTAACAACCTGTGGGAAAATCAGAGGATTCAAATTAATTACAATAGACACACATTTTTTGAATAAACTGATTTCGTGTAAAGAGCCTATTAGATAACTTTTGTCATACAAGTTTTTTTTTTGCAGTGAGGTATAATTAATTACGTTAAAAGACAGACATGTGCCACATGCGCAAGGCATCGCCAACATCTAGTAGTGTGGAGGCGTATATTGTTTCATTCCTGCTGCTTCCCCTTCCCTTTCTCTATACCGTCTGTTGTGAACACAATGCCGGTTGAAAATCTTTCCGTGCACTCGCAGCTGATCGAGTGAGTGTGGAACATTCAAGATTATACTTGCATTCTGAGACACATTATTTTCATTTTCAGAGAATGTGGAAGTTTAAAGACTGCTTGCATTCTGTGTTGGATTACAATCAATTATATACAGTATTTTGAGATGTTATATTTTTTATTTATATGAGCTGTGGTGAAATGGTTTTTACTGTAATATTTAAAGTAATATTTTTTTTTTTTTTTTTTTTTTTTACAAATTCCCCTTTTTATTATGTTTACTAGTTAAACTTTATTCATAGATAATATACACCTCGCATTATATTCAATATAAAGTTAGTTCTATTTTATCGATGTACATGCCAAAACCCCGCACATACGGGAATTTTTAAGAGTCCCCTCAAAAACAGTAGCTAGTAGTCCACTGAATTTAAAAGTCATTCAACTTTGTGTATAGGCTGTTCACGGTAAAGTGAGCACTTTTTAAGGCACTTCCAGCAGCCATGTATTATATTGCAGCCTCACACTTTATTTTTTCATTGTGATGAAATGCATAAACTGTGTCTATTAGTCACATAGCAATATTTATAGTAAAAAGTGGCAGAAAGATGGAAAATTGGCTGAAAGGAAAATTTTAGCAGGGCCTTAAAAAGTGCTTACTTTACAGTGAACAGTCTATATGTGTGTGTATCCACAAGTGCTGCCTTGTGAAGAATTGTAATTTCTATTTCTTGTGTTTTTAAGAGATTTTGCTCTTCTGCAAACATTTTTGTGCTTTACATACAAATGTAATTGTGTCAATACAATTAGGCACCTTGTTAAAATTACTGCTAAATGAAATTATTTTCACAGTTTAAAATGACACACTTTTATTCTTGAATTTATAAACTCTTGTGGTAAACACTGGTCCAGAAATGAGGTCGGCACCTGTACCCTGTTCTCCATAGCGATGTTGCCAAAATGTTCACTGCGGGTGGGACACTGCACCAGGCTGCCGGCAGCTGTTCACAGTTTGCTGTGGACAGACAGCAAAATGAGGGCAACTTGGACAAAAATTGCATATATGACAAATAGCACGAATATACACTTTGTACATAATGTTATCCTAAAGTCACCCATGAAAGTTAACTACCTATACATATTTAAGCAGAACTATAGATATTCATGTTATAAATGGAGTTCTGATACCAAATTGTCAAATCATTCAAAATCCTCACATTATAACGAATACTGTAATTAACACACTGTGTGAAAAATTATTTCACATATAATAATCATGTTTAATTATGTAAGACAATGTAAGTAAATGCACATATGGTGAAAGTTTTATTTGATTAACAATAATGGTACAACCATTTACATTACCATTAATAGTTAACAAACTACCTTTACTTCATCCCAAATCCAGCTTTTGAAAACAAATCAATCATGTAACAAAGTTTTCCATTTTATAAAAAATACATCTTTGGTCTATTTATAAGCGGTACTTTATTTTATATGAATTAAGGAAAAAAATTTCAGCCCAAAAAAGATTCCTACAAAAATTATTTAAATAAAAAAAAATAATAGTCTATTTTTGTGCATGAGGTAAAGGGTACTATGTCCACATTTTACAAAACTTATCTTTGACAGTGTCTTATTGCATTTATCACATTTCATATTGTTGACGTGTTGACACGTTTCTGAGTATGTTTTTTTCCGATTCTGCCTTATCACGTGCACCTGCACTGCACCATAATGGACTATCGAAGCCCGAGACTGCTTGCTTTGAGCCCAGAGGCATACTCCCTGACCGGGGACACCCAAGGAAATGGCGAACAAACCATTAATGCTCAGTATGCCAGACACGCACATAGTATAACTGCGCTCTCCAACCAGCGAAACCCAGTGAAGCATGGCAAGAAAGTTGCCTCTAAGTGAATGGTGGATACGTCCCGCACACAAGGAGACTACCCTGCTTCCAGCCTTCCCTAACAGATTGCAGCCAGGACTACGTCAGCCATGATGGGAGGAGCTACCCCTACCGAAGATGACCAAAGGAAACATGACTTTATAAGGCTGCACATACTCCAAGAATATCAGTTGAATACTTAGCAGCTTGCTTCAACACTTCCTAGTATTGAAGCTTTCTGCCTTAACGTCTTACTCACAAAGAACCTACAGCTTTTAGAAGTCTTCCAGATACAGCTGAAGTTTTCACTCCCCTATACCTCATTCACCACTTTGGTAGTGACACCCGAGTCCCTTCAGGACAACACAGCCAACGGTTAGGACCGAGTTGTTATTACGGCTACCTAATTTGTTTGCTCTAGTCCCTTTTACTAACAAGTACCATTCACATGTTTTAATGTAACTTCCGCTGGTACCTAGTAATCAGGATAAGCGCAGGTGATAGTACGGGTCACCAGGTTTATTCTTCAGTAAATAAACATGTTCGAGTCTAACCACGTAGTTCTTATTATAGGGTGAAATGGTGACCTCTCTACAACCTGGTAAGCGCCATCTCTCAAAGGAGACGCAGGTCACCATGGCTAGACATCTGATTTCCGTTCTTAGTGTAAGACTGCAGGCCTCCTGTAGCCGGGCAGCACATACGTCAAAATACCACATATTCACCGGCTACCCATACTGTGGACCAAGTATGCAAAGGTGCTTAGTGCATACATATGGTAGAGCCCTTTCTAGAAAGACTTGGAAAGGGAGTGGTTGGCCCACCTGAGTCAGCTAACCTACTCCAACCACTGTGTGAGATCCGCCGGTTGGAGTACCAGAACTGATAAGGAGTAACTAGTCACCTCTGAGCAACTCACGAACCAGTAAGGCCACCCCAAGTCGGCTAACTCACTCCATCCACCACAAGAAATTCATCAGTTGGAGTGACAGGACTGATGGAGCATGACCTAATCGCCTTTAGGCACATTCTAGTTAGGGATACTGTCATCTGCCCCTGCTTTGTAGAGGTAGACTGTTAGAACCTTACACCCATGCCATTCACAGGAGGCAGTGAGTAGAGCGACAAGAGGGCAGGTACTACTTCTGTGGCTGACCGCTTACTAGGTGACCCAGTCCTGTCCACCTTCAGCTGCACCATCCCCTGGGAACGAGCTCAGGCCACCCATAGACTGCCGAGGCCTCACCTCACAGACCTCCCTGGCCTCTATTTGAGTCACAACACAAGATGAGTGGTTAACTGCATCCCGTTATCGTTCATCTGCACCAATGACCATCTTTGACACCCAGCCACAACCAGCAACACCAAGGACCAACCCGATGACACTCCCCTCGCCGGCTGCCCTAGGATGGGTCCTGAGCCCCAGCACAAGTCGTCAGCCATTGGTCAACCCCCAGGTATGGCCGGAACAAAGTAAGCCAGCCCAGGCACCTGCCTTAGCTGCATGGAGGGTTTTCAGCATCGCCAACCACTGCATACCTTGTAGACAGCCAACCCTGTATTTTGGACTAGTTAAGGCGAAGCGCTTCACAACTCATACTCTCCCTCAGTAGTGTTCGAAGGACCCTGTCTCTTTGGCGTCTGGAGAAGTGGCTCAAAGTGGGTCACTACTCCGTCCAGTACTTGACCGGACATGGCAACTTCCGTGTCAAGTTGTCCTCGCTAGGCCTGGTACAAGATCCCTTGTGCGTGGTGTGTGGGGTGGATGACACCTCCACCCACGCACTGGAGTGCCCCAAGGTAGAAGACCTTAAGATTGAATTTAAGGGGAACCATGGACCTCTCCGTCTCAGGGACATGCTCCGGAACAGGAACACAACAAAGATGGTGATACAACATCTCACCAGAGTTGGAAAACGAAGGGCAGAATTTGATGTCTAGTGGTCGGGCCCTCGGTTGAGCCAGGAACTGGACAGATCGGAAGTGGAGAATGGTGAGGATGTGACTGGGATTGATGACATGAGCCAACATGGGTGAACACATCTTCCCAGTTATCGTCTTGGATGAAGGGGGTGGCCCTCAAAACCCCCCTCCCCTATTTGGAATTACAAGTATTGCAATGGTCCATGGGAATACTCCCGTGAACCTCCCTCCAGGAAAGAAGCAACCTGTAAAAGGGAACTAGAGCTGCCCAGATCTAGGTCGATAATGCGAGTTATTGATCTAGAGCCATACAGGACAAGTGGCCAAGGTCTAGAAGACCAATCAACACCTGGTTGGCCTTGCACCTGGAACCCTGTGGTGTTCGTTCAGGAGGGCTTTGCTAGTGTTAGCAATAGCATGAGCAAGCTCAAACGCGACAACAGATGGAGAACAGTCTGTGCCATGACCCGAGCCAGAGAGGTATGGTCAACGGAGGTACCGATGGAGGAGGTACAGACTGATCAGCCACGGGAAACCGAGGTTGAGAGGGAAGTATTCCTCCATAAGTTTCTCACCATGAAATCTGAGGCAACTCCTGAAGAGATAAAAACCATTTAAGATTGGCTGGCCGGACGACGGAAACATGGTAGATGTCGCTGTACAGGCATGGCCTGCACAAGAAGACCCGGAAGACCCACAGTCGTTGTACAAGGAAACCATCAGAGGAGCAATGATCACCAGGCTGGAGGACCCAGTCACGCTGGCATCTGCTCTGGCCCTTGTAATGAGGAGTATGGAGGGAGGGGACAGGGTTCTGTTCCCGAAAATGGAAACACTAGACAGGCTTGTCGTTGCCCAGGCAGGCCTGCCAACAAATTCAACCGAATTATTAACTCTTCTAAAGGAGTGTTATTGGCGAAGGGGTGAAAGATCCACTGACTCTGACATCCTTAAGGATGCCATCCGCACATACGGGAGGCGTACTTTTGATTATAGTAAGCCCTTCAATGGGTACAGTGTAGTTAGGTACTAGTCCTTCGAAATCAGATGGCACTCTTTCCATAGATATGGACTCGCCACACCAGATGTGACATGCCCCACCCTCGGGAGGGGCCTGGCTGGGTGGGGGGAGGATCTGGGGGGAAAAGCCTGGAGGGTTCTGAGAACTTCGACTTTGGATGGAAGAAATTGGATGAAGGAAACAAACGGAAACCTCCCCCATCGAGCCCCCATCCACCTGGCCAGTATCATACCGGATAAGACAAAACCCAATTGTGACACATGGATGTAACTGGACGACATGCTCAGACATCTAAATATTATTGAAATGACAAAGGTGACTGAACCTGTATGAAGTTTTTACATTTGGCTAACGGAAAGCGAATGAGCGCAGCAATGGTATTGAATGAGTGTGTGTGTGTGTGCGTGTGCATGAGTGCCAATTCGAGTCAGCAGTTTGAGTTAGAAACAAGCTCCTTGCGCCCGGGGCGAGGTGGCGGGAGATGTTTTCTGGTTACCGAACATTCCCCAAAACTAAGTCCTGCACAACCCGAGCGCACTGAGCTCAGAAGGCAGTTAAGGAGTATACCGTCATGCTTAACTTCAACGAGTAAGGACATACGCAGTTGCGAAAAGGTAGTTAGTCGTGTGTGTGGGTAGTTTAGTGTAGTTTTTCTTTTCATCTTTCGGATAGCACGATGGTTTCAAAATTGCAAAGTTCCTGGTGGCACCTAAGATCAAAAGAGCCGATTTAGCTTTTTGTTTGTGGGGGCTAAAGTAGTCTGGATAGAAAGCAGAGCTCCAGGTATGACCTTTTAATAGGTATTGGCCACCTGGAGGGGAGGGTCCCACCGGGAACTTTGTCTCTTTGGCTGGATAGATGGTAAGGGAATGAATAGACCAGCGAGGCCCTAGATATATAACATCTAAAGATGACTTGCCTCTCTTCGACAGAGTACTGCTGAGAGGAATAGAAAGGTATTCACAGACAAAGGACTTGACTATCGAGGAGAAAGCAAAGAACTTGGTGAAAAATATTATGGATGCATGAGGCAATTCCTCTCGTAACAAGGAAAGTTCAACATCATCCTTGGTGGGATGATGGACTGGAAACAATGAAGAAAGTTTGTGAGGAGCCTCAGGAAGAGGTTCAAGAGAATCTACCAGCCAGAGGAAAGGCAAAGGGTAGTACAGCAGTTCAATGTCGCAAGAGGGGAATACCTTAGAAAGCTAAGGAAGAAAAGACAAGATTGGAGAGAGCTTGTGACAGATAGGGGAAATGAAGACCCATAGGGCCTGGTCTACCGGATGGTGACTGGTAAACAAAGATACTCAGAGGAGCTTCCTGCTCTTAAGGTTGATGGAAGATTATTGCAGTCCTTTGAAGATAATGCCAGGCACATGATGGATATTCTGTTGCCTAGTGATACCTAAGAAGGGAAAACAGAGTATCACCAAGAAGTAAGAGACATGGAAGGGAGAGTTATGAATACTGACAAGACAACACCTGTCTCCCAACAAGATCTGGATTCAGTGATAAGGAAAATGAAACACAAAAAAGCTCCTGGAATGAATGGTTTGACTGGGGAGATACTCCTTAGATCATATCTGAAGATACGGAATGAGATGCTAACACTGTTCAATGAATGCTTGGAGACAGGAACTTTTTCTGAAGAGTGGAAGATAGGTCGCCTCAAGATTTTGTACAAAAGAGGGGGTAAGAACCACAGAATAGCTAAATCGTACAGGCCGATGACACTTCTATCAGTAATAGGGAAAACGCTGGAGCGTTTATTGATTAGAAGGTTTTTAGAGTACTTGGGCAGCATCCAAGGAATTCAACCATGGCAAGTATGGCTTTCTGCGTAGCAAAAGCACAGAAAAAGCAGTCGTAGGCATGGTGCACTAAGTCAGGAGTTGCTCTGAGATCTACGTGTTGGCAGTATCCCTGGATATATCTGGAGCATTTGATAACGTGTGGTGGCTGCAAATTTTGTGGCAACTACGCCTTTTGGAGTGCCCCAGGAACATCTACTGGACAATCAACAGCTTTCTAACGAACCAAACTTGTACACTGGAATGGGGAGATCATCGGGAAGTAAAGGTGCTGAGTAAACACTGTCCGCAAGGATCAGTTTTAGGACCCATTTTATGGAAGATTAGCTTTGAAGGACTACTTAGGCTAAACCTCCCGGATGGCTGCCTGAACTATGGATATGCTGACGACAGGTTACTCTTGGTATCTGTATGGAGTAGGAGAGATATTGAGGGGAAAGTGGAGGATACACTAAAGAAAATTAAAGAATGGGCCGAGAACTTCAAATTGGAGTTTTGGATTGAGAAAATAAATAGTGTAATGGTAAAGGGAAACTTCCTGAGAGCTCCTACAGTATGTTTTAATGGAAGGATGGTAAAACATGTCCAGGAAATGAAGTATTTCGGAGTGATGATAGAAACCCGTCTAACGTTCTGTGGACACACACGTTATGCGGCGAATAAGGCTGTGGTCTTGTTCCAAAACCTCAGAGCAGTGGCTCCGGCGAACTGCGGCCTTGGTTACCGGAAGTTAAAACTCATGTACAAGAGTGTATTTTTACCAATATTGACTTATGCCTGTGGGGTGTGGTACCCGGAGGTTGAAAAGGTCCATAGTAAACTGAGAATCTTCAGTGCGCAGAGATCTGCACTTCTGGGGTTCACTAAGTCCTATAGGACAACTTTCAGTGATGCACTACAAGTAGTGGCAGGAGAAATCTCTCTGGATCTACTGGTCAAGGAAAAGGGAGAGATAGCTAGATGGAAATGGGTGGAAGGAATCCCCCCCAGAAAATCTGAGAGCTATTAAAGAAGTCACATTAACAGAATAGCAATCCAGATGGGATAACTTCGAGAAAGGAAGGATAACGAATGGAATATTCCCACATGTTTGGCAAAGGCTGCGCATGGGGTGGCTTGAGATAGGTCACTACTCTGTGCAGTTCTTAACAGAACATGGGAATTTCAAAGAGAAGTTGTGACCTATGGAACTGGTTGATCATCCTGACTGCATGGTGTGTGGAGTACCTGATATACTTCCAACCACACAGTAGAGCATCTAAAGATTGAGGACTTAAGGACAGAATTTGAGGGGAAATATGAACCCTTAGACGTCCGTGCCATGCTCAGGGTTAGGCAAATGGTTGACGACGTTGGGTGATGACGATGTGTGAAAACAAGCTTAGATGGCGCAGATGCTGCTGGATGAAGTTTGTAGCGGACCAAGTAGGGCAGGTGAAATTGCAACATTTTTGCATGGAAACGGCAAACTAAATCCAGACAAAAAGTTATTCTTACTGAGAAAATTATTCTCTTTATGATTGCAGTGGTTGCAGGTGTGTAACATTACTATGACCATGTGGTCAAGTACAAAAAGCATCAATTTACGTGAAAAATTCATTGAACCCTGAACAAAATTGACATAGAACCCTGAAATAAATGATTGAACATTCAATGTTACATAAATAAGCTATCAAAATGCAACGATGGCGTATACAAAGACTTGATGTCAATCGGCCACGTGGTTATACGTAGTGTTGCGTAAAATATTCAAACATGAAGAACACCCTCAAATACATCATAAAAATAACGCCCTTAGAATTGCGTGTAGCAATAATGCAGAAGTTACAATGAAATGCCATAAACATAGGCAGATGGTGCCTGATTCAAGTTGCGCGGGTCGCGTGACCTCTCCGACATCTTCCTTCTCCTTCTCCTCGATTAAGTTAAAAATGCCACAAGGGCGCAAGAAATTAATAAAGCGGAAGAATAATGCTTGGGAAAATGTCTGGCAAAAAGGATGCAAACAAAGGTTAACCTGTAAACTAAATTAACTATGGAAACCTTGACAGACTGTCCAGAGACAAGCGTCCCACGGACCTACCATGGTCACCTACAGGGTTCACATAAGTGGAAGTGCTATGCACACCGAGTAAAATATTTAATTATTGAAAATAAAATGGCACAAATGAAATTAAGTATTGTTTTACATTTCTATAATTTTCTTATGAATTTGAATATTATTTTAGTGTCTTTTTATGACGGTGTTCATGCCGGAATATTAAGTGTTCTTAATCTTTGAATTTTATAACCAAACAATTAAAAATAGTAACAAACACTTTAAAACATATTAAACACTGCAAATACAATAGAACACATTTTACACTGAAAATAACATTTATATGAAAGTTCAAAATTCTTGGCCTCTTTGCGCACGTGCGGGAAGGCTTTGCTCATATGTGGAATATGAGTAAGTTAATTCGAGATAATAGATGAATAGATGAAGAACTGTCACTGCCATGAACCGAGCCAGAGAGGTAAAGGAGATGGGAGTAAAAGTGGAGGAGGACCAACATGTACAGTCGAGAGAAACTGAGGCTTACAGGGAAGTATTCCTCCACAAGCAGTTGGTATAGAGAAGTGAAGCAGCTCCACTGTCTCAGAGAATATTTACAATAAACTGGCGGGATGAAAACAATATGGTAGATACCTCTGTGCAGGCATGGCCTGCAGGAGCACACCCTGATGACCCATCGTGGTTGTATGATGAGATCATTCGAGGACTATACCTACAGAGACTAGAAGAACCAAATATCTTGATGGCGGCTCTAGTAATAGTAGTCAGGCAGATGGAAAGGGGGGACAGGATCCTCTTCCCACGCATGGAAGCAGTGGATAGACTCCTCGTCGCCCAGGCGGGTCTTCCCACAGAGAAAGTAACACTCCTGAGCTTGCTCAAAGAGTGCTACTGGCATCAAGGTGAGCAGTTCAATGACGCAGTAATCTTCAAGGATGCTGTCTGTACATACGGGAGGTGTACGTTTGACCACAGCAAGCCCTTCACGAGTTACACTGTGGTCAGATATTAGTCCTCCAAAATCGGATGGTATTCCTATGGAGGCAGTAGAAGTAGAACACTATGTAGTAATAAAACGTTCCACCAAGTCGTGGGAACCAAAACCTGGACAGGAATATGCGGGGGGGAGGGGGGATCGAAAAGGGGTCCACAGGTCCCCTCCCAGCTGACACCTGACAAGGTGATGGAAGAACATGAAAAAGGGTAAGGAAATTCACTGACTGGCGACTTGTTGGTAGCCAAAGAACATCACTTCCCCTCCCTCCAACAACTCGGATTGACAACTCCCGATTGTGACAACCTTCAGGCAAATGACATTTGACCTGTGAGGTAAATTGAAAGTGACAAAGAAGAAGGTACCAGAGGAGATGACAAGGAACGTGGGAGCAAGAGCTCTCTAGAGGGAGAGCAGAACGAATAGGTCATGGTGAATTGTGTGAATGAGAACGCTACAATTGTCTGTAGTGTGGTTTGACTCGCCCTTTGTGCCCGGGGGGCGAGGAGGAGGGGAATGATTCTGGTCTACCGGTCATCCCTAGAATCTAAGACCTGTATGCACTCGAGCACACTGGGCTACGTAAGGAGATAATGGGGTACCACCATGCTTAAATTATAACTGTGAAAGACAGACAAGCGTGGATGTGACTGTAGTCCGTTCCCGATTGGAAGGGACTTATGAAAATCAACCTTTGAATGAAAAAACACTCTAGGCATAACATGTCAACCTGTTTTTTCAATAAGTTGTATTCCACAAATATATAACACTGTGGTTAACTTTAGAGTACTGTATTATTGAATAAATGAAACTTTACCATAATATCTTCTATAACTTGTAATATTTACTTCTTTTTAAATACGAATTAACAGCAGCGAGAGCAGCGGAGATTTGACAACGGCCGGTAAGAAATAGTTCACATTAAAAATATTATTTTATTCTAGTTTTTTAGTATACTATTTGTAAATTAAATGGTACCTATTAAAATATTTATAAATTTAGGTAGCCCCGATGGAAACACATCTCATTTTCACAGTTTAAAATAACAGCGGAAAATATTGTGAATAGGCCGCAATGGTACTGTGTTGTTTTATCGAGCGAGTAAGCAACTGTCTGCTGAGCGAGGCTTGTCACTCTCTCTCTCTCTCTCTCTTTGTCTCTTTCACACTTAGGAAGTTTCACTTCGGTAGTAAGCATTTATATTATACATGTTTTCAATTGTAGCATATTTCATAATTATTAGAGCAAAATAATAATTTTTGAATTTGTAATTTACAACTGAAAAGATATTTTAATGTTTGAATACTTGTTTTAATATATTTAGATATGAATGCATGGCAAAAACAAAGTGAAGTTGGCAGACGTAGTGAGCCATGACATGGCGTGTTGTTTTTTTTTACTACGTTAAGCGTAAATTATACTTACTCTGAAAAATACTTCAAATTACATCAAGTTTGTAGATTTTGTGTTTTTTAAACTTACCTAAGCAAGTTATGATGTTGTGATGAATCCATGTTTCTGTGGCAGTAATAAATATACTATTATGGTGTGATTCGTTAATCGCTGCGTGTGAAATTGCGTGGTGATCGTTACGCTGGATCTGTGTGTGTGCGCGTGATTTCAAATAGTTGACGTGAACTATTTATACGTTTTAAATGTGATCTGTTTTTATGACAAAGTTATTTATTTATATCCACGCCTGTTTATTTATCACAACCCTGGGTGTTTGAAACACAGTCGTGTACTGTGATTTACCACCAAGCGCAACAAAATAACCAAGCCCAGCCCCAAAAAATCTCAATAAACCTAATACACAGTAAGTAGCAATACATATAATATGAGCGGAATAAAAGTTATGGTAGGCTTATTTGTGTGCATGTTCACTGCTATATTTTAAGTTTGTATGACAAAAAATGAGCGATACGACTTGCATGCTTGATTTTAATGTCTCTTTTTCGTTGGACTTATTATTCCTTCATTATTTGAACTGAGGCAGTCCTTTTAAAGAAATAACCCAACACATATCAATACCAAAAAGTTAAATACTATAGTTCATTACCCCGCAATTGTAACAGTGTTAAACACAATCTTGGCAAAATATTAACGTGCATTATGCCAAATGTGCTATGTCGTGGAAAAGAAGTATGTTAATGTAACATAACCGTAACGACTATAGTCAATTCAGGCATTCTTAAAACTTCATAAAGCTGACCTAAATAATGTTATAGGTCTAAACTTTGAATATTCATACAAAATGGTTTTTGAAATAGACCTACGACAGAAGTCTTTGAAAAGCTGTAAACAGTAGACAACACATTTGACACGTGTAAAAGTAGAAGTCACATTTCAATGTTTATGTTTGGGTGTAGTGAAAGTATACGAAAACATGTACACACACAATGGCATGTAAATATTGATTTTGACAGATGCTACATGGCAATGTTTGTTTACATTTGGCGGAAGGATACGAAACGGGTCTGCAAGTAGATATTTAGCAGGACTCCGAGAAAGTTGCTTCCAGTGGGGAATGGACTATAGTTAGTGTGTGTGCAAGTACTTTAGTGTAGTTAGAATTAAAATTTTTCGGATAGTATGGCGGTTTCAAAATCACAAGGTTCCCGGTGGATCCTGAAGAACAAAAAAGCAGATTTAGATTTTGTTTTGTTTGGGACGGTTAACCTTAAGTATAGAAAGTAGTGCTCTATGTATAAACTTTTTATCGGTATCGACCACATAGAGGGGAGGTAGGAAAGGCCAGCGATGGTTCCACCAGGAACTTTGCCTCTCTGATCTGATAGCTTAAAAACCCTTGTTCATGTGTAACATGCACCACCTCATGCTAGCCACCATGCGCCATTGTACTGGTGCAAAACGACTTGGGTTTGAAATATAGTGCATGAAATTAATGTATAAATATTTGAAAAAGATTTGTTACAGATCTGCAGCCCCTTTAATTAATTTTAAGAAGTATACATTTGAAGATGTAAGCAAGTGGGTAAGTGGGACCAAATAAAATTATCATACACTGATTTAATATGCATTCATTTAAAACACAGACACATTACTTTGAAATGAAGTTTAGTTTCTTAGACCAATAACAGCTGTTTTAAAACATAAAAAAATTCATCAAAATTTTGTCTAAGAACTACTTCCTGCCTGCATATTTCTCTGATGCCTGTTGAGCAAAGGCATGGCTGTCAGAATAGCCAACATGAAATTCTCTCCCAATCATTCACACATCAGGTATTACAGGATATTAAATTGCTTGCTTACAGAGTCCACAATCACGTCATAAGCGACTACAGACATGTAGTTGAGAAAATCATAGAACCTTTTTAAAAGTGGCCACATTGTCGCCTAACCCGTTTAAATTTTGAAGAGCCACCGACACCCTTAGCAGAGATAAGCAAGTTCAAGGGTTTGCTGTAGGAGTGCAGCAACCAGTCTACAAGATCGCAGCTTCCTCCAACGCTTCACACCGAGGTGATAAGATATGTCAGCACCTCCTTTACAGGAGATAAGAAAAGGGTAGCACTGCGCCAAAGCCAGAATAAAGAACCTCTGCAATGAGAGGCTAGCCATCCTCGCACCCCTCTGGAAGCCTACAAACAAATCATTTTAGTAAAAATAGGTGACATTCCAGATGTGAGAGCAGACGTCGCTCTCCTCCAATCTGCATAAGGCCCTCTTCCAGGCTGAATAACGCAGATGGTCTCTAGACCAAGAATGGTACGAGGCAGCCAAACCGACCTCACAGTCTGAACAAGGCCAAGAACTATCTACACGGTTGAAGTGCTGACCACTAGACCATATGCTAAAGCAGGCGTTTCAAACTAGAGAAGACGCCTGCCATTGTTGAACCCCGAAGATGCCTCCACTGGCCTGCCACTTCGTACAGAAGACATCTCACTCCTTCACCTATATATAAGTAATTCCTTCCACGTTAAAATTCCTTAAAATTTTTCTTGGGAAAAGGTCGTGCGGTATTTACAAAACTATTAGGTTCTTTAAGAGCACTCCCAGTACAATTAGGGTTAGATTGATTACAATGTATTTGTTTTATTACTATTTAATTAACTTTGTCCACGTTGCCTTCACCTGGATTATAGGCAGGACTAAGCTCCATTGTCTTTAATATATTAGAATTAATTTGTTTATTGTATAATAGGGGCGAATACAGACTCACAATTGCATTTCACAAAATTCATTAATAAAAATTTTTTTTTTTTGAATTTATTTTAGAGAGTAACATATTTTTTTACGTGTGTTTCTCCTTTTGTTACTTCAAAGGAAAATAAGTTAACTGGCATAGTAAACTCATGGTTTATAATAAAATCACTGATAAGTAAAATTCTTTTAGTGTTTAAACTAAAGGTGCACAAGTAACGCGAGCCAATAAAGCCAAATACCCACAACATTTAGAACGCAAACCAAGGCCTGCCACACAGGCAGATCATCAGAAGTACCTCACAGCAGCAATACAAATCCATACTGCAATTGGTCAGAAAAGACGTTCTACTTCTCCTTACCAGTCTGAAAATCGGGAAGGAAAACTGAATTTCCTGCCCCTGACTTAATCCTGGGGTGGGTGCCTCACCCAGGTCTCAGGCAAATAAATGTCTCTATCAGTCAGTCCCAGTCTGAATAAGGCCGAACGGTGGGTTTGAGATTGATGGTACTGCTTCTTGGTTTTATACAGTAGACTCAAAATTAGTACTTGTTTCTCTGTCAGGTGAATTTTGGTGTAGCTCAATGCCTTACGCAGAGCACTGCTGACAATGCAGATGAGCTCTCCAAGAGACCCTAATGGCATTACATAATTTAAGTTCAAAGAATATTGATAATAACAACTCTCCGATCATAGAGAACCTTAATTTGCCTGTAGATAATTCACCTCCTTTACCAGATAAAATGCCAGGTAAAGCCCATATAGCTAATGCACTAATGCCAACAACGACCCATAGTAAACCCACTCATAGTCTGCTACCAGTACCACTGTCCTACACCACTGCAAACGACATTGGCCGCTGTTCCAGACATTGCCTGCCTGGCAAGCAGAGCTACGAAGCGGAATGCGCAGCTTCTTGCTGCCACACAAGTAAAGTGCCCGGCCAAATGTCCTGTCGCTAGGGTGGTAGATAATTTTGTCCCACACAGGGAATCCATTTCTCCAAAAATCTGAACTGGTCGACTCCCAAAGAAGGAATAATTTTCCATCAAACGGTAACCTCCAGACATAGACCACCTATGTTCCCAGCGAAACTGACTTCACACGTAACCTTGAAGTGACAGTGTACAAGTCTAGGCATCTTGTGTAGAAGAACGCTGAGTCCTTTTCACTCTAGGGTTTACCCACTTTTCCCCTTGGTCTAAGCCAAAGTTAAGGAAGTCTACAACACAAACATCTTCCCAACATGGAGGATCTATGAACTAGCCTGCAAGTAGATTATGTACTAAAGGTACCACTTTATGTCAACTTGTTCTGGTCTAGTAACCAAGGTGATAAAGGGCATACCCCAAAAGGGACAGGAGAAGAGGAATTCAGATTCTCGTTTTTGTTACATTCTTACTAGCAACCATACTAGTGTTGGATGATACTCCCCCTTCTTCCGTTCAGGCTACAAAATAGCACCCAACGTGGGGCCATTGCTGTAATAGTTGAGACTAAACAGCAGGACCGAGTCAGACATGCCCTGTTACCCGAGTTTCATGTTAACGTCCATATTGACAGTCCCTTGAATCTATGTATAGGCTTAAACATAGCGTTCAATGTGGAACAAAAAGCTATTTTGGATCAGCATAGACAGCAACGTCCCAATTAGCTGGCTAAATGCCAAGCCCCTATGTACGTCATGCCTTTGAACCTGGTACAAGATTCAAAACTGCAAAACATAAGGACAGTGTGGTTTTAGCTTAGCCTAAGTCACTAGTCCAGATAGCACTCATCTTAACTCCAAGTTTAACTTGTCTGTGTCTACAAAAGATGCTGGCTTTAGGCCTTTTTACGTAACATGGCTTGGACTTAGTGATAGAACTAGGGTATAAAAGTCAACCTTGAATCTTATTAAAACCCATCCCTTGCCATTGATAGCTAAGGTACGCTATTTCAATCACCCACGTATAAAGAGCATGTGGCCGAAGTTGCCATATTTGCATCCCTCCCTCGTAACGTCCAAAGAGGTGGTACTTGTAGTCACAAGAAATCACACACCACGAGCTCTAAGACTTCAAGGATTCTATTTGAAAAACCTGTGGTGCCCTTGTATGAGTTAAATATTCATCATGTCGGACTCCGAGCAGAGCAGATATAAAGAAACCAAGGATATGGCCAATAAACGGTCCCCCTCCATGAGCAGGAAGTGTGCCAAGGACATGTATCCTGGGTCTGGGGAACACAGTATCCTTTGCGCACACTGCAATCATCGCTTCCACTACACCTGTTTACGGTGGGAATACACCCCTAGATATACAGACAGATTAGAGTGTCACTGTGTAACTTGTCGTGATAGAAAATCTTCTCAATGTAATTGGGTAGAGTGCCCCAGCCAGGGCACTCATACCATCCAATTCATAAATTGTGCATTAGAATTCCACCATGTCTGTATAGGGTGGCAGGACGAGCGCAACACTCGCCCGGAACTTGTATACCAGTGCGAGGTATGCAGGCACAGCCTCGAACACCATCCTCTAAACCTTGGGCAGACCTGATCTGTACAGATTTCCATCTGTCAGTATGCGGAGTAAGACCACATAAGGATCTGATCACATTCTTGAATGAGTGCGAACGAGATCTCCTCAACCAACAAATTCCCCGTAAACAGTGGATGAGTCGAACCCATAACGAGCTGGCCGGAAAGGTGAAAGACTGGTGGAAGAAATACACAGAATTCATTACAGAATGGGAGCAGCTATGAACTTGCCTCATCACCCATATTTCTGGTTAAGAGCTAATTGCACGCCTCGTTACAGAATTCCATACCCGAGTACAGACCTCTCAGGGGGAAGCCGAAATTTATATGCAAAGAAAAGAACAAATGTTTCGACATATATATCCCCTCGAGGGAGAAAAAAACTACGTGAGAAATATTATGCGCACCCTCCTCTCCTCATACAGGAACCTTCTTCTCACGCCAAAACCCTGCTCCATTGATGAACTTGTGGAACGAGTGAGGGAGACAGAATGAAAAAACAAAGAGCTGGTGTTAAATGACAGGTCGCCACGTACCGCTGGCAAGGTCGTTGATCCTCATCTCCCACACAAACAGCAGCCCGAAGGCCGCCGCCACCACCCATCACCTCTCTGCCCCCCTGCTGGGACTACCTAGGGAGGAACTCTAACAAAGTGTGCCCTGCATGGCAGGGCAGGAGAGTGAAAGTAACAGACATGTGGGTGCCGAACGCGTCAACACCACTCCACCCCACTCGGGGTCCGGCCTAGCCGAAATGGCCAAGGTCAGGGTCCAGATGTTGGAAGCCGAACCTTCTCCCCTGGACAAGCCCCAATTGTGAGTCTTTTTAAAAAATAAATTTGCAGTGGCCACACCAGACACAGCTGCCACCTGCAATTTTATTAGGGGTGACTTGATGATGTGTCAACAAAAAGCCAGTCTGATTCCCACATGACAGACTGTTGTTTCTAAGGCTCAAAGTAACCTATGCCTTAGGTTGTCTGGGCAGATAACCCTGAATAAGGGTACATACTCTCACCTTTCATGTTCCCTTTTTAGTTGCTCCCAACCTAGAAGAGAAAATGATTTTGGAGCAACCTTGGCAACAGTTGCAGTACTGTTTAATTGACTGCTGGCATCAGCAAACCCTCCTGGAAAAGGACAGGAGTTTGGTAGTTGATTGGAAGGGTAAGTTCAGGCTACCCCTCTCCCTGCCCAACCCACCTTTTATGGCTACAAATGAGAATCCCTCATCTGCCCCAAAATCCTATAAAAAAATCATAGTCAGGCCCGACAAGCCCAATGCCGTCGGGCACAACAGCAGCAGGATAACTCTTCACCCCTACCACATTTGGTTCCAGGGGGGGGGGGGTCGAGCCTCCCAAGCCATGGGAGCTCGAACCTCTGGCAGACTTTACCCAAAGGGACCACTCCCCAGCTTCTTGCAGGGACATCCCGGTCCAAGTATGTCAGAGAGGCATGTCCACCCGGACGCTGCCCTCGACACTGGCCATGGAACTCTGGCTGATGTCAGCAAAGCGCATAGGAAAGTCTGTCACTTACGAGGTGATAATTGGAAGCCCCCAAGATGAAAAAGTCCTGCCCGCGGCTCCCACAACCAGACGCACAACAGAAACAAAGGTAGGATACCCTCGCGGACCATCCCTGACACTTCCAGGTTCCCCTTGTCACACCCGTCTACAGGGACTAGACAAGTGGATCAACTTGATCAGCAAGACGCAGGACCATAGTATAATGCCAAAGTGGAGAGTGCGTTGGAAACCTATGTCCACATCACCACAAACCCCGGTGACAGCTAGAGAAGAGCCATCTACTCCCACTCAAATTAGAACAGACAACCTACCGAATATTGGAGGTCAAACTCCGGACTCCTAAGAGAATATGGACATCACCGACAAGGAAGGGAGAAACGCCACCTCCTACTCCCACTAGGACTATAGTCCAATCGCCTAGTAGAAGGGGATCGTCCCTGTGGACCCTTCCCTCTACCCTTAACCTTTCTACTCTCTTGCCACTGAGAAAGGGTACGAAGACATGAATTGCATCATTAATGTACTGGCAGACATATGGGGATGATGCGAGGGCGGAAGAAATTCCGCCTCAGTCCGACATGCTATTGGTTAAGGAGACTTTGTCTCGAGTATCTACAGCAATGGACATCCGGTAACGTACACGCCAGGCTGACACCATTTGCACACGACACAGGAGGGCATTGTATTCCCTTACATTCTCTCTCTTGTACTGGAGGAAAATGGAGACTCAGAATTGGAGTTTGATGAGGCACTACATCCACTACAGCCTGGCTCTGTTTCTTCCACGCCGTCTCCAGGTGGCGTGGAAGTCCACAATCTATCAGAAGGAGAACCCTGGGTGAAAACAGTGTATTCTTTCCTTCCCTCAGAGTAGGGCATAACCCACGATGTTGGGGTGACTGTAGGGCAGATAGGAGGTACCACCGCTATACTGACAACTCCCTCCCAAGAAGAGAAGCAGAAACATTTGGGCATTAAGGCCGCGGAAAAGGGGTAAACAGAATCCCACGACCTGTTTTCACTCCTACCTTCCCTTGCAGAAGACTGAAAGTTAGACAACACCACCAGATCTACACGGCTAGGAACCCTGTCTGGGGCAGCAGATTATAAAGTTCCTAGCCTCGATAAGCTCCAATTGGCTGATTAGGGAGTCCAACATAAATGAGTATGCCATTGAAGTGTGGGACCCCACCGGTCCCCACTTGTCAACGTGATCCCGATTGTACTGGCGGTCCTGGAGGACCAGGACGGAGCGTGGACCCCATTGCTATAGGGCCCAGAGGACGTCACTGCTACCCCACCAACCAGAGACGAGGATCACTGGGGTGCGGAATGCACAAGGGCCCCCACCCTAGGTGACTGATGAGACGATGCCTTACCAAGCAGATGGCACCAATCATGCTACCCTGCTACTGAGGTAAACACGGGTTGGTGCCTCATCCAGGCCTCAGGCAAATATACGTCTCTCTCAGTCAGCCCCAGTCTGCATAAGGCCGGATGGTGGGTACTGAGAGTGATGGCACTGCTTTCTGGTTTTACACAGTAGGTTGGAAATTAGTACTTGTTTTTTCTTCAGGTGAATTTTGGTGTTGCTCAATGCCTTATGTAGTGCATGGCAGACAAAGCAGACAAGCTCTCTGTGAATTCATAGTGAGCATATGAGCAATACTTGAAACAAGAATTACTTATACTCTTGCGTATGATTTTCAATTCATAGTGCCAGATACAAGTATTGCTTATTTTGATAGCTTCATGTAATGCTTCATGAAGCACTGCTTCATAAAATTCAGCTTATCATGTATTCACTGCCACTAAATCAGTTTTACTTTTTTCTAAAGTATTCATAGTCAAAGAAGCATTGCTTATTTACACATACAAATAGAACTTCATCAAACCCGCATCATTGTGAACTTAAGCACTGAATATTTATAATATGACTAGGCTATTTATGAAATATAATTGATATAATTATAAGCAACAAATGGGAAAATTAAAATCCTACACTTTTATGTGAAAATACAACTTATTTTCTTAACCTTTGTGTACAACGGATTTTGGTTACTAGGGCGATCTTTAACAATTTTGTATATGAAGTACCTATGGCGTATAAGTATGAGCATCAAATCATATTCAATGTTTCTTATTTGTAAAATAATCTTTTAGGAATCCGGTATATAACAAGAAAACAACCTAATTCAGCAAGAAATCAGCCTTTTGTTTTCAAATAAAAATAACTGTAAATTAATAATCATCAAGAAAACCAACATTAATAATTATTATTCATTACACTGAAGCGAACAAATTTTTATACCAAACGAATATTTTGTTAACATTTTAGCTTTGATGCTAACAAAAGGCTAGTTAAAAATTACAACATAAATTTTATCACACAAAACTAAACCACTACACTAACTGAACGTGCCCAAAACAGTTAGGTTATGGTTACGTGCTTACCGAACGAGTACTGAAAGAGGTTGTGTTGGCTGGACAGAATTTTTTTGTTGTTGGGGCTCTATTTATTTTATATTTCGGGAGAAATATGAGGGGGGGGGGGAGGGGATCCTTTAGTTTCACATCTTTCGTGAGACGGCATTGTTTTGCAGTTCTTACGAGTGTGTCATTTCGTATTACCAAATGATTTATCAATAAACACACTCTTACCGAAGTTAACCTTACACTCATTGACCATACAAAACATGCGTAAAACACAAATATATTTTTACAAGACGAAAGAGTTGAAAGTGCTGCCTTTTTGTAGCACGTACATTTAAAACATTATAGTACCTGTTTCGCAATAAATTATTTATAAAACACACTAACTTACTGTTTGTAATTCGCAACCTATTGAACAAGTGTTTTTTATATGGAAATCCTTCCATAATTGTTCAGTAAAATCAACCCTTTGCCAGTTTACTAAAATCAACACTTCGCTCGTTCAGTAAAATCAACACTTTGCCCATTTCCTGAAACTAACAAGCAAAACCTTCACAAGGTACGGCAGTTGGAAAATGGTGGAACGAGTCGTTGTGGTAAAAGACGTGCCAATAATATTACATTTCACTCAAGAAAACTACTAAAACTGTACTTGCAACCAATCATGCTTAATGAAAGCACATACAAAAATAATTAACTACCGATATAATTTTTTACAACACCAACAAGGTACTCGAATAAACATGATAAAAATGAACACAGTTCACCGGCACTGGAGTACTATTTTCATTCATTATTCGAAATTCCAATATTCGCACAGGCTTGTATTTGCAATACGAGGTCTGAAACAGAGGTTATGTTGGCTGGACGGTAACACGAGTTGTGAGCAAGCACTTTTACAATCGATAATGTTGTTTGTGGAATGGCGATTATTGGCGCTGGACAGAAATGTCCAGAACTATATTATTACAAGGTATTGTACGTTTTAAATTAACTGAGATGTCATTAAAATGAACATAAAAATATTTTATATATTTGTTGAGAGTGCACATCAACCAAGTCCTTTTTTTTAGCACGGCTAACCAACTTCCGAAAAAATGATTACATAACACATGAAACAAACATGTTTTTATTGCACACACAAATTATTTTAGTCTTAAATGTGCAATATAACAAATCTAAATTATTCAAAACAGAAGTGAAAAATTTCAAAAATAATAAACTAACATACAAATTCATTTTGTATGGGTGACTGTTGTAAATAGAGTGGCAAATTTATCTCTGTTATGTTGGTATTGATATTATACAGATATGTACTTCTTTCCATACTTTACCAAGCACAACTTGGCCCAAAAAATAGTGCTTATACAATTATAACTTCATCAAGTCCGATTTATGAATTCATTTGTCAGATAAGTAGTGCTTGAAGAAGAAGCACTACTTCATGAAGTAAAACTTATTTGCCAAAGAAGCCTTGGACTATGAATTCCGGCCTAAGGGAATTATGTAATTTAAGTTCAGAGAATAGTGAGAATAATAACTCTCTGATCACAGAGAACTTTAAATTGTCTATAGATAATTCACCTCCTTACCAGTCCCACTCTTTGGGCCTCTCATTAAACTGTCAGGGAAAGAAAGTCCATCTGGTTGTTGCATTAATTTTACAAGAAGGTAACACCTTGTTAGAAATCTGCCAACAACAACCCATAGTAAACCCACTCACACACCACAACCAGCACCACTACCCTACACCACTGCAACTGACATCGGCTGCTGTTACAGACATTGCCCGTCTGGCAAGCAGAGCTGCGAAGCAAAGCACATCGCCTCTTGCTACCACACAGGTATAGTGCCCGGTAAAATGTCCCATCACTAGGGTGGTAGATAATATTAATATTGTCCCAAGCAGGAAACCCACTCGTCCAACAATCTATACAGGTTGACTCCCAAAGAGGGAATAATTTCCTATTGACCAGTAACCCCTAGCTGTAGACCACCTATATTCCCAGCGAAACTGACTTCGCACATAACATTGAAGTATTTGTGAGCGTATACGTCCCAGGCATCTTGTGTAGAAGAACGCTGAGTCCTTTTCACTCCAGGGTTTACCCACCTTTCCCCTTGGTCTAGGCCAAAGTTAAGGACGTCTAGAACCCAAACATCTTCTCAACATGGAGGCTCTACGACCTAGCCAGCAACTAGATTGTGGACTAAAGGTACCACTTTATGTCTACTTGTGCTGGTCTAGTAACCAAGGTAGTAAAGGGCAGATACCCCGAAAGGGGCAGGAGAAGGAGAATTCAGATGCTCTTCTTGGTTATATTAATTCTAGCACCATACTCATGTTGGATGTCCCCTTCCTTTGTTCACAGCATTCAAAATGGTACCCAACGTGGGCACATGCGGAGTGTTCCAAACAGCTGATCAGAATGGCGTGAGGTATGATGACAGTTGAAGTCAGACGCAGTGTTGTTGAAAGCCAGCTGCACAGGTGAGTGAATTGTTTGCTTTGCTGGTTCGGGACATTCTTCCCTGCTTTGCTGGAAAAAATGGCCTGACCAGGCCTTTAAATAGTGGCGGAAAAAAAAAAGAGAGAGAGACACACACACACACACACATTTGATTGCCACCTGTTCTAGACATGGATAGAAAGGTAGAGCCACAACCACTAGGTATATATCCAAGAAGAGCGAAACAGTCAGGTCAGATTGTGCTGCTACCGGAGCACTTATGGTGCTGGAATGAGTATTATTTGCCTGGCCCACATGGCCCACCGCTCTACGCTTGCACGCCAGTGGTGTGAATCTCATTGGGGTATCGAGCTCGCGCCGTCAACCACTATTGGCTTTACAATTAGCTAGGAATCTGTCTGGAGTTCATGTCAATTGAGAGTGTACTTAAGTGTCTGCACGACTACTATGACTTTTGGGAGAAAAGGCACGGCTCAAAGAGGAAGGAGTAAAAGGCGGCCTATACCGCTGTCAAGCGAGTGTGTATATCTGACCCCTCTGTACTTAGCAGACAAGCTGAATGGGAGAGAGCTCAGGCCTCCCTCTCCAGTTGATATGCTTATTTATTTCCCTGCACACATTCACCTGGCCTACAATTACCATTCCGTTATCCGTACTTTGTTAGTAGACACAGAAGTCAGGTACGGGGTAGCCAACCTCATGTTCTGTAGTGGTGAAGCAGCAGAGTGGAATCAACAGTACTGTGTTGGTCAGCACAGTAAAACCACACACCACCTCTCTCCAAGAGATGCCAGTTCCAGTCAACCAGCAACAGCTTCCACGACCGAATCAGTCTCTGGTAAGACAGGTATACCAAAGCAAGCCAGTGTCCCAACCAGATATATTGTTGTTCCAGCTGTGGTTGACTTTGTATCCAGTCACCAACCGACTCAACCAGTACTAATATCTATCCAAAAACACGACCAAAAGTGTAACTCCAGTTATAACCACAGTGCACCTGACCTAGCGCACATAAACCACATTGACTGTGTCATTAGTTCTCTATTGACTCACGGTTCAAGTTTTCTGGTGCCCAACATGGGGCCAGCATCAATTACTGTTCAACCAGTGACGTGACCAGGTCAGAACGACCCAGAGAGTTAAGACTTAACCGATAGCTGTGACCAGACTTTGGGGAGTTTTGACACACCCTGTGGCAGCTGGGACGGAATCAGCAGTGACATCCGACAGTACATGAGCAACTGCGCAACACGCTGTTACGGTAAGGATTACCCTGTACCTCCACCAACAGCCAAGCCGAGGAGACCTAAGCCGGCATGGATGCACTTAGCAGCCAATCTAATGGCCCTGTATCCCCGGAGCAAGAAAGACAATTGCTACCTACTGGTAGTAAATTACCACTTTTCCCGGTGGGTAGAGACAATTCCGTTGATGCATGCCACACTGCTGCACAGCGCAACTGCACTCTCTACGGGCGACTTCGCCCCATCAACAAACAAGCAAGAGCTTGGGGGCAAGTCAGAAACAGAGGCAGAGTACTTTTCACATGCCAATAGACTTGACTCCACATGTTGGACAGCCTCAGATGTAAAAATAATTAACACATTTAATTATGGATTGTACTGCACGCCCAGATTCCAACATGCAGTCGCCATCCCCTTGAGCCAAGATTCTTTTACCAGAAGGACTACTATCCCAAGATAGCCAAGAAGGAAGTTTTAAACGGACACCACAGGATTGCAGCACCTCTGCTGCCCTGTGATGTCACGCTTGCCAAGTCTCGGGCAGAGGTGGCAAACTTGTCGTCCCCTCAGCACAGGGAGATAAGAAACTAACGGTGCCTGCACCAACCCTGATAAAGGAACCCTGCGATGAAATGCTACAACTCCCCGCAATCCCGGAAGATCGTTGATCCAGGGATTTTCTACTAGATAAGGAGCCAGAGTCGCCGGGCTCACCAGCCGCATAGGTCAGCGAGCACTCCCAGTGTCTGCGCAAGACCTCTCTCTCCTCTCCTACAAGATGCAAATGGCTCCAACCTCTCCAAAAACTTGCAGAAGGCTCCAACCTCTCCAGCAGCTTGAAGAAGGCTTCAACCCCTCCAGCAACTTGAAGAAGGCTCTCCCTGAAATTGAAGACTGCACAAGGTAAACCCGACGTCCAAACATTGCACCCCTTTTAACTCAGCCACTCCCTTGACTCTGAGGCAGCATGTCGTCGCGACGTTTTCCCCTTGAGAGGACATGCTGTAAAGAGTGTAAATTACGTAAAATTTTGAAGTTAGTATAGTTTTGCTTTTACCCAGGCTCACCTTTGTGTGAATTAATACATGTCAGTAATTAGTTCTTAGCTAGCCTGTATAATCCAACCGGGATTTCCCATTTCCAAAAATCCTAATAATAAATATTACATAAAACTGAAATCATTGACTACCGTAATTATTATATTAGTTCCTTGCAAATTTAATTTAATTAATATTGTCAGTGAAACCTGTCACGTTCATTAAAAACAAACCCCTCTAAACAATAGTTGTGAGACGTGTTGAACTCCACAGGAGACGTAGCCTGCGTGATGCTTTGAATCTGCAAAGACATACCGCTGCTCCTGGGTTTCTGGTGCTCCCTCGCCTACCCTCTGTGGTGTCCTAATTCCGGAATGCACATCTATACGTCAGTGCTTTGGGTGTGGCTGAATATGACACACCCCCAAGGCTGTACGTCTGCAGAAAGGACAGAAGGTTGGTCAGATGCACAGTAAGAAGGGTGGTATCCAGTGCCGTAACCGGCGTAGAGAATGACAAGCTTTAAAGAGGTTAATTAACTCAAAGGTAGATGCGGAAGTTACAAGTGAGGATATGCTACCATCTGCGGAGCCCAGTTTTACATCTCAACCTATTTCTCCATTGATTCCCCTTGACCACGAGTCAGAGTTAGACGCCTTCTTGGGTATTTGTCGGCCAGGGTCCTGGCCAGGAACCAATCAGCTATCCCCAGCCAGAGACCCTCCTGCCCGCAGTGACTAAACTGCCACCCAAGCTAGACCAGGAAAAGGAGGTACAAAACTAGTGTATAATTCACTTAGCATCCAGGAAGATAATCAGGGTTAGATTCTCATCGACGGTCACCCCAAAACCCTGTGCAACAGCTACATCACCCGTAAATTATGTACCCGCATGCCGGCATATGCGACCACTGCGTCTGGCGGGATCATCCACCCCTGCCATCATTATTGATTAAGCCATATCACGATACATACCCCCAGGACAGCTGGCATCCTACATTTTGGCAGCTCTCGTAGTGAGGAAGATTAATCTCACAGGATGGGAAAAAATCATGGTTCTACTCACTCTGGGGTTTGATTCCCCTCACCTCAGATGGCATCCACCCACTAAGCGGCCCCCTACAGAACCTACCACGACAAACCGGGCTAGAGTAGCAACAAACACGCCACAGTAGGATTACTTAGTGAACTCGAGATGGCACTCAGTGCTCTAACCACTATTTCAAAGATAGGGGCGTGCATCACCGTTACCCAGCCAAGAAACCACCTCAATTATTCGGGAATTGGCATCAGAGGTGTTTCCATGCTGGGGATATCCACAGGTGATATTAACTGATACTGGTACTAAGTTTACCAGCACCCAGTGGCAGTCAGCATGCCAGGGATGGGTAGTTGAGACATGGACAACTTCTACATATCACCCCAAGGCCATACCCACTGAGTGGAGGAACCAGAAAATTAAAAAAGTGTGTCTGACTCAGTGTGGGAAATAACCATAAAAATTGGAATAAACAGATCCCCAACATCCTGTTCGCCCTTTGACGCAGAACGAACAAAGCAGTCGACACCAGTCCGAGCCAACTTCTTCTGGGCCAGTCACTCCGCCGACCAGGCAACTGGCAGTGGGAGAGTTAACCCACCGGCATGCCCCAACCAGAAGATATCCGCCTAGTTACTCTAGCCCACACGGTAAACGCCCAAGATGCCCAGGATGCTTACATCCAGGAAAAGTACCAGCAACCGAAAACAGAGATGAAAGGCTTCAACATAGGCAAAATGGTACTGCTAAAGAGTCACCCCCTCAGCAAAACCAACAACCATTTTAACGCTGGCCTTGCAGACAAATGGGATGGACCATACCATATAGTAGGCAGGCAAGAGAATGTCTACTGGGCCGAAAACCAACAGGGCTGTGTTCGGAAGGCCACTCACGCCAAATATGCTCCTTCCGAGCAAAGTACCAGACCAAGAGGACGAGGTCATAGTCGATGAACCCTCCTGACAGTCTGATGAAGTATATGACCCTACGCCAATAATGGCACCTCTCGAATTTGAGCCAAAGTTATTCTCTGTCACAGAGAATAGACTTTCTGAAGTACTGAGGAGCAGTCTCTGTCAGATCCCTGCCCTTGACACCTACCAGTTATGCTCATAAGATCACAGCCAGACATGAACGGGCCACCCTGAGCTGTAGAGAAGTGTTCTGGCGAAGTCCTATGGATAGGGAATCAAGACAAAGACTTTGCAGGCCAAGCCGGATTTCAGAACAATCCGGATAACCAGGCGAAGGAGGCGTAAGCACCACTAGCACCTTCCCCCAAGTCTGCTACTCCTGTAGAGCCAAGAGTCGAGGTTGAACCAGCTTCCACGAAGCCGACTCTTGACCTAGAGGAATTACCGCAACCGGTAAACGGAACGTCGAGCAATGGAGACACCAACGTTCCACCCCAGTTTTCTGTGCAGCAGGAAACATACAGCAACATCGATGAGGAACAGGGGCAGGTCATACACCACCATCCCCTCTTCCACCCTTAGACAACATTAACCGCATCTGGATAGTTGAGCAATATTGACATAGATGATCCATGCAAATCTTCTGAGCACACAGAACCAACACGTGTAGCTAAGGAAGAAGAGCCAATCTTAACCCTTCCCCTAGTAGCCAATCTGGAACAGGGGGTGTCGAGCAATGGAGACACCAACACCCCACTCCCACCTTCTATGCAGAAGGAAGATCCCCCAGGTACCATCGAGGATGAGAGGCCCGTTCTGCCTTCCGCTCAAAAGGCTACAGACAAACCCAGGATGCCAA
This sequence comes from Dryococelus australis, assembly GCA_029891345.1. Taxonomy (NCBI): domain Eukaryota; kingdom Metazoa; phylum Arthropoda; class Insecta; order Phasmatodea; family Phasmatidae; genus Dryococelus; species Dryococelus australis. The sequence continues at coordinate 77,698,488 of CM057000.1, forward strand.
GCAACATAGACACTGACTCCCTGCTCCCTCATCTTGTCCAAGAGGAAACAGATCCCTTTCACACGAGAGCCGCCAAGGTTGAAGAGCCATCCCACCCTCTAGCCACTAATCCAGATGCAGAGAACTTTGATGTCCAGAAACATCCTGCCCATCGAGTAGGAACCCAAGCAGTCGAGGTTGAGGGCTCTACTTTGTCCCTCCCTTGCACTACCTCATCAACCCATCAGGCATCAGTGCCAGATGATCAGCCCAGGAGGAGCATGCCTCCCCATGCCTACAAGGATGCCTTGGTACCAGGAAGGTACCAAGAATCCCCTTGGAGACCCACATCCCGTAACACGTGGCCGTACCCGATCCACACTGCCTTGAGAAAGCGGGGACGTCTGGCAAAAAATAAGCCCACCACCAAACAAGTCTTGTGCTCTGTAAAAAGACTTGAGTCAGGTAGCCATTATTAAGCTATCAAACCAGTGACATTCAGGAATCATTATAGACATGAGAACAGTAATTAGCTGTTCATCTGTAGACAGTGAGATTAGCTTCTAGACACTCACAATAGGGCTATCTAAGATTAGATAACCAGTGATAATCTTTAAACAATAATAATACATTCATTATATTAAAAAGCTGGGATTGGTAAAGGAACCGGTGAGAATGGTAATAAACACGTGATAATTATTCAGACACTCACCAAAGTGATATAAGAATAAAGCAACTTTCTAAAACCACCGTCAACAGCTGTAATGATAACCAGTGCAGAAACCAGGCGTTTATTCTCACCAGGGAGGTTCTATAATTAAGTGGTAGATAGCCCACTAATAATCACGTGACACATATAGACACTCACCACAGTGCCAGTGAAACGTAATGAAGAAACCACAGTGCCAGTGAAGCGTGATGAAGAAAAGACTTCCACATTGTAATTACTTACCAAATAGTGCTTCGTAGAAAATGGACTCCAGGAATGGAGAGAATAAGATAGCTTAGTTTTTTTTAAATTACCACTCATATAAAGGTTAGTCAGGAATTTTATAAATAATTGTATTTTTTATCAGTGTCATGTTGTGTTTACCAAAGTTCCCAACAGGGTCAGAACTCAGACTCTTAACCAAGAGCACCCATGAAGATTGATTACGATTTTCACTATCATATTGTGCATACTGAGCACCAGTGTAAATATAAAGTATATTGTTTGTATTTTTTTAAAAAGAGTTTAAAGTACCTTGTATATCGAACAAGAGTCGAACCAGAACTCCAAGCCACAGTGTTCAAATGAACTCACCCCAAAAAACCAAGGTACATCTGTAATTAATCTAGAGTTTATTCATTGCCTAAGTGTTTTGTTTGTTAGTTTTAAGCTGACCAACGTGCACATTACGTCTGCATTCAATTAATTCATTGAAGTGTACTCATTTTGTTTCATTAGCTAGCCAACCCACGTGATGGATGACCTGAGGTTAGCAACCTCTCATGTTAACACACACAACTGTTTTGGCTTGCTGTGAGACACACAGGTTGCCAAAGAAAGAATGCTAGACTTTCTCCAACTATTACACCACAACAAGCAACATGATAGTTCACATTCCACCCCGCCTTCCACGAATAAGGCTTGTACATACTTTTACTACCAATTGTTTCTTTGCATGTCGTTCATAAATGTAATTTCTTTCCACATGAACTTCTTGTATATAACTTGTAATTAGTAACCACAGCATTATGAAGCATTTGTCAATGACACGTATAATGAAGTAGGCTGGTGGACACCCGGTATACTGCGTCATCCTTGACAGTAATCCTCACCACGGGGCGAAAACACTTAGCGGACCCTCGCTTGGGAAGAGAGAGAGCCAACCTGCAGAGTGAGACAGCGCTACGGCCAGTGTGCCCAAGCAGCGCGGTGTTCCCTACGAGTCCCAGTACACAGTGTGAGAGCAACTACCGCTGCAAAACTGCCCTTAGTTAAAGGGTCCACCTACAAAATCCCCAAAAAATTTTTCTCTGCTTCCTGCACGATGAGAACTTCCCGATGAAGTGGAACTGTCCTACATTCCCTACTCCACCACAATTCACCTGATGAGGCTTCATCAACAACAGGGGAGGGGAGGAGTGGCGAACTGACATGTGCCGCTTTCCCATTTATTTACTAAATGACGACGAATCATCAACCTCACATATTTCTACGTAACCCGAGGAAGGGTAAACTCGGCAACATCTTTCACGAGTGTCCTTAGATAACCAGTACCCTAGAAGGGGATTCTAAAAACGCGAAAATAAGGTTGCAAAAGCCGTCAAGAAGCACACCCCCCCCCCCCCATCCACGCACTGAGAATCATCAAACCGCCACTTGTGAAACGACATCACACTTCAGCCTTTTTGAAGTGTGATAACTCACTAGGACAAACTATCACGAAGTGCCCAACACTCCGTCATGAGCCACCACATCTGCCATGAAGTGTCCCACACTGTCACGAGGTGCCCAGAATAAAGGAAGCAGAGGACAGGGGTTTTAACCCCGCTCCCGCAGATGTCATTAGCCTGAGGCCGAGAGCCCTATATAAGGCCGTGCACGCCTGAGGTCGGCAGTTATTTCCTTCTCCAGTAGCTCGCCTAAACACTTTGTGTGCTGGGGCTCTCTACTGACCACCAGGTCTTCTAGATCTTCAGCAGCCACCACCAGTTACCAGAGGCTTCTGCAGCCTCTACCACTAGCTACCAGAAGCTCCATTAACGTCTTTCACCATCTGCATCTTCCAGACACTCTCCTTCAGTAAAGCCTGCAGACACAATTACACCTTCCGTTGCTGTTCCTCATGGTTGCTCGCCTAAACACTTTGTGTGCTGGGGCTCTCTACTGACCACCAGATCTTCTAGATCTTCAGCAGCCACCACCAGTTACCAGAGGCTTCTGCAGCCTCTACCACTAGCTACCAGAAGCTCCATTAACGTCTTTCACCATCTGCATCTTCCAGACACTCTCCTTCAGTAAAGCCTGCAGACACAATTACACCTTCCGTTGCTGTTCCTCATGGTTCAGCAGCCACCTCTACTTGCTGGTAGAGGCAACTACACCCACTACCCTTAAAAGTAGTAGCCCCCTTTTCGTAAAGTCTCTTCTAGATGTCCCTTGGTTAGAGTAGCTGCAAACGAATTATTTACATAGCCATCAAAGTCATTCGTGATCTTGTTTAGTTTAGGAGCAGGTTGCCTACACCTGTTTACCGTACGTTACTTCCATATCACACTTTGCATGGTTAGGAGGTAGCACCTGTCACTGTAATTATTATTATTATTTAATAAATTTTGTTCCTATCACTAAGTGTTTCTATTCTAAAAGTATTTCCTACGATCACTAGAAAATATATCATTGTACGACATCAACAGAGACCGGGTATTGTTACAGAAGCACAAACCATAGAGTAGGACTGCAGATTCCCTTCAGGAAGCTGTACGTCATACACACCATTTGACGACCACATGTTCTAGACACTTCAGTGGATAGAAAGGTGGAGCCACAACTACTAGGTACACAACCTAGAGGGATGATACAGTCAGCTCAGGTTGTACTGCTATCGGAGCACTTATGGTGCTGGAAGGAGTATTTGCCTGGGTCTGAAGGCCTAACCCCTGTTGCAACCTCACCCAATAGTAGTAGGAAGATGGCCTACATGGCTCACCGTCTTAGGTTTGCACGCCAGTGGTGTGGAACTGAATGGGGTATTGAGCTCGTGCCATTAACCACTATTGGCTTTAAACTTAGCTAGGGAGTCTGTCTTGAATTCACGTCAATTGAGAGTGTACTTGTCAACAAGACCTCTATGCCTTTTGGGAAAAGGCACAACTCACAGAGAGAGGAGCAAAAGGCGCCCCATACTGCTGCCAAGCAAGTGTTTACATCTGACCCCTCTGCACTTAGCAGGGAAGCCAAATTGGAGAGAGCTTAGGTAGCCCGTCAACTGGAGAGGCTTTCTCTCCAGTTTATAAGTTTTTTAAATTTCCCTGCACACATTCGCCTGGCCTACGAATACCATCCCGTTCTGCGTACTCTGTTAGCGGGCACAGAAGTAAGGTATGGGGTAGTCAACCCTTTGTTTTATAGCATTGAAGCAGCAGAGTGGAATCAACAGTACTGTGTAGGTCAATACAGTACAACCACACATCACCCCTTTCCAAGAATTGCCAGTTTCAGCCAACCAGCAACAGCTTCCACTTCAGTGACCGGATCAGTCCCTGGTAAGACAGGTATACCAAAACAAGCCAGTGTCCCAACCAGACATAATGTTCCAGCTGTGGTTGACTTTGTATTCAGTCGCCAACCAACACAACCAGTACTAATATCTAGCCAAAAACCTAAACCAAAAGTGTAACTCCAGTTATAACCATAACATGCCTGACCTAGCGCACATAAACCACATTGACCATGTCGTTAGTTATCTAGGGCAACACGCGTCAGTTTAAACATTTTTGGTGATAAGGGAAGGTCAAGAATATAGGCATGGGGTATTATTTTTTTTGAAGATGCCTGAATTTTGATGTAAAATTAATGTTGTGTTCAAAAATCATATTTGTTTCATGCCAGACACAATTAAACAAACTTATTAGGGGAAATGCACTCTACATAAGAAAAATTATTGAATTTTTTAGGAGTCAAAGTTGGTTAGTTTCAAGTTTATCAGTGCAGCAATTTTAAGAAGTCATTCTTGGGAACTGTGGCACCTTGCAAAATTGGGGATATACTGTAATTACTTTTCAAGTAAGTACATCAGGGAATTATTCAGAAGTACTCTCAAATTCAAACCTCATTTGCACAACATCAGTTTCATACAGATACCTTGTTCATAAAGACAGATTTTCAGGAACCATGAAAAATAGAAAAATATTTGGTAAAAAAAATGTAAAAACAAAACAAATGCTACAAAAATCTATTGAAACACTTTTGAAAGCCGAAACATTTCAAAATAATCCAGGTTGTGTGGACTCTACCCTTCCGTGGTATGTTGAATGAAAGGGAAGGGAGGGAGAGAAAGAAAGAACATAAATCCATTAAATTTTATTGTCACTAGCATGTAGTCCACAAGCAAGGTCATTGACCTGACAGTTGGTCTACAGCACCGCCTCCACTGATGCAGTTCTCTTTTCTGCACTGTACTTGTCTACTGAGACACACGTGCACAGCATGACAAATTCCACACCCCTTTTTTACCTCGCCTGTTCCACCCATATTGTTCTAATTATTATTCCTGATGCGTTTGCTTGTTTTTACATATGTTTTTGACTGTCAAGTGCTATGATAATTAAGATTTTTGGCTTTTCTTCACTGACTATGATTTGGATTCATATTTATTGACTTCAATAAGCTATTTTACTTGGATTTCGATTTTTCATACATTTTTTGGATTTATTTGGCTACAGTAGTCGATGACCTATGCTACTTTTTGGAAATGATTTCTTGATTGTGATTCTAAAATGAGTGGAAGCAAGGAGACGGCCATCACACTTGAGCAAAAATATGAAATTACACAGGAAAGAATGCAGGCACAGATGCTCGCAATGTTTTATAAAAGTCTTCTTGCTCCATTCCATATGTCATTAAAGGGAAAATTCTTGATTTAATAATTCTGCTGCCATGTTTTAAAAAGTTAGCAGGAAACCTGTAAACAGTTCAGATGTGTTTCCAAGTTGCATATTCCATTTTAAGTGTCACTATACATTGAAAATACGTAATGTAGCTGCAGTGTATTAACTAAATGCTGAAGTAAACAGTGCACACTATCCTAATACATCAATTTTCCTAAAGCAATACAACATACTTCCTTCATCAAACTTTATTAATGCCCAACTGTAAGGGGAATGGGGGAAAAAAAAAAGAAGATTTAACAGGAAGTGATAATGTGTTGTATTTGATACATTGTTTACATGTTGTAATGTTTGTACTGCTATCTGTGTTCAGTACTATCCATTTGACGTGTGACGCTCACTGGCTATTTGAATTAATGACTTTGCTTCGTCTACACGCTTCTCTACAAGCAACAATGAACGGGGTTCGGAAGCTAGAATTGCTACACGAGTGCCCACAGGATTTTCCTTGGACAAGGGATTATTACAGACATGTCAAAATCCAACATTTCAAAAGTACTGCCAGGCAGTAAGACATGCAATACGCTGCCTCCCATCATGAAGATGACAACAATAGATTATCAGTAATTGTCACCGGCCGCCACCCTGAAGAAGAAATACAAGGGCAAACCGAGAGATTTTGCATTGAAACAATAGCCGCTCATAGCTTTGCCCAAAATGCGTGCGCATAGGACCCCCACCACCTGGCTGTCGTGCCCTCAGCTAAAGCAGAATATATGCCCGTGCAGGGGCTGGAAACGTCAGTTGTTTATTGGCTCTCCTGAAAACTAAAACACCAGCTAGGCAGCTAGCTAAACTGCGCTCGCCCACGAGAGCTCCCTGACTACACCGCTGAAGTTGTTCATTGGCTCATCTACAAGACATACCAGCTGAACATATAGCTCCACAGCGCTAGTTCGCCGGAGTCCTGATCAGCCACCATTATCCCTCTAGGGATCACCACCATAACGCTGCCTACAGTAGCACTTCAGAAGCCCTTTTCCTTGTGAAATCTTCAAGAAGATATCTGCCACCCTTTGTCACATACCCATGGCAATGGTTACCCCACGCGCCCATTCAGGGCACGCGCACACAGATAGACAAGGAAAGTCATAATAGCTACCTAGTCGATTCTGCTCCCAGCTAGATTAGAACCAGGTCCCCTTCACCTGGACAGTGTAGTTTACTACTTCTGGTCAATTCTGGGTAGACAGGAGATAATACGGGCCACCAAGTCTTATTCCTCTCAGAATAAACACAATCTGAACCTAACCTGCTCTCTCACTTTTCCTTGTGTTCGTCCAGATAACAAGAGTAAACACCTACGTCCAGCGGAGTGGAGCAGTATACAGAATTTTATGAAATACCAGTTTTTCCACCTAGTGTAGGACAAGTTCTTCCGGAAGGGGAAATTAGTATGTCAAAACACACACCGTTCGACGACCACCCATTCGGTACACACACTGTATCAAACAGTAGAGCCACAATCACTAGTCATACCCTTGCTTAAGAGGATAAGTGGCTATACCAGCTTGCACCCATCCACCACACCATTTGAGTTTTGGGAGGGAGTGTTTGGTTGGCTTTTGGTCAGACCTGTCCGCTCAAGGGGCTCATCCAACGAAGCTATTGGAGCACCTCCGATAAACCCCGCTCTTCAAACATACCATTTGTGTTGCCGCTTGAGGAATAAGGTTGTACTCGGCGTCGTTCTGGTGCGTCTAGATGGCAGAACATGTTTAGATAGGGAACGCACGTTGTCTGTTCCTATCTACCAGACACAGATTTTGAAACTATTGCCCTTTACTAACAGAGGTGGAAAGGATGTTAGGGAACGACAGGCAACTATTGACTACCAGTCTACCTAGGGTTGTACCCAATCTAATAAGGCACTTAGCCAATTGACCCCATGGGAACGAACTCAAGCCACCTGTCAGTCGGTGGGGGCTAGCTCCCTGACACCCTCCCAGTCACAGTTTCAGCCATGCTGGAAGCTTCCAGGACCTGTTCATCCCATCCATGCCACCATCAACAGAAGGGAGAAGGGTAGGTTCCAGTTGGAGCAGCCTGCCCAAGGTTCACGATCAGATGCTACCCCAGTCCGCAGAGGTCCTTACACAGCGGCAGTTGCAGTTCCAGCTGCAGCAGCATGTGAGGGCAGTCCGGGTCTGCCAGCAGCACCAGTCAGCTGCCAAAGCACAGGACTGAGTAAGCCACCGGTATCTAAGCCAGTTGTCAGAAACATTGCCAAACCAGCGAATGACTTTGTACCAGTCGGCAACCGATGAGGCTCATTCTGTATACAGGTCGAGTCACTGCCCAACAGTAAACAGGATGCAAGTCACACCCAAAAGTATCACCCGGTGGACACTAACAAAGTACCCACTTTGAGACGTAGCAAATATAACTTTGAACCTGAACCCGTCATGCATCATATTAAAGCCATTAAAAAAAATGGAAATATTGTTCTGAGCTGGTTTATCACATTTAATTCACAATACATTTAAAAATTAAAATAACTTTACTTTTAATACATAGATCTGTTATTTTCTTGTGATAATATATTTCAAAACAACATTTGCAACTGATGCAATTTTTTATACCATATTGTAACAGCCTTGATTTTCCTTAGTAAATATTTTTTGCATCTGTTATGTGTAAACAATATAGAGTTTTGAAGTACAAATGTGTAATAAATTTTTTTATTTTATCAACATAAAACATTTTGTTTCTTTGTGGGAAATGTAAACACAGACAGTATCACAACTGTTATGTGTTGCGTGGTGTTGCTGTCTATAATTTAGTTAATTTTAGCTCACTCAGTTGTCTTTTCTGCATAACTGGTGTACTGTTTTGCTCAAAATATAGAATCATTATGCAAGGTGGGCCCACTGGACTGGTATGGACACAAAAGAATATAGAATAACACCAACTTCCCAGAACAATGTTTGAAATAAAAATGGAATCAACAAGCAATATGGCATGATTGTACAACAGCCAAGACAGTTAGGTCAAGAAGTGAATTAGTAAGGGGTGAGTGGAGGCAAGGAGAGAGACAACTTTATTAGTAGAGTTGTTCTGATACCATGTTTTCCGATACCGATACCCCGATACCAATGCCTTCGCACTGAATTTTAGAAAAAGTATTACTATTAATAATCCATTAAAAAACATTTCTCTTGGACTTGTTTAAATAAAGAAAATAACGTCTCAAAATACCACATATAATTTATTGTAATCCGACACAAAATGCAAACTGACCTAAAACTTTCAAACCTTTTAAAAATGGAAATAATATGACACCAAATGCAAGTTATTGATTGGGCAGTGTCATATCTGTTGGTTTATGAGGGGAGTGGGGGGTTGGCGGCGGGAGGATGACTTCCCCACGCAGCTACTTGTTGACGAAACCTTGCACGTGTGGCAAATGTCTGTCTTTTAAAGTAATTAATAATATTTTACTGCAAAGAAAACTTGTAATTATGAGACACAAATGAGGCAATTATACCTGATTTCTTCACTGTCGTTAATAATTAATTATTCAAAACCACATCCTCTGATTTTCCCTGTCATGAGATACACTGCACTTGGCTCGGTGCTTACCTACCCATTATAAGACTCCAAAAGGTGTCGAATAGGCACTTACATATTATCAGTTTATTCAAAGATGCATGTCTATTCAAATAAATTAATATAAATACACCAATTTCCTTGCAAGAAGATACTAAAAATGAATACTTATAATACAAGTCACTCGATGTTCAAACAATTTTTTGCTGACAAGTGGTACAATACTGTATTTACTTAAGTATAGCGTGCACTCGTGTATAGTGCACACTATGATTTTTGCAACAAGTTCCAGGAAAATTTTTTTTAAAATAAAATTGCAACAAAAATTAGTGGCACCATGTTAGTAAGTATGGAACAAATTATTCTTTTTTACAGTAAGGTGTGATGATTGTGATGTTAGGAAAATACTTTAATTAAATAACTTGGGTGCAAAAGGGCAAAATGGAAACCTCTTCTTCTACTACTCAACATTTCCAGCTTCATTTTTCTTTTTTCTCCTTTCTCCTTTTGGAAGTGACCAACTTTTTTTTTTTTTCAGTGCTAGAATGTTACACTACAATAACCTCAAAAAAAAAAAAGTCTCCCCCCCCTTCCTCAATTCTTACCAGTGAACATGTCTCACTAGCATCTGCCATGATGGAAACAAAGACAGATGGCAGAATTATCAACTGGCAACATCTGGGTGTTATAACAAGGGGGTGGGGGGCCGTAAACATGTGGTAGCTCTAGTTTTAGGGCCTGACAGGACACTATTATTTGGGAAGGGGGGAGGGGATTTTGACCTACACATAACTAAAGGGTCAGAGCGAGAGAGAGAGAGAGAGAGAGAGAGAGAGAGAGAGAGGGGGAGAGAGAGAGAGAGAGAGAGAGAGTATATATATATATATATGAGATAACAGACAGTCCCGCCACTTCCCTCAACATCCCCGGACAATTTATAGCTACCACTCCCACTTCCTCTTTTTGTTTTCCATGTATAGGGTACACCCCAGAAATTTTTTCCTTTATTTTGGGAAAAAAGAGCATGCTATACACAAGTAAACAGAGTATTTATTCTTATCTTTCTTTTTTTTTTTTAATGTGCACCTGCGTACATACACTGAAATATGGCCATTTTTATGTCTAAAGAAAGTAATAACCTGACTTCATTGTCTATAACCGATACTAAAGTATCGACCTGATACCATACCCGTTACAGATACATCGGGAAAAGGCAAAGTATCTGCCGATACCGATACTTACTATCTGTATTGGAAAAACTCTATTTAGTAGCAACATGACCCAGACAAAGGTTGGCAATACTTCAGGAATACGACTACAGAGGATGATTTTGTTACTTGAGCTGGAACTAACAGATTGCAAGCAAAGAGCAAATTATGTAAACCAAGACAAGCAAACTCACAATCCATTGGTGTGCAGCATCTTGACCAAGGCCTCCATGGCATTAAACACTTCCTGGGGCACGAGCGTGAAGCCCTCGGCTTCACGCGACTGGCTGGCCAGTAGCTCATCCACAGTGCGCAGAGCCTCATCTCGCTCTTTGCGCACCTGCTCCAACTTTGCCTGCAGCATGTGTAGCTGCGCTAGTGCAGTATCTCTCTCCCGCACTGCAGCATCTCTCTCCCGCACTGCTGCATCCCGCTCCTCTTCCAGTCGCCTGCACAATCATAATCACACTCTCTCCTCTTTACCACTGGCCCACTATCCACATGCTACATAGTACACTCTGGGAAGGGTCACTGTCACCTACAAGCATACCGACTGCATACACTTTGCCACATCTATGCGCACACAAACACTTTTAACCTCCATTTACGTACCTGTCGTACCATTATTGTAATCCCATTTCTTATTTTCCCAACCCTTCTTCTTCCTCCTCTTGATCACTTTCTTGAAGTGATTCTCCATTTCCTCTATTCGCTTGCTTGTCTTTTTTACCTATTTTTTGTATATTTCTTTCACATCCCTTCCATTTCTTAATAATTTTTTTCTTTCTCACATTCTTGCATACACTACTTTCTTTGATCTTATTCAATATTCCTCTCCCATTTTTTCTAATTTTTTTTAACCCTCTTTCACATGCTTTCATTCCTTCTATATTTTTCTCTCCCCTATTATTTTCTCTCTCTCATTCTCTTAGCCATCAACCCATTAACTTAGCTGTAATCTCATCCTCACACTCACTCTTGTCTCTTCTTCTCTAACCCTCATAGTGCTGTGGTGGTGTAGCAGCCAGACTACTCACCTCCCACCTAGGCCAATCGGGTTTGATCCCCAGCAGGATTGGGAATTGTGCCGGATAATGGTGCTGCTCGGCGGGTTTTCTCGGTGTAGCCCTTCTCTTGCATTTCTATATCACAGTTTGCTTCACTAATTTCACCCTCTTCACTTAGTAAATGAACAAGATCTATCCTATCCTTTAGTGTGAAGAGTGGAATAGGTCTAAAACTTTCCCATCCTCACATACTCTGTCCTTGGCAATGAATACGCAACCAGGTGAATATAAGTTGCTTGGTTTCTCCTGTTATTCCATCTGTCCTAGAGCTATAGGTCCTGGCTACATTTTCCAATCCTCTAATCATTTGTCCCAAGCAGTGGATGCATGCTGGAATGAACCCTGAATACTGTCAGAGTGGCCTGTGATGGTTTTTGGTTAGTATAGTAACAGCACGGGCAGGGTGACTTCAGGTCAAATAATTAGTCAGAAAATTCACACAAAAACTGGTGCAACAGTCCCCTTCCCCTCTCAAGTGCAATCTCCACCCCAGCTGACATGTCTGGTATCCACCTGCATTTATAGCATATTATATCCTTCATGGAGGACAATCTAGACATAGATTGTATATCTGAGAAAGAGGGACGATATCTGTTGGCATCAGTAATTTTTTATTTTATTTTTGCTACTTGAGACACCTTTACATGCTGTATGTGACTGTCACACAAGCGCTGTGACTAGTCGAAATTGGCAGCTATACCGAGTTATGGCAGCTGGTTTGGGTTTTATTTTTGTGCTCAAACATTTTGGTCCTCCAGGCAGGATTAGAATGGAAAATTAAAATTATCGTGGCGTGAAAGGTGATGCTGTAACCTCAAATTAATGCTATATATAGCCACACATGGTTTGAACCAAGGCCAGATTTCCTATTAGGCAGACTAGGCCTGGGCATAAGTGGCACTTTTCAGGGAGTGGCATTGCAAAAAAAAAAAAAAAAGTTTTCTTTGTACAGGTGTGTGCCAGATTAATATTAATATAAATTCTAGAATGAATTCAATTAAAGTGACTGGTAACAATTTGAAAGTCACTTGTCCTTGTTGCCTCCGTACTCACACAGTGCCAGCTTCCAGTCTATATTTATCAGGGGACAGAAACTGGTATAGCTGAGCATGAAACTTTCTAGCAGACCTTTGTAGCCAATTTAGGGTTTTCAAGTTTCGCTGTGCTGGTAGGTGACGAGTGATAGTAGTTTGTTTCAGTTATAACAAAAGTTTTATTTATTGCAACACAAATAAAGATGCAGAGTTTCTGATTTATGATTAAAATGTTTTACTGATGCTGGAAACTGATTGTGAAATGTGAAGTAGCTAGCTGAATGCGACCATATATTATACTGGAAACGAATAAGCTTGACAGTAAATAAGCACAAATAATTTTACATTATAATCATTATACTAATGATAACTATAAAAACTAAGATTATAAAAAGAACTTACATGAATTTTATTTGAGCTGAAACCAAAATTGGTTTACTGTCTTAAACATATCATTACCTAATTAAATTAAAACAGCATTTCACTTAAAGGAAAGTGTTCATGGACATGAAATCTATAGAACATTGAAATGTCAGAATTAGTGAAAAATACTAGAAAAAAGCTGTCACTGGCAGTTGCTCTGTGTCCAAATAGCTGTTGTTGATAATAACAGAGAAAAGTCGCCTTCACAGAATGAAGGTGTGATAGACTGATTTTTACTTTTCAGAGCATGTTCCCACCATTCCCTTGCGGTTTGCCAATAGTAATTCCAAAATTACATGGTGGAACGGTGACATGAAGTTTGTTAAATTAAGTTTAACAAAAAATTCTGAGGACACTGCGATGTAGTGGCTAGATCACTCACTTCCCACTAAGGCAGGGTTAATCCTAAATTTTAGCATGTGGGAATCATGGCGGTCATTGTCGGGTCGATTTTGTCAAGATATTACAGTTTCTCCCACTGCTACACTCAATACCTCAACCGCCTGTATCTAACTTTACCCTCACTGGTACTGAAGACAACGGTTAAGCACCACTCTCTCATCAACAGAGCCACTCTTTTATATCTAATGCTTTTTCTTGTTTAAATGTACCTTCATCACTACAAAACTCTCAGAGGAAGAGTAAGGAACCTTAAAACCACAGATTCAATGCTGTTAGTACCAAACTGCAGTCATTAAAATATAGATTCAACGCAATCCGTTATTGAGAACAGCTTTCTACGTGACTTTGTTGCAAATTTATGAGAAACAGAAATATTTGACAGTTATGAAAGTCTTAAAAGTCACGTCAGATTATAAATATTATGTGGGGAGGGGTAAAAGCATACTTTGAAGTCTGACAATGCTAAGGATGGAGAAATAATTCCTAATATAGGAACATATATTTTATATATACATACATATTATATAAAATGAAATCCTCGATACACTTTGAGAAGAGATGTAAATGCAGTGTGCATATTATAGCTTCTTATTACAAGAATTACCATATAATCGTAATTTGCATGCAGAGCTATCTACCTGAAGTAAGTGCAGATACAAGCAAAATTGCACATACGCAGTTCACGAGTTACCCACATGGTAACAATATCATTGCTTAAATGGGACAGAAGATGCAAAACGTAACGAAAAAAAAAAGAAGGTGTAGCACGGAGCTATATGCTGTTGCCAGACCTCTTACAAACACACTCCAGACTGGCCGGCGGTGATTCCTCGGCTCACGCCATAGAGGATGAAATAAATTTACTGCGTTGGCCATTTATGTCTCAAAACTTTCAAACACCGTGAAAATCTATACAAAATACAGACATGACCTTTTTCACAGTTAGAAATATGTTTCATTCTAATGAAATAATACATAAATTTCTTGAAGTTTACATATATCATTCTACGCACCTGTTGTACCTTCTTACGAAATAACATACAGAGGTACTTAATAACAAATCCCAAAACAAAATAAATAGCATCTGTAACGTAACTGTTCTATGCAAAAAATGTGTCTATATATAGGTACTTGCAATTCTTAAACTACAACAAAGTAAAGTAATGATTTTCGCAAAGTGATACAGCAACTTGAGATGTCTGGTTCAAATACAGCTTCTATATTTACATTAATGTACGTAGTTATACAGTTTTATACAATGTAGGAATGTTGAATACGCATCATAGGAAACAACTTGTGTACAAATTAGATTTACATTTTGTACATTTCAGAAATAAATTGTTTTATTTTTCAGTAGAAGGACAAGAAATAATTTGATTTTGTTTGACGATATATATGAACTAACTTGGTTGGTTTGCAGTTAACTTCTAAACCCATCTTTTATTCTTTTGGACCACTGTGTGCCCTTCAATTACATTGAAAAATCAACTTTGCCTTGTACATACCACTGAACAGTACTCTTGTATGACGTAGCCTATGTGATACCGAGACAATAAACTGTGATACATAAGTTTTTAGTGTATAAAAAGAAACAAAACCGGTCATGAGTTGCCACCAATTTGAACAGTGCACTTTTATTTAGGCGTTAAGATGTCACAGTCAATATTTCTGTATGTATTTCGGGGGTGATTTATTTTTAAATGTTAATTATTAGCAATGCTCAGATAACTGCAAACTAGCTACAATTAAGCATTCCGCCTACATCAACACAATGGTTTTCAGCATCTCAAAACAAAACAACATTGGATTAACGTACCTTATTAATTATCATCAAAGCTTGAATAAATTTAAAAGTGCGAGGAGTGTGACCTGGCGCACATGCTATCCTGTATGTAGTAAAGTCCATGTGACCGCTAAATTTAAATACTATCACGTGCAAAACAATTATTCACTTATCGAGTTTTCGTAAATTACTAATCTATAAGGTTGGTAATTTGAAGAGATTTGCTCTGACACTAATACTAATCTACTATGCAGCTACTCTCTGATGCCCGTCTACAGCTAATAGAAGTGCAATAGTTGTACAATTATGTTTCCTAAATCCTGACTGGGATTGAGCTAACAGATTATATTTGCATACTTGTTAATAGATTTGTAAGTAGGAATTTCAGACCACCATTCACATTTGTGAAAAAATATCGGAAAGTTCAATTTATTTTAAGGAGGTGGGGATAATGAATAAAACTGGAGATGTAGAAAGTAATTAAATAAATAAGTTTGTGGAGTAAGAAATTTTTAAAATAATGAGTGTTTTGGGGTTTATAAATCTGCTGTACCAGTAAATTATGTTCATTGTACAACTGATTCTGACTGCAAAGTTAACATAGCATCGTCCCTACCACAGCACCACCTCTCATTTTCATATACTGTGCAAGACCTTTATGTATGTATGTATGTGTGTGTGTGAATGTATGCATATGTATGTATAGTCCATTCCCCATTGGAAGCAACTTTCTCGGAGCCCTGATAATAATCTACTTGCAGGCCCGTTTCATATCCTTCCATCAAATATAAACTAACATTGCCATGTGACTGCCATGTAGCATCTGTCAAAATCAATGTTTATATTCCATTGTGTGTGTACATATGTTCGTATACTTCCGCTACACCTAAAAATAAACATTGATATGTGACTTCTACGTTTATACCTGTCAAATGTGTTGTTTACTGTTTACAGCTTTTCAAAGAATTCTATCATATTCCAAAAACCATTCTGTTTGAAAATTCACAGTTTAGGCTTCTAACATTATTTAGGTAAGCTTTATGGCGTTTTAAAAATGCCTGAATTGAAGACAGTTCTTATGGTTATTTTAGATTAACATATTTGTTTTCCACGACGTAGCTCAATACATGTAATGCACGTTAGTATTTTGCCGTGACTGTGTTTAACACTGTTACAACTGCTAGGTAAAGGGCTGTAATCATTCTTTTTTTATTGATCTGTGTTGGGTCATTTCTCTAAAAGGATGGCCTCAGTTGGAATAAATATTAAAACATAGAACAGCCAGTGAAAAAGGCACATTAAATTCAAGCATGCAACTTGTGTTGCTAATTTTTGCCATACAAACTTTAAAAGATAGCGGTGAACATGTACACAAATAAGCCTACAATAACTCATATTCCGCTCATATTTCTATATATTGCTACTTACTGTTTATTAGGTTTACTGAAATTTATCAGGCTGGGCTTAGTATTTTTCTTCTGGGATTGTGGCAAATTATGTTACACGACTGTTTCAAACCCCTTACGGCAAAGGCACAACATTGTGATAAATAAACAGACGTGGATGTAAATAAATAACTTTATCATAAAAACAGTTCACATTTAAAACGTATAAATAGTGCTAGTCAAATATTTGAAATCATGCACACACAGGGCCAGCATATCGACCACGATGTACAAATGCACGCCATTTCACAGATGCAATAATTAACGAAACACATGTCACAGTATATTCATTACTGCCATGGAAACACAGGTTTATCACATCGTAACTTGCCTAGGTAGGTTTAAAAAACTCGTCTACAAATGTGATGCATTAATTTGAAGTATTTTTCGGAGTAAGAATACTTTACGTTTCGTTTGACAAAAAGCAACACGCCATGTCATGGCTCGCCACATCTGCGAACTTCACTAGGTAACTGCCTCGCCATCATATCTAAATATATTAAAATATGTATTCAAACATTAAAATCTCTTTTCAGTTGTAAATTACAAATTAAAAAATTATTATTTTGCTGTAATAAGTATGAAATATGCTACAATTGAAAACATGTATAATGTGGTAGCTTGCTAGCGAAGTGAAATTTCCTGAGTGTGAAAGAGACGAAGAAAGAGTAAGAGTGTGACAAGCCTCGCCAGCTGACAGTTTTTCAATTGCTTTCTCGCTCGATAAAACAATACCGTACCATTACACCCTACTCACTATATTTTTTGCTGTTATTTTAAACTAAAAATTAGATATGTTGCTATCGGGGCTACTTAAACACTTAAATATTTCAATAGGCACCGTTTAATTTACAAATAGTATACTAAAAAACGAGGTTAAAATAATATTTTATTTGTAAACTATTTCTTACCGGTTGTTGCCAACACATCGCTGCCCTCACTGTTGTTAATTCATATTTAAAAAAATAAATAAATATTACAAGTTATAGAAGATATTAACATAAAGGTTAATTTATTCAATAATACAGTACAAGTTAACCACAGTGTTATATATTTGTGGAATACAGGTTATTGAAAAAAACAGGTGACATGTTATACCTAGAGTGTTTTTTCAAAGGTTGCTTTTCATAAGTCGCTTCCAATCGGGAATGGACTATACATGTGTATAGGCCGTTCACGATAAAGTGAGCACTATTTAAGGCCCTCCCAAAAGGCCACTTTTGATAGTGGTGAAAGTATACACAGTATTTATGATAGGCTGTTCACAGTAAAGTGAGCACTTTTGAGGCCCTAGTTACTTTTCCTTACAACCATATTTATTCCTTTAACCATTTTTTAAAATACATAATGCCATGTAAGGAATAAACACAGTGTTTATATTCCACCCCACTCGGAAATTAACTTTTAAAGATAAACTATTTTATATATATATATATATATATATATATATATATATATATATATATATATATATATATATATATATATATATATATATATGGACTATTATTCCAAATGAGAGGGCTTTCAAAAGGTGCTCACTTTACTGTGAACAGCCTATGGTCACAAGACAATTCTGTTATTAAAAAGTGGCAGAAAGACAAAAACTGGTTTAAAAGAAAAATTTGGAAGGGCCTTAAAAAGTGCTCACTGTATCATGAATAGCCTGTATGAATAAATGTATATACGTAGAAGTTAAGCCTAGTCTTCCATTAAAAATTATGTGATGTTTAAAAATTGAACATAGTGTATTCAAAGACTGCTGCTTCCACATTTTAGAAGCAGGATGATGTATTAAACTTCTTCCGACATGCCTGTGATCCTTTATTATAACACTTGAAAACTTATGGTATTGAACCTGCAAGTGTAAATATTTTTAGCCTACTTTCCAAAAGAAAGAAAGTTTTATGAGATCACTTTCCTGTCTAAGTGTGTATGTTTGTGTGTGTGTCAATGTGTATGGCCTTCCTTTTCAATTTTTGAATGCTGATGCATGACTGGTTCTTGTTCACAGTAACGTAGTGATACGTCTCAAAGTAGTGACTTTGGTTAGTGCTCGTCAGAGGCACTTACTGAAGTGATCTGCATCTCAATTAATGCTGGACAGGGGTACGACCTGAAATATAGAGTGGGTTGCATCAGCTGCTGACTTAGCACAAAGTCATTTACTGGTTTGGCTATGGGTCTGCTGGTTGGCTTAGGAACCGGCTTACTCAGTCCCATGCTAGGGAAGCTGACTGGTGCTGTTGGTTTGCTGGCTGGGATGAAGCTGTTGGTAGATCCTAACTGTCCCCACGGACTACTGAGGCTGGAACTCCAACTGCTACTGTTGAAGGACCTCGGTGGGCTGGGGTTAGCGTCAGGTCTTGAACCAGGGGGCAGACTGCTCCTACTGGCACCTTTTCCATGGTTGAAGGCGGCGATGATGGGGTGAACGGCACCTGGAAGCATCCGACTAGGCTAAAACAAAGAAGGAAAGGGAGTCGGGGGGTAAAGCCCTACCGATTTACGAGATGCTTGTTCCCGTGGGGTTATTTGGCCAAGTACCTTACTGGGTTAGGTGCAACCCCACGTAGACTGGTAGGAAATATGTGCCTGTGTTTCCCTAACGTCCATCCTACCTCTCTTGGTGAAGGGGATAAGGTTGCAGAACTTTGTCCTGGGAGAGAGGAGCAGACAACGTGTGTTCCCTATCTAAACGTGTTCAGCCATCTAGACACACCAGAACAACGCTGAGTACAACCTTATTCCTCAACTGGCAATACAAACGGTACGGTGGTTAAAGAGTGGGTTCTCTTGGAGGTGCTCCAATAGCTTCGGCGGGTAAGGCTCTTGAGCGGACAGGTCTAACCCAGAGCCAACCAAGCACTCCCTCCAGCAATACAAACAGTGTGGTGGACAGGTGCAAGTTGGTTTAACGACTTGTCCTCTGAAGTAGGGAACAACTAGTGGTTGTGGCTCAACCATTCAACACAACTGGTGTACCAAATGGATGGCTGTCAAATGGTGTGCGTTCTGACGTACAAATTCCCCCATTCGGAAGAACTCGTAGTCATACACTAAGCAGAAACTGGTATTGGCCAACCCGGTATCCTGCTCCACTCTGCAGGACATGTGTGTTTACTATGGTAGTCTGGAAGTACTCAAGGGATAATGAAAGAGTAGTTAGGTTCAGAATATGTTTATTCTGTGAGGAATAAGACACGGCAGCCCGTACTATCTCCTGTCTGCCCAGAGTTGACTAGACTGTATGTCATCCGCTGCGACCAGGCTAGAATTTTGTTATAATAACGCTTGGTTGGGTGCTTTGGAGAGTCATGTTGTTGTTTGCACTTTACTAAGGTTCAGATTTTTTCCCCATGAATTTCCTGTCGCGGCTCTGACCGCTAAAATCATATTAAACAGTGATTGTACTATTTGCAAAACAGATTCCTTTGTGGTAAATAGATGTTACTCCCTTGGGCTCATTACAGGTATAATTGTCAAGTTGCATTTGATTTTGCAGGTTGGGTGCTTGCCCGATCTGTTGTTGCAATATGTTTAGTCTACAAGTGGTTGAAAGGCTGTTCAACTAAATAAGAGATATGAAAGAACTAATTATTCTTGGAAGTGTTCAGATTGCCGAACCAGGTTTCATAATTGATTTCAAGAACGATTGAAGCACGTAAAATAGTGTCCCTCCGATGATTTAATGAGCTGATGCACGAGTGAGAAATATTTTGTAGTAAAACAATTAAGTTTTTAATAAGGCCTCGTGATGAGAGACCTTTTGAAATTAGAGATTTTATTTTGGCTGATATTGTTGAATGACATTTTATTCTTATTGCGCTGGTACACAAGTGTAAGTGGAGCAAAATATTCCAATAGAGGTGTTTTACGGGGCTGGAGTGCCTGTCTTTATTAATGCTTTTATTGAAATAAGTAAATCAGTGGGTTTTTAATTTATTTATGTAATTAAGGGTATAGCATGCAGGTAGATACTATGTTGTCAGAATTGAAATCAAGTAATTTTTTTATATGGTGTCAATGGTTTGCCCTTCTATTGATGGATTTTAAATTAATTGTGTACACATGATTTCACGATCCTTTGCATAATGAATAATAATATGGATTACGTGGTGAATAAAAAGTGTTAAGCAACCATTTGTGATGAATTAAATTATTTAATTTGCTTTCTACTTTTTTCTAAATGCATCTAAGTGTAAAAATTACCAGATTTGTAACATATTTACTTTTATAATAATTCCACATTTTCACCTAACCGACACATGAACAAAGATATGATGCCCATGACAATGCCAATTTTTCATAAGGCGGAATAATACACAATGTACATAGAAGTATATATTAAGCAGAGCTTTCAAAAGTGTTCATTTTTCCGTGTAGTGCCTGTAGGTGGAAAATGGCACCGGATATGATATATAAAATAAAGAGAGAGATACAGTGAGTTAGAGACTGCATGCAACTTTGCCAAAATGAGGACTACAAGAAATGTCAACAAATAAAAAGGTAAGCTTACCATAGTAAATTATAGTTTTTTATAACAAGTTCATTTAATAAGTTAAATTTTACCTAATACCTGTTTATCATGTTAATCTAATAACTAATTAAGAACATGTTAATGTGGTATAAATTAGCACCCACCTATGGTTTGAAGGAACAAATTCTTTACTTAGTGGCACCATGTCTATTGACTGCAAGAGCACGGTGTTACGCTCCTGCCTACTATCACTAATAATATACTACTATTCCTGCTACTCTCAATCCTTCTCTCCTCACAACACTTTCTGCAGTAGGCCAGGATTGTACAGGGGACTAATAATGGCTACTGACTGTTAATGACAGAGGGTATTCTACCAAACATATTTATTACAACTCTTTAACTGAACATTACACAATACTTGAAACACTACTACAATCTCTCTCTCCACAATCCACTAACTTTACTTTATACTCCGTCTGACAATATTATACTTTAACACGTGAGGTTACAATTATGCAAAATGGTGAACTGCTTTACTGATATAATACAGGATATGGAGTTACACGAACAACAAGTTAACAAGTAATTAAACGGATACAAGAATATAGCTCTCGCCTTGCCACGTGATATTACTCTTTAATACGGGGTCTCAATAAAGGGAATGCCACCGTACCGCCTAGCCGGACTTCTGCCCACCAGTAAGACGTATCTCGTAGATGGCCTAGAGCTCCCCGGACCTCTGCGATCTTCTGTGTCTCACTGACACTAACGTTGTCGCCTCACACGTCGACGTCTGCAAGTGGGGGAGGGGAGGTGTGTGGCTCTCACTTTTATATTCTCTCGTCACTAGGTCACTCAGAGGTCTTATTAAAACAGGGGGCCACTGTTGAAATCCATAGTACATGCAAGGATAACATCTAAGTTCTGGTGTTCGGGCCCCCTGGAGCCCGTTACACTAACCCCTCGGATGAACAAGTAGTCCGTCCCAGATGCTGTAGTTTAGAAAGTCCAAGATTGAGGTTAGATGTTCAAGTTGGGGTCCGGGAGGTTATATAAGTCTTTCTGTAGTTCACCGTATCTGTTCTAGAGGGATTTCCCATGACCACTAGAAATATTACTAACTGTGCATTGTCAACCGAGACCGTGTTTGAGTATCACTGTATGACCTAGAGTAGGACTGTGGATCCCCATCAGGAACACGTCTAACAACACACACCATTCGACGGCCACCCATTATAAACCTCAGGGGATAGAACGGTAGAGCCACTATCACTAGTAACTCATCCAGTCAGGGAGAGAGAGTACTCCTGAGTCGTATACCTACCGGAGCACCTGGGTGCTGGCGGGAGTATTTGCTCGAGGATTACGGCCTGGCCCTGGTTGCGACCTATATCCAATAGTGGCAGGAAGGTGGCCCATATGGCTCAATGCTTCTAGCTTGCCCGTCGGTGGCAGGGGGCTTTGTGGAGCACCGAGCTCATGCCGGCAGCCACTGCTGGAAGTACACTGAGCTACGGAACTGTCTCGTGTTCAGGACACACAGCAACTAACAATAAGTGAAAACCGCACTTCTATGCCTTTTAAGGTAAGGCACGGCCAATGGAGAGAGGAACAAAGGACAGTCTGTCTTAACGCCAAATGATTGAGAGTACTAGTCCCTCCTACTCTTATTAGGCAAGCTGCCCGGGACAGCGCAGCCTTAATCCCTCTGTTAGAGAGGCCCACCTCTCCTGTATACGTATATATTTATTTCCTACCGCACGTATGTATTCCTAGAGAATACCACCCGGTTGTACAAGAATTATTACAGGGTACTGAGTTAAGGTACGGGGTCGCCAACCCCAGGTTCTGGAGCCCGTAGTCAACAGCGTGGAATCAACGGTACTGTGTTGGCCAGTAAGGTATCAACGTCCTGCTGCTTACTGCTTGCACGACCAGTTCCAGTCAGCCAATACCAGCTGCATTATCTTTGGCAGAAGTCTTATTGAGTAAGCCTGGTATCACAGACACATCCCACCAATTAACTATACTGGTAGCTATTCCCACTGTAGGTGGATTTGCACCAAAGCCAACATCACGAAAGCCAATTGCCATATCGATAGTGCATAATTTTATTCCCAGTCGTTAACCGACGTACCCAGTGAGAGTGACTGGCACCAAACGAAAGCGGAACCAGTAAAACCCGCACACCTGTGTGTTTGGTCTCACGCTAACCAAAACCACTGTGATCGTGCACACTGCTAGAGAACCCGGCACGCGTCAATGTGCACCAAGTTTCACGTAAAATACAGGTCAGCTACAGTGCACTAATGGCAGCAGTGGCACAAGGACACAGTTGCAACATGTCATTTTCTGCTTTTTGGTGAGCAAAGCAGATGAAGCACGGGAGATGCACAAAGTGTTTGTTCAAGATGAGTATATATTAGAAGACTCTGAAATAAATGCCCAGGAGGTTATTGAGAAATGAAACCAGTCATTGGCTAAGTTATTTATGTTGTGTGCTAGCCCATTTATGGATAAAAACACTGACAACGAAGTTAAGGAACAGTTTTCGCATGCGAGGTTGTGTTTCAAAAGTATGTAAAGTGTACAATAAATGGCTTAAAAAAAAGTGAGGTTTGGTTTTCCAGGGACAGCACGCTGTTACAGGTGTCAATGTTGCCAGTGTTGCCTCTGCCTGTGTTCAGCAGTAACCGTGCTGAATGGAATGTATTCGCGGAATTATTCAATTCCATGATTGGTCACATTTCTCACTTAACCAAGGTACAAACAACTATTACTTGTTGGGTGTCTTAGAGGCAATGTACTGGTAATAGAGAAGAATTATGAAGTTATATGGAGCCACCTGGAGATAAGGTTTTTGAGTGTACGTATTGCAGCAACCCTCAATGTGCAAATAATCCTCCCCTATCCTAATTGGACAGCCATAGTGAGGGTGCAATTTGCAAATTATTAGCATGCGTGAAAGAGAATGTAAATGTCCTGAATGCACAAGAATTCCTGGTTGAAAAGAGGGACCTTTTATAGTTAAATATTTTGTTATAAAAGCTAGAAACACCTTTGAAGCAGACATTTGAGATGTTACAATAAGTTTCTTGACCAGAAGGCAAGAGCATCAGAGCAAGTGTAGTTGGAAACAGTTGCAAAATAGAGTCCTGGCAAATCCTAGAAGATTACAGGCAGAAGGTTTTCTGGTGTGACCAAAAGCAGCCACCCCGCAACAAACCTCAAAACACTTCAGCTTGTCTGTTTTGTTGCGAGTGGATACGAGCATCCAAATTCAATGGACTTTCGTCTCTTCTAATTCTGACAGTTTTCTAGTTAGAATGATAAATTTGTCAGATAGTGCCATTCGTCTTGGGGAGGGGGCAGTGATGGGTGTTTGCAAGCAGGTCACACAGGTACTTCCAAATGTCCCAGAAGATTTTAGAGTAAAAGAAATAGAATGTAATTTACCAGAAGTACTGGAGGAACTGTTAGTAAGAACAAATGAAAATTTTAACTGGCGACAGGAGAAGGCTGTCTTTGAATTACTGCAGAGAAATACGGATGTCTTCTCGTGTGGACCAAATGACCTTGGACAGACAAATGTGACCTGCCACCACATTGATACAGGAGATGCCGGGCCCATAAAGCAGCCACCAAGACGACTAGCTTAGCTGGTGAGAGAAATGAAGGATCTAGATGTGATAGAATCATCATTTAGTCCATGGTCATCCCCCATAGTTTTTGTTAAGAAGAATGATGGCTCAAGTCTTCCATAGATTATCGCCAGCTTAATAATGTGACCAAGAAAGACGTCTATCTGCTTCCAAGGATAGATAAGATGTTAAACAGCCTAGCAGGCTCACAATGGTTTTCTACTTTGGACATGAAGGTGGGTACCGGAAGTGCGAAGTGGCTCCAGAGGATCAAGAGAAGACAGCATTTGTGTCCAAGGGAAAGGAACCTGGCAGTTCAAAGTTATGCCTTTTGGGCTATGTAATGCCCCTGCCACTTTCAAATGTTTGATGGCAAAAGTTTTGCCTTTAGATATGTGATGACATAATTGTGACAGGCAGGACATATGAAGAGCACATATGACGGTTAGAGTCTGTATTCCAGGAAGTGGCTACAGCCAACTTGAAACTGGTTCCTAAGAAGTGTCACCTGTTCGAAAATAAAATGAATTTCTTGGGACATGTAGTGTCGGTCCATGGAATCGAAACAACTTGAGAAGACGAAAGCAATATGAAATTGGCCATCACCAACTGACAAAATTGAAGTGCGGAGATTTCTGAGATTACATGGCTATTATCGTCAATTTGTACTTGGGTTTGCCAAAATCAAAAATCAACTACATGAACTAACTGAGGCAAAAAGAAAATTTAATTAGACCATTGAGTGTGAAAATTCTTTTCGTAAATTTAACAAAATTCTGACATCTCCCCCAGTCATGGGTTCCCCGAAAAGTGAGGTGTATTCATTTTGGATACTGATGCTAGTCATGTAGGAATTGGAGCTGTGTTATCTCAGGTTCAAGATGGGAAGGAAAGACCACTTGAGTAGTTCATGAAGGTATTGCATAAGCCTGAGAGAAATTACTGTGTCACACGCAGGGAGCTTCTGGCCATTGTGGAGGCAATTTCACACTTCCAACCCTACCTTTACAGCAGACATTTCATTCTAAGAACCAACCATACTTCATTATGCTGACTACTAAATTTCAAGAACCCTTAAGGTCAAATAGTTTGGTGGATACAGTATCTTAAAAAATATGACTTTGAAATACAGTAATCCCTCGCCAATCATGGTATCGTGCAACACGGTTTCAGTTATGTGCTGATATGTTTTTGTAAATCTTTTCTCCATTCGCGGGACAAGTTTCCATTATCCATGGTTTTTAGTCTATGGAAAACTGGCTTTTACTGATGTTAGTGATTGTGCATTTCTCAAGCTGCCAGTTGCCATCATAGAACTTGACATAAGTTGTACCAAGTAGCGTGAAGCAATAAATTACTTCATGCCAGAAGGGGACTGGGGTGTTTTGGGGAGGGGAAGTTGCAGGCCGGGCCAGTGAGAATTCTTTGTCCTAGTCACATACGCCACCTCTGCCTTACCCTCCCTGTCAGTTTTCGCTTCCATTATCCCTCCTCTTTTGCTGTAAAAACAGCGGCACATTACACTGACTAATTTCGTAATCAGTGTATGTATAACATCAAATTTAATTCAATGTCCTTTTTTTAATGATTTTTTTTTAAGTTTATGTGTGCTAATTGTTTATGGTAAGCAATTGTTATTTTTGCAAAGTCAATTTAATGTATAAAGTGAATAAAGGTAAGTTTGTGCAAATAAAATATGTTGTTATATTATCATATTTTGGCTAGTAATGCCGTGTGCATGTATAGAACATGTCAGAAATTTTTTAATGAAAAATTTGGGATAATTAATATTTCAAGTAGACAGTACTAAATGTTTATATTCGCATAAACATTGCCGGACCTCATCGTGCCAGTGCAGATGCCAACACGCCACCTCAATTTGGTAGAAATTGAACATATTGACGTGAAGCGCATCTATCAGCATGTTTTCCCAACACCAGGTCGTTGTTACGAAGTGAACGTGCCCTATAATGATGGCAGTGGTGAGCGGGTGGCTGGTGCCCGCTAGAGTAATTTTGTAGTAACCAAGCGACAGCTGCCCAGCCAGAGGGTCTAGGACCGAGCGACAGCAGCAAGCCACCGCACCGGGTCATGTAGGAGAGAATCTAGGCGCTCACCTAATTACATGCACAGGGCAATGTTTTCGCTGCTAGCCACAGCACACCAGCAATTTAATTTTTAGTATGTACCTTCATATCTATTATCAATAAATAAAGCGCTGTGTTTATTTGAAACATAAGGCATCTCCAACAGTGTGTTTGGTTACTGATTTATGCGCAATATATCCAATTTTCTAGTAATGAAACAGTGTGTTTGGTTACTGTTTTGTGCGTAATATATCAGATTTTCTAGTAATGAATAACTAGCCAAATTTTCTATATAGTCGGCCGACTTAATCTATACCCCTATCCCCATAAAAGCTTGTATTCTTCTATCGCGGTTTTTTAAAAACATATACCCCACGGTTGGCGGGGATTACTGTACAGCACAGATTTGGATGTCTCCACAGCAATGTAGATGCACTGTCAAGGAGGCAATGTAAGCCATTTTGTTATCATTGCAAACACCAGGAGGAAAAGAGTGGTGAATCGCCAAAGGTAGAGAGAACAAAAATTCAAGGTTATTTATCTTGTTTCTACCAGTACCCTCACCCACTCTGCTAGATATCTATTTATTATTTTATATACATAATTAATAACAGCATTAATAGGTTTTATTATAATATTTTTTATTACAAAATTTAAAGTTTACATTTTAAAAGTAATTTAAAAATTTCCTCCAATATTACAATTTAAAGTAAGAAAATTAATTTTGACATATCATTTTAAATAGTGACCACCTGTGACTTAGTTATTTTTTTTCTCACAGATTTTATTAAATTTACAAAAACAGTACAGGGGATGTTAATTCCTCAAATTAACTTAGTTTTTTCGTAAATAGGAAACATGAACTTCTTATTCCAAAATATTTTTGTCATAGGTTATATTAAATTTACATTAACTTGTTAGAGCTTCTCTGTCTACTATGTTTGCTTTATTATCTTCTGGTAGTAAAACATACTGGTTTTGTGGCGTTCCAACTCTAGATAACCCAACATATAAGTGGGCAATCTGTATGCATAAAAATGCATACGTGAAACCGTTTTATTTCTATCTGAATTTTGCTGAGGTATGGTCAGATAATAGCCATCATCTCCTTTTACAAATATCAAAGGATATTGTAATGGATCGTTGGCACGATGCCATTCAGACACTTTTTAGTTCACCATCTTTGCAATACAGCACTATATCCCTGGGTCATTTGTCTTCGTAGACTAATAAAACAGCAACTTGTTTACTTTATGCGAATTGTATCACCCTTGATGTTAATTAAGTGAGGTAAGATCTGTGTGAATTATTAATTTTAAATTATCCAATAGAGAATTATTATCTAGATTATATTTAAAATTGCAAATGTATATATTGTGGTTATTTAATACAGTCTGTAATACATTGATCAACTCAAGTTTTAAATATGGGGCAATGTTGGATCGCAAGGAAAGTTGATCAGCATCAGAAATTAAGTAAATTTGTAAACATTGTGGACTTTGACCTGACGATAGGAGTAAATTGCCAATCAGATGGTATATCTGTCCTTCAATCTTAAAAGTAGGCGTGAAGTTGTTTTCTCGTATTTCTTTTGCGCCAAATGATGTATTTTTAAATAGAGTATTATACCTGCATATATTATATCCTGAATTTCGGGAAGAACAACTTTTCCCGTAGCACAGCATGTACCATTGGATTAATCATTCAATTTTTTTGCGAAACATTTAGAGCATGTTTCATTAAAATATATAGCCTATGTTCATCCAGAAGGTCCAGGCTACTTACCCAGTGAAAGAATTTTTTAAATTGGATAAGTATTTAAAGAGATTACCTCTAACAGACTCACAAACATTACCTCTTTATTATACTAGTATAAATGGGTGACCTACCTAGAGTGATGAGGATATCAGGAAAGATCAGCTGAATGATCCCACTTTACAGCCATTATTGAAGTAGAAAGAAGCTGGCTGTCAGCCAAAATGGAAAGCGATATCTAGCCTGAGCACAGTAGTCAAAGCATACTGAGCACAATAGAATTCCCTCATACTGAAGACTTGTGTAATTTACAGAAACTGGGAATGTAATGATGGAAAACACACACGTTTACAGTTGGTCCTTCCAGAATGCAAGGTTCCAGAAGTCTTAAAAGAACTGCACAATGCAGCAGCCAGTGGGAACTTTGGTGTTAAAAAGACCCGCAACAGTTAGAATGAGATTCTATTGGCTTCATTGTCAGGATGATGCAGAGAAATTTTGCTGATTGTGTGACACATGCACTGCAAAAAAAAGCCCAAGGACCAGAGGACAAGGTCACTTCCAGAAATACAATGTTGGAGCCTCATTCAAAAAGATGGCAGTAGATATTCTGGGTCCTTTGCCTGTCACAGAGAGGGGTAATCTGTATCTATTCTTGGCTCAAAATTATTTTACTAAGTGGCCTGAGGTAATTCCCCTCCCGAGCTAGGAAGCACATACTGTGGCTGAGGTACTCATAGAACATGTCTTTTTGAGGTTTGGGGTGCCAATAGAACTCTGTTACAATCAGGGAAGAAACTTTGAAGCTGCTGTCTTTCAGGAGGTGACGAAAATTCTGGAGATGAAAAAGACTAGGACTACAGCCTTATACCCTCAGTAGGATGGAATGGTCAAGAGGCTTAACCACACTCTTGAGCAGTACCCGACGATCTTTGTGGCCAACAACTAAAAGGACTGGGATTCAAAGACCATGTCATTGTTGCTTACTGCTTGGCAATTCACGATTCCACAAGAGTAACACCATCAAAGATGCTGTATGGAAGAGAGCTACGCCTCCCCAGTGACAAACTGTTTGGCTGACAGACAAAAGAGGAAGCTGCGGCCACTGATTATGCAGCAAATTAGGTAACAGACTTGTTGGCATGCATGATTATGCTTAATAGCACCTCAGAATAAATAGTGACAGGATGAAAACATGGTATGATTGGAGAATGTCAGGAGAGGTATTTCAAGGACAACTGGTGTGGCCATACAACCCCTAGAGGTGACAAGTGTACTGCCCAAAACTACAGAAATGTTGGGAAGGCCCTTACAGGATTCTGCATAAGATCAATGATGTGGTCTTTCAGGTTTGTCATCTCGTCAAGGCTAACTGGCAAAGCTGAAGATTGTCCACATCGACCGACTGGCACGCAATGATGGTCTCGATGTTGCAGTGCCTGTTTGTAACAAACAGACTTGAGGAGGGTGCAGTGTTATGCACTCGCTGCTTTGCATCTTGAGCGCACAAATGGAAGTGAAGGACACATTCAATGGCTGCCACTTGGTCACACCAGGAAACCTGCAGCCTGTAATATTATGGGATTGGCTAGGACTCTGTTTTGCAACTGTTACCAACTGCACTTGCTCTGCTGCTCTTGCTTTCGGTCGAGAAACTTTGTATGACATCTCTAATATCTGCTTCAAAAGTGTGTCCAGCTTCCCCCCCCCCCCCCAATATATATATATATATATATATATATATATATATATATATATATATATATATATATATATATATATATATATATATATATATATATATATCTCCCACTTTTCCATGAGAAATTCTTGTGCCTTCAGAGCATTTACATTCTCTTCCATCATGCCATGAATTTGCTAAGGATGGCGATGAAGGTGACTACTTCTTATCACTTTGAGCAATCTTATGGGGCTGTTGTTTCAGACAACTATGGGTAAGTTTTGAAACAAACAGACATGGCCTTCAAATTATTAATGTAGTAAGAAAAGACTTTCATGATTAAAAACATTTAACCTTTTTATGTCCAAGACTTGCTATAAAACATTAAATTGACATGTCTACGACACTCTTCCAACAGCTACTTCATTAACGAATCCCTTTACATGTCCAACTAAAACAATATATGTTAAAAATATTTTTCTCCTGTTGTAAAAAAACCAATTTGTTGCAGATTTGTAACTTAAAAAGGTGGGTTAAATATACAACACATACAAGCATTCGTCAGAAGTATTTGTGCTGGTGAGAAAATTTAACTGTTCAGCAACATGCCATCACAAATTTTCAACTCGAGTTAAAAACATTCCAAAATTACTTCTGAAATTATATTTTAATAATTCTTAGAACAGTTATATTAGGTTTAAACAACATTATTTTATGTGCATTAAATCTGATATACAGTAAAATCCCTATTTCACATTCACAGATAAAGCAAGGACAAAAATGGTACAACAAAATTCTCGGAAACTGCCAGGAAGAAGAAGAGCAAAAAAGCAATATCTTGAAACCAGTTTGAGTTATGCGCTGATTTGTTTTTGTAGACCTTTTCTCCAACCGCGGTACAAGTTTCCATTATCCACGTGTTTCAATCTATGGAAAACTAGCGTTTACTGATCTTAGTGGTCACATATTTCTCAAGCTGTCATTATAGAATTTAACATTTGTTGTCCCAAGCAGCGTGAAGCAATAAATTACTTCATGCTAGAAGGGGACTAGGGTGTTTTGGGGAGGGGACATTGCATGCCGGGTCAGTGAGAATTCTTTGTCCTAGTCACATACAGTCTCCTCTGCCTTACCCTCCCTTTCGGTTTTCACTTCCGTCATCCCCCTTCTTTTGCTGTAAAATTTGCGGCACATTACAGACAAGTTTGAATTAAATTCAATGTCCTTTTTTTAAAAGTTAATGTGCGTCCATGCCTACGTAAGGTGGTAATATTTATGGTAAGCAATTATTATTTTTTTGCCAAGTCAATTTTATGCGTAAAGTGAATAAAGGTAAGTTTGTGCAAATAAAATGTGTTCTTATTAACATATTTTGACGAGTAAGGCCATGTGCGTGTATAGGTCGCATCAGAAGTTTCTGATGAAAAATTTGGGGATAATAAATATTTCAAGTAGACCCACTACATTTTTATATTTTCATAAACATTGCCAAACCTCATCGTGCCAGTGCAGAGGTCAACATGTCGCCTAAATTTGGTATAAATTCAACATATTGATGTGAATCGCATCTATCAGCCCGTTTTCTCAACCCCGGGCCGCTGTTACAAAGTGAACGTGCCCTTTAAAGAACGGCAGTGGCGGGCGGCTGGCCACCGCCTGCCAGAGTAATCTTGTAGCGACCGACCGACAGCTGCCTAGCCTGAGGATCTACGCCCGAGCAACAGCAGCAAGATGCAGAGAATCTAGGGGCTCGCCCAGTTACATGCACACAGCAATGTTTTCGCCGCTAGCTGCAGCACACCAGCGATTTAATTTTTATATGCAATCTTCATATCTATTATCAAAAATAAAGTGCTGTGTTTTGCTTGAAACATAAGTCATCTCCAAGAGTGTGTTTAGTTACTGTTTCATGCATAATAGATCCAATTTTATAGTAATGAAACACTAAATACCGTATTTTGGCGTGTATAGGCCGCACATTTTTTTTTTTACAAAATAATGACTACAAAAAGTGGGATACGGGCTTATATACAAGATATTGGTACAAAAATTTATTTTGAATTTTTTATTCAAAACATGTTTAGAAACACCTCTCTTGCAGTTATTTGTTCACTTGCGTTCATAAACAGAATAACATTCATCCCACACTTGTAAAATATAGACATGTTGGAGCTTGCTCATAGATGTTGTACATGAGAAAATAATTTCTCTACTGTACAAGAGGAAGATATCTTATGTAGTTTGCATGCCTGCCGTGGCTGTAAAAGTGCACATTGATAAGATGCCATTTTGTGTAACATGTTGCTGTGGTTTTGCTTTCTGAAGTCATGTTACCATCTGTGGAATAGTAACTGCACAATGTATATTCATAAACATTCCAACATAACACAAATTTTCTGTCACAAATGTTTTGTAGGGGAGAAATTAAGTTGGAATTTACTATGTTTGTACGGAAATGTGACTTAAAAAATATTTACAAGAATACGAAAATTCAGTGCAGCCTATACTTGAAATATTAATTATCCTTAATTTTTAATCAAAAACTTTTGGTAACGCCTATACACGCCAAAATATGGTAGTCGGCCGACTTAACCTGTACCCCTTTCCACCATAAAAGCTTGTATTCTTCTACTGCAGATTTTTCAACCACGGTGTTTAAAAAAAGAGTATCCCCAGTGTTTGGCAAGGGATTACTGTAGTCACAATTAAATGTTATTAAAAATATGTTCACTAGCATGCAGCAATAACACACTAATTAAATTATTGAAACTAAAAAATGAAATTTTTATCTCTTGACCTGTGCCGCTTATACATCTAATCTAATACGATTATCTCTTATCACCAAGAGAACCTATTCCACCACTACAGATGTGACATGTTGCCTACCCTACAGGCAGCAGGAACTTATGAGCATGTTCTCTTCATCTGGAGGATACATAACCCGGCAGGCAGCCCCCCCCCCCCCCGCGCTGAGAACTTACAAGCTGCCCAGACATTGGGCAAGGCCGAGTGCCACCGACGAGGCATGAAGCAGAAACGCTGACCCGAGTATTCCCACGCCAACCAGGGCAGGAGGACGACATGCTTCCCCCGCACCCCTTGCCAGCAACCCACAAGCTTCCACTGTATAAGTTAGGATGCTGCCGAGCTCGACAGTCATTCTTGTTCATCTCTTGCGACTTCCCACAGCATTGCTGAGTACTGGGACTTCTAGAGAACTTTGAAGCCTTAAGTATGCCTCCTACAGCTACTTCACCATCGACGAACGTCAACCAGCGAACACACTCACGAACATGTTAAATTCACTTTGTCTCCTCAAGACATATTTCTTAGACCAGTTTAGAAGTATTGTGCCTTTTCTCATTTAGATATTTCTTTCCCGCTTTTTCCATTAGAACCAGGTCGCCTACACCTGGCCAGCGTAGTAACCTTCAGCACTCAATTGCCTGGTAGGAGGTAGCACACATCGCATGTTTATTGAACCATCAATAAACATACTTTTGTTTCCTACCTTACCACTTATATTTACGAGAGTACAGTAAAACATTTCTAGTATGACACCTCACGTTTCCGAAGAATAGGGTTGTAATAGAATATTTGGAAAATTTTGGGCCGATTTTGACCCACCCCTAACCCCTATGCCCCTGAACTTGCCATTTTTTTGCATTAAGTTCATGTTCAATTGTCTCTAGGGCATAAAAAACCACTATTTAAATTAAATATAAATACGTATGTATATTCTAATAGCTGGACATCTCCTGATTAATTTGATACTTAAGAAAGGTATATGGACCACTCCTTGTCGTAAAAAAATGAAGGCCTAAACACAGTATGACATGGCCATTGAAAGTGTGTGAAAAGATTAGACTATGTATTATTATAATATGACTAAACACTGTTGGAAATGCCTTATGTTAGAAGCAAAACACAGAACTTTATTTATTGATAATATATATGAAGATACATTGGATCACTCGTGTGCTGGGGCTAGCAGTGAATACATTGCGTGCACACGTAGCTGGAGAAGCACCTAGATCCTCTGCAGTGCAGCCGGGTGCGGCAAATCGCATCTGTCGGTTGGTCCTAGATCCTCGGGGCTGGGCAGCTGTTGTCGGTCGATACAAGCTGGCGGGTGGGGGCCAGCAGGCCACAGCCAGTGCTGTCGTTACAGGGCCGGTTCGCTTCGTAACAGTGGCGCAGCGTTGATAAAACATGCTGATAGATGTGATTCATGTCAATGTGTTGAATTTATACAAAATGTAGGTGGCATGTTGGCCTCTGCACTGGCACAATGGGGCCCGACTATGTTTACGGGAATATAAAAATTTAGTGTGGTCTACTTGAAATATTAATTATCCCGAATTTCTTATCAAAAACTTCTGACATGACGTATACACGCACACGGCCTTGCTCGCCCAAATATGGTAACATGAGAACACATTTTATTTACACTTACCGAACTTTATTCATGTTACACATAAAATTGACTTCACGAGAGAAAAAAAAATGCCCACAAAAAAAATTATCATATTACATAGGCATAAGCACACATAAACTTGAAAATAATCATTAAAGAAAAGGGCATTCAATTAAATTTGAAGTTATCATACATACACTGATTAAGAAATTAGTCTGTAATGTGCCACTTTTTTTACAGCAAAAGAGGTGGGACAATGGAAGCGAAAAAAGACAGGGACGGTAAGGCAGAGGCAGCGGCATGTGACTAGGACAAAGAATCCTCACTGACCCGGCCAGCAGCTCCCCCCCTCCCGTATCATCAATGGACAATACACCAGTGTCCCCTTCTGGCATTAAGTAATTTATTACTTCATGCTGCTTGGGACAACAAATGTCAAAGTCTGTGACGGCAGCTTCAGAAATGTGCTACCACTAACATCAGTAAGGGCTAGATTTCATAGACTGAAAACAGTGTATAATAGAAACTTGTACTGCGGTTCGAGAAAAGGTCTACAAAAACAATTTTGCACATAACTGAAACTGCAGTTCAAGATAAAGTGGTTGGCGAGGGATTACTGTATCTATTTCTAAATGTGCCTCAAATTATCGACTTTTTCGACTCAAACATTTCACGGTTCCTCGGGATTGGGTCGTAATAAATAAGGTAGTAATGGAGGGATTTTTACTGAATCGATCTGTTTGCCTGCTACACACAGGTTGCTACGTACACCACTGACAAGAACCGGGTATTTAATCTAACCAAATTAACTTCAGTAGCGGGCGCCCCTCAGGGGTCCGCCATATTTTCTACACATCCATTAGACGGCCATCTGTTGCTTTCCAACTGACACAGCACTGTACCAGTGCTGGCAGAGAGAAACAGAGGAGCCACAACCACTAGCAGTCTTGAGTCATTACCTTATCCCACAGCATTGTTAGTGCTGGGATATCTGTAGCTTGAGACCTGCCGCCCATCTCTGTGTAAATGCACATCCAATGGTGGCATTGGTAACTCAAACAGCTCCCCGTCTCTGATCAGCCTGCATGCGTGGGGGATAAATGGAGACTTAACAGAACCTGGTCAGCATGCCGAAAACGGATTGACACTATAAACTGTGTTTAGTTTGTTCACGTCAAGGTGTACTTAGTATACTATAAGCAGAGACTTAATGCCTTATGACCACAGGCACTGTCGTAAACGTAGGGAACGAAATGCAGCATTCCTTGCCGTCAGACAGTTGAGAGTACTTTCTCAACCCACTCTGGAGCGACAGGCGGAATGGGACCGCGCTGCCCAACTCAGGTACGAGTCAGTATCGGCTGCTCTGGTAACCATCTTATTTGTATCTCCATGTATTCAAATTCATCCCTCGTGTCATCCCGTGGTGAAAGGATTGTAAACCGGCACTGTTACAGGATTTGGCTGGGATAATGTTCACTTCTGGACAAACGAAGCTCACTTGTGGAATCACCACTTCGGCATAGGTCAAGCTCGCTACGTCTGGGTAAAACCCACTACGACCACGGCACCCAAGAAGCAATAATAAGTACGTACTAGCCAACACCCCTTGTCTATCGTCGTTTATTTAATCTAGACCACCCCGCTTTCGGTCTAGCGGATAAAATCCTCGACCACCGAGCCTAGTAGCCTATCCGGGCATGCATCAGTCTATATGTTTGAAAATGGTGTTAACAGCACAGAAGTTTTCAAAAGTTAGAATATTTGGTATTTACCCACTTAGCACTTGCATTTTTCCCCGGGAAATAATACTGCCTCAACAGCACTGCTGGTATGTGGGTCAGATAGAGAACTTGAGTTGTTCATGCATGCTGATGTATTGGGGTGGCTGCCGGCAGCAAGATAAGTGCTGGTACACGCCTGCATCACATCTTGAGTTATGAAAAACATAGATAAAATTGAGTACACAAAACACTATCAGTGAATCTGTGTTTAGTGGTGCTTCAAACGAGGACATATTTTACGTGCATAAGACCAAGATGAGTGGGAGTGAAAAGGGTGGTAATGGTACGCATATCACATGTTACACCACCTCTACATTGATACTGTTGTACTGTCTTTCATCAGCAACTTGCTTGTTATTACGGTGTAATAGTTGAAAAAAATTGATACAGAAAAAGAAATAGAAAATGGAAAGTAGTCTTTTGATGTGAAAACTTTAATAAATACAGTTTGTAAGCAGGAAAACAAAGAGGAGCAGTTTTAAAACTTCCATTAGAATCATCCCCATGCCAGTCTTCTTTCCCCCACACCCCTCCATTTTTCAACGCCAAATGCAGACAGCTGTCAAAAACTTCCATACTTCCTTATTATGTAACCCACATTCCTGTCAGGGGATATCTTTGTCCCAGGAGACAACCCCAGTGTGAGTGGCATCTCACTCCTTCACAAAGAAGTTCTCTAATGCCATCTCAGACAGGCTCCGCCACTTCACTTTCCCAAATAATTTAAACATTTGCTTAAAGAGTTTGAGCATTGTATTTTATGTTCCTTGTTTTAAGCGTAAAAGACACTCAACTTGAATTAACACATGCTAAAAATTACAGTATGTCCATGCTTGTGAAACTGATTACTTTTGTCTGCAGCCATGTTATGTACTGAAGTACTGTGGAGAGAGCTAAAGAATGTTGACTTTTACTTCCCAGGTATACACAAGAGATAAGAAGAAGACAAAGAATGCTTTCTTCCCTTTCAATACGATACTGCCTATTCACTTCTCCTTTTTAACTTGGTTGGCTATTTCCATGTTGGGTGGAGAAATGTACTGATTGCAAGAGCAGCTAAAAGAGAGGAGGTAGCAAACAGTGTTCATTAAGAGTTACGCCATGCACTGTTTAAAACAATTTTTTTTTTCAGCAATGAGAAATTGTTATTAATACTTCAGGGGAATTAATTCATTATAAAGACATCTACATTTTTAATTAGATGCATTAATTATTAAATTTTATTTTGATTTTATGCCAGAGACAATTAAATATCAAGGTTCGCAAAAGTGAGCCCACCCAAAAAGTACACCTGGGTATTTTAGGGTGGACCCACTTTAAAACACCTACTTGATGCACCAAGTGGGTTTTTTTTTTTAATTTTTAAACTTTTGCTGCTCCTTGGCGCTGTGATAAGTCTATCCTCTAGGGTAGAGAGTAGCTTAGATCCCTGTCAGTTTCTGGGGTTCGTGCTTCGGGCCTCTTCGCCGGCCTTGGCTCGTTTTCGGAAGCTGCCATGATTGGCGTCGGTTCATCTTCGTCTTCGGAATGCCATGGAGGTGTATCTGTGGTGGCACCGTCCTCTGGTCTGGGCATGTCGCTCGGAAATGGTTGTATCTGGCCTTGGGTGGCCTTTCGGATCTGTCCCCTCAGGTCTTCGGCCAAGTAGACATTATTCCTCTTGCCTACTATGTGGTACGGACCGTCTTATTTATCAGCGAGGCCAGTGCTGGACTGGTTGCTGGCCTTGCTGAGGGGATAACTTTTGAGCAGGATGGCTTCGCCAAGATTGAACTCTCGTACCCCAGTCTTTGGTTGAGGGTACTTTCGTTGTATGTAGGCAATCTGAGCCTTCTGGGCAGTAGTGGTTTTCAGCCAGCATAGCTAGTCGGATGTCCTTCAGCTGTGGCATCGCGGTAGACTCGCTATCCCAATGCCAGTCACCTGGTCGGTGTAGGGGCTGACCTAGAAGCAGCTGACTTGGACTGGTGTTTATTGCTTCTTTAGTATGGCGGCAAAGGGCAAACAAGATGGTGGGAATATGTGTATCCCAATGCCGATGGTCATCGCCCACATTGAGTCAGAGTCACTTCTTAATCTCTTGGTTCCTCTGCTCAGTGGGGTTGGCCGGGGGGTGGTATGGTGGGGTAGTCCACGTTTCTACCCCTCATCCTTGGCATGTTGACTGCCATTGGTGACTGGAACTGAGTACCATTATCAGTCAATATGGCTATAGGGTATCCCCAATGTGAAAATACCTTGGCTTCCATCTTTTGGATGATAGGGGTGGTTTCCTGGTTGGGTAGCGGAAACACTTCTACCCACATGGAGAACTGGTCTGTGACTACCAGTATGTACCGGTTCCCCTTCGTGCTCTGAGGATAAGGTCCCATCAGATCAGCGGCTACATGAGTGCACACCGTCTTGGGTCTTCTCGGCCGTGCTGTAGGTGGAGGAACAGGGTATGCCTTGCCACGGCAGCAGGTGATACAGTTGCAGACATACTGCTGGACGTCGCTGCTTATTCCATCCCAGCTATAGCGGGTTCCAATGTCAAACGGGGTCACTCGAGTACACAGGTGTCCTGCTTGAGGATGGCTGTGGTGGTGACGGCAGATATCAGTGCATAGCTGCTGCGGTACCCATATTTTCCACCTGGCGATAGGTTGTCCGCTACGAGTTCACACAACGTCATCCCTTAACTCGAACCTTTGGGGTTGTTCCTGTAGGAGGCGGCAAATCTCAGAGTCTTCCTGTTGGCTCAACGTGATCTCCTGACAGGTTATCTGTAGCTGGAGTAGGCAAATTTGTCCCTCCGGACTTCGTTCTAGCGGAGGCGACATTTTCTCCCCTTCTTCCTCTTCTTCTGCTATTTTGTCCTACAGTGTTGGGAAACGGAACAGGACATCTGACAGGTTAGTACTCTTGCCCGGGCAGTGTTGCATCTCAAAGTCAAACTCCACGAGGAACATGCCCCACTACCCGAGCTTGGCTTTGCCATTAGTGTACTCTCACAGCCATTGGAGGGCATTAGAGTCGGTGTGTAGGATGAAGTGGTGTCCTAAATAATAACAGTATTTCCGTACCGCCCAAAAGACTGCCAGACACTCCTGCTCGTACATGTGATAGCGTTGCTCAGTTTTGTTTAACCGGGTCAAAGCATACACTATCACATGTGGGTGGCCGTCGTCATCCTGTTGGTACAGAATGGTCCCGAGACGGTTTTGACATGCATCTGTCTGTAGAATTAACGGTTGGTTCCCTTGAGGATGATGCAGTTGGTGGATATTTCTGTAACTATCCTTCAGATATTGAAAGGCCTGTTTCTGTCCCGGACCCCATTTCCAAAAGGTTTCCTTCTCAAGGAGTGGATGAAGTGGTAAGCGATGTTAAGCACAAAGTCCCGTAACCAGTTGCATAGACCCAGGTACCGTCATTGCTGTTTCTTGTTAGTAGATTATTCGACCTCTTCGATTGCTCGCATAGAGCTTTTCTGTGGCAAATTCCAGTTCGGGGAAACCACACTGCTTAAATAGGATGACTTTTCAAAATACCTTTTGGATAACTTACACATCAATCCACGCAGTTCGAGTCGTTCTAGAACTCTCTGTATATGACTGAGGTGCTCCTCCCATGTCTTGGAATATATTATCACATCGTCGAGGTAAACAAAAAGCAAAACTCTCTGCTGTACCCAGCCAATACCTCTGCGGACATTAAGAGATGGAACGTGGCAGGGGCATTTTTTAGCCCAAAGGGTATTACCCTGAATTATAAGGTCTCGTCTTCTGGGGTGGTAAATGCAGTATACTCCCTGCTGTCTGCATGGGCAGCAATTTGCCAGTACCTGGATTTCATATTCAGGGTGCTGAAAATTCTCGCCTCCCTAATGTCTCGCATGGTATGAGTATGGGGGAGCAATAGGACGTGTCACATCGTTCAGGGCTACGTAGTTTACACAAAACCTGAGTTTGCCATCCTTTTTCCGTACTAATACAATGTGGGAGTTGTATGTTGGTCCTTCATATAGTTTACCTGCCCCATTATCAGGTGCGTCGTCCAATCTGATACCCAGTAGAGGCAATTGTAAACGGGAGCCTCCGTGTTTGTCCACATCTCGTGTTTGATCGAACGAGTATGACGTAGCTAACTTCCATGTAAAACAAGTACTGGCGTGTTCATCTAGCACTTGTTTCAGTTTGCTGAATTCCAGTTCACCTAATTCGTGGTTTATACGGGCTGG
Source organism: Dryococelus australis (assembly GCA_029891345.1). NCBI lineage: Eukaryota > Metazoa > Arthropoda > Insecta > Phasmatodea > Phasmatidae > Dryococelus > Dryococelus australis. The sequence goes on from CM057000.1 coordinate 77,739,103, forward strand.
AACTATGGGGTTGGGTAATACGATTTAGGGACTGTCATCTATATTAATCATTACCTGGTTCTTATCTCCCAGATAAACTTATTGCTGTCCATGTTCAATGACACGTTGTTGTTGTTGTTGGAGCCATGGACAGCCAAGTGTTACTGCTCTGATCAGTACGGGTGAAACCACGAATTTGGCCGGGTTAGAGTGTCAGTGTAAGTTAACCGTCACTGTGATTCGGCAGTCAACCTGCAGGGTGGCATCTGGTTGTGCCATACGTACAAACTTTGACTGTGGTCGTACGTAGGGTGGCCAGCTGTTTTGGAGTTAATAAATTACTGTGGAAAATTACTGTGGATAAAGTTCCTGGTTGCGGGCAGAATCTAATAGTGCGAGAAACCTGCTCCTATTTATTTCTACTTCAATGCCTGGAGCGATAGGAGGGCTTGGTTCCTCATTTAAGCGTTAGAGGCTGGGCTTTTGTGGTCTGGTGGTGGCGACCCGCTTTGCACCTCGGTGGCGTCGTTTCCTGATTTGGGAGTGGGGGTCGGTTTTGCTGCAAACACTCGGTTGATTTGATGCTTCCATCATACTGGTTTGTTTATTAGCCGGGGTCCCTTGTCCAGCAGGTTTGCGTGGGCAGTCCTTGTTTCAATGACTGGCAGGACAGAACCAGCCCTTCGGTACGAACGCAACGCATGAAGCAGGGGCAGGTGAATTCCTAAATGACTAGACTGACTGAGTTTGTGACTCAGAGGTTTCACCATTTTAGGTTTGTTGAGTGCAGCCTGTGTTGGAAAGTTCTGTTCTGCATCTCTGGCACTCTCTATTAGTTCGTCGATTGTCGTGGGTTTAGACGTTTTGCAAACTGGTTAATAACATTTGACTAATGGACCGGACGGAAGTCACCTCATAAATTCCAAGAAATACTCTTCGGAATATCTGTTCTTTTTGAGAGATAAATATTTTCGCCTCGTCGTCAGGTACTTGGGTCTGACTTTAGAATTGCGTCAATCTTGCCAACACTACCTCACCAGTGAACTCAGTCGACAACCGACTGCTAAATTGCTTCCATTTGCTGAGAAATTTACAGTAGTGATTCCACCAGGTCAATGCAAGGCATTTAAAGTGGATTTGGGTGTGACTTACCCACTGCCTTAACGGGAGGCCGGTTACCTCAAATTCTTTTACGCATTCTGAGGTGAACACAATCGGGTCCTCATTTGGTCCCCCTGCAAAGTCAGTTATCTGAATATCGTAGTCAGTCCTTTTTGACGGTTTTCCTGGAGCCATTCCAGGTTAAACTGATACTTGCGATCGGTGGGGCTGGGTGTGGTAGGATTGCCTACACCTCACACACTGGTAAACCATGCCTGCCTGGTCAGGCGACTCTTTCGTCGAGCCAGCCGATACAGGCATGCTGGTACAGCTCGCTACAGGTAGTGCAGCATATCTTATTGATGCCGGATCCTGAACATGTAACCTCGTAAAACATTGTCGGTTGTACCCGGCAGGTTTCACACCTGTATTCTAGGCCCTCCGTGTACCGGGCTTCGGCCTTTCATCCTAGACATAGGTGATGAAATGCATTGCTGCAGTAGTTGCAATTAATGTGGAATGTGCTATCACATGGACAGTCGGTGTCGCTACATTTATTTTCAGTTGTGTCTACGTCTACTATGTTATTGGGTGCACCTTCGGCGGTACTAACTTTAGTATCTGACTTTATTATGGCTATGGGCACCACGGGGTGTTTAAGAGGACTCCCAGAAGTCAGTTTCATTCTTGGTTGACTCATAGATCTCTGGGTCGTTTTGGTCTGGTTCTGGTGTTCGCCACTAACAGCTAATAACTCTGACGTTCCTCGTCGGTCACCAGAAAATCACTTCACTCATCCCGGGTTATCTTGCAGTGTGCACAGTCACAGTAGTTTTGGTTCGTGTGAGACCAAACACCCAGGTAAACCAGTATTACTGGTTCAGCTTACGTTTTGTGCCAGCCACTCTTACTGACAACGCCGGTTGGCGACTAGGAACAAAATTATGTACTATTGATACGGTGACCGGCTTTTGTGAAGACGACTTTGGTGCACAGATTCAATCCTCCAGTGGGAATAGATACCGGTATAATTGGTTTGCGGGATAGGTGGGTGATACCTGGCTTACTCAAACTTTAACCGAAGATTATGCAGCTGGTATCGGCTGGGTGGAACTGGTGGTGCAAGCAGTAGGCTGCAGGACGTTGATACCAAGTTGGCCAACACGGTACCACCAATTCCACGCTGCTGACCCCAGGCTCCAGAACCTGGGATTGGTTAACCCGTAACTTACCTCAGGACCCTGTAATAAGCCTTGTACGAGCGGGTGGTATTCCCTAGGAATACGTATCTGTGGTGGGAAATAAATATATAAGTATACAGGAGAGGTAGGCCTCTGCATGATATGGATTAAGGCTGCACTGACCTGGGCAGCATGCCTACTAAGAGTAGGAGGGGCTAGTATGCGCAATCGTTTGGCTTTGATACAGGCTGTCCTTTGTTCCTCCCTCTGTTCGTCATGCCTTACTTTAAAAGGCATACAAGTGAAGTTGCCACTTAATGTTAGTTGTTGTGCGCCGTGAATACAAGACAGTTAGACAGTTCTCTAACTCAGTGTACTTCAAGCAGTAGCTGCCGACATAAGCTAGGTGCTCCAGAAAGCCCCTCGCCACCGGTAACCAAGCTAGATGTGGTGAGCTGTTTGGGCCACCTTCATGCCACTACTGAGTGTATGTTGCAACAAGGGCCAGGCCGTAACCTTCGAGCAAATACCCCCACCAGCATCCAGGTGCTCTGGTAGGGATACAATTCAAGAGTACCGTCTCTCCCCAGTTGGATGAGTTGTTAGTGGTGGTGGCTCTACCGTTCTATCCCCAGCGGTCTACAATGGGTGGCTGTGGAATGGTGTGTGTGGTTAGATGTACAGATTCCTGATGGCTATCTGCAGTCATTCTCTAGGTCGTACTGGTATACTCAAACCCGGTCTCGGTTGGCAATGCACAGTTAGTAATATTTCTAGCAGTCACAGGAAATCCCTCTAGAAGAGATACTCACGGCGAAGGAACACATCTGTATTTATTAAGAACTCAATAAACACAGTGACACGTTCTATCTCCTAAACTCTCAATTGTGAATATGGAAGTAGCTTACGCTAGACAGGTATAGGTGGCCTGTTCCTAAACTACCAAAGAAGTCTAGTGGCGTTGACGGCTATGAAAACCACTCAGTCACAGCAAATTATTTCCAAGGGTGTATAGAAGAGACAATTAAGAAAAGGGGATTCACTACTCTAATAGCAGGGAGTGTAGTTGCCTCTACCAGCAAGTAGAGGCACCTACTGTTCCAGGAGGATCTAGCAGTGGAGGGTGTAGTGTGGTAAGAATTCAAAGAGTTTCTGGTAGATGAAGGTGGTTGTTGACAATGGTAGCTTCTGGTAGCTGTTGGTGGTTGTCGACAATGGAAGCCTCTGATCACTGCCGACTGCAGAAGAGCTTCTGGTGACAGCAATGAGAGCAGGCTCTGGTGGCTGCTGAAGACTTTTGAGAAGTCGGAGTCCCCAGCACACAAAGTCAAGGAGAGAGCTTCTGATCAAGGAAATAACTCGCAAACCGGTCGCACACCGACTTTTATAGTCCAAATGACAGGTGCAGCGCCAGGCTGTGGTGGGAGGTGTGACGTCACGTCATGATATTCCTCTCGTGCATGGCCGAGGGGGAGGGGGGTAGCTACCTTCTGCTCGGCCGCTAGCTTTGTGCATAATCGGCGGCACTCGGTTTTGCCCCGAGGTGGTTGAAAGCTTGTAGGCTCTCTGGGGGGGGTGGGGGGGGTACGTGCCCGCTGGTTTGCGCAACCTTAGTTTCCAAGAGTTTGGAATCGCCGTCTAGGGTTGTGGCAATCCAAGACATCCTTGTAATAGATTGGCTGGGTTTACTCTCTCTCTGGTGAAGTAGGAATACTTAGTCCGATGAGTCATAATCATTGTATTTTAGTACATGAAAGAGTCACGTGTTTGTTTATTTAGTTTTTTTGCCATGATCTGCCACCTTTTGCAAGGAAAACTCTTGTACAACATTTTCATGCATCACAGAAGCAGGAGAAGATCAGCATCACTTATCTTGAAGGTCATGATGCCAGGCAGGAATTCAGGATGGTGTTCAGCTAACCACATTTCTGCGGAATGTTTCTGTTTTTCACTTAAATGTTGCCCTCTGAATTTTGGATCCATTATGTTTGCGAGTATATGTGGTGGTTGGATTACCTGTTGAAATATTTTCGTGAAATGGTGATGGTAAGGCTCCAGAACATCAGAAGATAGGTCAAGCCATATTTCAACTGCCTCTGAAATTCATGTGGTTTCTTTCTGAAGCTTATCCAGAGCATTTGCAATTACATGTAACTATTTCTCAAGATATACTCCTGCATGGTAAATTCCCAGGTTGTTTGAAATCTTTGCAACATTTGGATGAAAGTCTTGGGCATGTTCAAGGGTGATTTCCCTGTACCTCTTGTTGCATGCAACACCTGAGAGGCGTATCTGAGTTCATGAGGGATGGAGGTCTTAATAAAAATAAAATAACTAAATAAAATATTTATATTTATTCTAAATTCTACAAACAGTAAAACAGCTGTTATTTACCAGTGTGAGCATCCTACTAACAATTATTATTTTTACTGAGTGCAATATTTAATTACTATCTCTATTTCAATTTAAGTCTTTATTACAGTCTTAAGTATTACTAATGTCCATTAAATATATACAATTATTTCCACATGTTTAGTTAAAACTGTCTATTTCCATTGCCCTGAATGTCTTTTGAATCACACATCCAGTCCACAGTCCTGCAGATCAGTCCCACTTTTCACTGCACACAAGCTCTCCGACGCACTCTTGCAGATCACTGCAGTTGTCCCTCACCGCTCCGAAATCGCAGAACTGTCGCTTAAGGTCGCACGAGATGTCAAACTCTCTGCTCTTAATCACTCCCTCCTCAGAGGCCTGCATGCGGTGTTTATGCTTGAAGAAGGTGCAGTCTAGAATGTTCTCTGCAATCCAAGTTATACTGTGAAAATTAATGGTGATGACGATGACTTTCCTGTATGATAAATGGAGAAATATGAGCTTCCCAGGGTCAATGAGATGCGAGCTGATATAAGTTTATCAGCGTGTGCAGATGTATTCTTTATGATAGGCTGCTTGCTTCGTAACATTACAAATTTGACCTCCAGCTCTCGGTGCCTTCCCACAAAGGAAACACCATGCTGCAAAAAGAATTATCGTGTTGGCTCACTTTCTGCAACAGATACGTGGCCACCAGCCTATCGCTCACATGTTGATTCAAAAAAATTCTTTGACTTGCTGCCACCACTATCGTAACTGCTGTCCTTCACTTCCACTCGCTCGCATGGAGATGTGAAGCAATGAGCACGTAATTTGTCACAAATTATTTTTCACAGTCAGGGTGACAGTTCCATCGTGTTTCATTTGGCAACCGTTGCATCACACAATCTTTCTCCAGAAGCCACCCATGCTTGATAAACATTTTGAAAATACTTTTTACTTTCACAATATAACCCATAACTGTTTTAGGAGGTACATCTTTTTTAACTAAATTCAAAAGATGTGCTGAACAGCCGTAAGCAATTATATCTGAATATTTATCTTTCAAAATTTCCCACATTTTGCCCATTTTATTCTCATTATCAGTAACTACTGCAAGGATGTTGTGTAAATTTTATTTGCATTCTTTCACTGCTGCTTCTATAATTGCTACACACAGCTCAGGCATTTTTTCTGTGATCCTGCATCATCACAGACTTTAAGAAGGTATCTTTCTATCCTGTATGGTTTATGACAGCTTGAATCGGGTCATTCTTAACTTTTGACCATCTATCCAATATTACTGTTAAACCTTAGTTTTGTACCTTTTCTACCAGTTAGCTCTATTTTTGAGCAGCATGATCCAAAACCTTTCCAATAATATATTTTGCTGATGATGCTTTGAATTCAGGTCTTAGTATCTGGATCATCTCCTTGAAGTTACCAAGTTCAGCAACAATAAAAGATACATTCACAGCATAGCCTTGTGAAGGTTTCTTTTTTGCTCTTAATTTGTCTTAAGCTTATAATCACTGATTAAATGTCACTCTCTGTTAGTAAGTACAGTGATTTTCAACCTTTTTAAATCCCATGTCCCCCCTAGGGATGGGATCCTCAATACAGTGATACCTCGATAGCCTCAATACTTTATAGTATCCAGTATCACATTAGAATATCCAAAAGTATCAAATTTTAACACCCATTTTCTTATGCCATAACTATGGTACAATAGTACAATAATGTTGGGAATGTGTACAATAATTTTGAAAAGCATGCCATAATTTAAGTACAAGTGTATTACAATATACACAATATTTTATTCATAGCATAATATTCATACAGCTGCGAGCACCTCACTGTATTTTTAGGCACCCCATACATACCACAATTATTAATTTTGACATTTACTTTTATGGTACATAATTGAGGTACAATAAAAACGGGTTGAGAGTTGCGAGCAAGCACCAATAGGCTTGAGTGAGCAACTTGAGTAGTTACTGTACAGCCAATACATACCACAATTATATACTAAACCAAAATTTTTTCATTTAATTAATTTTTATCCCATTAATCACTTTTATGGTATATATTTCAGGTACAATAAAAGCAAGTAGAGAGTTGCGTGTGAGCGTCGATAGGCACGAGCGAGCAAATTGAGTAGTTATTGTACATCCCACACATACCATAATTATATGATGTAACTGCATTATTAAATATTCACAAAAATAAATACCATAATTATCTGATACACCTATCGTAGCCTAGACAGTGTATTCCGCGGGATAGGCCATGAGGGGTGTATTAGATAATTATGATATTATTTTTATGTTACCGCAATTTAGTTGAAGTCGTAAAATAAAATAAAACAACTGCGAAATCGCAAAATAAGTATGTACTGAGCTATCATTTTCCTCAAAGTTTGATTACAGCTTTTACTGTGGAAACATGATTCTATAGAATCGAAGGCGACTGTGTTGGTTTTTAGAGTTGTATTTTTTCCTACACACACATCAGAGCGTGGAACGGCATAATTTTAACAACCGTGTGCAGGAAGATGGTGAAAGTAGTGATACATTTGTAACAGCACTCAGATGCCTCTGTACAAATTGTGGTTATGAGTTGCTACGTGATGACCTCATTTAAGACTGAATAGTGTGTGGCATGAGAGACACGTGTCCAAAAGATTGATTGCTTTGGGAGACTTCGACTTTGGCTAAAACTGTACAAATATGGAAAGTGGCGAAGCAAACTCTTGCTGCAAGCAATCAACAGGAAAGAAGCAGTAGGCCTACATGTAGTACAGCGTAGCAATTGCACGGAAGAAAATGCATTGGGAACATCAGCACGTGATAGTGAACGATACGAGTATGGGACTTCACACTGCAAGACAAGAGGAAATCTCAAAGGGAAGATGGTTCACAACACGAACCAGGCCCATTCCAAAAAATGGGGACTGCCAAAACAAGCAGTGCACCATCAGCAGCAGGAACAAGAAACACCCCTGGCGTTCAACTCGAAGAAAGACAGCTACACAAGATACAGTCATTCGGCAGATAAGTCGTGCAAACAGATGTGGACGTAAATATGCAAATTATCAGTGTCCTGCATTTAATGCTGTGTGTTACAACTGCCACAAACGGGGGCATTATTCAAGAGCATGTAGGTTCAAATCAGCACATGAGGTAGCAGAAGGTGAATAAACTGATAGCAATAATAAGGCTGTTGACTTAGCGTTAAGTTGTGTCACTGTAAGAAGACCAGTTAAAGTACCTTTAGATAAAGTAAACAAATATTGAGCAAGGTCTACTAGAATCAAATGTTAATTGCAGGGTAAGCAATAGGGGTGGGCGAAGCTGGATATTTCATTTTGAAACATATTTGTTAAATTATTCGTGAATTCAAATCAAATCGAATATCAATTCAAAGTGTTTTATTGACAAGTATACATTGCACCAATTACATAATTTTTATAAATTTAATAACTATATAGTTTTACAGGATAGGTAAAAGGCAGATAAAATAGAAATATTTTCCACCGATTTGAAAGAAAAAAAAAGTTTTTGACCATGTACCCGAAAGGAAGACGTTTTTTGAAAGAAAAGGAATAGAAAAAATAAGGGGTCATCTTCAATTCCAAACCTAGGACCACAAATACCATAGATGTGTACACTGCTAGTTCAAACTTAAGTTTGTGTTACATACACAACATTAACATGGGCTTCTATTCATAATTTTTTTACTCAAGAAGCAGTTAATCCTCCAAAATTGGCATGCCATGAGATACAGGATATTGACAAATACTTTTCATGCTTAAATACTGTGTGTCCTATAGTTGGATGTATTCTTGTAGTGCTGAGACTGTACCTGTCAACTTTGACAAGGGTCTCCTTATCTGATGTCACCCAGGGAAATAAAAAGCCTGAGAATTTCTAATTCACTAGGGGAATGACATGTTAATGGGATGGTCTAAAAATACAGTTTGTGGATTAATGGCTAATCCTAATCCGATTAATTTGCAAATGGCTCTGCTGGGAAACAAAATGGCTCAAGTTATACAATATATGACGTACAATTATTTTTTTGCTTACATGACAAACTTTCATATCTGTCTGTGAATACGTGGAAAAATCAATTTTCTGGACTAAATTTTATTTATCAAATCATAATTGCGTACATAAAGAGTCGATACAATATTTCTGGCATGAAATCACATTTGTATTTTATTATTAATTTCCCAATTTTTTTTAAAATTACATTATTGAAAAGTGAGATTTGAATAGAAGTGGGTTCAATTTCACACTTTTCACAGCAGTTAAGTCTGTAAAACTTTCAGTTTAATATCATATTTATCACACTGCAAAACTCTGTTGTACATGAGTAAAATAAACATATAATAGTGATTAAAATGTGAGGTGCTGAATCAAGTTTGGAAAGATAATGAAGTGGTTAGTAATATAAAAAAATTTTTCCCAGATAATTCCGTTTTGCTATATTGTGAGTAAAATTAGATACTGACAATTATTTTACACCGAATGCAGTTTGGAATAATTTGTGGGCATTCTGTTGAGTTGAGGTTATGTTTTCATGTTTCACTAGCCATGTGTGTGGCAAACGTGGGATAAAAACGTTGATATTATTAAGCACATGTTGTCTTCTTTTGCTTTTTGGGCGAATAATAATAAATAATTTAAGTTGTCCAAAAGTATTTTTTTTCGTTTTGAAGCCGAATATTGAAAATATTATATTCGTATTAGAATTTTCGAAGCTTTGCCCACCCCTAGAAAGCAAATTAATGCACTTAATGCTGATGAGCAAGTTGAGCCATTAGTTGATTGTAAGCCACAGTATACAGTGCATGACATGGAGAATGAATGGTTTTACAGTTTGAAAATGACTGAACCTAATGTATGTGTTAAATTCTAAGTTGATACCAGTGCACAGGTAAATGTAATACCAGAGAGTTTTTTCTGGAAATTAAAATTAGGAAAGGGTGCTTCGTTAAAATCAGATATTAAACTCAGTAACTATTCTGGGTGAGAAATACATATTTTAGGAAAATGCTCTTTACAATGCAAAACTAACCTAGGGAATGTGCACAAACTAGAATTTCAGGTGACCAAAGTTAGTCATGCTACACCAATACTGGGACTGCCAGGCATTCTCAGGCGAGTGGAGACAGTAGGTTCAAGAATGGAACCACAAATTCTTAATATGCTTTCTAGGTTTAAGCATGTATTTCAGGGGTTAGGTGACGTTAAAATACTACCACATCAGTTTGTGCTGAAACCAGACAGTAGACCACCAATGGTCACATTTCAGAGAGTACCTTTTTCATTGCATGATCAGCTAAAGGAGGAGCTAGATAGGATGATTGAACTAGAGGCCATAGCTAAGGTGACAGAACCAACTTAGTGGTTGAACCCAATCGTAGTTGTAAGAAAACCTACTGGGGAGTTACGAGTATGCTTAGATCCTCAACCTTTGGCTGCAGCCATAATGAGGGAACATTGTAGACTACCAACCTGGGAGGAGGTTACCCTGAAAATGAATGGAGCCCAATATTTCAGCACTTTAGATGCAAACAAGGGGTTTTGGCAAATTCGCCTCACACAGGACAGCTTCAAGTTAACCAAATTCGATTCACCTAGTCCAGGAAGACTCAGATTCACACGGGTGCCATATGGGCTCTCGTGTGCACCTGAAATATTCTACAGTCTTTAGTACATTGTTTCAGGATACTGACGGGGTGCAAATATACATAGATGACATTACTGTTTTCTGCAAACACGAAATGGAGCATTACAGAAGGTTGGAAAGGGTTCTACAAAGGGCAATAGATAATAATGTGACATGCAATCTAGACAAGTGCAGGTTTAGACTTATTTAAAGAGGTAAAGTATATCGGGTACATAATTGGCAAGGAGGAGATCAAGGTTGATCCAGGTAAAGTCCATGCCATTACAGAATTTCCATCCAAAGCCAGTTAACGTTGGTGAATTGCAAAGATTGTTAGGAATGACAATTTATGTAAGGAAATTCATTCCCAACCTGTCTGATAATACTGCTGTGTTAAGAGCATTATGCAAATAGGGGGTTATTTGGTAATGAACACAGCAACATACAATTGCCTTTGAACACCTGAAAACACTGCTAACCACTACACCTGTGCTGCAGTATTATGATCCTCATGACACTGTTACAGTCTCAGTCGATATATCACAGAACGGCTTGGGAGCTCTTTTGTCACAATCTAAGGGTCCAGTGGTTTATGCATCAAAATCCTTATCACCAGCACAGCAAAATTATGCTCAAATTGAGAAAGAACTCTTGGCAGTTGTGTATGGCTGCGAATGCTTTCATCATTATATTTACAGGCGCAAAGTATTGGTAGAGTCTGATCACAAACCATTGGAGGCCATATTTAGCAAATCACTGGATAGGTGTCCTGTGAGGTTACAACACATGCAAATCAAGTTGCAGAATTATGATATCACGTTAAGATATGTCCCTGGCAAAGAACTAGTTATACCAGATGCCTTGTCTTGAGCGAGTGGTCCTGATACCGAATTCGAGTTACAAGAACAGGAAATTGCAGCTCAACAGGGTTTGATAGTACACCATATACATGCATCCCAGAATACTTTCGCTGAACTCCAATTAGACACACAGAATGATGAAACATTGAGTCATCTGAAAACTATTATTACGAATGGTTGGCCTAACTCACATCAACAAGTACCAGCATGTGTGAAGCCATATCATTCTTTTAGGGATGAATTAACAGTACATTATGAGTTGGTATACAAAGGCACTCAAATTGTAGTTCCCAAAAGCATGAGATGCACCATACTAAGCAAAATCATTATAATCACATGGGGATTCAGAAAAGCAAACTGCGGGCTCGCGAGTGTGTTTTCTGGCCAGGTATGTCTAAAGAAATCCAGGGCATGGTAGACAATTGCATCACATGTAGGGCTGCACAGAATCTAAATTCTAGAAAATATCAGATCAACAAAGAAATTCCTGGCAGACCCTGGCAAATAGTGGCTGCCGATATTTTCCACTTTCAGGACAAGGATTATCTGTTGATGGTCGATACGTACTCAAAATACCCTGAATTGAGTCATTTTAGTAATCTTTCCTCAACCCAGATTGTGACACTGCAAAACAATCATGGCCAGGGCTGGCATTCCAGAAACCCTATACAGTGACAATGAGCCTCAGTTTTCTTCTAGAGAATTCAAGGAGTTCGTTACGTTGTGGGGCATCAATCATAAAACCTCCAGTCCTGGGTATCCACAGTCAAACAGGTTAGCGGAACGTCATGTACAGACTATCAAAAAATTGCTCAAAAAGACAATACAGATTTGCAAAGACATTATGCTGGCCCTTTTGGAGTACAGTGCTACACCAATAGACAATGCATTGCAATCACCAGCACAGTTATTATTTAGTAGATGCCTGAGAGGTCTGTTACCCTGTACTGTGAGCAGACTAATGCCACAGGCACAACCAAGCATAAAACAATATCTTGAAACTAGACAACAGCAACATTATTATGATTGTCATTCAAGTTGAAAAAAGGGATAGGTGGCAGCGAGGGGAGATCGTTAAAGTTCTTGAGAGACCCAAGTCTTATATAGTAAGGGTCGACACTGGCTACGATGTGGAAAGGAATCGCAGACACATTATTATGGATATCAATCACCAACCCTTTGTAATTTCCGGTGATTTAGAGGAACAAGAGGGAAATTCTCAGGAAATAGACAACACAGAACTAATAAGTGCAAATGAAAAGGGCAAACAACATTCAATATAGAGGATAGGTAGAGTGATTATGAATAGGAAGGATTTCGAGGGTTTGCAGAGAGCAACAATCCCAGTATAGGCAGTACAGAAAACAGTAGATTAAGCAATCTTGTCAGTCGGAGATGAGAGATTACGTCTAGGTCAGGCCGCATAGTGAGGCCAGCTAAGTACTTAAATAATTATGTGAGCTGAATATGCTTGTTGATGGAAATGCAATGATAGACAGAATATGTAATTTTCTAAGTGTTTCATAGTTGTAGATTGAGCGCAGAAAGAATTGATAACTAATGTAACATGATGTGTGTGCTCCAAGCTGCATAGAGGAATAGACCTACCTGTGTGATGAGACCTATTGTATATGTTATCTGATCAGTGAACTTTATATGTAATGAATCAATTTTAAAAAGAACTGTTGTTACTTTGTAAGTAACGGATCAATTTTAAAAGAACTATTGTTTATGTAGAGTTCTAAGTCTTGTCTCTCTCTTGTGTATTATAATTTATCAATGTAAATTCTGCTATGCCACTGTTTCGGCTTAATATTTTGAAAGTGGAGAGGTTATATGTCTATCTTGGATTATTATATCTATGACCGGAAGTAAAGTAATTAGCAAGATATAGGCTAGCTGTTGTTGTTGATATTTATAATGTACCTTTTCTGCACAATCTAATATATAACATCAATAACACTAGTAAAATGAGCAATTTTCTTGGCCAAGTTGTTTTGTGTTCATTACAATTTTAATTTGGTATCGAGAAAAGTATCAATATCGAGTATCGTGAGAATGTTTTGGTATCGAGTATCGAGAAAATGTATTATCGACTCATCATCCATAGTCTCCCCTGTCCAACAAAATCTTTTCCACAGATTCCCTACGGAATATCTGGCATTTAGTTGAAATTTTTTTTTTTTAGAATACATAAGTCGAATAAAATCATTGGAAAAGGCTTTAAAAATGTAATTTGTAATGCAATCGGACAAACTGCGGAAAAATTATATGTACATCCTTACAAGAAAAACTATACACAAAGTGCATTTGAAATATCATTACCAACGAGAAAACAATACAACGTAAAAGTTTATCATTTGTCTATAAAAAAAAACAGTCACCAAAATGAGCTTGTCATATCTTGGTACCAATTAAGATACAGCTACTCTCATTTCCTTCTCCACAAAGAACCTTGAACTGTACTTGGTTTTTATGACAGCCACTGCTGAAAATCCACTCTTGCAAAGATATGAGGTTGCAAAGGAATTATTATTTTTAGTGCTCTCTTGCTCAAGTTTGGGAACTCCTCTCTTACTGAATACCAAAATTTTGGCAATGCCATGGGTGGAAAATTCACTTTTAGTAATGAATCCAATGAAATTCTATGAGTTCTTCTTCTTCTGCAGTGCTGAATTCTTAAGGAACATCAATACAGAAAAGATTTTGAACCCACTGAAACCTGCCAGAATTTTCAGGGAAGTTTTTTTTTTTTTTAAACGAACACTGAGTTAATTATACAAACAGTATCCATTATAATATCTATTATATTTTCTATTATGAAATGCTGCAAACATGGGAAGTAAGCCATCTCTCCTCCATCATTGATTTTTCTCTTCCAAACAAAAGTCTCTTTCTAAAGGCCAAAACTTTGTCCATAAGCTGAATAAAGTGAGTTGCATTTCCTTGCAGAGACTTACTCAGCGAGTTCAACTTTTCACACATATCATATAAGTATGCAACTTTAAACAGAAAGTCAGTGTCCAAAAAACAGGTAGCAGTGCCATGGTTTTCTACTTCTATATAGGAATATAGTTTTCGCCTCGGTTCAAAAACGTGCCTCATCAAATTGCAAAACAAAGTCCTTCACCTTCATTTTCTCTATAATCCGTTCGTGAAGATCCTCTTCTAAATATTGAAGAGGATCTTCAATCCTCTTCAATATTTAGAAGAGGATTGAACCTGTCCGACACAGGCCAGGATTTGGCCTGTGTCGGCCAAAGGACAACACAAGTTGTCCTTTGGCCGACAACTTGTGTTGTCGGCCAAAGGAATGGGTAAAAGCTTTTTCCCTCTGACTCTCCAAACATAATGGGCACCATATCAATAGTACAAGGTAAAACTTCTTGTGCAATCGTATGGGGTTTCTTTCACTCTGTTACCCAATTAGCTACCTTGTAAGATGCTAGAAGAGCTTTATCGGAGATGGTCGTCTGCTTGGAAAATGCAGATTTTTGTTCTTTCATTTCACTCAGTTTTCTAGAGAAATATTCCCTAGGTTTGCCAAAGTAATTCTTATGAACACTTTTCAGACGGTGTACTTTCAAAGACAAAAAACACTGTATAGGCACTCTTCAATGTTCACAGTGGATGTGAAGCCAAAACCTAAGTAACTATTGTTGTATTTTCTGTACTTGTGTTGTTTCCTGTCCTCATTATCACTTTCTTTAATACCCTCAACAAGCTCTCGCTTTTTAATACCACTTGCCAAATAAAAATATTTTTCCATTGTTTATCAACTTTATATTAAACTCACAACATACTAAAAATCATTTTAAAACATAACCTAACTTTTTCTCCTGGGTCGCCTAGGTTGACCAACACCAATAATTAAATTTATTACAGCTGCCATCCTATGTACTAAAAAGTAAATGCTTTCACACAAGTCATACAGACACACTGAGACATAAATACAATGGATACCACAAAAAGGTTGTTTACTCAGCTGTTAACGAATTGGATGCACAAATAATATAGCTTAGATGTGAGCAAAGTCACTGCATGAGCCAAGTGGTGAAATGTGACCTAATAGCGCTAGTAGCCTGCTAGCAGTGCTGCGGTAGGTAGGTACATATGTATGTACGTACGGACAGACGGATGGATGGGTGCAATACACACATACACACACACACATGGAGCATTATTTATTAATGGTTACATTTTGGAGCATAGTTTTTATGTTCAGTAAGCTGAAAATTATTTCGTTAAAATGATGTACTGCACTTGAAGATGTAACTATTATTTGAGTTGGGAATGGTTTTTTTGTGTGGTGAAATAACATTATATATATATTAACTGACATGAAATTTTAATTGGTAGGTATTTGACTTTGAAACTATTCGCATGTTATTCGAAAATGTTACTATTCAATTCAAAAATATTTGAACATCAATATCCACCATGTGTACACCCCTACCATTCAGGATAAGATAATTCCATGTAATAAATTGAATTATTCATTACATAGCAACACTAAAACTTTCAGTTCCTGCAGTATCAACTCTTTTGACATTTAAGTAGAAACAATTTGTAGCTAGCTGCCACATTAGTGTGAATCTAACCAGATAACTCATGACTAGAGACTAGAAAGGGGACTTACTTGTATATCTACTGCGTAACCGATCAACTTAATTTGTGTAACTGGAAAGGAGAACCCATTTGCATTGAAGCATGACGCTTTTTTGACAATGGTGATTAAATGACTTCAGCTCCATCCTATGCTTAGTTCTGCTTTGAGTTTTGAAGTTAGCATTACCATTTATCATGACTTGAGATGAGATTATTTTATTCAGCGGCCAACTATAACTATGCATATAGGCAATGAGTTCTTTTACCCGCCACTAGATAGCACTACTAGTAGGATTTTCGTTTGTCATTGCTTCCCATTATCCAGCCGGCCGGAGATGCCACATTCTCAGTCGTGCATTTGTTACCCTCCCCCCCTCCCCTAGCACTGCGATCACCCCTGGTCATCATGACGCCGGCCAATAAGCATCGAGCAGCAGCCTGAAGGAGTAGAATAGGAGGAACAGTTTTCAGTTTTCCCCCACGGAGTACTGACTAGCCTGCGCCCTTAACTCTTCTACGCTGCAGTCTTCCAGCACTTACTGCTCGAAACTGTTTGCTAGTTAAGCCCCTTTAGTCTGACCACTCGACCTCTACGTTAGGTGTGTCTCTTCGCGATGAACCCTGCTAACCTACATCCCTATTCTGCACGGACGTGTCAGATCAAGAGAATCCTATCTCACAGTCCTTCTTAGTACAAATCCCATGCTATCCTACCTTAGTCATCCTAGTGATGCATCTGTATCTGAGCACTACGCCAGGACACACAGGCAATATAAGGATAGGGAAACTGCATAGTTTGTTCAATGTTACGTGCTGACCTTACCCCTGTCAGTTTTCTACCAGTCACCTCTACTGGATGTACAGTACTTCAGCTTCCCGGCAATAGCTCGTGCCGATGCAGGTGTTGGAGTATGTCATCACGTGCATTTCTCGTAAAAAGGAAATAAACACGTGCTAGCTCAATCCTTTGGTACCACATTTCCTGTAGACTTAGCACCTTGCTCCAAGTTGACTCCTCACAGGAAGAGAATGCAGGTGATCCAGGGGAAGGTATTCAGATGAGCCAAAACACTCCATTTTACCCACAAATATATAGAATGGCTATCATTTCTATCAACAGGGTAGATATAATGGAGGTGCAGGCACAGGTACAATGATCTTGCACCAGACTGTTGAGTCGGTGTTGGCCAATCTTTCTACTGCGCATCCACGCCAGGAAAGGCGGGCGTCCCCTGAGTTGGGAAGACTCGGTCGGGATAACACCTATTTGTGTGACCTGAGACGATGCGGCCTGACTTCCAGCACATACTGCGCATCAGTGCCAGGTACTGGAATCGGGCGTTTACTCAGTCTACTGCCATCACGTGGTCCTATACGTAAATTGCTATACAAGGAGACGGTCTTCCTTCTCTCGGACGGGAAGGGTGCTTTTGTATCCCGATGATGTATTCCAGAAGGTGGGGATTGAAGGAGAGTGAAGTTGACCTTACTTGCCTTTGGTCACCTGCACAAGCTATCTCCTGCTCTTGTCGCCTCCATAGCAAAGCTCAACCCTAGGGAACAGGCCCAGACCTTGAGGCATCTACAGGATCCTGTGACACCAGAGGTTCCGAAGGACTTGTTCGCCAACCCTGTATGCACCAGTCTGGCAGAGTACAAGAGTACATGTGGTGTGTAGAATGCCACCTCAGCCAGCCATCCCCCACTTGGTCCCAGTTCTTCAGCCAGTACCTCCACCTAGGCCTGCAGCACCCACATCAGCTTTATCAGAACCTATTGTTAACCACAAGCCCACTGCCCTCCATTGCCCAGGTATCTCCATCAATGTAGCGCCCCCGAAACACAAGACAGTATTAGCAGGACTTTGTGCCCTGCTGGCAAGCAACCTGGCCAATCCTGTACAACGGACAAGCACCAGTGCCCCGTCAGGACTAGACCCCTCCCCCAGGAGATAGCAGTGCCTGGTCTAGCACCTAGACAAAAAAGTCCCACCTCCACAACGTGTAAGTACTTACTCCTGGGTACATCACACTTCAAAGGGGTAGAATCTCCCCTTTTTCTAGTGCTCAACTTGGGGCACTTGACTGCTATAGTGCTGACTAGACAGCCACGGACAAATAGGCCATGCCAGCTACTGCTGTACACACAAGGCACTCAAAGAACCAAGGACTTTGGAGAGTCCTAGGAAAACATACAGTGAGGCCCCAGACGTCAGCCAAAATGTTCAAAAAAGAGGCAAGTGAATATGAACTTGGTGAAGCCAACCAATTGCAACCGCTGTTTGTGATCCAGCTACCCCGTAACGGGGGTTCATAGAATCCAGTGTGCGTATTGCCAACTCTCGCATCACTACACTGATGAATCTCAATACACAGATAACAGACCAGGTCTTGAATACCACTGCAAGGTATGAAAACAAGCCCCAGAATACCGACCTTATAATCCAGGTCCTATGCCATTTCAAAGCCAAACGCACTGCCTAAGAGAGCTGCAGTTACCCGAATTTGCCGGGAGGCCACATGAAGATCTCAGTGCTTTTACTGACGAATGCGAGAAGGAATTCCAATCCCATGAGGTACTGGAGAAACAGTTGGTTTCACAAGCTCAGCAGACGCTCAAAGGAAAGGCTCTCAATTGGTGGAACGTATATGGGGAATTCGTGTCAGACTGGAGACAACTTAGCACCCGCCTGGCAAAACGTTTCACGGGGGAAGAAGTGATGGCACACTTGACAAAAGAATTCTGTGGGCACACTAAAAAACCTAGGGAAGAAATCGAAATACTCGTAAGGCGAAAAGTACAAACACACCCATGCATATTTCTTGACGGGTATGACGATGGGTGTATTAGACAAATCACCTGTTTGCTACTACCTTGTTCCGGAACATTTCGTTACTACTCAAGCCAAAGTCCATGGACAATCTTATTGCGAGAACCCACGAAGCGGAATAGAATTCTCAGGCACAAGCCCTGCTTGACCAACTAAAACATCCCAAACCAGCCGATGAAACGAAAACAGTGGAACACAGAGTCAAGCTACGACACCCTACCACTCCCCAAGCCCCGCGCTTACCAATGTGTTGGTATTGTCTTGAGTACCATGTTAACAAAGACTGTCCACAGAAACCCAGTCTGAAGTTAGAATGCACAGAGTTAAGGGACGCAAACCGTGCGCTGGGACCCACCCAGACCTGGTTCGGCCCACAGAACAAGACTCCGAAGGGAAACACTAACGTCAACCGATGGAAGGAGGCGATCCCAACGGCCAGAAAGAACAAACCTGCAAGCTCCTAGATGAAGAGACAGAGACGCCCAAAGCTCTCTACATTGAGATCCGAATCAATGGCAGGAATGTCTTGGCCCTGCTTGAATCAACAGCATCTGGAAATTTTATTCATCAAAATCTATTCAAAATTAAGCTGAGCGACAGATTATGCTGCATTGGGAGTATCCTATGGAACGGCAAACTACCACTATCCTCAACGAGCAAGAAATCCAACATGATCTCACGGAAACCCAATTCCAATAGCTGAAGGAGGTACTTGACGAACACACGCCGATGCCTTTGGAACTAGAGGAAACTTATGCCAAACTCAAATGGTGCGACACAAGATTATGCATAACATTTCTACTCCCATCTACAACCGACCTTATAAGGTCTCGGCCAAGCGGCAACAAGTAACTATGGAGTAACTAGAGGAGATGAAATGGTAAGGGATTGTCAAACCTTCGAACTCCCCATAAACTCACATGTGGTGTTCGCTCTGAAGAAGGGCGGACAATTACACTTCTGCATTAATTACAAGGCATTGTGCCACCTTGCCTATTGGCAGACCAGGGCCCGACCGGTGTACAAGGTGGGACGCGTAGCTTGGCAGCACGGAACAAAGTCTAGAACTGACTGGGCTGTCTGAGAGGCTGTGAGACTCGTGGTTGTGTGGTTATCTGCATAGGCAGTGGACTGCTGCCCCAGTGGAGACTGTTGTTTGCAGTTGCTGGAGGAGCTGGGTGCTGCGGCTGCTGAAGCTGGCATAGGCCTGTGCCGGGTAGATGCTCTGTGGGCCTCAAAACCTCGGGTTGGCAATCCAAAGTGGTAACTCTTCTCCTTGACGAAGACAATGTGATGTGGTGTCCTTGGTGTCTTCTGAGGGGCTGAAAACAGAGGAGGGGTGGGAGCCAGGAGGTGAGACTTCTCCGGCTGGGGTGCAGCTACAGGTAGACTTACAGACGGCAGCGGCCTCTCTCTCCTGCCACTTTGTACCACTAATTTGGGTGTAAGGAATAGGTAGGTACTAAGACCAGCCTCGCGAGAGGAAAGCAGGCGACTATAATCTCTATCTAGAGTGTTCTGGAACAGCCAAAGCGAAGCAGACACAGAGCCACACACTGTTCCCAATCGGCAAAATAGCGGTGCGGTGGTCAGAGAGTTGGGTTTTCTCTGTTGCGTCTTACAAACAACTGTAGGTGTGGGTCCAAAGGCGGTCATAAGTCAATTC
The DNA here is from genome assembly GCA_029891345.1 of Dryococelus australis. Classification (NCBI taxonomy): domain Eukaryota; kingdom Metazoa; phylum Arthropoda; class Insecta; order Phasmatodea; family Phasmatidae; genus Dryococelus; species Dryococelus australis. The sequence continues at coordinate 77,759,359 of CM057000.1, forward strand.
CAATTTAAATTCTGTATGTAAAACTTTTTAGAAATTTTTTTGGTGCCTCCAATGCAGGAGATAAGAAATTAAAAGCGCTAGAGCAGAAGTTCCAGCCCCCAGAACGAGGCTAGCATCCCTTACACCATGCTGCCTCCAAGCTCCTCATCATTATCAGTCTAAAAGTGCTAGTACCCCTTAGTTCTTCAGTCTTTGCTCCTCCACTGCTCGCAAGGGCCGGAGATCCCAGCGCTCACAAGGGCACTGGGTCTCAACCCAGCCGAAGACACATGCCAACCAGAAGCTCAACACTTTCAGCCGCCGCTGAGCCATCTCTGCAGCCACCATAGAGTCCGAGATACTAGGATACCCCACCATACCAGAGGCTCCCGAAGACACCGATCTTCACCTACCACGTTCACCTCCAATTCTCAGTTCGGTTCCGGTTCTTGAAAGTCGTTTATAGGGGTGGACAAAGCTGGAAATTTAATTTTGAAGCGAATTCTATAAAATATTCACGAATTCGAATAGAATATCAAAGCAAATACAGATTTAGTTCACACGTACACATTGCACTAAATATTATTATTTTTTAAATTTGTACATACATTTTTACAAGTTAGGTAAAAGATGCATAAAAAAGAAATGTTTTCCACTGATTTACAAAAAACTTCTCATAGGTTTTTACTAAGTAAATAGGCTACACATATTGCCTGTCATGCTAAACAAATCTAAATACATAACTGAAAATCCATCCAGGCATAAGGAATATTTAAAAATAGCATACTATAAGACTTAAAAAAAAATTTTCATCACATCAGCACATCCTAAACTTAAATGCAAAACCATACTAAATAAGAAACCAATAATTATTTCAGCAAAGAGTGAAACATGGAAAACTTGGATACAAAAATTAATTGTTATGCTCTTGTTTATACATCCCAGTAGTTATTTTTTGTATGTTTTATTTAAATTGTCATGCAAAAAAGTTAGTTCTTGCACATTTTGAGGGGTCAAGGATTGACCACATGCTGTCACTACATTTCCAGAAGGTGAAAATACTCTTTCACTTGTAACACTTGTAGCAGGAATGCCTAGATGTTTCATGGCAACTTTAGACAGTTTAGGATATTTTTGCTTGCCCTCTTCTTTCCACAACAGGTACAGATTTCTGTCTCTGCGTATTCATGGTTCTTTACGATGATTCACCACCTCATTAATTTTCGATGATGGTTCGTTTGGAATCTGACCAAATGCTGACCACAAACCAAGTCCTGTACAGTAGAATACAGTTGTAGCGAGTACGGTAACTGCGAGGACACGGGTATAACGAGGTCTTTTTGAGGAACCGTCAAAAAATCGCAAAAATATTCCAAGAAAAATTGTAATTTTACGAGCTGAAACATGTATAGCGAGATCGTGTGAAGCAGGCTTGCGGCAGAACTCGTAACCGTGTGAAGTGCGCTTTTGTTATCTGTATTCCATAACTCCACACCTTCACCCCGCAAAAATATTCCACGGAAAATTGTAATTTTACGAGTTGAAACATGTACGGCGAGATTGTGTGTAGCAAGCTTGCGGCGGGACTCGTGACCGTGTGAAGAGCGCTTTTGTTATCTGTATGCCGTACCTCCACTCCCTCGTCCGACACCTCGTTTCCGTAAGTACCTTGTGCCGCTCTCCCCAAGCGCATTGTTCTATAAATATAATCTCGCCCTTTCTACCTTGACACCGTTTTCATGAACTATTTCTGCTTTCCCATAGTCGTTCATGGTCATTGTGGTGTCAAATGTGTTTGGTTTCAAACAACTTGGCGTATGTGGGTCGAACGTTATTGTTAAACGAAAACAAATTTCATTTAAACAAAACAGTCCAAGCGATAGCTGGAGACGAATACAGCTACATATTAACAGATTTTTAATGGGTTTTTTTTTCATACTGTGGCATACTAATTAAATATAGGGTCACAACTACTGCTACATTTTATTGCTGTGCTATAATGATATTAATTTTAATACATTTTTATAAAGTTTTCTATATTTTTGCTGGTTTTGAGTAAGCCTCGCACCATGCAGGTTTTGTTAGTTGAAAACGTATAATTTTCCAGTGACTACCATATTTACTGGTATAATTCTCACACTGGCACAATTCACGCAGTATATATCTCTCAACGAGGCATGTAATCCTAATGGGCCCGCGGCGCATATTTTGTATGACCGCGTTAGGTTGCCCACACTTCAAGGTCGCTGTTCCCCTTATCGATTTCTGGCTGCCGCGCCCGCACTGCAAACACGTAAAAGCAATCAGTCATGGAGTTTATTTGCATGTAGGTGGTTTTTTTTAATGCGAAGAGAAGTTAAAATTTATATTAAATTTTGTTTAGTACGAATGCATAATGGGTAAATATGCCAGTCAAACTGCTGCATTTAAATTTCAGGTAATTGCGTATGGAGAGAAACACGGCAATAGAGAAGCGAACAGAAAATTCGTGGTTTCTGAGTATATCGAGCATGTCACATTTTCCCAATACCGGGCTGATGTTACTAAGTAAACCGGACCCTTAACGACAAGAGTGGTTGGCGGCAGCCAACTGCCGCCCGGCCAGAATAATTGTGCAGCTACCGACCGACAGCTGATCCGCCCGAGGATCTAGGGCCGAGTGACAGTGGCAAGCAGCCGAGCCCGGCCACGCTGCAAAGGATTTAGGCGCTCGCCCAGCTACGTGCACACTGCAATGTTTTCGCTGCTAGCCCCAGTACGCGAGTGATTTAATTTTGAATATGTATCTTCATATCTATTATCAACAAATTAAGTGCTGTGTTTTTAAAAAACGTATCCCCCATGGTTGGCGAGAGATTACCTACAGTAGACCCCATTTTAATGTTTACATACTCTTGTCTTGGCGATTTCTTGCATAATTCACGCACCCTAATTTTTTGCACTAAAATTCTGTAAAATAGGTGTGAGAATTATGACAGTAAATACGGGTATTTGAGGAGGCAGTCGTGCGGAGCTGTGATGTGCGAATGATCACTTGCAAGGCAGTGCTTCGGCAGCCGAGTAAGTGATAGCGGGAAATGTTGCGTAGGCCAGGCAACTGATTGCGGGGCAATGCTGCGTAGGCCAAGCAACTGATTGTAGGCAGAGCGGATATACTTACCTCGCGCTGTCAGATTTCTGCTCATATTCACGCAATTAGTTTTCATATAAGAGGATATTTTTACGTTATAGTTAGGGGAAAGATTTTGTGATGTTATTTTAAGGCAAATTTCGTTCTTAAAAATACCTTATTTCTGTGTTATCAGTTTTATTAAAAAAATCTTTAAAATTGAAACGTGATAACTAAAATTGTGCACTATGAGAACCTACATTGTACTGCGTTGTTTTAATGCAAATTTTATTGTTAAAAATAGTTGAAAATTAATTCTTATATGCATATGTACATAACAATTTTATAACGTTTATGCAGTTGCTTTAACAAGAGAAAACAATTAACATGCACAAAGGTAATGCAGAGCATTACCATAGGTTAAAAAAGGTCACTTTTTAAAGGATTTGTTTCTTCATAACTTGTATGTTAAGGTTACTAAACAGCGTGGATTTATTGTTACAGTCATACACTAATGGCTTTAATATCATTTTGTAGAGAAAAAAACATTCAATACTGGAAATAAAATTTTTATATTTGCTTTTACAATTTTTCTATTCTCATTAAATTATCATGTTTCATTCACATTGTATTCAATATTTACTTCTGTTATTCACTCAGCCTGAATGACAACAGCTTAAAATCAATACTTTTTCTTCTATCATCTGAAAACTTATTCTTATAATCACTCAATTTATACATTTTGAATACAGATTATTGGTCGACTGCACGGGTTCCTACCCATAGGGAGGGATGTTTCTCTGACGGGGCAGTGCGAGGAAGAAAGACCTCGACCTCGACCAGCACAGTTCGTCGTGGTACCAGGTCATGGGTGGGATCGACAGTCTCAGTGGACAGGTCCTTGGGTGAGGCAGTGGGAGGGAGTATCACCTCGACCTCCGCTGCAGGTGTTGTGCCAGATGAGAGGTGGTTGGCAGCATCGACTGTCTCAATGACTGCAGCGTCTTACATAGCACTTCCACATCAGCAGCTCTATGTCCTGGGCGGCAGGAGGTCTTGTGTAGCAAAATTTTGGGGTGGAGCACTTTCACTTGACAGCTTGACGTACGGATGGGTATAGTTTCCTACGTGGCAGGTTCTTGGGGCGGAGCACTCTTGCAGGAGCTCGACATCTTGGGTGGCAGGAGTTCTTACGTAGCAAGATGGTGGGGCGGAGCATTTCCAAGTCAGTAGCTTGACATCCTGGGCGGTGGGAGGTCTTGCGTGGCAAGATCTTGGGGCAGAGCACATTCATCTTGGCAGCTGGACGTCCGGGTGGGTAGAGTTTCCTGCGCGGCAGGTTCTTGGGCCGGAGCACTCTCGTCGGGGCTTGACATCCCGGGTGGCGGGAGTTCTGCGTTGGTGGGTGCAGTGATCCACGTCGTAGACGCTGGCATGTCCTTGGCCACTGCCCCTTGCGCTTCTTTCTCCTCTGCCTTATCTGAGCTCACTCTGAGCCCAGTGTCTGGTGGTCTAGTGGCATCGTGTTCTTCCTTATTGGAGCCCTCAGTTGACTCCGTTGAAGGAGGAATGGCCTTGACTGCTGGCTTCGGAGTTGTACTGGGTAAAGAGGTAAGCACTGATGTGATTCCTACCCCTCTCACAGATGGTGTTTTCGACTGTTTGCTAATGCGGATTGAGCGGTGAGGTGTCTGACGGGGTTTTCTATCACGTGGACTCCGCCATGACAATTTGTAGCAGCTGATCCTTACCGGATTGCGTGTGACTGCGATTTTCTCAGCACAGCTGTGTGGCATCGAGGGCATTGATCTGACAGAGAGTGCTCCTTGGCGTAGCTCTACATTGGCTTCCATGGCACGATGTAACTAGAGACCCAGTCAATATTGAGAGGCGGTGGCTCAGTCTCATTGAAGGTCCCGGTTCGGTATCTGGGACTACCGTTCGGCACGAGGTTCGTTTTCATCTTCGGATTGTCCTGGCATTTCTTCTTTGGCATTGTCATTACCCCATGTCGGCATATCCCCTGGATGGCCTCGGGTTGCCTTGCGGATCCGCCCGTGTATATCTTTGACCCAGTAGATGTTGTCTTGTTTGCCTACTATACGGTATTGTCCATTCAACTTGTCAGCAAGGCCAGCGCTGAATTGGTTGGTGACTTTGCTGAGAGGATGACTTCGCAGAACGACTGCTTCCCCCAGGTTGAATTCTTTCATGCCCATTCTTGGTTGAGGGTATTTCTTTTGAATATAGGCTTTCTGGGCATGCGTGGTGCAGGCCAAGGCTGCTAGCCGAAAGTCCTTGGGTTGAGGCATGTCTGTGGGCTCGCTCTCCCACTGCTAGTTGCCTGGTCGGCGTAGTGTTTTCCCCAGGAATATGATGCTCGGACTGGTGTCAATGGCTTCGTTCGTTTGGCGTCGGAGGACAAACAGTATGGTAGGGATGTGTTTATCCCAATTCTTGTGATTGTTTCCCCACACTGATACAGAGGCACTTCTTGATCTCCTGGTTCCTCCGTTCGTTCAGTGGGGTTGGTTTGGTGATGGGGGGAGGATAGTCCAGGTTTCCACTCCCCATTCATGATAGGTGGTTTGCCATTGATGGCTTGTAAACTGGGTGCCATTATCTGTCAATATGGCCTTCGGATAACCCCATCCTGCGAAAACCTCGGTCTCCATTTCCGTATGATTGGGTTGGTTTCTTAGCTGGGTAGAGGAAATGCCTCTACCCACGAGCAGGTTGCAGTTTCCTTTCATGCTATGTGGATACGGGGCCCATCAAATTGGCGGCGATGTGGGTCCAGGCCATCTTGGGTCTCCTGGTTATTCGAGGGGGGGGGGGGGACCGGGTATGCTTTGCCGCTGCAGCATGTGACGCAGTTGCTAACATACTGCCGGACATTGCGGCTTATCCCGTCTCAATTATAGCGTGTTTTAATGTCGAGCAGGGTTTCTGTAGTGCCTGGATGACCAGCTTGGGGATGGTTGTGATGGTGCCGGCATATATCGGCGCGTAGTTGCGGTGGGACCCAGATCTTACAAGGTGCATTAGTGAGTCTGCTACACCTCCACGCAATGTCATCCCATAGTTTGAATCATTGGGGCTGTTCCCATAATAGGCGTTGAACATCGGGGTCCACTTGCTGACTTAAGGCTATTTGCTGGTGTGTTATTTGTAGTTGGAGAATCCGGATTTGCTCCTCTGGACCTCTTCCGATCTGCAGTGGGGGAGACATCTCTTTCTCTTCGGCTTTTTCTTCCAGTGTCAGGAGTCGAGACAAGGCGTCCGATAAGTCATTCAGTTTGCCGGGGCAATGTTGGACCTCAAAGTTGAATTCTGTAAGGAACATGTCCCACCGGCCGAGCTTGGCCTTCAAAGTCCGGGACTTGTGTAGCCATTGAAGGGCTTTGGAGTCGGTCCGGAGAATGAAGTGTTGCCCTTCGAGATAATACTTGTATTTCTTCATGGCCCAAATAACGGTCAGACACTCCTGCTCATTGATGTGGTAAAGCTGCTCGGTTTTGTTTCAGGCGAGTTGATGCATACGCTATCACATATGGATGACCTTCTACGTCTTGCTGGTACAGTACTGCGCCCAGGCTGTTCTGACATTCGTCCATTTGCAGTATTAATGGCTTGTCTCCTTGAGGTCGGTGAAGTTGATGGATATTCATGAAGCTGCTCTTCAAGTCAGAAAACGGTTGTCATCGTTCCGAGTCCCATCGCCACCATGTGTCTTTCTCGAGAAGGGGGTGTAGTGGTGCCATGTATTTTGTGATATTTGGAACAAAGTCTCGTAACCAATTACACAGACCCAGGTACTGCCGAAATTGCCACTTATTCGTAGGTTCTTTGACCTCTTCAATTGCTCGTATTGAGCTGTGTTGCGAGAAGTTTCCTTCCGGTTAGATGACGTGTCCCAGATAATCTATTGAGGACTTGCAGAAAAAGCTTTTCGACAGCTTGCAAGTCATTCCGTGTAACTCGAGTTTTTCCAACACTCTTTGCAGATGGATTCTCCCAACTATTGAAATATATTATTACGTCGTCGAGATAGGCAAAGCAGAACTTGCAGATGTATCCTGTTAACACTTCCGCAGACATCAGTCGTTGGAACGTTTCTGGGGCATTTTTCAAGCCAAATGGCATGACTCAAAATTGCAGGGTTTTGCCTTCCGACGTTATAAAGGCCATATATTTGCGATTGTCCGGGTGGATTGCAAATCTGCCAATATTCCGACTCCATGTCAAGAGTACTGAATATTTTGGCCTTGCCAATGTCTCGCAGGGCATGAGACAAGTCTATAGCTGGGGGAGCAATCAGATGTATGACTTCATTTTTAGCGATTTGTAATTTACACAGAATCACAATTTCCCATCTTTCTTTGGCACGAGGACCATGTGTGAGTTGTATGGGGAATTTGATGGCTCAACGATTCCTTGGTCCTTCGTGTCGTTGACCTGCTCCATAATGAGGTTACGCCAATGGGCTGACACTCTGTATGGTCGGTTGTAAACCAGTACATCGGTGGTTGGTCATATTTCATGCTGAATAGAACTTGTTTGTTGTAACAGTCCTCCTTGTCCGAATGCTCTGGCATGCTCATCTAGTAAGGCTTTTAATTGGTAGAATTCTGGTTTTTCAAGTTAGTGGTTAATGAACATCAGGTTGATGGGCAGCGGTGGAAGGTCATCTTGATTTTGATCCCAGTTAACTGTGATCTGGTTGGTTCTTCCAGATAGGCTCTCTGTTGTCCGTGATCTAGAATACATTGATTGTGAACTTCTATGTGTGGGGCTACAGGAATATGTACTTCTTCCTTTAGTCCCTGGAGGGTGGGCCCTTGTGAACCCGGGTTGGTGGCCCGCTTCATGCCCCAGAGTCGGCCTTACCCAGCTTACTACTGGAAGTTGGTTTTCCAGTCTGTTTGGCTGGAATCGTTGACTGCGGACCAATCTAACTCAGATTTGTATGTCCCGTTCATTCAGTTCAACCACAACACCAGACTTATTAGTTCTACTAAGTTTATGTCCTTCTATTTGCTTCATGGGGAGTAAGCCATCTTCCCGGCCTAGGTAGTAGCCACTAAGTTTTCCGAGCGGGGGCATAATTGGTGCGAGCAACTTTTAGCCACTCGTAAAACTGCCAAATGCAATTCAGGCTCAGAGCCTACAGAAAGCCCAATTTGACAAAACACACACGAAAAAAAAAGATGTTAACGATTATGTCTGGGTACGTAACAGCGGAAGACATAAGGCACTTACCTATTGCTTTCGTGGCCTGTACTGTGTCACGGACTTTTAGGCAAATCCACTGTTCGAGTACAGATGAACAAATCTGACGTCCTCAAGTTTGACACAATCTGCACCAGGCATACCAAAATAGCGCATACCCGTTAATATTTCCTAGTAATGTCGCTCTGTTAAAAGTGTTTTTCTGTATCAGTATTTAATATCTATGTAAAAATGTGTTACAGTTTCTCTTATTCCGTCTTACATCACGTGCTAAACTGTGGGTGCTAAGCAGTCTGTGATCTGACATCGCTGCAAGGGATACGACGTGTATGGTAACTGGGGCGTGCTGACCAAGTTTCGCATCAGCATGTGCGACACAGCAAGCAGCCACAGCGTGCCTTCTAAGCCGCGTTCCTGCCTCTCAGCCTGCCTTCGTTTTACTGTTCCATGGCCGCCATATGGTAGAGGGGATACTAGACCTGCCAACTAAACTCCTCATCACTCGCTGTCACACAGCGTTGCTGCAATGCTCTTCTCGCCTCCTACCGAGGTTGGCGACACTGCGCAGCGGTGGGCAGAGCCGCTCTGCTCACGTGATGGGTGTTGCCAAGGTAACTGCCTTCCTTGGCCACCCCGCCTGCAGGCGGAGGCGCGCTATCACCGCCCACATAGTTATGGTGACCTTGTATGATGCAGGGTTATATTATGTCACGGCGGTGCCTGACGTCATTTATGAGACAAACGTACCGCTGGTGTACAAACTCTAGTTATGGTTTCCGTCCCCACCTGAAGAACTGGACCAATTCTTCCACATGGCTTGTGCCGACAACAATATGATGACATGTACAAATGGGAAAATTTTGTACCATTACATGCAGGGTATTGAAGCAGGAGTACTGAGAGATTGCCACACCAACGTCATTACCCCTTTCCGTGCACCCTGTGGCATCCAAGTCATAGAAGATGTGGGGAGTTGGTGATATAATTTTCTAACAAATAGGCACCTCCATCCTACAAAACGACTTAAGCCTGGACCAGCAAATCCAGGAACTCACAGCCAATGTACACAATACACACAGGCATTGAATGTTTTCTTCAATATTGTTAATGATATTACCCACCAAGCTGAAACCAGAATCAGCTCCCTATCCAAGGTTATCAATGGCATATCTACTGTAATAAAGTCCCAACAAACTGCATTTAGCAAGGTTCACACCTTAGAAACACAAGTACATTTGCGTGTGTCAAGTGTTTTACACCTTATCAACAATCTCATCATCGAACATTCCATTGAATCATTCATCCACTCATGCCACTCATCACAAACTGCCGCTAGAAGAGGTAAGCAAAATTCAACTCACTCATGACCTCACTGCCTTGCACCAGCAGCTATACAAACTCAATCTTACACTCAGTATCACCACTAAAGAACTATATAAGCACTATTCTCTCGAATTCACTGAGTGTTCACTTTCAGAGCAGCAGCTAGTAATTAAATTACAAGTGTCACTAATCAATGTTCATTCCCAATGGCATATTTATCACGTCAAGTCTGTCCCATATCACTTCAACTATCATTCCTGCACGCTTCAACCACCATCTCCGCTCATCGCAATCGACCACAAAACAGAAACTGTTAAGGTGATTTCACCCTCCCCCCACTCCTCCCAGGATGTTGTATTCATCCCTCGCGATTGTCTCATCGGCAACAATGCCAAATGTATCACTACTGCCATTTTGTTGGCCGATGTCAGTTCATTGTTCAAATCATGCAAATACCTTTGCACACCTACCGTCCCTTTTAAAATCACTAATATTTTCCCCCACCAGTTTATTTTAAACAACCCCCCCTCCCCCACCAACACCATGGTCATTTGTACGAACTCATAGCTAGATACAATCATCCCCACCCAAACCTTAGGAACTGTGGAGCTCCATGTCCCGTGTGGTTGCCAGGTCACCACCCTCCGGCATCATCATTCATGCCGCACATCTGTGTGATATGCAGGCTCCTGTCATCTCTCTCCATCAAACGGTCATTCAGGTCCACTGGCTCTCCGAGCAGTTCTTCCACCTTCCCCAACTGTCCCTACCAGAGGGAATTCATTTCTACAACATCTCAGCTGCACTGAATACTGACTGGCATGTCAACAATACAGAGTTCCCTATTTTGCAAGAGGTTGTCCCAACCACTACAAGTGGTACATTCACGGCTCCTAAGCTATTTTCCCTCGTCGACCCTACTCATTTTGATTACTTTACTCTTGCCTCACAGTTTTTCCTGCTATGCATTGTGACCGCCTTTTACCTCAAGTTAATGGAAATATCTATCCTTCTTATGCCCCTTAATGTGCCCCGTTAAGTTGTTTTGCTCGAGATGCACATTCAGATAGCCAATCACCAGTATACCTCGCCCCCCGCGACACATTGTTTATTTTTATCAGATACTCCCTGCTTTGTAGTTTGTATTTACTTCTGTTACTGTGTCACATTTACTACATTGTGATATAATTAACTTCCCTTTTATGTCATATCACGGCTGTCTTATACAGCATTGTTTTAACTAAGTTTTCATGTAAGTATAACGTAGGCCTATAGGTCTGGACTTATTATTCAATTTTTCTGAGTCATTTATCACACCTTATAGCACGCTCACTTAACTTGCCTATAAATTTTTATGCCACTATAATCCTATTCAATAATATCTTGTCATATTTTAGTGTGGCCTTCACATTCTGCCTTGTGTGTGCTAATTCTATTTTTCTGAATTTTATTCAACGGCTATCAGGTAGATTTCACATGAGGCCTACCAAGTCTCCAGGTTATCAACCAAGATGTAAGAAATATTACATGATATAGAGTGAATCAATTCAGAATAATTTTACACATTCCTCTCTCAGTCAGGGCCCATTGTTTCATTTGTGTCTGCTTCTATTAAAGTGTATGTTCAATACATTCACGCCACTCAGTATGTCGTTTTGGTGAGTATATAGGCTATGTTAGTATACTTGAATTTTGTATGAATCATATTTTGCCCGGCAGAATTTCAGTTACACTCCACATCATTTTCTTAGTCATGTACTAGGCCTCCTGGCTTTTAGGTAATATGGCAGTAATTAAGCTTAGGGCCCATAGTTTTTCCTTGTTACGAAGCTTCAGCTACATGTATATGTTGCACACAATACCTTATTACGAATATATATTAGGGTTTGTGCAGTTCCCCTCCTGGTTGAACTATGATTTTATTACTTTCACGGTTGAATAAGGAAAATGAGTAGAGTATTGCCCTTTCCATAAGACTCATATCACGTTATTATCATTGACCGGGGAGCGGGGGGGGGGGGGGGTGTCTCTCTCTCTCTCTCTCTCTCTCTATATATATATATATGTATATATCTCTATATACATATATATCTCTATATACATGTATATATATCTATATACATATATGTGTATGTATGTGTGTGTATATATATATATATATATATACATTTCAACTCATATATGCTATTTCATGCTATTTCAACTCATATATATATATATATATATATATATATATATATATATATATATATATATATATATATATATATATATATATATATATATATATATATATATATATATATATATATATATGAGTTGAAATAGCATGCCTCCTGGCATTTTGTGTTTACAAGTACTTTTTACTTAGGCCTATGGGTCTTTAGTTACTACTTACCAGTTACAGTAACTGTTATATTATTTGCTTGCAAATATTTCAGCAATTATGTACAGTGTTACTGTTGAGATTTTGATATTTTATTCCTGCCTAGAGAGCAGTGGCACCTCAGTTTATAGTATTTTCAAGTGAGAAATTTTTTCTTTTGATTTCATGTTTTGTGAACAATTAGGTTTACTTGTTTTTACTCCCTGTTGAGGGGAATTACAGTCTTGTTTTTACTGTGCACGTGTACCTTAGGCCTAAAGTTCTGTGTTTATATAATTATATTTTTATTCACATATAAACCTCATGGAAAAAAAAAAAAAAAAAAAAAAAAAATTTAAATATCTCTCAACGCAATCACGTACAAGTGAAAGACACTTATGAATCAGTTACAGTGTTACGAATTTTACCACAAAGACAGTGCCACATACTAATAGCACTTTCACAATATTCCGTGTGCTTCAACAAACTTTACACTCCTGCATGGGTGTCAAACACGTGCAAATATGGTGGATGATGAGAGCTATAAACTTTCAGTGCCATGTGCAGGGCTACCACCTACCGAATATAAACTTTCTCACAATGGCATTTATGCCTATCAATTTTTAATTTTCTTTTCACATGTTTTATGTTATATCTCACAGTGTTTACCAGTATGTAAGAAATGTATATTTTCAAAACAAAATAACCAGTTTCTATTGACCAAACGTAGACATGAGTTACAAATACCAGTGCATGTATATGTATGTTGAATATTTAATTCTCAACTCTGTGTACCCCACACTATAGATCTGTGTATACTTATCCGGACTAGGTAGAAATAAGTATCCCAATATTCTCGAGTGTTTTATGTAGAAAATAATCAATGTTCACAAGCACGCCTAGCATGCCATACATCACACTGTGTTGTCAACATGTGAGCGTGCATCTGCCGCAGCCAACTACTCAAACTTAAATTGTGTTGCGCACATCCTTCGTGTTGCCAACCATTGATTCTGTTGTAATCCCTTACAAACAAACTATATTATTGCTGCCCTACTACAGGCACACCGTGGCACATTGTATTATAATTTTAAATTGTAACTTAAGCCAGATGGCCTTTTCAACTTGTCTCCTTTTATAGCTAATATTTCTGGCATGTTGTGAAGTGTTCGCTAAACACGAGCTTATTTCCAACTCCCGCCTACCCATGCCCACTGCCTAGCTGTTGGGGGAATTTTTTTTTTTTACTTAATTATTAAATGTGGCCGTGGACACTTCCTCTCCCCTCCTCCCTTACGTGTCACTTATAACATGCTCAGAACTTGTAATTTTTAACATGGCTAGCCAATTTCCATGTATCACTGTCATGTATTTTAAGACTACCCCGCCTTGCCTTTTGCCCCATATACCGACATAAACTTCACTTCCATGTACTGTTCAAATCAAATGTGTGTATCACTAAATTTTTCATTTTGTTTTTCGATGGTGCCTCATAAGTGTAATTGCTCCCTCAATGCTGCACTTAAGTCCTCTGGGTATGCCACCCTGCGCATTGTTCACCACTGCCTAGAGCTCCGTGGCCTCCCCACCACTGATGTACCCCAGGATACTTGTGCCTCTCTCACTCACACCGTATGCTATCTTCTGCAACCGTGTTCTTTTCACAGCTGGGACGGCTGTTATTTAGACGGGAAGGGGGGGGGGGGGGGGTTGTGTAGTGATAACCTGGCATCGCTACACCGCCTAAGGTCGTACGTGGTATAACTGGTGGTCAAGCGCAATGGTTTCATAAACATGTCCTACTTGGCCCAGTTATGAAAGGGACCCTGCATGGTGATGCGCCCCCCCCCAGACAGCACAGTGAATCGAGGCAGTATACTTGTGAGATCGTAGGCTGAAAACGAAGGCAGAAGACGACCCTAGGCACAGAGAAGCTCTGAGACCAACCAGATCTACAGAGAAGGGTGAGCATAAACATGTTTGCGGTAGGGAGCCATTCTGGAAACGAGCCATCATCCCCTTGCCCCTTGTAATAATAATTACAGCAATGTTAGGGTATAGCTGCGTTTATATTCTGAATCTAGTATAACTACTGTTTCAGTATATCTAGTGACGTAATCGTATTCTCATTGTTCAGTATGCGTAATTGTAGTTTCATTGTTCTGTAAGTGTATTATGTTTCATACTTGAAGTTTTAATATTAAATTATATATTTTTATAATCCATTTAATTTATTTAGCCACCATCGAGAGCAACCCCCCGTGACATCCTTTACCTCCTACTACAGTAAACCAGTAGTTGATGTTGGTTCGAGCATATTGTTGGATACCAGAGTTAATTAGTATTCAGGAGGAAGGGAAGTGTCACACTACGCATCCATAAGATTTGATCTAGGACCAACTATACACAACATATTAAAAGCAACTTTTAAATTTGCACTGTAATTGTTTTGGCTGGCAGCAAGCATTCCAAAAAGCCTTCGCGGGTTGAGATCGGACTAACGGTTTACAAGTTATTAAATTTTTAAAGTTCATGTGTACTATAATATACCATATTTTATTCATAGCATTATATTTAACAGCTGCAAGTACTTTGAGGTGTTTTAAGGCAACCCATATATACCACAATTATGATTTTTGACAACACTTACTTTTGTGGTACATAATTAAGGTACAATAAAAAGGGTCAAGAGTGGCGAGTGAGTGCCGATACATGTGAGTGCGCAACTTAAGTAGTTATTGTATGTACACCCAATACATACTACAAATATATGGTGCACCAAACTTTTTCATTTAATTCATTTTTATGCACAACCCTAAACAAAGTAGAAAGACTGATAGTATAACTCATTAAAATAAAATTTATACATCATAAAATTCAATCACTAGCGGAGAACAGATATGACGCATGTAAGGTTTAGAGCAGGGAGAGTGGCAACGCTCAAAGCGCGCAGCTGTTTCCACATGTAGGGTCTCTGTGGGCTGGGACACGCAGACAGATGGGAGATGTATATGCATGCGAAGTTATGTACAACTGTCACTTGGCACATTTTTTAGCTAAAATTACGTGAAAAAATCTTATTTCATTACTAAAAGTTAGCAAAAAAAATCCATCATGTTAGTGACTGTAAAAACACAGATTGACTCACAAGATAAGCATTCATTAGCAACAAAAGGCACAAAAAAAACCCTCACACAATCACTCTTTCTTGAAATAAGAATAAATTTTGGTTTGTTTCGCTTTGACTAAGCTTTGCCTTATTAGAAACGACTGGAACTCTTGGAAAGCTAGCAACTCTTGAAATTTATACACTGTATTAATTTAGGCCTTTAAAATTTCTATATGTACTCGTCTTATACTGTACGATAATACAAAAACATTTGTCAATCTTAAAATCGCCGGACAGGTTGCTATTTTAATTTATGTGAAATGCTAATATAAGTATAAAACAATAACATGTTTCCTGAATATCACAGAACAAAAATGTCCACAAAAGCTTATTCTGTACTATGAAATGGTAACTTACATAAATAATGTCACCCAAACAACTGCTACGTGTACACAAACAATGTATACAGTATTTTGGCAAGAACAGGCTGCAGAAGCTTCTATAAAGCCTGAGGTTTGTTCACGTATGGTAATAACTGACATGTATCAACTACAAGTTCCTGTGAAGAGATTACAGGCATCCTTTGTGAACAGCACAATTGTGGATGTGCGTGACTAATGTGGATGACCCTGCGTGTGACCTTGCCAGGCAGTTTACAGCTTCAGTTCATTCTCTCTCAAGTCGCGCATGTTTCCCGCTTCAGAGATAAACAAACGTGAAGCCGTGTTCCAATTTGTTTCTAGTTTCATTTTTCTTAATTTGTGTCTAGCTTTTGTAAGGTATAGTCAAAACAATATCATGATTTCAAAAATAAAAACTGATATGGCGGCAATTTGGAAATTTTTCAAACTTCAAAGTTGACAAATCACAAATTACAAAAACATTTTGTACATTTTGTAGACAAATAGGTCACATAATCATTTTGTTAACAAAAGGTGCTAATTGGAAAAGGAACGAGCAAGATATTATGCAAAATTCTAGTTGATAGTTGTGGAATATGCACATGAACACGGAAAAAAGAGCAGCTGGTCGACGATTTGGTGTAGACGATAAAAAAGTATGGTGTTGGGAAAAAAACACGCTGTAAAAATTGCACAAAAAAATGTGCTTGCGAGGCAAACTGTATAGTTACCCGGAACTGGAATAATAGCTGTTTCATGACGTGTGCACCTCTAGGAATAATGATTTTCTGTACCACAGAAATGCTTCCATTTGAAGTCAGAAAAATTACAACAAACAAAAACATTCCCGTAACAGAATTTAAGGCGGACATTTGCCAGCGACTCAATTGCGCAAAATGCTAGTTGTTCAGTGCAATAATAATAATAATAATAATAAATAATTTACTTTGACGCCGGCCGAGGGTCAGCCACAATCAGCCGATGAAGGCACTCGCCGCTAAAGGCACACAGGATGGTAAACAAGTGGCTAGTTACCAATACAGTTCACAGACTTTTCAGAAATATATAAGTTGTTTCAGTATAAAATGTATTTGTTTCAAGGGTAACATTGTTTGTCAAAATGTTGTATGTATTTTGAGAGCTTGTGTGTGCAATTACAATTTGAAATTCAAAGTGCACACGGTGCTGGAATAAGATACAATGATATTCAGGCATGAACGCCTTCTAAAGACAATTAAATGCCCACAGAAAATGCAAATTCCAATTCTGTATGTAAAACAGATTAGAAATTCTCTTCGTGCCATTTCAATTTGCCATAGTAATATTTTACTCAGAATGCATAGTACTTTCGCTTGTGTGAACCCTATAGGCAGCCATGATCGGTCCAGGCGATTCCTACCTCTGGGCAGTCGTCCTAAGAGAGCTGGCGAGGTAAGACGCTGTCACATACGCACTTCATATTTTTGCACTCATGTAGGTTTCCATAGTTTATTTTAGTATACTGGTTAACCTTTGCCTTGTACGTTTTGCCAGCCATTCCAGCATAATGCTATCCGCTTAGCCTAAACCTTTAAGGCTTTTTAGAAATATAAACCAGATGAGAGTGTGTTGTATTGGAGAAGCGACGAGGCCCGCGCTACTTGAGTATCAGATGTCATCTGCCCGTATTCAGGGTTTTTCAATGTAATTTTTGCTTTATTGTGACATGTAATATTAAGGGCAATATTTCTGTTTAATCATTTTGAGGGTTTTGTAATATTATCATGTTTTACGGCCACACAGCTCATGGCCACGCAGTCAGATACCACCAAGTCCGAATCTACGCAATCACCACATTATCAGATCTTCTGTGCCATAAGTTATCTCAGGGTTTTATGTAATTAGTCAATAAGGGTTCATGTATTTTACGTGTTTTAATGCTATTTTTTCCTGACCAAGCAGTCCGCCTATGTACTTGTATTATTTCCGTCAACCAGAGTTCCAAGGGCTTTTGTACACTAATTTCTGGCAAATATAATTTTCCAATGCAGATGCAATTATTTAAGATAGCTATTGACTGATTTCAGGTAAATTATGCATTTTTACACCTGCCCATGTGGCCCACTATGAGCCCTATCCAGCAGCATTCGTGCCATCTAAAAGTGAGTTCACACGTCTTGTGTTTATTTTCCATCTCATGTCATGCCCCATCTTCTTCAAGTATTATTTTGTATTTTTGTAAGACGTTATTGTTTTGCACTAGCCCTTTACGTTTTTTTGTGACACAGCACGTGGTTTGGAGACGAGTCCAGATGAGTAGGCGTTAGCTGCGGAAGAATACGTTAGTGTTCATTTCATACTCCATGTCCTGTCTCTAGGAAAACCTGCAGTCCATGCTAGTGGCTGTAGGCCCCTTGCTCTGTAGAGGTTGTGCTTTCAGGCATTGCGGAGCATCATCGAGTCAGGGGTACGCAAGTTGAGTTATGTGCTTGTGGGAATCACCCACCGGAACTGGCTAGACATGCTCGAGACATATCGTAGTTTTCATTCCAGCAAAAATTGTAGCTTGGATAATAAATCCCTACCTCCTCAGTGTAAAATGTGAATGTTGTTTAATAACGTCAGATATCCAGCCCAGTCAAGGTGTCTTAAATGCAGTGTAGAGTGTAAAAATTGTTTAATGAGTACGCATGGGTGAGACGAACATACAAAACCCACAGCATCCCTGAGATCACTCGGAGTCTCAAAGTGCAGTGTGTAGGAACCACTGCTAGCACCTATCAATCAGAAGGTAAAGTGTATCGTAATTGTCTCCATATCTCACCCGCCAGTGTCAACTTGTACTGTCAGGTCTATTCCCTGATGATGCAAGACTTTAAATGTCATTTTATCAGGCTAGAAATGTGTTTACACTTTCCCTAAAAAAGAGTTGTGTACCTACGTTAATTTACAATGACTGATTCAAAGAAGTTTAAGTAGAAACTAGGCATGTGCGAGAAAGCACTTTTTTGGTTCCAGACAAGATCGAGAATTTTTGTAACTACATCTTGCCATGATACAATATTATTATTTTTTCTGTGAAATACATTTCCTTTCTTTTTCCCAAGAAATTAAAAATATTACAACTATCCATGCAATTTATAGTCACCAAATGGAATAATCAATACTGGGGTCCAACACTAATAAAGTTTCAGGTTTTTAAAATTCCTCAACACACATTTTGATACATAAAGGTAGTCAAAAACAAGTCAGTCACAATAAGTACTAAGTATTATTCTACGAAAACATAACTTAAAATGTCTTGGCACATCATGTTGTGCATTTTCAGTTTTTCACACATTTACAATAAATTGTACCCTTCTTTATAATCAGAAAGATTGGTGAAAAATTCAGCAATAATAAAATAGTAAAAGGTAAGTTACTTGGACAATCTTTCATGCAGAAACACATGCTCTTCCACATTTTCAGTAAACAGGTTTTTTCATCTAATTGAAACTGTTGCCAGAATTGCTGACATGTACACAAATAAAAAATAACTTCTGACTTTTAGACTTTGTTTAGAGTATAATGAGAGCTTTACATTATCTGTGAATAAAATTTAGCTAATAAACACAATAAAATTGGGAATTTTAGAAAAAGTATTACTGTAATAGTATTACAGTAAAACCCCTTCATTAGGTCCCCATTTATTACGACCACCTCTCTATTACTACCCAATCCTGAGGAACCCATGAAAAGTTTGGGTCGAAAACGTAGAAAATTTGAGGCATGACTAAAAATAGATACAGCAATCCCTCGCCAAAAGCAGTATCTTGAACAGCAGTTTCAGTTATGCGCGGATTTGTTTTTGTAGACATTTTCTCCAACCACAAGTTTCTATTATCCACGGTTTTCAGTTTATGGAAAACTAACCCTTACTGATGTTAGTGGTTGCGGATTTCTCAAGCTGCCATTATAGACTTTGACATTTGTTGTCCCAAGCAGCGTGAAGCACTAAATCAATTAATGCCACAAGGGGACTCTGGTGTATTGTCAGTGGAATCGATGGGGTGGGAGAGAGGAGTTGCAGAGGCCGTGTCAGTATGGATTCTTTGTCCTAGTTACATGCCTCCGCCACCTCTGCCTTACCCACCCTGTCTTTTTTCGCTTTCAATATCCCTCCTCTTTTGCTGTAGAAACAGCGCACATTACACACACTAGTTTCTTAATCAGTGTATGTATAACTTCAAATTTAAAGCAATGTCCCTTTTTTAATGATTTTTTTTTTTACGTTTATGTGCGCCCATGCCTCCGTAATATGCTAATTTTTTTGGAGGGCATTTAATTTTTTTGTGTCAATTTTATGTGTAAAGTGAATAAAGGTAGGTAAGTGTGTGCAAATAAAATGTGTTCTTATGTTACCGTCTTTTAGTGAGAATTGCAGTGTGCGTGCCTAGGTAAATTGGGATAATTAATATTTCAAGTATACCGCACTAAATATTTATAATCACGTAAACATTGCCAGGCCTCATCATGCCAGTGCAGAGGCCAACACGCCACATACATTTAGTACAAACTCAACACATTTACTTGAATCGCATATATCAGCATGTTTTATCAACACCGGGCCGCTGTTACGAAGTGAACCGGCCCTGTAACATCAGCACTGGCACCCACCCGCCAGAATAATCTTGTAGCGGGCGGCTGCTGTCTGGCTGCCACCCGCAGCTGCCCAGCCCCGAGGATCTACGACCGATCGACAGATGCGAGTCACCGTGCCCGGCCACACTGTAGAGGATCTAGGCACTTGCTCAGCTATGTGTGCACGGCAATGTATTCACTGGTAGCCCCAGCACACGAGTGATCCAATGTATCTTCATATAAAACCATAAATAAATTTCTGTGTTTTGCTTCAATCATAAGGCATCTCCAACAGTGTTTAGTTATATTTTAATAATACATAGTCTAATTTTTCACACACTTTTAGTGGCCATGTCATACTGTGTTTAGACCTTCTTTTTACGACAAGAGCTGATCCAATATGCCTTTCTTGGGTATCAAATTAATCAGGATGCATCCAGCAATTAAAATATACATATCTATTTATATTTAATTTAAAAAGTGGTTTTGTATGCGCTAGAGATGATTGAACATGAACTTCATGCAAAAAATGGCAAGTTTGGGGCATAGGGGTAAGGGGTGGGTCATCAAAATCGGACCAAATTTTCCAAATTTTTTATTACAAACCCCCGCTCCCCCCGTATTACGACCCTATTCTCTGGAACCGTGAGGGGTCGTTACACAGAGCTTTAACTGTACTGAAAATAATACATTAAAAACATTTCACCTAAACTCGTTTAAATAAAGAATATAATATGTCAAAATACCATATATAATTGATTGTAATCCAACACCAAATGCAAGCTGACCTAAAACTTTCAAACCTTCTGAAAATGAAAATAATATGACATAGAATGCAAGTCAAACTTGAATGTCCCAAGCACACTAGATCAGCTGAGAGCGTGCCGAGACATATTGATTCTGCAGTGTGTTCACTGTGGTTGGTGGGTGAAGGGGATGTGTCAGCGGGAGGATTACCCCTCCCGCACTGCATGTTGCAGACACCTTGTGTGTGTGGCAAACGTTTGTCTTTTAAAGTAGTGAAACCCTGTTAAGACTTTTTTTTTTAAACTGACAAATTTAGGTTTTTAAGCAGGAAAACTTATTACGAGGGTACCGGTAAAACATCACAATGGTGTTCCATATGACACATTCAATAAGTATAGAAAAAAATTATTTTAGGGACAAAAATAAGATTTGATGTAATGTGAGTTAATATATGCCCATATTTTTAAATTTTACACCTGTACAAGCAATTTCAAGGATACCTCCTTAAGGATGTTACATTTTATTTCAGTTACACCTAATACAACATTTCAAGGCAGTAAAATGATTGGTCTGCACTCATTTAGCAGGAAGAACTTAAGAAACAGCAGCATTTGACATAAACGATAATTCCGCCTATTCATCAAATATTTATGTAACTTGAATCATCTTAACCAGAAAGCACAACACTATCTTACATCTACTGAGTGTTGTTTGGTATTTAAAAAAAAATCTGGATATGCACATCAGTACATTAGTTAAAATTTAGAAAAACAACAGGTGTAATTCACACCACTACAATCGCTTGTGGAAGTTGACCAAATAATGCAACAGCGCTCAAATCTACATGGTGTGCATTAATCTACGGCTGTGATGGCTAAAATCAACGTTGGCTAAAATGGAACTGGCAGCTACTATTCTTTACACAACTAATGTAATAGGGGATGAAAGCGGCAGAAGTATGAAAAGATCAGACATCTAGTGCCACACTGACTGCATGAGGGTGGCGGGAGGGAGAGTAGGACAAAGATAAAGGGGCTGATTTTGGGGTGGATGCATTGACATGGGGTAGGGTGTTAGGAGCAAGAGGGCGGAAGTGTTTATGATGAATAAGGCTTTGGCAGGGGAGGGGGAAAGAAAAAGAGATGAAAGAATGAGAGGGTGTGGAAGGGAGCTTTGCATAGTGTGGGCGTGTCTAGATGGAAGGTAGGGATAAAGAAGGGAATGGTGTAGAGGGGTATGGGCATGGCTACAGGGTCTGTGGGCTGAAGGGAGCAGAGGGATATGGGCATGACCTAGAGGAAGGGAGGAAACAGAGTGTCACCTGTTGGATGGCGGCCACAGAGGTGGGCAAAATTCCTATCATGGAAAAATTTCCCCAGAACATAAAAATTTAGGTCAAAATCCCCCCCCCCCCAAAAAAAAAACCTTTAAGGCATTGAACTTAACACTGTACTACATTACAATTTACAATAAATAGTTGCACATGCACACTTTGCAATTCAGGTAGGCCTACGTAATTTAGAAATGAGATAATGGCATAAAAAATTTTTTACCCCCCAAACATGTTTAGAAATTTGTCAACATACAGTACATTTTCATCTTTTAACTTTGTTTGTACAAAAGTAAAAAATAAGAACAAATTAATATAGCTTTTCACTCATGCGATAATTTGTTCACTTATGTTCGTAAGCAAAAGTATTTTAGAAAGCTGATGGAAATCTGTGTTAAAGTCAATGTCAGACTATGTACTATTTGATGCTTTAAGTAAACATACAGAACAATAGGTAAATTAATCTCACATAAATTCTTCAAAATCACAGAATACAAGCAGCACTCTATAAAATAATTTAGTATTATATTTTAAATGTAAGTAAGAACAACTTAAACCATTAATATTACTATATATTTTCCTAGGGTAATAACCTCAAGAACAAATTCGCTTCTGAAACATTTTAATAACAAATCTGGAAAAAAAACATCAAAATCATTAAACCCTGAAATAATATGTAAAACCCGCAAATCAAAATGAAACTCATAATTTAATAAAGAAACTTACTTTATAATACGTTAATAACACACAAAAACCGAACTTCGGAAAATTCCTGGATCCTTACGCTCCCACTACTAACAACTTACAACCTACTCAGGCTGCATTTAACATGGGAATCGCAACTTCCAGCCTGGCTTCCAGCTGTAGATGATTATCTCTTACAGCGCTTGTCACAGTGGGTGGGGTGGGAACGGCATCTCACTCTCACACATTCACTTCCTGTAGATGATTATCTCTCAGCAGGGTAGCTTTTCCAACCACCCTTCCTTTTTGTTAGTGCCAGTCTGTCAGTTTAGTTCTAAAGACTTTCCCAAGGTTAAAATATATTTCCCTTGAACATGGTTCATGCATTTTGTTCACCTCTGGGCGGGAGGAGGCGGGCTGAATGAGGAAGGCAGCAGTGTGTGATAGAGGGCGACCTGGCAGTGACTTTGTTAGAGGTCAGATGGAGCCAAGGTCGGCTTACAATGCGGTAAATATGTTTAAAACAAGTTGAAATTTCGATTTATTGTGATAATGTTATTTCTTAGGCAGGAAAACTTTTCACACGGGAAACATATTGAAAGAGAGCGGTGTAGGTTAACAATAGTTTACATTTACAAAATTTTTTAAGGGGTTTAAAAAAGTTTGATTCGAGATTGAGATTGTAATTTTTTTCTTGATTTGATCTCAAAAGTTCGAGTCTTGCACGTGCCTAGTAAAAACACTAATCTGTAGGTAAATTCACATTTGATTTTACTTTAGGAACATATATTCACCTTTAATTTCACTAATAAATGGGCCGTTGCTAAGTCTGCGCATGGAAACCAAAACTTTTTCTTACTTTAATTGTTAACAAAAACATTTTTTTCTTCTTGTATTGTTCCTGAAAAAACTGCTGAGTGCTGATATTTAAGCTATTATTATAATGAAAATAAGCCCACTCTGCATTCATTATTACAGACAAATTTTCCACTTAATATATGGGCAATTGACGCAGCAGATAAAAGTTATAGTTACAGCGGACTTTTAGTTATAAAGCATACTCGTTATATCTGACTTCCACTTACCATAAATATCTGATACGATACACCCTGTGGGCTAGCCCGCAGATTCCTCGGGCTATGATGTAACTGAATTATTAAATATTCACAAAATATACCATAATTATCTGATACACCTTCCCAAACTTCGGAAAATTTTCAGGAATATATAACAATTTTCTCGTCGGGCGGGAAATAATTTTTTCGAGATATTTTCGGGAATAATATATGTTCATGTCTGTAGGTTGTTGCAACTAAAATACAAGTCTGGTTTCATGTGAGAAGCCTTGTATTAAATCTTTACAAAAAAAGCAATTATGATTTTATGAATCAAATCTAGTCAAGAAAATTTTGATTTTTCCGCTTCAAGATTTCAAAGTTTGTTACATATGCTAAAATAATTTTTGTACATCATATATTGACAATATGTATATTTTGCAAAAATTGACTGAAACTGGTTGCAAACTTGCCCTATTATGGAGTTACTGTCAACCATGCACACTAAATTTGTGCTATATGCAAGCGATATCTATAAGTTGCAAGAATCAATTGCTGGTTGATGGCGGACGCGAGTTTCGAGATACATAACCTAAACACTTACGTAAAAATAAGCTAGTGCATGATGAATGTTTTATTTGACTACAAATAATTAACTGTTTGACTGAGACCTAACATGGTGTTTTACTATGGGTTTGGTTACAACGTTTCATAACACGCCTGCGAATTGTCTTTGTTTCGTTCGGGATGTGTTTGTTTTTAATTGTGTGTTGTGCTCACTCGTAGCAGAGACGTTGACAAACTCCAAATGTAGCAAATTTGCTATGAGAAAAATATAATTAATTTACTTAGCTACTTTTCATTGTGTTACTGATAGAGGAATTACCTTTGTAAGAATACAATTGCGGTATGTTGCATTCATAACCTGCCCGATGAGACCTGATTGTAACTGCACTACGTGATTCGAAGTGTTGAGTTCACGGACGTTAAAACTTCCAATGAAAGTTAATTTTAGTAAATTTGTGTCAATTGTCACACAATTTTTCTACCAAAAATAGCAGCGAACTGAAAACGTCACGGCAATATTTTTAAACATATTTAAGGGAAATTTTTGTTTTATCATGTTGTAAGTGCAATTTCTCTATTATTTAAATAATATTATAAGAGATTTTCCTATTAAAATTGAAGCAAACATTTTAAAGAAGTGCTCCATACCCAGAGGATTAATTCATAGCACAACAACTAAGTGTATAAAAATATAAAACAATAAGACTTTTCTAGCTTGAATCTAATTTATAGCACATATAGTCATTATTCTGTGTTTATTTTTTGTTTTAATGTTTTAATGGAATAAGTCATGATAGAATGTTATTCACTACGTTTAGCAATCCACAAACTTCATTATCTGACTTAAAATATTATTCCTGATTTCTCCCAAATTCCCAAGGGAAATTTAATTTTCCCACCTGAATTTTTGCAGATGGTGAAATTCCATTCCCGCACACCACAAATAATTACAGTATTTATTTAAAGTTACAGTAATTACCTTGAAGTCGCAAAATAAAATATAAAAAAAAACTGCAAAGTAAGTGTGTACTGAGCTATCATTTCCTTCAAAGTACGAGTACAGCTTTTAGTGTGGAATCATGATTCTGTAGAATCGAAGGAGACTGTGTTGGTTTATCATTGGTTAAGGACATTTCGGTTTCAGGCTGTCCACCATTTTTTCCTCTGTAATGTGAGTTTTCATATAGTTTCAGTGTGTGTCAACGACATTTGTAAAATTAGCAATTTTCTTGGCCAAGCTGTTTTGTGTTGATGACAATTTTAACTTTGTATCGAGAAAAGTATCGCTATCGAGTATCGTAACAATGTTTTGGTATTGAGAAAATGTAGTACGGACCCATCCCTAAAAAAATACAGATGGATTAAATGGTTGGAGAAGAAAGAAAGAAAGAAAAAAACAGTAAATTAAATGACAAAGCAACTTTCACAGCGTACACAGTTACAGCCATTGGTGCCGCCATTAATGTCATATTGTGATGTGATGTACCGGTAGGAACTTTAAAAATACCGTTTATTGATATTTTTGCAATGTACTATGCTGTGAGTAAAGAAAATTTGCTTCAATTATTTTGTGGGAGGAAACAGGAAACTACAGTAGAATCCCATTGTAGCACACATGGTAACTGCGAGAACACTGGTATAACGAGGTCTTTTTGAGGAACCGTCAAAAATTCTCAAAAATATTCCATAAAAAATTGTTATTTTATGAGTTGAAATTGTGCGGTGAGATTGTGTGAAGTATGTTTGCGGCGGGACTCGTAACCGTGTGAAGCGCGCTTTTGGTATCTGTATTCCGTAACTCCACTCCCCCGCCCCACAAAAATTTTTCATGAAAAATGGTAATTTTACAAGTTGAAACATGTACGACGAGATCGTGTGAAGTAGGCTTGCGGCGGGACTTGTAATCCTGTCAAGCGCGCTTTTGTTATCTGTATGCTGTAACTCCAATCCCTTGTCCAACACCTTGTTTCTGTAGGTACCTTGTGCCGCTCTCCCCAAGCGCATTGTTCCATAAAAAGAATCCTGCACTTTCTACCTTGACACCTGTTTCATGAACTAGTTCTGCTTTTGCGGAGTTGTTCATGGTCATTATGAAAACAAATTTAATTTAAACATAACAGTCTTAGCGACAGCTGGAATACAATACAGCTACATATTAACAGATTTTTGCTTTCCATACTGTGGCATACCAATTAAAGAAAGGGATACAACTATTACTACATTATGACGCTGTGCTATAACGAACTTAATTTTAATCCATAAAAAAAAAATTTTCTTGAATATTTGCTGGTTTTGAGTAAGTCTCGCACCATGCAGGTTTCGTTAGTTGAAAACATATAATTTTCCAGTGACTACCATATTTACTGGTATAATTCTCACACTGGCACAATTCACGCAGTATATATATCTCTAAACGAGGCATGTAATCCTAAAGGGCCCGCAGCGCACACTTTGTTTGACCGTGTCAGGTTGCAGACACTTCAAGGTCGCTGTTCCCCTTATCGATTTCTGGCTGCCGCGCCCACACTGCAAACATGTAAAAGCAATCAGTCATGGAGTTTATTTGCATGTGGGTGGTTTTTTTTAATGCGAAGAGAAGTTAAAATTTATATTAAATTTTGTTTAGTACGAATGCATAATGGGTAAATATGCCAGTCAAACAGCTGCATTTAAACTTCAGGTAATTGCGTATAGAGAGAAACACGGCAATAGAGAAGCAGACCGAAAATTCGTGATTTCTGAGTTTATCAAGCATGTCACGTTTTCCCAATACCGGGCTGCTGTTACTAAGTAAACCGGACCCTTAACGACAAGAGTGGTGGGCGGCAGCCAACTGCCGCCCGGCCAGAATAATTGTGCAGCTACCGACCGACAGCTGATCCGCCCGAGGATCTAGGGCCGAGTGACAGTGGCAAGCAGCCGAGCCCGGCCACTCTACAAAGGATTTAGGCGCTCGCCCAGCTACGTGCACACTGCAATGTTTTCACTACTAGCCCCAGTACATGAATGATTTAACTTTGAATATGTATTTTCATATCTATTATCAATAAATTAAGTGCTGTGTTTTTAAAAAATGTATCCCCCGTGGTTGGCGAGAGATTACCTAAAGTAGAACCCATTTTAATGTTTACATACTCTTGTCTTGGCGATTCCTTGCATAATTCACGCACCCAAATTTTTTGCACTAAAATTCTGTAAAATAGGTGCGAGAATTATGCCAGTAAATACGGGTATTTGGTTTGAGGCGGTTGTGTGGAGCTGTGACGGGCGAGTTATCACTTGCATGGCAGTGCTTTGGAGGCAGAGCAAGTGATAGCAGGAAATGCTGCGTAGGCCGGGCAACTGATTGCTGGGCAATGCTGCGTAGGCCAAACAACTGATTGCAGGCATAGCGGCTATACTTACATGGAGCGGTCAGATTTTAAGTTTATTTTCACGCAATTAGTTTTCATATATAACAGAATATTTTTACATGTTTGGTGGTTTGAACATCATTTAAAAGCAATTTATGGGTGATTTTTAAAAAGTAGGTATTACTGGAGATCAATATCGGTCTGATTTGGGGACAGCGAGGACATACATATAGCGAGGATCGAACCTGGAACCGTGACATCTCGCTATAACTTGAGTCTATTGTATTAGGCTACATTGACCAAAAACAGTATTGTGTTTAAGTGTTTTCGCCTGTAACTCCTTGTCCAACCTACCTACAAAGATAACCATGCATTGTTCAATTTCTGTATGCGAGCATAGACACAGGCTCTCCAACAAAATGGGGAAGAAGGAGAAGGAAGAGAGAGAAAAAAAAAAAAAAAAGAGTTTGAGATTGTAATTTTTTCTCAATTCCATCTCAAATGTTTGAGTCTCGCACGTGCCTAGTAAATATAGTACAGTTCACACCTGAGTTAGTTTCAAAACTGATGTTTTCTTCGAGAGAGGATATTCAAAATGTGGGGTGAACGGTCTTACATGGGGGCAGAACTAAATGCGGTATTTTAGTGTTGTATTTAAATACATGAAACATAGTGACAGCAACACAAGACATAAGACAGGAGAGAGTTAACTGTGCTCACCTGTAGTCATGGAGCTCAGAAGAGTGTGGGGATGGTGGTGGAATTTTACTGCACGATGGTGCACGTTGCTTCGACCTGCAAACACATCACACACACAAATTAAAAAGAACACCACCAACCAACTGTCTTATACAACAGATACCATTACAACTCACATTATGTATACATAGAATTATTATTTAAACAGTTTTTCTTTCCTCATAGAAAACAAACTTTTTTTTTTTCACACCTTAGGATATGTATAGCACGTAACATATTTTCCAGAAAAAAAGGCAAATAAAACATTTGAATCAAAAAACCAACTTAAGCTTAAGGAATGTTGGATGGCAAAAAGAAAAAAAAACTGTTATATATATATAAAACGAAAAGAAATAAATTAATTCCATAATTTTTACATACTTGCAACACAAAATCACTATTTCAAAATATAGTATCTATCCTGTGCCTATCTTTGATATATACAGTATCTAGCTTCAGCTAGGTATACAGTATCTAGCTTAGGCTGAAAACACTGAGGACTATCTTATATCCACACACAATAAAAAAAAATTGATGTCTATTTTTTGTTTGTTGAGTAATATGAAGTGATGGTTAATGTTTTTCAATAATACAAGCAACATAAAAAAAATAAATTATAAACAGACTGTTTTAGAATTTATACAATATAGGGACAGGCAAACAAAGAATAGCTTGTGCAGGTTTGAATTCGCTAACATAAAAGACTTTGGACATGTTAAATGTTCATTCAAGTATTACATTAAAAAATCTTGCTAAATTACAGATCCAAATAATTTGTGTAAATTATAAATATTTTCTACTGACTAAAGTAAAGATGTGAGTCATCTACAATGTCCTCTTATATTTAGGTAAATATAGAGTCTGAAAACACAAACAATAAAGAGTCACTTATTTGTAGAACCAAAAAAATTTACATACACGAAAACATTAGTTACATCAACATGTTTATGTAATTAAAGAACAAATATTGTTTCCATTTTTATTTGCTGAAATCAAGAAAACGTTACATATTTTCACCCTGTGGCTGTCCCTAAGTTTTGATAAAGTAACATTGTACTAAGCACCCTTTAAAAACAATGAAGTCAGATAGGTTTATTTTAAAAGTGGACAAATAACCTCTTACGCCGTTATAATTTTTGCAGATCTTGCAGAACTAAGGTGATTAGACATCTTTTAATAAGCCTGGGCACTGCTTCATTTTCACAATACAAAAGCACCTTTTTTTTACCCTCTAATTTTACACTTTCCTGCACTTTACAACTACTTATTTTTTGGTCCATGTAATGTTTTTACAGCAGCAATTTCCCTCTTTTTTCACTTTCCTGCATTTTGTAACACTTATTCCTGGTGTCTTGAAAATTGTTAAAAAAAAGGGGATTCATTGTAATATTTTCCTATTGTGAATGTGATGCATACCGACTTAGAGTTGTCCCAATACCGATACTAAGTATTGGTATCGGGCAATAGGCTTTTCCCAATGTATCTGTATCGGGTATGGTATCGGGCTGATACTTTAGGATCAGTTATAGACAATGAAGTCAGGTTATTACTTTCTTTGCAAACAAAAATTACTGCATTTCAGTTTGTATACACCGCACATTAAAATAGAAAAATAAGAACAAATACCGCATTTACTTGTGTATAGCACACCCTTTTCTCCCAAAATAAAGGAAAATATTTCTGGGGTGCACACTATACATGGAAAAGAAAGAGGAAGGGGGAGTGGTAGCCATAAATTGTATGGAGGTGTTGAGGGAAATGGGGAGACTGTCTGTCGTCTCATCTCTTGCTCTTACATCTCTCTCAGCAACCCATCAGTTATGTGTGTGGTCAACCCCACCCCCCTCCCACACCCAAAGGACATCTTTTAACTCCCCCCCCCCCCCCTCAAATATTACCCAGATGTCGCTGGTCGATAATTCCGCCAAGTCCTCTTTGTTTTCATGGCAGAGGGTAGTGAGCCATGCTCATACGTTGGAGGGGGGGGGGGGGGGGGGAAGGAAAAAAAAAAAGCCGGTTGTTGCTAAAAGCAGAAAGGAAAAACGAGCTGGAAATGTTGAGTAGTAGGAGCAGCAGGTGTCTAGAATTTTATTTTATTTTGGCTTTTTGAACCCAAGTTATTTTATTAAAGCATTTTCCAAACATATCACAATCACCACACATTTATGTAAAAAAGAATAATTCGTTCCATAATTACTTATAGGAAGCCACAAATTTTTGGTGTAATTTTATAAAAAAAATTTTTTCCTTGGAACTTGTGGCAAAAATCATGCTGCACGTAATACACGAGTGCGCACTATACATGAGTAATGGTATGCATCACTCAAAATAGTTGCACCATACATCACTTGTATTTCAAAGCAAATGGTTTCACCTGAAAATGTTATGCAAAACCATTGAACAAGGAATTATTATTTGTAAAGATGTTTTTTGTGTTTGAAGGTTTTTTTATCTGGTAAGGTTGGTGTTTCATTGTATCTGGTGTAAAATTAACATGACTTTAAAACTTAATATTTATTTAACTCAAAGGGCAGCATCTTCGCGAATAAAATTATATGCCCAAAAGCACATATTCTAATACTTGTCAGCAAAAAAAATAGTTTGAACACTGAGCGACTTGTATTATGTGTTCATTTTCAGTAACTTCTTTCCAGGAAATCGGAGGATTTATTTTAACTTATTTCAATAGACACGCGTCTTTGAATAAACCTTTTGCCATCTAATAATGGGTAGGTAGGCACAGAGCCGAGTGCAGTATAACTCATGACAGGGAAAATCAGAGGACGTGATTTTGAATGATTAATTATTAAAGACAGTGAAGAAATCAATTATAATCACCTAATTTGTGTCTCAAAATTACAAGTTTTGTTTGCAGTAAAATATAATTAATTACTTTAAAAGACCAAAAATTTGCCACGCATGCAAGGTGTTACCAAGAGATAGTGGCATGGAGAGGTCATCCCTTCCCACCTAAAACCAACAGACATGACACTGCCAGATTGATAACTTCTCCGCGCGCTCTTAGATGATAGTGCATGTGGGACATTGAAAATTTGACATGCATTTAATGTCATATTATTTGCATACGTCAGCTTCCATTTTGTGTTGGATTACAATAAATTATATACAGTATTTTAAGACATTATTTTCTTTATTTAAATGAGTCGAGGAGAAATGTTTTAAATGTATTATTAACAGTAATACTTTTTCTAAAATTCAGTGCAAAAGGCATTGGTATCAGTTTTTGGTATCGGGGTATCGCCAGTGGTATTGGGGTATTGGTATTGGAAAACATGGTATCCGAACAACAATAAAGACTTCACCTAATCTTCAAGTGTCGTCACATCAACCCCGGTGGGGTTTGAACCCTGAACAACTTGCAACCAGCGCTGACCAGCATGCCCACGGACACGGCAGTCAAAACCACTTTCACCTTTATGTCAGACGTCATGTCACCCCCTTCGTGTGATACAAGCCAGCCATGCTACCCAACACACCTCCTAAATTTGCAGGAGTGATGCTACTCGCATACGAGGAAAATCACACTTCCAGTTTCCCCTGAGAGAAAGCGGCCTTCACCACTAAGGGAGGAGCTCCAGCACGAAGGTACCCGACTGGCCAAAGGGAGAACCCTGAGGTTGAAATCATGATTCCTGTATATAAAAATCCTGTAAAATCATGGAATCATTGGGTCAAATCCTGTGAAATCCTTGGAATTACAAAAATTACAAATTACACAACAAAAAAAGTGAATATGAAAGACAATTACACATTTAATGGAGTTGTTTTGGTTTGGAATGTACAAACGATGGTAATTCTTTTTTCCAATCACACTTATACTTTCGTTTATAAAACTGTATTGGCGATAATTTTTGTTTCCTCACCATTGTGATATCAATGCCAAACGCAAAACACAGTCACCAAATTCTAATTGCATGCGTAACAACGGCAATTCACAGCAAAGATTCTTTTCAATAATGGCCGTGGCATTTGCATGAGATCATACAGCCAGGAACAGAAATATGTAGATAACTGTATACCAGCGCCAGTGAATAGTAAGCAAAATATTTTGGACATACATATTAAAGTAATGGTGTATATCCAAAATATTTTGCTACATTTTCCCCCTCCATTATAAGAATCTTTCAAACAAATGCAACAGTGAAACTGACACACATTGCTACGGGTGCTAGTCTCGCCACTTTGAGCAAAATGCTTGATGATGATGATGATGATGATGATGATGATGATGATGATGATGATGCTGATGATAATAATAAAGTCTAGAGTTTGAGTTTGAATTTTTCTAATGTGTTAAAAATCTGTAAAAACTGATACAATCCGTTAAAACGGCAGGCCCAATTTACGGTGGAACCCTCTACTGATAAAAAACAGAGCCTTGAAAATAGTAAAAAGCTATACAGTTAAAATAATGCAAGACGGATGAAGCCCAAAATGATACAGAGAAGCACCAATGACAAAGGCGCACCCAGTCGAGATATAGGATTTGTAACCATCAAAGTAAAAGTAAATAAAACCACAGAACACAAAAAACACAAGATCAAGGAAAAGGCCCGTGTAAACAACAGGAGTGGTCATCTTAGAAAATTCCACTAGGTCGAGGCGCACTTCAACCTGTGTTGTCAGCCATGACTGATCATGGCGAGGCAAAGGCAACATACATAGAATAAGTCATACCACTCCAGGGCATGTGCAAATCTGACAGATGCAGGCAGAGGAGAACATAGCCTAGCAGAGAACAGCAGTTCATGGGGCCAATGGAGATAAGCAGTAAGGTGAAGGTGAGAATAGTCTGAATGCATCCGCACCCCACAGGATAGAAGCAGTTGGTCATGCCTGTAGTAGAGAGGAAGTTCACCAGCCACAGCACAAATACTGAGAAAAGGGCTCGTGCAATCAGCCCGGTCGCAGTATGAATACCAGCATGGTAAACACTCACTAATGGTTTCAACACATATGACCTAGCAGAAGAATAAATTACACTGTCATTGTCTAATTTGCTACGGACTAGAGCACGATAAAGCTGAAGAAGGATGACTGTGTTAGCACCCCGGTTACGACCATTCAATGTTATCAAAAGATGCAGGTCCCTTGACTGCCTCGTTGTTTAAAAATCTATTAATAAAGCAAGAGCTGCAATAAATATGGTTGTACATAGTCAGGGCACTGACCTCATTGTTCTTCTTACTCTGAGTATATCAATCTCTGAAAACTCTTTCTTCTTTTGTCCGGCTTCAAAACAAAGCAAAAAGACCTTGTTTAACATTTCTCAGAAGAAAGATATTCTGGGTTAAATCTGTGATGTTCTTTTTGCACACGTAGCTTCGAGATGTGACACTACTTCAGGTCTCTAAATCAAGGTAAAGTGAAAGCTATTACTATAATTTACAAAGGTCAACTGTAAAAGTTTTTATCAGCCTTCAGTCTCAAAAGAAGACATCACTTCTGAAGAAGAGAAATTTTTACTACATATTTATGGTTCCCAAACGAGTGAAAGCGTTGATGAACTGAGGTACTATAGGTATAATAAAGTTATATCCAAACATAAAGTGAATCAGGCATTCGATCTTGCAGTACTTCCTCCAACAAGTAATGCTGCAACACAACACTCCTACCATGTATACCTTCAAGTGCAACACTGGATTGAAAATATGTTGAAGGCAACATTATGGGGATGGACGAATAAAATTTATATGCTAGTTCCCGTGATTTATTCCAAAAAGCCTGCACCACCCAAACTATTAAAACTAGTGTCCTATGCTTGCAAAAGATCATGCTCTTACAAGCACCGTGAATGTATGAAAGTAGGACTGCAAGGTTCACCAATATGCACCACATGTCAAACACTATCTTGTGAAAACAGGGCAGAATATTTTGAAGACGACACTGATGCTGAGATTTAGTATGAGTGTATTTTGTATTAATGAAGAACTCACTAGGGTAGCATTTATAATGACATTCATTTCAAAAAAACATATGCTGCTATTTTGAACATACAGGGTCTATCTAACAAAAAAAATGGTAAAAACCAAAAATTGTAGATTGTTAATTGCTAATTTTTTTTTGTTTTAACTGTTTTTTGTAAAGTGGATGGTTTTTATAAAAAATACCAAAAAACACATTTGGGCATTCATTTTCCAGATGGCAGCTTGAACACTATTTTTTTTGGGGAATTTAACATTTTTGATTAGAAGGCTACAGAGATGTATAAATTCCCTTAATTGTATGAGATTTCTTTGAAAATACCAATTTTAAACCTAAAATGACTGGACTATTTGTGAAGGAGTTGTATCCAGGAGGGGATGGAATTGCGCAAGTTGCTAAAGTGGGCACTGTCAACAAAGCCTTCAAACACCCAATTGTTAAATTGTGCCCATTACCAGAACAGTGCTAACTTTGTTGAAGTTTTGGCATTTCAAGGTGGGCGGTACGTTTGGACTTAGTGACTCTATAAGTAGAGAGTTGGCCGTGTTAATTTCACAACAACTTTGTGTAGTTGTTTTTTTCCTAGCCTCTTTATAACTGTACGGGACATAGTTTAAAATTTCCATGCACCCAACTTGGCGAATAATCATTTAATTTAATTGTTGTCTCAAGGGTTGGCAGTCCTCATCTGCCATTAATTCGCCACAACATTAAACTAAACCTCAATTTTTTTTTGCTATAATATACTCCCACAGAGTCCTCAAGCTCCACTGCCCTTACTGAACTAGAGATGTCGACAAATTAATGCATAGCAAACGCTGCCATGGTGGTAACAGACAGTCAGAAAACAACAGATGGTTGGGAAATGTGATCACATTCCACAATGTGATATCCAAGTATTAGGCGTGATGACACATGGCCAGGCAATACTTTTAGAGAAGTACAAAAGCAAGGAATCAACCTACTTGAACAATGGAGTGAATTTTCCTACCTTAAAGACGCAGAACTTACATCCGAAATGTAACAAGTAACACTGCGTCTAAGCGTAACAAGTAACACTGCGTCTAAGCATGCAGCAGATGCAACCCGTGCAACAGGCAACCACCTGTCACCACCTACAGCCTAATGGCCCATGTGCATCTGGTATGTGCTGCTGCAGTGGAGTAGAAGAGCAGTCCTTGACATCAGAAGGGAAGTGACACTGAGACAAATAGGCCCATGCACCCCAGACGTTGAGGTAGTTCTCCACCAGTAGCTGGTGACACTCTGTGGACCACCTCATCCAGAGAAGATCTCTGACCATGGTCCTCTAGCCGAGAGCATCTAGACTTGGATACCTGCTTAAAGCATGAATCACAGCCAACTTAACTTACAGCAAAGCTGGTGACCCACATGCCTTTTCAGAAGCTCATCAGCCAATGTACCCAGCCACTGTCCAGAGACGTTTTCATTCAGTCTTGGTCCTATCTGGACACCTGCTAGTGTGAAACCTCTTGCTACCTATCCTAACCTCTTGCTCATTGAGTTCAAGTTAAGTATCATCACTTAATGACCAAAACCTGAGTTCTTTTTACACTGTGTTTTTTGTGTACTTACAAATTCCAGACCCAGAGTATACATTTGTCTGCTTCGTTTATGTAGACGGCCCAGGCACCATTGCCTATAATAGAAAGGTGACAAGGTTTCTACGATAGTGTACTGCTTGTTGTCAATTTTAATTATCTCTTTTGAGAATAAAGTCAGTAATAAATGAACTTCAGTGTTCTTATATCTGTTAGAATCAACTCATGTATTTCTGTCCTTAAGGCAGAAGGGGAAGTGTCTTTGAGTACCTTCTGTATAGTCTTCCACCCGAGCGATCCCAACCGGCAACACCCAATGTATTCTCCAGCTTGGTGCTCGATTAGAAGCAGACTCTTACTTGGCTATGAACCAAATTTAACCTCACTTGTGCTTCACATCCTACGATCAATTAATAATCAAATAACCTAACATTTGTTCACACCTTGCATCATTTAGAGAAGTCTCAACACACTAAGAGAATTTATATATAAGAGTACAAAGTACGCACGGGTCATCAAACCGCAGGATCCATTGGCACAAAGACATTCACATTCTGCAGCCAGCCATGGTTCATTAATCTCTAATGTACTATGTAGGAATCTTCAAACTTTACACCAAAGGAAAGGTTAGCCAAACAGACTACTGCCTTACCACATGCCCAGCTTTCATCGGCTCAAAGTCATGGAAACTTGTCTGGCTTGTTAACTCCCCTTCACTTACACTTTAGATTGAAAACTCCTGGCACCTGACACATTTGGGTGGGACCTAACCCGACAGTTGAGAGATGTACTACCTTATGTTGCAACCTGTGGGAATACTCCCATTCAAACAAAAACATTGTATCTAGTCAACAAATCCAGAGTACGTGACCCCGGTCACCCAACTCATATTGATGCTGATAATACCCTTAGCCGAGAACTTTCCCAAGGTGTGGGTCAAATGTGCAATATCATAACCCAGACATTAAAGTGTCACCTAATCCCATTCCAAAGTACTAGTAACATTGCCCCCGGTCTCGTTCCTACCTGCCCAAGGCAAACTGAGAACCATCTCCACATTGAAAGGCAGTACAGTGCAATTGCTTACCCAGACCTTGATGTCTACCGGCCACACTGCACTGCTCAATATTTCCATCAGCCCTAAGTGATTTCGTGACTGATTGGCCAATGAAGGCTTCTTCCCACAAGCTCCGAAGTTACAGTTTCCATAGAGAAGATCGTGCATCAATTTCTTTCTACAGGCGTCTGAATGCTGAAAAACAGTAGAGTCCTGATTGTACGAGTGTCCACGGTTACCAAAAATATCATCGTAAGATAGCTATTGTCACAAAATTAAAAAATAAGCAATTATGACAAAAAAAAATGTTTAAAGTGTGTTTTTTGCTTAAAGTTCGTGTTTAATTGATGATGACGTACACAAAACATGTATTTCAATGAAATATTGATTTTATTTAATAGACACATTAAAAACATTGAGTGGCGCTAAGCTTTACCAAGCGCATTATGTTCATATTTAACCACCTCTAGCACAAAAACATTAAACTAAATAATATATGCATTTAATTAAAAATGTAGACATCATAAGAATGAAATGATACCCTGAAGTATAAATAACAACCGCTTATAGCCGAAAAAAAAAAAAAAGTTTTAAACAGTGCGCAACGTAACTCCTAGCGAATGGAGCAACACTCTGTTCCGTTACCTCATCTCATTTTTGCTTGTTCACACACCTTTCTAGTTTCCTAACTTTCCTCTATCAGCTGCTGCTGTCATCAACACTTTTCTCCACCGCTCATTGTATCTGAGAATGCAGCTCCCCCTGGTAACACGACAATAGTAAACCATGTTGAAAAGGGGGAAGTGATAGGCAGTACCATTTTGAAAGGGAAGAAAGCATTCTTTTTCTTCTTCCTATCTCTTGTGTATACCAGAGAACTAAAAGTTGTTAACATTCTTTATCTATCCACAGTACATGACGTGTCTACAGACAAACTTAATCAGTTTCACAAGCACGAATATACTGTAATTTTTAGCATGTGTTAATTCATGCTGAGTGTATTTTACATTAAAAATATTGTGAGTAAAAGGAACATAAAGCACAATGTGCAAACTCTTTCAGCAAATGTTGAAATAACTCGGGAAAGTGAAGTGGCAGAGTGTGTCTGAGGTGACATTAGAGAACTTCTTTTTTGTGAAGTAGTGAGATGCCACTCACACCAGGATTGTCTCTTGGAACAAAGATATACCTCTGATAAGAATGAGGGTTATGGTGTAAGGGAGAAAAGAAGTCCTTGACAGCTGTCTGCATTTGTCATTGAGAAATGGAGGGGTGTGGGGGAAAGAAGACTAGCATGGGGATGATTCTCTTGTGGAAGACGGCAGCAAGGAAGTTTTATTTTAAAACTGCTACTCTTTTTTTTCCTGCTTACAAACTATGATCATTAAAGTTTTCACATCCAAAGTCTAGTTACGGTTTTCAATTTACTTTTCTGTATTTCTTTTTTTTACACTATTAAACCGTAATATGACAGTAACTGCTGAAGTCTAATAGAAGGAAGTTGCAGACGGAAAGACGTTACACCACTTTCAGTGTAAAACTGGTGTAATGTGCGATATGCATTCTACTACAGCCCTTATTACTTCCACACATTTTGAACTTCGACACGTAAAATATGTCCTGGTCTGAAGCACCCATAACCACATACGCACAGACAGTAATTTGTGCACTCCATTTTATCTGTTTTTCATAACACAAGATGTGGCTCATGTGTGCGCCAGCACTTATCTTGCTGCTGGCAACCACCCCAATAAATAATCAGCATGCATAAACGACTTAAATTCTCTTCCTGATCCACATACCAGCGCCGCAGTTTAGACAGCCTTATTTGTGGGGAAAAAATGCAAGTGCTACGTGGGTAAATACCAAAGATTCTAATTTTCATAAACTTCTGCGATGTTAACACAATTTCCAACGTGGGGAAAAAAAAAAGCCATAAACAGAAACATTATGAGAAAAAAAATTCTCTTTAGTTAGGATAGTTTGAAGACAAAAATTTTGGCCGCTAACATTTTGAATTATTGAGGTTTTACTATATTGTCTATCACTGTTGCTATGTACGCAGCATTTAGCCAGTTATGCTTTAATAATAGCACATGGTGCACGGGGAGGAGAGAGGACAGCATGTCACCATTTCCTTTCACATGTTTAACATCATGCATGAGGCCTCACTCACCAGTCGCATGCTTCGGGCATGTTCCAGTCAAAGTTTTTAAATTTTTTTTGCTGATTTCTTTTTGTTTTGTTTTACAGCTGTGGCCTACCAACAGACGGTAGCTGAACAACCCCTAGTACATTATTGCTGCGTGCTAGTGAGCATATTTTAAATAACTTATTGAGACTACTTGCATTTTGCCTATTTTCATCATTTTATATCTGACAGTTTTAGAGAATATCATCATAACATCATTGTACTAGCAAGATCGTGCTCATAAGATAGGGGTTTTACTGCAGATTTATATAGTTTTAACAAAACAGCTGATTTTCCCCACAAGAAAAAAAACAGTTAATGGAATTCGCAATTCCTGAAAACTACGCTTTACTCTGTTTAAAGTTAATTTTTGGCTTCAACTAATAGTACTATATAACTTCCTGGGGCATTATTTTATTGTGTAAATGTCTGAATACAAAAAAAAATCTATAAAATTTTAATAAAAACTGATCCTGGGAGAAGCAATCGAAAAGATAATTTGAGCTTCCTGAAACTTATACATGCACTCTGTTTAAACTTAATATTAGGTGTCAACATGTGGTCATGTAAAACTTTTCGGGATATTACTTCATTCTGAAAAAGTTTGATTGCTGAAATTAGTTTAAATATTTTAAATACAACAGCTGATGTTTCACAAGAAGGAATTCAAATTGAATTTGTGCTTGCTGAAAGTTATGTGGCACTTTGTTCTTTTTGACACAAATGGGAGGTGGGTTGTATCCTTCTGCTGAAAATTATACAGGACTCTATTTAAATTTAATTTTTGGTGTCAATGAGTGGTCATAAGTAAAGTATTTTACTAGGTTATTATTTATTTCTAAAGACATCTAAATATTGAAATTGATTTTATATTATATATATATATATATATATATATATATATATATATATATATATATATATATATATATATATATATATATATATATATATATATATATATATATATATATATATATAACCTCAGTTATTTACACAAGAAGCAATTTCATATGGATTTCACAGTCACTAACAGTTATATAGTGCTCTAGGCTTAATATTTTTTGGTGGCAATGGGAATCATGCATACCTTTGTGGGGCATCACTTAATTTGGAAAACTCTGCCTATTGAAAAACTTTTTATTTTTTGTACAAGAGACGATAAAATGCATATTTCGTGCAAAAAGAAAAACATACTCTTACCACCATATTTGTGTTGAAGGCGGTCAAACTCAGTCTGTCCCAATTTTACAATGTAAGAGATTTTATGAAGTCATACTCAAGAACCATGATATTTCTTAAAATTGGGGATTTACTGTATTGTGTAACGACTGTATATATTGACACTGGCTAACAGCAAGCTGCATTAGAGCCCATGACGGCGCTCGCCATGCATGTGTCACGTGTCCCACACTTGTGCAAAGAGGCCAATAATTTTGAACTTTCATGTGTGCCATTTGTGCCATTTTATTTTTACTAATAAAATATTTTACTCGGCGTGCATAGCACTTCCGCTTATGTGAACCCCGTAGGGGGCTATGGCATGTCTGTGCGACGCTTTCCTCTGGACAGTTTGTTGAGGAGAGCTGGCGAGGCAAGACATTGTCGCGCATGCACTACAACTTTTGTTCACTGATTTAGGTTTCCTTAGGCAATTTAGTTTACCGGTTAACCTTTGCTTGCGTACGTTTTTGCCAGACATTTTCCCCAGCATTATGCTTCAGCTTTATTAATTTATTTCACCCTTGTGGCATTTTTAAGTTAATCGAGGAGGAGTTGAAAGATGTCTGAGAGGTCACGCTACCTGGCAAATTTGAATAGGACCCCATCCGCCTATGTTTATGGCATTTCATTGTAATTTCTGCATTATTGCTACGTGTAATTTTAAGGGCTTTGTTTTTATGTATGTATTTGAGGGTATTTACCATGTTTGAATATTTTACAGCAACATCATGTATAACCACGTGGTCAACAGATGCCAAGTCTTTGTATACACCATCGCTGCGCTTTGAGTGCTTATTTATGTAACATCGTATGTGCAATATCTAATTCAGGGTTCTACGTTAAATTTTGTCACGGTTCCATGTAAATACACGTAAATTGATACTTTTTGTACTCGACCGCGCGGTCATGTTAATGTTTGATTTTACAGCTATCAGGCATGTTACAAGCTTGTAACCACTTCAATTGTAAAGAGAATAATTTTCTATGCAAAAATAATATTTTGTCTGAATTTAATTTGCCGTTTTCAAGAAGAAACATTGGAATCTGCACCATGTGGTCCGTTACGAACTTCATCAAGCGGCATCCGCGCCATCTAAACTTGTTTTCACACGTGTGTGTTTATTGTGAATACTCATCTCGTGTCCAACCTTGTTTTATGTATCTTTTGAGGGTTTATGTAATTTTGTAATTTGGGTACGGTGAAATTATTCCAGTCCTAGCCGGTTCTGTGTATAGGCCATCACCACACAACACACGTGCTGGAGGGCAAGCCCCGACGAGTTTGCGATAGTGATGCCGAGTAATCACACGTGTTAATATGTATCATCAAGGGTTTCATTTGTAACTAACCGTATCCTGTCTTCAGCGAAAAACCGTCAGTCCACCCTACTGGCTGTCAGCCCTCTTCCCTTGTGAAAACTATGCTTTCACGCACCTCGGTGAGATCATCCATCTAGATTAATTACTGGCTGGGGAGAACCCAAGCAGAACTGGCTAGTCATGACCGAGATTATCATAATTTCATTGGCACGTTTTTGTGTATGCATACTACCAATAAATACAAGTCTACAGTGAACTTACCTCTTTAATTCAGTAGTGACAGTGACCTAGCGACATGTATTTTATTAAGTGTTTATTTCAAGTCATGTTTAGTAAAAGTTTAGTATTGCCTACATGATTGTAAGTACACACGGGTGAGACGGACACACAGAACCCACAGCATACCTGAGAACCCTGAGTCTCAATAGTGCGGTGATTGGGAAGCACCGCTGGTGCACAAATTACCAGTAAGTATTTGTGTCATCGTTCCTCTCGTGTCTCACCTGACGGCATCAGTATAATTAAGACTGTATGTATAATTATCTCTGTTTAATGCAGTGGTTTTAATTATATTTTTGATTGAACATCCAGTAAGTTTTGCTACATCTTGTGAATTATTACACGTACGTTTATGATAAATTACATTTACATTTGATAACAATTAAAATGTGTTTTTTGTAAATAAGTGTTATTACCTTTACCACTATCTACTTGCTACGATGTGAACTAATGGGAACTACTATTCTACAAATTACAGTTCAAAATAAATTATATGTATCTATATAATTACAGACATAAATTATTCTTAAAGGCAAGGCAACATGTATTTCCACCCAAATATGCAATCAAATCTTTAATCTCAATCTATCATCTATTTGTAGAAATTAAAACCAATTCAATGAATAAAGTTTTCAAAGTAGTATCCCCTATTATAAAAAGCTCTGCCATAAGTAACACCTACAGTGAACTTGACAAAGTCAGACTAGACTATTTTATCATCTTAAGTGAAAAGCAAATGACTATAAAATGTGGTTTGAAATTACGATCCCAAGTAGTGACTATGGAACACAAATAGCAAGACTCGAAGCATTAAAAAATAAGACTGCCTTTGTAAAGACTTACATGTTTG
The DNA here is from genome assembly GCA_029891345.1 of Dryococelus australis. Taxonomy (NCBI): domain Eukaryota; kingdom Metazoa; phylum Arthropoda; class Insecta; order Phasmatodea; family Phasmatidae; genus Dryococelus; species Dryococelus australis. The sequence continues at coordinate 77,802,379 of CM057000.1, forward strand.
CACATGCTTGAATCAGACAAGCTTGAGCAAGGTTTACAAAATGTAAATACCAAAGTCATCAAATAAGATTGTCTTGACGAAGCTAGTACACACATGTATTTATGAATACTGCCCTACTTGGCATTTGCAAAGCAGTAAGAGGACAGACCTGAAACGGGGCAAGGGTGGCCGCCTCTGCTCACAGTGGCTGCGGTGGTCATCCATATCAGATAGCGTATTCCTGGACAGCTGCAGCTGGAAGCGGCCGGGAATGTTCTGCGTCACGGACTTCTTCCTGCCCATCCACTCCGTCCTCACCGGGAACCACCCAAACTGTAAAAGTGCACACTTGCTTAGTCAGTACACACTTCACCCTTCTGTACACCTCCCAAAAATGCTCTCTGGCACTGCTGGATCATCACTTCAGCAAAGATCACCAGGTTAGGAAGTGACATGGCGAGTACTTAGCTGACACACTCACTGGTAAGTGACAGTGCAAAGATGAAGAACTGAAATGCTTCACTTCCAGCCTTGTTAGAGTACACAAGATGGTGCTTGAAAGGTTACAGATAGTACCTCCAAGGTTTCTTATACGAAGAAAGGTAATCCTCTGGCTCTGTACTAGTGTTTTCACAATCCCACTAACTAAGATTTTGGACTTTCACCCAAATTCAGTTCCTTTTTAATTTTTAATGCACACAGCTATGAAGTGAGTGAACTGAGAGGGTTGTTTACATGTTGTTTCTGGATTTCGTCCTCTCTCTTCCTAGCATGGTACTAACCATATGTGCAAAGGCAGCCATGACTACTTAATCTTTCTCTGCTGAAATGTTCACTCGTTGCATGTATTTGCCTTCCTAAAAAGTGTAGGAGCTCAACCCTGAGACATACAAAGTCCATTCCCATCTCCCTGGTCCTTGCCATCAACATAACAGATAACATAATAAAAGAAAAATTTTAACTGATTCCACACTTTCACACTTTTTATCATTGAACTAAATACACAGTTAATATAATATTTTAAAATGAGTGCCTTATTGTATTCTCACTATCACTTTCTATGAGTTGAAACATGTTTAAATGTTTTAGCAATGGGTCTGTTCAACTTCATTTTACTAGTTCTTGGTTCAATTTCCATTCTTAAAAGTCAGTTATTAGTACTCTGTTTTTTTCTGCCAAAAATATAAAGAACTCTGTTACTTTTTAAAACTATGACTTACCTATGACATATATATTTGGTAGAAATGAATTGTATTTCACATTTTTTATGAATAAGTTTTTGAAGAGTCCACTGCAAAAATTATGGATGTGACTGTTTGGTCTAAGATTAGTTAAAAGTAGTAATACAAAGCACGGAGTGTGCAGAATCAACCACCAGAATTTCATAGCAAAAACACTAATAGTGAACGAGTAACAGCGATTTACAATATATTGGTACACGAAAAGAACGCTAGATGTCAGTGCCTTATAGGCAAAAGCGCTGGCTGTCAATCTTACAGGAGAAAAATGCTGGTAGTCAATGCCATGGTTTACCTTGCCTGTTTTCATAATATCTATAGCGATTTCTAGTGTCTTTGTTTATGTTGTTTCACTGCCAAATGTTATCTACCCTGTTTTCATATCTATGGTCACTTCTGGTGTGTTTGTTTATGATTGTTACAGCAGACTACATATCAGTTGTTAGTCAAAGTATGTAAATAAAGTGTTGCTGTGACTTGATAATAAAAGTGTAACCATAGAAGGTGAGGAAAGTGAAACAGATGATGCTCCAAATACTGTGCTCAGAGTAATTCTTGAAAAAGGAAAAAAAAAATATGGTCACATGAATGATGTTATAAAGAAAATACGTCTCTCATCTCATGAGACTGGCCCAGACTGCAAATGTAAGATGTTAAAGTGCTTTGATAATATTTCTCCCGAACAGAGACTGTTAAAAATCAAAAACTTTAATGAAATGAAGACATATGATGAATAGAATTTGTACTTATTTGGACTGATGTCTGTTAATCAGGTAAAACAACGTAGACCTAGAAAAGATGTGAATCATGCAAAATTTCATGAAAATGCTTATAACTACAAAGTGCGTGTCTCAGATGATAAAAAGATAATAGGGGTACCATTTGTGCTAAAGCATTTGTTTCTATTCATGGTATCACAACACAAAGAGTACAAACCTTACAGAAAGTAGTGAAAGAGCACATAGCTTATTTTATAAGGTAACCCAAGCCATTACAGTAGAGGAGAAAGTAAAAAACTGTACTTGCCACCTGAGCTTAATGTTAACAAAATGCATCATATGTACAAAGATAAAGGTCTCCTTGTTGAGTCCTACCAATATTACAGAAATATATTCAACTTCCATTTCAATATCAAATATGGGTATCCAAGATCTGATATATGTAGTGCTTATGACAAATTTCTAGCAGAAATCCGCGTTGGAAGAGAGACTTAAAAGTGCTTCAAATGAAGAAGAGAAGAATATTATCTTAACAGAAGAGAGGAAACTGAAAGTAGGAAACGAAGTTCACAAGGCTAAAGGAGGAACATTCTACACCAGAAAAAGAACTGCAAAAACCAGGAGTAGAACACAAACACATTACGAAGGTATTGAAAAATCTCAGTACGCCCAACATTTCCTTAAATGATGTCTATTACAAACGACAGCTCTCACTGTTCACATTCAACATTCATGTATTGTCTAACAGTAGATGAAGTTGTATCTATGTTGCACCACTTTATCTTTATACAGCTGAAACAAGAGGCCAAACGTATTGAAATCTTCTGCGACAATTGTGGTGGGCAGAATAAGAACTACACTGTTGTCAGATACTTACACTATGTTGTTCACAACACAAGAAGACAGGACTCAATTAAAGTAACTTTCCTCATTAGAGGGCACTTGTACTTTGAGTGTGATCGCAATATGGCCTTGATAAAACTCACGAGTCCTGCTGAACTTCCTGAACATTGGTTGAACCATTTTTCTGTAGCAAGAATGAAACCTTCAGTATTTCACGTCATTGAAGTGGACCAGATGCTTCTCAGGTCATGGACAAACTTTCTATTGGCAGAGTACAAAAAGAAGTGTCCTTTTACCGCTAGACCTGTGAAGGAGGTGTTGTTTCAACATGTGTTGGGATCCCTTGTTCACCACAGAAGTACCTACAATGGTGCATGGGAGAGTCCATCACTAAAGGAGCCTCTTCGTCATTCTCATCCACAGGACAGCAAGGATGCAACTGGACAAAATGGGGAATTCCGTCTTCCAGATTATTTGTATGATGGTATGCTGGCTTCTTTCTTTACTCTATAATGCTAAATTTTACTCTTTGCTCATTTCAGAAATGAATAGGGTTTTGTTTTCATTATGTAGATGATCAGCTAGTACTAATACATTGGTTCCCTATATTATCTTTGTTTGAAATACCACCAACATTCTCTAACCTCTATTGAAGGTATGATCCCACTCTCTTACGAAATATTCAAGTATTTACAAGTGTGTGTCCTAACCTTGAATAACCACAATTATGTACTCTGACATCCAGCATTGTTTTCAATGAAACGTGGTACCTCATACTTTAAAATGTTGAAAAAATAGCATTATTAATTATTATCTTAAAATTAATGACTAAGGACTCTTGAAGAATATATTAACTCTGGTGATAGTGCACATATGTATTCATTACAATAACAAGCTTTTCAGTAAAGCGGTTTTGAACATTTAAATCACTCTCCTGCAAAATTCATTCTTAGTGACATCCATCATTTCTGCAGTGGACTCTCTATTTATTAAGTGCTTTTTTTATAATCTGATGATTCCAGCTCACCCCAAGAAATAAGTTTTCCACACAATAATACACACTTTGCAGAGTTGATTTTCACTCCAAAGAACAAAATACTGCAAAACTTCAGAAGCCATTATGTACAAGCTTTTTATAAAGGAAAATAAAAGTAATATGTCATCTACAAAAATGAACTATAATACGATGTGCAAATTCGCAGTCACAATCATAACTTCACAGCATTAAATATATTTTTTATGCCATGGATGCATTATCGGTACCAAATTGTAATGACCGCAGTTTCCACTGATGACAAATCAACAGTTTACATGGATGCAGTTTTCCTGTCACTGACCTCTTAAGTAATCCACTAGAATGATGGTACTGTCACTAGTATAAATAGCATGAAAAATCTTATGCACAGTGCACATATCAAAATTCAGTGACATCTATGGCAGTTTAATTTAATTCATGGCTGACTGAGGAACTTACATAAAGGGAAGGAACCGAGGATATAATTTTGGTTCTCGGTTACAGTTCTCAAGGCTAAAAAGCGATGGAACCAAGAACTGGAACCAACCCATCCCTAAAATGTTTAATTTAGTCTAAAAACATGTGTCACATAGATACCTCAAAAGAATTTCAACAACTTCCCCCCCCTTGTACAAACAAACGGGATAGCAAAGAGTCATATCACTTTCTTCCCCGCCAATATGGCACCGTCTATTGACTCCCTCTCTTAAACTTGGTTGGTTATTTTACTGTTGCCGGGTAGAGTTCCATTCAAGCAAACATCGAAAGAAAAGCAATGATCACATGAGCAGCTAGAAGAGAGGAAGTAGTGAACTGAACGGGAAACAAGGATGCATAATCAAAAGTAAAATGGAGATATGACAACAAAATAGCAAGTGGATTATACACTTAACAGTCGTGCTACAACATTCAACATTGTTTACATTTCAAATAAGAACAAGTAAAGGCTGCAGTTATTAGAAATAAAAGTACTAACAATTACACTGTGGGATCAGATTTAAGGACACCAACTTAAAAATAATACAGGCAGCTGTAATGTGTGTGTTGTTTATAAATATGTTAGGTTATTGACATGCATAGGTTGGCGCAACTGGTCAGGTGTGTCTATGTTGTTGTTAGTACGGATGTCGGTGGCACGGAGTACTGTATGTTGAGTATGGACAGTAAATACAGTACATTCGGTAGTGGTGATAACCACAGATGGGTAAACGTGTGAGATAAGTAACATTGGCGATGAGCGGATATGAATTCATGGTATTTGATAGGCGTCAGCTTCGGATCAGTCTCGTGATGAGCATGAAGTGAAGTTCATAACCTCAACGGCCAGTACTAGTATACAGAATGGCGTTGTTTAGTTCATTTGACAAATTCCTCCTGGGGAGGGATTCGTGGAAGACGTACGCTGAACGACTACATTACTACTTCGTGGCCAACAAGATACAGGATGCGGAAGAGAAGAAAGCAATATTCTTTACAGTGTGTAGCATCAACCTTTATAGTTTGGTTGCATCGTTAGTAGCGCCTAAAGCCATGGGTAAGGTGACCATCGATGCATTTTGTGCAGACTCCAAGTGGGATTGTGGAGACGTTCAAATTCCACAAGCATGACCAGCAAGAGGGGGAAACTCTTTCCGCATATGTGGCCGAACTACGATGGCTATCCACGCACTGTAAATTTTCAGATCTGGAGCGCATGTTGCGTGATCAGTTAGTGTGTGGCGTAAGCGATAAGGCAGTACAACATACCATGCTTTCAAAGAACAAACTGACCTTTAAGGAGGCCGTGGATCAGGCCACGGCAGCGGAAACAGCAACCCATAATGTAAATGACCTGAGGAGTTAAGTGAGTGACTTGGTGGGAACTGTAGCAGTGCATGACGTGGTGGCGCCTGTGGTAGATATGACCATGCAGAAGCGTGCATTAGGAGACAGGCCAAGCAAGGGGACGTCAGATGACCAAATGAGAAATGGGCAACAAGAATGCTGGCGATGCAATGGATTGCATAGCCCCCAAAATTGTCGTCATCAAGTTACCATATGTAATTTCTGTTCTAAGCTTGGCCATCTGGAACAAGCATCCATATCAAAGAGAAACTGGAAAAGCAAAGGATCCCCCGGGAACACCGCCGATAACAAAAGAACTGCAAATTACAGCATGGAGGAAAAAATGTACGCTTCCGATGAAGACTCTACATTGTACAACTTAGGCCTGTACAAAATGCATGTAGAACCACCAAGAGGCCACCCACCATTCCAGGTGAAAGTATGGTTAGATGGCAAGGAGCTGGATATGGATGAAGATACAGGGGCAGACCATACAATTGTTAGTAATGGGACATACAGAGAACTGTGGCCAGGACAACCAGCACTACAGGAAGCAAGGTTGGTTTTGCACACCTGGTCTCAAACGTTACTAACGATGGTCAGGTCATTAATGATGCAAGTTCGCACCAAAACTGCCGCAGATCAGTTAACCTTGACGCCGTCAGGTGAGAGACAAGATAAACGAAGACACTAATTACTTGCTGGTTGATGGGCATCAGCGGTGTTTCCCAGACACCGCACTTAGAGACTCAAAGTTTTTAGGGATACTGTGGGTTCTGTGTGTCCATCTCACCCGAGCGTCTTTAAAAACACTTTTGCATAAAAAAAAAAAAAATAAAAAAAAAATAAAAAAAAAAACCCCCACACCACCACACACTGTATGCTGTATGAGTAGGAGTTTGATGCGTTCTGATGCTACAGATAAACATATTTTGTACACTGAGAATTGCTTTTATTGTTCCACTTATTACACATTGTGCCAAAAGAAATTACGATTAATCTCGGGCGTGACTAGCTAACTCCGGTGGGTGATTCCCCCAGGTTTTGATTTAACTAGCGCATTTGGTGATGGATGATTCCTCCGTGGAGTGTGAAAGCACAATCTCCACAGGGCCTACAGCCACTGTGATGGACTGCAGGTTTGCCCCGGAGATGGGACACTATGAACATGAACACTAACACGTGTGATTACCTACGTCAATAATGGATACTTGTCAGGACGTGCCTAATAACTATGTGATGTGTTACTATGGTCTATACACTTGCAGGCTGGGATGAAACTAATGTCACCATTTAAATTACAAATATCAATTACAAAGCATGGGAGATTACACAAATAGGCACAATAAACACGCAGGTGCGTGAAAGCATTCTTAAATGATGTGGATGCCGCTGGATGAAGTTCTTAACGGGCCACGTGATGCAGGTGAAATTGCAATGTTTTCTATAGAAATCATGGAAATCCTGCCGGACAAAATTACGGTACTCTTCAGAAAATTATTCTGGTTGTATTTCAAGTGTACAAACGTGTCTGGGCTGAAAATCCAACATGTGCAAAGACAGCGTGGTCGGCTACAACAGCATCAATCATGGTAAAATTACAAGAACCCTTAAATGAAACAATACATAAACCCTGAGAAAATTATGGCACACAAGAAATTACAAACGAGAACACTTAAAGCACATGGATGGCACAGATACAGACTTGGCGGCTGTTAACCACGTGGTTGCAAATGATGTGGCCGTAAAACAATTTAAGAAGACAAAATCCTAAAAATACATACATACAAATTTACCCTTAATATTGCTCTTAGCAATGAAGCAGAAATTACAATGCAAAAGCCTTTCACATAGGCGTATGGCACCTGATTCAAAGTTGCGCAGACCGCATGGCCTATCTGACATCTTTCCTCCCTCCCTCAATTTAAGTTTCAAAAACCCAAAAGGGCACAAAATATTTATTTAAGCAGAAGCATTATGCTGGAGATGTCTGGTAAAACCTACGCAAAGCAAAGGTCAACCAGTATACTTCATGAAGATTATTGAAACCTAACTCAGTGGAAAATATGAAGTGTGTACATGACAGCGTTTTACCTCGCCATCTCTCCTAGGATGACTGCCCCGAGGCAGGTGTTGTGCAGACCTACCATGGCTGCCAACAGGGTTCACACAAGTGGAAGTGTTATGTATGCCGTGTGAAAATGTTATTACGTGAAAAGAAGTGGCACTTAAATTATTATTAATATAAAATTATTAAAGCAATTTTAAATCAGAAATAACATTATCAAGGAATTGTCCTTGGAAGGACAGCTCTTCTGCGCAGTGCGCACTTTAAATTTCAAAAGCCAACATGGCACAATATTATGAAAACAACATTTTTATACACATTTTACCCTGAAAGAAAGACATGTTACACTGGCACAAATTTAACCCAGCAAAATAGAAACACATTGCACTGAAATAGTTTCCCGTTGGGAAAGTCCATTATCGTGGCGACTGAGCGCATGTGCTACCCACGTGTCAGTAAGGGCGGCAAGTGCTGTCATGACCTATCTGGTGCCGACTCTTAGCCGGCGTCAACCTTGCTGGTAGTGGAGGGGAACGGTTCAAGTCTGTTAGTACGTTGCTGGCTGAAACTCTTGGGCATTACAGTGGAAGGGAACCACTCGCTACAACATGGCAAAGCTACACAAATGGTAAACCAATATCCACAGGTCTTTGCAAACGCAGAACTGGGACAGTACAAGGGACCATTGATGACCATCGAGCTCCAGCTGGATGCCAAGCCAAAATTTCGGAAGAACCAGATGGTAGCATTTGCATTGGCAGAGCGAGTGAGTGAGGAAATCAATAGGTTGGTGAAGCGAGGGGTTTATGTACCTGTGGCTCATTCACAAAGGGTTACCCCTATCGTACCAGTCCGTAAGGCAGATGGATCAGTGGGACAGTGGCAATTATAAGGTCACAGTGAACACAGTGTGTAACAAAAACATCTACCGATTGCCAACCATTAAAGAGGCATTTTCAAACTTGGCTGGAGGGATGGTGTTTACAGAATTAGACTTGGAAGAAGTGTATCTACAAGTGACGGTGGATGAGGCTATGTTGGAGATATTAACAGTGAACACCACGAAAGGGTCATTTCGAGTGAAACGACTGCCCTTCTGCATAAGTAATGCTCCAGCTGTTTTCCAGCGGCTTATGGTGACCTTGTTGGCTGGCATACCAGGGGTGGTGGTGATGTTGGGCGACATTTTGATTACCGGTGTAAACAAAGACGAGCATTGGCCACCAGGTGCTCGAAAGAATTGATGATGCAGGGTTATGGCTGAAAAAAGATAAGTGTGTGTTCACAGCCATAGTGGTGAAGTTTTTGGGATACCAGGTGGATAGCTCGGAGATGCATCCAACAGCAGAAAAAGCAAAAGCCATCCATGAAGCACCTGCACCAACTAACAAGAAGGAACTACAGTCATTCTTAGGGCTCTTGAATTTCTATGACAGGTTTCTTCGCAACAAGGCAAGTATCGTAGTACCATTACATAAGTTACTAGACCACAGAAAAGAATGGGAATGGTTAAAAGTGCACGATGCAGCATTTCAGGCAGCTAAAGAACTTTTACAATTAGATGCAGTGTTAACGCATTATGATTCATCAAAACCTATTGTACTGACCTGTGATGCCTCTGAGTATGGGTTAGGGGCTTTTGGGTCCCGGACACTCGACAAGCAGGAAAGGAACTACACCCAAATCGACAAAGAGGTTTTGGCAATTATGTTTGGGGTTACCAAATTTAGACAGTACTTGATTGCACGGCCATTAATCATAATTACAGATTGCAAAACGCTTCTGTGGTTGTTGGACCCAACAAAGCAGACCCCTGATATCCTGTCACCACGATTATTTCACTGGAGTCTATGACTCTCCACGTACAATTTCCATCTGTTGCATCAATCAGGCACAGAAATAGGACATGCTAATGCTGTTTAGGATACTTTGTGGCTAGTAGGTTGCTGATGGCTGCAACTGTATTTTCTTGTTTTTTTTAAATTTTATTTGGTAAGGTTGGTGATGTTGTAACAAGATGGCTGATGTGTAATAAAGATTGTGATTGTGATGATTTTCAATCCGGTGATATTCATGTTACTTTGTGCAATCCATCGCACATTATAAACATTTTTGGTCCTTCAGGCTGGATTCAGATGTAAGCAACCAGACTCGTGTTTTTACCATGAAACTAAATCAAACTGTTGCATAACCGTTCAGTGCACGTGCATATAAAAATTTGCCATGGTGCACCAAACTACTGAGCTACAATTAATTGTGTTTGATTACCTTATAGCTAAAGTAGAACAAGCAAACGAGTTGTTAAATGCATCGGTGCGAGATGCGGAGAAACTTGAAGAGTTCGTGGTGGCTTTTGACGAAGTAGTGGAAAAACGAGATGAGTTATTAGCCAACTATTTTGCCTTGTGTCCTGTCCCGCAAAAATCTTAATTGAGACCTCTAAACGAGATTAAGGATGCGTTTGCGAACTTTGAAAAGGTTTTCCTGCTTTTGCCTGTCCAGTATAATAGATGTACTATAAAAATACCCGACATAACCTGTCGAGGTCCAGTTTATCGGTACGCGTGCAGCGCTGCCACCTCTAACGCTTCCAGAGTTTTCGGGCAACTGTGCCGAGTGGGTAGCATTCACAGAGCTCTTCAAATCCATGGTGCATCAAGATATATCACTTTCTGATGTTCAGAAACTACATTACCTGATTGGATGTCTAAAGGGTGAACCAAAGGAAACTGTAAGTAATCTACCGATCACTAACGAGAACTACGGTGTTGTCTGGTAATTGCTGGAGCAGCGGTACAAAAACTTGCGTGTTACTGCTACACTGCATGTTCAAAAAATATTGCACCTTCTGAAAGTGTGTACTAATTCTCCAGAATTTTTGTCACGTTTTATTAGTGTAGTGCATGAAAACTTAAATGCTCTGCGTGCTGAAAACTTTTCAGTTTCTGAATGGAAATTTTTTGCTCTTGAACATTATTCTTGAAAAGATAGATTCTTCTCTTCGCCAAGAGTTTGAATTATACATAGACCAGAACCTGCCAACTTGTGACCATTTGTTGACGTTCCTACAATGATATGCTGTGGCGAATGAAAATGTTCAAATGGTAACCAACCTTAATGCTTCAGGCAACAGCAGTACATTTGTAAAGAATAAGTTTTCAACACCCAGTATGATGGGCAATTCAAAACAAGGTCATAGTACAAGAACTTTACGTGTTGCAGTAGAAAATGATACAGTATGTAAGGAGAAACATCCATTGAAAAAATGTGAGCAGTTCTTGACAAAATCTATTGCGGATAGAGTCAAGTTTGAGAAAGAGCAGTCCATGTGTTTCAATTCTTTAAAACCCAATCACAGTGTACAAAAATGCATGTCTAAATTTACATGCAGACAATGTCAAAAGAGGCACCACTTGTTGCTCCACTTTTCTCATGGCTCATCACGTAGTCAGAGTAAAGATACAGAAAATGCAAAACCTGATGGTTCGTCTCATGAGAGTGCTATGACCAAGGTTCAAACATTACGTTTGTCTAATGAGACTGAAATGACAATTACAATTTTGCTCTTGACAGCTCTGGTCCAAGTGAGAGATAGTAGTGGACATTAAGAGTCTTGCTGGATAGTGCATCACACGTCTCTTTCATAACTGATAGATGTGTCCAGCGCTTAGGCCTACATCGCCACCGTGTACAAGTAGACTTAGTTGGGGTTGGGCAAACTCCTGTGTCAGGGTCAAGAAGATTTCTTTACTGTTGTGTTAAACCTATTGACTCTCAGGACATATATTTTGGCGTTAGATCTACAATCTTGAAGGAGATCATTCATCCCATGTCTACGTCAAGGGTTGCTCACAGTACCGTAAGTCATTTGAAGGATTTGAAGATAGCGGATTCAAGCTTCAATGTTCCTGGGCCTATTAACATCTTGTTGGCAGCCGCCATAGTGAGTGATGCAATGAGTGGCAGGAAAATTGTAGGTAAACCCAATGCTTTTCACACCATGTTTGGCTGGATTCTGAGTGGCAGGGTGGTGTGTGAATCAGCTAGGAGTCTATCTGTGTCATTTTTGATGGGAGACAAAAGTCTGGATCTACAACAATTCTGGGAAGTCGAAGAGGTGCCGACAACAAAGATGTTGTCAACTGATGAGGAAAAATGTGAAGAGCACTATAATGAAATACACACACGAGACATGGATGGTAGATATGTGCTGCGACTGCCGTTCAAACAAAATCAGCCTGAGTTAGGAGAGTCGCTACAACAGGCATGTTTAAGGTATAAACATTTGGAGAAGAAATTCAGTAAGTCACAGGAGCTCGCAACCACAAACCATCAATTTCTCAAGGAATATGAAGAACTGAGCCACACATGACACATATCTCAGTTGCTTGGCCCTCTGGTGGCAAGCCAAGTAACAATTGTTTGGGTGCATCCGAGATCTCAGAGGTAGCATATGTTATTCCTCAACATGCTATAATTAAAGAGGGTAGTTCAACCACTAAGGTGCGAGTTGTTTTCGATGGCTCAACAACTTCAAATGGTGTCATATTAAATGATGTGCTCCACACTGGGCAGAAATTGCAGGATATATGTGAACTTCTGAACACTACGTGTTGTCTGTACTGCTGACAAATGCAAGATTTATAGACAATATATGGATACATTCTGATGACTGCAAATATCAGTGTATTCTGCGGCGACCTTCAGCTGAAGAAGATGTGCAGCTATATAGACTCAACACTGTTACGTATGGATTCGCATCATCTCCTTATAAAGCACTGAGAACATTACGGCAGTTAGCTACTGATAAAGCTAAAAACTTTCTGCAGGCAGCTCAAGTACTCTTGCGAGACGTGTTTGTTGATGACGTGGTTACGGGGGCTCACTCGTTGGAAGAAGCAATCAAATTGAAATCTGAACGTGTGTCACTACTTCAAAGAGGAAGATTTGAGCTTCGAAAGTGGTCCTCCAGCAGCACCACTCTAATTGAGGATGTGCCTACATCACAGTGAGACGTTTTGAAGAGCCTTGATCAAGAGACCAGTCCGGCTATCAAAGTGCTTGGTGTATACTGGTATCCAGAGACTGATGATTTCACATACCACGTCAATGTACCCCAATTGTCAATAACCAAACGGCGTATCTTTTCAACTATTGCCCGTTTTTATGACCCACATGGGTTGTTGTTTGGAGAAAAATCCAGCTGCAGACACTGTGGACGATGGGGTTAGAGTGAGATCAACCTGTTCCTGTAGATAATGCTCAGCAGTGGCTACATTTCAAGAAGACACAGGGTGTTCTGGCCAAGGTGAGATTCCCACGTCACATTGAGTGGACTAGTACCTGCAGTATTGAAATTCATGGGTTCTGCGATGCTTCCGAGAAGGCGTATGCTGATGTGATTTATGCTCACATTGTCAACAACATTGGAGTCATTTCAACTTGCCTGATCACAGCAAAATCAAAGGTGGCTCCACTGAAGGCACTTTCAATTCCGAGGCTTGAGTTGTCGGGTGCCTTGCTTCTCTCAAGATTGTGGCAATGGGTGAGATAAATGTTCAGCGAAAGGGCTCAACCCTTCAGTGTGTACATGTGGTCAGATTCTTCCACTGTCCTGTTTTGGCTCCGGTCATCCCCATGCAGGTTCAAGACCTTTGTTGCTGATCGAGTAGCTGAAATTCAGCAAATTGTGCCACCTAGGTCATAGCGTTATGTCCCATCAAGCTGTAACCGAGCAGACCTCGCATCGCGTGGTGTGTTTCCTGACGAGCTGGTGAACAGTCTTGTGTAGTTCCATGGACCTGAATGGTTGAAGGATTCTGAAGACATGTGGCCGGTGAATAAGTTCCAGATGCCCAATCTGAAAGATATGCCTGAATGTAAACCTCAGAGAGCACAAGCTCTAGCAGTCCAAGAAAGTGATGGTACCCTGTGGACATTGTTAGAAGGCTTTTTATCACTCTCAAGACTCAAGAGGGTAACAACATGGATGTTTAGAGTGGAAACTGCATTTATGAAACAACCTCACTGTGAATTGGCGTGGTTGAGTGCTGAAGAATTAAAGGCAGCATTGAAGTTCTGGGTTCAAGTGGTGCAACACAACCTGGAGGACTTAAAGTTGCTCCGTAATAAAGAGTGCTCCAGAAAGCTAAGGAAATTGCATCCTTTCCTTGATCCTCTGGGTGTCATCAGGTTGGGCGGCCGCTTGCAGCACTCAGCATTGCCAGAAGAGAGTAGACACCCAATACTTCTTCCAGGAAAATGTCATCTATCCATGTTAATTGTGAAACATTACCATGCACCGGATGGTATCTCTTGCTCTAGGTATCCAAAATCTCTCCTGAGGAATCATCTGCATAGGATGTCTAGTGACATACTGATTTGAAATTCCCTGACATTTCCAGGTTTTCCAGTGAAGATTAAAAATTTTCCAGACTTATTTTTAAATTATTTAGGCATGGGAAAAATATTTTGCAGGTAAACATACATTAGTTAATGCTGTCAGAACCAAACCTGCAATAGGATTCAATGCAATAGATAAAGTTAGCTTGCAAAAATATTGGATAGATCAACATATTTTGACAGTTACAAAAAACTATTCATTATGACGTGTGCCACTCTCATGTATTATACAACAGCGATTACGACTCATCTGACTCAAATATATCTACTTCACCCGAGTGAGAGACACAAACCCACCAACATATTACACGGACATCTTGGATCGCTACGACCTTAGAAGGCGATACCAAATTCATGAGAAATAAGGTTGCATAAGTCAGCAGCCACCCCCCCCCCCGCACAGAGAGGCAACAAGCTGTCAACTGCCTCGGGGAAAAACCGAGTGCGCCGATTATGCATGAAGCTAAGCGGCTGGGCAGTGGGTAGCTACCCCCACCCCGGCTTCGCACAAGAGGGATACTATGAGGCAATGTCACACCTTCCACTGTGGCCCGGTGCTGCACCTGTCCTTTGGACTATAAAAGTCAGTGCACGACCGGGCTCATGAGTCAGTCACTCCTTCAGGAGTCAGTCAGGAGTTATTTGATATTCATTCCTTCGGGAATCATTCTTCCTAGGATTCATCCCCGTCCTGTAACAGTCTTCAGCAGCCACCAGAGGCTGCTACCTTGGACGTCAGAGTTATTCTTCCTTGTTCAGTAGCTTGCTCCTTCACTTTGTGGGATGGGGCCATCGACTACTGAACACTCTTCAGCAGCCACCAGAGGCTTCTCCCATTGCCGTCACCAGAAGATTCTTCTGCAGCCAGCAGTTACCAGAGACTTCACTGTCAACTACCATCAGCTACCAGAAGCTACCATTGTCAACAACGACCATGTCTACCAGAAGCTACTTCTTCTTCACACCACACTTTCCACTGCTGTTCCTACTGCATCAGCAGCCACCTATTCTTGCTAGTAGGGGGAACTACACCCACTGCTATTAGAGTAGTGGTCCCCTTATTATCTGCTTGTCTCTTCTAGACTTCCCTTGAGATAGTTAACTGCGACTCAGTTGTTTTCATAGCCATCAACACCACTAATCATCTTGGGTACCTAGGAGCAGGTCGCCTACACCTGTACAGCATAGATTACCTCCATACTCACATTCACTTGGTTACGAGATAGCACGTGTCACTGTGTTTATTACATTCTTAATAAATACGGACTTGTTCCTCACCAAGGGTATTTATTCTAGAGGTAATTTACACTGACCAATAGGAATCATACTTGCTTTGCTCTGTCAACCGAGACCAGGACTGAGTATACTAGTATGACTTAGAGCAGGTCTGCGGATCCCCATCAGGAATCCACACGTCTAAACACGCACCATTCAGCAGCCACCTGTTCTAGACCGCTGGGGATAGAACAGTAGAACCACCACCACTAGCAAATCATCCAACCAGGGAGAGAGAGTACTTTTGAGTTGTATACTAACCGGAGCATATGGGGGCTGGCGGAGGTATTTGCTTGAAAGCTATGGCCTGGCCCTGGTTGCAAAAGACACCCAGTAGTGGCAGAAAGGCGGCTCATACCGCTCAACGCTCCTAGTTTGTCCGCCAGTGGTGAGGGGGGTTCTGGAGTACCAAGCTCATGCTGGCAGCCACTGCTAGAAGTACATTAAGATAGGGCACTGTTTTGTGTTAATGGCACACAGTAACTATCATTAAGTGGTAATCCAACTTCTATGCCTTTTAAGGTAAGGCATGACCAACGGAGGGAGGAGCAAAGGACAGCATGTATCAACGTCAAACAATTCTGTGTACTAGCCCCTCGTACTCTTAGTCGGCAAACTGACCAGGACAGCTCTAACCTAAACCGTCTGTTAGAGAGGCCTACCTCTCCTGTGTACTCATACATCAAGCCCTACCTCACGTGCGTATTCCAAGGTAATACCATCCTGTTGTACAAGGGTTAATATACGGTACCAAGGTAAGGTATGGGGTAGCAAATACCAGGATCTGGAACCCGGAGTCAGCAGCTTGGAATAGACGGTACCATGTTGGCCAGTACAGTATCAATGTCCTGCAGTCTACTGCTAGCGCCACCAGTTCCAGCCAGCCGATACCAGCTACAACCTCTTTGGCCGGAGCTTCATTGAGTAAGCCAGGTATCACCAACAGAACCTGCCAACCGATTATATCGTTAACTATTCCTACTGGGGGAATCTTTGCACCAAAGCCATCTTCACGAAAGCTGGTCGCCATACCGATAGTAAATAATTTTGTTCCCTGTCGCCAACCGACGTTCCCAGCGAGAGTGGCTGCACGTAAATGTAAGTTAAACCAGTAATACCTGTTCACCTGCATGTTTGGTCTCATGCAAATCAAAACCACTGTGACTGTGCACACTGCTAGATAACCTGGCACGCATCAACTATGTACTCCAAAATATAAGAACACCTGTTTACTGTATGTTCAGTAACACTGAAATACTGGTAGCTGTCCAACGAAACTTCATGCATGTTCTGCTGAAGTAGCAGGAGGTAAATCCTATTACTTTGATGCCATCGGGTGAGACACAAAACGAACGATGACACAAATACTTATTGGTAATTTGGGCGCCAGCGGCGCTTCCCAATCACCGCACTATTGAGACTTCTGTGTCCATCTCACCCGTGCGTACTTACAAACATGTTGGCAATACTAGACTTTTAATAAAATCACTGAAATAAACAATTGATAAAACATATGTGGTTAGGACACTGTCACTACTGAATAAAAAATTAAGTTCACTGTAGACATGTTTTTATCGATATTGTTTATACACATCAACGTGCCAATGAAATGGTTATCTCAGTTATGACTAGTCAGTTCCACTTGGATGCTCCTCAGTCCATAATTAACCTAGTGCACGCCTAAATGGATGACCTCACCGAGGTGCGTGAAAGCACAGCCTCCACAAGGGAAGAGGGCCGACAGCTGCTAGGGTGGACTGATGGTTTTTCCCTGAAGACAGGACACGGTGAATTACAAATGAAAACCCTTAATACACATTAACGCGCGTGATTACTCGGCATCACTAACGCAAACTTGTCGGGACTCACCCTCCAGCACGTGGTTAGTGTGGTGACGGCCCATACACAGAGCCAGCTAGGACGGGAATAATTGCAACGTTCACTAATTACACAATTACATAGACTCTTGAATGATACATGAAATAAGATGGGACTCGAGATAAATATTCACAATAAACACAAACATGTGTGAAAACAAGTTTAGGTGGCGCGAATGCTGCTGGATACAGTTCGTAGCGGACCACGTGGTGCAGGTGAAATTGCAATATTTCTGGGTGGAAACTGCAAACTAAATTCAGATAAAAAATATTTGTGTTGAGCAAGTGATTCTCTTCACGATTAGAGTTGTTACAGGCTTGTAACATGTCTCATGGTGGTGAAATCAAACATTACTGTGATCGTGTGGTCAAGTACAAAAAGCATTAATTTATGTCAAAAATACATTGAACCCTGAATAAAACCGACATAGAATCCTGAAATAAAGGATTGCACATATGATGTTATACAAATAAGCTCTTAAAACGCAATGATGGCGTATACAAAGACTTGGCTTCAGTTGGCCACGTGGTTACACGTGATGTTGCCGTAAAATATTCAAACAAAAATTACCCTCAAATACATAAATAAAAATAAAGCTCTTAAAATTGCGTGTAGCAATAATGCAGATGTTATACTGAAATGCCATAAACATAGGCAGATGGCGTCTGATTCAAAATGCGTGGGTAGCGTGACCTCTCCGACATTTTTCTCCCCCTTCTGCACGATTAAGTTAAAAATACCACAAGGGCGTAAGAATTAGTAAAGCGGAAGCATAATGCTGGGGAAAATGTCTGGTAAAAACGTACGCAAGCAAAGATTAACCGGTAAAATAAATGCACTGTGGAAACCTACATCAGTGACCAAAAGTTGTAGTGCGCATGTGACAGTGTCTTACCTCGCCAGCTCTCCTTGACAGACTGTCCAGATACAAGAGTCACACGGACCTATCATGGCAGCCTACATGGTTCACATAAGCGGAAGTGCTATGAACGCAGAGTGAAATATTTTATTGAGAATAAAATGGCACAAACTAAATTAGATATCGTTTTACATTTCTGTAATTATGATACGGATTTCAATATTATTTTAATGTCCCTTTGTGATGGCGTTGATGCCAGAATATTAAGTGTTCTTAATCTCAGCGCTGCAGGCACTTTGAATATTCATTACCAAACAATTAAAATTAGTACAAACACTTAAAAAATATTGCAAGACATATTAAACACTGTACAGACGATATAACACATTTTACCTTGAAATTAACATTTATAGGAAAGTTCAAATTATCGGCCTCTTTGCGCACGTGCGGAACACGTGAGACGTGAGTGCCATCATGGGCTCTAACGCCGCTGGCTGTTGGCCGGCGTCAACTTAAAATTTACAATCCTGTATAATATATAATAAAATTACCTTACAAAATGCATGAGCACTCTTTGTAAGAATTAAATAAGTTTGAAATATTTTGGCCTATGCATACAATGAAGTTTATTTTAATTATTGTAGTACACATCAAAATTGTTTATATAATGAAACGCAGGGTAAATAAATAAGAATTATGTCAGATATTAGGATATAATCAATATTACTGGAAAACAAAGATCACAACCTATCATCGTACTAATTATTGAGGACTTCTATTTTCAAGGAGAGCACTTTCCTTTTATGTATCTTCCAAAACTTTTTTCTTTTTTGTTTGAAACTCATCTGGTTCAGCTGCTACTTTACATATTATGATGACAGCTAGCTCCTTTTCTTGGGCCACCTTACTATAGTTAATGTTTAAGTTAATGGCAAGAAATATCAATCAAATTTTTGCCATCGAGCAAAAAAATGTTTTGATTACCACCAAATATTTTAACACTGAATATGAAATCATCTATTGGTTAGGTTAATACGAGATCTACAGCAGAACAATATAAAATAAAATAATTGTACAAAAACTCAAGACAATCAAGCTACTATTAACATTGAATTAATTCCAGGATTTACTTAAACTGTACGTATTTGTAAACATGAAATTATTACATAACTAGTACAGTTTCTACACCCAAATTTAAACCCCACAAAATAATTAATTACATGAGGTAATATTTAATGAAATATGACAATAATGCCCGCTCATTTGGGAAATTATATAACAATGGTTCAATTCTAGGTAGCAGCCTACCAACGTTTAAAAAAATCCCAATACAAACATTCATATAATACGTGATTATGATTCACAAAACATAATACAAATTGAAAATTGAAATTTGCAAGTGGATTGCAGTTCAAAAAGCAGCACACGTGTAAATAAAACCACATAATATAACTGTTACCAAATACACACGTTTTGTAGCCACACATCTAGACAAGGACACTTGTAAAAATATGTTCCCTAACCTATCTTCTGGCTCATTAGGCAAACAATTTGCATTTTAATGTCAACGCACGTATTGAACTAATGCATGTCACACTGATGAGCAACGTGACTGCGCACACTATGGGCTGACTTTTCCCCATCAGCGAGCACTGAGAGCCTCCATGCACAAGTCCTAAGCAGGCTACATGATTTCAAGTGGCTACAGGATTGATCCATGAGCTGGACAATTACAGACACAGATGATAATTAATGCAAATAATTATTTAAATTGTACTGCCCACCCAAACTTCGACATGCGGACGTGTCACCCTCTCAACAGAAATTGTTTGTTTTACCAAACGAGCAACGGACAAGCCCACAGCCGAGAAGGAAATTATAAGAGTCACCACTGGATCGCAGCACCCTTGCGTCCAGTGATGCCACCGCAGTAGAGCCTCGAGCAGAGCTAGTAAACCTGTCATCAGCCTCAACCCAGGGTGATAAGGAATGTGTGCTGCCGCCCGCTACCCTGAGATAATCAGCCCCTGGTATACGCCTACACTTGTCCACAGCCTCATTCCAACTCTCGCTTGCCATTTTTTCCCATCAGTGCCTCGGGAGTGTCTGGACAAGACATTTCCAGCAGGACTCGACATCTGCAGCAAAAGGAGAAGAGTGCAAACAGTAACTAGATCTATTATAGAGCATCTTTTGAGGTGTATTTCTTTTACAGTATTAACGTTGTATTATCCACAAAGATTCAGATGACTAAGAAATAAGGTGGGCTACCTAGCAGAAATCGACGTAAAGCGCGACTAGCCCTACAGCGCAAATTATTGCAGCCTAATATCTTCATGTTAATGGACTTCACTCACGATGTTGCACCCCCATCCCCATTACCTCAAGTCACAGTTCCAACACAGCATCCCATTTCGCCGATTACTGTATGTGAACATGAATCGGAACTAGACTCTCAACTTGGTATCTGTTGGCTATGGTCCGACGAGTACGTGAGCTACTACCACCTGACTACACCCGTACCTGTATCAACACTGCCTACCTCTAACACGGTTATCGACATCAAGTCACCCACTACATGTACAATTAGTATGGCAGCAGGGAAGGTGATCAAAATTGCTTGACCTCCCAAAACCACCCCTAAAGTCTGGATAGCTCTTCCCCCCACCCCAATTTAACTTCATTCCCAGTCGTAACCCTACTAGACCAGTTTCTTTTGGATGCCAGGGTAGTGAACGAGAATCTGAGTTAAACGAATCCGACGGAGCACGATCAACATCCATTGCATTACCATATTTGCCACCATACATGGCAACCTAATAATTTCTTAGTTAATTTGGACAGCTGTCATCCCGCTTATTGGCAATCATCAAGATGAGTAAGCTTGCACTCCTGGATGGGAGACGTTTGCAATCCGACTCACCTTGGGGTTTGATTCCCCTCCCTCTTGCACTAGGCTGTACCAAAATAACAGAAAAAAATATAAGAAGGGAGTGCATCAACTAGTGCCCAACGTTGGGCGTACGTCTCCATGCAGTTTAGCCTTTGGAGCTAGGATCATACCATAAAACCACCCCCCTCCATCACCTTTTTTTTTTTTTTTTCACTAAGCCTCCTTACAGAGGAGCACATTACTCGACTTCATGGATTCGAAGTAAACATCCAATGGCACTCAACCTCAATACCATAGTGAAGAACTCTAAGGAGAGTTTACTGGACACTCAGATAGAATTAGCAGAGGCTAATACCGAAGGGACTCAAAATGCTCAGCATCCCGTGCTGACGTGCAATGGAACAGGAATACATGTTATCCTGTGTACATATTATCAAAGACAATACCATTACACCTGTCTTTGATGGGAAGAGACACCACGATTAACTGATGGCCTAGAGTATAGGTGTCAAACGTGTAGGAAGGCCCAGGTGCAGGTATGCTAACAGCCTGAGTACAAAGGTAGAGGGTACCAGATGGTACATTGCATTCTCTGTAACCAAGAATACCACCATTGCTGCATTGGATGGGCAGACAAATGCAATAGGAACCCGGGACAAATATACCAATGCGAGATGTGCAGACGTGACACACCCATTGACCTACAAACCCGGTATCACAAACTAGTGCGGTGACTTCCGGATTACCCACGGAACTGATGTTGCCCGAGTTCCATGGCAAGCCCTACGAATACCCTGAGATCTTCGTTAAAGAATGCAAGGAATAAGTGAGGGAACACCTCATTCCAGTGAAACAATGGGTGAGCAGAGCACGCCTCCAACTGAGCAGTTCCGCTTGAAAATGGTGGGGCAAGTATGGGGAATTCGTCGAGAGATAGCCCAAGTTTCGAACCCAGCTCACTATGCGTTTCACCGGAATCAAGACCCTGTCTAGCTTAATTATAGATTTTCATTCCAGTGACGAGGAAGTGAAACTATTCACATGCCAGAAAGAGCGAGTGCACAAAAACATCTACTCGGAATAAAGTGAAGGACAGAGGGTCCGAAGAATAGCTCGCACCCTCTGCCCTCATTTAGAAATCTCCTACTACTCCCATAGCCGCAGACCGACGAAGAGTTGGCAGGCAGGGCATGAGAAATTGAAGTGAATAATTGCCCCCTGTCTGGAAAAGCTCAGGTGTCACGTGCCATCAAGGACGCCCATCCCACCCACTCCCCCAGACCTACGCCAGGGCGTAACACGACCTTCTCACTACCAACCGCCCCTTTACCCCGCTGCTGGCGTTGCCCAGGCTGGCACTTAAACAGAGACTATCTGACGCCGCAAACATGTAGGGGTGTGCGAATATTCGAAAATGTGGAGATTCAAGCAAATAAATATTCAATTTGATTCATATTGAAAACAAAACTAAGTATCAAAGTTTTCAAATTTATAATTTTTTTCAACTACCGTGTACAGTCACAGAGGAAAGAAATTGCATTTTCCTAAACGCAACTTAGTGGCTGGTAATATTATGCTATTCTTAGCACTCATAAGATAGGTCATAAAACTATGAAGACATTAAGATAAGGATGCCATCAACATGCTTTCAACAACAAAATGTAAACAAATTGTAAGTTCCGGATGTAGACACATCACATGTGGCAAATAATTACCAAGAAATTATGTTTTAACAGTACTACATGCATTAATTTTAATTAAAAGACAAAATTAACCACATAAAGTTCAACTATGGCAGCAACACTATAGTGCGATATGCGGAAACAAAACAAATTAATACTGAAAGTATTAATGAAGTAATAATGAATCAAGTAATAATGAAGACTACTTTTTCGTTATGTGTTTTAAATGTAGTAGAACATCAGTTAAATAAAAATCTTACGTTACACCTAATATTGAAGAATTTAAAACAGTGAGGATGTTTAGGTTAGGATGCATGCTTTTAACAACACTGAATTATAAACATTTGTTTGGGATGTAGGCACATCAGATTTCATATATCATTACCTGATAGTAAAGTTTCACGCGTGTCGCCTTAACTTAGATGGACAAGGAACTTTTGTGTGCGCTAGATCAGTCACGCTTCGTTACTGATTACTTCCTGCTAGACACTAGCATCGGCCTGGTTGGCTGACTGCTAGGAATAAACTCTGTTATGCTTGGCCTGGTCACGTGTCGTACCACAACAAGGGCCCTCTCGGGCAAGGCTGATTTACCATATCTCAGCGGGGTGTTCTTGGTTGATGGTGTTACTGTGGTGCAGCTGGGGTTCTCGGTTCTGCTGGACGAGGTGGCAGTTGGCTTGTGGTAGCTCTTTGTATGGTGGCGTCGGTTCCAATCGGTGCTGGCCCAGCTGCCGATGTGCGGGTTTGGCTCTCCTAATCCGGGAGTCACTTCCACTGACGAGGGCTCGAACCACTGGATGTATATTGTATTCAGTCCTTACCAGGTTCTATGGGAAGGCACATGTTCCCACAGGCGAAACCGGTCTTGCTGCACGATGGGTGGCTTGGGCCTGTCCCCGAGTGTCGACTCCTGGCAAGGCGAGAGTCCTTGCACAGGTCTGCTTGACAGTACTGAGCTCCGCTTTCTTAATAGCTTTTTGAGCTCTGTGCCTTTCATGGAACTGCATAGATTGGTGGTATACCAAATGTCCAGTTGTTGTTGGCGAGCAATCGACAATCTCTAACTAATCGGGGTGTTCTTGCAGACAATGGATGGCAGTGCACTCCCTGACTACCTAGCAGTGCAAGCAGCTGGAGTCGTGGGTCGTAGACTGTCTTCCTGCCACTGCCGGGTGTGACCACAAATGTAGGGCCTCCAATCCCCCCACAGCTAATCTCTGCCAGCACCTTGACTAGACGCTCCGGTGAGAGACACAGTTGGGGTTGGCTGTCCCGCCTCTGTGGGTTGTACCTAATGGTTGGGGCTTTATCGTTCTGTACACCGAAGTGAACAGAATGGGTGGCCATGGAAAGATGAGGTGTGGATTTTATTGACAGGCCCCTGAAGGGGGTCTGACTTTTATTCTAAATAACTCTTGCAGATTGCTCACCCTCGTTGTACAACACTGATAAAAAAAAGAAACAGTACTAAGAAAAGAACTCAGAGATACTTTAAGGTTAGGTATTTATTTAACAATAAAAACCTAGCTGACTCGTACGTACTATCAATAAACCTGTGCTGCAGAAGTACCTTAACCAATGCTCTAATGGGTGAAGGTGACTCGCTCCTTGGCCACTGAAGTATTAGGGAATAAATTAACTTACTGTCGCACTAACTCTAACGGGGTTCGCCTAGAAGAGGCCCTAAATTTAAGTGAAGAGCCACTGCCAGCAAATAATGGTAGATGAAGGACAAGGAGGTCTCAACAACTGCAAATGTACGATAGTGGTCAATGTCTTCAGGTTGGTGAAGCTTCTGATGATGTCAATGAAGAGGATGTAGAAGCCTCTGGTAGTAGTGGCGGCCGCTACTGGAGAACTAGAAGCTCTTGGAGAGGACTGGGAGGACCTAAAGGTCAGTAGAGATCCCGAGCACAAGACGTGTTGAGGCGAGCTACTGGAAAAGATAACTCCCGACCTCAGCCATGCACTTCCTTATATGCGGCTTCCTCTGGAGTGCGTGACAAGTCTGGAGTGGGAGGTGTTACGTGCCCTTGTGACATCTGCCTGGAGTGCGTAAGGCGAGAGAACTACCCTCTCGCGCTCGTAATATTGCTGCAGACACTCGGCTATCTTCGGTGGTGTGGCAACACACTGTCTGCCGGGTGCATCAGGGGAGGCTGGCGTGTTGCACAGCCGCTTCAAATATCTTTCATTTCGTGATTCTGAAGTGCGCTTGTGTTGAACCCACTCTCGACACATTCATGTCATGTCATGGTTGGTTTGCTCCTTCACATGTGACACACACTTAGCAGTAGTAGAAGGGTGAGGCAGGAACAGTCTGGGAGACTAAGTATCTTCAATGTCTCGGGCAAAACACTTCTTGCTAGACATCTGGTAGTTGGTTCCTGTGGTTGGTAGAAGCATGTGGATGAGCTGTAGTCATTTATAATGTAATGGTGGAAGCGACACGCGTCACGTTTGTACAGTATTAGATGTATTTATTTTCTTTAAAAAAAAAAATTAACCACATAAAGTTCAACTGTGCAGTGTACCACATATACTAAAACCGTTATGTAATCGTAGAAATGGCATCGCAGTTTAATGTTCAGAGCAAAACGGAATAAAAAAAAGTACATAATCAACCGTTTTCGTAGGGTATTTCAAACAAACCTGCAAAGAAAATATCAGGTAAATAACAAGCACCTATTAATATTGATTTAACAATACTAGATGTGTTATTTTGGCTTAAGCACTTATGTGAACCGGCAAGTAATATTGCTTCTTAAATATTTTGTAGATTCCCGCCATTACATGACTCTTTATTACATAAAGTTCCAAAATATTCGCAAATTATTTGGTATTTGCAAATATTTCATTCATATTAAATTTGCAATGGAAAAGAGATATTCACACAGCACTTAACACAGGAGACGAGAAATCCTCCTCCCCGCTCGCAGAATGTGCAACCACGAAACGCATTTCCCACATAGAGAGAATGGGAATCAGGAACGACAGTGAACCATGGCTAGTGGAAGGCCACTTAGCCATAGGCAGTTACACGTGCGATCAAGTCCGCACCAGGACTTGAATCCAGGACTGCAAATACAACGTCCTAGAAACAAACCGTGTAGGGACAGAACTCCACACGGGAACCAAACTCCAACCTTCCCAGAGATGGACAAGGTACACACCTTGACCGCAGGTCAATAGACCTGAAACACTGAACTTGGGAATGGTTGATTTGCCCCCTCTCCAGTCATATCGCACTTACACCAGGCGAGAATTCAAAGGAGGGGTATCCTCAAGGGTACTACCTTCTACCCGAGTTCATACACTCCATACACACCTAAACCCCACACAGCAAAACCGAGTATGATTACCGAAAGATTGTGGCGTAGCTGAGCAGATAGAATGGAAGAAGGCGACCTGTAGGTAGAGTTATAGAGGAGGCCAGTGAGAATCCACCTCAGAGGACATGGAGAAACAACCACAGACTCCCCTCATTCCCCCTCTTGCCATACCCCTGGCTGTCGAGAGCCAGGAAGCTCATGAGACAACCCTGCCGAGTGGCAAAGCGTCCCCCCAGCCTTCATTCCTGAACAGCAAGAAGAGCTCCCCCTGGAGGATGACCTGGACAAGGCGACATACCCGTTACCCCCAGGAAGTCCCAGCGACCCCGCCCCCTAAGAGTGTGGAATTGCTTAAGGATAGGGATATGAGTTCATGCGCCCTGCTACCCTCCCAACTTTTCCAATCAACAGCAAGAAAGAAGAAGACAGACGAGAGACTGGAGAGAGCCCATCGCAGTCCTTATAAATAGCTGGTACGTTGGTCAACCAGGCGACCGACCTAGCAGACCAAGAAAAAGAGGCTGGAGAGGCAACCCACAGGAAGTGCACGTAGTACGAAGTGTAGAAACGGTCCCCCGGACGCTTGAGAGCATCGGCACTGCCGAAGCAGCCCCTCCATGACCTGGAGCGGAAAGTGCCAGCGAGTACTGCACACCATTCTGCAGCACAGCTCGAGAAAAAATGAGCCAATCTGCAGCTACGAGAACAACAACACCAGCAGGAGGCCACAGCACCCAGGCCGCTGTCCCAGAGCAGCCGCCTGCAGCTGTCATCACCTTCCAAGTGGCTCCAATGTGTGCGAGATGCACAAGTCATGTTCCGGAGCGCTACAAGGAGACATTATGGAGGGCACCTACAATGTTCCGATGGCCCCCAATTACCACTACCATGCAACCAAAGGAATGATAACCACCAAAGCAATGTCTCTACAAGCGCAATCGACCCACACCTGCATCACCTAAGTGAGTACCTGATAGATGCCAGAATTGACTACTATACCCCTCACTAGGACTTTCAGCTAGAGAAATATTGTAGGGAGTGATAGCATAGACCAGAGAAAAAAATGAGTATTATGTAAGGTTGTGCACGAATAAGATATGGGTTTTGAAAAAGAAAAAATTTTTCTTGCGAGAATCAATACGAGAATGAGAAATTTTCAGTTAATTAACATATTTGTAACCAGCCTTTACTATTTTTATAATCATGTGATTTTGTACCATATGCTTAAATTTTAAACATACATTCAAATGTCAGGTGAACATGAACCATGTCATATTGAATACCTACTTTTATTTTGAAACATACATGTTCATTATGTGTGTGTTTTCCAACGTGAACTGAGCTTACAAAGAGCAGAGTAACCACGAATTCGCTAATTATTCAATCGCAAAATATGCCTGGCCACTTGATGCACAATAAGTAGAAATGCGCTGAACACAAAAAAAAAGTTGTATGTTGTTAATTGTTAAATTTGGTTAGTTACAGTGATAAACAAATTATTCCATTTTGTTTCTACTATAGAGAAACTTTTTTTTGGATTTTTCTGAAACTGCCCTTGCACAGTAGGCAGTAACCTTTCATTCATCATGGTGCTATTTTTTTAATTGTAAACTTACAGGTTGGCATTTCCGAAAAGAAAAATCAGGTAGATGATTTACTTATATGGATGTTCCCTTTATGTTATACAATATTTGTCTGCATTAATATCATGACGCGAAATTTCTTTCTTATATCAGCACCTGACTCGGCAAGTTGGCAATTTGTTTGTTGGTGATGCGTAGGCCTCCTAGTTTGTGCCTTTAATGCATAATTTATCGTTATGTCACTGTGCAATGAATAGATTTTAATAACTGTTTGGTTAATGACACAGTATTCAATACAGTATCTTGTGCTACATGAAGCAGGACAACCATAATCTGGCTGTTTCAAGCTTGCATTGTGCTTGAACACGTTTGTTAAAGATGTGCGCGAAGTGCCTTGAAGATGCCTTCATTACACACTTGTGCATTCAACAAACCAATAATGGTAACTGCTCCTATGATCATATGTTAAAAGAATTTTATTGGCATGCAAGGTTTCTCGTTTTTTCAAGAAACTTAATTTTCTTGCTTGCTGTTCAAGAATGCAGTATTTCTTGAAATTTTTCTTGCGTTTCGAGATCTTGCACAACCATAGTATCATGTCTTAGCTAACCACTGTAGCTTAGCTTCCGACTGTCTCCCAGCAAACTACCTCAGAGTCCCGGGATGTATTTATCTGTCTCACGTCCATAAACATCACAACCGATCTGCATTATAATGCCATGTTCACTCTCATCACACGCACACACTAGTGCCAACTTCACCTAACCTAATACCTATAACCGCCCCCTAGCTATATACATAACACATCTCCCCCCTAAATTGTCACTTTATTATCTAGTGGCTTGGGCGGAGGCCGTTTCAGTCTCCTGATTTCTGTGGCTGCTGCTTTTGTTGCTCTGGCCGCTGCCTAGCTGGGTGTTCCCGGTCCAGCGTTCTGATGTGCGTTTGCTCAAACCCTCGGAAAGGGTTCAACAGGTATACCAGAGACTGCATCTGAGCCGTTTGCTGCTGCTCCTCCCCATGCAAAGGCTCTTCCTGTGGTCGCCTCCCGTGCGTAGGCCCTTCCTGGCTTGACTTCACCGTCCCCCCAGACCTCATGTTCTTGTTAGCCCACTCTTTTGGCTCGGCTGTGCTTCTTTGCCCCTCTTGGACCTTCCCGTTTCCTGCCTCTCCTGCCGACGATCTGGTTACTTCACTGTGTAATAGCTGATCCACATGCCGTCTATACAACTGCCCATCTTCCGTTCTGACTTCCTACGTTCAGAGCCCTTGTCGCCTGTGAGCCATTTAGGTGCTTCGCAATAGCTCCACAGGAACACCTGCTGATCCACCGTAAACTGGCGGCATTCCTTCCTGCATTCCCCCTCATACCAGCGCCCTCTTGTTGTAATTGACTCCTCCTTAGACCTGATTTGATCCAGTGCTGTCCTCAACCGTCGTCCCATGAGCTATTCAGTTGGCGTTGTTTGTTGTTCTTCTCCTATTGGCGTTGTTTGTAATGCTAACAGCATCCTTGCCAACTTCATCTGTCAATTACCCTCTTGCGTTATTTTAAGCGTCCCCTTTACAAATTTGTACCGTACGCTCAGTCTGCCCATTAGAATGGTGTTATTCTTATCAATTTGATACCATTCTTCTACAGGAATAACCCCATCTCCCTGTACACAAATGCTGTGCCATTGTCGGATACAAGGGTAAATGGTAGCTAAATATATCTCGCAGTTCTTATACCACTATAGCCGATGACATGACCGGTATCTTTACTTCAACCCATTTAGAATATGCATAGACCAATATAAGAGATGCTTGCCCTTGAAATGATCCAAAGAAATCTATGTGAAGCCTTGACCATGGTTGTTTCGCCGGCTCCCAACTAGCCTCCTTCACCTCGGTGGAATGTTTCTATGCTGCTGACATCGCCCACATTGTACCACCATCCGTTCTATATCCTGGTTGATTCCCGGCCACCACATGTAACTCCTGACTATGGTCTTTGATTTCACCATTCCGTCATGAGCCTTGTGTACCATCGCTAAGAGCTCCTTTCTCCTGGTTGATGGAATGACTACCCTCGTGCCCCATAGAAGAGAGCCCCGGTATACTGAGAATTCCTGCCTTCAATTTCAGTATGGTCTCATTTCCTCGGAAATACGGTCCGTTCCCCAACCTATTGTTGTGTGATGTTTTACTCCATCCAGTACTTCATCTTCTTCTGTTAGCCAAGCTAGGGTTGCTGCATCTATTGGTGGAGTGGGCATTGCTTCCAACATCAATACATCTGCTGTTGCTGGTACTTTTACCTCTCCTACGTGTAGGGGCAGACGACTGAGGGCGTCTGCATGACTTATTTGCTTCCCTGCCCTGTACTCTATTTGATAGTTAAACATTGACAGCCACAGACTCCACCTCAACAGTCTCGGAGACAGAATATCCGGTGTTGGTTTTACCAAGTCCAAAGTCCAGCAAATGTAACAGGGGTTTATGATCCGTAACAATTACAAAGTTCCGTGCCATCACATACTGTCGAAACTTAGTTATGCCAAACATGACTGCCAGCGCCTCATCAAGTTGTGAATAGTTCCTCTCATGACCCTGGAGAGTACTGGAAACAAACGCCACCGGTGCCTCACTCCCATCCTCCATGACATGGACCAACACAGCTCCGACCCTATACTCCGAGGCGTCACACGTTAGGACGAGAGCCTTTTTCAAGTCATAGTGGGTGAGCACCTGGTCAGATTGCAGCAGTTGTTTGGCCTCTTGAAATGAGACTATGTGCTCTCTCATCCATCCCCAAGGACGTCCTTTATCCAGAAGTTTGTGCAACTGTTCCAACACATCTGCCCTGTTCCTTAAAAATCTCTCGTAGAAATTCAAAATTCCCAAAAAGGACTGCAAATAAAGCTTACCTGTTGGAATCGGTACCGTCTGGATTGCCTCCTCTTTTCGTTATCAATCCGATATCCTAAAAAAATTACAGATTCTGCTGCAAAGACACACTTTGCCTTTTTTAGTCTTAAGTCTGCTTGGTCTATCTGCTGCAAGACCTTGTACACTCTTTCCCAATGTTCCTGCTCCCCTCTACCAGAAACCAAGATATCATTCAATTGGACTACCATCCCTGGTATTACTATCAACAACATTTTCATCAAACGCTGAAACATCGCTGGGCAGCTGTTAAGGCCAAATGGTAACCTTTCAACCTTGAACAGCCCCTTCATTGTGTTGACTATACAGTGCGACCTCTCGGTCTTGTACTTTTGCTATTTTAATGCAGCTCTCTTAGCCTTTTGGCCTTACAGCACTTTGGCCTCCCAATAGGCGGGGAAGAGGAATCACGTCCTCTCACAGCAAGGAGGCCAAGATTAATGTGACCGTTGGCCAGATCCAAAGTCCAAACCTGGCACGTCCGCATATCCTCGCCCCCGCTACCATAGAGGTTCTGAGACCCTCTGCCCTCAGAAGCCCAGTGTGTGGTCTGACCGGGGTTCTATCCATAACCCTAGTGCCTCTCCAGGGCACAACCAGAGTAGGTTACCGCTCACCGCCCGGTTTGTCATAAAGAGTGAGAATCTCTCCAGACCTCCTCCAGCATACGGAGTCAACCACTACTAGCACGAATCCAACACTATGATCGGACACCAGAGAGAACATCATGGTGGGGCCTGTTTGTGAATAAATCATAATATTAAGATATTTTTTATATTTTGTGTGTATGTAAATACACACGTCATCCTCCACTGTTATTTTGACTAGCATAGTAGTTGCAGCCATGATGGCATCTTGTATCTTGTATGTATGTTTTTGATATAGCAGCTTGCCAGTAAACTGCTATAAAATGTGTGTCTAAAAGTTTCCTGATCCTGAGTGCTAAATTTTTCAACACAACAGATTATGGGCCCACTAATATAGTCAGAACCCACAACAAATGTTTTTCAGTATGCATGTTTACTGGGAAAGTGAAAGTGACGCGACCCACCGCATGTTTACGAATGGATACGCACGAGCATCCGTGAAGTGTCCGTAAATATCCCGCCAAGACCGCAAAATTAAAAATTATGGCCGGCAAGAAAACAAGAGAAAACCAAATAAGCTGGTTGTCCGGCATCAAGAAACTTCAGGGGACTGATAATTACAGTTCATGGAAGTTCGGCATGGAAATATACCTCACTGCAGAGGACTTATGGCCAAGTGTTACTGGCATCAAGACCGATGAAAATAAGGACCAAAAGGCGAAATCCAAGATATGCTTGATGATAGATGAAAGCATATACACGATAGTGAAGAGCTGCAAGACGCCGAAACAAGTTTGGCAAAACTAGAAAGCACCTATGAAAATAAAGGGCTAACAAGGAGGTTATCACTACTTCGAAAATTATTCAGAATATAACTACAAGAATTTGGTTGCATGGCAGAATACCTAAATGAGATTTTGTCCTTGTCACAGAAGTTGGAAGCGATAAATGCTGAAATTGATGACGAATTTATAGGGGTTATAATGCTGAGCGGTTTAATTGAAGATTACGAACCCATACTTATTGCCATGGAAAGTACCAGAGTAAAAACTACTTCAGACTACATAAAATCAATACTCATCCAGAAAGTAGCAAAATCACATCATCCTGAAGAAGCAGGATTGATAACAAAAGGCAGGAAAGATGACTCACATGCCACATGTGATCACATGCCACAAGTGCCATAAGAAGGGACACAAGGCAAATACATGTAAGAACAACATTGTATGCTTCAATTGCAACAGAAGAGGACACAAATCAAGTGAGTGTCGTCAAAAGAAGAGCCCCATTTTCAAGAAAGGAAACACAAGAGAAAATAGGCCTACCACGTTAATCGCAGCCCTGTCGTCAGTGACTACAGGCATCAGGGACTGGATAATTGATTCGGGGGCTACATCCCACATGATGAGAAACAAGGGTTGGATAGAAGACATAGAAGAAAATGTGCAAGAAATTGTTGTTGCTAACGCCAATAAAATTATGTCCGAAGGTGCGGGTTCGGTTAGACTCAAGAGTGATGTTGATTTTTCCAATGTTTTGTATGTACCTGATCTATCAGCCAACTTGCTGTCTGTCAGCAAAATGGCGAACAGGGGACTCAAAGTGTTTTTGATAGCGAGGAGTGTACGGTTTACGATGGCTGCCAAATCAGAGCAAACATAATTGTAACCGCCGTAAATGAAGGAGGTGTTTACAAAGTGAAATGCAACTCTCAAAATATAACCGCCCACAAACAAAGTGATGCCCTAAGCATGCAGGACGTGAAAGAAAAGGGTACGAAAGCAAGACTACCAAGAAATCTATGGCATAGAAGATTAGGGCATTTAAATAGAAAGTCCATGAGTCAACTGAAAAGCATGTCAATTGGCATCAACTTCAGCGATGACACAGACAGTGATCGTATAGCATGTGTAAAGGGAAAACAGTGCAGAGACCCCTACAGCAAACACGCAAGGATTTGGTCCGAAGGAGTACTCCAGTTAGTACACTCAAATGTTTGTGGACCCATAAGCACACCCACATGGGGTGGCATCAGTTATGTGTTAACATTTACTAATGACTTCGAAAAACCTTCATTTACCTGTTGAAAAATAAAACTGAAGTTTTCGACAAATTTAAAGAGTTCAAAAATTTAGTGGAGGCACAAACAGGGGTAAAAATTGAAGGCACTAAGAATTCACAATGGAGGGGAGTATTCAAGCAGAAATTTCGAAAACTTTTTAAAAGACCATGGCATAATTCATAAGAGGACAACTCCTCTTTCACCCGAACAAGATGAAATCAGTGAGCGTGCAAACCGCACCTTGATTGAAAAGTCAAGGACCATGTTGGAAGATGCTGGCTTGGACAGGAAATATTGGGGTCAAGCAAACAACACTGCAACCTACCTCAAAAACCATTGTCCTACAAAAGTTATAAAAGGGAAGACACCAGAAGAGGTCTGGACTGGGAGGCAAACAAATATATCCCACTTGAAGATGTTTGATTGCAAAGCCATGAAGCTTGTTCCAAAACAAAACAGGACCAAGTTAGACTTGAATAGTGAAGAATGCATTTTTATAGGATATAGCTAAAAGGTCAAAGGCCTACAGATTGATCACCTCTATGAATCCAAAAAGGGTGTTAATCTCAACAGATGTGAAGTTCTTGGAAGATATTCGAGGCATGAAAAACCAAGGAAAGGAGGCATATAAGAAAGTAACTAAACATAGGCCGCGTCATGTTCAAAGAGGAAAGTGCAAAAGTTGAGGTATGTGCCCAGACCTTTGGCAGAAATTATGACGAAACCTTCTCTCCGGTGGCGAAATATAACTCAATCGTGTACCTCCTCTCATTTGCCACAAAAAAGGGTTAAACATAGATCACATGGATTGTGTTAAAGCCTACCTATACGGAAAATCGACAAGGAGTGTTACGTATTACCTCCTACGGAAGTGGTGAACAAAGGCGAAGAACAAAAAGTGTGAAAGTTAAAAAAATCCATCTACGGATAGAAACAAAGCTGTCGTTGTTGGAATCATAGATTGTATGAAAAGCTGGTAGAATCAAATCTAGTTCACTCAAAAGCTGATCCGTTCATCTACACGATGGAGAGGGAAGGCGCTATCCTGATTGTTGCAGCCTACGTGAACGATCTATCAATATTTTATGATGATCACAAATTAGCTGAACCAATAAAAGGCCGGCTAAAGGACAACTTTGAAATTAAGGATCTGGGAAAAGTAAAGAAATGCTTAGGAATGGAGATATCGAGACACGAGGAAAGCTAAAAATGTTGGATTTCACAGAAGAGCTACGCTCAGGAAACTGTGAGGAGATTCAACATGGAACAGTTGATACCAGCAGACACACCATTGGATCCGGGTTCGGACCTCGCAGATCAGAGGAAGGAAGGAGACAACGAGAAGCTGAAGATGATCCCTTACCAGGAGGCGATAGGGAGTATTTTATATCTGTCACATATTTCTCGCTCAGACATCACTTACGCTGTAAGTCTGTTGAGTAGGTTTAATAACTGTTACACAGAAGTTCACTGGACTGCAGTCAAGAGATTGCTGAGATATATAAGGGGGACATTGGACTA
Source organism: Dryococelus australis (assembly GCA_029891345.1). NCBI lineage: Eukaryota > Metazoa > Arthropoda > Insecta > Phasmatodea > Phasmatidae > Dryococelus > Dryococelus australis. Next base: position 77,837,070 of record CM057000.1, read on the forward strand.
CAAATTAGAATATGATGGAGATGGTGAAAGTGAATTGATAGGGTATTGTGATGCTAACTGGGGAAGTAAACTTAACGATAGGCACTCAGTCTCAAGCTACTGCTTCAAAATTCAAAATTTTGTCATTTCCTGGAGCAGTAAAAAACAAAAAAAACTGTAGAATTGTCAACTTGCGAGGCAGAGTACATGAGTGTATCATTGTCTATCCAGGAAGCCCTATGGTTTAAAGCCCTAGTAGCAGAAATAGATCCTACCATATTAAAAGGACCCATAAAAGTCCTATGTGATAATACAGCAGCTATTCAACTGATCAAAAATATTGTTGTAAATCAAAGGTCAAAACATACTGACATAAAGCATTGTTTGTTAGACAACATGTTAAGAACGGTAATGTTTATATCAATGATGTACCCAGTGAAGAAAATGTTTCTGATGTTCTAACAAGACCCTTATGTAAGTTTAAGCACAGAAATTGTCTTGATGGTACTGGTCTCGTTTAAATACAAAAGAAAAATTGAACCTAAGGGGTGCCTAAAATAAAATAAAGATTTAAGGGAGGATGTTGGTGACTAAATCTTAATATTAAGATAATTTTTTTATATTTTGGGTGTATGTAAATACACAAGTCATCCTCCCTTGTTATTTTGATAAGCATAGTAGTTGCAGCCAAGATGGCATCTTGTATGCATGTTTTTGATGTAGCAACTTGCCAATAAACTGCTTTAAAATGTGAGTCTGACTGTTTCCCGATCCTGAGTACTAAATTTTCCAACCCAACAGGGCCAACCGGTCGTCCTGTGCTACCACTTAATTTCCATGGCACTTGTGGATTATTCATGGCCGACAATACCCTCAAATGGAGTGGCAAGAGGAATTCCCTTCCAGACAAGGTGGTTGAGAAGACCTCACCGGGCATAGCCAATACTCCACTCCCTAGGAGACACATCCTTAATGGCAGGGAATTACTATGACCCAGAATGGCCACCACACCGGCGGCCGGAAAGAAGAGAGCAGTCAGGACCCCTCCTCAGTGTTGCGGCTCACCAGGGATAACAGCCCTTGCTCTGAAATTGGAGATTTTTATATCATATATGTCATATAGACTCCATGGTTTCATCACTGCAACCAAGCCATTGCTCCCTCGACCACAGAGGTGTTATGTGACCAATTCACAGTTCGGGAGGGCGTCGGCCACCTCCAGTCTATGTCATTGTACTTCTTCTTTGAAGTACTGACCTTGGGCCCCAACGGCCTGAGTGCTAAATGGTCCAACACTCTGCCTAGTGGCTGAGCCTAGGTACCCGCTAGCGGTCCAACCATCATGGCAGATACCCCTAGCCAGTCGCGAGGACTCTGTGGCAAACCATTGGGAACTGGTGGCTTTGCCCAATCTGCTAAGCAAGTGTAGCCTGAGAAGCATTGGGTCGCCTTGAGTGGAGAGAGGCTATAAGAGACGCTTCATCCACTCTGAATGGGTAGTATGCAGTGCATACCTAGCTCGGCATACTATAGCATGGTACTGGCACACCGCCTATCATGCTCGGGACCTTCCTCCTGTCTACTACACCCCAGGGATATTTATCCCAAAGAGTGCCTCACCCAGGAGTCACACAACCCTACCCCCTCATTGTGTTGACTGTCAACACCTCCTCTGTTGCTTCATCCACTGCCCCCTGTAAGTATGCGTCTTCCAAGTAACACTTGGTGAAGAGTGTTCCTCCTGCCACGTTGGCCAATGATTCGTTTATCGTAGGAAGAGGGTACACAATTGTCTTACACACTTTGTTTACTGTGCATTTATAATCCCCGCAAATCCGCAACGACCCATCTGCTTTCCAGAGACACACCACTGGTGTTGCCCATGCTTAATGTTTACTGGTACATATACCTCTTGTTCCACAAATCTGTCTATTTCTGCACTAACCCCTACCTTTACTGCAAAGGCATTACCCGGCTCTTCCAAAACATTGGTGTAGCTTCTGGCTCTAACTCTACTGTTACTGGAGCCCCTTCGTACTGCCCCAGCTCTACACTGTCAAACATGTGGGGGTTTTGCTGTATGACTTAACCATTCCTTGCTGTATGGTCTTGTAAATCCCTTCCACCATAATTCTCAGTGGTTCTAACACTTTCTGCCCAACAAGTTTGACCCTCCCCCTTCTGCCACTAACAGTTAAAGTTTTCAGTGTGTAACACCATGTTGGCGTCTTGCAACGGGGGCTCCTCCGGCCACAGCGTTCTGTATGGCCTGTGAGGCCTGCTCCTGTGTCTATTTCTATTGCATGCTTCTTGCCATCTGGCCACACGTCCACCAATATCGGCGCCTTGCTCCTCCCTGGTTGCTCAGTTGCCTTGTACGATGTATATATTGCCACGTGTTCCTCGTCTGATTCCGAGTGGGTGGTCAGTCTGTAATTACCAGTTTGGCTGCTGTGTTGCTTTCATGTCTCTCTGCTGTCTTTCCACTTCCTTCCTTCCTTTTTCCTTTCCAGGGAGCTCTGCTTTTTCTTCTTGCCTATGAAGGCTCATTACAAATGTCTCCTCTTTGAACAAAAATTGCACACAGTGTGAACATGGCGACATGTCTCTAGGGCATGGTCCCCATTGCACCTCCAACATGGTTTCTTGCTCTCTCCCTTTTCTGTTATGCTTGCAGCCCCGTTCCCCATATACGACTGCATGTTCTGCCTGCTGAGGCTGACACTGTTCACCATTCCTGATGATGTTGCTACTTTGTCCTTGAAATCACTCACATTGCGCTTTGTCGCTTCGGCTGCTGTCGCCATGTCCACCGCTTCCTTAAATGTCAGCTTATCTTTCATCAGAAGTGAATGCTGATGGTTTGTACATTGCACTCCACAAACCACCCGGTCCCGCAACATCCCTTCTAAATGTGTGAAATTATAGTGTATACTCAATCTCCGCAAGACCGTAACATAGTCCGCTATTGATTCCTCTTTTGTTTGATCTCACTTGTGAAAATCAAATGTTTCTACAATTTCACTCGGCTTGGCCTATCATGACTGATCTGCCTTATATCGCCATGTTCACTCTCGCCACACGCACACACTAGTGCCAACCTCACCTAACCTAATACTTATAACCGCCCCCTAGCTATATACATAATGAGAGTGCAAGAGCTCGCATCAGCTAGACTAGTGCGGAAGGTTAGGTGATGAAAAAGTCCCAAAAATACAACAATTCTAACCTTGCTAGCTAGGCAGTGCGACAATTACTGTTTGCCCCGAATATGCAAAAATTTGCTTACTTGTGAGACAGATGTAAATATTAGCTTAAGAAATTCTAAGGTTAGGAATTCAAATTGCATTGATAGGAACCGAGATCCTACACTAATAAGTGCCTCGTTAAATGCAGACTTCCTCCTGCCAATGAACACATGTAAAGTTGAAGTAAAGAATTTTAAATATCTTGTTTACTATAAAACTTTGATCCCCTGTTTGCCAAAGTTGAAGTGGAGGAATTAACATAGCGGCAATCCGACACAAACTGGAAAGTTGATATTTAATTGACCCTACTCCCCAAAGTGCTTACGTAAAATATGTAAATAATAAGATAGTATAAGATTGATTTGTATTGAAAAGTTAGTATGACACATTTAACGTAGAGTCACGAAATTCTGTAAGCACAGATAGGAAGTGAGATACGTGCAAACGAAGCATATCAGCAGGCCTGTGAACACACGCAACGTAACCTTCACCACTCCTCACAATGCGACACTGGGTGACATTTCTTTAGTAACCCATGTAAAATTGCAATAAAAGCATGAGGCGAAGACTCACTGTGAGAGTGCCATATTCACCGCCCAGGAAATTCCCAGTCTTACTAAAATACGAAGGTACTACTAGCACCAGTGTAACACTACCCAGGTAAAAGAGAAAAAGGTCAAAGGATCAAACAATTATATGTACGAGAGACTAAGCTGAGAGTAATCATGTTAATAGGAAAGGGAAAGTGTACATAAATAACTCCTCAGAAGTAAGATAGGGAAAGAATATAGAATTCATTGTAATAAGAACTTTGTAAGAGAAAAGAAGATTCTGGTAGGATGAGTTAAATATGTTTGTCATAAGGACGTTACGAGAAAATACATAAATGTTAACGTATTCCCGCCAGTAGTATGGCAGAGTTAACTTAAGACTCAAATAGAGTCAGATAACGCCCTGTTAGAAATGCTATGAGACAAGTTATTCTCATCTACTGACGCAAAAAAAACCCCATGTAAATTAAGAAAGGGAACTATGATGTGGTATGCAAAGTAGAGTTACACAACTGTAGAGAAAACATGAAAAATTATTACGTAATGTTTACGAGAGAGAAAGTACCTTAGATTAGTCAAAGTAAAGGTCACCCTAAACGCATTAAATTTCCTGCTCTGTGAAAGCATCCTTTCAGTCATAATTGAAACAAAACAATGGCCTGCAAATTTGTACAAATATTATGTAAGACATATTAGAGACTTAGAAAACGTTTAATTACATGGATGCCAATTAGAGGATATATGGTTGAAATAGGCAGTAGCCTATGTTAACAAACATGTCAAATGTAAAAAGAAAAACGAAGTAGCATAAGACTGCCATGCCAAATAGCTAACCTAGAAATAAATAACTCATGAACCAATAGTATGACATGGTTCAAGTACCAATTGATTATATGTGACTGTTTATATGTGTTTTTGCAAAGGGCTTATGTCTTCTTTGATCTATCCCTTAACATGTATCGGGAACCCCCAGTGCCTTACAAGAAGTAATGATTTCATTTATTTAAAAGAACTTACACTTTTAACACATAATAAATGGTTTGCAGTACGACAGCGCTGGCTGGAAACCAAACCAGTTAAAATCATCCCACAGGGTTCACGGTACACTTTCCCTGTTGCTAATCCTTGTGAGTGGGTTTCTTTTATTTTCTGTTAGCTACACTTTTATCTTGAGGACAGAGATAAATAAACAAATAAATGCAAAAACTTTACAAACCAAATATTGTATTACACAAGGTTAAAACTATTTAGTTTCATGTTATGTGAACTGTGCCCTCTAACTAGGAACATTTAGGGTTCGATACTAAAACCTGTTCCCACAAAACTTATTCCTCAAAATCTCCTCCCAGCTGTCAAAGAGAAGAAGAAAAGCAGCCGGCAGACGAGTTGAGACATAGCGCCACCGCCAGCTACCGACCGCAGTGGAAGAGGGAGAGAGTACTACGATTTGGGGAGTCACCCCCAAAACCTGAAGTAAAAGTGGTCTCGTTGGAGATGGGTCTACATCGCTTCAGGGGGTGGCCGATTGACGCATGCCACACTGCTGTGCATCGCGACTGCGCACACTACGGGCCTTCTTCACCCCATCAGCAAGCGCTGAGAGCCTCGCGGCAAGTCCTAAGCGTTATACATGATTCCAAGTAGCTACAGGATGGATCTATGAGCTGGAAAATTACGGACACGGAAGATAATTAATGTAATTAATTATTTAAATTGTACTGCCTGCCCAAACTTCGACATGCGATCGCCACCCTCTTGACAGAAATTGTTTTATCCAATGAGCCACGGACCAGCCGACAGCCGAGAAGGAAGTTATAAGTGTCACCACAGGATTGCAGCACCCCTGCGTCCACCTCAACCTAGAGTAAGGAATGTGCAGCGGTGCCTGCTACCCTGAGATAATCTGTAGCCCCTGCAGAGAAGGTCTAGCATCCCCCGCACCCCTGTGAGAGCCATAAAGCAAAGATTTTGGGCTATATAGGGAGCTCAAAATTGTTCTGAAAGAATTCATCGGCCCGCCGACTGGAACAGTTGGGGCCTCTCTTGGGTCTGGACAAGACCTCCTCCTCTCCCTGCTTGCAAAGGCTCTACCTGCTCCAGCAGCTTGCAAAATGCTTGTCCAGTCACTCCTGCTACAGCAGCTTGCATAAGGCTCATTATAGGTAACATCAACATCCTCATCCTGCGCCCTTTACCCAATGTCTTTTTCTTGACTCTACGGCACCAGGCCATTGCGACATCCCCTATGGAAAACCACCCCTTAAGAAAGTAACTTGCTGTGAATTGCGACCTTACTAGGAATAACTAAGTGTGGTTAAAATTTCGTTCAGGTTTACCTTCACCTGGAGTAACTACGTAAAGTTAATTACATTCTAAATTATACAAGAACCAGGTTTCCCCAGTGTTATCCTTGGCGTTAATAAATGTTTCGGCAAATTTGGTTGAATTTGTTCTTGCTTACCCATCTTATTTAATATCTAACTTAAAAGTGTTTACAGGTGAGATCAATTTTTTGTAATTAAATTCCACACTGCGTAATAGGTGTGAGTGGACCGAACCCTCAGAATCCAGGGCTCGAAGAAGGAGGAAGTCCTAAAGGACATGCTGAGATTCCTGGGAGCGTCTGGTACGCCCACGCTTGTCCACAGCCTTACTCCAACTCTCGCTTGCCATTTCTTCCCGTCAGTGCCTCGGGAGTGTCTGAATAAGAGATCTCCAGCAGGACTGAAGGTCAGCAGCAAAAAGGGAAGAGTGCAAACAGTAACTAGATCTATTACAGAGCTCCATTTTGAGGTGAATTTCTTTCAGAGTATTAAAATGGCATTATATATCAAAGCTTCAGATGACTACCTAGCAGAAATCCATGCAAAGCGTGACGAGCGCGTGAGCACAAATTATTTCAGGCTAATATCATCAAACTAATGGACTTCCCTCGCAATGTCGCACCCCCATCCCCAGTACCTGAAGTCACAGTTCCAATACTGTGTCCCATTTTACAGATTACTGTATGTGAACACTAATCGGAACTAGACTCTCAACTTGGTATCTGTTGGCCATGGTCTGACTACAAGTAGGTGAGCTACTACCAACCGACTACACCCGTACCTTTCACAACACTACCTACCCCTAACCCGGTTATCGACACTAAGTGACCCACAATGTGTATTATCAGGAAAGTGATCAAAATTGCTTTATCTCCCAAAACTGCCTATAAAGTCTGTATAGCTTTCCTGCAACTTAACTTCGTTTCCAGTCATAACCCTACTAGACCAGCTTCTTTTGGACGTCCGGATAGTGAACGGGAACCTGAGTTAAACCAATCAGCGTAGCACCATCCACATCCATTTCATTACTATACTCGGTACCACACACTGCAAACTAATAACTTTTTAGTTAATTGGAACAGCTGGCATCCTGCTTATTGGCAACCATCACAGTGAGTATGCTTGCACTCCCTGGGCGGGAGACGTTTGCAATCCGACTCACCTTGGGGTTTTATTTCTTCCACACTGATATAGTTCTTCCACTAGGTGATACCCAATGACCCCAACGCAAACCATGAACCGATAGACAGAAAGTAACCCCAAGAGGAGTGAATATGCCGGCAAAGGGTTGTAATTAATATTCAAGAGGGTAATCAGCACCCGCAGTGTCTCGTGTCAGACGGTAGTACCTTCTCCGTTATGATGACACAAGACTAAGAATTGAAAACAACACCTTAACCAGAAAAAGAAAGAAAAAAGAAGAAGAGTTGCTTCAGAATGAATGACTTAACCAAAATAAATACTACAATAGTTTTTAACATAGGCTGGGAGTTGCAATATATTTCAAAACCCAGCTGTTGATCTTCAATTGATAACCTATAGCCTACATTACGAAATGTATTATGCAGTGCTGTTCATTCGTAATGTACAACACAAAATCATCCCGTTAGAACCAAAATAATATGATATACTTACCATACAATGCAATTCCAAAACAAATGTCTTCAGATACTCCAACACAAATCAATGACTAATTGTCAAAATCATATAAAAAATTTTAACAAGTTAAATCAACCGCCGGCAATGAAACCATGACTCTTCAAAATTCAGCAATGACAAGTCAAGCGGTCAATTGATAGTAAATCTCAAAAAGACTGTTCAATAGTATCATATATCGAACCTATCAAGATAACATGAGTTTCATTGCTTGTACACGCTGTGATAGGTTTGCGATTTTAAATCCAATTTGACGTGGTTTAAACAAAAGTCACAAGTTGCTCTGAAATTAATTACATGAAAATGGAAACATATAAATAGTGTATTAAAAATTATAATTTACGATGACTAAAAATTTCCAGACTATTTTCAAAATTCCCTGACTTTTCCCCTGACATTTCCCCGACACACAAAAATCCCTGACAATTCCAGGTTTTTCCTGTTTTCCAGGTCGCAAGACACCCTTCTGTACCAACTGGGGACCAGCGTGAAGAATTTACAAATGAATCTGCCATACAATCAACTTAACTAGCTTGCTGAATTTAGGAAGTAAAGTTGGGTGTTTTTGTTCTTCAGGAATTTCTGCCTTTTTGAGGTGATTGCCCACCCTGAGTACCTCACCTTCATTTAAGAGAGGGCATAAACTAGTGATGCGACTCTTTGCAGGGACCAGTTTGCCTATTTTAAGACGACTGATATCTGATGCAAAGCTCTCCTGTTGTACACTTACCACCCAATGGAACAGTGCTTTCTGTAACTCGTCTGCAGTCAGAGAAGGAGATGTAAATGTTTCTCCTCTTGCTGTTCTGCAGTTCTTATAAAACCTGGAACAACATGGAGTCATTCTCTGGAGTTTATTTAATGACTATCATTTTCCTAACATCGATGCATCAATCCTAGCACAAGCTACATTCAGCACCTGTTTTTGTTCTTGCACAACAAGTTCATGATCATCATTTTCAATCTCGTTACATGGAAGTAGAGGGTCTTGTAGCCATGCAGGACCGAACCACCAAAGTAAGTGATTGAGCAACTCTGTTGGAGCCAACCCATGTAAAGCACAATCTTTTGGATTGTCTTTTCCTTCCACATGATGCCACTAAGATGGTTTTACGAGGCCCTGGATTGCTGACACACTGTTAGCTACAAAAGTTTTCCACTGCCTCAGTGGGGCTGCTAACCATGCCAACAATGGCTGAGTCTGTGTAGACTACTATGTTTTTCACTTCAACAATCAGTACCTCCCTTACAGCTTCCAGTAACTTTGCAAGTAGCAATGTTCCACATAGTTCCAGCGGAGGTATTGATACATAATACAATGGTGCTACCCTTGTTTTACCAGCAACCATACGCACAATGTTGGTAGGGCCTACCCTCTTTATGACAAGAACGTAAATACACCGTAGCAGGATACGCAGAATCAGATGCATCACGAAATCCAATGAGTTCCAATGACACAAATGATGAGAGAATTATAAATCTCTCAATTCTAACAATTTAGAGTGCACAAAGTTCCTTACTGTACTATTTCCACATATCAAAAAAACTGGTTGGACAGGGGTTATCCCAAGCAAGCTGCAACACCCAGAGTGACTGAAGCAACAGCTGTGTTCAAATTGTCAGAGGTGGTAACCACCCAAATGGGTCAAACACCTTTGCAATTTCTAAGAGCAGAATTAGTTTGGTCAAACTATCCTGTTATAGTTGGTGATACTGAAAAACTGGTCAGTATATGGGTGCCATTCAAGTCCTACTAACTTAACTGAAAAATCATCAACCTTCAAAGGAACCGCTGTGTGTCACAAGGAAGCTGGCCCTACATCCATAACTCCTAATGCACTAGATAGCTACTGTTATAGTTCAAATCCTCATTTCTTAACTAGATGGATGAGTTAATTTTGCAATGCAATAGTTTCATGAACACTACCTGCCCCTGACAAAAGGTTATGTCCTTCAACACAACATATGATGCCATGCGATACATGGTTTGTTTATATAATGCTAGCTAGCTCAGACTTCTAATGGCAATGCAAGGTGCACAGTGCTCTCCATGCATTACGGTACAAAGTCAAAATCTCGAATGAGTTTACTTAGTGATAATCTCCGCACAATTTTTGAAAATCAATATCTGATTCAAGCACATGAATCTGGCGTTATATACAGGCAATGTCTGCTACCAGAGGAATTGTATGCTCCCTGAAACATGTCAACAAAGCAAATATGTCATCTTACTGTTTGGGGCCCTCCAACAACTTGTCATTAATGAAACCCTGGATGATGTCTTTGCAGATGCATCAAAAGTTTCGTGGTACTGCTATTCTCTTTCATGACTGCCATGTGAGGAATATAATACATTACACTGGCCTTTCTAGCTCACCAGCTGGGACTGGCTCCAAGCGATGCAAAGATAGATACTCATCAATAAAATCACAAAAGAGTTGATATTTGTCTGGTTGTCGTTTCAGGTGTCACTCCAATTTGTGCTTTCTTGACACAGCCAAAGTGTGCGAGTCTCAAAGTTGCTGACTATCATCTTGAAATGGTAGTTTCACCACATATCCCCGAGTGTAATCTCTCTCATGAGTTGTGTTAAAATGATGCTTGTAAAATTCCTCTTCTGCTCTCAGTGTACTCACTGATTTAACCTCCTCCAGTTCCCAAAAGTTCTGAAGAGTTTCATTAACATCTGCCTGTAAGTATAACACAACTGAAACTCATTTCTGATTGGATGTGTCAATGGGTCCAGAAAGCACCTACCCAAATACTGTTTCAATCGCTACTGGAGATACTGATTTCCATATGCAGTGTCCAGACTAAAGAAGGAATGAATATATATAGGTATCTAAATTTATATGAATATGACCTGGTGAGTTGTATGTCGGATCTGTCAGTTTTAATCCCTCTAGGTGAGACCAATTATCTCTTGGAATAATAGGTTCCTATGAGAACAGCCCAGTTAACTTCAGGAAGACCAGTATATTGACAGTATAAGAGGGTTCTTGACAAAGTTGGCAAGATATTCAGATGCACCATGCTGACACAATGACCTACTGGTTTCAAGGCTAGACGAGAAACAGTAACCCGTGAATGCTTCTTCTGCAAGCAAAGCTTCTGAACACAGTTTTCTGTTATGAAGCTTGCTTTTGACCCAGAATCAAACAATGCTCATATTGGAATGCACCTACCTGCGTTGTCTTGAATGTTCACTATGGCAGATGCTAACAATGTTTGTGACAAGGCTACATGGTCGGCATGATATGAATGACGTTCAACAGATGCACTAACAAACTCAGGGCATTTTTACAAAGTATGCTCTTCCTTACATTTTGAACAACTGTATTCTAACTGTGTGTTATGCAATACTGATGTGTTCCTGTGGAATACAGACTTAGTAGTACTTGTAATCTGACTTTTGTTCTTCACGACCCCAGCTGCAGCCAGAGCATAAGTACGATATTCCAAAAACTGTGTCAACTGTGCAAATGTAGGTAAATCATCAGTTGTTAAAGACACCTAGCAATGTCTTTTAGAATCACTCCCAAATTTTTCTGTCACCAGGAAAACAACAAGCCTACATAATATTGTAACATTTTCACATAGTACAGTTGGCTCTCTAAGTGTTGAGTCAACAAATTTACATTTGTAGTCATACCTGGAATTCAAGATAGCCCATGCCTTACTGTAACTTGTACTATTAATTGCTGTTGATTTTAGAAATGCTGCTGTCTTACCTTGAAGTAATCCCTTTCTAAGTACTGCAACTTTTGTGCCTCAGATAAGGTATTGTTGTTGTGGACGGCTGCTTCAAATAAGTCTTTAAATGTGATCCATTCCTGATGATTCCTACCAAACACTAGTAACTGCAGTTTTGGTAACCCAACCCCACTATTGCCACAATTTTTTCCTTCATCACTGACTCCTTTTCCTTCCTCTAGGTGTGACAATTTTGGAAGTAATACTGTTAACCTTTCTCATACCTCACGTAACTCATCCTCATTACTACTGTAGTCTTCCTCTTTCTTTGATTTAATGAAAATGTTCGTCAAGAGTTTGTCAATTCTGGTCACTATTAACTCAGTTAGTTTCCTATGCACTGTAATTGAACCTACATCCCCAAATGTAACTTTGTTGAATGCTTTCTCAGCTTATGTCACATTACCCTTGAATAACCATATCGCCTGCCGCTGTGTAAACACATTCTACAACTGAATCCTACAAGATGCCTGACAAAGTTCACACATAAATATTCATATGATTCCACACACACTCCGCTTCGGAGGACCAATAAATGTTCCGTGAATAATTTTGATGCTGGGAAAGCATCCTCATTTAAAGGATTGGTACTAATGGCACAAACTACAAAACACACAAACCTGTAAGACTCGCCATCTTTAATCACAATGCCTCCACAACATAACAGCTAACATAGCCTGCAACACATACTAACAAGACTCCCAATATTTAAAAAAAGTCCAAATAATACTCTTTATGTAAATGGGTGTGACATAGAAAATGCTGTCAGGTGTGCTGCTTTGTTTATAACTGTAAACTTGTCAGCTTCCATACACATTACGACATTCAAAACACATGGTTCCAATAATGTGAGTGCAAAATAAGAATGCAGGAAATGATGATGCACAGTAAATTAAAGTTGTAAGGGTAACATGATAACTTATCTTGCTATCATTAGTTGTTATAGCATTGTCATAAGAATTTTTATATGTATAAGTTGGCTAAAGCAGTTCTTATGATGTTTCACTTTTAATGGCTGGCGTTAAAAATATAGCATAAGATATTAGAGATAACCATTTTAACGCCAAGTCACGCAAATAACGCCAAGTACTAGTTGTGGATGTTGTAACTTCAAATATAGGTTTTCACTTCTTTATGCTATGCATGTTATGTGCACCATGTAATTTGTATATGGGGCCTAATCTGTATGATATATTGGCTCATACAAAGTTAATTGTTTGGACAGACGTTATAGTACTGTTTTATCATATTCCTATCATTCAAACAATGTTTAATACGTGCAGTATACAACACTTCATATCATTATTGTTTCAAATTAAATGATATAAATGCCAAGGTAACTGTCAACTGGGAATCATGTAAATACTAAAAAACACACATTCTTTTAAGCTACACATGTCGTAAATATAACAAAACACACTTTCGAACTTTCTTCAAGTGTATTGGAGGTACAAAATTTACACCAACTTAAACTGCATGAAGTAGCCATTTTCCAGGTTGGCATATTTTATGAAAATTTCCAGAATTTCTGGGACAAGAAAATACATACTAATACAGTAGAAAATAGAAACAAACAATATCACTTCATTATGGTCATGTATAAAAAGTTTATTCATTACGTTGATGAATACGTTATTTCATTAGTAACTAACTGACTAAAGCCTCAGTGACCGTCTGAAGCAGGCTTGTCATCTGAACCTCTTCTGCTGCCCCTCTAGCTGGTGACTCATATATTACCTTCCCTTGTTCGGGAAGTGTGGCCGTAAAAACGGCCTTGGCATCAGGCAAAACTGAAGTCTCGATGGCCTTCTAGGGTAGTCTTGTCAACTGGTTGTCTTCTGCTACCCCTCCAGCTGGACTGAAACACAATTTCCCCTCATCCAAGGAGTTGTCTCTGAGTGTGAATCTCGAAGTCGGGAGAAGTTATGACCCCATCAGTCGTGTGGAGCAGTGGGGGGACCTCTTCGCCTGCTCCTCCGACTGGAGACGTCTGATTCAGAGGTTGGATGGTGACCTCTCTCTTAACAGCACATATTGGTGGTCCTCCTTCATGTCCATGGAATAGGGCCTGGGAGTCAGCCTTGGCACTAGGGTACACCGCGACCTTGAAGCTGGTGGCCTCTGCGTTGAGTGATGATTTGGCCAGCAGGGTGGCCGCGCTGTCTATGTAACTCATGACTGAAGGTACCAGTTGAAGTAGGGCCCCGAAAAAGGCCTCGTCTTGGCTAGCAGTTCTGGTAAGTGCCTACCTTGGGTGAGGCGGTGTGGTCCGGTGGTGGCTGCGACATCATTCGATATTGCAGTCCTCTCATTGTTGGATCGCTGGAGCTGGTGGTGCTGCTGGAATTGTAGATAGAGGTGAAGGCTTTGGGAGTGCGGTCGCCTCGACGGCACTTGATTCGTGAATCCTCTTGGTGATACGGCTTGGAAGAGGCCGTTTGAGGTATGGATCTTGGTCTAAGAGATTTTGCCAAAATAATTCACTTGTACTTGAGTCCACTTTTCGGGTCAGTTAACGAACTTCCTTCTAAACTCTATGGGAGTTGAAGGCAGTGTACATGTTGACTCAGCTGCTTGCGGTTTTTGGGAATCCCACCCACATAGGCATGGAGCAAGTGGTTCCCTGGCTGGTTTGCTTTTCATTTGCCCGCCTCCTAGGTGGCGGTGACCGTTCTTCCTCTGGAGTGGCGTAGGTACAGGCTCTTCCAAATTGTCTGGCATTTCGGAGATAATTGAGACGGCGGTGTGTACTTCTGACTAGGGGTACCCTTTGGGTAAGACCTCATTTTCCCCTTGTGGCTTTGAGTATTCGTCCGTGGCGATCCTTGGTCCAGTACACATTTTTCTGGCATTGATAACCTTATAGGGGTTCTTCCACGTTCCGGCTAGACCCGCAGTGAACTAACTGTTGCCTCTGCTCAGTGGCTGGTTGCGTAGTAAGACGGCTTAACCCATTTCAAAGGCTCATATGCCAGTAAGTGGTTGCAGGTACTTCCTCTTGATACAAGTCTCTTGGGTGTCCGTTGCTTTGCCCATCTGGGCCAAGGCGGCTAAACGAATGTCTTCAAGATGAGGCATTTCAGTTGGTTCGTTCTCCGATGGCCGATCCCCTGGGCGCCATAGTGTCTGGCCCAGTAGAAGTTGGTTGGGGCTGGAGTTAATCGCCTAGTTTGTGCGTCATCACACAGCAAAGAGAATTCTGGTAATGTGGCGATCCCAGTGCTTGTGGTCATCCCCAACACAGCGTCAGAGGCTTTTCTAGAGCTGGTTCCTCCGCTCAAAGGGGTAGGCTTGTGGGTGGCAGGAGACAGTTGTCCAGGTCTCAGCTCCTCCCTCGTGGCAGGCCATCAGCAATTTCTTTCTTGCAAACTGGGTCCCATTGTCAGTAAAAATACTTTGTGGGTAGCCCCAGTATGAGAAAATTTCTGTGTAGAATTTTCTAATAATGTGGTACGTTTCTTGGCTTGGCAAGGGAAAGGATTCCAACAACCTGGAAAATAGGTCCATCACAACTAACACATACCTGTTTCCCTTGGTGCTGCACAGATAGGGTCCCATTAAATCTGCAGCTATATGCGTCCATGGGGTATACGGTCTGCGAGGTTTGGCCATTGGCTGTCTCATGAGAAAGGCTTTGTTTCTGCAGCATATTGGGCAGCCGTGGACATATTGGCAGACATCCCTGCTCATGCTGTCACATTTGTAATGTGTACTTATGTCAGCTAATGATTCCCGAGTGCCTGGGTGATCCCCTTCGGGACGGTCATGGTGGTTCCGGCAGATATCAGAGCGCAGATCCTTCTGTATCCATATCTTCTACTTGTCACTGGGTTGATTGTTGCATGACCAGACTATGTCGTCTCATAACACAAATGGCTGAGGATGCTTCCATAGGACGTCTTTGATGTCAGGGTCTTGTTGCTGGTAGCATTCAAGCTGATGTCGGCTAATTTGAAGCTGTAGAAGCCTAATTTGTTCTTCTGGGCTGCAGTCCGGAGGTTGAGATGGCGTCATGTGGTCCCATTCTTCGTCTGGTTTGGCCCTCATATTCCAAGTTCGGATGATATGATAGGGCATGTGGAAGGTCGTTGTCTTTGCCTCAGCAGTGCTGTACTTCAAAGTCAAATTTGGAGAGATAGAGATCCCACCTTCCAAGCTTGGCTTTGTTGTTTCTAGAATCCCAAACCCACTAAATTGCTTTGCTATATGTGGTACTTTTGTTCGGTGGCATTGAGCCTCAAACTTACATAAGGTATAGAGGTTTGCCATCTGGGTCCTCTTGGTACAAGACGGCACCGAGGCAGATGAAAATGCTTTATGTCTTGAAAGGCGGCGCAATGTTCAGGTTCCCATAGCGACAGAGCTTCCTTATCTAACAATTACACAGTCCAAAGAAATTGCAGAGTTGCCTCTTGATGCTGGGTTTCTCTGCTTATTCAACAGCTGATATTGACTTGGCTTGAGGGTAGTTGCCTTTGGTTGTAACTATGTGACCCAGGTATTTTATCAAAGACTTCCTGTAGTGGCTCTTCGAGAGTTTCACCATCATGACATGGAGTTCCACGTATTCAAATACCCTTTGCAGGTGATTGAGGTGCTCCACCCAGGATTTTGAGTAGACAATTATGTCTTCAAGGTATGCGATGCAGAATCGCTCAATATAGCCAGTTAGTACTTTAGTCGAGATTAATCGTTGAAACATAGCAGGAGCATTCAAGTCCAAAGGGCATGACTTTTAACTGGAAAGTTTCTCTTCTGGTGAAGTAAACGCTGTATATTTCCAGCTGCCAGGGTGTACTGTGATTTGCCAATATCCTTACTGCATGTCCAGGGGGCCTAATCTCAAGATCGTTCGAGTGCGGTTAGTATACAAGACATCTCGCACAGTCTGCAACGTATACGAGACAATTGTTGTAAGCTCCAACCCCTGAAACTCGCATACGTTTTCAGTGTGCCAGGGGAGTGCCAGGCAAGCGTATACAAGTGACATTTTGTCATGTTGGTGAACCTGTGGCAAGACGGGAACAAATATTAGCAGAACTCAGCCAATCAGAAGCTTCACTTGTATCGCGTGTGTTTGTTTATTTACATTGTACACGGTTGAATCAGCAAATGGCTAAAATTACCAAAATAACCAATGAGCAGAAGTTTATTCTTCTTGAGTTTGTAGAAGGTAAGAGTAACTTACGTAATTTAATATATGGTGTTGTGCCGTTCATCTATGATGTTTACAGAGAATTAATTGTGAAAATAAAATTTTGTGTAGTCCTTACTTAATCTCTATGTACATTAGAAATACAAATAAAATTAGGTTATTTACTTTGTTAGTGGCATGACTTGATGCAATATTTATATGCCTTACAGCTAATAATATGGAGCATAAAATGTTACACGGAACAGCAGATTTGTTTTCCATCTTTCAAATAGTTTACGTGGCAGGCATTGGACAGTAACATTCTTTCCTGTGGAAATTACATACAGTTTAATTAAGAGAACACAGTTGTGTATCAAACATTACCATTATGTTTACATTGCATTATAAATAATGAAATGTGAATGTATATGTTAGATTGCCTATTTTTTGGAGAGTATTAGTAGCTACATAACACTTTGGTAGACGTCTTGTTAGAGTAACAGCAACTGTGAAGTCCATAGATACTTTTAGTGTAATAATATTACAAGACGTAGATTAAAAGTATCAGTTATTTTCAGTTATTACTTAACTGTGGTTTATATTAACAACAAGTTTGTGCAGTAATAATAACATATGTTATTTAAAGAGTTTTATATGCAAGACTGAATAAATAATAACTTTTGATGTCTAACCACATCCAACTATGAGTCACTGAACAGTAATGAATGTCAGTAGCAGGGCCTATGTAAATTTCTCTTTCACTCATAACCTCATTTCCACTCTCAACATAAATTTTACTTCTTGTCCATTCAACAAGTTCTTAATTTGCATAGGATTATACATTCCGCACAGCATAAACACGTAAATTTAATTCACACAGCATCAAAAGTCATATTTTGTTTGTTTTGATGCGCTACTCGTCTACGACTTCACATCTCGCACGGTGATTATCAAGAGTGTGGCCACTCGCATAGTCGAAACGTATACGATGGCTCTCGTATGGTTCAATATTACAGTTTTCTAAAATCGTGCAAGTTACAGCTGTAAATCAGAGATTTCGTATAAGAGTGCAGTTCGAGCTTAACCCCCCAGGGTGCTGTAAACTTTTGCCTCCCCTATGTCATGCAAGGTAAGCACCAGGTCGATGGCTGGTGGCAAAATTTCAAGAGTGACGTCATTGAAAGCTTTGTAGTTTACGCAGAACCTTAACTGTCCGTCCTTTTCAGGAACCAGTACCACATGCAAATTGTACTGTGAGTCTGATGGCTCGACGATTCCCTGTCGTTTCATGTCTTCTAGCCATTCCATGGTGAGGCGATGTCATCAGGTCTGCTGTAGACTGGTGTGGTCGTACTCAGCAGTATTTCTTGCTGGATGGTTCTAGTCTGCAGAAGTGTTCCTCCAGATCCAAAAGCACTGAGGTGTTCGTCGAGAACTTTCTTCAATTGTTGGAATTGAGCTACGGAGAGTCCATGGTTAATCTCCTCTTTGTTAAGAGACAGAGGTTTAACAGCATTGGGACATTGTTCCCTGTTGACGTTTAAGCGGAGCTTGTTGCCCAGGTATATTTTTTGTTTCCCGTGCTCCATGATGCATTGTTGCTACTGAAACCAGGGCTGTCCTAGCATAATTTTTTTCTGGATATCATGTGATACGACAAATTCAGCTGGTGCTGTGATCTTGTGAAGTTTAACTATGAGAGTCATGTGCCCGTCGACGGTGTGCGTACAATCCGGCTTGGCCATTCTTATGGTTTTGGCCTGAGGGCATAGTGATGGCCTTTGTTCTTCGTTTAGGATGTCGCTTCATGCGAAATTTCTAGTTGCAGCAGAGTCGAGCAGTGCCAGTACATTCCTCCCATTGACACGGACTTCGATGTGAGGGGCTTTGGGTGATTCAGTCTACTTATCTAAGAGTTGTATATTTTGCACTTCTGTTTTAGCAGGGTCACCCCTTTTGGCATGCTGGCTATGGCGTTTCCCATCGGCGGGATGCTGTTATTGTCTATAGCTGGTGGGGTGGTACAAGGCAAACGAGTTGCATTCCCTTCTTCCACATGTTCACGTGTCATCTGCTGCTGTGGGCAATGATTATAAAAGTGGTACGCTGGGCAGTACCAACATTTCGGTAAGCTTGGTGCGGGTGGTGGCATTTTGGTTCTTCATTCACACGGTTTGTCTAACTCTGTTGGCTTGGTTGGCTTCGGACGGTCTAGGATAGTCTGTGCTTTGAAATTGCGCTCCCCTTTCTGCTATTGTTCCACTAGTTTGTCCATTGTGAGTGGCTTTGGAATTAGCAGAAGGTTTCGTAGTTTGGGGAGCAACATGCGGGTCACATGTACATGTCTTTCCTCGTCTCCGGCAGGAAATATTCGTCCACACATCTGTACCTCGCAGCGGACAAATATGTCAGCATCCTCATCCGGTGTTTGCTTACGGCTGTAAAATTCTGTCGTGAGGTGCGCTAGTACCTCCTCGCCAGTAAATTGTTGAGCATGACAGGTACTGATTTGGCTGAACTAAAAAATGAACCCCCAATACTTCTGCCACAATTCTAGGTCATTACCCTTAAGATTGATTTGTGCTCAAGAGATCCATTGATATTCGGGTATTTCGTGAGTGCGAAACTCACTCTCACATTTGGCCGTGAACACTAGCGGGTCCTCGTGAGGACATTCCGAAAATTCTTGTGAATGTGGCTCTCCCATGCATCAAGCAGTGTTTGTGTGGGAGGCTGGGCCAGGATTATGTGGTCTGTACTCCGTGGCCCGCTGACAGACTTCACACTGGTAGACCATTCCTGGTCGAGTTTTCTCTCATCTGGCCAACCGATACACCCGAGGTAGTATGTTTCTCCGCATAGTATGCAACATACTGTGTGGGTACCATACCCTGGGCAGGTAATCCAATTGCAAAAGGCTGTCTGTCGTGTTCAACACTTGTCGCATTTGTACTCCAAACAGTCTGTGAATCGGGCTTCGTCTACCCATCCTAAGCAAGAGTAGTGAAACCACTATTGACAATGGGCAAACTCTATTCAGGGCATCCCCGTGCTGGGGGAGTTGGGTTTTGAAAAGCGGCCATGTTTGGTTGAGGTTGCAATAGTGCCATTCAACTTGTGCTCGCTGATTTCAGTTTTGGACAGTCTTGCTCGCTGATTGAGCGCCACAGGGTGTTTACTGACTCCCTGAAGTCCGTGATGCAGTTGATAAGCATCTGGCTAGACCTGCTAGATCAGGGTCTGGTTGACCTGGTTCTGCTTAGTTAACAACTTAATTAAGGCACAATGCCCCATGATGGGTGCCAGAAACCATCTTTTGACGCATAAGGCCCTGGGGGTCAGTGGGGAAACTGTACTGGAGCACGTGTGCAGTGTAAAGTAATGGCCTGGTAGCTATGTGGCAGGCATGAAATCAGGTTCTGTGAGAATGACTTTGTGTTTCAGCGGGTTTGCTCTAGGCAGTATACCTGGGTGATGTATAACCAGTGGAGGCTGCTTAATCTGTGTCAACTCTGACTGGCGTGAGTTTGAACTGGGTAGGTCAGTGTGCAGGAGCTCATGGGTAGTGTTGGACACAGAGGTTGCATCCGCCGGCTCAAATCCCCAAAAGTGCAGACTGGTGATCCCCAAGGACTTATCTTGTCCACTCAAGTAGGCGGTAAGCATGGGGCGTTTCCTCTCTAAGGCGAATGGGAGCTTTGAAGAGCTGGGCTTGTTCCCTCGGTGAGAGAAACACGAGTGCGGGTAGGAAGGTGTTAAGTTCCTGCTGATGCCCAGAAGCAGTGAGTACCTGTCTAACCTTCTATCGGATACCACTCTGACGGGTGTAGGGGATTAGGGCAGAATCACACTTTCACGTCCATGGAAAGGAGAGCAGGTGACGTGTTGTTTGATACTGGTGTACAGCCACATGCAACATCTGCCAACAGAGGAGGGTATCCTTATCCCAGCACTCAGCACTGAAATGCAGTGAATACTGAGGGTCAGGTCTCGCCGGTGGACAGTCCCAGCACGAGGGTGAGTGTTTCACAAGGAAAAGTCTCCCCCAACTCAGGGAACACTAACTCCAACATAAGGAGCATGGTGGAGAGAGTAGCCACTGAGCTGGCAAGCTGATCTCAAGAGACTGAGTACCTAATGTCAGGACTCTACGGTTCTGTACGTGATACAAAGAAAGGGTGGCCGTCCAATGTGCATATGGGTACTCTATTAGTGTATTGCGTTTTTGAGTAAATTCCCAGGTAACCTGCTATCCCTTGGATGGGCATGAAGTCCACAGGGAGAGGAATTACTACTACGGGAAAAGAGACCCTTGAGTTGGATAAAAATCTGTTTATTCCTATGAAGGAAATAAACAGGGTGGTGTCGCACTACCTCCTAATGTTAGCAAGAGCTTACGGAAGCTTAACCTACGCTGAGCCACGTGAAAGTGACCTGGTCCTAGGCTAACAATTGCAGGGTAGACTAGCATTATAAAACTAACTTGAAATGGTACTACTTGTGTTGCCCTGAAGGGGCTGCAGTGTTTAGTGTGTAGAAGATGTTGGCTTTAGTAAGGATTTCAGCATAGTGTACAGTGAATACAGGCTCCTGTAGAAGCAAGGCTATGGTGAAGGCAAAGAAAAAAGGGTATCTCCGATAACACATTGCAGTGGAGACCAAGGAGTATAAGGTTCCTTTGGCAAGAGCGTGCTGTGAAAGAACAGGGCAGACTGAGAATTAAACGCAGACTGGTCACGAGTCGTGGTTGTGGCTCATTATTTGTACTCTGACTGGTGAACCCTGGCTGGAGTTGTGAAGGGGGTTGAACAAGGCATAGATCCTATTGATGTGACGTCAGTGGCCGGTGCTGGATCCAGGTTCATGCTCTGTGATCATACTAGAAGTGGCATCTGGTGGCGCGCTGCTGTACTTGGATGATTTTAATGGATAAGTTTGGTGTTTCGGCCTGTTCATTAAAGTCAATCGTCAAAACTTCAGGCAATCTAATGCAGACTTGGAGAATTTAGATGAGAGAAATACCATGCATAACCTATAGTCCATTCTCGATTGGAACAGCCATTTGAAAATGAACCTTTGAAAAATCAACTTAGGCGTAATATGTTAACCTGTTTTTACAATAACCTGTATTCCACAAATATATAACACTGTGATTAACTTTAGAGTACTGTACTATTGAATAAATTAAACTTTATCTTAGTATATTCTATAACTTTTACCGGTAATATTTATTTTGTGTTAAATATGAATTAACAACAATGAGAGCAGCAATGTGTTGGCAATGGCTAGTAAGAAATAGTTCAGATAAATATTGTTTTAACCTAGTTTTTTGGTATGCTATTTGTAAATTAGATGTTGCTTATTGAAATATTGAAATATTAAGATAGCCCCGATGGCAACATATTTCATTTTTATATTTTGAAATAACAGCACAAAATATCATGCATAGGTCCTAGTTACACTGTGTTTGTTTTATCGATTGAGGAAGAAACTGTCGGCTGGGTGAGGCTTGTCGCTTTCACTCACTTTCTCTCTCTCTCCCCCTCGGGAAGTTTCGCATCATTAAGTAGCAGACAAAATATACACGTTTAAAATGTTATCATATTTCATACTTATTACAGCAAAATAATAAGTTTTGAATTGGTAATTTACAACTGAAAAGAGATTTTAATGTTTTAATACTTATTTTAATACATTTAGATATGATGGGGGGACTGCTACACCTACCATCTGAACTTAGCAGACGTGCGGTGAGCCATGACATGGCATGTTGCTTTTTGTCAAATGAAGCGTAAATTAATCTTTCTCCGAAAAATACTTCAAATTACCACATCACGTTTGTGGATGTTGTGTTTTTTAAACCTACCTAGGCAAGTTACGATGTTGTGATAAATCTGTGTTTCCATGGCAGTAATAAAACTGTTGCGTGTGTTTCGTTAACTGCTGCCTGTGAAAGAGTGTGGCGTGGCTGCGTCGTGGTCGTTACGCTGACCCTGTGCATGTGCGTTATTCAAATATTATATGTGCACTATTTATACATTTTAATTGCGAAACGTTTCTATGACGAAGTTAATTATTTACATTGACATCTGATTTTTTTTATCACAATGTTGTACCTTTCCCTAGGTGTTCTAAACACAGTTGTGTAACGTGATTTGCCACAATCCTAACAAAATACTAAGCCCAGCCCGATAAAATTCAATAAACCTATTAAACAATAAGTAGCAATACATAGAAATATGAGCGGAATAAAAGTTAGGGTAGGCTTATTTGTGTGCATGTTCACTGCTATCTTTTAAGTTTGTATGACAAAAAAAAAGTGACACAAGTTGCGAGCTTAAATTTAATGTCTTTTTCGCTGGATTGGCTGTTCCTTCGTTTTAATATTTATTCCAACTGAGGCTGTCCTTTTAAAGAAATAACCCAACACATATAAATAACAAAAGGTTAAATATTACACTTCTTTACACTCCTGTTGTAAAAGTTAAACACAGTTGCGGCAAAATATTAACGTGCCTTACATATAATGTGCTGTCGTGGAAAACAAATATGTTAATTATGTAAAATAACCGTAAGAACTATTGACAGTTAAGGATTTTTTAAAACGTCATACAGCTGACATAAATAATGTTATAGCCCTAAACTGTGAATATTCGTACATAATGGTTTTTGGAATATGACAGAATTCTTTGAAAAGCTGTAAACAGTAAACAACACATTTGAAAGGTATAAAAGTAGAAGTCACATTTGAATGCATACGTTTAGGTGTAGCGAAAGTATACAAACACATGCACTACATGTTTGACATATCTATACCGTTAAGGAGCAAGCATGCTGTTGTCTGTTGACAACTAGACTAGGGTATTCCAGGGGTGTAGTACGGAAAGAGGGGATGGTAAATGCACTCCGTGCACATGTGTAATAGACTCTAGTAGGCTAATGAACACAACACATGCTGTTCTGCCACAACTCCTGGAACCTAGTCGTGTTACCAGCATTTATTTACTGTGTAATGTGTATGAAGCCATGTTTCATCCGTATACACTACAGGTTTGTTCGATCTATTTGCATTTTGCTGCAGTGCATGTAGATAGTCTGCACGCCATACGAAAATATAATTTTGCTCCGTTAACATGTGTCTAACATATTTACATTTTTAAAATTTAAATCCCATGGATTTAATCATCCTCCAAAATGTATCTCTCTTCCCGGAAAACGGCATCTCTACTTTCACAGCATTAAAGAGTTTACGCAGAGTGGGAATTTCTTTACGCACTTCATAATATTCCCAGAACGTTCGGTGCACTACACTTTTATTGAATTTGTCAAGTTACGTCTTCTTTTGCAGTGGACGACATTTACCTGGGGTGGAAAAAGCAGTTCCATCATTTTCGGCTTTCTCCAACTGTCAGGCCATATTACGCAGTGTCTTTTCACATACACCTACTGCTTTAGCCGCACTTCCTACTGCTTTGTCTAACAGGATAATGAGACCTCTATTCTTTTCTTCTTTACAAAATTGTAAAACATTGTAAAAAATCTTTCTACTTTGTGACCGGATCACTTCCCATGATTTATTTCTGTACATAGGCTCCAATTTCCTGTTAACGCACATTTTGTTCTGTTAAGTAAAGATAAAACTCATAACAACACTTTTCCTTTACAGATGAAAATAACAGCAGCGATCAAAGCTCACAGTGATCTTTTAAGACCCACATAACACTAGAATACAACAAGCACAGCTGACAGGTTATAGCAAGCTCCAGGAGGCCTGCACACGACGAGCTAAACTTGGATGGGATATAGATTCCTGAGCAAGCCCCCTGTTTAATCAACAAGCCTGGCTGACCCACTCCAGCCAGGCTAAATAAGAACTGAGCTCACACCCCCCTCACCAGCTCAGGCTGTTGGCAGTGTGAAGCGTCAACGTCAGTGTCGGAGTGACATGAAAGAACACGAGGGTCTGGGGAGCTCTGGCCCATCTGCAAGATATTCAACATCTTCATTGGTGAGCATAATTCTGGCCAGGCGGTAGGGCGGCATTCCCGATATCAAGGTCCCGCCTTAAAGAAGTTATAATCACGTGGCAAGGCTAGGGTCTCTGTATAACCATATTCTCCTATTCTTACAAGTAACTCATGCTTCCATGTATAACAGTACTCCCATATGTCTGTATAATTAACTTACAGTTTCTTGTATAAGTGAATTCCTTTATGTTATTATAACTACCCTGTCAGTTCAGAGTAAAGTAAAGTCAGTATTGTGTGAAGAATCTTATTACAGTATTGTGTTAAAGTATTGTTTTATATGTATCTAACGTATTGTAATAAATGTGTGTAGTTGACTTCCCATCTATCATTGAATAGCTGTTAGTACTAGCTACCCCCACATAAGCCCCTACCTAACTGGAGTATAGTAGGAACGAGGTAAGAAGAGTAGTGATTAGTTGGAGTATTAGCTGAAAGCATAGGTGTTAGGTAGGCAGCTCGTTACAAGGTGCCCATGCGTTGTGGTGTAGACTGTACACTGCTGTCTGCACGACGCGATTGCATTATACCAATACTGTAGTTCCCCCGACTGCCACCGGCAATTACTTATCAGACAGGTAGTACACACAAACACACAATAGAATGTAAACATTGATTTTGACAGATGGTACATGGAAGTTACATGGCAATGTTTGTTTACATTTGGCAGAAGGATACGAAACGGGCCTGCAAGTAGATATTTAGCAGGGCTCTGAGAAAGTCTCTTCCAGTCGGGAATGGACTATAAACATGCATGTTTGTTTAAACCAACAGCCTAAAGATATCATTAAAAAGAAATTATTGGAATCAATTTAATAATAAATATTTACTTGCAATTGAGCAACAAGTTTTTTTTTTTTATTAATATTTTCGCTTAGTACTCCTTCACTGGCTGAGCCATACTCAATGCCTTGGTTAGAATGACAACTGATATATTTGCGACAGTTTTTGCCAATTATAATTTGCAGAGTATTATTCAGACCTTTAACACACTAACCAAAACCGCAGCCAACAGTTTTCAATAAGAACTACGCCCGTCATAATCTAGCGTATTTGCTTTCACTTTCCATTTTCAATAGCAACAGTTTCATAGATTGTGAGACTTTTTTCATTGCCGCCAACCTACGATTGCAGTAAATGCATAGGAAGAATAAGAATACTGGTTACTTTCTCATTGTCGCCAACTTATGAATACAGTAAAAACAGTAAAATATAAGAAGAAAATAAAAAATCCTTGTGGGATGCAAACAATACTATGGATAGCACCAGTTGTCGGTTAACTGTGCTGTTTTAAATTCACGTAGTGTCGAAAAACATATGATGCACACAATCTTTGGCAAATGTACCAATATGAAATATGGTAACATGTAAACTACAAGAACAAATCATTTGAAAAAAATTGTTCCGAATATATTTTGGGTTTTGGACACAATATCTGATCGATGGATACTGTAATTTAATGCTTTACGAGATCTAGCATGCCGGGTTATTTAACATTGTGTTAAATAAATTAGTACTACTAAAAGGTTAATAATAATCAGCAAATAATGTTCACATGCCGCCGATGCCAATGGTCGTGGTAACGGCCAGTTAATTGGTATTGGTATCAATATTGGCCCATTCTTGCCTTTTATCTCTTGCCACATTTACCCAGCACGCAAAAGGTAAGTAAACTTCTTGATAACTATTTTGGGAGCAGATTTAAATAACTAGTGGCAGACTATGACCACCAAGACAAAAAATCTTATAGACTGTTCACGGTAAAGTGGGCACTTTTAAGGCCCTAGTTACATTTTTCATTTAGCTCTTTCTTATCATTTAACCACCTTGATGCATGACGTATTCTATAATATTAATAAATGACTGCTACTCATTAGTACAAATGCATCCCTGGCAGTTTGCCTACGGAGCCACGATGCTGCCTACAAGATTGTTGTATCTACTGGGCCGGGGCAGATGTCCCAATAATAATTTATCATTTTGCCCGATAAACCACAGAGACCGTGCAACAGGTCCGGCGTGGGTACAGGAGTGTGATACGGGATGCCGCCACATGCAAGATGCTTAGATCCCACCGCTCTCTACTATGCCGCACTCAGAAAGAATCTACACGCTGGTCTTGCACATGCTAACCTCCTCTCCAGACGCGCTATGCCAGTGAAGGACGGGATGGCTAAGGAGTATATAAGGAGATGTATCCCGGCCTCCAGATCACCAGTTCTTCTTCAGTTCTCGATCGCCTCTCCTGAGCTCTCATCAGTCCAGCTACTGCTGCAGAAGCTCAAACCTCTCTTAGTACTTAACCGCTCACCTCGTGGGGCCGAAGATCCTCTCCATGCGACCTAAGGAAGAACCATCAGCGTCGACAGCTACACACTAAGACACGTTCAGTCCGATATGGACAACCTGAAAGTAGAGTTCGCTCCAAGGTTCAATATTACGCTACATGCACCAGCTACTGCCTCTCCTAGTAGATTGGCACAGGGAGCCTTCCCCTATTTTAAGAAAGGATGTTTTATCTTCCGTCCAGCCCATGTGGAATTAGGAGATAGCATCTCTGCAAACTGTGTTTATTTCGTTAAGGTCCAAAAAACACAGATCTTACCAGATCTTTTGACTTTCACGAGCTCCTTCCTTGAGACATATCGGAGATGGGGGACTCAGCAGGAGACCAGGTTTTGCTGTACCAAACTTAAACACACCACACACCAGCACATCCTTGGAAAGCCACCCATTCTCTGCCCCGGCAGTGAATGGTAGAGCACGACCCTAGGATACCGTCCCTTAGAAGTTGGCTTGCCTGCTCAAAGTTGCCCCCCACCTCACCAGCCACTTCATGGTGCTGAGGACGGGATCTTCTTGGAGTCCGAGAGACCAGTGACCACTGGACACTAACATCACCAGTATTCGAAGGTCACCCGTTCCTTGCACCAAGTGGGAGGAACGATAGAGCCACGACACCTGTGGGATCGGCTTGCCGGCCAGGGTGCTCAACTCTCACCGCTCACTGGTGGTGCCGAGAGGGTTGCATTCTGGTGCAGGGAAACCTACCCCCGCGGGACAACACCGTGTGGTTACCGTAACCATCACCCCGCAGAAAGCGCTTTCTCTACCTAGTGGAGGAGTAGAGATTGAAGCAGTGTTGGCGGCAGTAAGTTTCACCTACATGTGGACACATACACATCAACTGCCTACCTCCTGTAACCCCGATTTTGTGCCTAATAACTTTCGCCCGTAGGAGTGGAGTCGAGTGTCAGGTCAAGAAAGCGAGAGCTACCTCCAAAAATCCACAGGGGCTACGTATCCTTCCCAGCGGGTTCAGGCTGCTTAGTACACACAAGTAAAATGCATTGCCGAGATGTTTCACCATACCGGCACCCACCGTCACACCCGTGGACTTTTAGAACCACCCACCAAGGTCTCGGAAGATACCACCCTATAGTGCAGAAGGTACTGTTCTGCGAAAGGCCCATCAGTGCACCGGATCCATTGTCTAGTCCCACACCCGCACATACCAGCCCTAAGTCGAGTGCTACCCCTGTAGTAGGAACAGGGACAATACAGCCACATACTGAACCACCTCACCGCCCTACTGCACCACCACCTAAACCCGCACCATGCAGACTAAAGATTGTTGAGCCCGACTTTGTACAGTCGCCGACCCACCAGGACCTTGTACATTGGGCGGGCACCCGTACCCAAATATAAATGAACAGTTTGGAGATGCGACTCGCCTAGCATCAAATATGTCACCTAGGAAAGGCACAGTCAGACACCCCGGACTGTCACGCATCAACCTTTTTAAAAAATATTGCCATATAAATAATCAACACAATGTATATATTCCACAGCACTCAGAAGTTTACATTTAATGCTAAAACAAAATATATTTAGTGACTTTTATTCCAAATGAGAGGTCTTTCAGAAGTGCTCATTTACCATGAATAGCTTTTACATGTTTGCACTGAGTTGTAAGTGTTTAGAAGCTATACGCTTTACTTCTAACAGAACCACATTTATATTGAAAAATGGCATTTGATGTTCTGACTCCGCGATGTAAACATTGATTTAGAAATTCTCTCTTGCTACCACAAAGATGAATTACAGAAATGAAGGTCTGCCTTTGAACTACACTAACATAGAACCTCAACCTGTACCATCGCTAACTGGTTGTCTGCAGTGTCGATTCTGCGATTGAGTATACACCTATTGTCAAAATGCTCGACAACATGAGAGAACAGCCTTTACGAAGAGACCTTTTTCGCATAATATAGCATTATGACACTTGCCACATGCAGCTTTTGCAAGATGACACACTGCAAGAAGATAATCAGAACTGCAAGGGTTCGCCTACTGGGAGACAGCAAGTGATGCCATCAATACCTTCTCCTACATTGATAGGTACCCTTTCCGAAAATGATAATAGCGCCACAGTTAATACTAAAGACGGAATGAGTGCAGTAGAGTAGGTTTGTACGGAACGTACACTTGTAAAATGTTTGCATGAAGTCGCGAACTTCAAAATAAATTATTATCAGCTCTAAATAGTGATGAACATACAACTCCTGCTACACAGAAAAGTAAACTTGATACTGAGGATGTAACAGGAAGTGAAGACGATCATAAAGATAGCACTGATGATGACTATGGTGACAGTGATAGTGTTGAAGACGACGATTAGTTACTCGACGGTCCTGCACATTTTCCCAGCGAGTTTCCTTCGACAAGTGATGTGAAGAAAGTAGAAGACATCGAGTATACTGACAATATGTTTACCGAAGATCCCAACAAACTTGTATACAGACTTAAATATTTGCTTGATAGGCAACAACGTACAGATTACTCGGCCATGAAAGAGGTGGTTTCAATCATACGAGAACTTAAGGATCTGGGTTATATCAGATGATGTGATGAACTGCTTGCTGCTCAAAATGTAACTACAAAATAATAATTTATTATTATTATCAAATAAATTTTTTTCCTTAATTTTTTTTTGTGTGTCATATCCTTTCATTCCTCACAACTTTAAAGTGGTGCTATGAGCACTCACTTACAAACATCAAGAAGTGTAAATATAATGACAATAATGACTTTAGTATAAAAATGTATGGATAGTTGATTGAATACACAAACATTAATTCTGTTGACATGTACAAATTTTGAAGACAGTAGATGAATCTTTTTTTCTTATATGTATGGGTAGAGGCACCCAACAAGAACATTGATTTCTAGAGACAGATGAGGATTGGGAAGGATTGGTGAGGATTGAGGAAGTTTGGTGGCGGATTAGTGGCGGTTTGGTATCTGAGAAGAGCATGAATGATTATCGCCCTAGCTGTCTTCGTACAATCCAAGTCTCCAGGGACGTTGCAGTACAGACATTTAAATTTAATACTAATAAAGCCTATAAAAATGCTGATCCATACCATTATTATATCATACGCGTGCATTTGGTCGCTATTAGTATCATGGGTCTGGTTTAGTCACATAATCATACGTCAAGGTCACCTGCATCTAATATGGTGGTAGTGGCACGTAACATAGTATTATTGCTGACTTTTATGTACTTTTTCTCGAGCTTTTGTTTTCAAGGTCATTCTAGTTCATGGGAGCCATGGTCATGGTAGTCTGCATCTAATATGGATGTGGTAAGCTGTAATGTAATATGCTTGTTGAATTTTATGCATTTTCCTCATTTTTTTTCAAGGCCATTCAAGGTCATAGGGTTAAGGTTGAGATAGTCTGCTTCTAATATAGTGGTAATAGTCTGTAATGCATTATACATGTTGACTTTTATGCATTTCTCTCAAGTTCTTTATTTTCTACGTCATTCAAAATCATGGGGTCAAGGTTGAGTTAGTCTGCATTTAATATGGAGGCAGTAGTCTGCAATGTATTGTGCTTGCTGACTTTAGGAAAAAAGGGAAATTTTGAGGGAAAAAAATGGGAAAAATGGCCACCGGGGTTTAAAGATTTTTAATTTATTAAAATTTTCTTTTAATAAAATTACATAAACATAAAATTGTAAACTATATTTTTAATTTTTAAAACGATTTTTAAATTAATTTTTTAGTAATAATTTTTTTCTATAAATTTTTTAATCACTATTTTTAATTATTGTGATTTTTAAATTTTTTTTTGCACTTTTGCATTTTTAAGATTTAAGGTCAAAGGTCAATGGTCCTAATTCGGGTTGCCTGGCTCAGAGTCACTAATCCCAGTCACTGTAGCCACTGATTCATGTCAGCTTTTCTGGAAAAAATAGGCCATTTCTGAGGATCCTTTCAATATTTTTAGGAGTTTTGGAATTTTTAAAGGTTTTATTAGCATTTTTTGAGGTTTTTAGTGTTTTCCCTCGGGGTCAAGGATCACACGGGTCAGGGGTAAAAAGTCAATGACATCCAAGATGGCGGACAGTGACATAACAAGATGGCGGCGGCCGGCTCCAATGCCCTTGCAAATCAACCTACTATTTTACACTACTCAAGTGAAGATATTTTTTAATTGATTTTGATCACGACAACAGCAGTTGCATGTGGAGAGCTACCCTGAAGATGATGAACCGGCTACTAAGAATAAAATTCACTTCATCTTTCAACTGATTATCTTTATCATAGTTTTGCGTTGGCACCCTCTCTTCTGGTTCAATACCTGGCCTTTAAAGCTGCTAATGAGATTGATACTTTCCTCCAATCTTCTTTGAAACCAACCATGTTCAGGAGTTAGTGGGTGATACCATGTTAAAGGGGCAGGAGTTAGTGGGTGATACCATGTTAAAGGGGAAGAATTGGATACCACTCATTATTCCTTCCTTTTGTGTACACCAAGGAAGGAAAATCCTTGACAATCTTTTGTCCTCTATACGACACATTTGTCGGCAAAAAATTTGAAACATTTACATATTCCAAAACTATAAAAAAGAGCAATACTGTTTATACAACAAGAGAGAACATAAAAGGCACTCATTTTAAAAGTGCATATTAATGCAGAAATGCATTCTCATGCATGATGGCATATGGAAAGGAACGTCACATCAAAAGTGTGGAAGTTTTCATTTCTGCGTCAGGTCAGTTACGCAGGATGGGGAGCGGACTCAACTGTAGAGGTGTCTATAGTATGATCCATTGGCCTCGCACTGGTCACTTACATAGTGTAGAGCGTGTTGGGCATCTACTTGGTACAAAATCTGTGAGGACGAGGTGATACCTCCGGGGCATTGGACACATGGGTTTTAACTAGCTTACCACTGGTGCTGCTCCCTTTCAGCAGATGCTGGCCTTGGAAGACTTCGTCTCCGGCTGATGTGGATGGCTGGGCAGGCTGGCTCTACTGTCGCCTGTTGGTGACCGGGATGCCAGCCAGCCAGCCAGCAGGCACATGGTCGGCAGGTGCTGATGCCTCACTGGTGTCCTCTGGGACAAACGAGAACACTCCCTAGGCGAGAGTGTAACCCTCGTGGAGTAGTTCCACAGCGGGATGATTAGCTCTGGGAAACTTGACTGGGACGCCAAATAGATTGGCAGGGAGTGTAGCGGAGTGAGGCCCCACTATTTGTCACACGGTTCTGCCGCAGTGACTTAGAGCTGAGAATTGGTGTAGGTTGATTACTTAAGGGGTGGTGATATACAAAGATAACAGCTGTCCTCTGGATGTTCCTCCTGCCCACTCGTCAGTGAGCGAACGTCATGGAGAAGAAAGGTGCTAATTTTCATCTTGTAGAGTGCGACAAACAAAAACCCTTAGCTAAAGTCCACTCCAGAAGTACTTGAGCCAAGCCTCGTCATGCCTGGCACCCCCTCCGGCTAGTTTATACACTCTGGAGGGAATGGGTCAGCTGACTTAGTTGACCCAGATGCATGGTCGTGTGTTCTTCTAGTAGTTGAGGCTTTACCGTACTTGTGTACCAGGTACCTTTAAGTACCGGATCCACAGTATGGGTGGACATCGAATTTGTTTTTGTGTGTGATGTACGTACAGTTCTGGTTAGGGGCTGCCCGCAGTCATACTCTACGTTGGATATTGTTGCCAATTTGCAGTACCCTGACACTCCCTTCGAGAGTGACGCTCACCAGTTTCATAAAAAGATAAATGTTCCCTACAGAGCAACCAAAGACAAAAGTTAGTTAGACTATAGTCCATTCCCGAGTGGAAGCGACTTATGAAAATCAACCTTCGAAAAAACACTCTAGGCAAAACATGTAAACCTGTTTTTTCAATAACCTGTATTCCACAAATATATAATACTATGGTTAACTTTAGAGTACTGTATCATCATTGAATAGATGAAACTTTACCTTAATATCTTATATAACTTGTAATATTTATTTCTTTTTAAAAATTAATTAATAACAGTGAGAGCAGCAACGTGTTGGCAACAGACGGTAAGAAATAGTTCACAGATAAAATATTATTTTACCCTAGTTTTTTAGTATACTATTTGTAAATTAAACGGTGCCTATTTAAATATTTAGGTTGCCCCGATGACAACATATCTCATTTTTACAGTTTAAAATAACAGCGGAAAATATTGTGAGTAGGCTGTAATGGTACAGTGTTGTTTTATCGAACGAGAGCAACTTTGAAGCAACTGTCTGCTAAGTAAGGCTTGGCGCTTTCTCTCTGTCTTTGTCTCTTTCACACTCAGGAAGTTTCACTTCGCTAGTACGAGGCTAAATTTTACATGTTTTCAATTGTAGCATATTTAATACTTTTACAGCAAAACAATGATTTTTAAATTTGTAATTTACAACTGAAACAAGATTTTAGGGTTTGAATACTTATTTTAATATATTTAGATACGAATGCGGGGCAGAAAAAAAGTGAAGTTGGCAGACGTGGCGAGCCATGACATGGCGTGTTGCTGTTTTACCAAAGGAAGTGTAAATTATACTTACTCCGAAAAATACTTCAAATTACATCACGTTTGTAGACATTGTGTTTTTTAAACCCACCTAAGCAAGTTACGATGTAGTGCTAAATCTGTGTTTCCGCAGCAGTTATAAATATACTGTTACAGTGTGTATCGTTAACCGCTGCGTGTGAAATAGCGTGGTGTGGCTGTTTGGTGATAGTTACGCTGGATCTGTGTGTGATTTCAAATATTTGATGTGAACTATTGATACATTGTAAATGTGAACTGTTTTTATGGCGAAGTTATTTATTCACATCCACAATGTTTATTTATCACAACGTTGTACCTATGACCTGGTGGGTGTTTGAAACAGTTATGTAACGTGATTTACCACCAATCCCAACAAAATAACCAAGCCCAGCCCCCATAAATTTCAATAAACCTAATACACAGTAAGTAGCAATACATATAAATACGAGTGGAATAAAAGTTACGGTAGGCTTATTTGAATGCATGTTCACCAATATAATTTAAGTTTCTATAACAAAAAATGAGCGACACGAGTTGCGTGCTTGATTTTAATGTCACTTTTTCGTTGGACTGTCTATTCCTTCGTTATTCGAACTGAGGCCGTCCTTTTACAGAAATAACCCAACTCATATCAATAACAAAAAGTTAACAACTACAGTTCATTACTCCACAGTTATAACTGTGTTTAACAAAGTTGTGGCAAAATATTACCGTGCATTACATGTAATGTGCTACGTCGTGGAAAACAAATAAGTTAATGTAACGTAACCTTAAGAACTATCATTGATTCAGGCATTTTTAAAACGTCATAAAGCTGACCTAAATAATTTTATAGGCCTAAACTGTGAATATTCGTATAAAATTATTTTTGAAATAGACCTAAGACAGAATTCTTTGAAAAGCTGTAAACAGTAAACAACACACTTGACAGGTATAAAAGTAGACGTCACATTTCAACGTTTATTCTTAGGTGTAGCAAAAGTATATGAACATATGTACACACACAATGGCATGTAAACATTGATTTTGACAGATGCTACATGGCAGTCATATGGCAATGTTTGTTTACATTTGGCGGAAGGATACAAAACGGGCCTGCAAGTAGATATTTAGCAGGGCTCCAAGAAAGTTGCTTCCAATGGGAAATGGACTATATGAGTTTTAATCCTTCGAGAATAGAAAAA
This sequence comes from Dryococelus australis, assembly GCA_029891345.1. Classification (NCBI taxonomy): domain Eukaryota; kingdom Metazoa; phylum Arthropoda; class Insecta; order Phasmatodea; family Phasmatidae; genus Dryococelus; species Dryococelus australis. Next base: position 77,871,807 of record CM057000.1, read on the forward strand.
TGATGACCCATACAACTTCCTACCTCTACACACACTAGGTGTTCAACGGACTATGTACAAGAGCAAGACAGGTGAAGGTGTCTGTAGGCTTAAAGAGCCTGGCTTGAAGTGGATGAAAGATGACAATTAAGTAGTTGTGAAAACAACTGCCCTAATCATGGCTTGTAGTCCTGAAGTGACCTGGGGCATAACATGTTGTGTATATGACAGGTGTGGTGACTTTTGACCTCAAGTGTCAGGGGGTAGCGACGACTCTTCGACTGCTGTGTTGGAGAAAGCATCTTTGGCTGAAGAAAGGGTAGAAGATTTGAAGGTCTTAGAGAGTTCTTAGGAGGACTGTGGCTGTGCAGTAGACAGCCTTATCACAACTTGCGCTGAGGCGAGCTACGTGGATAACTGAATGTCTCGGAGAAGTCCTTAGGAGGACTGTGGTTGTGTGGTAGAGACCATGAGCACGACTTTTGTTGAGGCGAACTACATGTACAACTATCGTTTCTGCTGGGCGTACAGCATTATACAGTATTCCCCTCTCCTGAAGGGTTTCTGGATGCCTTGTTCACTTTCGGTAATCTTCGGCTGCCACCCTCTCGGGTTTGGGCCTGACTGCGCTGCTTCTGCCATCTCTTGGCCATGTGGTAGCAGCGAGGTTTGGGAGTTGTTGCAAGTGGTATACATTGCTCGCTTAGGGACAAACTCATGCTTGCCCACTGCTACTTCTCAGCAGGTTAACAAGTGGCGGGGGTGACAACGTGGCTTCGTATCATTGCGTAGGTACTGGCCTTGTAGGTGGCCAGTCTGGCTTTGATTCGCTCGGGGACACATGATGTGCATGTGAAATTATGTACGAGTCACCTACATTAGCTACAAAAAAATATAACTTAAAACAACATAATACTGAAATAAACCATATTCACACATGACACCTTTTCAACAATGAATAATTGACTTTAACTCATCACTGCGCATGCCTTTGCCACTTGATTCTACAGAGTTTGATTTTTGCCACGCATCATGAAACGTCAGGAACTGTATTGTCTATCCAAGGCAAAGGACGGATGCTCCATGTGACATTGTATTATTCACCAGCCGAAAAACAGAACTTGTGCATCAAGATCGTACTCCAACACACCGCCAGATAGCACCAATAATACGATCCCCCCCCCCCCCCATAAACCTGGATCCAGTGCCGGCCATTGACGTCACATACCAAGAGCATCTATGCGACATCTGCCCCCTCCCTGACTCCAGCCAGTGTGCACCGGCTAGAGTATAAATAGTGGGCTGCTACGCTTGTAACGCCAGTCTGTTCTTTTCCTTCACTGCACGTTCATGCCGAGGGAACCATCAGCTCCCTGGTTCTCACCCACCGCACTTCTTGTGCCGAGGAACAACCCCAAGTAGCTTGTCTTCATCGTATTCTTTGCCGAAGAGTCCTACCAGCACTTTGCCTTGTCTTCACTGTATTCTGTGCCGAAGACTCCTGTCATCATCTACATCATCTAACAGGAGACACTTACCGGCCCCTTCAGAGCAACATAGTAGAGTAGTCCAGTTTAAGTTATCATCATAACACTCGTCTACTCTGCCATTGTTAACCTAGGAACAGGTCGCATCTACCTGTCTCACGTAGGATTAAGCTTATGTAAGATCCAGCTGATGTTAGGAGGTTGTGCGACACCACCCTGTTTATTTCCTGCACTGGAATAAACAGCGTTTAATTCACTCAAGGGTATCCTTCCCGTAGAGTAGTACCTCACCCTGTAGACATCAGGCCCATCAGAGGGAAAGCAGGAGACTGGCAGATTTACTCGAAACCGCCGTATATAAGTAGAGTACCCACAAGCATTCTAGACAACCACCCTTTCAATTCACCACAGTGTATGTATACAGAATGGTAGAGCCCCAACACTTGGTACTTAGTCTCGTGAGGTCAGCTTGTCGGCTTGCTGCTTACCCTCTCCACTGCGCTCCTTACGCTGGAAGGGGTATTCCCAGAGTTGGGAAGACTGGTCATTCCTAGGCACTCACCCTCGTGCTGGGACTGTCCACTAGTGAGACCTGACTCAGTACTCACAGCACTTCTTGCACTGAGTACTGGAATAGGGAGACCACACTCGGTGGCCAGACATGGTACATGGTTGTACACCTGTATAGGACAACACTTCACCTGCTCCACTTCCGCAGGCTTGATTGCAGTGATTCTGTCCTCGTGCCCTACACCCAATGGAGTGGTATCTGAGAGCAGGTTAAACAGGCAAACACTGCCTCATAAGACCAGCAGGAACTTAACACCTTCCTTGCCATACTTGCACACCTCCCACCGTCGTAGTGGGCTCAAGCGATACAACACCCGCAGAAACCAATCACACCGGAGATTCCCAATGATCTCTTCACAGCACCCATTCACCTTTGCAAAGCAATCACACCCTGCGTTTGCATCCTATTTGAGTTGACAAGCCAATCCCACGGGATCGCCAACACACACTGGTGGGGAATTCAGATAGCACAGCCAGTCAAGCAACCATACATCCTAGCGAAAACCTGACTACCAGTCAACAACATTCTAACTCACACAAGTCAGAATCGAAACAGGTCAGACAGCTTCCACAGGTTACGCGTCGCCCAAGTATACCTGCTAGAGCAAACTCAACAAAGCGTAAAGTGGTAATTGCAGTACCAGTCTTCATGCCTTGCCACAAAGCTATCAGGCCTGTACTTTATAATGGATGCGCTGTGGCAGCACGAAGGGACTAGAGTTTTAACATCACTGCCCCGGGTGCGACTGACCTAGCACCCACCAAAAATGCCGTGATGTGGTGATGTTTCTCTCACTAGCCACAAGGCATCATGCATCAATATTTACAAGTTACAATAAGAATTTTCTCAGTTCTGTGATATTTACAGACTTTTCTCAACCAGTTCGGCATCCGCCAGTATTTCTTGCGTGTATGATAGTTGACCTACTTATAGTTGGTTTCCCAGGCACGCTGCTGGAGACTGTCACTGTGGTTGGCGTGCTCATTCCGGGAAGGAGTTTTATCCTTATAACTTTGTGTAAGGTAGCACTGTTCTGGTCGGCACGTTACTTCTACAAACGCATTGTTTCTCGTAACATTAAGTCACTATGACATCCTTTCATCTCATGTGAACCCCAGATTAATCTCACTTAATCACATTTGAGTTGTGTCTTTCTTATGGGATAGTCACTTGTCACCCATTTATTGATTTTGCGGTCACGTATTGATGTATCTTGCAATTGCAAAGCTGCGTGTTTAGGGTAAGACCATGTGAATTTACGGGTCGGCCTCCACTTAGTCTCTCAGTACCTGCCGCCTTGGTTATTAAAGTTTGTGCCGCAGATGAACGGGTGTAACTCTCACCTCTGGGGCTCAGCACTGTTATCTGGCATGGTGGCTTCGTCCTGGTCGAGCGAAGGTAGAGGTTCGGTACCCATCTGTACCTCGCCTGTGAAACTGGGTTCATCTGGTTCTGCTACCTGGCTGGGGCTGGGCTTATCTGCTTCGGCTGCTACGTTAGGCGGAGGCAAGGGTTAGACTTTGTCCTGGGTCTCACTTGTGAGGTCGGGCACCTCTGCCCCGTCGAGATGAAACGGTTTGGCACCACCGTCCATCACTGCATCACTGCTGGGGTCATGTGCTTCTTTGCAGAAACATGAGCATATTGGAGTCAGCTGAGGTTTGCACTTCAGGGATGATTGCCATGAGAGCTGAGAGCAGCTGACTCGGGAACTCCCTCATGATCTAGGTAGCTGGTAACTTGATGGCGTAGAGGGTATAGTCCGGAGGGACATTGCTCCTCTCAGCGGCCTGTAGATTTCTATAGTGGTGGTTCCTGTAGGTGTTGGCCCTCCAGCGGTGACTCGCGATGATGACCAACCATTGACATCTTGGGGTTGATTGTCGTTGGCTGTGGGGATACCTTTTGGAGCTGATCCTTTTCTTCATGGATGGCTGGGTCCTGCAAAGGGCTCAGTTTTACCTGGCTCCCAAGGTCTGTCCTCAGCCTGGTCCACAGTGGTTGTATTTGGGGGACACAGTCTCATCTGATCTCAAGTTGCCTTACTTACTCTGCCGTAGATGTCTTCCGCCAAGTAAAAATTGTTCTGCTCTCCCGACGACAGTGTAAGGACCCTCTCATTTTTTTGCCAAGCTGGCACTGAACTTGTCCTTGGCTTAGCTCAACAGGTGGTTCTTGAGGAGTATCTTTTACCGTATATTGAATTGACTTATCCCCATTTTAGGTTTGACGTACATGCATTCAAAATATCTTTCTTGGGTTTTGCAGGCTTATCAGGTGTGATCTTGTGCTCCCATTTGAACGGCCATAAACTGGGGCATACTGGCAAGTTCTATCTCCCACTGCCAGTCCCTATGTCTGGGTAGAGATCCGCCGAACAGCAACTTGCTGTGTGAGGTGTCAACTGCCTAATTTCGCCGCCTCAAAATGAATAGAATAGCTGGTAGATGGGTATTTCAGTGTTTATGTTCGTTTCCCACACTAAGTCGGAGGCTTTTCTTCACCTCCTGGTTCCTCTGTTCAGTGGGGTTAGCTTGCAGGTGATATACCGAGGTTGTCCATGTCTCCACTCCCCATTTATTTCACGCCTTCTTTCAAGCTATGCTGATAAATTGGGTCCCATTATTTGTCACGATGACTTGGGGTTATTCCCAGCAGGGAAGTATCCATCACGAACTTCCCAAGGATTCCCAAGTCTCTGGCTGGGTAGGGGAAAGGCTTCCACCCATCTAGAGAACTGGTCCATGATGACCAGTAGGTAGAGATTCCTTCCGGTGCTTCGGGGATATGGGCCAATCAAATCCTTAGCTAAGAGAGTTCGTGGAATTTGTGAGTGATGTGGTATGCCAGTGGGTTTGAGTACAGGGTAGGCCTTATGGTGACAGCATGCCTTGCAGATTTTGACATACTGTTGAACGTCTATGCTCATCCCGTCCCAAATATAGTGCTGGCCTATTTCTATGAGTGTTTCTCTTATACCCGGGTGTCCCGCTTGTCAGTCATCATGGTGGTGCTCGCATATCCCTGGTTGTAAGGCTGTGGGGACCCACAGCTTCCATTCTGCACCCAGGTCCCAGTTGAGGGACCATACCAACATGTCGCACAGTTCATACTGGTGGGGTACGTCGGTGAACAGGCGTTTTACCTACGGGTGTTGCTGTTGATGGTAGTTCAAGGTAACTTGCTTATCTGCAGCTGCTGCAGTCGGATTACCTCCTCGGGCATAAGTAGGACGACAGGAGTTGGGTAATATTCTCCCAATCCTCATCCTCCTTCATTCCTTCTTGTTCGTTGGGCTGACAAGAGAGGGCGTCTGGCAGATTGTTCATCCTTCCAGGACACTGTTGGACTTCAAATACGAATTCTGTAAGGAACATGGCCAAGCGACTTAGTTTTCCCTTTGTGTTCTAGGGTTCGAGTAGCCACTTGAGGGTTTTGCTAACTGTCTGAAGGATGAAAGGATGTCCCACGACATGGTACCGGTATTTGCGCATGCCCCAGATGATGGCGAGACACTCTTGCTCGTTAATATGGTAGCATTGTTCGGTGGCATTGAGCTTCAAGCTAGCATAGGCTAGCACCTGAAGTCTCTAGTTGTTATCTTCTTACTATAGTACTGAACACAGTTTGACATGCATCTGTTTGCAAAATCAAAGGTCTTCCTTCTCGTGGGCATTGGAGTACTGCTATTTTCTGGAAACTTGCTTTGAGTTCCTGGAATGCAGTTTTGGTTAGTTCCCCACTTCCAGGAGCTTTTTTCTCTAATAGCTGGTTTAGGGGGCCCATCAACTGGGTGATGTTGGGTACGAAGTTGCGTAACCAGTTGCAAAACCAGATAAATCTTTGCAGTTGTTTCTTGGTTCGTTGTTGTTCGGCTTTGATCGATCCATGTTGACAGTAATTCCCTTCTGGAGAGACGACGTACTCGAGATAGTAAATATTGGTTTTTCCCAAAATGACTTTTTGATAGTTTGCACATCAGTTCATGTACTTATAGCCTTTCCAGTACTCGCTGCAGGCGAGTGCAATGCTCTTCCCAGGAGTTGTCATAGATTATGTCATCCAGATACGCGAAACAGAATTCGCCAATGTATCTGGCTAGCACTTTTGCTGCCATCAGTCTTTGAAACATTGCTGGGTCATTCTTGAAGCCAAATGGGTACTCTTGAGGCACAACTGTATGACTTAATGTTTCCTCTTTTCGAGTCGTAAACGCAAAATACTTTTGGCTGCTCTGGTGCACTGATATTTGCCAATAGCTGGATTGAGGGCTAAGTTTATGGAAGGAGGAGCAATTGGGTGGTTTATGTCATTTAATTCTTCGTGGTTGACATAGAACCTGAGTTGTCCGTCCTTTTTAGAGACTAATACAACTAGAGAGTTGTACAGGGAGTTTGAGGGCTCCACTACTCCTTGTTTCTTCATTTCCTGCACCTGCCTCATGATAATCTCCTGGCACCTAACTGATACCCGGTAGGGGTGGCAACATAGCGGATGGTCGTGCGTCAGCCATATCTTGTGCTGGATACGTCTGGTCTGACGTAGTTTCTCCCGTGTCTGAAAGCTCGTGAATACTCCTGGAGAATGTTTAGCAATTGGCAGAATTCCAGGGGTTGTAGTTGGTGATTAATTTATTCGGGTTTTACCATTGGGGGTTCTCCCTCCTCCCTCCTATGGTCCCAGTTTATGGTGGCCTGTTCTTGGTTGCCTATATAGATACGGTTCCCTCCACAATCTATAATGCAATGTTAGGTCTGTAGCCATGAATGTTTCAATAAGAATTCCACCCAAATGTGAGGAGCTACAAGGAATTTTGCTTGGTGGTCACGTTTTCCAACCCTAAAATGAAGGTTAACAGTGCCTTCTATTTTAAGTAGTTGGTCAGGCTTTACCATATGTACAAATCTCTCTTTGGCTCACAGCGCGGCACACTGGCAAGCGGTAAATAGATCACCGCGTATGAAGTTATCGGTCACTGCAGAATCTAGCAGTGCTGCCGCCGTATTACTGTTGACTGCTACTTCTATACGGGGAGCTTGAGGAAGGTGTTCCCCCTCGATTAATGTCTGTACGGCAGGGGTGGCTCTGTTGCTACTGGAAGTGGTGGTCCACTTGGCACCCTGGTCCGTTAGTTTTCCTGGTCCTTGTTTCGGTTATTTTTGGCAGTGTTATTTTTCTCTGTGTTAGCTTCCCAGTTGGGATTTCGTCCCCTGCTTTCTCTCTGCGGATCTATCGGCCTATTTAACCAAGCAGTCACGGTTGAAGTGAAAGCTCAGACAGAACCAACATATAGGCAGGTTTGGCGTGTTAGTACTGGGACTGGTTCAGCTCGTGATGCCACCATCTTGTGTTCGTCCTTCAACTTGGAGAGCTTCAGGTGTTCTAAGGCAGTTTGTGCCTTATTGTTACATTCGGTTTCCCAGGCCCTGTCTACATGTTTGTCTACTATTTGTGCACACAGAATTTGACATAGGTTCCAGATGTTAGGGAGCAGCATTTGAGTGATTGCTCTTATGCACCCCTCCTTGGTTCCTGTAGGCATGATACGCTGATACATCTGAACTTTACGTCTGATGGTCTCTGCTTCGTTGGTGACTGTCTGGAATTTGTTATGGAATTTTGAAGTTAACAGGGCAAGCACCTCCTCCCCCGAGAACTGGGTCAAGAGTCTGGAGCATAGTTGTTTCCATTCCATAATGAACTCACCATGGCAATTCCAATATTCAAGGGATTTTCCTGACAGTTGTTTGCGGGTGTGGGTCACCCATTGTTTGGTTTGAATGCCACTGGCTTTAAATTCTCTCTCAAATTTCTCGGTGAACATGATGGGGTTTTCTTGTGGGCGGCCGGCAAACTCTGGTAACTGCAGTTCATCAACGTGTTTAGCAGTACAGGGAACGTGGTGACCTGGGTTGCTAGGTCTATATTCCTATGCTCGATGACCCACTTCGCAGTGGTAAACTAGCCCTGGTCATGTAATTCTCTTGTCGGGCCAGCCTAGATAGTTGTGATGGAAGGTCTGGGCACATGTTACACAATGCATCATGTTAATACCCTGTCCTTCACAGTTATACCAGACGTATCTGGCAGTTCGCTGCAAGCGGTATGCTTCACAGCGGTATTCAAGGCCATCTATATATCACGGCACATCCTTCCACCCCAGGCAGTGATAGTGATCACATGCCTGGCAGTGACTGCACTGGATGGTGTATTGGCCTTGGATGGTGCATGTGGCATGTCGGCACCTTTTGCTAGTATTTTCTCTGTGTTTGTCAGCCATAGCGGAGGGCACAAATGGGTTCATTGTGTTCTCCCCTCCTTCGGACATCGTAAGGGTTAAGTTGAGCACCATAGAGTGTTTCAAGACTCCCTGAAGTCTAATCTGGTTTCTAGGTTGCGTAGTCAGGCTTATCCTCTTATCTCTAGTCGTGATGAATTGGTCCAGCTAATCGAACGCAGTTAAACTAGCTGTGGCTCCATGCAGGGTGCCACTAAAAACCTTTTATCTCTTTACCCTTTGATGTGTGATAGTCTATGGAGGACATCACATAATATTGGGGAAGTTTGCAATTCTGCGCCAAGTAAGTTGTGCAGATTGGGGGCAGACTCTACTGCGAAGGCATCTGTAGTATGACCCCTTGGTCTCGCACTGGTCCCGTATGTAATATAGGGCATGTTGGATGTCTACTTGGTACAAAATCTGTGAGTGCGAGGTGATGACTATGGACGTTGGAGACACGAATACGGGCTAACTTACAACTGGTGTCGCTCCCTTGTGGCAGATGCTGGCCCTGGCTAGAAGACTTCTGCTCCGGCTAGAGCGGATGGCTGGGCCGGCTGTCTGACTTTGTTGTCGCCTGCTGATCACCAGGGTGCCGACCGGCTGGCAGGCATGTAGTTGTCTCATGCTGGTACCTTGCTGGTGTCCTCCAGGTCGAATGGGACAACTCCCAAGGGGGGAGTGTGCTCCTGGCAGAGTAGTTCTACGGCAGGGTGAGCAGCTCCGGTAACCCTAACTGGGAGGCCAAATAGGTAGGGCTGAGAGGGTAGTGGAGTGAGGCTCTACTATTTGTTGGGAGGTTTCTGCTCTCTCCCATGGGGACTTAGAGCTGAGGGCTGGTATAGGTATATTACTTAGGGGGTGGTGAGATACAAGGATAGAAGTTGTGCTCTAGGTGTACCTCCTGTTCCCTCGTCAGTGAGCCAACATCATTGACAGGACAGCTGCTAATGTACAACATGTAGAGTGCGGCAGGCAACAAACCCCTACTAAAGTCTACTCCAGAAGTACCTGGGTCAAGCCTCGTCAGGCCTAGCGCACCCATTCCAGTGAGTTTATGCACTTTGGAGGAAATGGGTTAGCTGACTTAGTTGACCCAGATGCTTCCTTGTGTGTCTTTCTAGTGGTTAGGACTATACCGTACTTATGAACCAGGTACCTTTAAGTACCGGATGCACTGTATGGGTGGCCATCAAACTTGTTCTTGTATGTGAGATACGTACAGTTCTGGTTAGAGGTTGCCTGCAGTCCTACGCTACATCGGAAATTGTTGCCAATTTGCAGTCCCCTGAAACTCCCTTCGAGGGTGACGCTTACCAGGTTCATGAAAATACAAACATTCACTACAGAGCAAGGAAAGACAGAAGTTATAGATAGAATACGTGTTTTATTCCCTTGAGGATATAAACACGGTGACCCATAAAATCTTCATACCTCTACACACACAAGGTGTTCAACGGACTTTGTGCAAGAGCAAGGCAGGTGAAGGTGTCTGTAGGTTTGAGGAGCCTGGCTTGATGAGTAAATGAGAGATGACAATTAAGCAAATATGGTAGGAGGACAATATGGAAACTGAGGCATTTTAACATTGTCAACATGCAAGACACGCTACAACAGCGCTCCTAGCAGCTTGTGCCGCAGAATAACCGGAAAATTCAAATTTGCATGGCTCGGTATGCGCAATTTAAGTACATTTGTCGTCTCGTAGTATTAAAATATGTTGTTTTGCCGAATGTAATATAATAGTTGCTTATTCATATTACTATGCCATATTGAAAAATACACTTAAAGCATAAATATTGTTACTTGAAATAAGGACAATAAGTTGTAACACAATCATGTTACTGGGCACAGACTTAGATGTTGTAAGTTACAAAGGACAAATGTTAATCCGTTATAAGTAAGATAATGGAATGCTAAACGGTATTTCATTTGTCAGCTATATAACCGACTGCATTTATTCAATAAATTCTTCAGATTGGAGCAGTCACCAAGCTTATTTTTCTGCAAAATAAATTGGGAATGAACATAACCAAACATTTTTTTGGACAGAAAAATCTCCACAACTTATCTGTTTTTTATTAACGAAAGATTAATTTAAAATAGCTGTACTACAGTTAGCGATTTAACACTGTGGCTTTTATTAGCTCTATAAGCAGCAATACCTTTTAGATATTCAAGATTAACCTAGCAACAAAATGAGTTGCCTAAATATTAAGTTACTGCTTTTAAAAATTTTCATCACTAAATTAGCAACAAAATAAATAGTTCACAAATTTCTATTTTTAATAGATATGGTTTTTATTGTTTCTTCTTTCGCAGAAGGTATATTTTGATTGGAAATACATTTTCAAGAGAGAAACATTTTGGGGAAATAAATTTTTACATGATAAAAATGTATACTCAATTATTGTTTAAGTTTAAATTTCCTGAATTTACAACCAAGATAAATAAAGACATATTCAGCGCATTGCATTTGATTTCAAAGTGGGTATTCGTGTCTACAGAATCTCATCAGATGGTGGTGGCCCATCCGCCGGTCCATCGAAAGTTCAAGTTTGACGGATAAAAATACGTTGCCCTGCGGTTGGTCGAAGATATTGTGACCACCTGAGGAGTGCGACAGATGGTTGTGAGTCAACCTTTACACATATAAATCACTTCTGTCGTGCAGTTATGCCACAACTACATTGCCTCAAGTGAAACACAGGCAGCTATGGTTAACCCACTGGCAGCCATGACTCAACCATAAGTAACAGACATTTGAATCCTCACAGTCACTTCTTCATAATCTCATTGAACCAGTTATGAAATTTAATGGGGCTGTAACCAAAAATTATTCACGAATGACTATTTTGTAGCTTGGTAATATCTAGTGCCTGTTCATCAACAAAATAAAGTATCTTTGTAGTATAGAGTAACTTGGGATTGGGGGAAATTTTAATAGAAACGAGTGTACTGTCAAATTTGTAACCGTACTAAAGGTACAGTTAAGTACAGAAGGGGCAAGAGCATCGCCTCCTCATCCTGCTCATTTCCAAATGTTGGATTCATATTAAAATGTTTAATTTGAACGTATTTATGTGAAAAGAAATACACACACCCAAACATACCACACATAGTGAGACTGTGTTCAAAGTTACCATTTATTAATTTTAATAGTAATTTAACATGTAGTAGTGTTCAGTTAGGATACTATTAAGTCACTTGTTCAGAAGTGTTGTGATTTGGTAATTTAAGATTTTAGTAAGTATAGTTCCATAGTAAAATATCAAATAAGTCATTATTTTAATTGACTAATTCAGGTTACGTTACCTCTTAGAATACTATGACAGTGCCTATGGAGAGTACCCCCAATTAAATTTCGTAGAATTATTAAGTTTGATCATTACTTTGACCACCACACATGGTGTGTTCATGTAGTACATACATGCATTGTAATATAACTTCCTGCTTAAGACATCCATTTTCTTGGGTAGTGTAATATAATCCATGGAGAAAGCAGCAACATCGACTGCAAAATGCTTACAACTTTCCACACAATGGTATGCCTTTACCAAATATGAAAATGTACCATTGCCTCTGATATCATGCCACTTAAGTGACATTTGAAAGATTATAGATGAGATATAGAATTTAAATACTACATAAATTATAAATGAGGTCTACTGTATTCAGGAGAGTATTTCAGAACATAACTAGATGACAATCTAGTTTTAATCAATTTTAATCAATCAGTTCCCACCATGTACTAATGAAATTTAAGCAGTACAGCTGATGCAAGGATGAAAATGCAATTGGTCAAAATATTTGATAGTACATATTAATATATGTACTCAAGCCATTCAGCTTATTTACTTCACCTCTCAAGTTTTGCATGCATTAAGCACATTTAATTTTGTAATTCACTTTCAAAAACAAAGCTTAATTCAAATTTTTATAACACAGATCATCATGAACAAACTTGTTTGTTCATGATGATCTGTGTTATAAAAATGAATGCAATGAATTCAAAAGCAGCTGAACTGAAAATAACTTACCTTGGCCATGAATTTAAGGTACTTTCTGTTAAAATTCATGGCACTTGTTATTGTAATGCAATTTGCAAGTACTTTCTCCAATACTGTGATCACCACAAACTAAACTGGGTAAATAGGCCAACAGGTCAAAATAAATGCGTGCTATCACTATAAGTGACTTATCTGCATTGCAGAATGCGGCAAAATAATTCATTGAAAAACACATCATCAAAGTTAATACTATAGGTGTATGCACAAAGTTAAAATACTGAATACTTCAGGGAGTAAATAAGAGGAACTGAAATTTAAAAAAAAAATCCTTTATTTATTTGTAAAAAAATGTATAATAAATATCACTGAAATGTAACGATGACTCTCAGGAGCGAAATATTATTGTTTGAAAGTTTTGTACACAGCTGTGTAAATAAATGCGAGTATGGTGAGGAGGGGGGAATGTTGCTACTACTTTTGATTGGTTTTGACGGTAACTCTCACTCGACAGCTGGTTCACACACTGCAATATATACACTGTCTTGCCAACCGTAGACAACCTGATGACATCTCCACTGCTACAATTAGTGTCTGGTGTGTGTTGTCAGTATATGCTGTTTAGCACACAGAATGAACTTTGATTCACTGGCAGGAGAAGGAATTATTCTTGCCACCAAAAGCTGTACTCAACAACTCTCCACTCATTCAAATTAAAATTACTTGCAAACTCAGTATGTAGAGAAATTAAAATATTTGCACAGTAAAACAGTAATGATATGTAGACCTTAGTGTGTGTAAAGGGTAAGCGACTACCTAGAAAGGAAATTATTACAGTTTTCATTCAGTTGTTTATTTAATATATCATCAAAAATATTTGGTAGTTGGTGCAAACACAACCCAAATAACATAAAAATTAATATTCAAATGCATAATTTCCCAAATGTAAACAATAACATTTCAAAGTATGAAAATACACCGAAAAATTATATAAACAATACGGATATGTACAGAAACAAAATAAATATGATGAAAACTGGGCAATTTTTAAAAATTGGGGGCTTTTCAAAATAAAATTTCAGAAAATGGTATGATTCTACTCAATTACACAGAACAAGAATTTACTAGGGGCATCAACATTTGACCAATAGAAACCCCAAAAACGATAGTGGGGATGGCTATGAAGATAAGGGAAATTGTGAGGGGGGGGAAAAAAAAAAAAAAAAAAAAAAAACACACACACAACCCTTAACCCTACATTAACTAAATAGACAATATTACCAACTCAAGCTAAAAATACGATAGTGGGGAGGGCTATGAAGATCAGGGAAATTGTAGGGTAAAAAAATACAAAATATGTACATTTTCATTATAAACTTTAATGCCTCAATTTCCCTCAAGTTCATAGCCCTCCCCACTATCGTATTTCTAAATTGTATTCGTAACATTGTCAATTTAGTTACGGAGCCTAATTTTCAGTTCAATCCTTTTACAATTAAACATGTTTTCATGAGACAATATTACAGTAATATTACAAATAGGCCTAGTACAGAAATATGTTAGATTGCAAAACACACATAAATTATTTCTCAGTGCAAATAGGCTATACATGACAATCATTTATGGGGAAACTCCCAGTTTAGCTGATGCGTTATGTTTCATGTTACAACCTAAAATAAATTGTCAGCACGCCTTGAATCATTGTTTACGGTATTTATTACTCTGCTGATGCTGGGACTCTGGCTTGGTGCATAATGTTTAGCTAATATGTAAACATTGTACGAGTAATCACAGACACAAATATGAAAACACTATTTTGACGCAATCAATCAGTTTTATCCCTAGCTCAACTTGTTGAACTGTACAAACATTAAGAAGCCCCAACCAGTTTAATACACGAACACTGATTATGTAAACATTGTATGAGCAATCACAGACACACATACCTATGTAAACAACTTTTCTGAAGCAATCAATAAATTATATCCCTAGCTCAACTTGTGAACTAAACACACACTTTAACAAGAGACTTCAGTCAGTTTAATAGACGAATGTGGAATTTGTAAACATTGTTTACTTTTATTTTTCGAAGGCGTCGCTCCAATAAAAACAAACCTGCACCTTTCAGGTTAAGGGCTATAAAACTTTGCAAGGCCCTCCAGTGTACAAGATTAGAAATAGCAGCTACGACACTCAAGTGACTTAGTTCTTGGTCTTGTGGAAGCAAATTTGGGTTGCGAAAATCTTCGTTTCTGAAAAGGTTGGAACACTATTCTCGTGTAGGCATAAACTGCCAGTCCCTTTTTTCTTCATTGCTTTTACCTTTCTGCACCAATGCTTGCACCTAGGAAACAACAAAACAGTATTTAAGTAAATTAAGGTTTGTGTGAATGGAATTTCCAACAAAAACACAAAGGGAAAATGTTATCCACTACAGCTCATGTACTTACCGATTTGCACCCTTAAAAAGGACTTGCTGTAGTTCGCAACATTGTAATTATTGCAGCCAAAAACTACACAAATTTTTCCTGCCATAATAAATAACCACTCAAGCAACAAATTTGAATTAAATCGCATACAAAATACTGTAAACTACCCATTCACTGCACAGCTATTATTGTACGAACAGCACAAAGCGCTAGGAGCGCTGGCATCAGTGTCTCACCTTTTTTTCGGCTACTTTCCCATATTGTCCTTCTACCATATTCAAATTAAGTAATCATGAAAACAACTGTACCCTAATTGTGACATGTAGCCCTGAAGGGACCTGGAGCACCACGTGTTGTGTACGTGACAGGTGAGGTGACTTTTGACTGCAAGTGTCAGGGGGTAGCGACGACTCTTCAACTACTGTGTTATGGAAGGCGTCTTTGGCTGAAGAAATGATAGAAGACTCTAAGGTCTTGGAGAGTCCTTAGGAGAACTGTTGCTGTATGGTAGAGAGCCTGAGCACGACATGCTGAGACGAGCTATTTGTAAAATTGACATTTCTGCTGGGCGCACTGTATTATATTCCCCTAGGCTGAAAGGTTCCTGCGTGGTTTATTCACTTTTGGTAATCTTTGGCCACCACCCTCCCGGGCTCGGGTTGGGCAGCGCCGCTGCTGCCTTCTCTTGGCAGGGTGGTGGCAGGGAAGTTTGGTGTGGTTAGCATGTTTAAAACAAAATGTTGTTTTAAACAACATGTTTAAATTGTTTAAAACACCACACTTAAATAAAACATGTTTAAAACAAAATATTTACAACACAATGATTTATACAGACTTTTTTAAATAATAAGTTTTTAAAATAAAAAAAAAAATTTTTAATATAATTATTTACATAGGAAATATTATATTTGCCTTCCAGTTAAGCTTATCTAGAATCAGGGGAGTTTACAATGGGACAGTCTTGCTTGCAAACAAGCAATTTCCATAAGCTGTGCATACAAAACTACAAATCGACCAATTTGTATTGTTTTCAGATAGAAGTAAGTTATTATTTACAATACATTCACTAAAAATAATTTTAAGATTTCTTTTAAATAAAATAGTTTTTCTTCTTCTTATTTTCTCCCTCCACTTTCTGGCACAACAATAAAATTCAAATAGACAAAAACCTAAGGTCAAAAATAAAAAAAATCAAATGTACAACATAGCATGACAAGTTTGTACACCACACTCATTAGTCGTTACGCACACTATAAAATGCCACTTCCACTTCATGTAATGTTTTTGTTGTTTAGTGCACGGAAAACCGTTACAAGTTTAGCAGCCTTCTCTGTCCCTAACCAATTTCTAACACTGCTGTGCACATACCCGAATGTGGAGAAAAGGCATTCAATACAAGCTGATGAAGCCACTGCACTGTGTAACTGGTGTGCCAGGTTCAGAATTGCATGATAAGTGCTTTTCTGCAATGACACCCACAACACCAACGGTTTAATCTTCTTTGTTGCTGCAGGACTGAACAAGTACTCCTTGAAAGGTCAACGTTTTGCTTTGTACTTAATTAGATCAGGCATTGCATCTGGGTGGTATGTTAAAAAATACTCCATAGCAGAATGAAGTTGCTCCTCACTCAGTCTTTCTCCTCAAAAACGGAGCATGAGATTGGCAAGAAGATGAGGCTCAGTCATAGCAATGTTTAACTGCTTCATAAAGTAGTTTAGTTCATCAGTGTCACAGTCATCCCCCCCCCCCCCCCACCCCCCAAAAAAAAAAAAAAAAACATGTAGATCGAGCCAAACTTCAACTGCATCGGCAATGGTACAATCATCACGCTGCATCTTATCTAGAGAGACTTTTAAGAGTTTTGAATTTTTTGAGGTAGTCTTGTGCATTTTGTTTCAAACCAACATTTCTCACTTTAGCACTTATGCTTTGTTCAATGGCACTTCGATTTTCAGTGCAGACTTTAGCAATGATGTGACAATTCTTTAAATAGGACTCTATACAGTCAGCTAAAAAATCCCAGCAAACATCTGTAGGGAGAGCAAGGCTTGTTCCATCAGCCTGCTCGTATTTTGCAGTTGCAAAGGTAGTGTTCCTGAAATACTTCACTATATGCTTAATATGCTCCGTAATGCTGACTACTTGCAAGTCATGTGCTAACAAATTGAGGAGATGAGCTGAGCAACCGTAAGTTATAACATCTTTGATGTCTT
The DNA here is from genome assembly GCA_029891345.1 of Dryococelus australis. NCBI lineage: Eukaryota > Metazoa > Arthropoda > Insecta > Phasmatodea > Phasmatidae > Dryococelus > Dryococelus australis. Next base: position 77,888,776 of record CM057000.1, read on the forward strand.
TCTTGCAAGCTCCTCCCTCATTTTCACCATGTTGGCAGCATTATCAGTTACGCAACTTCACACTCTGCAGCCATATAGTTGACAGGTTTTTATTGAGTTTTCTGCTATCTGTAAGAGGTAAAAGTATGACTCTTATCTTCAGTGTCAATGGTTTTAGCTAGATGAGTACATTGGTCCAACACATCACTGACAGAGAAACCAACAATGGGATCATTGTGCACATTGCTCCAACCATCCACAGACATGGACACATATTTTCCTGACAGTTTTTTTCTTTAATTCTGTCCATATATCAGCATAAATGTCATCCAGAAGTTCATTTGAAATTAGCCTTTGATTAGGTGGTTTGTAGCCAGGGCGAAGTTGTTAAACAATTTTTATAAACTCAGGATGTTCAACATGCCTGAAAGCTGAGTTTGTGCCAAAAATGAAGCCAGCAATTTGTAAATCCAGTTTTTTCTTCTCCTTTACTGTAGTGCGTATTGTAAACTGCAAGGGGGAGAGGTAGATGATTTCATGTGTGTTGCAGCCGCAGCAGAAACCTGATATTCTTCATTTTAATCTGAATCCTCTTCACTACAATATATTCCAGAAGTAGACCGTTTACGTTTTAAACTTGATGGAATAGAACTGTTGTAAACAAGTGTTGGCATTCTCTCTTTATCTGAAACAAAAAGTCCGATCCCATTGATTAAATTTATATTTCCACTAAAAGTTCAACAGAGGAGGGGTTTATGGTTGGGAGTAACATTCAACTTCATTACTACGATGCACTGCACTACAAATGAATTATCACTTTTCAGTTACAATATTATAAGGTAAGTGGAAAAAGTTGGTAGTCCATTTTGTTGTAATGCTCTTAGAATTTGACATTACGTGAAGTGTGTATTAATAGGCTGGGACCTGGGATACAATTGTATTATGTTACAATAATTAATAAACATAGCACATTTTAGCTATGGTTATTTCTAAGCTTTTGAAGCTTTCAGTGTGACTTTCAACCTAAATACGACAAGAAAGTTGGCACTTGCCAACTTTTTATACTACTTCCACAATGATAGCTAGTAGATATGCTTCAGTTAACTGTTAATGAAGTGTTGCTTTTTCTGTAACCATTACTTAATGTTAACAATGAATATAGGAACATAAACATTAAGAAATTTTTACAAGAGAAGGGAATATGGCATCTCTGTTCATTTAATACATCTGAAAATTTGTGCTCGCAGAACACTCACGTCCATGATTGATGATCACACACAACATTATAAAGCATGGAATGTGTGCTTGTGAAAACACCATTTTTTTTATCACTCAGCTGCTGTACATTAAAATACAAAAAATCTTTGCTCTAGTAATATATCATTGCAACATAACCTATTGTTGAAAAATGAAAATAATCCTACCTTAAACCTGGCTGGCTGTGGCAACATTTTGTTTATTAATGAAATGTAAAAATTTCTCATGTTTTGGGGACAAAATTGATTTACAATCAGGTCTTAATTTAACAGTGAATCAGACTAGAACTAATTATCTTATAGTATGTGTGAATAAGCAGTGCTTCTTTCATAATGAATACTTCATAAGTAAGAGCAACTTATTTTGGAATTATCAAATCATAATAGGATACATTATAATTCAGCCAGATTATAGATCATATTTATTCAAAAAAGTTGGCAAGTCCATTTTGTGACAATGCTCTTTGAATTTGGCATTACATGAATTGTGCATTGTTAGATTGAGATGCAACTGACACACGTTATAGTACAATTACAAACTCAGCACATTTTAGTTACAGTATTCCGAAGCTTATCAATATTTAGACAATAAGCTAGCTGGACTTACAAACTTTTTACATTAGGCCCTCAATATGCTCATTACGGATTCCACCCTAAATTTTGTATTTGTGAGACGATAAACAAAATTATGAAGAAAAAAATGTTAAACCATTTATGAGAAAATCAACACTTTTCAATTTCACGCTACACATAATGTATAAAACTCTTTATCTTATTTGTTTTAAATTTCCAGTGAAAACAGAAAACTTCCTTACCTGTGCTTATAGACTGTAGCTAAAGAGATCCAGTTCATTGCTTTGCCACTGGAATATTGGAAAAGAGCTTGTATGGCATGAGTTAGAAGCCAAGTGCTCATCAGTACCGGTAGACAAAATATAAATTTCTCTTCCTTCTTCATGTCTCATTAAATTGGTGTTATCTTCCAATTGTATGAAAGTGTTCCTATGGGAACATTTTGTTTCTACATGCTGTTTCATTCTTGCAACTAGCCCAACCATACCTTCTTTAAACACCTTACATTTTACTCTTACAGTTTTACTATTAGTACTTCTTGTTTCTATAAAATGTTGCCATACTGGATCCTTCCTTCTACCAGATGAACTTATAATTACTGCAAGTTATCAATCAAGCACTGATTGAAACATACACAAACAAAATATGTACTACTTGACTTGAAACATGCTGTCTCCAACAAGGTGCTAAGGTGCATGGAAAAAAATTCCCCTGCATAAACGTTACCAAATTTCCCTCTCCTGGGTATGCCACTCCTAGACATAGGAATAAGTAATAACATAAAACTCGAACTAAAATAAAGTTTATAAGCTATATAGTGTGTATAAAACATGGTTTATATGTTTAAAACATATTTTTCATAGTATTGTTTACAATATATGTTTAAAATAAAAAAACTGTTTAATACAAAAAAAGGTTTTCTGATTTAAAAAAAAAAAAAAAAAAAAAAAAAAAGTTTTCTTCCCAACCCTGCAGGCTGTATTCGCAGCTCGCATAGGAGTAACCTTTTGAATGATCACGACTGCTTCTCATTGGGTTTACAAGAGGCAGGGGGGACCATGTGACTCCCTATCATTGCGTGGGTGCTGGCGTTGGAGGCGGCCAGTCGGTTTCCAATCCCCTTGGGAGGCACGTGATGTGCACATGATGATGCAGAGTCGAATATTGATAATAATGAGTAGAAAACGTCACGCGTCAATTAAAAAATTGTCATTGTACCTAAAATTTTACTATTCACTACACCAATTCAAAGTCAACTGATATTTCCCGTTAATGAAACTTTGAAAACAGGTAATCTGACAGTACAGTAAATCACTAATTAATCAACTTCTGTGAATAAATAAAATTAAAATAAGGCTATTGTATTTATTCCTAAAAAGTTGCAGATGCATCTGACACATCCCAGATATTAATCTATATTGTATTTGCAAAATGTATAAAAAAACTTCCAGTTTATTACATATTTGTCACACAATATCTATCAACTTGCTCAAAAAAGTATAATTTATATCCAAACTTTTCATGCAAATGTAGAATCTTTCGTTAACCAACTTGCTGTTATTAGTAGTGAGAATGAATTTGGTCCAGAACTGAAAATATAAACAATAATATTGGAAATGAATCGAGAATCAGTATTAGTAAAAATTTTTAACCATACCACAACTATGTTTTAAATATAAAATTTCCCCAATATTTTAGGACCTTAAACAAAACATTATAACACAGTTCTACTATAGTTAGTGGCATGTATTCAACACATGCTAGGTAAGCACTGCTTACCCAGCCCTATTGTTGGACCACTGTTTTGAGTACCAAACATTTCACATTTTATTTTCCACACACGTGGACTATCACTCTACGCTACTTTGGGCACGTAAATTTAAACGTTTCATCTCCACATTTCCCTTAGTTTCCGTTACTTCTATTTTATGTTTTATCATCACCTTGTCCAGTTTTCAGGGCAAAGTGAGCATCAGAAGGGAATCTTTCAGTTTCATGAGCCGATCGGGAATGTTCGGCCAAAGGCCCACTGCCAGTAGAACAGCTGACCCTAGCTTCATGTGCACAGGCACTTTATTTACGTACGATGCTTTGTGTGCAATAAATAACTTCTTCTTTTGTTTAAAGCAGCACTGAATGCTTAACATGTTGTTGTGGGGACAAGTGAGAGGAGAGCTGTCCACGAAGTTGACGCCTGCCTGTGGTCGAAGGTGACGCCCCGCAGGAGAGAAAGTGACCAGGGGACAGTGGGGTAGGCGCTGACGAGGAGCTGACGGCAGGCCACGGACATTAATACGGCAGACACCCCCCTTCTCAAGAGATTGGTAACCTGGTGCATGTTGGAGGTTGGTCGTTCAGCGAGGCTGCAGCTATCTCAAATCAGTGAGTCTGGCAATGCTGGAGCAGCGTCGGGCGGAGCCAGTACCGAGGTGATTCAGGAGCTAGGTTGAGACCAGACTTGGGTAAGCCGTCCTTCTTCACCACATCTCCACTACACGAACTGATGGAGGAGCTCCGGCGATTCAAGGCTGTCAGTGGTAGGTGATCTTGAATAGAGTGCAAGGGTGAGCAGGGTGCGATACGAGTTGGGTAGAGCGATTAATGTCATCTAAAGTAATTATTGAATCAGAGATGAATTAGTAGTTATAGATTAAGAGATAGGAAATTAAAGTAATAACTGAAGTCATTAAAAGTAGTAAGATAGTTGATATCTGAATTATAACTAAAGGTAGAAGGAGTCAACAAGTGTCACATTTCTTGTATCTGTGTAATTTGTAATCAAATTTAGTTTTGTTTATGTAATAACATTTTATATTAATAAAGCAACCGGTGTTAGTAATTTAGAAGAGTTAATATGGTTGATCCTGGTACTATGTTGAGGGCCTTGAGCCGGTGTGGTTATGCAAGAATATAGATTGGCTGTACACTTGGCTAGGCACTACAATAATGTGAACAGAACATTGGTATTATCCATTTTAAATACATTTTGTTCTATTTTTTTAATGTATTACAACATGGTTTCCTCTGTGATGTCTGTATGTGATTACCACCTCTCTGCAAGGTAAGCTGCGAGTACCGTAGTATGTGCTGCCCAGAATGGATCACGACACTCAACATGGAACCTCTGGCATTCTTGAAAATAAATATTATAATTGATCTGTAATCAGGTAAACTATTCATGTTATAATGTCTATGTCATCCCAAAATTTTGCATGCTGTAAACATAGCAGTCGTTGCCATTGATCAGTGGGTTTTCTTGAGTTCCCTCAGCCATTGCATTCCATCACTGGTCATTTACCATTTTACTTCAGTCTCATTGGTGCTGAAGACAGCTGTTAAGCGCCACCCAAATCTATTGCTCTTATGCAAAGTATACTATACTGAATAACTTACAAATGAACTAATATGCTTGAAGTCAAACTTTCATACTGTAGTATATAAAGCAATGTCTTAATATTTGAAGGCTATATTTTGTCGCAGCGAGCGTATGTTTAAAAAATTATAACTTTTAGTTGCATATTACAATATAATTAATTTTAATTATGGAGTTTATCATAATGTTCAGCGTATTGTACCGCATGAAGTGTACACCTGAACAGTATGAAATTTAGTATTTTATAAATAAATTTATATAATGTGCATGTACACACCACACACATATATGTGTATGTGTTGGTGTGTGTGACGATCCTCCCACAGCTTACCAACAAAATAATTTCATCACATGCCACTAACTATAGTGATGTTTTAATTGCTTCTAATAATAATTATTCAGGTTTCACTGAATGTAAAATGAAGTGTTGTAACAGGTGCAGTAACTCTTAGTGGAATGTAGTAAACTAGAAAGTTTTACCTGTGAATCATGGTGGGTATTATTGGCATGCAGCTTTCTCATGACATGAGCCAGCATATCATCACTGATGGCTGGGTTCTGGCGCACATCCACAATGACAAGGCTTGTGTTATACTCCAGCATTTCCAGCACACGATTTGCACCTGCATCACTCAGCCCGCACCCCTGAAGATCCAGTGCTGCCAACACAACCACACCAATCCTCTCACCACCTGTAAGTGTCCCTCCTCTCTACAAGGCTTCTTTCTGGCCATCTGACTTCTAGCAATTCTTATCACATGCCCATGCCAGCTCTATCACTCCCTGCTTACTAAATGCTGTTTATAGTAAAGTGAGCACTTTTGAAATCAAACTTTGAAAAAAATTAACTGCCATAAATACATAAATGCTACAGGCATATAGGATTCCAGTTACGTTGGCAGTGAGTGAATGAAGAGATCTGGACAGCTCTTAACAGCGAAGTGTTGAGAGCAGATGAGGGTGATTGAGATGAGTATGGAGCAGCACCAGAATTAAAGGATGGGGAAAATGGAAAAATCCCTGAGAAAATCCACTGACCAGCGGCACCGTCCGGCATGATTTCCACATGCGATTAAGTTGAGTTCTACAACTTAAAGTTATTCTAGTGTAATATTTATATTTATGGTGACTCATGTCAGTGTTTCTTGATTTATAGACATAAGAGCATCAATTTACGTATTATCAACAAACTTTCCTGAAACATTCACCGTTTCACTTGGATGATGCATGAATAAGTGAGACAGCCCATTGCAATGCAAGAAGAAAAGTAGATGCTACACAGAGCTTCAATTGACTATGAAAAGCCTATACATAGCAACTTTCTCCTGGCTTCCTTTTTCTCAATACTGTACTGCCTTCCTTGTTATTGCCTGCATCTAGATAACCTCTTCACTGCTCACAGTACACTGTACCTCTGTACAATGTACATTACCTACCTGCTACCAGCATGTTCAAAGTACATCTCTTATCACATTTTCAAGCACACTTATCTAATAAAAGTTTTTATTTGAACCATAATATTCAAATATATATCATTTCCTCCAACCAATGTAACATACTTGAAAATTTTTTATAAGTTCTACCAACTATGCTTACCATTTTAACCTTACCATAGTGTATTTTCAAGTCAGTTCCACAGTAAATTTATTATTCACACTTCTCTGTATTGTCTATGAAAATGTTGTTTATATAAAGAAAATGGAAATTAATAAAACTCATCCAGAGTTGAGATCAGATATACTGAAATAATGACCCTTGGAGCGAGAAGCTAGAAATAACAGTCATCAACTATCTATAGAACAAAATGAAGAGACAACTGCAATGCAATGTTGTGTGAGAAACCAGTGTAACCTGAAACAACTACTGTTACTCTGGCGCACAGCCTTACAGACCACTGTGTGTTATGTGAGCAAACCAGTTCAAATATGACTTAAGGCTTACCTTGAACAAAGCGAGCAGACAGACAGCTACACAAAGAATAATCAGAAAGAATCCCAGCAATACAAGATGTATAGGCCATATTAAAACATAAACAAGTCACACTCTAAGAAGCACTAACAATTATCCACTTTACCTGGCCTAGAACCATGCGTATTTTGCTACTTGAAATATCACATCACCAAATTTACTTTAAAAATTTATTTATGTATCTTTTGGTTTGCACTGTATTACCACCACAACTGGTAATTTTTTTTTTTACAATTTGCAGTGCTGAAAATAAAATTAAATGAAAATGTGCAACTTTGTAAGCTGTCATTAAAATAAAACACACATAATGTACTAGCTCTGAAAATAATCTACAATGCAAGGGCTACATTTCTTAGGTCAAATTATTTTCATCACGATACAAGATATTTTTCAACATCTACCAGTGAAAATTTTAGTATCAGCTAAAGATTTTCCAGACCTTTCCCAGTTTCCCATAACCACCCTTAAATTTCCCTATTTCTCCATATTTCTCTATAAAATCTTCACATACGCCAAATTTTTTTAAACATTTTTTGAACTCTTTCCATTTTCCTCACATTTTTCCAAGTTTCGTCAAATGTTTCAAAACAGCGGCAGCTTCAGTCTGAAAGTGCATGACGCGTCATGAGCAAAGGGTGCAAAAAGAATATGGTGTTCAATGAATTGGAAAGGAGTTGCTGCTGGCAGGTCATTTGTTGAGACCTGGTTGGAATATTGTTGACTATGAGAAGCACATTCCTCATTTGGTCTTGCTCTCGGCAGTTCCGTCGGGATGCTTAAGAACTGGTTGGAAACTTTCTGACTAAAAGGGAAACTTACCCCATTTGTCTACTCTCTTCATCATCACTGTGGTCCACCAGAAGGGTTAAAGGCAGCTGATCTGAAAAGATTCAGAGCTATTGCCAGCTCTAGTATCTGAGAGCCTAGTATCTGAGAGCATGCTGATGTGTGACTCCAGAAAGGGCTACTGAAGCATCTCAGATAGCCTCTGCTAAATTGACGGAATCCACAACTACCTTGTGGTACTGCCAGATAACCTCTGAGTCAGTTGAGTTGCATTGAGTTTCATTGTGTTCTGTTGAGTTGCATGGCATTGAGTTCAATTGCATTGTGCTGAGTTGCGTGGCGTTGAGGTGAGTTGTGTTGAGGTGCATTTTGTTGCACTGCGGTGAAGTGAGGCGAGTCGAGGTGAGGTAATGAGTGAGGTAGTGAGTGAGTGAGTGAGTGAGTGAGTGTGAGTGAGCGAGTGAGTGAGTGAAGAAATTTGGATGGCCTACAATAGCAAGGTCTTGAGAGCCAATGCAAATTTAGGGAGAAACTAAAAAACATACTCTACTTTATACAGGTAGGAACGAGTTTAAAGCACAAAGTTTATTTTATCTACTGGGAACTTATGTCACTATTCCAAACAAAGGTGTTAATAATCTTTAAATTCATATGCATGTAAAAATGCTTGACAGTAATTTTCGTGAATTTTAATTAATTTTTTAGTAATTGTTAAGAATAGGGGCTTTTCCAAAAATCGGGAAAATACCTGGAAATGTTATATATGATTATTACTAATCACACTTAATACAAATTTAAGCAGGGATTCACTTAGGGATGGGTTGATAATAGATTTTCTTGATACTCGATACCAGTTTCGATACCAACACATTCTCAAGATACTCAATATACTTTTCTCGATACCAAATAAAAATTATCAAGAACACAAAACAATATGACCAAAAAATTTGCTCATTTTACTAGTGTCGTTGCCACACACAGAAACTATATAAAAGCCCTCATTACACTGGAAACAAATACTTGACGGCCTGTAAACCAAACATCCTTAACCAGTGATAAACCAACACAGTCTCCTTTGATGCTATAGAATCATGTTTCCACAGTAAAAACTGTATTCAAAATTTGAGGAAAATATTAACTCAGGACACACTTAGTTTGTGATTTCACAGTAGTTTTATTTTATTTTGCGACTTCAAGGAAATTACTGTAATATAAAATAAATAACTTACTTATCTGATACACCCGTCGCGTAGCCGACAGAATACACTGGCTAGGCCATTGCAGGTGTATCAGATAATTACGGTATTTTATTTTAAATTTAATAATGCAGTTGCATCATAGCCCGTGGGATCCGCGGACTAGGCCATGATGGGAGTATCAGATGATTATGGTATTTATTTTTGTTAGAATTAAATAATGCTGTTGCATCAGATAATTATGGTATGTGTGGGATGTACAATAAATACCGACTTTGCTCACTTGGGCCTATCAGCGCTCACTCAAACTCTCAATCCATTTTTATTGTACCTCAATTATGTACCATAAAAGTAAACATTGTCAAAAATCATAATTGTGTTATGTATGGGTTGCCTAAAAACACCCCAAGGTACTTGCAGCTGTGTGAATATTATGCTATGAATAAAATGTATATTATTCTACATTTAATAACTTTTAAACTGTGTGTCCGATCTTGATCCGTGAAGGCTATTTAGAATGCTTACAGGAAGGTTTGGCATGCTCGCTGCCAATCGAGATAAAAAATGGCATGCATTTAAAATTTCCTGTTAATATCTTGCAAACCGTAGGACTTAGGTAAAATTTTATGGATGCATTGGAATGCCCAAATGATGCAGATTAAATTATGGTATGCTTTCGAAAGTATTGTACACATTCCAAAAGTTATGGTATGATTGTACCATAATAATGGCATTAGAAAATGGGTGTTAAAACTAGATGCTTTCGGATATTCTCATGCGATACTCAATCCTATAAAGTATCGAGGGTATCGAGGTATCGCAGTACTGAGGATCCCATCTCTAGTGTATAACATGAAATGTAATAGTGTCGAGGGCTACAAGATTACTGTGTTTAGGCAGTAAAACTCGTAAAATGTACATCCAATCTATTTTTATCAGGTCGCTAAATTGTATTAAATGTGAGAGTTAAGTTTTAAATGGATTGTTAGTGTATAAAATGTAATTTATAGGGTCCATTTATGCAGAGACACGTAGGTTATACAGTAACAAACAGCAATCAAATAGTATCAAAAGTCATGTAATTCTGTTGAATTACCCAAGGCTTACCTTGTCTATATTCACGAGAGGGTTGTACTATGTAATGTACTACTAATAGAATAAATATACATATAGTAGATAATACAAAAAGATGTTCAGAGATGGTGTTTATAAACAGTAGACGTGCATCGTCTTAATACATTACAATGCATTCGGTGGCCAATAACGCACAGATATAGGAAACAAAGGTGCATCGTGTTCATTTACATCATAGTTAGATTTTTAAATTTTTACCGGTCGGAGGTCTGGGATGAACAAGTGCTTAGATATGTGTTTTATTTCAATTAATTTTGTTTGATGTGTCAAATATAATAATTGTGTAAAATTATGAGTGTTTGTGTGCTGCTATATATGTTACAAAAGTCAAATTATAATATTTGAGCAATGACTTGAGTGTGTATGTACTGTCGTCAAATAGAATCTACGTTGTGTCTTGCTTTATCATCTACGTCCTATTAACGGTGATTGATTTGGTGAGTACGTAACTAAATTGAATGTAACTTTATGATAGTTGGGAGGGCTATGAAGATCAGGGAAATTATGGGGTACAATGAGAGAAAAATATGTATGTAATTGTAATATTTAATCACAAAAAAATGTCAAATAGCAAAAAGACCTAACTGAACAATACCTAAATTCACAATAAAACCAATACACACACACCCAAATGTTACTGTGATAATGTATGATATTCTAGTGTAGTCCCCTCACAACGACAAATACTGTTCAAGCTTAGCCAAATATTATGCCCCGAACCAGAGTATTCAGCCCCAGCAGGGGAGTAAATTCGCAAAACAGTGATTCAAGGCATGCCGGCTTTCTTCTTTAGGTAGTGACCGCGAAGTGGTCATATATCAGCGAAGCTTGGAGTTTCCCCAGGAATGATTTTCTAGCATAACCACCTCGTAAATAAAATTACTGTTTAAGCTGACGAGTGCTGCTACGGGGAACCAATGGGTGTGACTACCTTCGAAGGTAGATCAGTGACATTGACTATCCTATCAACCTAGCTTGGCCTACCATGGCGAATACTTCCAATTCTATTAGACCAGTGTGGCGTAAGGAGGTTAGGCTGTAGCATTGCAGCTAGATATATATAATTTGTATATTTGGGAAGTATTTCAATTGTCTATAATTCAGTCCAGGATAGTAATTCATGTAATATGTGAAAGGTCGTGGCAATAACAACTTATTTGTATTTCATATATTTTCATGTTTCCAGATTTGAAATTTTTCTTTCCTCATTTCTTCAGTAGTAACAGATGTAAACGACAGATATCAACAACGATAGCGCATCCTTTCTTTTTCACTGCATTAGTAAACTAAAAACATTGCCACCGCACGGCACAACATGGTGAAACGAGGAAAATAACAGAGGTCACCTTTGGCTGACATAACCGAAAGCTTGAAAACAATAAGTTTTCAATTAAGAAACTTTCTACCAATATATAAGGAAGCGTGACCTTTCTCGGGTATAGCAACAATTCGTCGCAGCACGATCGTTTGTCAGTTGTCAGTCAGACAGCCTGCAACATGTGATCACGTGACTCGCACCGACCAGCGCCCACGACTTTAACCCTTTTTTTTTTATTTTGGACATTTCAAATAACTATTAAATTTATTTTCCGTCGGTGCGAGGAGTCAGTAGGGCGCCGGGAGAGAAAAGTAACCATTCTCTCTCGTCTTCGTAACTCTCGAAGTGAGAAGTTTTGTTTTGTAAAGGCTGCAATTCTGTATTTTTTTTTGTTTGTCAGCTGCGAGTGTTAACTGTTTTGCTGAGATGACAATAAATCTCCAGTAAACATTTAACTTCTTTTATTTATTGACAATCCTGGTATCAACAAACTTTCATTATTACGTAGACGAGGTCTCCAACTCACGCTGAGATAGTCCGTTGGTGTTTACTGAGAACTACAACGAAAGAAGAGGACTTGTAACCTGTTACAAGGGGCACCCAACGTGGGGCCTGGATTTCTACACGCACCCTGCGACATGAATGAGTGCTGACATTCATTGTCATCATTTATTCATTCAAGAACCTGCCAGCACGGCTGTCACCGGCGCATCAGAGTTTTCATAACTCGTGTTCCAGGGTGAGTGTAACTAAGTCAACCAACTTCCTACAACAGAATCCAGTTGACACACCACCCACAGTTTCCATTTAACGAACAAGACATCTAGGTACCAATAAACGCAAGATTGTAAATTAGAAACGTCACTTTTTTTGTTAAAAAATGGAACAAAAAGTAATAAATTCTACTTTTTGGTTTGTTGAGGGATTCGTCCCTGGAGAGAACCAAGCAAAAGGAATTACAAGTACAATAGAAAAACAAAATTGCCTTAGCAAAACACTGGGGAAAAATAATACGTAAGAACGTGAATGACGGGTCAGACGAAGGCAAGGCTGAAGAACTTATAGTTACACAACTTTACAGCGGCTAGTAAGAAAATACAAAATGTATAGCAGTGCAACTTTACAGCGGCTTCGAAAATTAAGGGGAAGCTAATCAGGTAAGCTATACGAAACGCGACGGCTTGTTACCGCGGAGTCAAAGGAAGTTGACTGGGTTTAAGGAGAGGTATACCTGTAGCTGGTGTTGGCATCTCACTTGCAGGTTTTCGGTGTGCGTGTGTGTGTGTGCGCGCGTGCATGCGTGGAGAGAGAGAGAGAGAGAGAGATAGTCGGTTAAGTCCTTGCGGACTGCGGAGGGTTAGAGTGAGATCTTGCGGACTGCGGAGGATGAGAGTGAGATCTTGCAGACTCAGGGTAGGCCAGGACTCATGGCAGACTAAGTCGTTGCAGACTGGGGTGGGCTCGTGTACTCTTCGGTCGCCGAGCCCAGCGCAACTGCCGGGGCTGGCTGCTGGAGCTATATTTATACAAAATTTTTGGTTATCAGCAGTTCTGCGGGGTGCAGGGGGTAGCGTAGCCTTTAACCATGGGGGCCCATTTATCGGGGGTGCAGATGCGCTGTGACTTTCTTATTGCCCCGCGTAGAAGTGATGACAAATTAAAACACCTGTCTCTGAGGCGGGCTGGTCATGACGTCACAAGGTCATGGGGGTGCTGCCATCTCTCGAGATTGGAGCAACTTCTTCCGGAGCTAGCCACATGAGTAGTAGAATTCTCAATAATATTTATTCAAATTGCGGGGTGCCTTTTCGCATGCATAAATCTAGGTGGACAATGGTTATTCTAATTAGGCATGTAATATATAATTATGTGATTGGCAACCCAGGCTTGTGGGCTTCATTAGCGCAATAAATTTATTCTGGATTGCCACATATATTCCGCCCCTGAGTGCACATAGCTCAAAGACGGGGCGAAGTCAACTGTAGAGCACGCAATCTCATTGCGCAGCAGTCTGACACGCGTCAAAGCATAGCCAAACAAGATGCACCGAGCCAGAGTCCTCAGTGCCAATACCGTGATTCAAGGTGCAGCAGCTTGGAGTTTCCCCAGAAATGATTTTCAAGCGTAGCCCATTTGCACTGAAAAATAATGTGTGTGTGTATTGGTAATATTGTAATTTTAGATATTGTTCAGTTCGGTCAATTTGCAATTTAACATATTTTCGCAATTAAAAATTCCTATTGCGTACATATTTTTCACTTTTTTTACCCCTTAATTTCCCTGACCTTCAAAGCCCCCCCCCAAATATAATTTTTGTAGTTTCTATTGGTAATATCTTGATGCCCTTAGTAAATTTTTGTGTTTTGTGTATAATAGTAGAGTGGAATTAAACCACTTTCCTTTAATTTTTTTTTTTTTTTCAGAATAGCCCCAATTCTTATTATGTACCAATTTTTTTTTTAAACAGCATACTTCATAAAGTTTTTGTTTGTTGCAAGGCTGGTCTCATCCACACATAGGTATAAATGAGTTATTAATTTACGACGTTTTTAAACAGTCACTAGCAGAGTCCTATGTGCTTGCTCAGGGTCTCTGGTCTCCCTATGGTATAGGAATTGTTCTCTACATCTATTACAGATTTACAACTCAGAAAATTGCTGTCTGCTATTCACACTTAAAATTCAAATAAACATTTATTGTTATTTATTATTAATTATTGATTTATTGTGCATGACAACAACATAGACGTAAATTACATATACATTCTCATTAGTACTTCTAATTAATAATGAATCTATAGATACCGCCTGAGATAATGGTAGCACTGTTGTTCTGTGCCATCTAGCAGTCTTAAGGGTGAAGGGGGAGGATCAACAACAATAGAACCTTTAAATATAAATTTTATACCAATAAAAAGAAAAAAAATCTGTGCATTAAATCAAATAATTCCAAAAATTTATTGATTTTCTTAACACTTCTATACAATGTATCACTGTCTAATGAAGGGTTTATAAAACAATTTTTAGGCCAGGTATTATGGCAAGGAATTTAAAACCTCACCTTATTCAAAATATCAGGATATTCAATTCTATATTTTATTACATTAAATTCAAACCAAATTGCCTATCTATTGTATCTCTGCTATAACTAAAACATTAAATATTGTATTTCTGGTGTAAGTTATTAAAATATGAGATTTTAAACTTGTATAAATATGAGTTACAATATTTTCGTGTCTTTCTTCAAGTTTGGAAAAGTCAGAGTAAATTAATTCCAAACATTTAAGCAATATTCTAATTTTAAGAACACTAGTGAATTATATAAACACAGAAAAGGAGGGAACAATTGCTAAGGAAAGAGTTCATTTAATTAAACCTTTTAGTTCAGAAAAGATGAATACTAAAATGCATGAAATAGTAATTTATTGTCTAATACAATAACCAAAGTTCAGTTTGTATGATGTATTTCTAAATTTTGAAATTTCTAATAATGATAAATGGGTGATCTTTTTGAAGAATGTAATATATGTGTGTTTCCAGTATTTAGTTCAATGAAACTTGATTAATGCCATTGGGATATGGTGTCAAAATCTTTGTGTGGTGAGTGAACATCTGATAGCGAATAAACATTTTTCCTAATTTTCAAATCATCTGCAAAAGTAAAGGTTGTGAGGTTTTTAACTACTACTGAAATGTCACTGGTAAATATTATAAACATGTGCACTGAAGGCAACCCTGTTCTGGCACATCAGAGGGAGCATGACAGTAAAATGAAATTTTATTTTGAATCTTTACTAAAAAAATTCTCTATTACATAAATAATTTTCAATTAATATTAGTAGACTGTAATGAAGGCCATTATTTATAATTTATTAATAAATAAAGAATGATTTACAGTGTCAAATGAATTACAGATATAAATAACATCAAATTGTCCTCTAGAAGAAACTTCTTTATAAACTAGATTTAAGAGAGTAAAAAAGTTTGTGTCTGCAAACTTATTCCTTACAAAACAATGTTGATATATAAAAATTTTAAGATTTTAAATGAAAATATAAATGTCTTGACACCATCAGGTGAGACACGAGATGAACAAATACACTTTTACTTATTGGTGGGTGGGCACCAGCAGTGCTTCCTAGACACCGCACTTCGAGACTCAGGGTTCTCAGGGATGCTGTGGGCTGTGTGTTCGTCTCACCCGAGCGTCTTTACAAAGCACTTTGCATTACTAAACATTTAACACTGAAAAGGCGGGAGTTAGCTGGTTGATGAAAAATAAAAAAACATAAATTTGTAAATGAGATCTGCATTAAGCATACTCGTCGGGACGAGCCTCCCAACCACGTGGTGTGTGTGGTGACAGTCTTTCTCTACACTTAGCAGGCTAGGACGAAAATAATGTCACAATACAAAATAACACAAATATTGATGAGAAACTATGACATAAACAGACACAATAAACACGCAGATGCATGACGCATTCTTAGATGGCACGGATGCCGCTGGATGAAGTTCTTAGCAGGCCACGTGATGCAGGTGAAATTGCAATAGTTTCAGTAAAATTCATGGAACTCATGTCCGACAAAATTACGGTGTTCCTCAGAAAATTATTCTTATTGCATTTCAAAGGTACACATGCATCTGAGGTGCCTAATGGTGGAAGCTCAAACATGTGTGATGACCGCGTGGTCAGTTACAAAACATCAGTCATGACAAAAATTACAAGAACCCTTTAATGAATAATACATATTACCCTGAGAAAAATTATGGCACACA
This sequence comes from Dryococelus australis, assembly GCA_029891345.1. Taxonomy (NCBI): domain Eukaryota; kingdom Metazoa; phylum Arthropoda; class Insecta; order Phasmatodea; family Phasmatidae; genus Dryococelus; species Dryococelus australis. Next base: position 77,905,137 of record CM057000.1, read on the forward strand.
AAAAATTACAAACAAGAAAACTTTAAGCATGATGATGGCGCAAACATGGACTTGACGGCTGTTAACCACATGATTGGTCGCAAATAATGTGGCCGTAAAACCATTTAGCATGACAAAACCTTACAATAAATACATATAAATTTACTCTTAATACTGCTCATGGCAATGAAGCAGAAATTACAATGCAAAAGCCTTTAACTTAGGCGGATGGTGCCTGATTCAAAGTTGTGTGGGCTGCGTAGCCTCTCCGACATCTTTCCTCCTTCCCTCGATTTAAGTTCAAAAAGCCACAAGGGCTGCAAATGATTTATTTAAGCGGAAGCATAATTCTGGGGATGTCTGGCAAAACGTACCCAAAGCAAAAGTTAGCTGGTAAACTAAAATGAACTATGGAAATCTAACTCAGTGCAAAAATATGATGTGCGTGCGTGACAGCGTCTTACCTCGCCAGCTCTACTCGGATGACTGCCCAAAGGCAGGTGTCGCGCGGACCTACCATGGTTGCCTACGGGGTTCTCACAAGCGGAAGTGCTATGCACACCGAGTGAAAAAATTATTACGTGAAAAGAAGTGGCTGTTAAATGGTTTTCCATAAAAAATTATTAAAGCAATTTAAATCAGAAATATCATTATCAAGAAATTGTCTTTTGAATGCATTCAGGCCTGAATATCAGAGTCCAACTCTTCTATGCAGTGCGCACTTCAAATTTCAAGAGTCAACAGTGCGCAATATTATGAAGAGAACATTTTTACACACATTTTATCCTGGAAGAAAGACATATTACACTGGCACAAATTTAACCCTGCAAATAAGAAAATACATAGCACAAAATGGTTTCCCGTCGGGAAAGTCAGTTATCGTGGTGGGCTGAGCGCACGTGCTACCCACGTATCAGTGAGGGTGGCGAGCACCATCATAGCCTATCTGTTGCTGGCTCTTAGCCGGCGTCAAACGACCCCTCCCTCGAAGGCCAAGGCGGTGCGAGTAGCTGAACTCCACTCTGTCGGGCTGTGCCCGGGTGTAAACCAGGTCCACCGGTCGAGGGCAAATGAAGCATGACATCAGAGGTTGTTATATTCTGTGGCGTTTGTAGGGAGGTGGGATGTTGGCAGGAACAATGTGGTTGGGGTTGGGCGGTGAATCGCTGTTCCTCTTGCGGTTGCTGTGCTGTAGCTTGTTTACGTTGATCTTGGCACTTTCACTCACACACGCCTCTTTATTGCCTTCCCCAAACCTTTTTAAATTGCAGTAAAAGTTAGAATGCGGCTGTTGGGGGAATGTAACTCAGACCCGCGTTATAGCTTTCCACGCTATTCTGGCAGTGGCAGAGTATAGTAGCGAAAGTAAAAGTCAGTGTTCTAATGTGGCGTGGCACCCATCTGTCAAACATGGGGCAAGTGTTGTTATTTACTGCTGTATATCCTGAAATGTTTAGCCTCTTGCTAACGGAACTTTATTTTTTTTTATCAACATCACTGGACTTGACAGCACCCAAGAGAAGGAAACAGAAGAAGAGAACCGCGCAGTGATGAAGGGGATCACATGCATTCAAGAAAGAATAACTAAAAAATGCAGCATTTTCCAGGCAAAGTAAATATTCCACCAAGGGCGGTGTTTGCTAGGAACTGTTTGTCACGTGGGTTAGACAAGGGAGTTCATGCCCCCTCCTTGCTGCCCCCCCTCTCCCACATCCACCATACGTCTATGCCTTCTGCTGGGCCTGGTTGGGAGTAAGTGAGACTGAGAAAGAAAGCTCACGGCCAAAGGTCGAATGCACGCTTGCGCTGCAGAATGCAGATGGGATCTATTGGTGTCTCATGTGTTGTAAAACATGTCATTTGCTCATCTGATTTGTATTCTCAAAAAGAAAGAAAAAAAAGGTGGGGGGGGGGGGGGAATGATTTGTGGCATGCAAAGAAAGACAGTTTTATGCATTAAGCCTTGTCCACAATAGCTCGTTAGCTCGGAATTTTTTTTCCGTAAATGGGAAGTATATATACATTATAATCAAAGTGTCTACATCATAATTATAATGATAATGTAGAGCTATATCTTGTAGGAGATTAATTATATGCCTGTAAATTACATAAAAGCACAAATCTTGAGGCGTTCCTCAAATTTTGGAATTATTTTTTTTGAAAGTGGGCAGATATACTGAATAGCCGCTACGTATACATTATAATCCAAGTGTCTACATCATAATTATAATGATTACATAGAGCTGTAAGCTGTAAGAGATTAATTATAGGCCCGTAAATTACTTAGAAGCACAAATTTTGAGGCCCACATCAAATTTGGGAATTTTTTTTTTCTTTCCAAAAATGGGAAACCCTAATGATATAGCTGTTATATACACATTAAAATTTAAGTGTCTACATCATTATTGTAACGATTACATAGCGCTATACCTCATAGATTAATTATAGGCCTGTAAATTACTTAATCCCTACCTTACCCAGAATCTGAACCCAGAGCTCCTCGCATTGCAAGCCAGTTTTATATAGAATGTGCGACAGAAGTCGGCATCCCTTTTACGACAGTATTCCATTATATTTTAACTTACTTTATTTAAATATTTTGCCATAGAATAATTGTAATTGCTTATATGTGTTACGCTTTACAATACACACACATTTCATGTTAACTTGTAAGTGCCAGTAAATGTGTGACAGCAGGACACTTGCAAGTATAATATATGGTTTGGAATATGGCCATGCCATCCCCCCATACTAATCCAACGCCCAGATAAAATGGAAAGGTTGCCACAGTATCTTTTTTTGTCTGTTTACAACCAAACTGCAGAACAGGTATAATAGGGTCACATAAAAAAAAGACCACTAGGAATTCTTACGTCAAATCTTTGCACCATGCCAAGGCAACTGAACATGGAAAACATACAATATTGGCTGTAAAGAATTAGTAAAATAGATCTCGGTGCTGAAAGGAGGGAGAACGTGCATGCGGCCCGTCTCATCCACCAATGTCTCCGACTCACGACCAGCCGCCAACAGATCACATGCCTACCTGACCGCGCACTTTCCACTCATTTATTTATTCAGGCCAGGGACATAAATTGCCCCGCAGTATAACCAAATCCGCGGTAAACCGGGCTGCGGTATACCAGACTTCCACTGTACTTTGATCTGTATACTTGCCCCTATGAGTGCTGAAAAACCCCTACACGGCATATCACTTACACTTGCTATGCTATTGTTTAGGTTCAGACTTTGGTTACATTCATTTTCCCTACTGCTGTTTTTAAAACCCTCAAAATCACTTTGTTCTACTAAACTTCTTTCTAGGTCTACATGAATAACCTGAAAGGGTGAATTGTTATCACTCCCTGAACTAACGTTTACACTTTGCACCCACATCTTCTTCCCTAATCGGTGTGGAGTGTGTTGATGGTGCGAAGCCCCTACATTATGTAGTGTTTACTAGGCTAGTGTTTATGTTTTCCGTGCATAGATTTCGAGGGCTAGTGTTGTAGTTGACATTTGTGCCCATGCTGTTGACATTACTGTGTGTACTTCGTGGTATGCTACACCGCGATCACCAAGGCACTGGACGTATCATCGTCTCCTTGCCTCTCTTCCCTACAGGTGTGCGGACTATACGCAGGTCGTCATGGTGCCATTTCATCACACGTCTCGGTCCCAACTTCACTAAGAATGTGGAATTTTCCATCTTTTCCACTACCTTCACTGGCCCAATCCAGCTTGGTGCTAGCCCTGCGCAATAGTTTTCCGTCCCGGCGGATAACAAGTTCTCCCTGACATACACATACATCCTGGGTTTTAACTCCAGCGGTTGCTTTCTACACACTGGTACCCGCAGATTACAGAATTTTTCTTGGTTTTCCCTCGTCTGTTCATGTATTTGTAGTTTGTGCTAGCTTATCTCCTTAGGCGGTACCAGGGTGTTTTCAAGGGGTGCTCCGGGCGCACACAATCTGTGGCCTTGTACCATCTCTGTAGGCGTTTTACCTGTCGCCGCATTTACTATATTTCTCACACAAAATATCACTTCAGGAATAAATTCCATTCACCGGATATTGTCAGCTCCTAACCGGCCTCACAGCTGTATCTTAATGTCCTGGTTTCTGTGCTCAGTTGGGTTCGCCCTGGATTGGTAGGCTGGGGTGGTACGGTATTCAGTTCCCCATGCAGTAAAGTACTCTCGCCATTTTCTCCCTACAAATTAGGTCCCATTATCTGTTAGCAGAAATTCTGGGTAACCCCACCTGGGAAAATATTCACTCTGCATGATGTGGGTTAGTGTGTGCACACAGACATTGCTTACAGGAAATTCCTCTGTCCATTTGGCGAACAAATCAGTAGCCACAACAAGGAAGTGATTGCCGCTTTTAGTTCGTAGGTATGGGCCCATGAAGTCAAGTGCAACAGTTTTAAATGGTTATGTGCATTGCAGTCTGTTCTCCGCGGCTTCCTGGCATTGCACATAACACAGCTCTGGACATGTTTACGTACGTCCCCCTATACTCCTGGTCATTGAAATAATTTTTGGACATTCCAACATGTCTGTTCCGTACCTAGGTGACAATGTTCTAAACTGCCATGTCCGTACGTGAGCACGAGTTCCCGTGTTTCTTTGGGCAAATAGATCCACCATTTCGCACAGTTTCGGGTGGTTCCACCAGTATTTCCTGGTAGACTACCCTCCAGTGTTCAGAATATCTATCGGCACAGTGTTGCCGGCATTGCACAGCACCCAGGGAATTTTCTTGCACCACGTGCAGTTTCCTTAAAATCTCAGGGACATTCAAGGAAACAAGTTCTCCGGGTGGGTTGGCAATAATGCTTTGTAACACAAAAGGTATGTTGCCCATGACCAGGGTGGTATGGCAAGGTGGTAACACCTCTTCTCACTTGGCATCGCCAGTCACCATTATGTTTGGACACGGATCCCAGACAGTGTATCTGCGAGCTTGTTGGTTCCCCCGCCACGTGCTCTACTTGGAAGTCGAATTCTTGTAACAACAAAGCCCAGCGGACGAATTTGCTCTTCCCATTATGCATGCCTTCCAACCAAACCAAACACCTGTTGTCCGTTTTGAGAGTGAATTTTCACCCATGCAGGTATATCAGGTATCTCCACAGTGCATGTACGATCGCCAAACATTCCTGTTCATTAACGTGGTATTTCCTCTCGGCATTACCAAACTTCACACTGTGATAGATGATGATGTTTTTTTTCCCTTATTCACCCACCTGATACAAAACCACTCCAATGCCTTCCCAGCTCGCGTCCGTTTGTACTACTACGGGCAGTTCTGGGTTGAACCGAGCTAGTGCTGACAGTTTAGAAAAGCATCTTCGATTTCTTGAGAAAATATCTCCGCTTGAGGTGTCCATAAAAACTTACGTTTTTATGATTGAAGTGCGGTTAACGGGGCTGTGATTACAAAGAAATTGGGAATAAATTTCCGCAACCAATTGATTAGCCCAAAAAATTTTCTCACTTGTTTTCATGACTTGGGTGTGGGTTTTTCCTTAATCTGTTTTACATGTTATGTTTCTGGTTTGTGTCCGTTCCCTGTGACATAATACCGTATAAATTCCATCCTACTCATTCCCAACTTTCACTTGTCGATTTTACACATTAGCTTGTTGCGTTCGAGCCTTTCGAACACAAGGCTCAGGTGGTTAAGATGTGCTTCCCAGCTATTTGACCACACAAGTAAATCATCTAGTACACCATCGCAAAGTCTCCTATGTAACCATCCAATACATTTAGCATTAAGTTCTGAAAAGTAGCAGGGGCACATTTTAAGCCTAATGGCATTGCAACAAATTGGAATCTACCTGCCAATATCCGGACTTGAGAACAAGACGTGAACACAGTAGCGGGACCTAGTGTTGACAGAGTGTCTTTTATGTTGATTACAAGATGTTGCATGTTTACTGTTACTTTATTTAATGGACGGAAGTCCACACAAAACCTACATTTACCGTCCTTTTTAGGGGCTAGTGTAATGCCTGAGCTGTAGAGACTTTGTGTAGGTTCTATTACACTGTCACTCAAAATTTCACATACCTGTTGATTGATCACGCGCTGGAAGAAAATATTTGGGTCTTGTGGCTTGGAGTACACTGGGTCCTCAAACAATGTGATGATGGTGTGCTCAATGATGTCGGTGCGCTATAGTGTTCCCTTGGCGTGCAACACACCATCATACTAGTTCAACAGTTGTTGTAGCTTCCCTTGGTGCTGTTCTGGCACCTTGTGCGAGAACTCTGCAAGCGGCATGACAGCTGTTGTTGTTGGCGGCGTTGCTCCCACGGCATACAGCGTCCCCCTCCCACGTGTCCCCACGTGAAGACGGTCGAGATGCAGTTCAACCACTGCTTGGTAGTCGATCAACCATGGAACCCCAAAATCATTTCTTCACACAACTCAGATACAATTTAGACATTACATTTTGTACAGAGTTAGCGAATTCCCACAGTCACGTGCATTACACTCGTAGCTTCCCCCTGTTGGTTGATGGTTGCAAATTGTAAGCGGCATGGTGGCACTCTGGTGGTAATGGCGTTAATTAATCCCTCATGCACAAAACTGTGGCTAGCAGCAGTGTCTACAATGATGGTTACATTTTTCCCTTTAAGTTCCACATTTACCCTTAACGCACGCATGGTACTGTCACTAACCTGAAACACTTTGGCACCTATATAAAGCAGGTTTTTCCAGTCTAGTGGTGAGATTGGTGCAGGTGCAGTTTCGCCAACCTCCCTACTGTTTCCCAACCTGTTCACTTGGTAGTAGCTTTCACGGTGCTTGTTATTGTTTTCATAGTTTGGCCTTTGCCCCCGTGCCGTCCACACTGGAGTAAACGGTGGTGGCGGTCATGTAACATCCACCATTATTGCAGGTGTTGATGCTCGGTAATTCTGCCTCGGCGATTGGTACTCTTGTCCGGCACGTACATCGCATTCATACAGACACGTTTCTCTTGTGAACTGCTCAACACTTGCACGTGTTGAGCACCCTATGCAAATATGGCCTAATGTCCGATGTTGCCAATGCCACAATAATCTCAAGTACTCCGGGAGTTGGCTGCCCTGGGTGTAGGAGTTTGTACAGGCCTAACTTCCTCTGTATAAACTCCTATATTCCCTCACACTCACGTTGTTGTTTGTGTAACTTGTGCTTGGATGGCGCCACTGTCCGTGTCGAACCTGCCTAACAGTCTCTCACAAAACTCTTCCCAGGTTACTCAGTAGTCCCGTATCAAATTCCACCACGTTGCGGCAGTTCCCCTTAACCTGTTTGCTGTGACTTCCGTCCAATTGTCTCTGTGCACACGGTGTCTGTGCAGCATCTCCTCGCACACTTTAAGTGTGATGATGGCCCAAACACGGATTTGGCGGCTGTTAATTACGTGGTTGGTCACAAATAATGTGGCCATAAAACCATTTAGCATGACAAAACCCTACAATAAATACATATAAATTTACTCTTAATACTGTTCATGGCAATGAAGCAGAAATTACAATGCAAAAGCCTTTAACCTAGGCGGATGGTGCCTGATTCAAAGTTGCGCGGGCCGCGTGGCCTCTCAGATATCTTTCCTCCTTCCCTAGATTTAAGTTCAAAAAGCCACAAGGGCTGCAAATGATTTATTTAAGTGGAAGCATAATGCTGGGGATGTCTGGCAAAACATACCCAAAGCAAAGGTTAAATGGTAAACTAAATTAAACTATGAAAATCTAACTCAGTGCAAAAATATTAAGTGCGTACGTGACAGCGTCTTACCTCGCCAGCTCTCCTCGGATGACTGCCCAGAGGCAGGAGTCGCACAGATCTACTATGGCTGCCTACAGGGTTCACACAAGTGGAAATGCTATGCACGCCGAGTGAAAATATTAATACTTGAAAAGAAGTGGCACTTAAATACTTAATAAAAAATTATTAAAGCAATATTAAATCAGAAATATCATTATCAAAAAATTGTCTTTTGAAAGCGATCACGCCTGAATATTAGTGTCCAGCTCTTCTACGCAGTGTGCACTTTAAATTTCAAAAGCCAACATGGTGCAATATTATGAAGAGAACATTTTTACATACATTTTACTCTGGAAGAAAGACATGTTACACTGGCACAAATTTTACCCTGCAAATAAGAAAATACATAGCACAAAATGGTTTCCCGTCGGGAAAGTCCATTATCGTGGTGAGCTAAGTGCATGTGCTAATCACGTGTCAGTAAGGGCAGCGAGCGCCGTCATGGCCTATTTGTTGATGGCTCTTAGTATGTGTATGTATTATGTCTATGTATTAATTTTTTAAATCTTTACACAAGATGCAAAGGCATGAAATTAGTTGATAATTTTTACTTTGAAGATGACTATCCTTTTTATATACTGTTTTTCGCAAGGTGTGCATATAATGAAAAAGTCTCACAATTTGCTTTGGATATTTGAAATTATGAAATAAGCAAAAGATTTATGAAAAAAGGAAACAGCTGTGTAAGATTGACATTTGAAGTAAGAAAAACATAGTTGGGTCTGCCAATCACTTGCGGTAGTTTGAGAAATTGAATTTTAAAATATTTGATTGCATAATCAATCACTTGTCAGAACTTGATTCAAGAGTATCAAAAGAGATGTTAAAAGTTAAAACATAATTAATTTAGGTTATCAGGAAACATGTTAATTTAAATTTGAAGATAACATTTTTGATATGGCAGTATGTATATTTAAGGGAAACTTTTACACTTTCCACAACGTTGATGTGTAGTTTGAAAAATATTATAACATAAATACACAGTGATTCATAACTACCTGCGGGGTTTGCAGGTTTATTGTTAAAAGAATATCAGACATACTGCCAAAAATAGGCATATCAGTACATTCAGAATCTCTTCAAGTTTTGATTCGTAATCCATGCCATCACGTAAATGTAAGTTTATCTGCTAGAGGGCAGCTGTGGTAGTAATGCAAAAGTTCATAAGTAAATAAAACACAGACTGCAACTTACAATTTGCTAAATGTGAGCTGGATATGATGGTACAAAGGAGATTTTGAATAAAATACCAAACAACAGCACCTACAAACAAAACATTGAGTGCGTGTTAAACCAGGTTCAAGAAAAAGGGCTGTGCATGCAACACAAAACTAACTGGCTGGCCAGGATCGTCTGTTGAAACAGTAAACAGTGTACATAAAACATTCGCTGAGAGCCTTAAGAAGTCAACACCTTGTACAAGTCAGCAATTGCAGATGTCGCAGCCAATGGTGTGGCGTAGTCTACACAAACATCATAAATGAAACCATACCGGATAGAGTTGTTGCAGGCGCTAAGTCCCCAGGATCACAATCTTCATTTTCAATTCTGTATGGATTTCCAAAGGCAGCTAGAGGAAGATGATTTTGCGGAGAAAGTGATTTTTAGTGACAAGGCCTCCCTTCATTTGTCTGGAAAAGTGAATTGTTACAATTTACGCATTTGGGGAATCAAAAAACCTCATGCAACAGTACAAAGTACCAGTGATTCACCTAAAGTGAATGTGTTTTGTACTGTTTCTTCGTCAAAAGTCTACGGACTATTTTTTTGTGGAGCGTAACTGTTAGGAGCAAAGTGTACTTAGACATGCTGGAACTGTGGCTATTGCCAAAATTATAAGAAGACGAAAAACTTAATTTTGTTACAAGATGGCGCTCCTCTAGCTTTTCATAGGGAAGTTCATGTTTACTTTAATGCTGAACTTCCTGGTCCTTGAATTGGGTGTGCTGCAACCGATGACTCTCCTTGTATTCTGTGGCCTCCATGCTCACCCGGCTCAACCCCATGTGATTTTTTTCCTATGGGGTTACATCAAAAATTGTCTGTTTGTGTCCCCTTTGCTAATGATTTTGCACAACTGCAAAAAATCATGCATGCAGTCACTGGTATTGACCATGACATTTTGGGATGAGTGTGGCAGAGACTTGATAACAGGATTGATGTCTGCTGCGTCACTAAGGGTGCACATACCAAGCACCGGTAGGTGCATAAATAAACGTGGAAAGAGTTGGAATGTACTGATATCTATGCATATTTTTGCTGTACACTTAATATGTTTTTTTACAATAAACTTCTGAAACCGCGGAGGGACATATGAATCACTGTGTATACAGAGAATACATGTACCTCAAACATACGAACACCAACAGCATGGCCCATAAACAAGAATAATTGGTCTGATAGAACCAAATTTTTCATTAACCCTAATAGCAATGGTGAAAAAACTGAAATTTAATGGGATGAAGAGGTTATTTAAAAAAACTGGCTCCAATGGAGAAAATGTGAACAAATAATCACATAATGCATAAATATAATCTTTTTAATGTTGTTATAATATACTGACGCAAGACAGTCTAGGGTAGGAAACACGTGAACATTGGTTACGTAACAACCTGACGCTGAGAAGTGGTCATCGTGGTCAAATTACAGTTTTATTTGTGATGCCAGTACCACGAGAAAGGAAACAGAATTATTTGTAACATCCACTGTCTGGTTGGTGCTTGGCCAGTATATAATACAGGGTACGAGGCTTGTCTGGTGGGGACCAAATAAGGTACCGCAGTCTCAGCCCGGCGAACAGGTTGGCCTTCAGTAATGGGTTTACCTTAATGGATGTGGTTCCATGACGGCTGCTTGCCGAGTTGCTGCAAAGGCGGGTGATTGCTGTTGCTCGTGCCAGGATGTAGTGCACTGCTGGTGTTGCTCGTGCCCTGAGTGGGCTGGTGGTTGACGATTTACTGGACCCCGAACCACGGATTGGCTATGCCCAGAGGTGGGTCCCTCTCCTCTGCAAATAGCCCCTACCAGGGAGTGAGGCGAACCAGCTGTCTTGATGAGAGGAAGAAGATGGTTGGGGTGGAACTGGGATGCAAAGTCTCTCCAGTGAGTGGGCGGTATGAACTCTGCCCTGCGGGGGTTTACTGCCAGGTGCAGAAGAAGGAATTGGATTGCAATTCAGGCTATTTTTGGAGGTGTAAGCTTTTCTTCTACACTTCCTCTGGCCACCACCCTTCCAAGTGTACGACATAGGAGAAGGTACAATTTACTGCCTCTCGAAAGAGAAACTGGCAAACATAATTCCCTAACTCCGTGTTCTGCCAAGGACACAGCCGCACAGACAAGAGTTATACCCTGAGCCCCTTTCATCCGGCTCCGTGTAAAGCGATGTACAGTGGTGGATTCCCTCCAGTTGTACTTCAACGAAACTTGGATGTGGTATCCACAGGGGTCAGTTCGTCAAAGCCAAATCTTACTCCTTCTGGCCCTATAGAGACCTAGTGGAGGTCTTGCTAATGGTTGGGACTCTTGCAAACTATACCCAGGGGGCAAAGCACGGGTGGCTATATAATGGATGTGTGATGGCTATGTAAAAATAGTGTAGTCTTCCGGCTTCACTCTAAAGAGTTGGTTTCTATGTAGGATTACAACAGTGACACTCAGAAATCAGTACTCAGAAGTAAATTTAGACCACGTATATATTCAGCAAGAATATAAACGGTGGCCCATACTACCTCCTAAAAAATGACGTGTGCCCCTTTATCATACTACTATAAACAATTACAACTTCTCACATCATGCCAAGTATATCTACTTCAAACAATATTGTAGCGGGCTCCAGGAAGCCGCATATGACGAGTTAAGGTTCTACAGGATATAGATTCCATTGCGGGTCCCCTGTTTTAACAACAAACCTGGCTGACCCACTGAAGCCAGGCTATTTAAGAGCCGAGCTTGCACCCCCACTCCTCCCAGGCATACAGAAGAGTTTGATCAGTGTCGACGTCGGTGCCAGAGCAGCACCAAGGAGAAGGTCCCAGAGAAGTCGGAGGAGCTCCAGCTATCTACGTTCCCAGCTGCTGTTACTATTCGTGAGCATAAATTTGGCCAGGCAGAAGGACGGTATTCCCGAACTCGAGGTCCCGTCTTAAAGAAGCAATAATCACGTGGCAAGGCTAGGGCTGTTCGTCTAACTATAGTCATATTCTTATCATTAATTATCATACCTTGTGTAATGGTACTCTCGTATATTCTTATAAATAATTTATCATTCCAGAGTAAGTAAAGTAAAGTAATTGTATTGAGGATCTTATTGTAGTATTGTGATAAGCACTGTTCTGTTATAGTTAAAGCAGTGTAATAAAAGTGTTTAGTTGAAATCACTTTCATTCTATAGCCGACATTATTAACTAAAGTAGGCCCCTACCTAACTAGAGTTATAGTAAGAAGGCATCAGGAACAGTGGTGATCAAATGGTATATTAGCTGAAGGCATAGGTGTTAGGTAGGTGAGATGTTACACTGATGGAGGTACGGTCTTTCCTTCCCTCTCGCTGCCAAGCAGAAAACTCCACCACGTGCATAATTCAATTATTTAGAATAAACGTTCGCAGCGAAAAACACGTGGCAGCACCTCACGCTAACCACGACACCTATAGGTGTAGTGCATTCCCCTTTGCAGTATTAAAATTACAAATAATTATTCTGTTTATCCGTCTATATCAATTTTTAATAAATCTAGTTGCTTAGAACCGTGTATAACACAGTGTAGGTACGCGAGCGTGCGACCAGCAGTTAGCTTCCTCGCGGCCAAGGCCAGCGTGCAGCACATGTCAATTGAGGTAGGTCAGTACGAGCAACGAGCACGAGTCAGCGTAATTGCACAGCAGACCTTGCCACAGCGCAGCCACGTTATTTGCCCTCCCCTTAATCCTAGTTACTGCTTGTGATTTTATTCATCATATGTCAAACACAGACATACGCCACCTAAACAGGGGGTTATAGGTTAATATATTTGGACAGTCACAAAAATAAAAACCCAACCAAGTGGCAGAAAACCACCACCCCCATCTATACTAGACAAAACCCCTCCTGCCCAAGCAAAATTATTTTACAAAATAAAGTGGCAATACAGATATATGTTCTTTCTACAGGGTACGGGATAAGTACCACATTAAAGCCATTTAGGTACCTTACAGTACATATTTTGAGGCCACTGTGAGTGCAGGGCATGATAAAATACATTACACAAAATAAGGGGCAATAAGAATTAGATACAGTTTTCAAAAGTGTATTTCGGTGGCTCAGAGAGTAACCTAGTTCGTTAAAAAGTGTACACGAACATACAATCTAGTATTAAATTGTTCTTGCTCAGGGTAAATACTTTTATAATTTCTTACAACCAACATTTTTAAGCACGCCATATGTTAGGTTTACGCATGGCCACGTGAAGTACCACATAACGTAGCAGTGTCCGTGTCGCGCCGGCATTTTGCCAGCTGCCATTTTGCATTATGTCCATTCTCTCATCAGCTACTCATTTCATTACTCACATAACAGATGTATCGGGTAGAACCTGACAGTAATTGTTTCTCGCCTGAGCATGGAAGCAAATACATGAATGGCGCTTGGATGGAGAGTTCCAGCCAGCATAAGGACGGACCGGAAGTAGGGGACTTCCATTGTAAGACTCATAAAAGTATCCTTCCAAGACTTAGATATCCTTCCCAGCCCTTATTAATATAGAGGATTTGAATTACAAAATGTGTTACTAAGCGAAACCATTAGTAACTAAGATGTAGTATGTGGCCAAACTAAATTATAAGAATTCAGTAAAATGCATAGATAAATACAAAATTGCAGTGAACTAAAGATTAAAGACTTCAATAAGTTATTATAGTGCGCTAATAAAAGTCAGCAACATTAAAGCATATTGCTATACAGGATATAAACTTAGAAATATAAGGAACAACCCAGGGGCCCTTATAATCTGTTGTAAATGTTCATATAGTAATTATATAGATATATATAAGATAGGAAGAAGTAAATCTTATTTTAGAATATCACAATATATAGAGGAATGAAGTGCGCAAGTGCATTAAGATGTTAGGATAGGAAATTTCGTTGTGAACGCTAATCAAGAGTAATAATATATAATTTTAAATTGCCAAAAGTCACAAAATAGAAGTTAACATATGCCTCACAAATATTAAAAAGGGAAGTGCCAGTGTGCACTACAACATCTCAAATAAATTATAGTATAGAATACGAAATCAGAGACACAATATATTTTTAATTTAATAATTAAATAAGTAAGGGTTAAGGTTTGAATTTTGTTTTAATAGCAGTACAAATTGAGGCAAGCAATCAGTATTGATAATTATTTATGAGAAACAGGAGATTCACGCCGCAGGCAGAAACAAACATTACAGTTACGTGACGGACACATTATACACAGTTTACAACACATGCGCCGTCTCCAAAACACAGAAATTGAAGTGAGGCTGCATATACATTTCACTCACCACAATAGCCTGGGTGCAGGTAGCCCAAGGACAGACACACAAGCGCTACACTTCCACCCCCCCTCCCCCTCGCCGCCCGCAGCCAGACACCATTGCTACACCACCGCCTCGGGCGCGACATTATTTGCGATGTTGCCATATTATCACAACATGTCTCACAAACCGGAAGCCTGCGGCACTGCACACTTGTACAAGGCCATGATAACACTGCACCTCCACAGCACATATTCTTGTTTTCATAACATGTCCTCATACACCATCACATTGCAGTCATCATTAATTACAACACACAGTCCAATTACAGCAACTAAACAATTAAGTGGAATCTTTGAGAATATAAAACAGTAGTACGGAAACGTCTATACAACTAAATAATTGATATTAAGAGTATAATTAGTGAATACAAAAGTTTTTGTGAAAGGTACCACGCTAAATAAGATTGTTACATTTGTGAGTGCCAAACTAAGTTGACTGATATTGAATGCTAATAAGCTGATAGCAGGGACCTCTATATAAAAGTACACATCGCGACCGTGGCCCTTTCAGGGAAAAAGGAAAATTTTATATATTTTAATTACGATCAGTAGCTAATAATTTCATGTCTGTATGTTACAGTATATTTAATCTATATGAGAAATTATTTTAAAGTGTGATGATGGGAGAGCCGTTTGGACGTCGCGAAGATAGCTTGCACATGAGCCAGGGAAGGGGAACCTGCTACCGACCACACAACATGCCTAGGGTCTCATTAAAGGCTATGTGCAGCTGCCGGAGCTGCCTGATGACATTGGCAGCACTGCACGCTCACACGCCTCGTCTTGCACAGGCGCACAATCGTTGCTAGGGCAACCGCTACTACGGACCGCCCGGGAGACGGAGACTAGGATTGGGAGCCATTCCACTCACAGGGC
The DNA here is from genome assembly GCA_029891345.1 of Dryococelus australis. Lineage (NCBI taxonomy): Eukaryota > Metazoa > Arthropoda > Insecta > Phasmatodea > Phasmatidae > Dryococelus > Dryococelus australis. The sequence continues at coordinate 77,920,375 of CM057000.1, forward strand.
CGCCATCTTCACGTCCCAGCAGTGATACTACAACAGCAGCAGCGAGTCGCTGTTCCCACGACTAGACGTGGTAAGCAACATGCTCCGGTGTGAGGTGCGCATGCACCAGCCATCGTTATGGCAACCAGAGCAGTCATCCCCGCCCACAGCAAGGGGGGTGAGGAGCTCACCCCTGCTACAGCTTGTCACTGCTCATGGTTGCGGCAGTCATATGTTTCCAACTGCCAGATGTTCCTACGATGCAGGCCACGTTGCCGCTGGCCGATTTTTATTTTTATTATGTTCCCTAGCGCTAAGCTACTGTATGTGTTACAGATGGTGATATTTAATGATACTCTAGCACACATATAAGGCTCACTGCACAGAGCATACAGTTTATTTTTAAATTTCATAAACACAATATAATGGTTTTTACTGATTACAGTATTTCACATTTTACACCGCATGACACGGCAGCTCAGAGCTGACAAATACTGCTGAGGAATATTGAAACACTGAAACTTCTACGAAATGTAAAGTTTTAACTGAAAGCCTATTGAATACAAATGCATGAAATTGAATTCCTATACAGTCGTATTTCTCTGACTAATGGTGTACAATTTAAAATAAAGTATATCTTGACTGATATTGAAACAAAGAGCTACATACAATTTTATAATCACAAGAAATTCATAAAACTGTACATTTTGTGACATTACATATTATCTCAAGAAATCACTAACAACTTTAATAATTCTGAATCGTAATCCATACTTGCCCACCAACATATTGCAACTTTTAAATAACCTTATGTTTGAGAAGTTAATGCAAACATGTGTTCATTCCTGCCAGATGAATCCCCCTCCCCCTTTTTTTCCAGTGGTAGAGTAGGAGATTGTAGAAGACGAAAGAAGCCACACATGGCCCAGGTAAACATGAAAATAGTAAGGGTGCCCAAAACAACAGTTGTTTTGATATTGTTTTCCAATAATAATATTTTAACAACTTAATACCAGACGCTACTGAAACATATTCATTAAGCTATCATAAATAGGTCAACAAGCTTTCAATATACTACTATCATCATGGAAAATAAAAAGTAACTATAATCTCTCACCTACAATGAATTCAATGATCAAACAAGGTGTTTATAGTTCTTTGATAAATATTTTTCACAAACATAAGTCTGCTGGAGATGGTAAGAGGTAATTTATTATAGGTACAGTCCATTTTTTTTTCCAGACTTAAAATGGTGCTTCTTGGAAATGATTAAATACATAATATTTACTAGAGCATTACTGCATCAGCTGAAACCACAGTTAATAATACAGGAATGTTTCCAAAATGTCAGATTTGAAAAAACATACACAATTAGTCCACAAAACACCTAGTACCTTACCTTTACAGAGTTGTTGTAATAAACATTTATTATATTTTAAGATTGTCAATTAAGTGCTATGTGCAATTCCATGTCTTGGTACAATGAATAGATTGAAATACCTTGTGCAATTAAGGCGACAACTTATCATAACTTCAAAAGTAATAATTTTACTCCCATCTGGAATTTCTACTAAATATAATGACTACAAATGAAGACAAGTAAAGTAGTCTTCAATCAAAGGTATATCACAGAACCTTCATATTTTATATATTTTACTATATGAAGCTAACCAAGGGCTGCAGTTACGAAATATTCTAATTCAGGTTGCCAATTAGAGTTTGTTGCTAATTATTAATTCTCAATTGCAGTATAATAAAATTTTATTAATATTCTTATGAAGTTAGTAAAAAGAGTGTCTTTCATACCAAATGAGGCCTAGGCCTATAGGAACAATGATTAGGGTTCAAGTGGCTCAGTATTTTAAATATTGTACATTTCACATCATAACCAATGGGTTAAATGAAGCAGGTGTCCTGGCAATTGCAAAACTGCTGAGTTTATAACCTCAAACCATTTTTAAGCAGTGTTACGAGGTAACACAAAATATTTTTCCAAGCCAATCAAGGGCTATCTTATAAAACAATTATTTATCATGAAATATTAGATAATGCATACAAGCATAGCACCATTGAGTAATTATTTTCTAGTATTGTCTGTGTATGCATTCTTTCCCTTACACCCTAGTTGTAGTAATGTGTTCAAGAATAACGAAGTAAATAATAAAATTCTTCAGAGGAAATGAAACCTCTAACTGTTTTTATATGTATAATATCTGAGAAATAAAGAAATTCACACACTGTAACTTTAGTGAACTCACTAGGTTAAGTATTGTATAAGTTATAAGCTTTATATTAAATAAACTGTTTCATTGTTATTAACTGTAATATGTATAATTCTGCAAAGCAAATCACATATATCTTTAATACAAGCTTCGAATAAAAGAGATAGCACCACTGCAGAACATGCAAAAAGGACACTACTCTCTATGAACAGTGCCTACCAACTTGATGCAATGCAAAAAAAAAATTACAAATGTATGTCTAAAGAATATTCTGTAAACCTAATGTATATTGTCACAGTATTGTTTCTAAAAATGTAAGAATTGAATATGTTATAGCGTAACTATGTATGTTCCTATGTATGTAACTTAATAATCTGCAACCATCTTGAACATTAACACTCCCTGCTACTAGAGCAGTGGACCTTTAACTTCTTTGTCTCGTCTAGACAACCCAACAAATAGTAAGCAGTCGACCATTTATTTTCCAATTTAGCCTAGAACCAGGTTACCTACACCTGACCAGCATAGGTTACTTTCAGCATACTGTCTGCTTGATAAGAGATAGCATGTGTCACTGTGTTTATATTGTGATCTTAATAAACACAGCTTTGTTCTTTTGGCTAAGAGTATTATTTATAGAGTAATATTTAATATGCCTGCTAGGAACGATACACAATGTACATTGCCAACCGAGACCACGTATTTTATTACGAACTAGACTACAACTGGGGATCTCCTTCCAGAATCCACCAGTCCCATACATACGCCATTCGACGGCCACCTGTTCTAGACCTCCTGTGATACAACAGCAGAGCCACAACCACTAGAAACTCCTCCAACCAGGGAGAGACTACCCTTGGGTTGTATCTCTACCAGTGCACCTAGGTGCTGGCGGGGGTATTTGCTCGAATGTTACGGCCTGGCCTTGGTTGCGATACCCCACCCATTAGTAGCAGGAAGGCGGCCCATACGGCTCAATGCTTCTGATCTGCCCGCCAGTGGTAGGGAGTCTTCTGGAGCACCGAACTCGAGCAGGCAGCTGCTACTGGAAGTACACTAATCTAGGGAATTGTTTTGCATCCATGGTGCACGACGTGTATCGTTCAGGGATGGACCACACTCAATGCCTTTCAAGGTAAGGCACGGCTTACGGAGAAAAGAGCAAAGGACAGCTCCCCTTGCTGCCAAGCAGCAGTATGTATTGGCCCCGCCTACTGTGAGTAGACAACTTTGTAACGACCCGCCAACCAACGTGCCCAGTCAAGATAAAAGGCCGCAAATGCCAACTCGACCAGTAAAATCCCTATCACCACATGCTTGGTCTAGTGCACACAAAGCCATGACGACCATGGCGACAAGTCATTAACCCGGGCACGCATAAAAACTAACCAGGAAATGACATGGATGTTAATCTATACACAACCAGACGAAGGAGACCTGGTTCTGACCTGATGGGAAGGTGATAAAATACTAGGTAGTTAACTACAACTTTCCCTAACTCTCTGCCTGTTCGTCCAGAAGGGACCATTAGTGATTGCTACCAGAAGGGTAGTGGTAGGATTGCCATTACCATTCGATAAGGCAGGCGAGTGGTAGTCCTGAAGGGACAGTCAACGACAGTTACTACAGGGAGGTGAGGAGGGAGTTGCCGACATCTTCAGGAGCTGGTAGTGAGTCTTACAGAGGCTCTTGAGTTTGTTGCCGCAGGCGCAAAAGAGGCTACTGGTGGTGTTTGACTTCAATAGTTGGCTTCTTCCAGCCCAAGCCTGAGTAGTTGAGAATCAGTGAGGCGAACCAGAGACTGAGCTACCGGTAACTTCCTCCGGCCCCTTCCAAAGCAGTGGACGAGACAAAGACTAGTAGAGTGAGCCATGGGTGGTGGCTTCCTCCGTCCCTGTCCAGAGCAGTGGAAGAAGCATGGACAGAAGGAGATTAGGAGAGACAGGAATCATAAGCTCTGCCCCTCGAGTCGTCTGCTGGTGTCATCTGCTAGCATCTTCTGCTGCGGGGAGAATTGTTGATGCAGCGGACTTCATCCCTTATCTCGTTCTAGTATGGGTAATGCCCTGCCTTGGTGCACCATAGAACTACGTGACCTTGGGTGGCGGGCTCATTGTTTCTGCTGATAGTACAATCTGGACCGACGTGTCTATAATATCATTCCTCATTGCAAGAGTGTACCCTGTAGGGACATGACGAGCCACTTCTAGCACTGTTTAAATGATTTGCCTAGCAAAATGAAACTACGTTCAGATGAGGCAAAGTCGAGTGTGCATCATAGTTGTGCACTGCATCACGTGTAAATACAAATAATGTAAATAAATTTAACCACTTTCTATAAGTTACAGGTTCTTGAAATTTTTACAGTCAAATTGAAGGGCTGATGCAAAATGTGGCATTCTACCAAATGTAAGTTTTTTATATCTTATGCAGAATAGTTCCTTTCATGGTTGTAGTTTTTTTAATTAATTTTCTATTCTGTGTGGGAATTATACTAATGATACATGCTATTGCTTTCACTGTATATATTCATCTCAACTGTCTCTTTCATACTGTAGCGGGCGACCAAGTAGCTTCCTGAGATTGGATGGAAACGGTGAGCCGCGCGAGGTGAAGAGGATGTTTTAATAACATGATTAAGTAACACCCCATGGCGCCGGCTAAATAGTATATGCGGAAGTACGAAATGAGGCCTGTTGCTGACCTACTGCCAGACAGTCGCCACCCTGAGGACGCAAAGTGTTCCGGAGACCGCCGCTGTACGAGAAAGACTTCAAACATCCTTCTGCTCATATTGAGGTAATATAAGTCCGTAGGGATCTGAAAGAGACTTTTAACTAAATATATGTGACTGATATTAACTGGAGTCAGTTAAGATATAGATCATTCCCCCGTTTTAAAGCCAGTATTGTATTGTGTTGAATCTGTGTTTAATTGAGCATTTAATAGTATATAAAGAAGTGAGACAATACCACAAAGTTTTACTCAGTTACACCTCGTCCACATAATAAAGTCTTATTACCATCTGACTCAATCCAAAGTACGAATTAGGTTTAAAGCCCATAAGGTGAAAGGACAAATTCGCTACACTGGTGGAGGCTAGGGTTCTATTCCTACCTCCTTGCAGCCAAGCTTTATCTGTTCCCAGGTAATTTAATAACCATTTCATTACATTTATTGAAAATTTTTAATAATTTTAATAGCAATAAGAGCAAGCCACCTTACCCTCATAACAGACATTAGATACCCCTCCCACCCACATGAGGATATATAACATACAGTTTTAATTAAAATTGTTGTAGTCATCCACATAATTAAAATCCCTTTAAAGCACTATACGAGGGCAGGCGACGAGTCACGTCAGCACGAACGTAACTACGTCCTCGCGACGCCAGTAGTTGCGAGTGCAATAAGCACGCATAAGCGTAAACTGCCACACTGCCCGTTACCACCTGTCAATCCTATTGATGGTTTCACTGATTTAGTCTGGCATATTCCCCTACATTTCATTTCCCGCTTAAGTGAGGAAGCATCCCCTTTAGATAGCACAATTAATTATTAAGAACTAAGGGAAGCAAGCTATGGACCATATGGCAATGGCCAACGGACATCGCCAAGAAGAAATAATAGTGGACCAAAATGAGAGAACAGAAAAAGAAAACAGCATGATGTCGCACGAGCAGTGCAGACGTGGCACGTGGCGATGGGGAGTTGCCACAGAAAATGTCATCAAAAATTGTCTTATCATGACAGGGCCTCCCATGGGTGCAAAGACACTCACATTTAGAAATTATATATATATGTATATTATATATATATATATATATATATATATATTCTAAATGTGAGTGTCTTTGCTCAACTTATAACATCGTATGTGTGTGTGTGTGTGTGTGCATGCATGTGTGTGTGTATATATACACACACACACACACACATGCGCACACACACACACACATACAATGTTATAAGTTGATTAAAGTTAGCATATAAAACTTAACTAAGTTTTAAAATGAGCCAAGGTAATTAGGAACAATATAATAACATTATGCAATTTCATCAAACCCGTATTACCATTACCTAGTATAGAGTACTATTCACGTTAGCATAATTGAAAATCACAGCAATTTAAAAGTTAATATTATCTTCAAGTGAGTATTAAATGAAGTCCAATTCAGTAGGAGAGTAGCGTAGTAATATGTAAGGGAAAGGTTACCAGTTTTTCATAAGGTATTTAATTAACTATTTTAATATTATCAGCCAATCAATGTAATAATTTTAATCAGTTTTTAGAGTGTTCTTACAGCAAGTTCATAATTTACAACCCTTTCATTACTATGGCAAGGAAGAATAAATACATTACAGTTAAGCTTCTAATTAAATTAAGAATCAGGGTTATAGCGATAACAAAGTCATAGCGTATAGAATAAATTTTAAAGCTAACAGAAAATAAAATTTTATACGTGTTCAAATTGCTACAGTTAAAATCATTAACATATATAATCTATCAAGCACATTTGCAGTTACATTGTAAAGGATAGTGTATACGTAAATTTAAAGTTAATTGCTTCCTAGCACAAGTTTGGAATTGACATTTTGGACAGTGTATATAGACACTGTCAAATATTCAACGCAGTTGCTTGCATAGCACGTAGCCAGCTCAGGCGCATCGACGACCGGCCGAACGGCGACCCAGTTATAGAGCCAAACCATCAAATTCTTTGCCACCCTTCCTCCCCGCTCCATGCCGCCCAGCCAGGCGGCAGGTGGTGGCCGAAGAGCGTAAACGTGTTACAGTTGTGTGTGTTTTACAAACGGACGCCTTGAGTGCGTGTACCCTAGTTACACATTGCCACTACATCCCAAATTGAGAACATATTGAAACCTCACTACAGTATTATTATGTGTATAACTAAAGCTAAATATTACTATGCACCACTAGTTAAATATAACCCATACAACCCTACATTTTATTAAAGATTAAAATAAATTAAATTTCCTGTACTTTCTAAGTTTATATCATATAATAAGTTATGTGGTAAATTTATATAAATATCCACTGGAATAAAATACAGTAGAGTGTTTCAGTATTTAAACACAAGTCAAATAATGTTTTAAACATCTTAATGTAAATTTTAATGTAATGATTAAAGATAATATAATTTAAACACTAATTAATACCAAAAGTCAGGTAACTTACTCTGCCTAATTGGTGGATTGCTTGTTCTAACGAATAATTATCTGCATTTATATACTTTCTTTTGTTCCGAAAACATTTGCTGTAAAATTGAGGTGTTTCATAACCAATCAGTATATATAAATTAATTTAATAAGTATAAGGCATGCGGCTCATCCCACATGAAAGTGTTGCAGGTCGCTGAAGGACATTGGATGACCCAACACTAAACCCAGCACGTCAACGGTAACTACGCCATCAACATTATCAGCTTCGGAGACGGTGAGCTGATGACACACCGAAGCCGTGATTAATCACGCGTGCGCCAAGCAGCAATGCAATAAGGGCGTGTTTAACCTCAGGTACTATCCAAAAAATATTTTCACTTACACATTTCAAATATACACACTCCGGCCAGGCCAAGCAACCATACAACTACACATTTATAAACACAGTACATGAGACAAGGTATGTTTAAAATTTTATCAGAAATGTAATATTAGGTCAATATATTGCATAACACTTTATTGCATTACTAATTATATGTATTTCACTACACTTGATATATAACTTGCAAACAATGCAATTCTCCATTTACTAACTTTACAATTATTATGTACTTACGATAACCATGTTCTACAACACACTATTTTACTGTTAAATTGCAAATACATTTCAAGGGAATTACAAAATGGCCCATCAATATTTATTATTATCTTAAATGTAAAACAACACACTCTATATACACAGTGGAATATATTAAAATGTATATGATTCAAACAAATGAAGTTAAATTAGATTTCTGTGTTATAACACCAACCTTGTTTTCAAGCATCACAACACAAACGTAACTATGCTAACACAACTTGACATTGAACAAAATAAGATTATTAATGATGTCGACCAAGGAGATGCAGTTGAATTGTAAGATGTAAGTTAAGTTAGCTTAAGGCATACCTCTCAAACCTTATCCTTGGTAACTAAGCGTAGAAGAAAGGATTGCAGTTTGAAATATTTTAATTGCAATTAAATATAGGGAATAATAAATATACATTTAATTACAACAACCATTTAATTTCCTCAATTAGCAATATCGCTTAGGCTTAGATCTCTTAGAATATGATTATAGGTATATTCAGATACAATTTATATATACAGTATGTATTAGTTAAAATCAACATTTAAATGCAATTTTATCATGTCTCACTTCATATGTTTATTTTCAATGTCTATAATGTAAGATGTAATTAATTCAACTTCTTTTTCAGCAACAATTAATTCCATTTAATGTATGTCAATCTTATAACACAAAAAATTATATTATGTATTCTATCTAGTAATTATGCTACAGGGAACTTATGTTTTACCTTTCAATTTAGTTTACATTGGTAATGAATTTGCCTTGTTAACTACTTAAAATATTACAGTAACTTAAAGACAATAAAATTGCATTTCAAGTCATGCTACATAGTGTAGGAACATCCAGCAGGCTGTCGTGTCACGACCTGTAAGCCCGTGTGCTTATGTCGGCCGTGCTTCCACGTGAGTGTGTGTGTGTATATATATCTATCTATCTATATCTATCTATATCTATCTCTATCTATATCTATCTATCTATCTCTATATATCTATCTATCTCTATCTCTATATCTATCTATCTCTATCTCTATATATATCTATCTATCTATCTCTATATCTATCTATCTCTATATCTATCTATCTCTATATCTATCTATCTATATATCTATACATCTCTATATCTCTATCTCTCTCTCTCTCCAAGAATCTCTTTACAAAACCTGTCTTATTTCACACTTTAATAAGCACATAATAGTATAACCACAAGTACGAAGACTAGGCAGCTCCTTACACCTAATTCCATGCTGCGTCCTAACCTCCTTTCTCAAATGCCCCACTTTGTCGAAAAGGACATCAATCAATCATATTCCTGCTGCTGAAAAGCAGACGTGGACATTAAGGGCACGGACCACCATACCAGAGTCGCCACCATCTGTCCCAGAGCTGGGGACCAGCTCTTGAGCAAAGGGGTGATGTAGTGGGCGACCAAGCAGCTTCCTGAGCTTGCATGGAATCCGCGAGCCACGTGAGACAAAGAGGATGTTTTAATAACATGATTAAGCAACATCCCATGGTGCTGACCATATAACGCGCCCTGAGGCATGAAACGAGACCTGTCGCTGAACTACCGCCAGACAGTCGCCACCCTAAGGACGCAACGCATTCCCGGACTGCTGTTTTACGAGAGAGACTTCAAACAGCCTTTGGCATCATATTGAGGTAATATAAGTCCACACAGGGATCTGCAAGAGACTATTAATTACATACATGTGACTGATATTAGCTGAAGTTAGTTAAGATATAAATCATTCCCCCGTTTTAGAGCAAGTATTCTAATGTGTTGAAGCTATGTGTAACTAAGCATTTAATAGTATATAAAGAAGTGAGACAATACCGCAGACATTTACTCAGCTACACCTCGCCCCTCGTAATAAAGTCTTATTACCGTATGACTTGCTCCCAAGTACGAATTAGGTTTAAAGCCTATAAGGCGAAAGGCCTAATTCGCTACAATACTCACACACATGAACTGTATGTACCATGCACAGATAAGTATTTTTATCCAATTTGAATTAGCACATTTTAGGCATTAAAAATTAATAAAATAATATATTCACAAATATTTAAATAAAACCATACACTTCAATTAACAATTTTGCTAAAGAAAAATTAATTGTACACAAACTATATTGTTTGGAATATCATTTTAAATTAAAAAAATCACCAACATTTTTTAAAAAATTGAAGAAATAGTGGCAAAAAAAGTACCAAAATTACCTCATCAAAACTTATATCATAGACACATTTCCACCAAAAACAGGTGTCTATATATAAGTATTATCATTACAGCTTTCTATAGTTAGGAATAAGCGCTAATGGTTGAACACGTAGTAAAAATGTGTTATGAAAGGGAAATACAGTATTTACTCGTGTATAGCACACACCATGATTTTTACAACAAATTACAGGGATCAATTTTTAAAAATAAAATTGCACAAAATATTTGTGGCGCCTGTTAGTAAGTATGGAACAAATAATTATTTTTTACATTAATGTGTGGTGATTGTGATATGTTTGTAAAATACCTTAACTAAATAACTTGAGTGCAAAAGGCGTAAATAGAAAAAATTCCGGAACCCTCAAGCTTCTACTAGTTAACATTTCTGGCTTCGTTTTTCTTTTTTCTTCTTTCTCCTTTTAGAAATGACTGGATCTGTTTTTTTTTTTGCAGTGCTAGAATGTCACACTACCCTTCTCTAATCCCCCCCCCCCCCCCAACATGACTCACTAGCCTCTGCCACGGAAACAAAGAGTGATGGCGGAATTATCGACCAGCAACATCTGGGTGTTATTACAGAGGGAGGGGGCTGTAAACACGTGGCAGCTTTGGCGAGAGGAGGGGGGAAGCGGCTTTACGACCTACACATAACTGAAGGATCGCTGAAAGATAATGGAGAGGAGTGATGTAAGAGTGAGAGATGAGACAACAGACAGTCCAGCCACTTCCCTCAATATCCCGGGACAATTTATGGCTACCACTCCCCCTTGTTCATCTTTTTTTCCCCGTGTACACATCAGAAATTTTTTCCTTTATTTTGGGGAAAAAGGGCATGCTATACACGAGTAAATACAGTAAAATTGGGTAACAACCTTTATCAATGAAATTCAATATATTATAAGGTCCTGTGAATAGTGCAGATCTTAGTCATTTGATACTCCATAATACTACACTTTTTGATATTTTGATTAGTGAAACATTCAATGAATATGCTGAATCATCTATAACTTTAATATTTGAATTTTTTGCATTAGGATAAACTGAAGCGAACTGCTTGGCAAATATTCGGGACACTGAGCATCAGTATCAAGAAGGTAATATCAAATTTCCTGGGGGCATATTTGCACTGATTATTTACATGTGTAAAACATATATTTATATCATTTTTAAATTTCCATTTCATAGGTTTACTAAATTGAGAGAATAATTCATAATATAATTAATTGTTATTGGCATTTTTGTAGAATTTATGGTAACGTTTCTTCCATAGAATATTAATTAAATGTGATTGGAACCAAGGAGGATATTTAGAGGATAATTTAATGCATTTTTTTTAGGGATTGTCATTGTCATGCCATGCCATGCCATAGTGTTTCTTACATGATTCACAATTTTATTAACATATTTTATTTCATAAAAGGTATTTAAATTAGAATTTCTAATTCACTGAAACCATGTCAAATAATCACCTTTTCTATAGTGAGGTACTAAAAATGTATATTGAAATCTATAGAAATCTAGATGATTTTCCAATTAAATGGCAAGGACCAGATGACAGGTCTTCCTCATCTAATTTATTAAGTGATACAGTAACTTTAAAAAATTATAAATTGATAGGTACACCTTTAAAAGTCTTATGTTGTTCAACGTGGTATTAAATTGTTCTAAGGGCAAGTTCCCTAACTGTAAAATCTAACAGAATGTTTATTACCTTTACTTCTGTTAGTTGTGTTGGTTAAATCTTGAAGGTGTTTTAATTTTAAACGGATTTCAGATGTATTAAAATCTCCTGTTATAGAAGAGTTTTTGTAGTTAGACAATTTACCTTCTAAATGAATTAAATACAAATTATATGCAGTTGTGTAATCCGGGTGGATATATATGTTAGATACCAGTTAAGATATATTTGTTGCATTCTAATTTAATTTCAATCCAGATCCAAAATGACAATATGTGAAAAATAAGAAATACACTTTTTGTTTATTGTTACATAACCAATGTCCCCTCTTATTTTATTAGTGATATCTCTATTCCTATCTATTTTGCAAATTTCATAATTATAGGGAAAATGTGGGGCATTGTTAATTTTGCCATTAAGCTAAGTTTCTGTTAACAGATTATTGGGTAGTATATAGAATGAAAATTTTCTGAAAATTCTATAGATTTTGTGTGAAGTCCTCTAACATTCTGATAACATATTAATCCATCGGTACTGTGATATATTATAGTGTCCAGGATCATAAATGCTAATTGAAAGCATATTGAAATTGATATTCTGTTTTGCTATTTTCTATACTCTACCCTGTTTAGTAGCACTACCCGTAATACAGAAACTGTTCATTGTGAAGAGGCCTTTCAAATGCTCTGATAAGTAAACTTGAAGGTCTTACTATACAGTACTGACGTGTGATGCACTGCGGTTACTGAGGGTATGTCACCACGGTAAGTTTTTGGTTGGAGCTAGGCCAGGCACATCCGGAATGAACCAGGACTCTGGTCTTTACGTGGTACTAGTGCACGTCCAGAATACAAAACTGACAGTGTGTCTTTTCTACAAAACACGAGATCAAGTGTGGCCAGGACAATTTTCAGATTGGGTGGAATTCCCTTGACTTGTGTACCTGGGTGATGTTTGACAATTTGAGCTTGCTTGGTTTCTGACTATGCTATGCTGAGGTCAGTTTCAGTGGCTGGCTGGTTGAAGTGCAAGGACTCGTGTGTGCTGATTGCCACAGACGTTTGCTGAGAGTATAGCATTCCACAAAACCAAAAATTATCAAGGCTGAGAGACCTACCTTGTCCGCTGAGGTAGGCTGCTAAAACTGGGTGCGTTTTGCCGACAAGCTGGATGGGTGGCTCGATGATGCATAGTTCATAGTCGGGCGTGGTCTCTCTCTGACGGAGGACTGCCACTTGTTCCCGGGGACAGAGGTACTCGAGCCTGGTGGGGATTGGGCTAGGCTCCGGCTGGTATTTAAAGTTTATCTCAGCTCATTTTACCCTCTTATGATTGCCACTGCAGGAGTATGGCATGAGGATGAGATAGAGAACACTAATATTGAACTTCGTAGAAGTGAAGCAGGTGTCGCTGTGGTCCTACTCAGGGGTCGAACCACGTACCGCAGCTGGTCACCCAATGCGGAATCCCTATCCCTGTATCCAGCACCAGAAGCGTGGTGGATATGCTGTCAGGTCCCACTGCCTGGCAGTCTCGATCCGTGGGTAAGTCTCGTTTGAGGACCAGTCTTCCCAACTCAGATAGTGCCCCCTCTGGCACCAGAAGCGTGATGGAGAGAACAAGCACCAAGTCAACAAGCAGATCTTCAGAGAGATAGTACCTAATGTCGGGGCTATACCTCACTGGCACGGTAGTGCGGAAAAAGGGTGGCCATCCAAGGAGCGTGTGTGTATTCTACTAACTGGTGTAGTGGTAATAGCAAATCTCCTGGTCACTTGCTGTCCCTCTGACGGGGCCGATGATGAAAGGGATACCCTTAAGTGGATAAAACTGTGTTTATTCAAGTGACAGAAATTAACAGTGGTGGTGTGTACTACCTCCTATCAGTTGGGGCTTACGGAAGCTCAACCTTAGGTGAGACAGGTGAAGGCGACCTGTTCCTAGGCTAACATTGGGTAGGTAGACGAGCGTTATGAGAATAACTAAAGTTGGACTACTCTACTATGTTGCCCTGAATGGGCCGGCAGTGTCTAGTGTTTGACGACGTAGATTTTGAATGGAAAGGATGGTAAGAACAGCAATTACACTCTGGCCTGCGCACCCTAGCTGGAGTTGGAGATAAGAGGGGTACGCGTCATAGATCATTTTGGCTAGTGACATCACCAGCCGGCGCTGGATCTAGGTTCATGTCTCGGCAATCATACTACTAGGGCCATCTGGTGGTGCATTGGAGTACTTGGATGATCTTGATACATTGCTTCTGTGGCTCAGCCGGTGAACAGTACAATCTCCAGGCAGAAACGTCCACTCTTTATCGTGGGTAGATAGTACAATTCCTGACGTCTCAGGATGCATGGTAACAAACAAATTACTTAGAATTGAGGTGCAAATGCATGTGCACTGATAAGATGAAGTTGTCTAATTATTATTGGAAAAAGTGTCATGCATCAGTACATTGTTTCAAAGTCCTCACCAATAACTGGTACATAAAAAGAAGAATATGAACTGTGCTTAGTTTGAAATTGGGCAACTTTTAAATACAGTAGTGCATTTATTGCTGTCGCAGTTCCTAAGTACAGTAAAACACCACAGGCTTAAACTTCTGAAATGAAACATGTTACGATGCTATGGTTCTTGGTTTGATTGGCTGGGAGACTGTCTTAATTGAGGTTGTTGTTCTATCTCTAATATGAGCTAGCGACTTAATATGTTTAATGCTTGCAGTCGCACGGGAAACTGCAGTGTCTGATGTTTTATGCAGTAGCTGCACTTATTTGAAGCCACTTTCCTGTCAGTTATTTAAAAGTTGGCTGTTTCAATTGACTCGTTGAGTGAGACTTTTAAATGTGATGTTTTTTCCAGCTTACTGCATTCAGAAGAATTTGAAATAACTTAATTGTATATTGATTTTGTATTTCGTGTATACACTGATTCCAACTTGCTTTGAGTAATAAATTTTTTTCAGGTTGGCTGATTCTCTTCTGCTAACACTAAACAAAGTTTTGAAGATGGCATTGTCATTTCGAAGTTCTTTTACTTCCCCGTACAAGTAAGAATCTAAGCACCTAAGGAGACCAGATAATTAATAATAAACACATACTTTGCATCTTGCAAAGCTTTCACAGATTGGTCGGGTTTTAACATATTTGACATTAAACATAGCACGAAGATAAATAAGATAATTACATTTGGGACCTAATTTTCCAAGGTCTTACAGTACCTGAAAATGGCCTCTTAAAATTTATGCCCACATAAAATTGTAGCAAACCAATTTTTTCCCTCTTCCCCTTCCCCATCCTCCAAAAACCTAAAAGTTGCAATAAAAGTGCATGTTTCATGTAAAGTCAGTTTTTAATTGTCTCTCAAGTCAAAATAACAGATTAAAAAAAACCTGTTCCAAACAAAATGTATACACCTAGTGCTGAGTAACTCAAGTGAAGAGTTCATTTTCAGTAGTTTCTTATGGAAAAATCAGACAATTTATTAATGGAATTTTAATTTACTTCAATACAAGTCATCTTCCAAATAAAAGTAAACCTCAGAACAGTATATAAACCCTCCCTATGTCCCAAAAATTGTTGACACTAGGAAGTGGAGTGAAGAGATTTGGGCGGCTCTTAACATAGAGATCTTACGAGGGTGATTGAAGTGAATATGGAGTGGCACCGAAATAAATGGGCGGGGGAAACAGCAGATCCCAGAGAACACTAGCCAACCAACTGCATCGTCCGGCAGGGGGATTGAACCCGGTTTGCCTTGGTGGAAGGCGAGCATGCTAATCGCCCAGCCACCATGGCACTGTTGACACTAGGAGCCAAGTCATTTATTGAGAGCGAAGTCCATTTTAGTAGCTTCTTGTGGAAAAATATAAGAATAATTAATTAGATAATAATTTATTTCAATAGACAGAAGTATTCCGAATAAAAGTATTGTAATGTCGCAGACATCAAATTTAACAATTGGAACTCGGCTCAGTTCACTCACTCGGCAGAAACATGAGACTTAAGTAAAAGCGTCACAATAAGAGAAAAAAAAAAGTGTCGAATTTCCTTTAAGATTTAATTAAGTTAAGCTGTTCACACTCTTGAAAATGCAGAGCCACAAACAGTTAGCAATATCATGAGGCAACCAGATTACTAGAACAGCATTGTAGATTTCATTAATAATTCACGTCACTAAACTCACATTGCAAGAAAATTAGGCAGGCAGTTAGGATGTAACTTCCCCTCCTGGCACACTGACGACCTCCCACACAGGCAGAAAAAATTTTGTAGAACAAATCAGGCAAAAATTAGGTTAAAAAAGAAAAAAGCACTAGTGCTTGCCGGTATGGGCAAAATTTGTCACACACTATACATTTTCCTTGCTGGTTGGTCATAATCCGATAACGGGTGGCGAGAACTCAGGGATCATATCGCCACTGCGCTCTACCACGACTCCTCCATCAGAGTACCAAAAGTCTAACCAAATAAGGGCATCATGTGGTTTGGATAATGTTGCAAACTCCATCATCACCACTTTCCAACGTGGGCCACATTATACTGAAGTTAAGGAATCAAATTTCTAGAACATAATGGAAAGGGAAAAATGCCTACGGACATTGTAATAGCCCTTATCTTTAATCTCTGATGCAACTTCAATTGCGTCTTTAGAGAAAGCAAGCTCATGACAGATAAATAGACTAACTTGGCCAAAACATCTGAAAATTTGAAAAATAATTACACTTCCTCACAAAACAAAATAAAATAACCTAAACGTCCCAATCAAATTAATATTAACTGCATCATTAGAGTATACCTCAGAGAGGTATACAAGACGTTTCTTTATCTAAACAAAAATGGAAAAACAGCACACCAAGTCATGTTTAGTAGGTGCAAAATCCATTTTCAGTAGCTGCTTGCAGAAAAATTGGCAGTTTATCACAAAGAGATAAATTAATTTCACTATTCAGATGTCGTTACAATGAAACAACAACCAGAAGGATACATACAACCTCCCATTGCTGTGAAAAAGAAGTTTAAACCCAGTGTCACACAATTTTACAGCAGGAAACTAATTCTACCATACTGGAAAATTTCACTTGGCATTCCAGATATTAGCTTTAAATTCGACCCATTTGGACACCACCACATTTAAGACGAACATACCTAGGGGGAGGGAAGGGATTTTACAAAATCCAAAAACTGTAATTTCTGTTTCCTTGTTAGCCCATACAGGGTGGAACTATACACTTATCAAGCGTGAATGGGTCATCAAATTATCGAAAGTACTACACAAATATCCAAAAACATGAATAAAATTGTAATCCAATAAAAACTGCGTACAAGCAGGCAATTCATAATAAACACAGTCAATTACAAAACAATCTGAACTCAAAAACTCAACAGAGAAACTTAATGTTAGAACAAAAAACGGAACGTCCAATATTCGTCAGAATAAACATCGCTGATCTTTATTGCACACAAACTTGGCATTTAACAAGCAGTATATTATATACACACGTGCACACACTCACTATATATATATAAATAAACACGCGCACACACACACAGACAAAAACGACACTAAAAAGAAATAGCAATGGTGCCAATGTACACAATAAAAAATTTGTTATCCAGAAACAAAGTTTCAGGAAGAAGTCACAATATATAAAATTGCAATTGATTACAATTTCCAACACTTAAGAACCCTGCTACAATGAGACAGTGCTCTGCTGGCTGGTGCCGTGTCGTTGACAATTTGATACTTAATTAGTTTGTTTGACTGTAATGTCAGAGTCATTGCCACGACATTAATACTACAGTGACGTCATGGTGGATATGACCAAATTTTGTAGGGTGGCGACTTTGGAGCAAGACAGGCACAACTGCTGCTGTGTTGAGGCAGCAGTTGCGATTCTTATTCTAAGAACAAAATTTACAGACTGTCACTCAAAAATGAGAAAGGGCGGGCGGGAGAAGCAACCCTGCCATGAGATGCAGCTCCCACCCCACCGTTGTCTGCTTTGGCAGACACTACTGATCTACAGCCTATTTGGGGGTCACCAAATGACCAGCTTTGAAGGCTTCATACTGCAGTTTCACACTGTCATTTAAGTATTTGAAATCTTTTCAAAGCAATACAAAATCTGAAATTCATTACCTGGCTTCAAATAGTACATAGTGCGACACTGCCTTTAACACAGATTTCCATCATCTTTCCAAAATACTTTTAGTGCTAGTAAAAGTCTTTCAGCTCATTACTCATACGTCCATTGTAACAATATCGGATATAGGCTGTATCAGCAATGAAACATCACTTGGTAACCGTATCTGTAAAAATCCGTATCGGCTCAGTACTACAATAAGGGCACTAGTAAACAAAGCATTTACCACTGTAGTTTTTTTCTAATCTGGTTTGGTACTATATTTAAAAAAAAATAAAAATCACATGTCACTGTCCTCAACACCCATGTGTCCAGAGGTATTTGGAAAACTCACACATCCACTTGAAAACAAGCTGCGTAATTTTCCAGCAACTGATGGGTTCCATGTTTCAAAGTTTTTGGAGTTTTTGAAAGTTGTTGTCAAGCTGTATCAAAGTAAAACGGTGCCAGAGGCACAGTTGCTAGGGGTCATTTACCCTTTTAACCAAGGTCCACTTAGTGAACGGACTAGTTGGGCAATTTTACGTTATTCTTTTGACACCTACCATGTTGACATATTGAGTTTTTTCATCCCCAAGGTTGCATGTTCAGATACAACTGAGGATGTTTAATCGTCTTCAAGAACTAGAGGAGGCTCTTTCTGTGTGTGTAAATATTATTAAGAAGGCCCCTATTATTTTATGCTCAAATTTACCTGAAAGTAAAGTAGTAAATATGATCTTAGAAGGATTAGCGCCTGAAGAACGCTCTCGTTTTGTGTTTTTTGATAAACCCAACACTTTTGCAAGGTTAGGGTTAAATAGAGCATGCATCCACTCACAAAACATACCGTATACCGACCAGAAGTGCCAACAGTTTTATGGGCCACAAAAACCAGGCTGCAGAAAAAAAAAAAAAAATCTTCTGATAGTGATTCAAATGCCAATGCTGTTAAAGATAAACACACTTCACAAAAACCTAAGAATGACAATTCGTCCTCCACTTCTGATACTCTTGGACAAGACCCACTTTCACGTAGGTATTGTAAAGAACCAGGTCATACGATTGATCAGCATTTCAAATTAAAATACAAGTCTCACAAGGAAAACAAGTGAGCGATTTACCTCGCAATCCTGGCAAGTTTGCCAATGATACATTTAATGCTCACCTTTTCAAAACGTGAACCTTTGTAGATGTTTTCAGCAGCTTTTCAGTCCTTATGACCATGGTGAAAGAAAGAAATTAGGAGTATGTCAAGTAAATCTTCCTAATTTAGTGGGTATTCAATAGGTTTTTACTTCTTGCATTGAAATAAATTTGGAAACCATTGTCCAGTAATGCTCTTGTTGATTCTGGATCTGAACGTACCATTATTTCTGCCAGAGTGTTTGAGAAATCGAGAGATTTGAGGTTAATAAAAGTAGTTGAACCTTCTAAAGTACAATGTTACATGGCTTCTAGGCCAAACTTTGGCAATGTCATGTTGCACTAATTTCAATTTAAAAATTGGGAATTTTTCGTTGATGCACACATTGAGGTAGAGATCACCTAAGAGGCTCTGCCTCCGGCCACTACACCAACCGAGGAAGAAGTAATTTCTTCAGGTCGAGAGGTAAGGAGCACCAACTGAACAGCTCCCCCTGATGGCCTCTTCGGTCTTGACACCAGGGTGTCGAGGCCAAAACCTGGACACAGCCTCCAGCCATGAAAAATGAGCCCAGTGGATACGCTGTCAAGGTAGAGATCCCCGAAGAGCCTCTACCTCCCGCCACAACCACATTGACCACGCCAGTCCAGGAGGACCTGGCAAGCTTCCTGACCCAGACACTGGATGGTGTCAAGGTCACAGATGCTTCCCCTCCGGCCCGGGAGGATGTGTATCACCCTGCCATCGAGATAGGGTGGCACTGAGCAGGCCCCCACCCAGGACACAAACGGCGGACACAGCAGCCAAAAGCGAGAGATGCCTGCACGTGCCTGCCGCAGCTCTTCGCAACCTGGACGCTACATAGAGTCTCCTTGGCGGCCCACTTCAAGGTTCACATGGCCTTACCCTAAGGACATGACCCTAAGAAAGAGTGGTCGGCCAAGAGAAGGGGACAACCCTAATGCAACGCAGCAATGAACCCCATTCGCAGTGAGTTCACAAAAACATTTCTATCTTTACTATCAGCCGTAAATGCTGTGGGTAAACATAGTGTTCCAGTACCAGTAAATAAACAGACACTTTACATCAATCATATAGTGACTACAAATTAACTGTGTACTTAAACGTGAGAAAAACAGAGCCGCCAGTGGAAATAGCACATGTAACTCTAGTACTATAGTGAAAGACCAAGACTCAAAATATTTTGGAAACTACAAATTCAGTGCCGGAATAAAGCAAGAAGAACAGTGAAGTGTTACACCGATGCATAAAGACATCCCTAGTGTAACCAGTGAAGTGAACTAGACTTCTCAATAAAGAAGCACAGTGCAGGCCCATCCCTCAAAACAAAAAGAAACTTTCTCCAGAAAGAAAGCATATATCCTTTTGTAAATGTTAATCAGTATCTTTATTGTTTGTTCAAATTTTCTCTCAAGTTAAAATTTTGTAAATAATGTTTTGCAAAGCTTTAATTTTTTTTTTATGCGCTTGTTAACAATCAAGTGTATTTTCAAAGGATGTGCCCAGTGCTTAATATGTTGTAAATATATTGAAAGGGTTAAATATGTTACAATGAAGCTACAGACTGTTATCATATACTGAATTTTATAATTAAAGATTGCGCTGACATTCTCACCCCTATATTAACTTATATATTTAACTTCAGCATTACTAGTGGTATATATCCCAAAATTTGGAAGCGCACAGTTGTTGTTCCAATTTTCAAAAAGGGAAATAAACTGGATGTTAATAATTATAGGCCTATTTCATTGCTATGTAGCCTGTCAAAAGTTTTTGAAAAAGTAATATTTAAACATCTTTCTTTGTTTACTAAAAATAGGTAGAACGACAAACTCAAATTTATATAATTTTATAGACAATCTATACTTTCATGTAACTGCTAGAAAGCAGGTTGATGTTATATTTTTTGATTTACAGAAAGCCTTTGATTCTTGCCAACATGAAATTATTCTACAAAAATTGAAAATTTTAGGACTATCACTCTTATGTCAAATGGTTTTCCAATTACTTTTTAAACAGAACTTTTGTTGTTAAATTAAATAATTCCTTTTCTAGTTTGTGCCCTGTCTTCTCTGGTGTTCCTCAAAGAAGTATACTAGCACCGTTATTCTTCAATATTTTTATGAACGATATCGTCAGTTTAATAGGGCATTCAAATGCACTTCTTTATGCTGAAGATCTTAAAATTTATAGAAGTATTGAAGATGTCTCGGATTGCTCGTTGCTACAAGAGGACATCATAGCTATTAGTAATTGGTGTATTACAAATGCAATGGATTTAAATATAAAAAAAGACTTTTTCTAATTCATTTACGAGGAAGACCAACCCTGTGCTGTATGCTTACCATGTAAACACTGCTATAATTAAAAGAGAGGATTTGTTGGAGACCTTGGAGTCTTTCTTGACTCCAAACTATATTTTCAAACTCATGTAGATAGTATAATTAATAGCATTAGTCGTATGTTAGGTTTGATTAAATTTATAACATTTCCCGCTAATTCCCCTGATTCTCTGTTAGTTCTATATTATTCTTTAGCTAGATCCAAACTAGAATATTCTTCCATCAACTGGAACTATATTACTCTTGCAGACTTAAATAAATTAGAGAACATCCAAAAAAATGTATTTAAACTAATTCATAGTAGATTTCCCCGGCAACCTGAATTTAACTACAAATTTGAACTTGCCAGATTTAATACTCTCACTTTATACGAATGTCGTAATGTTAATGATGCTTTTTTAAATTAATTCCTTCTTAGCTTTACAATTTGTCAAGCTGTACAGTATAAAGTAGGTTTAAAAAGCCTGTATATACTCATAGAACCTTTCCCATGTTCTCTTCTGTAACACATAAAAAGGACTTAGTCAATAGATGTACTAATATTTACAACAAATTTTTCTCTGGTTTCGATCCATTTTTGGCTAGAAAAATTACTTTTAAGGATATTTATAAACATTATACAAGATAAATTTTGTAATTTAATATTCAATTTCTATATGCACATCATAATGTAAATTGGTTAATCATTAGTTTCTTTCTGTTCTCCCTGAATAATCTGTTTCTTTGTTTGTCCTATGTGTTTGTCTAGTCTGTCTTGTTTGTTTGTACTTGTCCTGTATAGTGTAATGTATTGTCCTTTTAAGTTATATGTTCATGTGCCCACCTATCATAGGTCTTGCACTTTAGGCTGTGTTCAATAAAGCAATTATTATTGTTATTATCATTATTGTTGTTATTAGTATTGTTGTTATTATTATTACTACTATTATTACTATCAGAAAGGTGATTACATATCTTTATATGTTGCTATTAATAGTTTTGACTGGGCTCCGATTTGCCAGATGCAAGATGTTAATTCTATGGAGGAATTCTTAACTACCAATCTTCAATGAATAATGAATACTTTTATACCTATAGCCAAAGCCAGAAAACCTAAATACCCAGTTTGGTTTACAAGAGACTTAATTAATTTAATACAAAAGAAAGAACATTGTCACAGACTTTACAAAAAAACTAAATCTGAAATCAACTATGCACGTTTTGCTGAGTTAAGAAAAACTGTTAAAAAAGCAAATAAAAGTATCCAAAATAACCTGGGAAACCAAAATAAATAATAACTTAAAAACCGACCCAAATAGATTCCGGAATTATGTAAAAATGATAAAAAAATGGCTATAAAGAACCCCTTACTATTGTCGTTGATAATATGATTCAGATCCTTCTCTGCTAGCTAATGTCTTTGCTGACTATTTTGCTAAAGGTTATGAACAAACAACTATCAATTCCTCGGTACATAATAAACTCATAAACCTACAATCTCTCAAGGAGTAGTTTTCTGAGCTATCAAAAGTCTAAAAACTAGCAAGGCAACTGGTTTAGAAGATATCCCCAATTTTATAATTAAGGGCTGTGCAAACACCCTTACTCCAATACTTTCTCATATTTTTAACTGCAGTCTACCAAGAGGCAAGTATCCCAATGCCTGGAAACATGGGGTGGTAGTCCCTATGTTAAAAAATGGGAATAAGTTTGATATAAATATATATAGACCATTTACTTCATTAAGTAGCATATCTAAGGTCTTAGAAAAAATAATATTTAAGCACTTATCGTTTCTAACAAAAAACTCATTTTTGGACTTTCAACATGGTTTTCTGATGGGCAAAATGACGGCTACTAATTTGTTTAGTTTTGTCGACGAACTTTATACTGAACTCACAACAAGAAAACAAATGGATGTAGTGTATTTCGATCTTAAAAAAGCTTTTGACACATGTCAGGATCAAATTATTATTTAGAAATTACAACAGTTTGGTTTAAACAACTCGTATACTAATTGGTGTACAAATTACTTTCGTGGTTGGTCCTTCATAGTAAAAATTGAAAAATCTCTATCAAATTTTTATCCTGTATCCTCTGGTGTTTCTCAAGGAAGTACGCTGGCACCACTACATTTTAATATATTTATAAACAATATGGTTGGCGTAATAAGGCATTCTATTCTAGTGCACTTCTTTACGCACACAATTTAAAGATTTATAAATGTATTAAGGATGACGATGACTGCGTAATGCTACAAAAAGATATCTTAGCTATACACGTGTGGTGTAAAGAAAATGCTATGCACCTTAATATCAATAAGACTCTTTGTATTTCGTTCTCAAGAAAAACTAATTCCATATGCTACAAATACCACATGGATAAGGAGTTAATCAAAAGAACTGACCATGTAAGACGCCATTACAATATTGTACTATAATCTGGAATTATGTAACAGAAATGAATTCAATTAGATTAGAAAACATACAAAGGAATGTATTAAAATTTAATAGATTCTCATTAGGTATAGATTTTGATTATAATACAGAAATAGTTAGATTCAAAACTTTGTCTTTAAAAACTAGAAGTTAAATTCTAGTTGCTTTATTTTTAATTAATTCATTTCTAAATTATACATCTTGTATTATAGTTAATTAAAAAGTATGTTTAAAAGTACCTTCTTACACACATAGAACACTTAATACTTTTTCAGTATAAATGTCAGAAAAATTTAGTCAATAGATGTGTTAATAATTACAATAAATATTTTTCTATCTTTGAAACTTTTATAGGAAAAAAGATTTCATTTTGTGACTTGTTCAAACATTACAGTAGTTTATATTATTAAATATTGAATATATCTTTGCAATAGTTAAAAAAATATTTTTTTCCCCCCAAACTTGGTAAATTCAATTTTGTTTTTGTAGTAGTAGTTAACAATTTTCATGTTGTGTGCTCTGTAAATGTCTTTTTTTTAAATATATAATTTCTGTGTATGTATATTATTTTTATTTATGGCATGTGTAATGTGCTGTATGTTCACGTGCCTCCCTGTCATTGATCTTGTACTGTTGGGTGGCACATGAAGCTTTGTAATAAATAAATAAATAAATAAATAAATAAAATTATTATTGTTGTTGTATTCTGGAATTATGTTAAACTCATGAAAAAACAGGTATAAAGAACCCCTCGTATTAAATGATAATGGTAATACAGAGCAAGATCCTGAGTTGCTAGTAAATATTTGTGCTAAGCATTTCACCAAGGAATATGTTCCCACTTTATCCAAACCCCAAGAACACGTCACTGCCCATACAAGATATCCCACTATTGATATTCCATTCATTAGTCACGGACTTGTCATCTGGGCTATTAAACGGCTTAAGAGAAGTAAATCCACAGGCTGGGACAATACCCCTAATTTTATTATTAAAGGTTGCTCCAATACGCTCACCCCTGTATTACCTTATATATTTAATCATAGTCTGCTTAATGGTCTGTATCCAAATGCTTGGAAGCATGCTGTAGTTGTGCCTATTTTTGAAAAAGGTAATAAAAGAGAGGTAAACAACCATAGGCCAATATCCTTACTTTGTGTGTTATCAAAAGTCTTTGAAAAAGTTATCTATCAACACCTTTCTTTCACAACCAAAAATTTAATTTTGAACATCAGCATGGGTTTCAAATAGGCAAAACGACAGACACCAATCTTTCAAATTTTGTAGGTAATCTTTATTCTAACATTACTATAAGACAACAAGCAGATACCATTTATATTGATCTTCAGAAAGCCTTTGATTTTTGTCAAAATTACATCACATATAAATTACAACTTTTAGGCTTAAGCAATTTCTATACTAATTGGTTTTCTGACTATTTAGCCAATAGATGTTTTGTATTCAAATTAGATGATTGCTTCTCTATGTTACACAAAGTCTCGCCTGGGGTGCCGCAAGGAAGCACTCTTGCACCGCTGCTTTTTAATATATTTGTGAATGATATCATCTGTGTAATAGGTCACTCTAGTGCCCTTCTTTATGCACACGATTAAAAATATTATAAGTGTATTGGGAGCAGCGGAGATTGCTTAAAGTTGCAAGATGACATTGACGCCGTCGGGTGAGACATCAGACGAATGATGACACAAATACTTACTGGTAATACGGGTGCTTCCAAATCGTCACACTATTGAGACACAGGGTTCTCAAGGATGCTGTGGGTTCTGTGTGTCCGTCTCACCCGTGTATACTTACAAACACGTAGGCAATACTAAACTTTTACTAAACATCACTTTGAAATAAACACTTCATAAAATACGTGTGGCTAGGACACTGTCACTACTTAATAAAAGAGGTAAGTTTACTGTAGATTTGTTTTTATTGTTACTATGCATTCACATCAACGTACCAATGAAATTATGATAATCTTGGTCATAACTAGCCAAATCCGCTTGGGTGCCGCAATTAATCTAACACACACGCCTAGATGGATGATCTCACCGATGTGCGTAAAAGCACAGCCTTCACAAGGGAAGAGGGCCGACAGCCGTTAGGGTGAACTGACTGTTTTTCCCTGAAGACTGGACACTGTGAATTACAAATGAAAACACTTGATGAAACATATTAACATGTGTCACTACGCGGTATCACTAACGCAAACTCGTCGGGACCCGCCCGCCATCACGTGGGTAGTGTGGTGGTGGCCTATTCACAGAGCCGGATAGGACGGGAGTAATTGCACTGTACACAAATTACAAAATTACATAAACCCTCAAAAGATACATGAAACAAGATGGGGCACGAGATGAGTATTCACAATAAACACAGACATGTGTGAAAACAAGTTTATATGGCGTGGATGCCGCTGGATGAAGTTCGTAGCGTACCACGTGGTGCAGATGGAATTGCAATATTTTTTTGTGAAAACTGCAAATTAAATTCAGAAAAAATAATATTCTGAGAGAGAAAAATTATCCTCTTTATGATTTAAGTGATTGTAGGCGTGTAGCATGTCTGATGGCAGTAAAATCTAACATGAAAGTGACAGCATGGTCAAACATAAAAAGCATCAATTTACGTGAAATTACACAGAACACTAACAAAATTTAACATAGAACCCTGAATAAAATGCTGCACATAAAATGTTACATAAATAAGCTCTCAAAATGCAATGATGGTGTATACACATACTTGGCGTCAGTCAGCCACGTGGCTATACATGTTGTAAAATATTCAAACATGGAAAATACCGTCAAATACATAAATGAAAACAAAGCCCTTAAAATTGCATGTAGCAATAATGCAGAAATTACAATGAAATGCCACTAACATAGGCAGATGGCGCCTGATTCAAGTTGCGCGGGTTGCGTGACCTCTCCGACATCTTTCTCATCCTTCTCCTCGATTAAGTTAAATGCCACAAGGGCGAAATAAATTAGTAAAGCGGAAGCATAATGCTGGGGATATGTCTGACAAAACGTACGCAAGCAAAGGTTGACCGGTAAACTAAACTGACTATTGAAATCTCCTAAGTGAACAAAAGTTATAGTGTCGACGTGACAGTGCCTTACCTTGCTAGCTCTCCTCGACAGACTGTCCAGAGACAAGCGTCGCACTGACCTACGATGGCTGCCTACAGGGTTCACATAAGCAGAAGTGCCAGGCACGACGAGTAAAATATTTTATTACAGAAATAAAATGGCACAAATTATATTAAATACTGTTTCACATTTTATAATTTGCTTACGAATTTTTCATATTATTTGACTGTCTCATTATGACGGCGTTCACGCCGGAATATTATTGTTCTTAATCTCAGTGCCACTGGCACTTTGAATTTCATAACCAAACAATTAAACCCTGCAAATACAACTACAAAAGCACATTTTATACTGAAAAATAATATTTATGTGAGAGTTCAGAATATTGGCCTCTTTGCGCATGTGCAGGACACGTGACACGTGCGTGGTGAGCGCCATCATGGGCTCTAACACCATTGGCTGTTAGCTGGTGTCAACATCACAGCAATTTACTATTGGTGATTTAAAAATGCTATGTGTTTAAAATTTTTAAAAACTATTTGTATTTCTTTTTCACGAAAAACAAATATGGTTTTTCACATTACTATGTCAATAACACTCTAATTCAAAGATTTGACAATGTTAGCGATTTAGGTTTAATATTAGACTCCCAAGTTATTTTTTCATGTTCATGTAGATAGCCTATTAAGTAACATCAATTGTATATTAGGTCTTATTAAATTCATTACTTTCCCTGCAACCACCTCTGATTCTTTGTTATGTTTGTACAACACTTTAATTAGGTCTGGACTAGAAAACTTCTCTGTAGTTTGGAATTATATTATGCAACTGATGTAAATAGAATAGAAAATGTGCAAAAGAATGTGTTTAAATTATTATACAATTGATTTTTAACACAAGCAGATTTTAATTATAATAATGAGCTATAGTCCATTCCCGATTGGAAGCGACTTATGAAAATCCACCTTTGAAAAAATACTCTTAGGCACAACACGTCAACTTGACTTTTCAATAACCAGTATTCCACAAATACATTACACTGTAGTTAACTTTAGTGTACCATATTATTGAATAAATGAAACTTTACCTTAATATCTTCTAAAACATTGTATAGTTATTTATTTTTAAATATGAATTAACAAAAGCGAGAGCAGCGATGTGTTGGCAATGAACGGTGAGAAATAGTTCACAGTAAAAATATTATTTTAACCTAGTTTTTTTAGAATACTATTTGTAAATTAAACGGTGCCTATTGAAATATTTAGGTAGCCCCGATGGCAACATATATCATTTTTACACTTTAAAATAACAGCAGAAAATATTTTGAGTAGGCCGTATGTATTTTGAGTACTGTATGCATGTTCACAGATGTGTACCTAATTTTAATAAATATTTCTCGAATTTTGATCCTGTTGGTGGTAGAAAGATAACTTTTAATGATCTTTATAATTATCATTGTAGTGTAAATTTCGTCTAATAGATCTTTTAATCAGTGTTATATTCATATAAACTTTAATTTTTCTTTCTATTGGTAGTATTTCTATTTCTATGTTGTAGTGTTTTGTATTTGTATGTTTCTCTATTGTGTTTGTCTTGTTTGTACTTGTCCATGTCTTATATGTATGTGCCACTCAGTAATTGGTTCCTAATGTCGGGTGGCACAATAAACATTGCTTAAATAAATAAAAAATAAATAAATAATTATTATGTTAATTATTTTAAAAGGGTTACTTGTGTTTAGTAATTAGGAACTTAGCTAGGACCGCCCTACGTAACAGAAGTCCTAGTGTCTGTCACCTGTTATTTAGAAATGTCACACATAACTTTACTTGCCATGTGACTGTTGTGTATTGGCATTGTGTGTATATTACAATGTATATTTAGGTGGACATAGATGGCACAAGTGAGATGTGTCATGGCGGACGTTGTAAACATGATGTAAGCATGCGGGCAAAGACCGAGGTTAATCATATGATTCGGTAACGAGTAGTGCCGATGGGCGGGACATAAAAATGGTGACGAGGATGGGATCTGTGCCAGGCTGAATAAAATACATTAAGTGCCCAGTCATCGGTGAACAGTCATGGCTTCCCTGGGTACAATCAGCGAATTTGTGCCAGGCCGAGATATGTGGCGGTCTTACTGCAAACGTTTACAGTTCTATTTTATCGCAAATAAAACAGAGGACGATTTAACTAACAGAACATTTTGAGCCAAGACTAAGTGAAACAGTGGAGACTTACAAGTTCTTAAAACGGGATCAACAGAAAGGCGAAACAATTGCAGTCTATGTGGCAGAACTGCACCAACTATTGACTTACTGATTTTTTCTTAACCTAGGATGAATTTTGCATGATAGGTTAGTATGTGGGGTTCGGGACAAAACTGTTCAACATGTGCTACTGGCAAAAGATAAATTATCCTACAAGGAAGCAGTTGACATAGCGATGGCAGCAGAAGCAATGGGGAGAAACCTGCTGGATTTACGGGGAGCAGCGGTCGTGGAACACAAGGACAAGCTACATAACCTACAGGCCTATGGGCGGAGAATATGGCCAGACCTTTGGAGAGGGGTCAAGAGGAACCGGCGAGATGCACATGCTGGCGATGTAATGGGGATCATCCACCAGCAAACATGTAGACATGTGTCCACACAATGTCGCCACTGCAACAAGAAAGGCCACCAAGAGAGGGCGTACATCACCAAGAAGAAGCAGGGGAGCACTGGTTCTAGAGAGAAGCGACAGGAACCCACCCAGGCAAAGCAAGGTAGGACTCATCTGTTCAGAGAGCCTGAATCCGAATATGAGGATGAGGCAGGGCAAATATACGGCTGCATTGCCTGCAAGGGGGAGGCAGAAATGAGCCATATGTAATTGACCTGTGGTTAGATAACAACCTGCACCGGTTAGAGGTGGACACGGGGGCCAGTTATACAGTGGTTAGCTGGGGTACTTATAAAACTTTGTGGCCAGAAATGCCACCATTAGAAGAGTGCAACATGTTCTATACACATGGTCACAGGAAGGATTGAAAATCAGGGGTCAGAAAGTGGTGGAAGTTCAATCGAAAAATGGCTCGGTTGCTTCCCTGCCCTTGTTTTGGTGGTTAGTGGACACGGGCCCAGCCTGCTTGGAAGGAACTGGTTTGAACCCCTCTGGATTTCAGTAGAGGGAATTTTCACGATACAAGCCCGCCCAGGTGAAGGTGAATGGGAATGATTCTCTAGATACTGAAACACATACAAGGGTCACTGAGCTTTCCACTATGTATCCACAGGTGTTTGATAACAAGGACTTAGGCAAGTATAAAGGACCCAGGTAACTATTAATTTAAAGGAAGGAGCGAAACCAGTTTTCAGGAAGAACAGGTTAGAGCCATTTGCACTTCAAGAGAAGGTGGAGGCAGCCATTGACAAGCTTGTTGAACGAGGTGTCTACGAACCTGCAGCATATTCAGTTTGGGCAACACTAATTGTGCCAGTTATGAAAGGGGATGGCTCCATTAGAATTGGGGATTATAAAGGTGCTCTGAACAACATTAGCCAAGTTGAATGTTACTCAATTCCAACAATTAATGAAGAATTTGCTCATTTAGCAGGAGGAAAATATTTCACAAAGTTGGATCTGGAAGATACTTGCCTGCAAGTGGCTGTGGATGAGTCCACTGCAGAGTTATTAACAGTAAACACTACAAAAGGGCTTTTTAGAGTTCATTGTCTCCAGTTTGAAGTAAGCGGGGGTCCAGCAATTTTCCAATGGCTGATGGCAACATTACTAGGGGGTTTAACAGGTATTGTAGTAATGTTAGATGATGTTCTGGTGGTTGGCTCAAGTAAGGAGGAGCGTTGGACAAGAGTATGCGAGGTCATTGCTCGAATTGACAAAGCTGGACTTAGATTAAAGAAGACCAAATGTGTTTTTGCGGCCACAAAAGTGAAATATTTAGGGTACCTGATTGATGCGGGAGGCATCTATCCAACACAGGAGAAAGTCGAAGCAACACACAAAGCACCAACTTCTCAAAACAAACGTGATTTGCAAGCATTCCTTGGGCTCTTGAATTTCTACGAGAGGTTTTTGCCTGACAAAGCAACAGTACTGGAACCTCTACATCGGTTGTTGGACAACGAGGCATTATGGACATGGGACCAACAACATGAAATAGCATTTCAGAAAGGTAAAGAATTCCTGCATGCTAGCATGGTGCTGGTCCATTATGATCCCAAAAGAGCTGTGGCGATGATCTGTGATATTCCGGAGTCTTAGCTCACATCATGGATAATGGGGAAGAAAGGCCTGTAGATTTTACTTCACGGACGCTACATAAAGCTGAGCGTAACTATGCCCAAATAGATAAGGGAGCTTTAGCAGTAATGTTTGGAATCACCAAATTTCGTCAATATTTGGTCGGTCGACCGTTTACTGTGATCACTGATCATAAGCCCTTGCTGAAGTTGTTGGACCCACACCGGCCCACTCCTGATATCCTTTCCCCCAGGATGCTCTGTTGGTGTTTGCAATTGGACATGTATGATTTTCAGCTAGTCTACAAGCCTGTCAACAAAATAGGACATTTGGATGCTATAAGCAGACTGCCAGTACCACTGCCCACCATGGAGGTGCCCACCGCAACAGGAGTGCTCATGCTAGAGGAGAGACCAGAAGCACCCCTAAATGCACACTTGGTGGTCCAGTTGACAGAGAAGGATAACATACTGAGACAAGTGAAGTGTTTAGTACTATATGGGTGGCCAGAAAAACTGCCTAATGAAGAGGAACAGACATTTAGAATTGTCTATCTACCGGGATTACTTTCTCTGGGGCACAAGAGTTGTTATTCCAGAGGTGATGCGGAATGAGATATTGGTTCTGCTCCATACCTCACATGATGGCGTGGTATGTTCAAAAGCATTTGCTATAAGTTACATATGGTAGCCAAAACTCATTGACGACATTGAGAAGATGGTTCAGCACTGCGAGATCTGCCTCAGGGAGAGCAGGGCTCCACACAGAACGCACATGACGTGAATTATGCCCCAGAATCTATGGTCCCACCTACAATGGATTTTGCAGGACCATTCATGGGTAAAATATTTTCAATAGTTATTGATGCCTTCTCAAAATGGCTGGAAGTCAGATTGGTGCTATCAATGTCAAGTGCAGTGGTAGTGAGCAAGCTGAGAGACATGATCAGCATTCATGGATTGCCGGACATGGTTGTATCTGATAATGGGACAGCATTTGCATCCTGTGAGATGAAAAGTTTTTTGGACCAGAATGGCATTGCCTGCAGGCATTCACCTCCATACCATCCTTCCAGCAATGGACAAGAGGAACGGACAGTGCAGATTGTGAAGGATAAGCTACAAAAACTGCAAGCTGGCGACTGGCGCACAAAACTGCAGAGAATACTTTTTGCACTACGTACCACACCAACAACTACAACCCAGAAATCCCAAGCTGAACTGTTGATGGGCAGGAAACTAAAAATATTTTTGATAGGTTGCATTCCAACAAGCTGAGCACTTCAAGCGTAGAGACGACCGACACAGACGACAAATGGGGTAGGCTTTTCACAGAAGCGGATAGCATTCTTCTCCGTAACTATGGGTCAGATCCAAAGTGGATCCCTGAAAAGGTGATCGCCAAGGAGGGGCCAATAATGTACAGTGTTCAAACCTCAGAGAGCAGACAGATTCACCAGCATCATGTAGACCAGTTGATTCGCCGCCCATCCAATGAGGCCCCAGCCAATGAGGAGATGTCTCACATATCTACCAAGGCTACGGTGCAAGGAGAAATTAATTTTCGAAAATCAACGAATACAGACTACAGGTGAGGTTCCAAGAATGCCAGCATTTCGGGAAAGCCAGAGCAGCGGTTGCCTCGCGGGATAGTGTATCAGCTGTGGCAGAGTCAGCAGCTGATGTGGCAGCATCCTTAGATGTGTCTGTAACTGCAGAGGACTTGGGAGCAGCTCATGACTCCGGTCCATCACCTTTGGCAGTACCTGGGACTGTGGCAGTGACAGACATGGTAGCAGCTCTGGATATGAAGGTGTTAACCGAGAACACAGCAGGACCACACAACTCAAGTCCACCACATCAGGAAGGACAAGTGGACGGCTACAGGAGAGAGACATCAGCTCCAACACAATTAACATTCACCCGAGTCAAGACTAAACCAAAGAAATTTGCTGATTATGGACCTTAGAGCTGTGGGGACCAGTTAGCGTTGTAAATAGTTAGTATATGTGTTGTGACTTGGAGGGGAGGAGTGTTGTGTATTGAAATTGTGTGTATAGTAGGATGTATGTTTAGGTGGACATGGTTGGCACAAGTGAGATGTGTCATGGCAGACGTTGTAAACATGATGTAAGCACGCGGGCTTGGCAAGTAGTGCCAATGGACGGAACATAAAAGTGACACAAAGAGGCTATATAGGAAGCCACATTTTCCCTCGCCCTCAGCACCATGGCAGGTATTAGTTACTCTATACCACACATCCCTCATGAGTGGGATTTTGCTTTACACTCCACTGTCGCTTCTTTTGTGCTCGCTGGTAAATTGTCTCTTTACAGGAACAAACCGCCCACCACTGCTGTCGTTACAGGTCCAATTCACATCATAACATTGGCCCAGTATTGGGAAAAAATGACAGGCATATTAAACTCAGAAACAGTGTATTTTTGGCCCGCTTCTTTTTATTGCAGTGTTCCTTTGCACACGCAATTACCTGAAGTTTAAATGCAGCAGTTTGACTGGTATATTTACCCATTATGCATTAGTACTAAACAAAAATTAATATAAATGTAAACTACTCCTTTCGCATTAAAAAAACCACCCGCATACAAATAAACTCCTTGACTGATTTTGTGTAAATGTTTGCAGCGCGGGTGCGGCAGCCAGAAATCGATAACAGAACCAGTGACATTGAAGTGTCAGCAACCTGGGGTGGTTGAACAAAGCACGTGCCGTGCCAGCCCGTTAGCATTATATGCTGCGTGAAATATGAAAGGAAAAATCTTTTTGCCTAATTCAGAACCATAAAATTTGTGTGCGTGAATTGTGCCAGGGTGAGAATTATGCCACTGAATACAGTAGTAACTGGAAAATTATACGTTTTCAACTAAAAAAACCTGCATGGTGCAAGACTTACTCAAAACCAGCAAAAATTCAAGAAAACTTTATCAAAATGGATTAAAATTACATTTGTTATAGCATAGCAATAAAATGTAATAGTAGTAGTATCCCTATCTTTAATTGGTATGCCACAGTATGGAAAAAAAACTGGCAAAAATTTGTTAATGTTCTATTCCAGCTATCACTTGGACTGTTATGTTTATATGTAATTTGTTTTCATTTAACAATAACGTTCGACCCACATACACCAAGTTGTTTGAAACCAAGCATAGTTGAGAGCACAATGACCATGAACGACTACAGAAAAGCGGAACTGGTTCATGAAAACGGAACAAGGTAGAAAGGGCGGGATTCTATTTATTAAAAAAGTGCTCTGTTTTGTTAAAGAGGGTGGGTAGGAGAGCAAGGTGGAAGAATGTGACACATGAAAGCGGATGAGTGAGGGGGAGGGGGGGGAGTGGAGTTACGACATACAGATAACAAAACCAAGCTTCACATGGTCACGGGTCCCGCCAAAAGCCTGCTTCACACAATCTTGCCATACAAGTTTCAACTCGTAAAATTACAATTTTTCGTGAAATATTTTAGCGTTTTTTGACGGTTCCTTACAAAGACCTCACTAAACCCGTGTTCTTGCAGTTTCCGTGCTCACTACAGCGGGATTCTACTGTATTAATTTAACTCAATGGACAGCATCTTTGTGAATAAAATGATATGCCCAGAAGCATGTATTTGACCTCCCCTTGTCGCCAAAAATTGTTCGAACATCAAGTGACACGTATTACCAAGCATAAAGTTAATTTCCAATAACTTCCTGTGGGGAAATTGGAGGATTTATGTTAATATGTTTCAGTAGACACGCACCTTTTGAATAAACTGATAAAATGTAAGGGCATATTTGACAACTTTGGCCATCTAATAATGGGTAAGCACCAAGAACGAGTGCAGTGTAACTCATGATAGGAGAAATCAGAGGACATTATTTTGAATGATTAATTATTAAAGACCATGTAGAAATAATTTATAATCTGATTATTTATTTACTTTTGTATCAACATTACAAGTTTTTTGCTCTGAAAAAAAATTAAATACTTTAAAAGACAGACATTTGCTACACGCACAATGTGTCTGCAACATGTAGTGGCGTGGAGGGGTAATCCTCCCGCAGCTTTCCCTACTCCGCCTGCCGCATTGCAATGAACACACTGCCTGATCGATAATCTCTCCATTCGCTCTAAGCTGATCATGTGCGTGCAGGACATTCAAAATTTGCCTTGCATTCAATGTTATATTATGTTCATTTTCACAGGGTTTCAAAGTTTTAATTACAATCAATTATATACTGTATTTTGAGATGTTATATTCTTTATTCAAGCGAGTTAAGGTGAAATTAATTTTAATGAATAACTTACAGTAATACTAATACAGTAATACTTTTTTTTTATTTCCATTTTTATTGTGTTTATTAGCTAAACTTTATTCACAGAAAATATAGAGCTCTTCTCATTACACTCAAAATAAAGTCTAATAAGGTCAGAAGTTGTATTTTATTGATGTACATGTCAGAACTCTCATCTACTGAAATCCAGCATGTATCAAGATTTTTGAGGGTCCCTTGAAAAAGGGTAGATAGGGAGTATACTGTATTATGTTCTTTACTGAATACTGGTAACATATATATGATACTGAGTGAAAGAATAATTGTGTATTATGTATATGTATGTATATATTTATACAACCACACATGTTAAAATATCTAGGGAATTGATGTTTGCCTCGTTTGATGGACGAGCCAGATGTAACAGTAGTAAAAAAAGGGGGGGGGGGGGGGGGGAGTGGAAACTCATGTTTGCCCAGGGGTCTGGAATTAGTCTGGACGGGTCTACTAGGTTAACATATAGTTCCTAAGTTAACATACTTATTGACTCATTAACTGTTCCTTTTACCTATATTTAACTATCTATTAGGGGCCTACAAAATAAAACGGACACTAAAGTGATATGTTTACTTTGAGATTTAATATAACCGCACAATACATTTCAACATCATCACACCGGGAGGGGGAAAAATGGAATGCCACTGCCTCAAACGACAACAAAAAACTAAAACTAACATTAAACATTTTACACACACACACGCACGCACGCACGCATGCACACACACACAGTAGACTCTTGATTATCTGCTTTGCGGCTTAACCACGGCATATTTAGAAAGATAAAAATTAATTTTGGAAATCAACTCAAACACTGCCAGAACGAAGTTATTTAATAAAACACCCATTATAACTACTGAAATTCGTAACAAGTACTCTCTGAAAATGTTTATTGATGCAAATGGACGTCAAAATGTGTTGCTGATGTCGCAATGAGCTTAGTTACGTCGCAAGACAGTGAGATGACAAAACCGCACAACTCGCTAGCCTAGCTGCAAGCTGCCAGGTATAGCCGGTCCCGGCACGACCACTGCATTCCTCTCGAATATAGCATTCCCACGGTCAGTGTCAGTTTTATCTCGTCAGTCAGTAGTTACGTTTGGTTTTGTTTTTGCTCATTTTCAACCGAAAAATGTCTGCAAAATGTATATGTGTGGTTTCATATTTACAGCAGAAGCTGGAAATTATTAATAAACTTGGAGGAAGTGTAATAAAACAGCTTTTATTTATGTATGGAGTGGGAGAAACAACAACTCGGGATATACGAAACAATAAATTCAAACTTATTGAATTTGCAAGCAGTGCAGACTCGACGAGTGGATTGGCGAATAGGAAAACGATGAAACTATTGACGTACGCGGAACTAGATAAGGCTATGCTGGAGTGGTTTAACCAGAAACGTGGCGTCAGAACGCCAGTGTCGGGCTTAGTGTGTGTGTGACACGGGCGACATGCAGTTCACTTTACACGTCTTTGTTTCCCCTCTCCAGGGTGGAGGGGGAGAGGTGGCCAGCAACCGAGTGACATCAAATTTTGGATTATTTTTCTTGAAAATAGGAACACACACCCCATAGCCAGTATCTATGCATTATAATCAAAGTGTCTACATCACAATTATAATGATTAGGTAGAGCTTTACCCCGTAGGAGATTGACACTGTGGCTTGCTGTTGTCGCTCGTGCATATATCATCGGGGCTGGGCAGCTGTAAGTCGGTCACTACAAGATTATTCTGGCGGGCGGTGGCCAGGCAGCCGCCGGCACTACCATCGTTACAGGGCCGGTTCAATTCATAACAGCAGCCCGGTATTGGGAACACATGCTGATTGAAGCAATTCACGTTAATGTGTTGAATTTCTATGAAATTTAGCCGGCAAGTTGGCCTCTGCACTGGCATGATGAGGCCCAGCAATGTTTATGGGAATATACAAATTTAGAGCGTTCTACTTGAAATATTAATTATCCCGAATTTTTCATCAAAAACTTCTGACGTAGCCTATACATGCACATGGCCTATATGGTAATATAAGAACATATTTTATTTGCATATACGGAAAAACATACAATATTGGCTGTAAAGAATCAGTAAAATAGATCTCGGCGCTGAAAGGAGGGAGAACGCACGGCCGCTCCCTCCACTTCATTCATCAGTGTCACAGACTCAACGACCACCTGCAGACAGACCACACACTTTCCACTTATTTATTTATTGAGGCCGGGAGACATAAATTGCCCCGCTGTATAACTGAATCCGCGGTATAGCAGGCCATGGTATTCCCGGCTTCCACTGTATTATGTCAAGAATAGACTAGGTTTCACACTGAAACACCTAATATTCAGTTACGACCATACAAACCTTAGTGTTGAAAATACTATATTTTTCTCTTAGTATGCAGATTATCCGCGATTTTGGGTTATCCACAGTAATCGCCCCCTCCATTATCGCAGATAATCGAGAGTCGTATATATATAAAACCATATTTATCATTCTCGCGTCTATTTACCAAAAGGACACATATGACCCTATCCAATGATACATTAGAATATAGGGGCATTTTTGTAGATTATGTCTGCTCCTAACCTTATTGTTCTTAACAAGTACTATTTTGTGACGGCTGCACTAGAACAAAACATTCTCTTTCTTTACTTTCTCTCTATTAGTCTAGAAAGCTCTTGTTTACAACCACAGGAATTTTGATCCCCACCTTTGTTTATGTGCCATTTCATTGCAGTGCGAAAGAATCTTTCTGGTGTTCCTGACCTTGTTACGAGATAACAATAAAGAGGTCATCTCAGGTCACTAGGTGTAATGTTGCAATAGCAGATTTTTCAATCGAGACTTATGTTTGAATTCTTTTTATTTTGCCAGTGAGTGTAATATATTCTAAATTTTTCTTTGGTGCCACGTGCAGCTGAAATATTTTATCAGTAATTGAAATTGGAGTCGTATTCAAGCGGTTATCTGTAATGCATTGCTGTTTCGAGTGTCTGCAGTCGCAGTGAGGTTTCGTCAGTTTTGAGATAAGAATTTTCTATTCCAACTTCTTTCGTAGTTTTCATATCGTAAGCAGTTTTGGGTTTTGAGGGCGATGATGGTAGCTGCGATGCACTAGGATCTCCCCAATAGGAGGCGGCGAACCCTGGCCAAATCCGATTTGAATAACTTAGCTGTAGGAGTAGAGGTAACCACGCGCCGAGCTGTGAACGGAGAACCCGGGAAAGAGCAGCAAATAATGAGAACTCTATGAAGTGCACACATCGGAGTGGACCAATTCACCCCATGCCAGTACGTGCCCATGACCTATCATTATGTTTGTTTTTTAACTTTAACTGCAAGTACTTTAGGCAAAGAACACTATTACTACGAAATTTCTTCCGCTGGCATAGGAGGTCGACAAGACGCCAGGAGGTAAAATTTTTTCCTCCTGCCTTCCTGCCTTCGTAAGTTTTTTTTCGCGATGCAAGCTTTGGAGAGAGATATTGGTCCTGAATTACTTTGATGCTATTCTGTCATGACAGTGTATGTATATACAATTCTGAAATTTGGGAATGTTTTATTTGAAAATCTACCAAATAAAATTGAAGAATTAATCTGAAACTAAAATTCATTTTTTTATTTCATATGTTGCACTTTTAAAATAACTTGTGCAATTCGACCGAACGAAGCTGAGCTGTGACTTTCAAGTTTTATTTTTTGGTAACACCGAATGTTACAGAGGTCAAGGACCTGGATGTCGGACAAAGTCAACGTACCAGATATCCAAGATGATGGTCAGTGTCAGTAACGTAATTTTGCGCCTAATATTGTGGATTTTTTTCTCTCTCTACAGTTTACAAGTAAAAATTCACCTAGGGCACAGGTTATGATCACGGAGATCCAATATGGCAGTAAGTGTGTATAATGTAATTTTTCTTTGATTAAATTTTTTTTTAGTAAACTTCATTTTTTTTTTTTTTTTTTTTTCCATAATTTGGAAGGGGTAGGGAGGCTGTTAGGTGAGCATGAAATGGGGTGTGGTAACAAGAGGGGTAAAGTTAGGGGTGTGAGGGTGTTAGGTGAGCATGGAATGGGGTGTGGTATGAGGGAGGGGTGAAGGTAGTGGTAGATGCAGGATGTAGGTTGGAGGAGGAGGGAGCATGTCTGTTAATCTGCCCGATCCGCTGTACCTGACTCTGAGCCTCTAATTTGCTTTGCTCATTTAAGGACTCAACTGGGACATTTTTATTTATTTTTTTGGTGAAAAAAGTGATTTTTGGGTAAAGTAATTAATTTATGAAGTGATTTTTGGTGTAAAAAAAAAACAAGTCATTTTGTAAATAACAAAGCAGAAAACATGGCCACCCACAAAACCAGAACGACAGAGCATGAACAGCTCCGAACTCCAATGCCAGATGCCATTGTACCAGAACTGACCAAATCATTCTACTTTTATGCTGTATCTCGGTGACCTATCAACCTATTTCCACCAAATCTTAACAAATGTAGTGCTATGGTCGGCCATTTAGCTGGGTTTTAAGTGGCTCAGACACTTATTTTCAAAATACCAGCCATGTAAATATTTCATGTTAGTGAACACAATCATTAGAAATATCGGACTGATTATATCCAAAGTTGATGCTCAAAATCCTACATCAGCAATAAACTTTATTACAAGCTATCTTATGGTATACTGTTTCCTGGATTCGTATCCCAGCTAGGACACAAGTATATTTGTAATAGTTTCAATTTTGTTGCTTATGTTTCTTATTACATCTCCAATGATATTGCTATCAGTGAGACATCAAGGCCTACCTAACATCTAAGATTTTAAGTAGGCTAGTAACTTATTCTATTTTTATGTTTTCTTTCAGTAGCAACAACAGTGATTCATCAGTAATTTTTAACTTTCTGGCAGAATGCTGAAGCTGCTGCTTATGTAGACTGCTAACAGTTTGCCAAGTTTCAGTGAAACATATTTTATTTTAAAACTGCTTCCCTTTTCCTCCTGCTAACGAAATGTATTTATGGAAGTTCTCACATCCAAAGACCTGTTCCTCTTTTCTGTTTCCTTTTTTGTACAAATTTTTTTAACTAGTGCAACACAAAATGACAGTCACACTGCTAAAGTCTCGTAGAAGCAAGTTACTGATGGAAAGACAGTACACCATATCCGTAATGTGGTGATGTGGTGTGTGATGTGTGTGCTACGTCTGCCCTTATAGCGCCCACACCATTTTGGCCTTGGACAAGTAAAATAAATCTTAGTTTTTGAAGCATCCTTAACCACAGATTCACAGATAGTGTTTCGTGCACTCCATTTTATTTATGATATTTTTCATAACACAAACAAGATGTGGCATGTGCGCATACCAGCCCTTATCTTGCCGCCAGCAACTCAATACATCAGAGTACCAAAATTACTAAGTTCTGTCTGACCTATGTACCAATGGCACCATTTAAGCAGCCTTATTTTTGAGGGAAAAAATGCAAGTGTTATGTGAGTAAATACCACAGATTATAATTTTATAAATCTCTGCGATATTAACCATTTTCAAAAGAAAAAATTACACCCCTAAATAAAAACATAATCAACAAAAAAAATGTTTTAATCCAGATAATTATAAATTATGTAATTTGAAGTCAAAAATTTTGGCCACAAACATTTCTGCATTTCTGCTATTCATGCTGCAATTCATTATGGCTTCCCCATATTTTACACTTTTCTATATATATGATCAACAAAATGTGAATTTCATATGATACAATCTTCTTAGGAAACCCACCCATAACAATGTTAAAATGAGCAGTCATCTACACAACACCTTTTATAACGAAAGTAACATAAAGAAGAAAAAAACCATACAACACACATACCTATGGCAGAGTCATAGTCCAGAGGATATCTTAAATGGAGA
This sequence comes from Dryococelus australis, assembly GCA_029891345.1. Taxonomy (NCBI): domain Eukaryota; kingdom Metazoa; phylum Arthropoda; class Insecta; order Phasmatodea; family Phasmatidae; genus Dryococelus; species Dryococelus australis. Next base: position 77,961,912 of record CM057000.1, read on the forward strand.
TGTGAATACATTATTCTTTCATTCAATCCCAAATAAAACTTAAAATTTCAATAAGGAAATCAAGATAAACAAAAGTTAACAAACAGTGTTATTGTATGGCATGAATAGACCGCTAGGCTGCCAATTATATTATAAAAAGGAGACAGAATATGCAAGTACTCACAAGGCAGTTTATGGAGAGTACAGATACATACCCGCACACACATACACTCACACACACACACACACCAATGAATGCACACACACACAGGCACTCACGCGCGCACACACACACAGTCGGACAAACACATTTTCCCACTGCAGTGAGCCACCACTCACCACCTGAAGTTGGCCTAGCGAGCAAAAGTCACAATCTCGCCTCCACGTCGGAAAATGTGCTTGTCCGATGTGTGTGTGCACGAGTGAGTGAGTGTGCGAATGCATGTGTGTGTGCACGAGCGAGTGTGTGCATGCATGTGCATGTGCATTTGTGTATCCACAAATACCACCCTGTGAGTAGTTGTGCATTCTTTCTCCCTTTCATAATGTAATTAACAGAGTTATTGTTTACAAACACTGACACAAGTAAAAAATCTACCCTTAAAGCCTTCCTCTCCCCTTCTCAACAACTTCCGAAATCTCTGGTTTTACCAGGTTTTTCAGACCCATTTCAAATTTATTGACACTTGTAAATTCCCCTGGCAACTTTCAAATATCCCAACTTTTTTAGGTTACCTATGCACACTTTCAACCAGATTCAAATTCTCTCACTTTTCCCAGTTTTTAAATTTTTGGTACCAGTAGCAATGCTATGACAGACGACAGTGTGAAAAGTACCTTTAAGCCAGAGGTCATCTGCGATGGCATCCACAAGGCAGTAGAGCCCATGGTCTTGCAGGGAGTTGTTGTTGAGTGTGACGCGGCGGATACCCTGGATGGCATCGAGGTTTGCCTCACGGTACCGCAGGGTGTGCTTCCAGCACTCACTCATGCGTTGGATCTTCTGGTACTGTAACATGCCACACACAGCTCCATCAGGCACTGATCGTGTGGTACAGTACACCCACAAAGATATTCATTTTCTGTTCATATTGTCAACATTTACAAATAGTTTGACAGCAATACTGTCAGATACAATTTCATGGTTTATTTTCCATTTAATGTACCAAAAGACCCATAACTTACCTCAGTTAGGAAGTTCATTAATTTCAAAATCAATAAACATTCAAAAGGCTTCAATTTTTAACATATAATAATTTTGATTTATTGACAAAAAACATTTTCTGGAAAGTAAATGTAATTTTAAAGGAAATGTACATTTTGCCAGAAGGTGTCACGAGGTCAGAGATGATCATCGTTGCTTGTCACACCCTAACTACTGGAACACTCTTTATGTAATTCTTATGAGGGTTCCTCTCTCATGGCACACTTGGCAACATTGCTCCAAATAAGGTAACAGACAAACTACGTGCCAGGATGGCTATACAAAACATAAAACTAAATTCCCTTACTTATCCAGGTTTACCGTGTCTATTACATTTTTTTCCCCGACCTGTACCAGTGAAATAAAATCACACTTTTCATGAGTTTTATATACCTAATTGAATCCTTGTACATAAACTAATACAAATGTTTACGAACTTACACTTTTGCAATACATGACTGGGTTGACTTTATTGGCTGCTAACCGGACACCGCCCTGTATATAAGCTGAGGCGCATGGCTTGAGACACAAAGTATGGTGTGGGCTTAACTTACTTCCAAAACACTGGTTTACAGACAGCCACTGGTTTACCCAGAGTGTGCGTAGCCCGAGATAGCTCCTGACTCGGCCGCTGTTGCTGCTGGTGGCGGCTGAACTCGTACCTAGTCCTTGGACAAAGGTGGTGGTGTGGTTGGCGGTGCTGGTAGGAGCCCGCGGAGGGCTTCTGGTCCTGCTGGGCTGGAAGGACGGGTTCGCTATACCCAGTGGTACATGGAGTCCCTAGCGGAAGTCGACGATGACTGGATGCGGCTCGCCGGTGGTCTTGTAGGGAGGCTGAGATAGGGAGCATGGAGGGACTGGGAGGTGAGGTCTCTCCAGTTGTCGCGTGGCTTGAGCCCGTTCCCTGGGGGTTAGACTGCAGAGAGCAGTTGGTGCTGGGTTAGAGCCCAGGTTGGACTCTGAAGCAGTAACTGCCTCCCTAGCTTGCCACTTTGCACCACTATATGGGTGTATCGTATAAAGGAAGGTACTAAGGTCAGCCATGTTAAGGAAGAGCAGACGATGAGGATCCCTAGCTAGGTGTAAAGCCATTTGTGGCTGAGCCAAACAGAGTAATTCCCAAATACTCCCACTAAGTCATCAAACAATTTCATGTTTTATGAAATATCACTTCTGTGGCACCCCATAAGGAGCCTTTCAAAGACTGGTTTCCGGTTTGAAGTACGCCACAAATACTGGTGCTCCAACTCACCAGTCTGCTTTCAGCAAATATCGTTTTTACAATGCCAGGAATTGTAGGAACATCAAACATTTTTGCACAGGAGAAATAAAAGTAATCTTAAACATTTTAATGTGCACAAAAATTCCCTGACATTTCTCAATTTCTCTGGCTGTTTGAAATTCCCTGATTTTTCTCTGTTTTCCAGATTTTACCTGTCTGTAGTCACCCTGCATGCTCTGATTGGCTGGGTCATCATTTACAGCATGTTTTAAGCAACGCTCTTATCAACTAACTGCATGGCTCCAACACCACCTAATAGCATTGAAATGCACAGAGTTATATAGTAGTGTTTACAGGAACTGCAAGAAACCATCCAGCCCCTCCCAGTAGTTTTTGAGTATGAGAAACAATGTCTGTGAGCGCCGATATGCTTGCAGACTGAATACTTTCAACAAACCACTAAAAAATTTTAACCAGTGCCTAATAGCACAACTTACCGGACTGCCATCTTGATTAATACTGCTGTTTTCTTCCACTTGGAGGCGCCACTGTCATGATTGCTGTAGGCGCAGGCAATTAAAGCTAAGTCACATAGTCTAGTGTTTCCATTGTACATACACACACACACATCTACAGTGTCTCCTAGTTCACAATATATACTATATACAGATACCAAACATCCCACCCACCTTGAAATGCAAACATTTCAAGTTCATTGAGATGCAGGGGGCATAATTTCACTATGGGACATTTGATAATTCCTTGCTGAGTGCACACTTCTGCAAACCGCACTACACCATCTGCACACCAGGATATGCTTTCAACACTCTTCCTAGACGCCACTGTCGGGAGGGTATGTTTGAATCCTTAACCAATACTAGAATGCCTTCTTCCAAATTGGCTTCCGGTCTCGTCCATTTTTGCTTGGCTGGATTTGATGGAGGTACTCCATGTGCCACAGCTTCCAGAAAGACTGCATGATCTGTTGCACCAAATTCCTCCACAGCAATCTGTTCACTAGGATATCACTTAACTCTTCATCAGGTAACACTTGTAGATGACCATGGGTTAAGAAATGACTGGGTTTCAAGGGTGCGAGATTGTTTGGATCATTAAACTGGGCACAAAGGGGTTCAGTATTCAAAATAGATTCAATTTGATCAAAATTGCATATAATTCCTCATACGTGAGTAGCTGCTTCGTTATCACCTTAAAGAGAAGAGACTTGACTGACTTTATCCCCGCCTTCCACAGTCCTCCAAAGTAGGGTAAAGAGAGAGAGAGGGGGGGGGGGGGGTTAAAGTGCCAGGTGATATGTTGCTCTGCCAAATGATCTGTAAAAAGCTTCTGAATTTTGGTTGTGCTCAGATACACTTTAGACACTTGTGGATCAGCTGCTAAATCAGGTTCCTGAGACCCAATATTCAGAACTCTCTGAAGAGCACAGATTGCAGTGTGCTAGGGTCAAACTGCATAAGTTCCAAGTGCAGTTGATCCACTAACAATTCTGCCAGACGACAGTACTTGGCCTGAAGAAAAACTACATTCCGCTCCTCACTACGCCCTGCTGTCACTGCTGCAGACTGCGGCCACAACGCCTCAGGTTCCTACAACCATGATCGCCCATGCCACCACAATGTATGTTTGAGCAAATGAGCTGGAGAGAGTCCACAAGAGGCGTCTGCAAGTTGCAATGCTTTATGTGAGACCAAAGCTCCCATTTGATTGGTGTTCTGGGAATACATCCGGTAATGCAGGGTAAAGCTAAATTCTCAATTTCAAAGCTAGGTGCATCCTGTGCTCTAGACTTTATAACACAAGCTGCCATTCTTTTAGTGGCACTCATTAGTGTTAAAGACAGACCATGAAGCTGCACTGACATCCTTTTACGGGCAAGTCCTAACCTAGACAAACAATTGTCTTTAATAAAATGAGCCTGACTACCTGAATCAAAAAGGATCCTTACATTTCGAAAATTTCTAGATGAGTCTTGAATATCTATCATGGCAGTTGACAACATAACCGTAGTTGCTAGCTTGCTATTATGTGCGACTGAAGACAAGACATTGGAGTTAGCTGAAGGGTTATCAACCTCCGCCCAGGAATCAACCTCCTCCTCGTCATTCCTACTATTAAGTGCAATAAAGAGAAATGCCTACACTGACAATGATGACAAGATGAGGAGGATGGACAGTCCTTGAACTGATGCCCTGCTTGTAAACAATTCAGGCACAACTTCTTGTCCTTCATGGAACCAAAGTGTTCCTTAGGACTCATCAATAAGAATCTGGAGCACTTGTACATGGTATGCAAGTTTTTGCACAGAGCACACTTACAGGAATCAATAAGAAAGTTGCTGGAGCGTAGCTGTCGTGGTTTAGGGGGTGCTAGCTCTACCCCTACCTTTGACTACGTGGCACTACAGTAAACTGTATCTGGCAACAGGTCACCATCTCCTGACACATACAGTGCTTTTCCAGAAATTTTCTGAACTTCCTATGTTGGGAAGTTCACTGTCTGAAAGATTTATATCCCACTGTGTTTGTAACGGTTCAACCAATATTTTGCAAAATATGGCAAGCAAGATGAGGTCCCATGTTTTCACTGGCACCTAAGGGCCTCCAATGCAACTATGTTTTCAGCGATAATTGTTAACTGGCGCAGTGAAGCAGATGAGTTCACACATGCAGAAGGGGCTTCCAACAAAGAATCTACATGCAAGGCCATAATCAGGCATTTGTTATAGTACGGAGCTACTACGTGTGCAAAGCAATATGGAAATTTACTTCCAAAATGGGAAAAGCCTAAATAAGACTCAAGGGTTCACCACTTAGTGAAGTCTGAACTAACTTTTCAACAGCTGATAACCAAGTGTTTTGGTGAGTGTGAGGGCAGACACACCGGGGTGAGTTAACTCAAATTATTATGTGTGGAATAGAAGCCGACCAGTGTAGAGGACTGGTCGTGTAGTTTTCCAGCTTGGTAAAAAGTCAGGGACGGCTAGAACAATCTTACGCCTGGCTGGAATCACTCTCACTTTTATACCTGGGTGATTGGTGGCCTGTGGAGGCTGCTGAGTCTACTGTGGCACTGGTGAAGATGAGCTGGTGCTGGTACCAGGACCTGGTGGGCTGCTGGGTCGACTGGGGCTAGCACTGCTGGTCATCCTGGCTGCTTCGGTTTACTGGTGTCCCCTGATCCAGGGGTTGGTGATGCCAAAGGGGACTTCCTCACCCCTGAAGAAGGCCTGGATGATGAGGTGGATTTCTCCGTCAGTCTTGGTGTGGGGAATAAAGCCAGTTGAGGAGCTGGAGGGACTGGCCTCTCCTGAGGACGGGCAGCCTGAGCTCATTCCCGTGGACTGAGACTGTCGAGTACAGTCAGGGTGGAGTTGAGCCCTTGTTTGTACTTAGAGGCAGCAGCAGTCTTTATATCCCTCTTCTGAATACCACTCCGACAGGAGTAGAGCATAAGGATAAAGATCTCTACTACCAGCCCCGCAAAGGTAGAACACGTGATGTTTGTCCCTATCTAGATGTACTTCCGTGCACCACAATTGACAGACCAAGACTACCTCCTATCCCAGCATCCGGCACCAGAAGCATGGTGAACACTGAGCGTCAAGTTTCACAATGGCTGACTATCACAATACGTGGATGTAGTCCCCAAGGCCCTCAGACCCAGGCAGATACTCCCTCCGGCACCCGAAGCGCAGTGTACAGAGTGTAACATCAACTGATTGTCTAGCCGCAAGCAGTTTGTATTATTAGTGGTCGTGACTCTGTCTTTCTATACACCAAGGTGTATAGAATAGGTGGCTGTCTAATGTGTGTGTTTCTGACGTACAAGTTTCCTGAAGGAAAACTCCCAGTCTTGCACTAGGGTCGGAAAACTGGGTTAGAAAATACTCCGCGGTCTCCTGCTGTCCCTTGGCGGACCTGATGTCTACTAGGAAAGGTACAAGCACTACGGAAGATAATATTCTAAAATGGGGTAAAAAGTGTTTATTTAAGGAAATAAATGTAGGGAGCTTCTGAAGGATGTCTGCGAGATGCAGACACATCTATGAAGGCTTAGGCAAAGTTCTGGAGTTCTGGGAGGCAGAAGAGAACCCCAGGATGTGAGGCGGTGGAGCGAGCTTACTGCTGACGGTTCCTTCGGCACCAGGAGAGTGGTGAAGAAACAGGACAGACTGGCGTTTCAAGGGCCGTGCAACAGAATTTATACTCTCCCGGCTCGCACTTGTCCTGGTGGTGAATGGGGGAAGGGTGGGGGGCCGCTGGCGAGACATAATCTGGGTGTGTGACATCACCGGTTAGCTGAAGTTCCAGCTACTGCGTAAGTCAGCGATTCATACTACTACTACAAGTGCCATCCCTAGGCGTGCTACAGTATTAGGTGTCCTTGACTTATCTCGGTGGCTCGGCTGGTAGCTCATTTATTCTTCGGAATATAAGCATTCATCTTTAACCGCTGGGTAAACAGTAGAATTTCTCTGCATCTGACAGATTGTGCTGTCAATCTAACTATGTTGTGGTGCGGCAGGAAGGTTCGCACTGATGAGGTTAAGTCTATTTAAAGACGTTGAAAAGATGTAACGCATAAATTCACATCCCCTCCATTGCGACGGAGACTCATCCGTGTGAAAGAAGGCAAGAAAAGAAAATTATTCGCTTGAGAGAATATAGAACTGTCCCCTCAAGAAAAATGGTTTAATCTCTCAGTTAGCATCTGTATCCCAATCTGTTCTGTGTGCTCGGCACTCTACGCTTCCAAGCGGAGTGCTACGTGTGTCACTGGCACGCGGCTGTGGGCGGTGAAGCTCCGTCTCTCTCGGGTGTGGTCGGGCAAACTAGACTAGTAGTGTCTCTCTTACTCATGGTGGGTTGGTGCTATCTCTTTTAGCACGGCAGCAGGCAGCTGATGACCACCATATAATGTCTTCTCTTTTGTGTGTGTGTGTAAGATAAATGTTGCATGGGGGATACGTTATCAGTGTTTTGCAACCTTCGTGCCATCCTGCATTTAACAGCTGATGGCTGTAGATACTTATACAATATGGGGTTAGCAAATTTTAACCTGTGGAAAGAAAAGAAAGACATGGACAGCACATTTAAAGAAATTGACACTTGGGGAGCATGTAAAAAGCCTCACTCATAAAGGTGTGTATGGTTCTAAGTATACCTGCTATGGTGCTTCAGGTGAAATAAGTGGACCCCTACTATGTGGTCTTCCTATGTGTGGCACAGCAGGTAATAATTACATGTAACAGGTTGCTAGTGGTTGTCAACCGAGACCTTCTGTCATCTTGGCTGACTGGCTAATCTCTGCAAATGAGTGCACTAAAAATTAATTTAACTTAAACTTAACAAAGCGTACAATACCACCTACGACAATAAAATTTTCTTTGCTTGCCTGTAACAGTCTTTGGATTGTGATTTGTTAAGGATATTATACGAAACAAAGTGATTACAGAAAAGAAATCTTTTAATTATTTACAACAATGCTTAGAAAATTTTTGACAATTTTCTGTCCATTTCTTTCGACAAGAGTCTGGTTGGTTTCACATTTGTTATTTATCGCACCAGGTCTTCTTTATTAAAATACGTAGCACTGGCACTGAGGGGTGTTTAAAAGTGTTTGGGTAAAAGGTTTGTGAATAGCAGTGGGTCATTTAACGTAACTGATGATGTAATAATTTAAGTAATTTATGTATGTTTTATTATGGGTTTTCTCACAGCTAATTGTGGCTACGCAAAGTTTATTTATACTTGGTTCTAGCACTGTGGTGAGCGTCTAGAATGTTTTGAAATTACTTAACTTCACTGGTTTTAGTATGTACTATTGACACATACATGTTAAATTGTTACAATAATAGTAAATAGCATACTGACTGATATTTGAAGTTGATAAGTCTTTCTTTTATGGAGCACTCACATACTCCTTTTGCAGTTGTTTCTTCTTTGCTGGACGTCCCTGCGTTCTCAAGGCCATGAATTGCGGGTATGGCCAGGTGAAGCAGGCCGTCGGCCTACAGGGTGACTCTTGGTACCGTCCTGGCACCGAGTTAGCTTGGCAGACACGGGATGGCAGCAATCTCCGGGGTTGATTGGGACACTCTGTGGACTTGTCCCCAACAGTGTTCATAGGCAGACCACCAGGCACCGGGGAATTATCAGTTGCCAACTCGTGGAGAGTTATCGACTGGGTAGCCATCATGAGTTAATGCTTCAGCTGGTTCAGCTACCTTGTCGGCTGGTAGTGCTAGGGTCAGAGGCCTGTAAGGGACCTCCGTCTTAACAGCAGGACTGCTGGGCACATCCTCTTGACCAGGAAGCTGCGTCCAGATGTTGGCCTCGGCATCTAGCGACACCAGGACCTCAGTGGCCAACAGAGGTAGTGGTTCAGCTAGTGTGACTACCTCCTCGATGACTGATGGCGCCTGAGTCAGAGGACCGTGGGGGACCTCCATCTCGACTGTGGGGTTACTACGCTCATCCTCCTATTCCAGGAAGCTGCATCCAGGTGTCGGCCTCAGCTTCTAGCAACACTGGGACCTCAGTAGCCATCAGAGATACTGGTTCTGCTGGTGCAACTACCTCCTCGGCTGATGGTGCCAGAGTCAGAGGCCCGTGGAAGGCCTCCGTCTCAACGGCAGGGCTGATTTCTTGTTGCTCGTTGATCAGACTGGGTTGGTGTCTTCTCTTGAGGGGTTACCTGTCAAGTAGACTTGGCCAGGAGATTTCATTCGGGCTTGATGTCATTCTTCAATGTCGGGAGGCAATCGTTCAGTTGAATTCTGTTTGAGTAGAAGGCAAGATCAGGATGGATTCTGCCACTCTTTGTTTGAGGAACTCCACCCACGTTGGAATAGAATAGCTGGACCTCTGGCTGGTGTTGGCACAGACCTCACGCTCTCTGGGAGGCGGCCATTATTCTGGAAGGGCTTCTGGTGCTGGGTCATCTACGTCGACCGGTGGTTCCGAAGTCACTGACTCCACAGTGTAGTCTTCTGGGTCGGGAGCATCCCTGGGAATGGATGTATTTGCACCCTGGTTGCTTTGCTGTTTTGCCTTCATTGGTCATTGGCCCAGTATACATTATCCTGGCTTTCCTACAATTGTATACGGGCCCTCCCATTTCCCAGCCAAGCCTGCACTAAACTGGCCACTGGCCTTGCTCAGAGGGTGGCTGCGTAGTACGACGGCATCTGCCATATTGAAGGCTTGGACGCCCGTGCAGTGTTCAGGGTACTTTTTCTTTATGTAGCTGTTTTGCAAATTCTCTGGCATTGTCCGTTCGGGCTAGAGTGGCAAGGTGGATGTCTTTAATACGTGGCATATCTCCATGGGGGAAGAGGTTGTCCCATTGCCAATCTCCTGGGCGGCGAAGTGTATGACTCAGGAGGAGTTGGCTGGGGCTAGTGTTGATTGCCTCATTGGTTCCTCTTCGGAGGGTGAAGAGGATCTTCGGAATGTGTTTGCCCCAGTATTTGTGGTCTTTACCCACACTGAGGTGGAGGCTCTTCATCAGCTGCTGATTCCTCCACTCAGTGGGGTTGTTCACGTCTCGACCCCCAATTGTTGCATCCTGTCTGCCATTTCTGACTGGTGAATTGGGTTCCGTTATCCATGAGGATAGATTGCGGGTAGACCCAGAGAGGAAAGATTTAATTCTAAAATTTTTGAATGAGGTGTTGGGTTTCCTGGCTAGGCAGAAGGAATGGCTCCACCCATCTGGAAAACCAGTCGGTCACTACCAGCAGGTAGCGGTTCCTCTTGGTACTTTGGCCATCAGATTGGCTGTTACGTGAGTCCTGGCCACGCGTGGTCGATGGAGTTTGGAGGTGGGTTAAGGTACAGGGTATACCCTACCCTTACAGCATGTTTCGCAGCTCAGGACATACTGCAATACATCTCTACTCATCCCAACCCATACGTAGCGTACTCTGATGTCTGTTAGGGTTTCTTTTGTTCCTGGATAACCTGCCTTGGGGTAATCATGGTGATGTCTGCAGATGTCGGCTAGTAGGTTCTTGGGTATACATATTCTCCATTTAGCCTTAGGTTGTCCGCTTTCGTACCACACGACGTCTCCCCTCACTTCAAACCACTGGGGTTATTTTCAGAGGAGGTTCTGAACGTCCGGGTCTTGCTGCTGGTGGAAAGCTATTCTGATCCAGTTGAGTTGCAGTTGTAATAGCGTTATGTGTTCCTCGGAGCTGCCGTATGGAAGTGGGGGTGAAGTCATCGTTTCCCATTCTTCATCGGCCTTGGTGTCTTCATTTAGGTCTGGTTGGCAGGATAGGGCATCTAGAAGATCATTTGTCTTGTCGGGGCATTGTTGTACTTCGAAATCGAATTTGGTCAAGAACATGACCCACCGCCGGAGTTTGGCTTAGGCATTACAGAACTCACGTAGCCATTGCTGAGCTTTACTGTCTGTCCTTAGAATAAAGTGGTTGCCTTCTAGACAATACCTATATTTATGAACTGCCCCAATAACTGCTAGGCAGGCCTGTTAATTTATGTGATAGCGTTGCTTGATAGCATTTGACATGGCGCTAGCATATGCTATCACCTGGGGTTGGCCGTCCGGGCCCTCCTGTTACAGAATGGCTCCTAGGCTGTTTTGGCAAGCGTCTGTTTCCAGGATCAACGGGCTTTCCCCTCAAGGCCGGTGGAGCTGGTTGATATCCCGAAAGATTGCTTTGAAGGCTTTCAAGGCTTTACAGGCAGCATGGTTTTCTGGTCCCCACCACCATTATGCTTCCTTTTCATGTAATGAGTGCAATGGTGCCATGTCAGGCACAAAATCTCTGAGCCAGTTGCACAGGCCGAGGAAGCGGCACAATTGTTTCTCGGTGGCCGACACTTTTGCTTCCTCAATAGCCCTTATTGAACTTGCTTGAGGGTAATTTCCTTCGGGGGTGACCACATGGCCCAGGTAATCACTAGAAGATTTCCCGAACTGGCTTTTTAAGAGTTTACATGTCATCCCATGTAACTCTAGACATTCCAGGACTCGTTAGAGGTGACCGAAGTGCTCTTCCCACAATTTTGAGTATATTATGATGCCATCCAGGTAGGCAAAGCCGAACTGGCCTATATATACAGTGAGTACTTCCGCTGACATGAGTCGTTGGAATGTAGCTGGTGCATTTTGCAGGCCAAAGAATATGACTCGAAACTGGAGTGTTTCCTCCTCAGGGGTGATAAAGGCAGTGTATTTTCTGCTGTCTGGATGCACCACGATCTGCCCTGACTGCATGTTAAGGGTACTGAAGATCATGGCTTCTATTATATCACACAAAGTGTGCATTAGGTTAATGGCTGGAGAAGCACTAGATTGGGTGACATTGTTTAGAGATATGTAGTTTACACAAAACCATGGCAGGTAATTCTTTTTGGGAATCAAGATTACGTGTGAATTATAGGGGGAATTTGAAGGCTCTACAATCCCTTGTTGCTTCATTTACTCAATTTTTTCCATAACTATCCGGTGTAGTTTAGCGGACATCCTGTAGGATCGGTTGAAGATGGGCGTGTTTATGGTCAGCCACATTTCGTGCTGCATTGTCCTTGTTTGACGGAATGTTCCTCCATTCCTAAAGGAGCTGTCATGATCGTATATGATATTCTTAAATTCCTGGAATTGCGCGTCAGGGAGTTGGTGATTGACATCCTCTGCTTTGATGACTGGCAGGATGGTTGCGTCCCGGCAGTGTTCCCAATTGACTATCACGCAGTATTTGTCGCACAAGTATACTTTACTTTGGCCGTGATCCATTATGCACTGTTGTTGGAGGAGCCAGAGGAGCCTAAGTATTAAAGCTTCGTGACTGTCCAGAGAGACAAAGAATTCCGTTGGTTTAGAATGTTTGTATAATTTGACGATGAGAGTGGTTTGACATCAACTGTAAGGGTGCAGTCACATTTAGCCATTGTTACGGTATGAGCTTGCAGGGGGAGTGATGCCATTTATTTGACTATGAGGAGGTCGCTTCACACAAAATTTCCAGTGACGGCTAAATCTAGTAAGGCAATTACTTTTCTCACATTTATCCCGACTTCAATATGGGGAGCTTCTGGTAGTTCCACTTCTTCATCTAGGAGTTGTATGATGGGCCCTTGCTGTCTGGTGGGATCGGCCTGATTTGCCTGCCGGCCGCGACGTTTCCCACCTGAAGGGTGGATTTCTTATCAGCTGATTGCTGTGTCACATCTACCGTCCTGATTGCATCTCCTTCACCTGCTCATCCATGGAATGTCAGCCGGTGCAAGCAATCTTTGTTGAAATTATGCTCTAGGCAGAACCAGCATTTGGGAAGCTTTGAAGTGAGGGGTGCGGGAGGTGAAGGATTCCCTCTTTGCTCGAATGTTTTGTCTGGTTGTGCAGGCTTGCTGATTCGAGGCCGATCTAGTATAGCTCGCGCCTTGAAGATTTGCTCAGTCTCCTTGGCTTTATCTACTAGTTCGTTTAATGTAAGCGGCTTTGGTATGAGTAGCAGATTTCTGAGTTTAGGTAACAGCATGTGTGTCACGTGGCGCATACAGGTTTCTTCGCTTTTGTGTGGGGAAAATCCCCCTAAACATCTGCACCTTGCTTCGGACGAATATCTCATCTTCCTTGTCTGGGGTTTGGGTAAGGCTATAAAAATCCATAGCGAGGTTGGCTAGCACATCTTCACCAGAAATTTTAGCGGTGAGTCGACTACTCAGTTGTTCCCACATGGTGATGAATTTGTCATATTTATTCCACCATTCAAGGGCATTACCCTTGAGTTTCACTTGTGCCTTGCTTACCCATTATTTTGGCGAAATGTCATTGTCGCGAAATTCTTTTTCGCATTCAGCTGTGAACACAAGCGGGTCTTCATCTTGACGTCCTGCAAAACTCAGAGATTTGGGGTTCCCTTGTGCACCGGGTGGTGACGGTATTAGTGGCTGGCACTGGGTTGTATGGATGGTATTCGGCAGCACATCGACATACCTCGCAGCAGTATTCTAGGCCAAGCTTGGTTACCCTACATTTGAATCGTCAAAACACTTAAACAGGAAATTCAGGTCCCTTCAGGACAACACGTAGCGTAGTTAAAAGTCGAGTTGTTTTAATACACACTTTGCCTACCTACCTTGCCAGATTGGAAACGGGTCACCTTCACCTGGCTGCTATGGTCAGCTTCCGTTAAACTCTTGTTTGATGGGAGGTAGTACAAACCACCATGTTTAGTTCCTTTCAGGAATAAACACGTCTTTATCCAACTTAAGAATATTATTCCCAGTATTGCTTGTACGCTCTCTAGTAGAAATCAGGTCCTCCAAGGAACAGCAGGAGACAGCGGAACATTTTCTAAACCCAGTTTTCCGAACCTAGCGCAGGACTGCGACTTCCCCTTCAGGGATACTAGTAAGTCAAAACACACACATTAGATGGTCACCTCTTCTATACACCCCGGTTTATAGAAAAGTAGAGCCACAACCACTAGGAATTCAAACCTCTCAGCGGCTAGACAATCAGTCCAGCTCATAGTCTGTCCAATGCGGTTCTGGTGCCGGAATGAGTATCTGCCTGGGGCCGATCCCCTGCCTCAGATAGCAACCCAGGTCACATCCACCCACGATGACGAGGCCACCCACCAGGTCTCAACGCCGGATGGCGGTGAGACCAACACCAATGCACAACTTTCCGTACAGGATAAGCTTAGCAGAGCAGAGGGGGCAGGGAATGCCAAAGAATCCCTGCCTCTGACGGTGACCCAGATGCCATCCGTTCAGGAGGAGAGGGCCCTTGATCATTCCCCTGTGCCTGGAGGCCTCGATCTGGCCACTGCCAGACACGTGAACACAGAACCCAACAGCCAACTCACGAGAGATATCACCCCCTCCCCTCCCGGCCTGATGCAACGCATCTCAACAAGGACGTTGCAGTGAGTCACCATAGCAACCCACTTCCCAGTTCACATGGCTGTACCCCCAGTATGCGGCCTTGAGGAAACAAGATCATCCGTGCAAATCCAAGACTCCAACCAGAGACAGTCAATAACCAGAGTGCATGAGTTGTCAAATACTTCACAGTGAGAGTGTAAAAATGGCATTATTAAAACCGCTGTTAAATCGCTGTTATCAGTGACAGTGATGTAGTCCATGGTAGTAAGTACAAATGTAAGACAGACAGTGTAATGAAGCAGTGTATAATCAAGCAGTAGCTTATTGACAAAGTGCTACGTACAATAATCATTCAGATCAGTGCAAGTATCTAGCTAAGATGCAATAGACATCCTAGATAGAAAAAGTGAATCACAAATTTGCCTAGTGAAGCATGAACATCCAGGCAAATGCCTGTTTACTCAGGGACTTTCTAATGAAAGCAGAATTAAAGTCGTAAATACTTTGAAATTCTAGTGTGTCTCTCTGAGGGTAATATGGATTTTATTTTCTGTAGGTGGTCCATGCATAACTTGGTTAGTATTATTATTTATTTCAAAGGTACTCCACTATAACTTGTCACACGTAAAATTACCCATCATGCGACCCATAGGAGGCTACAGAGCAGAGCCACTTTCAAACGCCTTCAGCACCATGATAGGTAAACCAGCGGAAATGACATACTGCTCACAAGTGGGACTCGTATATACATTAGTGTTTGATTATTATTTTTTTCCTGCCCACCAGTTAATTGGCTTTCTTCCAAGTCAAATCTGTTAAATGATATTTGTACATAAACACAGCCCTCAGCTGACTTGTGAGAGTGGCACGCTGATTACGTAACAAACACAGGGATGCGAGCATTCATCCATGACTGGACCATTACCATGTGATAGTTATATACTTCCCACGGGATAGAATCCATCAGCCAGTCCCTCGCCCAGCCTGCCGGAGCCCAGAGAGCACACAGATGAGGAGCACTACAGAAGCCAACCCAACTTTTTTGTGAGTGATGGTACAACATCACTCAAACCAAACATTTTTTTATACCAGATGAGTCTACGACGCAATGGTGATGGAGGAAGAGAAAGAGAGGGGGGGGGGGAAATATTTACACATTATACATACTGACATATATATTATATATAAGTTGTGTTTATATATATATAAACATGACTTTGCTTCATCTTTGTGTGTCATCAGATCACCCCAGGCGGGGTATGACACCTGAATTACTTGCTACCAGAGCCTACCAGCACGCCCCTAGACACGGGAGCACCCACGGACACGTTGGACATCACGCCAATCCCTCACGTGTGATAGAAGCAAGCCAAGTGGCCCAGCTAAACTCCTAAGCTCATGCCGCTGATGCAACCCCGCATGACAGAAATACCTGCTTTCCCCATGGACTGAGTGATGGCACCAAAGAGAGAAACTCCGCCAACAGGAGGAGCAGCTCAACCCTGCTACCTCCCCATATATACCACCTGCCCACAGGCAGGTGGGATATATGTCCTTGCACCGCCGCAGAATAGCAGTTCATTCTCAGCAGCTCACTTCACCACTTCCAGTACTGGAGCTCTCTTTGAACACTAACATCTTCGCAACATACCAGAAGCTCTTCAAGACCTTCACCAGCAACACCCGAAGAAGTCTTCAACCTTCAACACCCACTACCCTTCTCGTAGTGACACCCAAGTCCCTTCTGGACAAAAGCATTGAGTTAGTTAGGGTCAGTTAGTATCATAGCTACCTAGCCGCATCTACTATTGTCTAGTTTAGGCCCAGGTCCTCTTTGCCTGGTTTCCATAGTCTACTTCCGCAGTTCTTATTAGTTAGTAGTTAATACGGGCCACCATGTCTATTCCTCACTGGAATAAACATATTTTCTATCAACCCTCTGAGTACTGATTCTATGGTCACTGTGACTTTTACAGGGTTGCTACAGAATGTCAGGATCAAATTTCCCTGACTTTTCCAGGTTTTCCAGACAAAAGTGAACATTTTTCAGTCTTCAGCAGAAATTATCAAGAAATCACTAAAAATGTTAATTTAAAAAATTAGGACTAAAATAAAATTACTGGGCTGTTTCAGACACTAGTAGAAATTAAAGGATGCAACAGAAACTATAATGTTTAAAAAACTTGGTGCACGTTAGTACCTAATAAAGAAACAACAATCTATAAGTGCAACAAAATTATTATTACAAATTACTTACACCATTCTTCAGACTGCTGTTCACTTAGAGAAAATTCTGCTCCTTGAAATAAATTGATCTTGAAATGGATTCTGGAAAGTACATCTTGTTTGTGCAAAAACCTTATCATTATGATATATGTTCAACATACACAACTGCAGTTTACAATACCCCATATTATTCACAGCACTTACGTCACACTAATATTATGTACAGTTTTAGGCCAAACATTAATGAATACAGTTTGCTATGAAAATTGAACTTTAAGCAGTGATTTTTCTAATGCATCAACAACACTCATCATAAACTGCTCGTCAGTTTTCACACAAAAATAATTTGAGAACACCATGAATTAAATTTATTTTTTAAAACAAAATAACTGTCTTGAATATTAAAAAAAAATACATAAGTTGAAAAAAGAAGGGCATATACTATTAATTTTTGCCCCAGCGCAATGATCTTATTTCTTCATCTATTGCTTCTGTTTCCCTTTGAGTGTCACAAACTTATCTTTTTTTCGCTTGGCTGACAGCTTTTTCAGCCTTTCACAAATCCGTTTCTTTTCAATCACCTCTTGTTTTTTGTCTTTACTATGAAAATCTTTCAGCCTCAGAGCTTCCCCAAACAGTCCTCTTGCATTTCTTGAACAATGTATCATCTTCTTGCAGACCTTGAGATCATGCAGGCCACCAGAAGCCACAACTTCATCGTAAACTTGCCTCTGAGTAACAATGGATTTTTGAGCTTGGTTCTCAACTATTAACTCTTTGTTAACAGAGAATCCTCTCTGAACTGAAAAATTCCCATGAGACAGGATTAGAACTTTCTTCACAAAGTTCAAAAGGTCTGGCACACTAAAACCTGAAAAAGCGTACTCCAGAAATTGCCCAGCCTTTCTTGTTAGCGAGAATACTTTTTAACAGATTCCATGCCTGCTGGACTAGCACAAACTATTCTGAAATCTCTTTCAACCCTATTTGCTTCATTTCCTGAAAGCCAGTTACCTTCTTGAAAAACTTCTAAGCTGCCTAAAGATGTTTCAAACTGATACTAACCAATTTTGAAATAAGAGTTGGGTCACAAAATGATAAACCCTTACAAGGTTTATTTTTCAGAGGGCCTTTTTCCAAACTTTTTGTACATAATGTTTGAAGAAAGTGAAAACAGTCTTACTTAAAACATTCCAATTGTAGCTGTGAGGCATTAGCATCCTGCAAAGCTGCACGAGTACTGTAGCCAAGACTAACGTGTTTTGAAAATTTCAAGTTCTTTTTCTTAGCTACATCAATTGCTGTAACTTGTTGACAACTCAACATAACCTATTCCTTAACAAACATACTCATCAATTTTTTTCAAAATATCTGAAAGTTCCGTGTACATAAATGGTGCCATAGGCAGATCTGTCTGAAACTCCGTGAGAATGGTTCAAGTTCTGTGGCAATGTACGCAAAAAATGCAAGTTTAGGCTGTAAGAGGCTATTGCAGTGTCTCCCTTCTGCCTGTCTACTCACTTCTAGGTTCTCAACTAAGTCAACTATGTAATTAAGGATTTCCATGATATTAAAGTTAATGTAGCATGGAGGGAAAACACTCAAGGGGTAATGTAGCTGGATGGCAAATGATAACAAGCAACCCGGGAATTCTCTAAATACAAAACACATTTAGTAACACAAATCTTTACAGAATTAATAACAATATAAATCAATTACAATTACTCTAAACCCTATATGTAATCCGCATATTCGCACTGAATGAAGTTAAAGATACTATTCCGCGACCTGCCTAACCTTGACAGTAAATAATTGATTACTGCTCAAGTTCTATTAACGGGGTCTCAATAGATAGCCTCACACCCTACTGCCAACCGAATTATGCTCACCACTGGAGTTGTAGATGCAGTCGGCTATGAGCTCCTCACACCCTGGATAGTGTGATGCCTTTGTCTTCAGCCTCGCTGAACCTTGGCGTAGTAGGCTCCGACAATTACACGTTGCACTGCTCCTGATTAGTTGGGCGCATCTGGGAGGGTGGCATGTCGCAGTCTCAGTATTTATACCACTCGGCTGAGTGGGTCAGGATCTTCTGTTTATAAAATAATGTATGCAGCCCTTCTCTGGCCGCTAGATACCGCTGTGTTATAGAATACTGTATGCAGCCCTACTCTGACCGCTACACACCGCTGTGTTATAGAATACTGTGTGCGGCCCATCTCTGGCCACTACACTATCCCCAAGTGCTGTTACAAGGACTTGGTAGCTAAATTAATAAATTTCCTTCTTGTAATTTTTTACCCCTTCCACAAACTTCTTCAGGTTTGGCCAAATGTTCAAAGTTCTTTGTGCTACATCAGCATTACACAATCACCTCACAGAACAAAATTTTTTTGGCATATGTGTGGACCCTGAAAACAACATATAATCATGCCTTCATGCTGGAACATCTTTAAACACATTATAAATAGCTGTGAGGAATTCAACAGCTGCCAACCTGTTTTTTTTTGCAGCTGTTTAAAATGCATTATTCATTACATGTAATCCACATGTTCCCATGAAGAGCGTTACGGAATGGTCTGGATATTTGCCTTCACTGAAATTCTCTTTCAAATCCCTGAGAAACTTGATATTTACATTTGGACCATCAAGAGAGACCTGAAGAAAGTGTTGTAAATTATTGCGAGACAAAGTTACCTTGAAAGCACAAACCAAGTCTACTGACTTTGTACTTCCCAAAAATGTAGAACTGAAATAGCGAATACAAACCTCACTTTTGGATTTGCTTCAGAATCGTGCACCAATATCCATCTGCTGTAATTGAGCACACTTGTGTAAAGACTCGTCAAACAATGCTACAAAACAATCCATCTCATTAACTTCACTTTCTAAAATGCTATGGAAAAACAGCGCTGGGCCATACACTATTGTGTAAGCAATCTTGGCGCGTCAAAGTTGCATCAAAGATGGTATTTTGCTGTCTGGGGACATTCAAACGAAAATTTCAACTGATTTATCTGCGGAAGACATAGATGAATGGTTTACAACTGTCTGAAGGCACCAAAGAATCTTTGCTTCCGTAACCTCATCTCTTAAAACATAATTAGACGGAATTCCGCGAAATTGCTCAATTTTCTCTTGCTGATGATGATGATGTAATTATTTTACCAGCTAAGCTGCTTAGTTGTTCATTGGGTGATGTGCATTTTTCAACAGATTCAACAGACACCACATATTTTGTTTCGGAATAACCCTAAAACAATTGATACTATTCTGTTAATTCTCAAAAATACTGACTACGGTGAAAATTGCAGGGAAAATCTTTAAAAGCCTGTTTCAGGCTTACAGAAGATGCTCAACACAAATAGCATGGGCACATTTTACATTCAGATGGTGAACATAATAAAACCAAATGGAAGAAGGCTGTGCAAAATTGTAAATGTTCTAAATAAAATACGTTAAAAACAACAGACAAAAATGTCAAAATATCAAACTTTTTAAGAAACGAGACAGTAAAAGGTAACTAAGTTCCCCAGCTAGTTTATGTAGAAACACAATGATTTACCCAACATTTCTAGGTTTGTTTAACACTCGTCTTGGGTTTAAGTTCGGTTAGGTTAGAATAGCATGAAGTAAAATTCCTCAAACATGCTATCCTACCCTAAACAAACATAACCCAAGACAGGTGTAAAACTCACAATTTTCTTACACAAACTATCTTAGGAACGTAAGTGAATCACAATTTTCTATTGGTTTCTCGTGTTCGTTTCACAATCTGTATCACATGTTGACATTTATTACTTACCGTAAATGTTGTTTCTTCATTTTTTTAACATATTTCCTCAACAATTCCTATGTTCTCAACAGCTATCTCCCATCCATCAAACAGTTTTACTAATTGAAATGTGTGTATACCATTCATGTTCAGCATCATCTTGAAGGAGCTAAATTCACTATTTTCAGATTTTTTCTGAGATTTTGACGAATTTCATAATTTTTTAAAAATTATCTCAAAAAAGATATGTTTGCCATTAATCTACCTGGTTTTTCACTGTGGTAAACATCTTGATTCCGTAAGAATCATCTCTACACTTCGCCATTTACATATGCTTTTTACCTTGACATGGCTAGTGAGCGCTCTCCTTCCCATGTTGCTTAATGAGTTTTGTTACAAAGTTTGCAAAAGCAAGCCCATTCATTTGACGGACATTCAGTGAAATCCACGAAGGCTGGATCATTCAGCCAATCGAGCTGAAAATAAGTTTCCTTATTTTTTGAGTTCGACATTTCACTAGAGCTCTTGTTTCACACACAGATACAAAAGCACGTGAAACTAGTTTTCAGAGGTCACTTTTCACTTCATTGTGGCACTTTTTTATTACTGTTTACCATGTCACATAACTTAGATGATAACAGTAACAAAATCCACCAAAGGCACAAAAAATCTACTCCTTATGTGGTTTGTAATTAATCTGAATATCTGTTAATTAACAGCACTGCGCCATTTTATCTTAACCATAGACAGCAACTGGAATATTTTGCAGTTAGGAAATTCTTTGGTTTGGTGCATTTGGTTGTTTTACTATTTGTAAACGCTCTGTGTACACTTCGCCAATGTTTGCATATTTAGCAACCGAGAGAGGTAATGGGTTTTGGTAACAGAAAGTAATTTTTATATTTGTTTCAAACAGTAGTTCACATTTTGTTTACATTAAAGTGACCGAATAGTTCTGGTAGCCTCACACTCCAAACATTATCAATATATTTGTATCAATCGTACTAGCCTCGTACTGTGATCTATCAAAAACTACGCAATCTGCATCCTATACATCCCAATTTTTAACTGTTACAGAAATAAATGAAAATATTTTTATTACATAATAAAAAATAAAAAAAATATATGTATTTTCATTCACCATTTACGTGAATGTAAGACTGTCCAGAAAAATCAATCCCTGAAGCTTGTACTACTCATTTGAATTTCCAGTAAGCAACAGCAATTTCCCTAACTTTTCCATTTTCCAGGATTTCCCTGACCACTTTAAATTTTCCTGACCTGTAGCAACCCGGTTTTATCTCCTGTAGAAGTCAGCCTAACAGGAAAAAGCAGGAGACTATCATTACAACCCATTTACCGAACCTAGAATAGGACTGCAGGTTCCCTTAACCAGAGGTACATACGTCTTGAACACAGCCATTAGATGGCCACACATACCACGGACAAGGCACGGCATAGTACCTGGTGCACACATACGGTAGAGCCATAACCCCAAGGGACTTAATCCACAAGGCAGCTCAGCTAGTCAACCAGCCCAGCCAATTCACTCCATCCACCATGCTGAACTGTTGCCAGAAGGAGTGATAGACTGGTTCTGGAGGTGTGCCCACCTTTGAAGCACATCCACGTCGCTGTCGGACGTCCACTGTAAACCCACCACTCTAACCACCATGCTGAACTGTGGCTGGTTGGAGTTTTCAGGTACGACTCCAGTTTGCTTGGCCTCGGCTGGCTCTATACACTTAGCTAGGGATCGTCTCCTGTTCTTCCTTAGTGGAGCCAACTTTAGTACCTAGCTTTATGCCGAACACACATAGGAGTGGTCCAAAATACCAAACTAGGAAGGCAGCTACTGCTTCTGAAACCAACGTGAGCTGTAACTCAGCACCAACTGCCCTCTGCAGTCTAACCCTCCAGGAATGACCTCAAGCCGCCCCACAGCTGGTGAGGCGTCACCTTCCAGTCCCTCCACACTCCCTATTTCAGTCACCCTACAAGACCACTGGCAAGCTGCATCAAGTCATCGTTGACCAGGGACTCTACATCGCTCTGGATATAGTGAAGCCGTGGTTCCAGAGCAGGAGGACAAGCAGCCCTCCGTGGGCTCTCTCCATCACCACCTCCACTCAGGGACCGGGTATGCATTCCAGCTAGCACCAGCAGCAACAGTTATTGTACACCCAATATTAACCACAATTATATGCTGCACCAAAATTTTTCAATTAATTCATTTTTATCCCATTAATCAATTTTATGGTATATATCTAAGGTACAATAAAAGCAGGTAGAGAGTTGTGAGTGAGCGCCGATATGCAAGAGCGAGCAAATTGAGTAGTTATTGTACATCCCAGACACCATAATTATCTAATTCAATTGCTTTATTAAATATTCACAAAAATAAATACTATAATTATCTGATACACCTGTCGTGCCCTAGCCCACAGATTCTGTGGGCTATGATGAAACTGCATTATTAAACAATCATGAAAAAAATACCATAATTATATGATACACGTGTCGTGGCCTAGCCCGCGGATTCTACGGGGTATGATGCAACTGCATTATTAAATATTCACAAAAAAATACAATAATTATAAAATACACCTGTTGTGGCCTAGCACACAATTTCTGGCAAATAGGCCATGGGGGTTGTCAGATAATTACTATATTTATTTAACGTTACAGTAGTTTCCTAAACGTAGCAAAATAAAAAAATTTTTGCAAAATCACAAAATAAGTGTGTACTGACTGTGGAAACATATTTCTATAGAAACAAAGGTGACTGTGTTGGTTTATCATTGGTAAAGGACGTTTGTGTTACAGGCCGTCCACCATTTGTTTCCAGTGTAATGTAGGTTTTTATGTAGTTTCGATGTGTGTCAACGACACTAGTAAAATAAGCAATTTTCTTGTGCAAGTTGTTTTGTGTTCATTACACTTTTAATTTGGTATCGAGAAAAGTATCGGTATCGAGTATCGTGAGAATATTTGGGTATAGAGACTGGTATTGAGTATCGTGAAATGTAATATTGACCCATCTCTAATTATATCTGCTAATAAATTACTATTTCATTAAAAATCAAGTTAATGTCTAGTCGTGTGGATTAGTTGAACATAAAACGCGTACACCGGACCCCACATTTTTATAAACTTTCTATGCAGATGTCTCACGTAAGCCAAATTGATCATGTACCGACCTTATGTTTTACACTTTTATTTACGTAGTTCCTTCCAGTGCTGAATATTTCCTAAAAATTATGTTCCACTATCAAGCATAGTTTTCCTTAAACAATGCTGCATGCTAAAGTTTCTATTCATTACCGTGCAAATGCTTTGAAACACGAAAAAAATGCATGTGCAATATTAATGTGTGGTGATTGCAATACACGTCTTAACTGGGAAAAGAAAGACGTCCTGGAAAAGCATTATAAGTCAAGTACACATTCCAGAAGAAAACTCTAGCAAAAAAAAAAAAAAAACTCATTGTGGAAAAAGGAGAGACACTTAAGTGCCAAGCAACAGTCAAAGGCATAATTGAAAATAAAAAATGTGCGAAGATTAAGAAGAGTGTGTTTGTAGAAGATATTGTGAAAATCGTAATGCAGAAAAACATAAAAAATTGATTACCCAGTTATTCGAAAATACTTAGAAATATATGTAAGTGGTTCTGATGATTTGCCTAGGGCAGATACACTCAGATGGGAATACATGCCTAAAGTTGGTGCTACAGAAAAAGAAAGACTTAAACAAATCATTTCAAGGAATAATATATGTTGTTGCAGACGAAACTTTAGATAGTCGTGGACGTTGTGTTTTTGCTGTTCTTTTTCGGCTATAGTTCAAAAGGTGTTGCTTTCTCGATTAAGCTTATGGGACTACATGCAGTCAGGCTATACTAGAATCTTTAAACCAGTATAGTGTAGCCTTTCAAAATGTTCTAGGTCTTGTGTCAGACTCGGTGAGATACACAAGGATCTATTCACAGCACTGCAGATAGTTTTGGATGATCACACCAACCACTTTCATTCAGTGTTGGGATCATAAAGTGAACCTGGTGGGTGATGTTTTCATGTGTGAGTTTAAAGATGTAAATCATCTCCTTGTTGATGTGAACATGGCATTTCTACTTGGGAGAAAAATTAAGAGTGCCTACATTTCATTTTTGCAAGAGAACTACCAAGAACTGGATAGAAAACTTTTTCCAAGCTGTGTGGTGGCACTGTGAAATTCATGGTTTCTGGGAGTTTTCTATTTGTCTGTACATTCAGGCACTTCAATTTTTCAACCAGTGGGATCCACAAAAGGCCAGCGTTAAGTCTGTGTGCCAGACGTTGTCTGGAGGCCAATTTTCTGTACTGAAAATCAAGTGCAAATTTGTGAGTAAGGCTTGGAAAAAAAATTATTAAGCTAATTTAATTTCTGCAAGGTGGACACTATTCCTTTGCTCATTTGCTGTGGGATGAACTTACACAGATATTCAGTGAGCTCAAAAGGTATGCTAATGGTGTGTTGCCATTACACACACAGCAAATGTTGCAAGTAGTAAAGGGTGATGTGGCCAAAGCAAACATTAAATATGCAATTTCAAGCTGATGTGTGAAAAGCTGTACTAAACTAGCATCACACATGGCTCCACCTCCAGCAAATAACTCCTATGCAACAGCAGGTGTGCTGTTTAACCCAGCCAAAGCAGGTCAACAAGTAGAAGTATATTGCAGTAAACTGATTGCTATCAAGACTAAGCTCCCACCATTTTCATAGGTCAGCGATGATTAGTTCGTGAATGGCAATCTGTACTTTCATGAACAGTTTAAGGACATATACATGAAGGAAACAAGACTGACTTGGCTCAACCTCTTCTAGCAGTGTCTCTAACAAAACCAGAATTTGGAGCTGCTGCCCTAAAAACCATATGAGCATCTGTAGGCAGTGTTGATGCAGAAACATTCCTGAGCTCATAGTGTTGTTCTCAGTTATTGCAAAAATAATTTGAAAGAAGAAAATACAGTCCAGACCCAATGTAAGAAACATGTAGGTAACAAAAACAACTGCTGTCTAAAGTAAAGGATTTTAGGAACCTAAAACATAATCATTCACTGGCCCATGGAAATAACATGTAGTACCCTTAAACCATCTGCTGAAACAAACAAAAAAAAAATTGGTTAACATCTGTTTAAAACTATGGCAGCTGTGATTTGAGTTGACCGGGTGCCTAGCAAGTTAAGACTTCGCACAACAAATGACGTCACAGAGGGCTCCTTTGTTCTTCACCCCTGCCCCGCCAACGCCATCCCTTTTCACATGCCTAGCTGACCTCCCACCCCTAATGCCTAGCTGCCATCCAACTACGTGTGCATAGCAACAGCGGTAGCCAATAACAGTGCTGGTGAAAGATCTTCCCCTCTCCCTTCCATGAGCACCTTTTATCTTGTGACCATGCAACACGCCATATCTTTATGTGCAGTGTTTGATACATTTTTCAATAGTGCTGTTATAACTTTGACTTTTGGCTTTTCTTCCTAGATATTGACTACGGATTGGGATTGGAATTGAATGCATTGCCTGTGAACGACCTACTTACACTATTTTTTTTATATGGAATATGAATTTATTTATGGTTTTGGATACAACACATTATGTCAACAATAGCGCCAGCAGCACCTGTTTCTGCTGCAACCCCCTTGCTTCTCTGTCAAACATGTAGCAGTTGCTCTTGAAAAGTAGGTCACCTCCTTCGCACCAGCTGTATGCAGGGCCTGTTGTCTGACTTTACATGTGTCACTATGGGTCATCATGTGTTGGATAAATGAAGGCATGATAATGGTGCAGCATACAAAAAATTGTTTGTTTATTTATTTAATTTGAGTGAGAAAGTTTCCCTTTGCACTGGCTAAAATTGTATGCTGCCAAAAAAAAATCTATAGTATGAGCCACAATGTTTACTGTTTTGTGGCGGTAAGAGGAGGTCCATGGCCGTGTGGGATGTATATTTCTACCCGAAAGACTTCTGGTTATTGAAAAAATAAAACGTCTTTTGTTAATAAATAGTCAAATTATTGTACAAAAAAAACCTTTCGGATATGGATTTTGCACTTATTATAAGGTAAGCGTCAAACAATATTTGAACATTTTTCTCGTTAACGTGAGGTCGTTGACAGACTTGTCATAATATATTTTTATTCTAAATACTTCTTAATACTTAAATAAATTAAAATTTTGTTAATAAATCATCCAAATTTTGTACAAAAAGGCTTACAGAAATGGGTTTCGCATTTGTTAAAAGTTAGGTGGAGCACAATCTTTAAACTATATTTTCATTAAATTGGCGTGTAACGCCCTGAGGCTGGTGGAAGAACGTCACCTACATGAACAGGGTATATGGTGGGTGCTAGAACAGGTGCACCTGCTGGCGGAGGGTTCTGGTTTGGCCTATTTTTTACTTGTTACTGGTGCACGTCCAGCGTAAAGAACTTGCTTGGTAGCTTTTCAGCAGGGCACGAAGTCAGGTTCTATGAGAGTGATCTTACGCTTCAGCGGATTGGCTCTAGGTGGTACACCTGGGCGATGCGTAACCTGAAGCAGCTGTTTAACCCGTGTCAACTCTGACTGGTGTAAGTGTGAGCTCGGTTGGTTAATGGGTAGTAGCTCAAAGGTTCCGTCGGTCAGCTGGTTAGGTTCTGCAGGCTCAATTCCTCCGAAATAGGTGTTGACTAGTCTTAAGGAGTGGTCCTGTCCACTAATATACGCTGCAAGCAGGGATTGTGTTTCCTGGCTGAGCCAAAGGGGATCCTGGAAGAGGTCCTAAGGAATTTCAGGCATGACTGGTATCTGTAGGTGGTGCAATGCCTGGGCTTGATCCCTCGGTGAGAGCTGCGTAAATGTAGTCAGGAGGAGAGGAGTAAGCTCCTGCAAACACCCTGAGGCAATAAGCACCTGTCTTACCTTCTCTTGGATGATGGGAGTAGGGTTTCTGGACTGAATCACACTCTCATGTCAGTGAAGAGGCTGCAGGTGACAAGTCGTCCTACCCTGGTGTAGCGCCTTGTGTACCGTCTGCCGACCGCAAGCAATATTCCTATTTCAGGACTCGGCGTCGGAACACTGTGAGCATCAAGAGTCAGGTCTCGCTGGTTGACAGTCCCTGCACATGGGTGAGTGTCTCAGAAGGGATCATTCTCCCCAAACTCAGAGATCACTAACTCCAGCACTTGCTGGTGCAGTGGAGAGAATATACTGCTGAGCCGGCAAGCTGGTCTCAAGACTGAGTACCTAGTGTCGGGACTCTACCATTCTGCCCACCGTGGTACACAGAAAGAGTGGCCATATATTGTGCATGTGGGTACTCTGATTGGTGTATTTGCATTTGTGTAATTTCCCTGGTCACCTGCAATCCTTTGGACGGTGTGAGGTCCACTGGAAGAGAAATACCCTTGAGTCAGTAAAATGTATGCTTATTCCTTTTTAGGGGAAATAAACAGGGTGGTGTCTCATTACGTCCTAACATTAACAAGAGAGCCTAATGGAAGCTTAACCTACACTGAGCTAGGTGAAGGTGACTGGGCCTCAGCTACCAATGGCAGGGTAGATGAGCATTACGAAACTAACTTAAACTGGTACTACTACTACTAGTGTTACCCAGAAGGGGCAGCGGTACAGGGCGCTTGTAGAACAATTGGCATTGGATTCTTCGACATAAATGCGGTGGAAGACTAAGCAGGTTAGAAGGATGGCTCCAGCAACGAGTTGCTGTTGAGACCAAGGAGCAGAGGTTCCTTCGGCACGAAAGCGGTGAAGGAAAGGCAGGTAGACCTAGGAAGCGAGCAGGCTGGTCACTTCCCCGGCAGAGTTTGCGGTGGACAAATGAAGACTGGTCCCGAGTAGGTGAGCATCCCGCTGTTTACATACTCTGGGGTCAATCCCCTTCCGTCAGCTGGATAGTGGTGGCGATGTAGAGGGGGTAGCAGCTTCTTCAAGGCTGGACGTCACCAGCCGGCTTGGAGAATCAAGATGCGGCAAAGTGTACTGGTAGAGCCATCTGGCAGCATGTTAGTACTGAAGTGCCTTGGATACATAACTTTGGTGGCTGGTGATTAATACTATCTTCGGGCTGGAACATCCACTCTTGCCATTGATAGATAGTAAAATCTTGCGTTTCATGATACAGGTCAACAATAAAATTTCTTTTTGAATCACGAGGCATGGCTTGCTGACTGATGAGGCAAAGACGTCATGTGTCAATTCGCCTCCTCTTCGCTGTGACGAAGGCTCATCCTCGGAGTGTGGCTGGAAAGAAATTCTTTTGAGTGAATGTAGAACAGTCCCCTGAAGAACAATTTATTTTCCTCTCCGTTGTGTTGAAAAATCCTCTACTGAGATGAAAAGAAATACCTTTGAGAGACTGTAGACCTGTCACCTCAAGAGCAATTTTTTTTCTTCCAGTTTGCTTTTGTAAATGTCTCTGCTCTGTGCATTGCTCCCTGCTCTGTGCTTTACCTTGAGGGGCATATAGAACTCAGCTGGGCTTGGAAGTCATTGCCGCAGGCGGTGCATGACTCTTTTATTTGCTTTCTTCGAAGCGCTGGTTGGCTAGACATTTCTGTCTTTCTCTGGTACATATTGAACTGGCGTTATTTTTCTTTTCCTCGTTGGCCTCACAGCTGTGCCATGCTGCTAAAAGAAGATGACTTATTTTTTCATGAGTTCTTGCTTGTTGAGTAAGGTCATGACGCGGAAGGGAACCCGATACAGTTGTGAAGCGAGCGTTCTTTCATTAATGCATACCGCCCTACAAGATAGGATTACGGCTTAGGTGCGTAGAATAAAAATATTTACACAGCTGAACCTGTGGAAAGAATGCAGACATACTGGACGGCACATGGAATAGCATTCAACCCTTGGGGAATCAGGCTCATAGGCCAGTACATGGTTTAGAATATTTCCGCTCGATGTAAGCCTCTTGGATGTCTCTTGCTTTATTCATCTCTGCTAAACAAATTTCTTCAGGACAAGGCATCTCGGTGAGTTTGTGCTCCCATTGCCAATCCCCTAGGTACCAGAATGTGTGGTCCAATAGGAGTTGGCTGGGGCTTGAATTAATTGTCTCGTTCATGCATCCTCACAGAATCTTGGGAATATAGAGGTCCCAATGATTGTGATCCTTACCCACACTGAGTCGGAGACTTTTCTTGAGCTCCTGGTTCCTCCGATCAGTGAGGTTGGCTTGAGGGTGATATTGTGGCATTGTCCATATCTCAGCTCCCCATTCCTGGCAGGCTAGCAGCCACTTCTTGATAGTGAACTCGGTCCTGTTATCAATAAGTATACTCTGTGGGTAGCCCAAGGGTGGGAAAATTTAATTTCTTGAATTTCCCAATGATGTGGTGGGTTTCTTGGCTTGGCAGAGGGAATGCTTCTACTCACCTGGAGAATAGGTCAGTCACAACCAACAGGTACCTGTTTCCCTTGGTACTGCTGGGATAGGATCCCATTAAATTGGCGGCTGTGCGCATCCGCGGGGTATGCGGTCTGCGAGGTTTGGCCATTGGCTGTTTCACGGGATAGGCTTTGCTTCTGCAGCATGTTGTGCAACCGTGCACGTAATGGTGGACATCCCTGTGCACGTATTGGTGGACATCCCTGCTCATGCCATCCCAGATGTAGCATGTGGTGATATCAGTTAAAGTTTCCTGGGAGCATGGGTGGCCTGCTTTAGGGTGGTCATGATGATGCCGGCAGATATTGGCGCACAACTCCTTCGGTATTCAGATCCTCCACTTGGCTCCGGTTGATCGTTACGTGACCAGACGATGTCGTCTCGTAGCGTGAATCATTGCGGGTGCTTCTGTAGAAGGTCATTCAAGTTGGAATACTGTTGATGGGAACGCTTGATCTGTCTTCGGGTAATCTGTAGCTGAAGAAGCCTGATAGTTTCTTCTGGGCTGCTATCCAGAGGTTGAAGCAGCATGATGCAGTCTTCATCTTCATCTGGTTTGGCATCGTCTTCCAGGTCTGGTTGATGTGACAGGGCATCGGGTAAGTTGTTGTCCTTGCCTGGGCAGAGATGTACTTCAAAATCAAACTCGGAGAGAAATGATCCCATCCTTCACCAAAATTGGCCTTGTTGTTCCTTGACTCCCGGAACCATTTGAGAGCTTTACTGTCGGTTCTGAAAATGAAATGAGTTCCTCTAGGAAGTAGCAGTATTTCCTGACAGCCAAAATGACCACGAGGCAATCATGCTCGTTTATGTGGTACTTCTATTCTGTGGCGTTGGGCCTGGTACTGGCGTACACTATAACAAGAGGTATGCTATCTGAGACCTCTTGGTACAAGATGGCGCAAAGACCATTTTGGTAATCGTCATTCTGTAGGATCAGGGGTCCTTCTGGTGGCCAATGTAGATGCTTGATGTTTTGGAAGCTGGTCTTGAGAGTGTGAAAGGTGGCATGATGTTCAGGTCCCCATCGCCAACATGCTTCCTTCTCTAACAGCGGGTGTAGAGGTGCCATGAAGTCGGTGACGTTCAGCACAAAGTCTCGGAGCAAATTACATAATCCAAGGAAGTTGCGGAGTTGTTTCATGATGTGATGTTCCTCAGCCTCTTGAATAGCCTATATTGACTTAGCTTGAGGGTAGTTGCCTTTGGTTGACACTATGTAAACCAGGTATTTGATGGAAGACTTTCCGAAGTAGCTCTTAGATAGTTTGACTGTTATACTATGAAGTTCCAGGCATTCCAATACCCTCTTTAAATGTATGAGGTGTTTCTCCCAAGACTTGGAGTAGACGATAAAGTCATCGAGGTAAGCAAAGCAAAATCATCCGAAGAAGCCTGTTACGACTTTGCCAACATTAACCGTTGAAATATAACTGGCGTGTTCTTGAGTCCGAAGGGCATGACTCTAAACTGGAGGGTTTCTCCTTCTGGTGAAGTGAATGCTGTGTATTTCCGGATGTCTGGATGTACCACGATTTGCCAATAGCCAGACTGCATGTCCAAGGTGCTGAAGAATTTGGCCTTTCCTACATCATGCAGTATGTGGGTCAGGTCAAGGGCTAGTAGAGGAACTGAAAGTGTGACATCATTCAGCACTTTGTAGTACATGCACAACCTTAGCTGTCCATCATTCTTCAGAACTAATACAACATGGGAGTTGAATGGCAAGTCCGACGGCTCGACGATTTCCTGGCAATTCATGTCATCCAGTTGTTCCGTGACTATGCAGTGTCGCCTGGTAGAAACCTTGAAAGGTCTGTTGTAGACAGGAGCTGGCGTGTTCAGCAGTATTTCGTGGTGGATAGTTCTCATCTGACGAGGCATACCCTCAGATCCAAAAGCGCCAATGTACTCGTCAAGGACTTCTTTCAATTGTCAAAACTGAGTCTCAGAGAGTTCACGGTTGATATCCTCTTCGTGGACAGACGGAGGTTGGTTTGGTGCAATTGGAACAGTGTTCCCAATTGACTGTTATGCAGTGATTGCTGCCCAGGTATACTTTCCGTTGTCCGTGGTCCATGATGCATTGTTACTGCTTGCACCAAGGGTAGTAGAGTACATGTTGTTCCTGAATGTCAGGTGAGACGAGATACTCTTGCATCTTGATTTTGTGAAGATCAACAATGAGGGTAATACGACCGTCAACTAGCCATCCCCACACCACTCTAGAGGCCTAAACAAATAATTTAAGTATAAATAGGAGGTGCCATGCCCGGCACAAGAGCAGTCATTACCCTCCTCCAGTCTGCATAATGCTGAGGGAGCAATAGGGGCAAGGGGCCATCCACCCCATTCAGTCTGAATAAGTCCAATGAACAGTCTCAAGGGAGCAATGTCACTAGACTAACAATGATAAGTGACAACCAAACCGACCTCACATCCTGAACACGGCCGAGGACAATATATACGGTTAAAGTACTGACCACTAGACCACGTGATAAAGTGTGCATGTCTACTGGAGAAGATGCCCGCCGTCAGTGAACTGCGAAGACACCTCCACCGCCACACAGCTTCGTACAGAAGACGTCTCTCTCTTTTCACCATCACTTTAGTAATTTCCTTTCATGTTAAAATTCCTCTCTGGAACAGGTCGTGAGGTATAATCAAACTATTAGGAACCTTCACAGCATTCCCAGTCAAATTAGGATTAATTTAACTGCCTGGAGAACTAAGAGACAACTCCGTGGTACCACCCGAGGAAGTAGTAGTACACCAACAGCAAATCCATACACAAGCTAGGAAAAGTATTGTAACACATGGGTACCGGAGAGTAGAAAATCATCACTGGAATTACAGCCAGGGATGTTCATGTACATTAGAGAAAACCCACTATCGGCCAGGATGAAAAAGTATTGTGCAGGACTAACACCTAGTTGGACAGGGCCAGTGAAGTTGGGACAAAGACGTGTCACGAAACGGCACCATGACGACCTGCATACAGCCCGCCCACCTGTAGGAAAAAGAGGCAAGGAGACGCCGTTACGCACGATGTAGTATACCACGAAGTACACAGGGAAATGCCCACAACACGTGCACCAATGTAAACAACAAAACTAGCACGAGAACAACCAGCCCAGAAAAACATGAAGAACAGTTCTGCCAACATAATGTCATTTAGGGGTTTCGTACCATCACAAAAATCCACACCAAACAGGGAGGAAACAGGCGACGAACAAATACACGCACAAGAGTAGTAGTGCAATATCATTTCAGGGCATCACACGGAGGCAAAAAACAGTACAACCAAGCAAAGCAGCTTCAAGGGTTTCATGTGCAAAAAATAATAAAAGTGGAAACAACAGTGTACATGTAAGTTATAACACAATCAGTGTCATTGATCCGAGTTTTAAGGGGTTTCCCCAAGGCACCAGTCAATATGGTTGTAACCAAAGTGAAAATGTAAACAATAATACCACAAGTGTAAATGTCACACCTTTCAGAGGTTTTTCAGCATCCACAGGGGATAGCCTAGTAGGGTTTAGGGAATTTAGTAGGAATATAATGTGACGTCAGCTGTCAACAAAACACAATGCACCGCTCGCAAGAGGCGAGGTGAGTCACTGCTACATCCCCACAACATGGTTCCAGTCTACACCCCCACCCCTTGTAAACGCCGAGGAAACCAACGACCTCCGAGGCCATGTTTTCTTTGCACTCAATCGGCAACCAGCTGGGCAGAGCCTGCCAGAATAATGCTGAGTTGCTCGCATCATCTTGGCTTTCGAGGGAGGGGTCGTTTGATGCTGGCTAACAGCCAGCAGCGTTAAGCCCATGACAGCGCTCATCACTCACGTGACACGTGATCATGCACGTGCACAAAGAGGCTCCAATTTGAACTTTTTCATTGCGGAATATAAATTTGCAGTGTAAAATGCGTCTTCTGTTTTCCTTTCAGGGTCAACGTGTTTTAAGTGTTTAAAAATAGTGCACAATGTTCGGTTATGAATTTAAAATGCACGCTGCACAAAGACTGAGGACAGTATTACTCCGGCGTGAACGCCGTCATAAAGGACATTAAAAGAATACAAAATTTCCACAATTAAAAAGTAAAATGTAAAACAATATTTAAGTTATTTTTGTGCCATTTATTTTCAAAAATAAAAGCCTTACTCGGTATGCATAGCACTTCCGCTTACGTGAACCCCATAGGCAGCCATGGTAGGTCCGTGAGAAGCTTGCCTCGACGCAGTTGTTGTCGGAGGTCTGGCGAGGTAAGATGCTGTCACGTACGCACTGTCACAGATCCACAACGCTCATTTACATGTCACGCAGCTAGTACGCAAATTAACGCATGTGTTGTTTTGTACTGTATAACACCAACATATTTTTGACTATGTTTAATAAACACTTATGTATTTTAGTTCGAATAATTCTGCAATTTTACATATTTGATTATATTATTTTTAAATGTGCAATTTAAGTCAGAATCCACCATTCTTTTCTAATGCTTGTATATTAATGTAGGTTACTCTATGGTAAGCCAGGTAATAATTCTGAGTATTTTAGCTGCTTAATTTAAGTATGTGACTTAATGATTTTTCAGAGTTTTTCACATCTCATTATTTATTATTTTTATTTTCAATACTGTTTGTTTTCTTTTATTTACCATTTTAATTGTATTTGGTGCTAAGCTATGTTTGTGAAGTAAAGATAACAAGTAGCTGAGCTCCACTGATAAGATGTAACAACGGAGATGTCAGAAGTCAGGGGCTTTAGGGTACGGATCTGACATTCCAGAGACGTGGTTTTGAGATCAGGGACTTCATAGGCGAAATCCCTGGCATCATCATAAATTAGAACAGTGTTTTGGTACCCTGAAGTGAGTATAATATACAGGCTAGCTTGACAAGTGAAGAAGAGGCCAAACCCTAGCTGCGTTAGTTAATTTTATTAGTGGACGCTGTCTACGAGGAGAGCTGACACCGATGCCACGATGCCATGCTGGTAGCATCAGCGTGACTTCAGATTAAAGTGACGCCACCTAATTTTTGGACCTATAAACTTGTGTTTGGTAGCGTCTTTGACAGATTTATTATTGCTACGGAAATGCTTGTGACAGTTAATCTAATTTTTGGAAGTTTAAGTTACAGCACAGATATCACTTATTAATTCAGCCCAGTGGTCGTATGCTAACCGACTGGAGCTAGTAACTGGAGAAAACTTTTGAACTTACATTGATTTTATCTTAAATTGGAAGTGAAGGACTAGTGTTTAATTGGAACTTAACTTAGTTGGAGAACATTTACGATTTAGCTATTATTTTTGAAGAGATAACGAACTTAAGTCAGATATGTGAGACAGTGATCAGAATGGGTAATGCTATGGTTTAATGGCGCTCATTATGTATAGCTTGTTTAAGAGGGACTTGAAATACTGACACTATTAATCTGAACACAGTTTAATAAATCTACAGTTTACATAATTATTTTGAAAGCAGCCTAAAGACATTAATTATTATTTTATTTTCAATCTAAGTAGTTCTTGTTTTCGAATGGTGGTAATAATTTAATAAGTTTAAATTAATTGCAGAACAGAGATTTTAATTAATTGATTGAATTTTTCATACACAGTTAAAAAGTTTTATTTTGATTTTTAATTTATATTTTTCTGCCTGCTTTGAATTGAAGATAATTATTTACATTTTTGATTTCTTTTATTCGAAATGCAGTACCACATCTATCAGATTTTCTTTTAGAGAGATAATAATATAAATGAAGTACTTCTTGAAAAGTTTGAAAGTTTTATGTGTTGTGAATGCCAAACCATGCAAATGCCCTTGCAGAGTACCTGAGACAACCAGCATGCCGTTGGAGAGTAAGTTCTCACGTTAAAAAGGTGAAACATGCATTCTCCTACACACATTCTGGGTTACACACATATATTTCTCTTCTGGTCATTAGTATTTCTCCCCAAGTCTCCCCGTAGTCTCACGAAATACTACAGTGGCTTTCAACGTGGTAGTTAAAGAGTTTGGTTCTCCCACACACCCTTTACGACAGCACTTCAAACTTTTTGCACTGATGTAGATTACCATAGTTCATTCTCAGTATACCAGTTAACCTTTGGTTGCGTACATTTTAGGCAAATATTTTCCCCAGCATTATGCTTCCGCTTAAGCCCAGGTAGGGGAAAATTGAGCAGAACGGGGTGGTCGGACAGAACGTGGTACTTACGTCTACAGCAATGGTGGTTGCTGCTATCATTCGGCAAACTGTTGAACTACGCACCAAACTGTTTTCAAACACAATTCCATAGGTAGCGCGCGGTGTGTTAGAAATGACCTGGCAACTGTGAGTGAGTTTTTACGCCCATGAGATGTTAGTGTGTTCAAGTTTTATTTCGTGCCTTTTTAAAACATTCGTAGTTGAGTGTTGCAAGAAGAAATATAAATATGTAAATTCCTATATATAATCTACGCACATTTCAGTTTATTTTCACGTAGGCGACATGTCGATAAGTAGTAACTGAAATATTGTAACATCTCAAATCTTGCAATATGTCATAGTTTGATAAAATAGAGTACTTATGGATTTTGCAATATAGGGTACCGTGTTTTATGCTGCATTTTGAACATGCATGGTTTGTTACTTTCAGATGTTTTAATGTTGAACAATGCCGCCTAAATATGAACGGAAAATGATGAGGCAGTCATGGCCACAGCAAAATATGCAGAATGCTGTAACAGAAGTGATTGAAGGAAGGCTGAGATATCTTAAAGCTAGTAAATGTTATCAAGTTCCACAAACTACACTAGAAATTAAAGTAAAAAAGTCCATGAAGGAACGTCAGTGGAGGAAGCTTGCAAAAAACAAATCTCTAGCCCAAAACATAATATGCATGTCATTTAAATGGAATAGGGTCCGGGCTGTAGCCAGAAAAAAGGAGAAAGGGGCATGTAAGTCAGATTTATATGCTTACTTCTTCATGAGTAGGCAATCAAATATATTTTAAAAATTTGTTGTATCTGTTAAGAGTACTTTAGTAGTATTTTAGAGTATTTTGATTTTTAAATTGATGTCCTTTATATTTTTTTAACAATTTGTATGATGACACCACTTTACAATGCCTATTTAACCAGATCAAAAGAAAAGTCTGGCTATGGCCCAGATAAGGGTGCCAAGACATTCATTTTTAAACCAGAGGCTTATATCACCTGTGTCTTAAAATGTTTTGTCCCTTGTACAGAAGTTATTTCAATAGGCCTGTCTTCTTTATAGAATTGTTTTTGTTTCAACTAAGCCACATAGGTTATAAAAATTGTTTGACTTATAAAAAAATCCTGCACACACGCCTAGCTTATCGCCAAATATTAATTTTTATAACATTTTCTATGTGGGTGTCTGGCCATCCTAGATATATATGCTAAATATGCAGCAGTAATGAGCAACACTTGAGGAATTTACTAACCTCAATAGCGTTGCTGAAAATTCTTGGTTATAATTGGTTATAGGTTTAGGCAGATTTAAGCCTGTCTTCAACAAAGCCCAACAGAAAAAAGTGGTAGAACATATTCTATTGATGGGAAATAGTTCATTTGGTGTTTTACTGAAGGATCTAAGAAGATTGGCATTTGAACTTGCAAATAAAAATAATCTGTCAAACAATTTCAATCAAGATACGAAATTAGCAGGGAAAGCTTAGTTGTATCAATTTTTGGAACAAAACCCTGAACTGAGATTGTGAAAACACAAGGCTACATCTTTGGCACGTGCAATGGGTTTCAACCGAGTATCTGTTGGATCATTTTTTGATCTCTTGACTGCAGAATATGACGAACACAAATTCACCCCAGATAGAATCTGGAATGTGGACGAGACCGGAGTGTCTACAGTACCAAACAAGAAATCTAAAGTCCTTGCTTTGAGAGGTAAGAAGCAAGTGGGTGCATTGACCTCAGCAGAGAGAGGAACCCTAGTGACAGCTGAAGTGTGTATGAGTGCTTCAGGTATGTTCATGCCGTTGATGTTTGTCTTTCCAAGGCAGACAGATAAGAATGCATTGTTGGATCATTCACTACCACGTAGCATTGCAGCAAACGAGTCTGGTTGGATGCAGAAGCATATCTTCATTAACTGGTTCAAGAAATTTGTTGAGATTACAAATCCTTCAGAAGATAGGCCCGTTCTTTTGTTTTTAGATGGGCATGCAACCCATACCAAAAGCATAGAACTCATTGACCTCGCTCGAGAATACAATGTGGTATTGTTGTGCTTCCCACCACACTGTACCCACCGGATGCAACAACTAGATGTTGCACTGATGGAACACCTAAGCACATGTTACTCACAGGAAGTCACTAAGTGGCAACAGCATCACCCTGGGCATCCTGTAACCATCTACCAGGTAGCAGAGCTATTTGGATCAGTATTTTTGAATGCTGCAAGTATGCAGACAGCAATCAATGGGTTTAGAAAGACCTGTATCTATCCTTTGGTTCGCAACATGTTTCCTGATCATGTATTCGAACCATCTCAAACTACAGAAAGATTTGTGGGCCTCCAAAATGATGGTTCACCACAACAGCCTGTTCCATCTACCTCCACAGAAGTCCAAAATCATTACTATTCTGGGCTACATCGCTCCAGTCTTCCGAGTCAGTCAAGTTCACGGCCCATCAATGAGATAGGTGGGTCTAGCCCCTCACCATCTCTGTGAGACTCTCAGACCGTAAGTTCCAGTTTCAGTATCTCCCCACGTGATGTTATGATGCTGCCACATGCTGAACGAAAGGTGACAACCAACTCAAGACGTGGTAAGACAGCTGTTCTTACATCCTCCCCATATAAGGCTTAACAGCCGTTCATGTTAAAGTGAGCACTCTCGGAAAAAAAAAAAAAAAAACCCACAACTGTGTACGTATAACCATGTGTGTCACCACACAGGCTGGGGATTAACACACCCAGTTATGTTGGCAGTGAAATGTGAAATTTAGTTCTAAGAAATAACGTGGTATTGCAAGTGTAATGTTTAAATTTATGGCTATTTAAGCTGTTTGAAGTTTATTTTATACACTTTAAAGTAATTATTGGCGTAAAGATAATGTATTTACTGTAACTCATAATTATATTGTCTCACGTGATCAGCGCAACGGTCAAAACCAACGGTCCGTTGCTGTAGTTCCTTTATGTTGTTGCTTGGCTTTGATTGTGTGGAGTGGTTGCGAGGCAAACTACAAATTTGGAATCTGGAAGTAGTTGTGTTTCAATATTTCTCATTTATTTTTCAGCTTATCTGCAAACAGCATTGTTTTATTATAGGTCGTATAGTGTTTAATTGTGTTGTAGTGATTTTGTGTAAAGTTATGAGTTCCAAAAAACTACGTACAAATATTCAGCATCAGGAGGACATTATAAATCTCGCCGAAAGTATTTACTCTTTAATTCGTCGAGGAGAGCTGAAGCCATGCAAGGTGATCGAACGAGTTGCAGAAATGATGAAAATTTCAACTGCAACTGTCCGGAGGTAAATGTAAATTTGTTTTTACGACGTGTTTTCGCCCTTTATCCCCAGAAAAAAATGTAAAAAAGAACAAGTATAAATCCACAATTAGAAACGTGATACTATAAATGGAAAGTTAAATAACAATTATAAAGTAAATGAATGACAGCAGAAACGCAACATTAATATATTCATGTGAGTTTGCGAAGTACATGTTATATCCTAAGTTTGACAAATAATATTAAAGTTTATCTGTACCTATCTACCTCCGCCCATCTGTTTAACCTTTGTTTCAAATCTGTCATTATAACAAGTGCAAATATGGCAGTCAATAATTATATGTTAATTTTACATGTTTTTATATCACTGTGTGGTTTTGTAATGTAGGCCTAACCTCAAATACATCTGTACATATCTATTTAAGTCCAGCCATCTAACCTTTCTTAAATCTGTCTTGATAACAAGTGCAAATGTGCCTGTCAATAATTATACATTAATTTGACACATTTTGAAATCACTGTGTTATTTTGTAATGTAGACCTAACCTCAAACTTGTGTTCATGTAGTTATTCATCCCAAGTTACACTGTTAAGTTTTACTATTGTTAACATAGCATAAACATCGCAGTTTGATGCTAAACCAAAGGTGTACCAACATATAAACTATAAAATCTTGAAGCTGGTTTTGTTAACTATAGACCTATAGCTGTGCTTGTTGCCGACATTCTTTCGTGATGCAAGTGTAGGCCTAATTGTTTTATTTGGTAATGCTTGCCGAAATAAGAATTAGAAAGTATTTACAATTAATTGTCAACAGTTATGCCTATAGAACCATTCCATGTTTAAATTTCAAAATGGATGTTCGACAAGACAACTTGCTACCTTTTGAGAAATATCAACAAAGATAGTATGCGTTTTTGAGGAGGCATAATTGTTTGTAAAATCTGTAATATCTGCCACTTTGGCCGCAAAAGTATTGTAGTTATTGAAATTTTATGTAACTGTACATTACACGTCATAGTCAACACCTCATACTCCCAGAGCTCCTGTTTACTTGCAGGTGCATGTTTTGTAAAGGTTAGATTACATTACATAGTGTGTGTGCTAAATTAAGTACTTCTAAAGCAGCTGTGTGAGCTGGCTTTCAATAAGGACCGGGCTACACTTGACATACCAAGCACATTCACAGTTACAGCGATAAGCACATACAAAACACAAAAGCACAGTGGCCTGGCTACAATTGATATAACAATAATAATATTAGTTTCTTTATGTTGCTACATTTGTACAGAAGAAATTAAGGTCTGTACATAAGAGTTGGTAGTGGGTTTTTCAAAAAATAAATATTTTCAATTGATCTGAGACATTTTTAAAATTGGTAAATTATTTACTTTTCAATTTTTACTTTAAACATTACCTTAAAGCATTACAAAACTTCCGTGGTTGTGATTATCCATAAACAAAAGAAAATATCTTTCCAAGGAATGAAGTCAAAAAACACACTTTCTTGATTTGTAAATAAGTTTTTCAATTGATAACATAGTATAAGAGTTGGGGCTTCTGATTGGCTGTTTATTTACGCACAGCTATAGTAACAAGGAAAGTTAAACCAAGTGCTTACCGCTATGCAAGTAACTTGCCTGTAGGTATTACTTTTATAATTCGTCCTTTACATTATCATTTTACTGTCAACTATGGATATGTATTGGTTTTGCATTAATAATAAGACATTTATTTCAGCTTTGTGTGTGCACGCGTGAACCATTTTTGTAAGTATAGTAATTTTTTTTAAAATCTTTTCTCATTTAAGTTTTCAGTTTTCATGCAATCATTGCAATGAAGGAATCACAACAATGATGAGAGTCCATGCACTTTACCTGTAAAATTGGTTTCTTGAGGTCTGTGTGGGTTTGCCAAAAAGGAAATGTCGCACCCATTTGGGCCACAAGAGAGACCGGAAATGTGGCCATCACCGGATCGGCATTTCACTTAGCTATAAATAATATACATTATTTTTAGAACAATTTTGTACAAATGACGGTGGTGCCTGGTATACCCTACTTTTACCACTTCAATTCACAATATAAATGTTCAGTTCTTTTTTGGAGGGTCTCAGAAGGGAATGAACACAGAGTAACTGTGTCAAAAAATAAACTATATGTATATATACACAATTGCATTTGTTGATATGTTTATATTTTTAGTGTAAATTATTTTTATCTTATATATATATATGTTACAGGCATATGTTGAAATATATTTATCTCCATTTATAAAGGTGCATATAAATCTATCCTTAAAATGTACATATACATGCACATATTTTATATATTTTTCTTTATATATATTACATATTTATATATACTGCCATGTTTGCACTATCACGTTAGGTTTATTTGCACCATCTACTAGTGTGCAGTGGTGTACTCTTTGCTTGGCTCAGATCCCCTCATCTTTCCTTGCCTCCCTGCCTTCACCTTTCCCCTGCATGCATCATTATTTTTTGATTTGTCATTATTTATTTAAGTCCTTGCACTGCCTCGCTTGTCTACTTTATACGCGTCAGACCTCTGCTACGTTATACCGCTACCTTATGCCTGCAGGACATTTTTTTTTTCCTGGTGGCTTAGTTGCACCAAACTTCAGTCAGCTGAGGCCAAATACAGCTACCATGTTTCAGAGCTGGCGTTTTACTTGTCACGCTACAGAGCGATGGGGCACTTAGAAAACAGTGAGTCATGGGAAACATTAAGTTTGCGGTACAGTTTTTAAATGTTTCGTAATTTGTGTGACAAGTGGTGTTGTACCTTGAATGTGCAGTACTATTAGTCTATTTCAAAATCTGGATTTGGCTGCCCTTCCAAATTATTTTTCGGCTTAACTAATGTGTGTCCTTTTTTAACGTGTCGTATTGGTCCTTGTTCACCACCAAAGTTTAATGTTTGCTTTTTCACAGTTTCCATGACTTCATCGCTAGGGTGTTCATTTTTCAATTGTTTGTTGTGTAAAGTATTTGTCTATCGGTACTGTGAGATGACCTAAACAATTATATATGTTAGACATTTTATATACATTGTGTGTATATATATACACATACATACGAATATATACAAATATATGCATATATATACATTATATATCATGTGTTATATATATATCATATATGTTACATGTTTTATATATTATATACATGTTACATTTAGCAGACCTAAAATGTAAACATTGAGTTTTTTAACATGTGGTAATCACATGGCAGTCACATGGCAATGTTTGTTTACATTTGGTGGAAGGAAACATAATGGGCAAGAAAATAGAATTTTAGCAGGGCTTTCAAAAGTGCTCACTTTTTGTGAACGGCCTATAATTGATTTCATCACAAGGAGGAAACCAAAAACTTAAATCTCAGAAAAGAAAGGATAATTCACAACTGTCACCACCACCTTAACAGAGATTACACCAAACTAAAATACCAAAACAGAAGCCAGTTGCTCATAAAAAAAAAAAGAACCAAAATTTGTCAAATTCAGAAGAGGATGATCTAGATGTTGCATGTTTATTTTGTGCTGATTTATATTCCAATTCTGCATCAAATGAGACCTGGATTATGTGTGTATCTTGTAAAAATTGGGCTCATGAGGAGTGCAGTGGTAAAGA
This sequence comes from Dryococelus australis, assembly GCA_029891345.1. Lineage (NCBI taxonomy): Eukaryota > Metazoa > Arthropoda > Insecta > Phasmatodea > Phasmatidae > Dryococelus > Dryococelus australis. Next base: position 78,004,796 of record CM057000.1, read on the forward strand.
AGATTGCACACCATTTATTTGTGACATGTGCAAGTGAACATTTTGGACTAAAAATGTGATTTGACTAGTTGCTGCAGTTGTTCTAACTTTTTAAGTAGCCTAGATTTGTTTTACTAGCAATTAGACTAAGTGAAATATATTTTAATTAGAAAAAAAAAATTTTTCTTCAATTTTAAAGTTTTAGTTTACCTATGTAGTTCTCAACATCAAAATTCTTAAAAATTTGAAGAAAGTTTTCATTTGTTTTAGATAAGGTAAAATATTATTTTATTTGATATAATATATGGTTTTTATCTTAATTTATGAAAATTTTAGTTACTGCAAGTTACTGGTATATGGCTTTTTTGTGTGTGATGTAGAGTTTTACGTCTTTTTCATAACAAGCTATAATTATACTGTTTAATTAAATATTTTCTAGTTTTTTTGGTTTCAAATTTAATTATGTACTTGATAAAACATATTATTCAATGGTAATGTATGATAAGATTAAATGCTGGTGATTATTTATGTCTACATAAATATTGATTAATGCATTATGTTACTACAAGAAGCATTATTAACTCATTTTACACTATTTTGAATAGCCACCCCATTTTATCCCACCAGTTCTCTAAAACGGGGTACTTTAGATTGTTTTGGTAACTTGCTATTTTTTAAAACAAATAACATCTGTAATGCAACTTTGACATGTAATCTTCAAAGGGAATGTTCTACTTAGTCACTTGAGAAAGAATATATTTTTAACACCAATTTTGCTATTCATTGCAGACATTCAAAGATTTTCTACCCTGTTTTCTCCAACTCTCCCCTACAACCACAGCACGCGCATTGAACGGACACATACAGACATGCAGAACCCTATAAACACTGAACACACCACCAGGTAGGATCATCTTAGAGTGTGCTCGGCAGTCCTAGAATCAACTTGGGGGATGCTGGTAAGTCCTAATATCGACTTGGAGGGAACTAGGCAGTCCTTGGCTCGACTTGGAGGGTGTTAGGCAGTTATAGGATCGACTTGAGACAGCTAGGCAATCCTACGCCCGACTGGGAGGGTAATAGGCAGACCAAAGATTGACTTGGATGGTGCTACTCACTACTTCAGGACACACCTGCGAGACTACGAATATGTACACGGGAAAGTTTGTGAACATAATTCTAGGGAAAATCGTATCTCCCCCACCCAGGAACAGCAGGTCCGAGTCCATGATGCCTATAGGGCTATATTCAATAAAGTCATGCCACAGCGCACATATGCCACATCGCTAGGTATAATCAATTCCTGTAACTCCCTGCCTGTCTCACACAACCCACCCCCTGTGCAAAGAAATGTGTTTTTTATCTGCCTTTTACTTATCTTGTAAAAATGTACATAGTTATTAAATTTATTTAAAAAATATAATTGGTGCAATGTGTACTTGTCAACAAAACACTTTGAATTGATATTCAATTTGAATTCGCGAATATTTTAACAAATTTGCTTCAAAATGAAATATCCAGCTTCGCCCACCCCTAGCATTCAGTAACATCAAAAAAGCTATTTTACATGCCCCAGTATTACAAAGATTTAATGAGGATAAAGAAATCCATTCTGGCCTGCAATGCGAGTACTGACGCAGTCTGCATAGCACTCCTACAGGTAGACCCACAATCTAAACAACACATTATTATTGCTTTTGCGTCAAAAAAAGCTTTAAGATGAGGAATCACGCTAGAATACTACAGAGAGAGAACTTGGGGCTATTAGATACCTTTGTAACCACTTCCGCCAATATCTATAGTCCGTTCCTGATTGGAAGCAACTTATAAAAATTTACCTTTGAAAAAACACTCTAGGCATAACAGGTCACCTGTTTTTTCAATAACCTGTATTCCACAAATATATAACATTGTGGTTACCTGAGTACTGTATTATTGAATAAATGAACCTTTACCTTTATCTTCTATAACTTGTAATATTTATACCTTTTTTAAATATGAATTAACAACAGTGAGTGCAAGGACATGTTGGCAACGACCGGTAAGAAATAGTTCACAATTAAAATATTATTTTAACCTCATTTTTTAGTACACTATTTGTAAATTAAATGGTGCTATCTAAATATTTAAATATTTAAGTAGCCCTGATGGCAACAAATCTCATTTCTACAGTTTAAAATAACAGCAGAAAATATTGTGAGTAGGCCATAATGGTACATATTGTTTTATCGAGCAAGAAAGCAATTGAAAAACTGTCTGCTGGCGAAGCTTGTCGCACTCTTTCTCTTTCTTTGTCTCTTTCACACTCAGGAAATTTCACTTCACTAGTAAGCTTCCACATTATACATATTTTCAATTGTAGCATATATCATACTTATTAGAGCAAAATAATGATTTTTGAAATTGTAATTTACAACTGAAAAGAGATTTTAATGTTTGAATAATTGTTTAATATATTTAGATATGATGGCAAGGCAGTTACCTAGTGAAGTTGGTAGACGTGGCGAGCCATGTCATGGTGTGTTACTTTTTGTCAAACAAACGTAAATTATTCTTACTCCAAAAAAATACTTCAAATTAATACAGCACATTTGTAGACGTGTTTTTTAAACCTACCTAGGCAAGTTACGATGTTGTGATAAATCTGTGTTTCCACGACAGTAATAAATATACTGTAATGTGTGTTTTGTTAATCATTGCTTCTGTGAAATGGTGTGCTTTTGTGCATCGTGGTTGATACGCTCTCCCTGTATGTGCGTAATTTTGAATATTTGACTATCACTATTTACACGTTTTTAATGTGAACTGTTTTTATGACGAAGTTACTTATTTACATCTACATCTGTTTATTTATCACAATGTTGTACCATTGCCCTAAGGGGTTTGAAAAACAGTCATGTAGCGTAATTTGCTACAATCCCAGAAGAAAAATCCTAAGCGCAGCCCGATAAATTCAAATAAACCTAATAAACAGTAAGTAGCAATACATAGAAATATGAGCTGAATAAAAGTTATTGTACGTTTATTTGGGTGCATATTCACCGCTATCTTTTAAAGTTTGTATGACAAAAATGAACAACACAAGTTGCGTGCTTGAATTTAATGTGCCTTTTTCACTGGTTGTTCCTTCGTTTTAATATTTAGTCCAACTGAGGTCCTCCATTTAGAGAAATGGCCCAACACATATAAATAACAAAAGGATAATTACAATTAGTACAGCTCTTTACCTAGCAGTTGTAATAGTGTTAAACACAGTCGCGGGAAATACTAACTTGCATTACATGTATTGAGCTATGTCATGGAAAACAAATATGTTAATGTAAAATAACCATAAGAACTGTAGTCAATTCAGGCATTTTTAAAACGTCATAAAGCTGACCCAAATAATGTTAAGAGGCCTAAACTGTGAATATTTGTACGAAATGGTTTTTCAAATAGACCTAGGACAGAATTCTCTGAATAGCTGTAAACAGTAAACAACATATTTGACAGGTATAAAAGTAAAAGTCACATTTCAATGTTTATTTTTAGGTGTAGCGAAAGTATACGAACATATGTGCACACACAATGGAATGTGAACATTGATATTAACAGATGCTACATGGCAATGTTTGTTTACACTTGGCGGAATGTTACGAAATGGGCCTGCAAGTAGATATTTAAGATATTTAGCAGGGATCCAAGAAAGTTGCTTCCAATGGGGAATGGACTATATATGGTAGACGATTTAAAACTGAAACAGATCACGCGAGCCTGCGATATCTGTGCTCTATGGCAGAGCACAATATTCATCTACAGAAAATGGCTATAGCGCTCAAAAACTTTGACTTCGAAGCACATATTGTACGCTGCAAATTAAACACCCTCCGCGATGCCTTAAGCAGAATAACTAATACCCCTCCAGTGCCAACATGTACAGTTACAGTAAATGACACTCCTTACGCAGATAAAGAAAACATGTTGACTTGCACCTCACTTTACACAACGTTAGCGGAAGCCCCCTTACAGGACACAAGTAAGGTAAACAAAATTAGAACCACTGTTGCCAAATACACTAAAAGCCATTCGGATTACACTAAACACTACTTCCAATCACAATACCAAGCTCAAGATAGAGACCGCATAGCCATGGCGCTAGCAAACAAAGATATCTTCCTCATGCATGCGATCTGCAAAATTATTTTGACCTTGTACCAGGTCAATGTTTAGCTACGGAAGATAGCACCCCTCAGCTACAGACGTGTATCGATCCCATACTGAAATGTAAGATAATTATTGTTAACAAGTTTGAGATACCACACTTTTTACCTGTATACACCCATGAGCAGGAATATATTAAAATTAATGACAATTCCATTTTTCACTTATGCCCCATCACCGTCAACACATCCCCTTTTGTGGGTGAATACAATTGTAACCCTCACATCAAAAATTTCAAATTAGCATTATTGAATCCAGATCAAGCCGTTACTAAGTACCGCCGTTTGAGCCATAGATATGAGATTACAGCAAATGGTGAGATATTTTTAAAAATGAATATGCCTTAAGACCCATTCAAGTTGACCCTTGTTCCACAAATATAAGTCAATAAAATTTTACAAGGTCTTCATGACGCGATATTCGGCGGAGGGCATTTCAAGACCATTGAAAAAATTAAACAATCATATTATTGGGATAACATGAACGCCGACGTAAAGCGATATGTAAAGTCATGCCCTACTTGTCAAAAAACTAATGCCATTAAATCTAAACCGATGGGTCAACTAACACCTATGCTGCCCCAACCGCTTTTGAAGATGTGGGCATTAGATGCAAGAGGGCCCCTCCCCACCACTATCCGCAAAAACAAATATATTCTAGTCATGACTCAGTGTGCTACTCGTTATGTCGTTGCTGAGGCCATTCCTTCTATTGACACCGCCACTTGTGAGGAGTTTATTAAACAAATCACTCTCCAATTTGGTTGCCCTGAGCAAATTTTAACTGACAAACACACGAGTTTTCAAAATGAATTGTAAGTCATCTTTTAAAATCCCTTGGCATTACGAAATTAACAACTACAGCCAACAATCCGAGGTGTAACGGGCTTGTAGAAGCCTCAAACTGCATCATTGGGGAGCAACTCACTGTGTGCGCAAACACAGATCAAGCTATCTGGGACCTAGATGCAGAATTCATTTCCTTCGATTATAACACCAGTATAAATACAACTAAATTCACCACCTTTTACTTGCTTCATGCAGTAGAAACAGCCCTTCCATCGCGAGTGGTCACAAGCCAACACTCGCCCCGAGCACATGATTGGTGCTAAAAGATTATGCAAAACCGTGAAATGAACTAAACTTAATTCGCACCCAACAAAGTCACACCAATCAGTTCAACCGGTCTCGTAAGAAAAGTACAATCCGTATCAATGATTACTTCTGGTTACGAAACAGAGGCAGTCAGAAGACACTCACTCATCGCTATCGCAGGCCCTTCCAGGTTGTTGACATATTAGGTGAATCAACTATATCTATTAGAACCAACATAACTGGGCCACCAAAATACGACACAGTGTACAAAACCCGCTTTTGTACGATAATATCATGTTTTTGTCGAACCTCATTTATAAGATGTATACGTTCTATGGTTAAAATGTTCTTTTAAATATGTTACAGTATGATGCATTGTCTTTCTGGAGGATTGAACTGACGTGAGCCATTCAGTGTGCAGCTTGAAGCAGAGCCAACACAGCCTGTTCGTGCCACGATGGGGGCGTGCTGACACCGGCCTGGGATTAGCAAATGTGTATGTAGCAGGGAGCAGGCAATGCGAAGCGTCAGCCCGGACTTCCTAGTTGCCACCTGGCAACGAGCTTTCTGCAGCACACCCACAGCGTGAAACCCCTGAGAGTATGGACCAGTACTTGAACGTAGCATGTACTAATCGCACCTCTACTTCATGCAAAAATGGCAAAATGTTGTATGATTATTTACAAGCGGTGGAGCGCGGTGTTCTTGGATGACATCAGTACTCGCTTTCGCCACAACAGAAGAATCCAGGTCCTCTGCGACATCAGCACATGGTGCTGCAATGTGCTCACAAACAAGCACTTGCAGGCACTGCTAGGTAATTATGCCCAACTTGACAACCAAATACATGAACTCACTGACAACATACATGTTACCAACACCGCATTTAATGTCACCCTTAAGGTGATAAATCAAATCAAACATAAAGACACAGACAAAGTTAATTCTCTTTCAAAGACCATTAATGGTCTATCAGATATCTTGCATACCCAATAGTAAATCTTAAGCACTTTAAATAACATTGAGCTACAATTCCCTCTCCTATCAACAAGCATTCTGCAATTATTAAATAATATCAATAATGAGGAGTTGATGCAAAACTATATACTCTCTTGCCAGATCAGTCGACTACCCTTAAGTGCTATAAAAAAGTCACAGTTGACTCATGATTTAAATAAGTTGAAGGTAGAATTACACAAGCTGAACCTTACCTTAAATATTGACACAAAAGATTTAGTTAAATACTACACCAACCATTTGGCTGAATGTTGTTTTACAAGTACACAGATGGTAATAAAATTACAAATACCTGTCATATGTACTCATTCAAACTGGAAAATTTAAAAATAATTCTAGTTCCCTATAGATTCCAAAATCATACATGCAAAATTCATATTCCATCTACCCTTGTGGCAATTGATCCCAATAAGGGCACTGTCAAAGCTGTATCACCATCACCTGACATGTCCCCGGATGTTATAGCCATCCCCAAGGAATTGCTAATAAGCGAAAATGTAAAATGTATTAAAGCAGCCATTCTGCTGCCAGATGCCAACAAATTGTTTTCGAAAAGCAAATTTCATTGTTCCCATGACAACTTATTTTTAATCCACCTCATTCTTCCCCACCAGTATGCATTTACCAATCCCCCTGAAGGTATTGCTTTAAGATGTTCGAATACCTGTCTCAAGGCCAACGTACAGAAGTACAAATTGGGTACTGTTAAGCTACATGCGCCATGTGGTTGTCATGTTGCCACACATGACCAAATAATAGTAGAGGTTACACACCTATTTGATGCGCGAGCACCCACTGTACCCCTCCAGCAGACTGAAATTCCAGTACACGGGTTAAACCAGAAATCATTCCATCTCCAACAACTCACGCTCACAACTGGAATACAATTTTACAATATTACTTCAGCCCTTGACACAAATTGAAAAATAAATCATATGGTGTTGCCAGTTTTGCCAGAATTTCATTTAGAATACAGGTATGGTATGTTCAGAGAAAATAAACTGATTTCTGTTATCGACCCTCTACATTTTGACTACATTTCATTAGGCATTAGAGGTTTCCACTTGTTTACAGTAGTTGCCCTATACATCAAACTCCTCAAGTTTTCAATCATATTGACATGCCTAAAAATTCCTACTTAAAAAGCTCCAGTGCTTTTGTCTGACCTGTAGATGGCCATGTTTATATACGTATACAGTATTGCACTACACTCCTATGAAAAGGGCTTGGAGATATTAGCTATATAATTAATTAAAAATATATAAATGACAGGAATCCAAGTACTCACAGTCTAGTACTTGGATCCCTGTCCTTTGTATATTTTTAGTAGCCTAGAGGCCCATTTGCAATCTTAACTAACATATAATTAAAGTATTGTCAGCCAAATATAACACGTTTCCCTGGTATCTAAGGAATACCACTAATTAGTTCCCATCTGGAACATTTTTGCAGATAAGTATATTTTAATATAAGACCACTGGGTCTTTACAAGTGGAGTAAGTATCACCACACAAGGTTATTCGATAACTTCTTGCAATTGCAAGTTTACTACTTGCTTGAGTTATAACATCTTATGTATACGTTCACGCCATATTAAGGCGTTTCAATAGAAAGTAACATAAAAATGCTACTATGTCAGCCTCTTGATGGCATATATACATATGTGAAGATATTGAATCAATGTTTATTATTCTCTTGTGTAACCAATCATTTATTTCCTATTATCCCTATATGTACTGATGTTTTCTCCAAACGTTAAGGTTTAACAGTTTTAGATTTTACGGTTAGGTACACTAGAACCTCTCTATTATGAAGCCTCACGAATCCCGAGAATAGGGTCATAATAGAGGGGAGGGGAGACGGGTCGTAATAAAAGATTTGGAAAATTTTGGGCCGATTTTGATACACCCCTAACCCCTATGCCCCAAACTTGCCATTTTTGGCATGAAGTATGTTCAATTGTCTCTAGCGCATAAAAAACCACTTTTCTAATTAAATAAAATATAAATATGTATATTTGAATAGCTGGACATCTTCTGATTAATTTGATACCCAAGAAAGGCATATTGGACCACCCTTGTCGTAAAAAAGAAGGCCATTGAAAGTGTGTGAAAAGATTAGACTGTGTATTATTAAAATATAAAGTTATTATTTAAGATCTATTACGCAGGTCTCGTGGGTCATACATTGCTGTGAGGCATGTAGTGATCAAAAAGTTTAGGTGGCGTTGCGCAATACGTATGTGTACGCCGTGCTCTCGCTGTGGTCTGTCCGTGTACATAGTTGGACGAGAGCCTAGATCCTCTGCAGCGCGGCCAGGTGTGGGTGTGGCAGTTTGCTGCTAAAGCTCGGCCCTAGATCCTCAGGCTGGGCAGCTGTTGGTCGGTCGCTACAATATGGCGGCCGCCCGCCCGCCACCACTGCTGTTGTTACAGGGCCGATTCGCTTCCTAACAGCGGCCCAGCATTGGGAAAACATGCTGATAGATGCAATTCACATCAATGTGTTGAATTTATACTAAATGTAGGCGATGTGTTGGCCTCTGCACTGGCATGATGAGGCGAGGCAATGCTTACGGGAATATAAATATTTAGTGCCGTTTACTTGAATTTTTAATCACGAAAATTTTGTCAAAAACTTTTGACATTGCCTATATACTCACACGGCCTCACTAGCCATAATATGGTACTGATGTAAGTAAAGCCATGTTTTGGTTATGGTTAAATGCAATATGTTTGTATCAAAATGATGTAAATTTTGTGTTTAATTTGTCGAAATTCTACCTTATATTATATGTGAATAGCTAATTACAAAATACATAGATGAAACAGAACATTAGAGGTTTTCTTGCGGATAAATACAACCAATGTGTTCTTTATTTAAAGTAACTTAAAATTTATTCATGAGGTTAAGTTCACTAGTTAGGAAGTGCTTTAATTTCTTGACTGTCAGTACCATTAGTTTTTCCATGATTCGCGAATCTTTTAAAATATGGTTTGAGATTTGATGAGTTCTCAAAAAGTCTGATTCGCAGAAGCCTACTAACTAGTAATGGGACCATTTGATTATTGATTCCTTGGTTCCACCAACTCTTGCCTGAATTGAAGAAACAATGAGTTCTGATTTTTTGCATTCAAAAGTTTGATTTGATTTTGTAAAATTTTCTTACTGGGTAGCATATTCTGCAAACCTGGTGGTGCCTGTAAACACAATGGAAATAGGTTACGTGTGTTTGCAGTCGTGTTTAATCAGGCATAATTAGAGACACAATTTTGTGGTAAATTACGATAAAATAACATCAAAATACATGTTAAAATGTGAAATAATACAAAATAATGACAATGCGCAAATGTCTCACGAAATTAGCTTTCTCCACAAGAACAGAACATTTCTCACATGTTATATACACTAATTTACTTCGGCACTATAAAACAAACTAAAGTTGTGCAAGTTCTACGCAAAATCGAGAAATGCTCGAGATGAAAAAATTCTCGATTTTGTCTCAAGACAATTTTTAAAGCTCAGAAATCATAGTTCCATGCATTACACGCACTAGGTATGAGCGCTTTTTAATGTAACAGTTATCAGAAAATAACAGTTCCGATCTTGCTCCCAAATCCAGCAAAACTGTTACCAATAACGATTAAACCTTAAGCACAACCTAGCGACACAAGAAACATCTGTACATTTATAACTAGAGGTGTGCTAAAATAGCAAATGATATAAATGCTAAATAGATGCTATAATTTGTAATAACTGCTATAATTTGCTAAATTAAAAAAAAAACTTTTCCTATAGGATAACGCCAAAAAAAATAAGCCCTAGATAAAATTACCTAAGCTATAAGTTGTTTGAACCAACATGCCTTCCAATAAAATACCCTTATGTAATTCATCAAATACAAGCTGACCCAAATTAAATTGCACTCAAATTCAATATGCCCAAAAATTAACTTGAAAATTATACCCGAAAATTTACTCAAAAACAAGACGTGTCTAAAATAATCCCAAATCAAGACAACATCCTCCCTATCCCCAAATAAATAGCTATGAATGAAAGTAGCTAATGTTTCCTGATTTACTTTGATATAGGAAAAAAAGTGCTTCAAAATATTTGAGAATTTATTATAGTCTATTGTTTATTTTGACTTTTTGAAATATTTCAAATTTCTTCATATATATTGACATTAAAAATAAAACTTAAACATAGTGCTTTTATTTAGAGTTATGAAATTTTTAAACTATATTCTACACAGTAGTTAATAAGAACTTTTTTGTGTGCTTCAGTAAAAGAAAAGGAAGTTAAATTTCCTGCCTTCATTAGCTATACTTTTTCTGATTATGAAACCCTACCAGTTAATTCTGATTTAAGAATTTCTGAAATGACTCATTAACTAATGAAATACACATGCTGTATAATGTATTAACTTTAACATGAATTATTACACTAAGCAAATATACTGACTGCAAATTTCTTAGTGGAAACATATCGGCCAAATGTTTTTTCAATACATATGTTACAAATTGCTAAAAAAATCCCTTCTCAAAATACTATAAAATGCTAAAAATCTCTTTTCAAAGTGCTACAAGACATGTTTCGAAACGCTATTTTCACGTACCTCTAGTTACAACTCCTCTACCCTTTCCTAGGTAATGCTTCCATGGTGGTTTTGATTCTTCTGTATCAATCCCGTTCAGTAAACCGTTCTCTGTTATTCAATAACGGTTTAGCATTCCTTTCAAAAATAACGATAACAAAGTTTTACACTTTTGGGTAGATTTTATATGGTGTTGTGAAATAAATGTTCGACAATGTATGAAACTACATGGTGTAAATCAAGTGAAATACGGAAGTTTTTCAATCCTGTTAGTAATGTATTGCATCATGTAACATGTGTAAGCATAAATTTTCACACAAGAGAACAATAAGTAATTTATGCACACATGTTACAGTTTATTTACCCTCAATTACCACAGGAAGACCACAAAGCAAATGTCAACCGGGAGATTAAATTTGCTTGTAATAAAGATATAAACCAAAATATTTAGTATAAATATTGGTGTAAAATGACATCAGGTTACTGTAAACAATATTTACCAACTTTACATAACATGTAAATATTAAGATTTGTTTATAAATAGTGTCACTGTTATTTTTACTTTCTATATTTAAATGTTAAGAATATCATGGCATATGATATGGCATTCAGCATGTGCCCTGCATATTTAAAAAATTTAGAGAAACATAGATATTAAGACATTAAACGATGATCCATTGTTACATGTCAAATAACAATTATGCAATAACTGTATAAATAACCTGTTATCAACAAATAACTCTTATAAACATTATCGTAATATAACAGTTTAGCTCATCCCTACCACGCATGTAATTACGATATGTTTTTTTTCTTGCATAACAAATTGTAAACAAACATATTCCAAAGATTACACAAGCAGTAAAATATGCACTCCAAAATAAGCTACAGTAGTTTGACAACAAACTGCCTCCAAGTGCTAGTAACATTGGTACGAAGTGAACACAATACAGTAAAACTCTGTTGAGACGTTTCTGAAGGGACTGAAAATATAGTTTTTATTAACCAGGAAAACTTCTTAAAAGGGTCAATTTACACATGTGCAGATAGACAAGGTGCACAATTATTCAACTTATTAAGCAGGAAAACTTATTTAGTGGGAATATCTCAACAGGGTTTCACTGTAGTGTGAAGTGAACACTCGTAACTAGAATGTGTGCAGTAATCTATGGCTGAAGCGCCGAATAAAATGCTTGTTTACATTGACCGTTACAAGTAAAATTTCATGAAACGAAAGTGCTATATCTAAATTGACACATTAAACAAACAGAGTGTTCTCATAAATTATGGAAGATGCTGCAGCCAATGTAAAAGATGGTAAAATGTCTATCATTTGGACATTTTTTCCATGGTACTGTACATATTTAACCTCCAATGCATGGTAATTGATTTGTTTTGTTTACATTAAGTAGTATTATAAAACACAGCTACCCGCAACAACATCAAAAGTTAACAAGTCACACTGAAAAATTTACGAAAAGAATATACATATGTACGACTTGCCTTAATGTTTACTGTATATCCTTTGACACATGTCAGCTTTCTGCGCTACCAAGATGCGCACTCTACGGCTGACTTCGCCCCATCTGAGCACGTCAAGCATGGGGCAAATTCAAATTCATTGGCCGCTGAGACTTGGAAATAAGATATTGAAATTACGTCAGGCTTTAATTGGTCAGCCATGTAATTGAACTTCACTTCTGGAATAATATTCTTCCACATCCAATCAAGAAGGAATGTGCTAGAGCAACACTGACGAAGAAACAATATTAATTATTTAAAATATACTAAGATACCCTGCCTGGCCAAGAAGTTCCACTCAATCCTCAAGATAGCAGCACCCCCATGACCTTGTGACAACACGACCCACATACCTCAGTTCGGGGTGCATGAAAATGGCATCACCTCCACCAAGGGAGATAAGAAATTGAGCTGCGCTCCAACAGCAGATAAACCAGTCCCTGTGTTGGAAGGCTACATCACCCCCCGCCCCCGGGAGAATTGCTGACACAGGGCGATTTTCGTATAAATAGAAGTACAACCCTGTGGTCCAGCAGACACGCCGGAGCTTGCTGGCCGTAAGGTTCGCGAGCTCTCCTACAGTCTGCGGAAGACTCTCTCCTCTCCTCTGCAGCCCGCCCAGGGTTTAGCCTCCTTCACTTCAGCAGCCCAAGGCAGGGCTAGAACCACCACCTCCAGCCAGCAGCTTGCAGAAGGCAGCCAGCACTCCAGCCCCAGCTTGGACAAGGCTTCCTTCAGCTGACTGCCCAGGGACAGCTCTGCACATTTGGTAAATCCCACACCTGTACCCACTTACCCTTACCTCAGTCAACTTCCTTTGACTCCATGGTAACAGGTCATTGCACGATTTACGTCCCCTTGGATAGAGCCTCTCAATTTCAAGCTGTAAATAGCGTATACCATGGTTTTAATTTTAAGTAGGAATTTTCGTAGGAATTAATTCTTATAAATTTTTCCCAGGCTTGCTTTGCCTGTTGATTTTAATTCAGTCTTTTAATATCATTCCTTACTTAGCTTCTAGAGTGTATTCATTAGCCGGGTCTTGCTACATTGTCATCTTTTAAAACGTAATAAAATATTATGTATCAAACTTACCCCCTTGTGTGTCACCTACCGTAATTTTTTATTTTAGATCCTGCACAGTTTTTTTGTAATTGCTTATTAATTCAGTATCTAATTACAGTGTTGTGTATTCAGTCGGTGCGCAGTTGATTCTAACTAACTTCACGTCTTTATCTGGCCGTGTAGTTTGCTGTATCCCCAGGGAGCAGGACCTGACAAAGGACCTAATACCAGAGAATCCAGTGCACCCGTCGCCGATACAAGGCACAAGGTTTCATTACTAGGGTTGCCCTTGTAAACAGCAGGTCCGTAGGAGTGACTGTAGATTTTGCTCTGGCCAGGACTGCTCGTACACAACCCCTATTGACAACCAAAATTTTATTTGTTATCTCTTTCACTACTCAATGCGCAAACAGCACGGTGGAACTGGAAGCCATCAGAGGCGATGTGAGAGGCATGCCTTATTGCAACAAGCTATATTAAACCAGATAATTACTGACTCACACCCTAGTACACTAGTCCCTAGTGAATCGCAAATGACCTTATTGATTATAATATCATACTAACCCCTGACCACAAGACCACGTTAAAACATTCATTAGGTTGGTGTGAACCGGACGGAGAATATGACTCCAAGGAAACCCCTGTTCAACCAACTCTTATACAGACATCAAACTCAAGTACCCAAACGCAGAGCCCCTCTAGCAGATCCACTATTATGAGACTAAAATCTGACAGGATAATTTGGGTTCAACACCTCAAAACAGAAGCACTCCCCAACTTCTGCACCATAACGTTGGCTTCTGGAAGGACAATCAGGGTTCGAATCACTACTAAAGCAGTTCACCGCACACAGCTGGAACCATCCGTAGCCAACTTCATATCTGCTTGTCAACTTACGAGGCCACGGCGGATCAATCCTGTCAGTGTAAACCAGATTGCTCACGCCCACAATCACTCATATCTCGTAACCGATTGAGCTACTTCACCCTTATCTGGACAGCTGACGTCCTGATTATTGACATCCCTTGTGGTACGGAGAGTAAGGCTGCCCGGAAGGGATGGCTCAGCACTCCAAATTACTCCAGGGTTTGACTCCCCTCCACCTCATAAGGTTCGAGAGGGCACCAGTATTCCTTTGACAGAGCCAAAATTCACTAGGAACACATCCACCTGGTGAATTGATAGGACTAAATGTGTGTGTAGTTCCATACTCCACCACCATTTCTTTGGGGGCCAGAAAGGAGATAGAATCGCCTAGTCTGATCAACCCCCTGTGGAACCCTCATCCAGGTATTCAAACAGGTAGCAGCTCAAACAACATCCACATTATGTACACCACCTCCTTCGGGGCCAGACAAAAGGAACAATTTTGGGTGCAGTTCGCTGCAAGTTGAATATTCCACCAAACACAGTAGGGTAGGAATCACCGGCTTGTTCTCTGCGAGACCCTTTTTGATTCTTCCTTATGTCATACTCCCAAAAAGGAGAGGTATGAAGGATATTGAAACAAACTATCCATGCCTCTGAGAATAATACCATTTGCTTATCAACTAGCATTACCGCCTGTGAAATACCCACTCCATGGTTTCCCCCACTGGAAATATTAGAAGGCCCTCCTCATCCTATTATAGAACCCTTCCGGTGAGGGGAGGAGCCACAACTACGTCTACACAATCTTTGGTTGTGTAATCCAGACCTCCCCTTAAACACAACTGACAGCTTCTCACTGATTCAGAGTACTCCAAAGCACAGAAGCCTACCAGAACCCTCTACAGCTCCACCACCTGCTGAGCCGCTGAGCCAGCCGCAGAGGAGGAATCCACTTCCTCCCAGTCACCTCAAGGTAAAGTGCTGGGTTGTGAGAAGGGTTGTAACAGCAGCTGTGGATTTTGTTCCCACCAGACAGCCTACCAGGCCAATCTTATACACAGTCAAGGAACCTACCAGATATTAAGGTCCTTACATTACCCACATTCCTCGCAATACTGGCATCACAATATAAAACCTCTACTACTGGTAGTTGTAGAACAATTTGTGTTAAAATTTATTTTTCCAAACTAGGAATTATATTTATCCTCCCAAATCATTGGTTCAAACCCAACAG
This sequence comes from Dryococelus australis, assembly GCA_029891345.1. Classification (NCBI taxonomy): domain Eukaryota; kingdom Metazoa; phylum Arthropoda; class Insecta; order Phasmatodea; family Phasmatidae; genus Dryococelus; species Dryococelus australis. Next base: position 78,020,373 of record CM057000.1, read on the forward strand.
CAAAAAGCTCAGCCAGTCATGCATCAATTATAATATTATCCAAATAGATGAAGCAGAATTCTCACACATATCCTGTGAGTACTTCAGCAGATATGACCCTCTGAAAGGTTGCAAGGGTGTTTTTCAGTAGAAATGGCTTGACTCTGATCTGGAGGGTCTCACCTTACGGGTGTGGTGAACACCATGTATTTTCAGCTGCCAGGGTCTACTGCAATTTGCCAGTACCCTGACTGCATTTGTAGGTACTGAAGATCTTGGCTTCATCTACATCTCATAAGGTGTGAGTCAGGTTAATGGCTGGCTGCGCAATGGGATGCGTCACGTCGTTCAGATCCTTGAAGTTAACACAAAAATGCAGCTGGCCATTCTTCTTCGGAACCAAAACTATGGGTGAGTTATAGGGTGAATCTGACAGTTCCACTAACCCCCGTACTTTCATCTCTTGCATCTGAGTCATTATAAGGTGTCGCCTCCGGGCGGACACTCGGTACGGGCGGTTGTATACTGGTGCGTCCGTGGTGGGCCAAATCTTGTGCTGGATGCTAAGTGTCTGACGTAACGATCCACCCTGGCCGAAGGTCCCTACATGTTCGTCGAGAATCTACTTCAGTTCAGCGAACTCTGGTTTTGGCTAACTGATGATTTATTTCTTCATGGTTGATAGGCGGTGGGATTACTGCATCAGTTGACTGGTATTCTGAGCTTTTCCCCAAGATATACCCTTCTTTGACCATGGCCCATCACACACTACTGCTGGCGCAGCCAGGGGTGCCCTAAGATCACTACCTCAGTGATATCCGGTAACACAACGAACTCTGTGGGGTTCATATGTTCTGTATGTGCTCAACAGTAAGGGTGGTGTGGCCATCAACCTTGAGTGTTTGAACATGTTGCGCCACGCACACCAAGTGGGTTTGCGGGGGGAGTGATGCCCTTTGTTCAGGTGTGAGCACATTGCTTTGCACAAAATTTCCGGTGTCGGCTGTGTCTAGCAAAGCCAGTATCTTTTGCCCGTTTATTTCCTATTCAATGTGGTGGGGCTTCCAATGGTTCACTCTCTTCGCTCAATCTCTGGAGGACGGGCTCTTGATTCCCGGTGATGGAGGTCTGCTTCGCACCCCGACGGTGGCATTTCCCACCTGGTTAGGTTGTTTACCTTCCGCTTGGTGTGGTGGGGGTCAGGCCCTGTTCTTCCTTCCCCTGCCCGCCCCTGGCCAGCCTGCTTGACAGGGCAGTCCCAGTGGAAGTGCTGTTCTGGACAAAACCAGCACTTAGGGAGTGTAGTGTTGTGGGGAGGGGGTTGGGGAAGTTTACACTTTCGTTCAGGCTGTTTCTCTTGTTCTGCTGGCTTACTGACCCAAGGCTTGTCTAGCAGGGCCTATGCCTTGTAATTGCAAACTGTTTCCTTGACCTGTTCTAAGAGTTTCTCTATCATGCGGGGTTTAAGGATTTGCAGTAAATTTCTTAACTTAGACAAGAGCATTAGCATGATATTGTGCATGCAGCTTTCTTTAGTTTCTTCAGGGAAAATGCAGTGGTACGTTTGCACTTTGCAGCGAATGAAGATCTCTGCCTCTTCCTCGCTGTGCTGAGTTCGACTATGAAACTCCGCAGTTAGATGTGCTAACACACCTTCACCCGAAAAATGAGTGGAGAAGCAGGAACAAAGTTGACCCCACATGGTTATAAACTGCCTGTATCAGTTCCACCATTTTAAGGCTCTCCCTTAGAGTTTCTTTCGGGTACATGTCACCCATTGCTTGCTAGGGACCACATGGACAAGAAGTTCCTTCTCACATTCCATCACGAACGCAACTGGGTGCTAGTGGGGTCTCCCAGCAAATTCAGCAGTTGAGGTTCGCTGTTACCCCGGGTAGTTATTGGGCTATGGCGAATGCCAGGATTGCTGGGATGATAGTCCAATGCACGCTGACACACTGCATCTATACACTAGGCCTGGTCTGGTGATCTGTTTATCAGGCCAGTATATACACAGATGGTGAAATGTTTAAGCGCAAACTATGCAGCATATTGTGTTTTCTACTTGCCCGGAGCAGATAAGTCAGCTGCAAAAGGCAGTCTGGTGCATATGGCAATCTGTAAACCGGAACTCCAGTCCGTCAGTGTACCTCGGTCCGTCTGCCCAGCATAAGTAAACGTAGTGAAAGCGTTGCTTGCAGTGTGTGCATGTTATCTGGTTTAACCCTGTGCCCGGTCAGGTGGCTATACCACACCTTTTGGGGATGACGTCTGCCATTTGTTCTCGTTCGTCAGCTATGCTAGTCTGTGCATCTGACATGTTGGCTAGATTAATTGGATACCATGGAGTGATTTCACACTCCCCGAAGTCTGCATCAAATAGGTTTGGTGTCCAGATAGTTTCACTTAGTCTTGGGGTTGTTATAGCCTGATTCTGTTTCATTATCTAAAAAGCAAAAGCGCTGTGGTCCCACGTTGGGTGCCGTAAAAACTCTATTGAAGCGTGACGTCGGGTGACAGAAGGCAACGGGCGACGTCGCGGTCGGACAAGATTTAGGTAGTGTCAGTCAGAAACATGGGGTTAACTTTTACTGTCCTTTCTATTGGCTAACCAGGCTCCTGCAGGTATACAGAACTAGGCGCGTGGCCTATCGGCATGGTACAAAGTCAATTACAGGTATCATAGTCCGGCATGTCAGTTGGCACACAGCCATGGGTTTACTTTGGTTGGAGGTTGCCCAGGGAGGCTGCTGACACAACTGCTGCGACGGCTGGCAGTTGCTGCTGCCGCTGCTCAAGCTGTGGTACACCCAGGATGTGCTGCTATTTCGGTAGCCCCGGAACCGGGGGTTGGAGATACCAAGGGGCACGAGTTCATTCCTCCGAAATTCTGACACAATTGGATGTGGGTGTCCGGCTGTCTTGATAGAGGCTGAAAATAAGGAAGATGAGGGAGGTGAGACCTCCCTAACTGGCGGGCAGCTTGAGCTCGTTCCCAAGGGGTAGTGCTGCAGAGTGCAGGTGGGGTTGGGGTGCAGCTCTCGTTGGCTTTGGAAGTGGCTGCTGCCTTCCTTTCTTGCCACTTAGTACCACTCTTCTGGGAGTAAGGCATAGGGCAGGTACACGTACCGGCCTCATAAAAGGGAACCAGGCCACGATGGTCCCTAGCTAGGTGTAATGCCACAGCTGAGTCTGAGCCAACACAAAGGCATACTGTACCAGTTTATCCCGACCGGCAACACAGCGGTGCAGTGGTTGGAGCTATAGGTTTGCTCTGACCGTCTGATGATCGACAGAGCGTGTGGGTCCAAAGGTGGTCAGACCTATAGAACCAGACTAGTACTCCCTCCGGTGACAGTGCAGCATGGTGGATGGAGTACAAACTAGGCTGGCTGACTAGCCTCCTTGTGGATTCTCTTTCCAGTGGTTGCAGCTCTATCTTACTGTATACCAGGTGTACAGTATAGGTGGCCATCGAACGTTGTGTGTGTCCTGATGTACATGCATTCTGGTTAAGGGAGCCCGTAGTCCTACACTCGATTCGGAAAAGGCTTGATAAAGTCAGCTGTCTCCTGCTTCACTCTAAAAGCTGACCGGAAGTACGTAAGCCAGGCGAAGGGGACTTGGTTCTAACGTGGACAAGGCAGATGCGGCTAGGTAGCTATTAAACAACTAACCCTAACTAACTCTAATATCATTGTCCAGAAGGGACTTGCGGGGGACACTACCAGAAAGGCAGTGGGGTTGCCGTTACCAGAAGGGTAGGCAAAGCAAAGAGGTGTTCAAGACTACTTTGAGGATTGCTGGTAAATAACTTCTGGAAGGTCTGGTAAACATTGGTGACAGCAGCTAGCTCCAGCACACTAGGTGGTAGAGCGAAATTCTGGAGAACATCTCAAGAGATCAACTGCTGGTAGGCTGCAAAGGCATTGGGTAGGCAGAAGACTCAAGCACAAGAAGTGGTGGAGCAAGCTGCCGGAGATCAACCAGCATTTCTTGGCTGTGTACAGGCTCGGTGTGCTGTAGAACTATGCTGCTCTAGGAATGCGGTCTCATCCATATGGCTGGTGTCTCACTCACACTTTTGGGGGATTGGCATGAATTCTGACATCTGGCGAGCAGTACAAACTGACATGTCTGTAACAGCTCCTGCGACAAGGGGCATATCCTGTAGGCACTGTGATAGCTAGTAGTTCAGGTTCAAACCCCGCCTGGGGTGACATGAGGGCACACACTGATGAGACAAAGTCGTTTTAGGTATTGCCAGAAAAGTGCCATGCGCTACTTTAAATATGCACAAAAAAACTTCTTTTAATTGGCTTTTAATTCTGTTTTGCAGCCCTTCTGGAGCAAACTGCAGCATTCAAGCAATTGCCTTATTTGTCCTACAGAATGGCCTTCAATATTTATTTGGACAACTTAAGCTACAGCAGCATCATTTGATGTCAGGCTTACAAACACCAATATATCAATGCCTTGCTTATTTAAATTAACTACTAATTCCTGCAAACCAATCCTTTCACCTATTCAAACACATTATAGAGTCAACAATGTTTGTAAAAAACCAGCTGATCCTACCCATTATTCAATGCATGAATGCTCCGAGCCAAGTTATCCATTACGGGATAACCAGAGATGTATGCAATAAAGTAAGTACGGTATAAAGCACACACTGTGAAAATAGATTACTGATTAGTTACTACAACACTGTTTACACTTTGTGTACATAAATACAGGTAACCTATTTTTCCTAGTTACGAATCTGATACTTTAACATGCACTACAGTAACAAAATATTATGATTGGAAATATTTTGCCAAACACATGCTTCAAAAGTAATGTTTCTCATTGAAATGGGGAATATGCATATAGGCTGTTCACTGTAAAGTGTGCACTTTTTAAGACCCTTCCAATAGGCACTAACTTATAATAAATATATTTTATGGCAACTTCAGACGTTAACTTTTGGGACTGGTGGAATGTTTATACTGTATTTATTGGTCGCAAGACTATGTTTGTATTAAAAAGAGGCGGAAAGATAGAAAATAGCTAAAAGAAAAAATTTTGCAGGGCCTTAAAAAGTGCTCACTTTAAAGTGAATAGACTATAGGTAATTTTTCGTCTTGCTTAACATGTTAGCGTAAGTGCATTCACAATAACATTTTTCATGTTTCCTTTTTTAATGTTAGCCAATGTTTACAAACACAAATTTAATACACTAAATTTATCACAAGATGTATCAATCAAAATTTTATATACTCATTTATATTGCAGTACTTTGTGTGTACGAGTAAACCATAAATATATGCATAATATGACAAAATTTCAGCTTCTTGGTAAAATTTTTTTCTGGATACTCAATTTGAGGCCAAGATGGCATTTTGAGGATTGATTTTTTGGAAAAATACCTCAGCCTATTTTCAGGTAAATACGAAACCTACGAAATATGGTTCCATGTCATGGGAAGAACTAAGAATATTCTTTATTGTGAAAAATAGTTGTGAGGTGAGGTTATGCCAACTGTCATGCACAATCCTTAATAACGTAAAACATGAACGGACCAAGATACACAGTACTTAGGATTTCACTTACTTATTCAGCAAAATTAGCTTCTTGTAAAAAGTGACCCAATTTTAATAAAATATTTCACTATTTCATGAGCCAATCTGAGAAACATGTTGCTCGACTTGCTGTAGCAATTGTGACACTGTGAACTCAGCAACAGAGCACAGCCATGATAGGCTACTGGCACCAGCTAGTGAGAGGAACAAGTCAGATAGCCTGGCCTTCAGCGACCAAGAAGTTCTGTGCCTGGTATAACAAAGTTTCACAATACGCTGGTCCTAATAGAAACAGTTGTGTTAACCAAGTACTCAAGCGAGGTGAATCCGTCTCAGAAAATTAGCAGTTCACAGTCAGATATCAAAGATTGATCACTGCATACTCCCATTCTATATTTTCTGAACAGAGGAGTTTCCATCCATACAGTAGGCTACCTCAAGCATGCTGGCGATGTGGGCGACTCCGCTGCTGGACACTCCACACTGGGACATGTTGAGGGACACTATGCTGGGCAGGTTTCTGAGGCTGGCGCAGACCACCTCACAGCCTACGTCCCCCAGCGGGCAGCCCTGCAGCGAGATGTGTTGCAGCGAAGGAGATACCTTTATAGCCTGTGGCCAACAAAGTCACTTCTATAGCCCAGCATGCAGAAGGAAACACTTGTACCTTCTAAACCCTATGACTTTTGGTCTAATACTTTAATACCTACAAGGAATCTGTATGCATGAAGCTGTGCAAAAAACTGCTAACCCACTTAACATACTTCCTGCTTTCCTGGAGTAAATTATGATATACTGTCATTTTAAACAAAAATTGTATTTTTTCGTGTTAACACTAGTTCCAGAAATTCCCTGCAGAGTGTCTAAAATTTCTGATAAGTGTCAAATGAGAAGAAACTCACTGTCACATAAATCACACAATGTAAAAGAAAAATCAGCACATTACTCCTACCCTGATGGCATGAATGAGCTAATAGATGTTGCCAACTGGCTCTTAAATTTTTCCAACAGTGTGGATTAAAAAAAACTGAGAAATATGTAAAACTTTATTTTTAGCATACAATAAATAATTCCTAACAAAGTTTCATATTACAAAATTTAATAAAAATTAAATGTGCATAAATTACAAAATGCAAAAAAAAAATACATGAGATGTAATAATTTTTCAGTTGCATGGATAATTACTTCTCTTATAATAGACATTGCTTTTCAGTATCCAATAGTTTTAAAACATGGTTCTTAGGCTGCCACTAGTAATGTTTGGCTAGGTATAATTACAGGTTTGAGTTTCACGCATTAGTCATTAGTTTCCCTGTCTTTTATATGATTTTTCCGGTATTCCAAGCCTGTAGCATTCCTGAAAATGTGAGCACAAAAAGGTAATGGAACGCAGTATTTTTAAAAAATGGCAGTACCCCAAGAGTAGTAGGGTTTGGGAGGTTGACGCACAATGGCATCTAGCATAAGATGGTAGGATTCAGCTGACGCCATGTTGTTATGTCACCATCTGCCATCGTTGATCCATGACCTTGACCTTTGGCACTGACCTCTGACCCTAAAAACCCAGAAAATTCTGAGAAAATTCCTAAAAATTAAAAACTAATTTTACTATTTAAAAAATTATTTTAAAATTGTTAAAAAAAATTGCCTATTTTTTTATTGTTTAAAAATTTATTTTAAAAATGTATTATGAAAACTGTCATAAAAATTCATTTTAAAAATGATAAAAAAAATTGTTTGAAAAGATTTCTTATTAAAAATTGTTTAAAAATCTAAAAAAAATAATTTTTTATGTCTTATTAAAAATTATTAAAAAAAATTTAATATTGTTTAAAAAAACATTTTTTATTGTTTGAAGTTTTTTATTTATAAAAAGTTTAGTTAAAAAACTTACATTTGGTGGGTGGGGGGGGGGGGGGGTTATTAGTTCTGTCCGATCCATCCCCAGCAGACTAACTGACTCCCTCACAACCCCCCCCCCCCTCTTCTACTCCACCAATACTCACTCCACCATCTTGATTTTATAGCTTGTCATTTATTTATACAATGCTCTCTCTCACCTTCGACCAATTAGTCATGTCCGCTCCACTGCCATGTTGATAAGTCCTCACATTTGGATGCCATATTGGTGGCTCTCGCCTGCATTCCGCCAATTAGTCACCTTCGCTCCACTGATTAGTTACATTCATTCCACTGATTACTCACCTCCATTCGATGCCATATTGGTCAGTGCTACCAGCACCATATTGGTAAGTATCATTTGTTTACATCACCCAGGTAGCACTAATGTATTAGGTTATCCACAAGGTGACTGCCATATTTGTTAATTTGTGATCGTCATTTGTTTGGAAGTTTGTCTCTCACATTCGTTCGATGCCATGTTGGTAGGCATCAATTAGTCACCTCCGTTCGACGCCATATTGGTAAACGCCACTCGTATTCAACAACTAGGTAGCACCAGTATATTTGTTTAAGTATAGGTAGCACTAATTAGTCACATTCTACAAATTAGTCACATTTTTTCCACCCCCTCCATGTTGGATTCTATTTCCAACACGCACATGTAGTCGCGATTCATCCACCAGGTGGGGAAACATTAAAAAAGCCTGTATAATATCAAGAAAATACCCAGGGGAGCTTGAGTGCCGCTGCTAGGTTACGAGCATGCATAATAATTATGAGCCAGTTAAAATATAATTGTTTCAATTATATCATTATATTATTGATTAATCTAATGCACAATAAAAGAGGTGGGCGTAACAGTCAATTAAGACGTCTTGCTTGATGGGCACTGCAACGCGAGTTAAATGATCCCGCCATTGTAACAACCTCCAAGCAACACAATGAGCCTACTCCACTCCACCCCCAGACAATAGCGAGATTAGTCAACCCGGTCAAGGAAGTACCCCCCATCTCAGATGACTGCAGTAAATTCTTAAATTATTTATTAGGGACTTGTTGGCAGTGGTCAGATCTCTAATACCTCAGCTATTTGTCACCCCCAGAACCCACGCCAGAAGCAAAGTCTGTGACAAAATCATGCCAAATTAATAACAATCCCCCTACCACATGCGAAGCAAGCACCACAGCAGGAAAGGTATTTTATATACAATCATTCCCCTAAAGCCTGTGCACGCATGTAGAGCAGAGACCGCCTCAACTGATTTTGTCCCAAGGATGTACTGGCGCAGGTGTCAATATGATCCCATGCACATATTGCTGCAGGTAATACCACTATGTGTGCCTAGGGAAGGAAGACACCCCTAGATGCACCAACGGTCTATAGTTTAGGTGTCAGTCATGCAGACAGACACAAATAGTCACAAGCCATTGGCCAGAGAGTGATAGTCAAGGGAAAACCACATTATGTTGCATATTATGCAACACAGAGTACCACCACAGATGCATAGGGTAGCGGGATGAAAGGATAACCCACCCAGGGCAAGTGTACCAGTGCAACGTGTGTAGAAGGGAACACAAGTACCGACCCTCAAACCCTGGACCATGGTCAGCTCCGTGATCACCGGTATATACGGAGAAATGCAGCTACCAGAATTTAATGGCAGGCCACATGAGGACCCGGAAGTTTTCGTAAATGAGTGCAAAAGGGAGATGCAAGAACATCCCTACCGTCCAAAAAGTGGGCAGGCAGGGCATGCCAGCAACTAGGCGGGAAGGCTTGCAAATGATGGGAGAAGTACGGTGAGTTCATTGAGGGATGGAATCAATTAAGAGCTCGGCCCTCCACACACTATACAGGAGACTGATTATGAATTTCCACTCACAAACTCAGACCCCCGATGAAGTGGTCGAACTGTTTATCCACCAAAAGAAATGGATACACAAACGTATCTATCCAGAACAGACCGAGAATCAAAGGGTAAGGAGCATTGCCCACACCCTCCTTCCTTCATTTAGGAACCTCCTGCTAACCCCATGATCCCGGACTGTAGAGGAGCTGGCAGGGATAGCAAGGGAAATTGAACAAAACAACCGCCCGCTGTCTAGGATAAACACGCCGCCATGCGCCGCCAAGGACGCTGGCCCAGTCCTTTTCCGTAGACTGCCTGCAGAGCATGACACGACCCCTCCGCTAACCGCTGCCGCCTTGCCACGCTGCTGGCATTTGGCGGGCCGGCTCTTTAACTGGAACTCCCCGATCAGCAAGCTCTAGAAAGGAGAAACCCTCCTCCCCGACCACAAGCGACACAGCCCCATAGAAGAGAAGCGAGAATCGCTCCTCGGGTGAACTGTCACCCCACTGGTCTGAAGCTAGAGATAAATCTTTAAATCTACGGCAGATACGGGTAGGACAGAGCCCATGTCAGGACACGAACCCCAGACTCCTGACTCGAAGTCCGAACCACATGCACAGAAGCGAAACCCCCTAGAGACAGAACCAGAAGAAGGAACCGAACCCCAATCACTCAAGAGGCGAGATAGATGAACGCCCCGACCTCCGATCAGTAGGACCAAAACACTGGATAAGGGACGGGAAGACTCGCCCCCTCCCATATCCTATAGACACTACACTGAAACTGTATTATGAGGAGGAGTATCGTAGAGGATACTAACCTTGACCCCCAGTGTCAGACTGGAAAACACAATACAAAACCAAAAGCTTGTGGCGCAACCCCGCCAATAGGGTTAATGTAAGAAGGCATCCTGCAGAGAGCATAATCACGGAGGCAAGCGAACGTCCAGTCGTACCCAAGGTTACAGGACAAACGCTGCCAACTCCACTTGCTTTACCCCTTGCCATACCCCTGACTGTAGGACACCAAGAAACCCCATAGACAACCTCGCCGGAGGGCATAACAGTCTCCACAGCCTTCACTCCCGTACAAGAGGAAGCACTATATGAGTAACCTGAACTGGACAAGTCCCGTGTACCCATTTTCCCCAGGCTCAGTTCCATCCACACCACACCCTGAGGTCGTGAAAATTTCATAAGGTAGGGATGTGCAGATATACAACCTGCTGACCCCTCCCATCCTTTCCATTCACCCACAGTAACGGCAGTTATGTAAAAAGCAACAGGAGAGAGCCCACCGCCTACCAAGGGAGCCATGACAGCACCGGTCAACCAGGTGACAGATGCCACTGGAGAGTTTGCAGATGGAGAACCCGTTAAATGGTTAATGCAATCTGAGGAGAAAGTAAACGTGAATTACCGGGCGCATGAAAAAAGTTGGAGCCGTCAAAACAACCCCTCCAATGTCTAGAGCTGAAGACTCCAAAGATCAACACTTGAGAGTGTGCCAATCTGCAACAACAACCCAGGCCGCTGCCAGAGACGTCCACCAGGCATACAACATCACCACTCCGGCCGCTGTTCCAGGACTACTCCCTGCTGCTGTCCAGAAATGATGAACAGGACCACTGCAAACCAGGTGCACAATCCACATTCCAGGGTGCTACAGAGAAGTACCTTGGCAACCACCTGCATCATTTCGCTGGCCTTCGATGGCAACTGCACCGCAGAGAAAGCGAGGACGACTGCTGAAGCGCCGCATCACCAAACAGCCCCAGTGTCACCTGAATGAGTTTATGCCATTTTTTATTATTGTCCCACTAGGAGACCCAAAAAAGTGATAAACTATAGTGGGGAGTGATAGTGAAGGAAAAACGCTGCATACGAGAATGCAAGAGCACGTAGTAATTTAGCTTAGTAGGGAAGGTTAGGCAACGAAGAACATCCTTAAGCAAGCCCTAACCTTTGGTTAGAGGGAAAGAGTAGAAGTGTCTTCGTGTTTGTCCGCTGGAAAAGAGTAAAACTGCATATCCAACAAAATTGCATAAATCATGTGTTGTTAGAATAGGTCTTTTAAAGGTTAGTAGTTCAGAAACGCATTGCCAGGAACTGAGGTCCTACACAAAAAAGTGCCCTATTAAATATGTAGACTTTCCTCTTGACAATGGGCACTGCCTAACGTAAATGTAAATACTTGTCATTTGTTTTGCATTGTGTAAATATATTTTGTCATTAGCTTGCAACAAAACACGGAGGAAATAACGTAGAGTTAATCCCGAACAAGCTGGAAAATTCATGCTTGATTGACCCCCACCACAAACGTGCTCACGTAAAGTGTAAATGATATTAATTATAAGTACATTGCTGTTGTGTGATGTATAAGTATGACACATTTAACGTAGAGCCACGAGAAAAGTGAGCATGGTTAGGAAGTGAGATGCGTGATAACGAGGCCTATCAGCAGGTCCGTATCCACAAAAGGCATAATCCTCACCCTTCCTAACAATGCGTCCCTGGGCGACTTTGAGTTAATCCAAATGTATTTGCAGTAAGAGCATGAGGTGAAAAGCACTGTGAGCATGGCGCAGCAGCCACCCAGGAAATTCCCGGCCTTACTAATAAAGCGATTACATTTACGCCCAATGTTAAATCTGTCAAATCAAAGTGAGGAAAGGTATAGAACAAAAATGTACAGAAATGTTAGGTTAAGATTGCAAGGGAAAGGTTCCGCCATAAGTTAGAGAGAACTAGCTTTGATTTGAGGAGTAATATATAATGCTCACTTAATAATACTCCCCAGAATAAGATAGGTTAGAAAATGGAATAAGTTCTGTATGAATATGTGTTTGCAGTAGTACGAAATAGTGAAATGTTCCCATGAAAAAAAATTTTTTTTAAGAGAAAGCTGGCGCTACGAAATATAGTTCTATTTTCACGAAATGTATGATTAATGAGAGAATGTACGAGATTTAAGGTAAGGCTTAGCACCCGTAAGATTAATAATAAGTAGCTGAGATGTAAATAATAGTAACTAAGTATCATACGCAATTAGATGAGGGTGAATTAGAATATTGAGGAAGAACCCCAATATAAATAACTAGAGGTTAACTGAAGAGTAAGTCATGTCACATGAGCCCAAAAGTGAACATAGTAAAGGGAGAACCCCATTGTAAATATATCAAGAAGCTAAATGTAATGTAAGCTAAGGCACGAGTGCCAGAAGTTAAGGTAGAAAGAAAGGGGAAAAATTTTCAATAAAGCAGAAAGGTAGCTATACGAAAGACAATTGGTCTAAGCTATGTAAAATAATATGCAAGGGTATAGTAAGAAACTTGTCCAGTGTTGAAGATACTTGTAGCCAATTACATTACTTTCAAGTAATACCAAATTTGAATCGGGCAAAAGCCTCCTAAATTTAAATGTACACAGTAGAAAGTGCAATTGATATGTGTAAACTTTATTGGTAAACCTATTGTACCAGGAAATAGCCTAATACAATAACACGTTAAAGGGAAATTGCAAAAGAGTATGTGTAAACATAGTAGATAACAATATTGCACCAGACATTGGCTACATGTAAAGTGAGTTAATTCATTTGCCAACTGTTACTAACTAAACCAAATATTGATTGTTTGTAATGGAAACCAATTAATATTGTTTTGTGTTTACTATTGCAAGTGTCAATGTGCGTCCTTCTGTGCTCTTTATCTTAAACTGTAGAGGATCATAGTGTCATGTTTAGGGCTTAAATTAATTAAAAAGTAAATAACTGGCTTTGCTTTTCCACATGTAAATTGTTTTACCATGCAAGAGTGCTAGCATAAGAATATACCAGTTAAAATTGTTCCTGCAGGGTTCACGGTAAACATCCCTTTGCTTGTCCTTGCAAGTAGGACTGTATTAGACACACTTTTTAACTCGAGGCCTGAGGTAAGAGTTCAATTCATTCATATCACTAGAAATTATTCTTTTATCGCGCAGACGTTATTCACAATACACAGCTTTCATGTTTATGTGAGCTAGCCCTTAAACCAGGAAGGTTACGGTTCATAACAGACATGACCTGCTCCCATAAATTCAATATCTCAATCTCTCCTCCCGGCTGTGAAGCGAAGAAAGAGCTGGCCCGCCAAGACGAGATGATATGCCACCACCCCAAGCATGAAGAAAAGGGGAAGAGAGAGAGCTGGAAGAGGGGGAGGCAGATCCACTGACACTGAACCGCTGCTCGCCCGACCAAATAACAGGCTTCCACAACTCAACGGGACAAACGCACACAGAAGAGGCATGAATCCAGAGCCGCAACTGAAGAATAAAGACAGAAGAATGACTGAAGGGTAGTCCCTCCATACCTGAAGCAGAAGTGACCATGCTTGAAGATGGGTCTACGTCGCATCAGGGGATGGGCAATTGTATGCATTCTACTGTGCAGCGAGCATGCACACTCTACTCTACGACTTTGCCCCATCATCAAGTGATGAAAGCAAAATACGGGGCAAGTCACATGACGAAAGGCAATTAATCTCATGTCTACAGGATCGATAAATGCATTACGGACAACTACAGATAAGCGGATATTTAATGAAGATTGCACTGCCCACCCATACACGGACATACGGTCACCACCCCCGAAGACGAAGCTTGTTTTACCCACCGAGCCACCGACACGGCAGAGAGGAAGGAGATAGTTAACAGGGATGCAGTAAGAGAGCAGCACCCCTGTGGCCGATATCACTACTGCCTGAGCCTTATGGAGAGGCGGTAAATATGTCAACAGCCTCCAAACAGGGAGATAAGAAATGTGTGGCGCAGCCTACTGCCATGTTTTAAACAATCACTGTGATATGAGGCTAGCAACACATGCACCCCTGGTGCAGCCAGCAAACTACAGTTTGCACTATGTAAGAAGAAGTGACACCGCTCTCGCCAGTCATGTTGGTCCACCAACCTGAATAAGGTCGGAGGGCTCTCCAGAGTCTGCGGAAGACTCAACAGCCTGCAAAGACTCTCCTACCACCGACCAGAAGCTCCAACTCTAACCCTGCAGCCCACGGAGAAAACCCACGGTGAAGCTCCAAGGTATCATGACGTTCCTACCCCTGCATTCTCACTACCAGAGTCAATTCTCTGCACTCCACGGTAGCAGGCTGTATACACAGTTGCTTCTGGACAACCACCCCTCACAACTCACTGTTAAATGTGATTATAAATTTTGGAGTTAACTTGGTTTTATTTTACTACGCAGGTTTGCCTTCACCTGCAATAACGTAACATAAATATTTTACATTCTTTAGAATTTATTATACACAGCTAAGCATCCCCATGTTTTCATGTAGACATAATAAATATGTTGCAGCAAACTTAAATTCTTATGAGGTAGTTATTTTGCTCCCCAGTCATTATTCTAATGTGAGAAAGAGCAATTTGTTGAGTTTAATTTGCGACCTCTCCGGATTAGACAAGAGTGAGCCGAACCTCTTGGGATTCCTGGAGCCTCATAAAGGCTTTAGTCTGAACAAGACCAGGAACTCTTGAGACGTGTCTGGTGCACCCGAGCCTGCCTGAGAAATGCTCCTATCTAGCCAGTCTCTTGTCATGCTTATTACCTCAGTGCGTCTGAACAAGATGACACCCAGGAGGGCTTGAGTGCCGCTGCTAGGTTAGCAGCAACACCATAATAATGATTATTAATAGTTACGAGCCAATTAAAATATTTTTGTTTTAATTATTTCATTATATTATTAATTAATCTAATGCACAATAAATGAGGTGGAAGTAACAGCCAATTAAGACGTCTTGCCCAACAGACACTGCAACGTGAGTTAAATCAACCTGCCACTATAACAACATCTAAGCAACACATTGAGCCTACTCCACTCCACCCCCCCACAATAGCGAGATTAGTCAACCCGGTCAGGGAAGTACCCTCCATCTCAGATGACTTTAGTTAATCCTAGATTATTTATTAGGGACTTGTTGGCTGTGGCCAGATCTCAAACACCTCACCTACTCGGCTCCCCCAGAACCCAAGCCAGAAGCAAAGCCCGTGACACAACCGTGCCACATGAACAACACTCACCCTACCACGTGCCAAGTATGCACCGCGGCAGGCAAGGTATTTAAAATAATCATTCCCCCAAAGCCTGTGCGCGTACATATGGCAGTGACCACCTCAACTGATTTTGTCCCCGTGTGTATACCTACCAGGCCAGCCCCATACAGAAGCCCTGGTAGGGTAAGGGAAGCTGACTAGGTGCTACCCAGCAAATTAATTGGTTTACCCCATCTCGTTACAAAACCATCCCCATTAATTTTATTTTATTATATTTTTATTTTATAAGTGACAGCTGGCATCACTTTTATTGACAGCCTTTACTGTGAGTAAGGAGATCTTTTTGCTCAAACTCACCCTGGTGCTTGATTCCCCTCCATCTTCTCTCAGCCCTTCATCCAGCTGGTGCCCCGCTAGATCCCCCAACGTGGGCAGATCTTCGACCCGCCAGGTAAAAAAACACCCAGACCTTATTACACTACAGAAGGGCAACAAAGTCAAATCCCGGAGCGAATCAGCATTCTCATCCGCCTTGATTAGCCCCCCCCCCCAACTGTTCAGAACTGGAGAGGCAAGAGTACGGCAATTTGCACCCAGAGTGTAGTGTGAGTTTCGTACCTCCTAAATAGAAGAGAGTGAGGGTGCGAGAGTGCGTCAATATATATAAAGGCGTGTAACACCTATGCGAGAGAAAACTTTGACTGCCACTACACACATCACCAAGGTACATGGATAGAAAAATTAATGTATGCCAAAAAATATGTGCACATACCAAAGTGCAGAAAATATATCAGTTTCATAGTTTTTTTACTGTAAACAAGTACATTGTTTGTACCCATAAGCACCTACACAACAGCCCGCAGGCATTAGGAGGGATATAAGTGAAAGAATTAACAGTTCAGTAAAACTTGCAAAGATTTATTATAGTAAAAATTATACATTTACATTAAATGTTAGTTGTAGCAGGATTGTTATGACAAAATGTCCTTAAATTGTTATGACAAAATGTCCTCGTTGACCCAGGAATCATCAAGCTATGAGTGACCTAGTAACTGCATATATACACAGCCATTACGTCATTTCATCACCTTCTCCACCAAATACATGTCTGGAAACTGTGATGGCCAGATCTCTTTGGTGTAAAATCCACCAATGATGGGTTCACTAAAGTCCTCGACGTAAAACATGTGTGGGTATGCATGTTATATATGCACCATCTTGTACAGCTCTGCAGACCAGATCTCACGCAAGCCTTTGTGGAAAAATCCCCATTTTTTTTTAAATCAGCACGAAGTCATCAATCTTTAGCTTTAGGCAATCGCAGGTCCCTCCTCTTCGGAATAGCATATGATGTTCGAAGCAAGGAGTCATTCTTCACGTCTTCGGACTTCATGTGAGTGGTAGAATGAACGGTTCAATTATACTTGCGTACAAGTTTCGGGAGTAGTGTCAACCACTTGTAGTTTCTATTTGCCGTGAAATGTCTCCACAGTTTAGGTTTTAGAGTCCTGTGAAAACGCACGACAATGGTGGCCTTGAGCCCAGAGAATGTGAAATAGTGATTGATGTTATGTTTCTTTATCAGTGCACGAAAAATAGCATTACAGTATTCTTTACCGTCGTCAGTATGGAGATTTTTCGGCATGTGCCCTTCACGTAATACGCTTGTCACAACTTTCGCTACATCGCATGCTTTCTTTAATTTGAGCAGTCTGGCCTAAACATACTTGGAGAACGTATTGATCATGGTCAAAATGTGGCGGTGGCCTTTCATCGCATGAGCAAAATCATGCGTTTTGATCAGGTCAGATTGGAAAGTGTCATCCAGCCCTTTCATGATAGATTTTCAGCATGGGTAATTTATCCTATCGTATTTGTGCAGCTCGTCAGTAACTGCATACTTGCTCATCTCGAAAAGTAGCCTGCCTCTGCGAGTTCTTCAATGATGAAAACTATTTTGTTCGTGTGCAAGCGGTTTCCTGTAGACTGCAAAGCGACCAAAAGTCTCAGTCTATCTACCAACACGTTTGGATCGTTCCAATACTAATAGTTGATTTTTTCTTCGCTCTACGATTTCTGAGTCAATCCCGATCCACCAATTTCACATACCTTGGGAAACAGTCTGGCTATAATGGGAAATTTTTCGTGCATCATGTCCTTAAATCATGGCGGTGAGGGGTTGTTCTCGGCATAATGAGCGCGACTGGACTACAGCAGGCAGTGGTACTTGCGCAAATCTGATTGGTGTAGAGTCTAAGACACCTACGAAACAAAAGTTAGCCCAACCCATGTGTGATTTTCACCTTGCGCTTGCTCATCTGTAGCACATACCTGGGTAAAAACAAAACTTCCTTGTTTCCGAGAAACCATTTTCCACTACTTTTCTGCAAACCATACGTCTTGTCTGTAGTACAGTTAGAGTAGGAAGCAATGTAATGAGATAGAGTTCTCATCTCGGGTACGCGCTCCTGGGTTTGTTTCCATCTATGCGTGGGGGTCGGTTCTTCCACATTGATTTCACGTTTGATTTCAACGCGAGCATCGTCACTCGGTTTTTTTATAATTTTGTCTATCCAGAGGGTAATAAGTTTGAGAGCCTACTTCCCACAAGTCTCGACAGTCAATCTCTTAGTTTTCGCGAGTAAGTATTTGGCCCATACTGCCTTGATTCCTCGCTAATGCTCGCTCACCAGTTCAGCTTGGTTATCCATCGTTCACTGAGTGGAATATACTTTTTATACACGTATACAGACCTCGCCAATGTTTGTAGTCAATCATTCACGATTTTCCGAAATTGCTTTATCGAGGTGTCTGACACACGTATCCAATATATTCTGGCTATGCCTGACAACATTGGTTTTCATAGCCATTCTGGACATTAAAATATTTTGTAGCTCCTTCAATTCTTCTCATCTCTGTGCATTTGATACAGGGATCAAGTCTATTATCCATGCCTCCGCACCTCCTATGTGCTGGTTGATAGTTACCAAATCTCCAACCACTTCATTCTTCACATTTTCCAATTTTTGACCAATAAGAGACAAGTCTTCTCTATGTGCAGGGGCGAACTGATTCTGACCACACTGAAGGTCATTGTGACGATCAATGTCGCCAAATTAGGAAATACTTCCGTAACTCAACAATATACCAAATTTTTCCCTTCCAGGACAAAGGGCACTTGAATTCCGCAAATGTCATGTCCGTATTGACATGATCTTTGTAAACGTGCCACAAATTTGTGTCATCCATGCGAAACAGCACCAACATTCACAGGCAATGTTGTCGAAGAAAAATTTCGGATTTGGAATAGCTTCGCTCGGCGTTACAACAGTTTCGTTATCGCTGCAGGAGAAATAATTCATACACTCCACGAACTGCTGTACTCATGCCAGTCACTGGTATTTCAGTTGCTGGAGCAATTTTGAATAAACGTACAGATTCTCGAACTGAAGGCTGTTTGGTTCCTCAAGCAGGCTCAGTAGGACACATGTCTTGCAGCAACCCGACGGACAGTAAATCAGGCCTCCCATGTTAGTAGGCAACAGGGCACCATGGCATAATCCGTGAGAAACATTTTCATCTTCATCATGAGTGCATAGGATATAGGAGTAACATCTTGCTTGATGATCTGTATACAGTGGAACCTCATTAATACAAACCTGAAGGGACCAAAATCTGGCAACTTTGTAATAACAAGCCCAAAAACTTAAGAATTTGGAATTTTTATATAAGATTTTGCTTTAATAACAAAATAAGTCACTCTCATTTTAACTTTACTCAGGAAAAAATTTACCTCAAGAATTATTCAATACCATATTAAGTTTTCAATAAACTACACCCTTCCATTACATAAAGAAACCCAAAATATTCCCAAAAAGATTTGTACTTTTACAGATTTTCTGTTCTCATTGCATACTAAAGTTTTTGTTTTAAGAAATTTTCTATTTTGGTTTGAACTGTGTTTGCATTATAGAAGTACTTGAAAATAGAATACAATTGATCTAATCTTGAAAAACAACACAGAAATGCAAGAATAATTACTTTATAGAAACTTAAAATTGAAGTCTGCATAACACATAAATGTTTTCTATGCACACAAACACACAGGACGTTTCCACAGGTTACCAACATCAGATGTTTTCATCCAGATATGCACTAAGAGTACCATCACAAGAGAGCCAAACACTATCAATATCAGCGCTCACAAGTTGGTCACATTGTAACTGAGCACATACAGTTGTGATCACAGTCTCGCACACAGCTGTAGTGTCTAACGTGTAACACGGTGCAGCGCTTCCATCGGGTCTAGGATGAACACTAAATTAATTTCAGCACTGTCAAGCTACTGTATTGAACTGTCTGAGAGATCACGAAAAACTGTTGTTACTGCAGCAAAAAATTATTTCCTGAAGAAAAAACAAAAAAAACCTGGCCAAAGTTCAGGTACCCAAATGCATATTTTTTTGCTGGAAAAAAAAGAAGAGGAAGAGGAACAAATTGAGGAAATGGACGAAATTGAGAATGGGGAAAATGGAGGCAGAGGAAGAGGAGGAGGAAGAGGAGGTAGAGGTGGAGGAAATCAACGAAACGGAGGAAATTGACAAAATTGAGCAAATGGACAAAACTGAGCAAAGCAAATGGGGCAAATGGAGGCAGAGGTGAAAGTGCAGGATGAAGAGGAGGAAGAGGAGGAGGAAGAGGGGAAGAGGCTGAGCTGGAACAAATTGAAGAAATGGACTAAATTGAAGAAATGACTGAATTGAGGAAATTGACTAAATTGAAAAAATTTACGAAATTGACACACTGAAGCAAAACGAGCATGTGCAAAATGGCACTGTCGACTGCCCGATCAAAATAATCAACAAGGAAAACATGCCCACAAACACCGCTGCTTACTACTTGGTAATTCACGACAGGATCGTTCAATGCAATTGTTTTTCTGGCCTGGTAAAAATCATCAGTTAATTACGTATGTAAACACACATGGTGTGGGTACGTATGTTTCAGTTATAATGTACTGTAACCTGCAAGGCTTCCAGAGCAGCTATGTGTTCAAGGAAAAAGCAGTCGCGGATTGTCACGAATCGCACCTATCTATGTGGCCGAACCCAAACAGAAAAAAAATGGTTGAGTAATAGTGTAAATTAAAGGTGGCGATTATGGAACACGGCGATCATATCTGCTCTTCCCTTCGTAAAATGAGGAAAGAAATGGATCCGCATTCTTTGTTGTATGCTTTAAAAAACTCAGTTACTTTACAAGTGGCATGCTCTGAGATTTAATATAGTTTATGTATATATGTGTGCATGTGCATGTGTGCACACACACACGTGTGCACATGCACACATGTGCACATGCACATGCATGCGCACACACATGCACGCATGCACACGCACAAACATCTTTGATCTCTTTGGTATGACATCATTCCACGATGTGGAAAAAAAATTACGTAAATAAATAGAACCCTAAAATAAATTAGTCACCAGTCGAGTACAAGTCACACCGTGAAGCAAGATGATATCCTTTCATACGGAGAACCTGTACGTCTTGTCATTCATGAATGACTATAAGGCTGTTTCTGAACTCTCAAAAATTGCATACTTGAGGGTACTTGTCGCCGGAAGTGACATCACCATGTGTATACTAGCGCTGTTCAAATTCCCAATATAGTACACACAGGGAGTATACTTGGTAAGTATTTGAAATTGTTTACTTGTGGAGCATACTACATACTTATGACAGTTGCCATATTGTATTTCAGGTGTGAAAATTAACGTGTACGTTTTGTGGTTATAAAGTTCGCAAGTTTTAAAAGTTAGTAACAAGTATTTACAAAATGTCATTGTGTTGTGTGTGTGTAAATAATTTTCAAATTAATAAATGTGCTATCAATTATAATTAAAATTTAGAGTGTTGTTAAACGTCTGCAGCATATTTCTCAGGTGTATGCTTATGCAAATAATATTACAATTTCAATCCGCATTTCCAAGATATTACAAACCCCATTGAGTTGTAGGCCTATTTACCTTACTTTTGTTATCAATGTGTATAGTGCAGTGAATGGGCTGTATAAATAATTGTCAGGTTAATAAATGTGCATAGAAATATGGATCACATCCTGAGCGTTTAATAGATTTCTGCAGTATATTTCCGACGTGTTTGCATACAAATAATATTAAAATAGCATACTGCATTTCCAATTTTGTACTAACCTCATTTAATTGTATTTGTCTTTCTTTTGGTATCAAACACATGATAGGTTAGGTTATGTGTAATACCCCTTTACATACGATAAATAAATATAAAAAATAAAAAATCCTATAACTGCTCCAATTTATTTACAATCTTCTAATGACATGATATAGTAATATCGCAAGGCTATTGGTGTGGTATAAATATTTGTGAAATAAAAAGAGAAGCTGAACAGATAAACATAACCTCAGGATACAGAGGTGCAAGAATTTTTATATTCCTGCTATGGTGTAAATTTATAATAAATAGCATCTATAATGTGTGCGACTAACATAAGCCTAATGCTGCTAGGTTATTAAGATCCCTTGCAGTCTCTCTTGGCCCTATGTGGTTGCATATTTCATACAACAGATGGTATATTTGTCCTAAAAGTTAGAATAAAATAGTGGTAATTCGTAATTACCAGCATTCGTGAGTGCAGTGTTCAAATAAACTGCGTATGTTGTGAAAAATAATGGAAAGTAAGAGGGGTGGGGGGTTAAGACATTGTAGAGAAAAAGCATTTCATGTTAAATTCAGTTCAATATAGCATAGATACACGTTATGATTGTAACAATACAGGATGTTCGTCCTCAAAGAAAACAGGGAAGTGTCAGGGAAATGTGACGGGGAAAAGCCAGGGATATATCGGGAAATTGTCACTTGGGTCAGGGAAAATGCAAATAGTTGCTACTCTGTAAAAAGTGTTAGTTGTCTGAATACACGATAATGTAATTATGAGCATACACATTGTAAGATTACAATTTTCCAGTGTGTGATCAGTCAGTAAGACCCTATTTTCCATGTGTTTTCCCTTCGCCAAACCTTCAGACACATCAGGGAACGAGACCTTGCAAAGCACGCCAAAACCACCTTAACGTTGAACAGTGTGTTATGAGCATAATTCTTTCAATCATGCAATAAGTCAGCAGTTCAGTATCACGTGTGTGGGTCAGCCTTTAATAGACCCACCATTTCGTAAAGACTGCAGATAGTAAATGTGAGGGAAGATCGGCCCATTATTCCTGAGAACGTCAAAAGTCTCCAGCTTTCAAAGAATCTTAACACTGCCACATGTGGTGTCATGAGCCTAGTCGGGTAACAAATACCTCTACAATAATTCCCAACCTTAACCTCACTGCCCCTCAAAACATCTTGCACCCACAACCGAGCAACCACATGGCATCAGCATACATAATAGTAATATATTGGTGTGATTCTAACGGGCACTCTGTGAAGTCAATAGCGTGTATTGCAAGAAATATTGATGAGCTGAATCAAATGTCAGTCCTGCTTGCTTGGTCTGTTGCAGTGTGATTTAATGCAACTTCACTGATGGCATTTTGTTCTGTCCAAGAAAACAAAATACAGTATATATCATGTTTCCTTGAAATATATTTTCAGGGAAAATTGTAAGATACTGCCTGGTAAACAAGGAAAAGTAAGGGAATTCCAAAATGGAAATGCAGTGGACACCCTGCAATACTTTCACATACATACAAATGCACAGTGAAGTAGGTGTAACTCTAGACTTCATATTCTTTCATCATGCTAATCCACAAAACATATGGCAGTGCTGTTGGTGGGTTTTCGCAAAGTGCTCCCATTGTCTCTGTGGTTCCATTCCATCATAGTTCCAGGCCTCCCTCTTCTCAATACACTAATCCTTAAGGTTGGCTGACAATGACAATTTTGGCCCTCCTGTAGGGCAGCGTGCTCCATTTCGTAATATCTCCCTCCCCTCATCAAATCCATTGACCCTGCCTGAGGTGGGAACAAAATTGGATCATTATTATTGTAAAAAATAGCTATATTACGTAAAGTGATCTACCATTTTGTATGTGAACTGTGGAACATTGTTAAACTATAGAAATGTTAAGTGTACAGTAACATGTTCATGGTTTTCAAACCATTATACAGCTTGACGTCGTGATGACACGTTGTAGTAAAATACTTGAGATGTAGCATTGTAGGTTAAAGCAAAAGTCTGAAAAATATGTGTTTATGTTCTCTCTTTTCTAATTGTAGCAGTAAACATTCTGAATATGAACAATTAGAGAGTTTGGTGCCCATGCAATAATACCTAGGATTGTTTTTCACATTAACCCAAAACAAGCACTGTAAAATATATATAAAAGTGGGCGTCCAGCAAACTGTCGAAGAGTTTTGTGTGACTTTTTGAGAGGTAAAGTATTAGTTCCTGAAAGACGAAATAAAATTATGTGATAGTAAAAGCATGTCTACATTTCTCTGTATGTAATCATTATTTTTCTTACACCCAACATACTTTTCCTTCTCCATCATTACTAATGATCACGTAAGTCAATATGTTGTTTACACAGTGTGATTCTTCAAATACAAAAAAATTACAGGGGGAGTGGGAGATTTTCACATCTGGGTTTTTCTATAGATAGAGCAAAGCTCATATGCGCAAGCACACACAAGCACCTCTGGCCATGGGTTCAGTGGCATTGTAACCTTCAAACTGTGCCAAGCACCGTCACATTTTTTTAACTTACGTTAAAAAGTTTGTCATTTTTTTTATTCCATGAATAATTTCACCATTTTCGCTGTTGTACTTAGTTCATTGTCTTTCGTCCACAATTTCTTTTATCATATTTCCAATGTTTGTGGGGAACTTTGTTTGTGGATGGCACAAATGAACACCACACTTGTCACTATCACAATTTTGCACTATTAATTCAAACACCTTACCATAGATGATTCTTCTTTCGAGGAGGAAATGAACATTTTCATCACATCGCACCATGGTCACGGTAGCTGACGGTTGATGCGTGTAGGTTACGTCGTGCAGTAGAAGAGATATGCATGTGTATTTTTTCCCTGGATTAAACTTGTTGTCGGGACGTGCTCCGTCGTTGAAAGAACACTTGGTGAACAATATCGGCATCAAGCCTAGGTACACTTTCCATGCAAAAGGGATGCAGTTGGAGGTCCAGTCCGGAAATCCTTGCCTTTTCACTATGTCGTTATGTCCATCTCATTTCTCCTGCCATTTACATACGTAATTATTTTTACTTTTTCAGAACAGTTCATACAATACACTTTCATACGTTCTTGCCTTGCTTACGTGAACATTACAATTTTGTTATACCAACTCCTCCAGCAAACAGAGAAGCATAGAGTCGGGGCATAAATTGTACATGTAACAGTTTTTATATTCACACGTTAATGTGTTCAGCCCGTAACAGCCTTCAAACTCATTGTAGCAGCATGGCCAGTGAATCGCGCCATTGCAAAATTGAATTTGCAGAATGCCTCTACCATCTCGAAAACTTACATTTCAGTACCCCCAAAATACAGTTCACTGTACTTGCTCGCGTCTTCTGGCCTGAATAGAGGAAATTTGACAAGGGTCACTTCTTCAATGCCGCTGTCTTCAAAGTCGGAGCTAATTGAGCTCTCTGCAGAGTTGGGCAAGAATACACTGTAGGCTGAATACAGGGGATGGCACAAGTTGGATGATGGATGCGAGCTGATTGGCAGTAGCGGGTTCGTTCCAGTCGACGACATGAACAACGTTGCTCCTCGTGCCAATATAGTGCGGATGAGCTGAAGAATATTACCTCCGGTGTCGCCTGCATTGCCGATAATTTCTTCTGCACTTGATGACATGGTTAACGTAAAGGCATTTGAAATTAAATGATCACCAGGCTCTCCACCCGAAATAGCAAGGTACAACTTTTCCCACAGACCCTCAGGGACGCATCTTACAAAGCCAGAATTTAAGCGGGGTGGAACGAAGGTGATTAATTGATGGAGGTGTGCTGACAGTCGAGCAAACATGAGTAATTAGGCAATGAAAAGAATTAACGGGGATGAGGCAAATGCATATGATTGGTGGAACGGAGGTGACTAATTGCCGAAGATGACAGAGAAAATTTGCCAATTAAATATATTGGAGGTGGTGGAACGGACGTGGTGGAGGCTTGCTGACTAAACACTAACTAGCCAATGAGAATCATTGATGGAGTAATTGGAGGAGGTGGAACGAAGGTGACTGATCAGTAGAGCTCAAGCGAACGCCTCTGATTGGTCGAAACGAAGGTTTCCGAAGACAACCGAGAAATTTGTCAATCAAGAAATTGGTGGGGATAGAAGCTTTCTGACACTAAACAGTAAATTACCAATGGAAGCATTGGTGGTGATTTGGGGGGGGGGGGGGGGGGGTAATTAGCCAATGAGAATCATTGGCGGGCCACTTGAATACTTAAATATATTGCAAAGGATGGAATCAACATGGCGAAGGATTGCAGACTAATTAGCCAATGAGAATCATTGGCAGACTAATTGATGCAACAAACATGAGGGGGAGGGGCACGAAAATGGTAAGCTTTTTTTAAACAGTATTTTTATAAACAATTTTTACAATTTTTTTAAAAACAATTTTGAGTAAAAATTTTTAACAATTTTAATAAGAAAGTTTTTTTAAACTATTTTGAGAACAACAGTTTCTTATAGTTATTTAACGATTTTTTTTAAATTTTGAAATGATTTTCAGTAAGATATTTTTAAACGATTTTTTTATCATTTTCAAATGTATTTTTAATTAACTTTCCCAAATAAATTATTTTATAAATTTTTTAACAATTTTTTAATAAAAGTTTTTAGTAATAAACGTTTTTAACTTTTTTTATAACAAATTTTAATAATAAATTTTTTGAACTTTTTTAAAATAATTTTTTAATAACAATCTTTATAGATAAAATCCTTTGTGCATGACTTAACCACATCATCACTGACAAACCACTAGACCAATTGAGACCATATTCACACCATATGTAATTGAGGTGGCGAGTACGGTTTTTAGTTGTTTTATTCCGATAGGTGGCACTGGAGTCTAATTTCTATATTTATGGGCCGATTTTGCTCATACTTGCGGGAAATGTTCATTGATCTAAAAGAGAAAAATGCCAGCTATACCACCGTCAAACATCGGTCGACATACCAGACGTAATAGAGAGGATGCATTGAGAAGGAAAAATAGCATATGAAAGAGGCAGAACAACGTTCGCCAGAATCAGCTAATTTTTTATATTTTTTCAGAAATGTTTGGTGTTTTTCAGATCAGAGGTCAAAGGTCATGGGTCAGGGGGTCAAGGTCATGTAGGTCACAGATGGCGGACGGTCACGTAACAACATGGCGGTGGCCGAATCATACCATCCTATGCCAGACGCCATTGTGCATCAACCTACCAAACCGTACTACTCCCAAGAAAACCCACTTCCCTCTAGAATTGTCAACCACATTTCCAACATACAAAACCTCCTGTACGGGATCCATTGGGAATCACCATGGTAAAAGATCAGTGTGATTATCACACAACTGCTCAGACTCCTTATTGTGTTGTTAACAGTAACATTTAAGGTGGCCATCTACCTGATGCTTAAACCATGTTGCAGTATGTTTCTTATCAAAACTATTGAAAGTGTCCTCCATATGTTTACCTACACACCCAAGTCAACGATGGAATGGTAATTTCAGGACATCAAACATTTCATAAATACAATATCACTTTTGAGTCCTACAACATTATTAAAAATGGCATTTTCAGACTGTTGTTTCTTGAAGCATACTACACAGAAACATGCCATTTCAGCCTTGCATGCAACGGCAATGACACACTTGATGCACATGTCAGCATAGTCCTTATCGCTCTTGCATTTCTGAGCCTCAACTGTGGAAATAGCCCCAGGTAGACGACCTCCTTAATTACATTCTTATGGTGGTTAGTGGTTGGTGGGACCTCACCTCCACAAGTGGGACAAGGTACTCCTTGCAGAGTGGCAAGGAATTGATCTCAAGGCTGAAGAGAGCCCGGGAACGTTGCACACAGCCAGCCAGAGCATCCATCAGCAAAGACAGCACATAATGGGTGTAGAGAACAGGGCACTGTGTCACAGCCATGGCCTTCAGTTTGGTGTCCGCCGACTCCACCACTGCACATACCCACACATCACCTCACTTAACCATTAGTTGCTCAACCATCTGAAGTACGAATCAAGCTGGAGTGTGTTTTAAGTATACATTTTTGGATAAGAGATAAAAACTAAAAATAGAAAACAAAATGTTCACAACAGTTAGAATGGTATTTCAGAATATCATCAAGGAAATCGAAAATATTATATCAAAGCCCTCCAACATGGCCAGAATCAGCATTTTCAGACCATACAAATGTTTGGATACATATGAATCTAGAGTAAAAACCACACATAAACATTGCTACTACAGCAGTGACAATATGAATCGGCTTCTGCCGAATTTGCCAATGTTGACCAAATTGGCACTTCTGCCAAAGAATGAATTGCAGATTATTATCTATCAATTTGACAAACATTGAATTTTGCAACTAGGTCTGAGTTCTTCTTCAGTACATATAGTTGATATGTCATGCTTTTGTGAACACTGAAAGTTTTTCCTTGCAGTGAAGTACTTTCACCACCAGTAACGAGCATCTAAGAAACAAAAGCATAAATGGAAAAGATGCCCATCTTCCACTGTTTTTTCAAATAAAGTTTGTAGTTTTTGTCCCAAGATTCACCCCATTGTGAGATAATCTATCAACTTGACACTAACAGAGTTAAGAGTCTGAGGGGGAAGGGAAAAAGCAGAACTGTTCTCACAGCCCCACCAATCAACAAAACATGGTGGCACGGGGATAAGAGGAGGGTGACCAACCATGAGAAGATAACACAAACATAATGGGATTTTTCTGTCTAAAAAGATTTTTGTAATTTTGTCTTTCCTTCCTTAACACAGTTGATTATTTTAAGTTTATCAACTACAGAATATGCCATAATTTTCTGTGACATACTGCACCCACCCACACAGCAAACAAGACGATGTATGGATGGAGCTCAAGTCTGCACGCATTGTTTGTCAGCATGCATCAGTTTTTTTATTTCGTCCCTTGAAAAACTATCCATAAAGGTTACAATGAATTTCTTTTAGACCTACAATGTATTTCCTTCTAGACCTAGGTTTTAGATTAAATTTTTTAGTTCATATGTATTTCAGTTATAAAATGCTTCCCCACAGCTTATTAAAACTACAAAATACTCTACATATGTAAATTTGGTATGCACATCAATTTGTGTATTATTTCAAGACAAGTGTACATGTGAAGTTTCTCCTCTATAGTGAAGATAGAAGAAAGTGTTTCCTTCAAATTCATTTAACAAGATTCTACTGTATTTATGCATGTTAAAATTAATTCTGTGATTAGCATTAATTTTTATCTTCCTGCTCATAACCAAATTTTTTAATGCCAATCCAATGTGTAGCAAAGCACCCAATTACGAAACATCAGTTAGACTACATTTTGTTTTCTGAAAGAATTAGGTCTAACAGTGCATATTTTATAAGTAACATTAATGTTGTCTATTGCAGAACCAATGCATATATTAAAACAATCCACCATTTTTGTTTCAAGCCTTTCAATTGACTGTCAACAACGATAGAACATGTAAACAACCTTATGCATGCTTACTGTTTTGTGTGTTCACAAATAAGTATTTTTATAAACATAGAGTTATGTATTTTTTATTTTTGACTTCACTTGAACTCATATGGTTTGTTGCATTATTGTATTTAATTTTTGGACAATGTCAACTGAAATAAGTTAAAAATTACTTTTAATTGTGTTGCACTTCATGAATACTATTGTTTAAGTATAATGGTAACCTAAATTCAACTTTAATATAAGCAAAAAGCTTCTTCACATATCGGCAGCATATTAGTAAATCAGCATTACAGAATCTGCACATTGACGCCGGATAACAGCCATCGACGCTAGAACGCATGACGGCACTCACGTGTCATGTTCTGCATGTGCGCAAAGAGGCCGATAATTTGAACTTTCCTATAAATGTTAATTTCAGGGTAAAATGGGTTATATTGTCTTTACAGTGTTTCATATGTCTTAAAAGGTTTGAAGTGCTTGTAATAATTTTAATTGTTTGGTTATGGAAGTTCAAAGTGCCCGCGAAACTGAGATTAAGAACACTTAATATTCTGGCATGAACGCCATTACAAAGAGACATTAAAATAATATTGGAACTCATAAGAAAATTACAGAAATGTAAAACAATATCTAATTTAATTTGTGCCATTTTATTTTCAAATTTTATTAAAAGTATAGTATTACCAATGTGTTTGTACACACGGGTGAGACGGACCCACAGAACCCACAACATCCCTGAGAACTTTGAGTCTCAATAATGCGGTGATTGGGAACCACAGCTGGCACCCAAATTACCAGTAAGTATTGTGTCATCATTTGTCTCGTGTCTCACCCAATGGGATCAACATAATTTTATGAATCAGCACCGCTCTCTATCTAGTTTCAACCAACCAAATTACGATGACACTGCATTTATTTTCAGAGTTGAATGCTGTACAGCAAACTCCGTGCTAGTTCAGTGCCTTGTGCACGAAGGCAAAACCACATTACATGTGCTGGTTAATGCTGTCCTTTCTCCATTTTTACAAATTCTGCTTCTTATTCACCCAAACAAACATCAAATAAGCAAACCCCATAACTAAGCACTTTTAAACCAAACTTTTAGTTTAAATTTTTATTTTATTGGCTTCATTATCACTCCATAATTTGTGGAAAAAATGTTTTCCTCTAAACAAAGAAAAAATTTGGGGTTCCTCCTATTTCTCTGATTGACTTATACAGTAATTGGGTGAATACTATATTATTCATCATAAAATGCTGATTGTGAATGCATAGACAAAGCGGTAGGCAGACAGCAAAGTCATTAGAGATTGAGCAAGCTGCTCAAAGATGAAGGTAAGGGGAAAGAATCACCATGGCTATAGTAAGGAACCATCCTAGTTGGAGCAATTATGAAAAACCACGGAAAATCTACAAACAGGATGGCTGGATCAGGAATCAATGAAGGAAAATATTAAAACAATAGTAGCTCACTTCTTCAAGAGGAGTTTGACAGCCACAGAATAGTTCATTAAATGCCAGAAAAGTATTGGGACACCAGAGCCAAAGAAGCCCATTCAAGAAGTTTTGACAAGATGGCATTCAATTTACTTAATGTTGAAGTGACTGTTCAAATTAAAAGATGCAGTAAAACATATATAGTGTTAATTAACAAGGGCTTACCAGTGCTTTGTGAACAAGACTGGCAAGTTTCCGAAGAACTGTGCAAAGTTCTAGAACAGTTTCAGACTGTTACTGCACAAATCAATGGTCAAAAATACCCAATGGGTAATGCAGTAATTACTATGTTCACGAGAACACATTGTTTAGTATGTGGAAAACTATTGAAAGAAACATTTCCCCGTAGTGTTCAGGACATTATCAAAGTTTTGGAGAGTGGACTTTACACAATATTTGGCAAAATAAAATCCAACAAAGTAATTTCACTGTGCACTTTGTTGGACTCAAGGTACAAGTTATAAGGCTTCTTAAACAACTCAGCAGTAGTATCTGTTAAAAACCACTCAGCAGTAGTATCTGTTAAAAACCACTCAGCAAAACAACTCAGCAGTAGAGTCTGTTAAAGAAATAGTGACAGAAGTGATAGCAGAAATAATAAATGAACTGCAACAAGGTTGCCCTTGACAATGAACAGGAGTAACTAAGTATGAATAATGACAAGCCTAATGTTTGTGATGAAGAGTTAATGCTGTGGGAGTAATTTGACAAAATGTTATCTACTAATGAATCTGAATTTAATTTTCCTATGTTAACTGGTATTTTTTTTGTACATACAAACTCTTCAGTAGCCAGTACAGAAATTGACATTTTGATCACAGTTAGTTCCAAAGAGAAGAAAATTCCCCCATATGGTGGAAACAGAACAAGCATTTATATCCAACACTAGCCAAAATAGTTGTAAATAACTCTATGTGCTAGCTACTTCAGTTACTCGTGAAAGACTGTTTTCAAAGCTGGTATGGTAATCAGTGAAGACGTACATGCCTTAGTTTTAAACATGTGGAGCAAATAATGTTCTTGAACAGCAATTTGTGCTTACGTTTGATATGTAATTAATAAAATCAGACTAAATGAGTCAGATATCTGCAGCCAAATGTTATCTCTACTATGTGTTATAATTATTTTGTTTAACACAAAGTAAGTATGTTTTAAAGGAAGTTTAAGAAAATAAAATAAACAACAGTGCAGCAAATGTTATTTTTAACTGCTTTATGAAACTGTTATTTAATCGTAACTGGACCAGCTTGTAACAGGTTACTGTCCTGTTCTCTCATAGTTCTCAGTAAACACCAACGCACTAGCTCCGTGTGAGTTGGAGACTTTGACTACATAATAATGAAAGTTTGTTGATACCAGGATTACCAATAAATAAAAGTTAAATGTTTACTGGAGATTTATTGTCATCTTGGCAAAACAAACTATCTACACTCGCAGATAACAAACAAACAAAAAAATAAGATGGAATGGCAGCCTTTATAAAACAAAACTTCTCACTTCGAGAGTTACAAAGACGAGAGAGAATCGTTACTTTTCTCTCCCGGCCCCCTATTGACTCCTTGCACGGACGGAGAATAAATTTAATAGATATTTTAATTGAAATGTCCGAAATACAAAAGAAGGTTAAAGTCACGGACGCTGGTCGGTGCGAGTAACATGATCATTCGTTGCAGGCTGTCCGACTGACAGCTGACAAACGATTGTGCTGCGACAAACTGTTGTGATACCCAAGAAGGGTCATGCTTCCCTATATATTGGTCAAAAGTTTCCTCATTGAAAACATATTGTTTTCGAGCAGTCAGTCACGTCTGCTAAAAGTGACCTCTGTTATTTTCCTCGTTTCACCATGTTGTTCCTTGCAGTGGCGGATGTTTTTAGTTTACTAACCCAGTGAAAAGGTAAAGATGTGCTATCGTCCTATGACATCTGTTGTTGATGACGTCTGTTACTACTGATGAAATGAGGAAAGAAAAATAATAAATTTGGAAAAACGAAAATATCTGAAATACAAATAAGTTGTCACTGCCACGACCTTTCAAATATTACATGAACTGCTATCCTTGACTGAAATATAGACAATTTAAATAATTCCCGAATATACCAATTATATATATCTAGCTGCAATGCTACAAGCTATAACACGTTACAGAAAAGTAACCATTTGACCCACTCACACAGCACACAAACAAATTGTGTACAACTCTTTAAGAATATATATATATATATATATATATATATATATATATATATATATATATATATATATATATATATATATATATATATATATATATATATAAACACACACACACACATTCCCTCTCTCTAGCTGAGTCTGAACTAAAATTTGATAGTGCTCAAGAAAAGTAAAAGTAGAATTACTATCCTCTACCAATTAAAATAGAGTCTGCCTGCTAGTAGGTTTATTTTCAATAACGATTCTAACAAGCATGTGCATGTGCTCCACAAGATTGATAAACAGCTGTTACCAGGTGGTGATGTGGCAACACAACATAATGTTCCAGGATGCCTCCCTCCCAACATTAAGGCCAAGATAATGCAACTAATGCATGTAGATATGCACATACAAATGGTGGAGTTAAAGCTGAATGTTTGCAATGTGTCTTCATATACATTTTATAACACATGTGTAATGAATATATGAGCAACAATGTAGCAAGTTATTCAAGTTTTGTACACACATTCTTGAATCGGAGGCTACACACTTTAAGCTCTATATAATCAATTAAGTGAACACTTTAAACAACAAAAGGATCATGGAAAATTGCAAAGCCTACAGTATCAGCCTATATGTTATCAAAAACCACATTGTGAATTTACAACGAACAAGGTTGTTAGTCCTCCTGCATGTAAATAACTGTTTTTTTTTTTTTTAATGCTATGTAATTTTTGGTTTTCTTGTATGCCGTGCAGTGAGAATGCGCACTCTGCGGACGACTTCGTCCCATCTACGAGCCACATGCGCTCATGAAATGTATAAGCGGCAAACCAGAATAAATGTATCGTACTAACACAGCCCACAAGCCTGGGTAGCCGATTACATCATTGTTAATTAAGTGCATATTCACAATACCCATTGCCCGCCCAGATTTATGAATGCAAAAGGCACCCCCACGAAATAAAGAAATATTATTAGAATTCTACTAGTCCTAGCTTAGCTCTGGAAGAAGTTCCTACAATCTTGAGAGATGGCAGCACTCCCATGGCCTTGTGACTTCACGGCCCACCCATCTGGGAGACAGGGGTTTTAATTTGTCGTCGCCTCCACGCAGGGCGATAAGAAAAGCGCAGCACTCCTACACCCCCGATAAACCCACCCCCATTGTGGAAGGCTACGCTACACGCCGCACTCCGAAGAACTGCTGACATGAGAAAAATCAGTATAAATAAGACACCATCAGCCCGCACCAGCAGATGTGCCAGGCTCATCAGCCGAAGAGGACGCGAGCCACCCTGAGTCTGTTGAAGACTCTCAGCCTACCTTGAGTATGCTAAAGACTCTTCGCTCTCATCCTGAGTCTGCCCAAAGACTCTCCTAACCTACCTCAGCCTACCCAAGACTTTCCACTTACCTTGAGTCTGCCGATGACTCTCCGCTTACCTCAATCTGCTAAAGGCTATTCCTGTCTAGTACGACCAAAGACTCTCAGATCCTACCTAAATCCATCCTACCTGAGCATGTCCAAAGACTCCCCTTAAGGCTCCCGTCAGTCTGCGAAAGACTCTCTCTCTCTCTAAGACCTGCACGAGAGACAACTACGCCTTCTTAAGGTATATCTCGCCTTAAACCCCGGTACCCCCTTACCCCAGTCAACTTCATGTGACTCAGTGGTAACAAGCTGACGCGTTTTAGAGTACTTACCTGGTTAGCTCCCATTTTGTTAGCCGCTGTACAGTTGCGTGCTATAGCTTTTCTTGTCAAGAGATTTTATTGCTTCATCCCAGACTCGCCTTCGCCTGAATTAAAACACATACGTAAATCTCATCTTTTGAAGTGTTTAACCACGTTAGTTAATCATAATTTTTGTATTTTTTTTTTTGGAATAGCCAGGACTCTCCAGGGCGAATTCCTTCAATAAACATCACGACCAATATAATTATCTGTGCTCTGTTATTTTTAGTTAATCACCCCGTACCTCTTCTATTTTGGTTTTGTGTAAACGTATGTGAACCTAGTGGGCAGATGTACAGTAGAAGGGGAGGAGCGCAAAGCAGACAGCGGCGCAGAGAACTTCGCGCCCTAGCTTGAACTACGGTAAATTCTACGTCCGAGGACGAACCTCATTCAATGTGTCACACCAAGTTCCGTGACCAATCTCTCCCTTCGTCCCACTCGAGATAACCACCTCACTGGATCACCTTCTAGGTGTCCAATGGCCAGGGTATCCAACAACCGAACATGAGAACCAGGTAAAATTGCTCTCCCTGGAAGATAGTACTAGTCCTTGCGACACCCCTACTAGGCAGCTAACTAAAACAACTTGTAATGTCAAACTGCTGTCAGGTAGATTAAACCGGGGATCACACCCAGAAGGTACAGTACTTCCAAATGTATGTTCAATAAAGTTAGCGTCGGGAAAAGTTGTACGGGTTCGACTCCTCCCGGCTCAACCAGCTAACCAACCCCGCGAAGCACCCCCCGTCTCCCGATTTTGTTCCTACATGGCAACCTACTCGCCCGGTTAAAATCTCCTCTGCCAGAACTGCCAGACCACACACTCCCATCTCCATGACCAATAATCACCATTTCATTCCTGGGATCGCTGGCATCCTGCATATTGGCAACCCTTACAGTGAGGAGGATAGATCTCCCTGGACGGGCAGCCACATCCATCCGCCTTACTCTGGGGTTTGAATCCCCTCAAGCCTGACATAAGCCTATCGGTCTATATCACATACAATCCCATATGACCACAGCGATCAAGTAAATTCAGTATTAGTCGCCATAGTAGGTCAAGTTAGGTTTGGAAAGGGTAGTCAACGTCAATCCTCTACCATCATTCAAGGTAGTCGCCCAGTCGCTCCTAGTAGCACACGCTTTCCAGGTTAAAGATGTAATAACTGTTAATAATACCCAGTCACACTAAATTACATTCTATTTAAAAGCAATTTTTTTTCTCAAGATTTTACACTTGTACATATGCACTTGTCAGCTACACCACAAGAACAGAAACTGCAAGAGCAAAATATTTGTGCTAAAATTATAACTGCTTTTCCTTCTAGGTGATGATACGAGACATGATTAGCTGTACAAACTTGGATATGGTGCTCCTAAAAACAGGGTAGTGCATAGTGCATGGCACACAGGAATTAAAAAATATTTAGGGATTTCAGGCATTATTTTTTAAGTTATTTTTTTATTTTTTTAAGCCATGATTGGATTAAACTCTCAGTGACAAGTCCGTGGATAAAGCTGTAGTAAACAGTGTCCAATCAAAAGAGACAATTGCAGTACAGTGGCTAAAGAGTACCAACTCTAACTTGCACTGAAAAATTCTCCAAACATAATGAGTGAAATATGCACCTACCTCTCTTTTTGAAGTGTTTGCTGCGGATGGCAATGTGACGCAGGGAGCGGTCGGCACAGAGTGCAGTCAACAACGGGCCCCAGTGGTTCAGCTTTATGCGGTCGGCGTTGAAGTCGAGGATACCCTGCTTGCTCTGCACCTTGCTGCATGCGAGAGGCAGCTGGCTACGCCGCTCACACAGCTCCACATAATACTGATGGAACACTCGTCGGTCATAGTCCCTCGCTTTGCTGCTCAGCCCTGTCTGTAAACTGACCACCACCAGTCTTTCCAACTCATTCCCACCTTGTCCCACAGCCACTTCCACATCAGGAAACATCTCTTGAGAAAATATTCACAGCTCATTTTACCATTAGACAGCCAATTTCTCAACCTCACTCTTCCATTTCACAACTACAGCTGTATTACAAAGGCTAACAACTGGAATTTTATCAAAGTAAACAAATTCACCTACCAGCAAGTATCTATAAAAAAAAATGTCTAATTACATTAGTGGGAAACTATTTTTATCAATCAACTGCCATAGCCTGCAAATTTTGACAGTATCAGTGATGCAGAACTCTGAGAACCGACTGCAGTAGACCATCGGTATATTTGGCATTGTGAGAACGTTATTAATACTTGTATTTTAAGTGTATTAACTGTTATCCATGCAGTTTAATACAGTTACCGTATATCTAACACTTAGACTGTTTATGCATCAGAAAGGTCAACATGAAATGTGCTAAACTTACATTTTGCAAGTGAGACCGTTTATAAGATGATATATAATATGAATTTTAAATATTTTAATTTTCCAGCACTATTTTGCTTGTAAAATAACATTATATTTAGTTTTGTTTAAAAGTTGAAAGATATTATATATATATATATATATATATATATATATATATATATATATAGAGAGAGAGAGAGAGAGAGAGAGAGAGAGAGAGAGAGGGGGGGGGGGGAGGGGAGGGGGGAGGGGGGGAGAGAGAGAGAGAGAGACACACAGACAGACAGACACACAGACAGACACACACACACACACGCACATACATACATACATACATAAACCCAACTTGTCTAGGAAAAACTTGAACAAACTGTCCCAGGGAATTGCTGACGAGAATATAATAATATTGAAATATGAAACCCATGATCCATCTCAAATAATATGGGCTGTAGAAGCCCTTAAAAACAGAGTCGGAAAAGCATATTATGTGGGATATAAAAAGTACTTGAATTAGAAGAAACTAATTTTGTATACTAATTAATTAAACCAAAATCTTGAATAAAATGAAGATATGAAACATCTTACCACAATCATACAAAAATTAGCAGTTCGCACACTGATATTGCATACAACTTTTTTAGCTAGAGGTTAGATGATATGCGATTCCATAATATTCAGCAGTACATCGTAATTAGCCAAAAAGGCACTCTAGTTGCAACTCGCTAGGACCCACCATTTTCATGTAAAATGCACACAAAGGTTTCAGTTGTAGCAATACTATGACCAGGAGGGTAAGCAACAGGCTTGGTAAACACATACTGGCTGTAAAACGGCATCACACTCTGAATAATTATCATCAAGAACAAACAGGCAGCAAACAAATTTCAATTAGTAAATGCATTACATTGTTTAGTTTTGTTTGGTGGCACATTATGAAGCAAGATGGTTGAAATGAAGACAAAATATTTCTGTGAAACTGCTTAACTCTGACCCTTCTGCAGATACTGTAACCACATGTAGTCAAAATTAGTCTTGATTTGATGTGATAAGAACAGAGTACGGATAATACATTATGGTGTGAGCAGTCTAACTCTGTAGTAATGTTTTTAATAAATTTAGTTAGTCACAATGTGTTCAAAGATTCTGCATGTGTGGTGGTTGGTATGGGCACAGATGGCAATTATTGTCAGCACAACAAAACAGATATTGCAGCCATTACAGCTTCTTAGTGGAAAACAACTTCATACTAACAACTGTTTGAAATGCGAACCTATAACCTCATTGCAGTAGGTGTAGCAGTGCATTAGAGACTGGTGAACCCTTTTCAAAGCTACCTGGCGTGTCTCACACATTATCACAGGCAGACATGACCCTTGCTAACAAGTCCTCCTCGGATTCAATGGGTATACCAATGACTTGACAAATCCCCACAACCAAAAGTCTAGTGGAGTAAAGTCCAGCGAGCATGGTCGCCATTCAACAGGCCCGTCCTGTCTTATCCAGCAATTGGGATATGCTGCATTCATGTGGTCACACACAATTCTCGTGAAATGTTGCGGAGCGCCGTCGTATTGTTAACACATCTGTTGCCTAACAGTGAGGGGAACATCCTCCAGTAAGTCTGGCAAAGTGAACTACAGAAAATACCAATTCTGTAAGCCTGTCAAATAGGTTGGCAGCAAGTACAGCCCAATAACATTGTCGCCAAGTATTCCAGTCAAAATGTTGATCAAATATTGATGCAGGTAGTCCCTCGTTGCAATTGCATGTGGGTTGGAGTCGTCCCAAATGTGTCTATTTCGACTATTAAAAAATAACCTTCCTGTGTGAATGTAGCTTTGTCTGTAAACATAACATAGCAGGAAAATCTGGAACCTTTTCACATGGATGCAGGAACCACTGCCAAAAATCTCGACAAGAGGCATAATCCAGTGGCTGTATTGCTTGCATCTTTTGCACACTGTACGGTCGCAGCAGCCATTCATATAGTAAATGCTATACTATCACTTTCGATGCATCCATTGCAAGTGTGATAACATGGGTGCTAGTAAAAAGATTTTTCTCTACTCTCTCCAAGACTACCTCTTCAAAACGTGGGATTCGAATGCCTCTGTGTTGATCTGGTCCACCTTGCCTCAAAAAAGTGCCCGTTTCTTGTAGTCGCTGTGTGACGTTTCTGAATGTATAACTGCTGGACTGACGTTGTGCAGAATATTGTTGGCTGTACAAATATGCAGCTTTCCTTCGATTTCCTCTTGTTTCTTCATACACGAACCCCATTTCCATAATCTCTGAATTAATGCATGATGCCATGTCCCTCTCTTGCAATACTGAGGCTATGCAGTGAATAACAGGCTGCTCTGGCATCGAGGTAGGGCAGCAAAAATTATAAGGAGGGGTGAGAAGGAGGTGAAAACTACTATTGACATTCAACAATATGCATCCACCATTGCACACCTGATTCAGGTAAACGAATCACTGCCTGTAGTACGAAGTTACTGTTTTCTGGTAGGATGTCAGTGTCTTCATCACTACCCACACTTAAGCACAACCCACTAAAACATGTCGTTACAGTATCTGCAAAATGGCCAGAGTTAGGCAGTTGCACAGAAACATTTTTTCTTTGTTTCTACCGCCTTGCTTCATAATTTTCCACCAAACACAACTAAACAAAGGTACAGCACATTTAATAATTGTAATTTGTTTGCTGCGTGTTTCTTCTTGGTGATAATTATTGAGATGGCAATGCCTTATTACAGCCAGCATGTGTATACCTCCGGGAGTAGGATATGTTTCCTAACCATCAGGCCATAGTATTGCTACAACTGAAATCTTTGTGTGTGGATTTTACACGAAAACGGTGGGTCCTAGAGAGTTGTAATTAGAGTGCCTTTTCAGCTAATTATGACATAATGCTTAATGCACTGTCATTATACAACAATTTTACCTAAGGTAACAAAGTTATATGCAATAACAGGGTGCAATATATTATTTTTACATGATGGGGTAAGTACGATGTACCATACCTTCATTTTATCCAAGATATTGGTTTCATTAGCTCAGATACCAAATTTTGTTCCTCTAACACAAATACTTTTTTTTACATCTCACATAATATACTTTTCGGACTCCGCCTTTAAGGCCTCTGGTGACCACAAAAAAATCATTACTCTTCAAATTCTTATTTTACTGGTATTACATGTTAAAGGGTTTCGAAATAACTAACAAAACCCTTTAAGATGTAATATCAGTAAAATAAGAATTTGAAGAGTGATGATTTCTCTGGGGTCGGCAGAAGCCTTAAAGACGGAACCTGAAAAGTATATTATGTGTGATGTTATAAATAGTACTACTCTTCCAGCCTGTATGTATTGTATGTGCTGCTTGTGAGATGCACTCAATGGAGAGCAGACAGTCGGAGAAGAAGGGTACATCACTCTGGTGTCTAATGGCGCTTCGTGGACGAGACATTCCCCCCTTTCTCTTCCATCCTGGCAGCCCTTCTTCCACAGCAGTGTTGCCACATCTTCTCGTCGCAGTCTGCCTTGCCACCAACTGGCCGGCACTTGGCAGGCTGCCAATGTGGTATGCCCACGCAAATACCTGCACACATGCTTTCATACTAGTCCATCTACATTACTGCTCTTTGTAATCAGGTTTTATTGGCAAAAGATCTTAATGTACTTGAGCAGTATATTCACGTATTAATATAAATTTAGGCAAAACAAGAGGACCTCCGAAAAGCACTTTTAGTTTCCATATATAAATTTATTTCCCCCGGCAATTAAAACTACAGTCATGAAATTTAAAATAATTGATTGTAGGAGTTGGAGTAACAAAAATTTTCATAACTTACAGTGTGGAAATTGTGTCGATGATCAAACTTCAATCTTCAAAAGAAAAAAATATAATCGGTTAAAAAAATGTTGCTATGAAGAGTATCTAAAGAATGCATGTGATATTTTCCCTATTTTTGGCAATGAAAAAAATGTTTTATTTGAACTTACCTCCTCCTGAATATGTCCTCACTGTTCTTTTATAGCACACACACCGATACAACACCAGCACAGGAACTGTTATCATCACTGTCCTACTAGGAGAACACGAGATATGAGGAGCTATTTGGCTACACAACGGTAGTTGGTAATATCCAACGGTATCCAATATTTAAAACACCAAAAGCCATTCCCCCTCCCTCTCTAGCTTTGCTCTTACCCATGCAAACCATACCATTACCAAACAACACTAATACCTACACAAGAGATAATCCACACAGTATTAACCATTCCCTTAACGAAAACCAGAAAAATAATTTGTCTTCCTTTCTTAACATTTATATGTGTTATGAAAACACGTCAATAGTTAAATAAACTGTATGTCAAAAACTGCAGTTTCATTATAAAAGAAAAAAAAGCTAACAAGAATCACATTACGATAGGCATGCTTGTTGGCTGGGTGGTGTTGGGTTAGTGGAAATTCTGAGGGGTGGTGAAAAACATTCTTAGGTGGGTTGTGGATTTGGATACTTGACTAGGCACCAAGACACCGTTGGCAAGCGATGTCAATTGTTGATGTTGGTGATGATCTCAGGATGCAGCAGGCCATTTGCCCAGACGTACATAGTCCCTTGGTGAAATGTTGGAAAAGTCCCTCGCTCCAGACACTTACATGGAAAATACTGTGGGCCTATTAAGACTGACACACACGCCTTAAACTGTAAAGCTCTGAGTAGAGCATACTTACTATTATGTAATTTACTTGAGACTGGGTTAAGGCAGGTTATAGGGGATCCGTACCCTGAAACGCCCGAAAGCAGTGCTCGAAATAAAAGACACAAAGTCTGAAAACTTGCATGTAATTACTCTTGCACAGAAACACTTACATCACTCTAGATGAACATTTTACATAGACTCTGGCATGCAGCATGCCAGATAGGCAAAACTGTACAAAATACACATTTGTGGACAAGAATTAATTATTGGTGTGTTAAGCTTTCCGGGGTGGTGCTATTCCCAGAAATGAAGGGGTGGCATCTCCACGTGCAGAAAAGAACAGGTTCCAGTATGTTACATTAGACTACTGCAGCTAAAGTTGATTGGCCCAAAAAAATGAAGGCACCCTGAGCACGACGTGGTACATTCCTACCTTGAGACACTCAACAGCGACTGAATCAGGCAAGCATATGCAGTGCGAACTATGGCGGCACACAGCTTGCTGTGGACTACTTTCTGGTTGCCTATAACTTACAAAAATTAAAAGAACATGAACACTTGCATGAAAAATTGACAAAATAAATACAAAAGTATTCCATGAATACAAACAGTTGCAATTAAAACATTGATGGCATGAAATGAGGGTAAGACAACTGAGCTGACAAATATGTGAATTTGAGAATTACAAAATAAAAACCCTGAAATGTTAGATGGGGCATCTTTGAACATTTACACTCTTAGTGTGTTTTTCTTAACTTTCAAATACTTGCTTTTGAATTGCCCTAGGAGTTATATACACTGGGTCTGCCATTATGCACCCTCTACACACGCAGGGGGAGTGGGGGTGATATGCAGTTGCAATGCACTGCTCTGTACTTTCACACACTCGCACTCCACTACACACGGCATTGCACTGTGCACTAAGGGCACACTGGTGCAAGTTGATGTGGTGGACGCTAGGCGTAGAAAACTGTCTGGAGGGCAGGATACCATTCTGCATCAAATCAGCAGGAGGGGGTCCTGCTGAGACCATTTGGAGGCTGCACGTCTTCAGGCACAGGGACAGGCAGTGGTCCCACGACATTGAGGCCGTAAGACGTATGGGGCCATTGGGTGGCCTAAATAGTCTTGGTGAGGCTGCTGTTGGTGTTGAAGTGGATTGCCTGCTGAGGTGAGGGACGCGGTGCATTACCACAGGTCAGGCATGCACACACTATTGACATCTCCGGCGTGAGCGGCGGAGGGGAGGAAAGCTGAGTGCCTCGCTGCTCTTGCTGCTGCCGTCACTGTTAGTGTTATTGCTACTCCTACTCCACCGACCCCACTGCCACCAGTAGCGACCCAGGTGGGCAGTGACCGAGGTGGGTTGATCACCTGGTAGTGACCCCTCAGATGACGGTGGTATTCCTGCTGTGGTGCTGCCACAGTGCTTCATCCCCCTCACTAGCGCACTAGCGATGGACACCTCCAAAA
The DNA here is from genome assembly GCA_029891345.1 of Dryococelus australis. Classification (NCBI taxonomy): domain Eukaryota; kingdom Metazoa; phylum Arthropoda; class Insecta; order Phasmatodea; family Phasmatidae; genus Dryococelus; species Dryococelus australis. The sequence goes on from CM057000.1 coordinate 78,063,383, forward strand.
GCCGTCCTGATTCCATCGAAAGTGCAGCAGGAGGTCTCGTCGGAGTGTCACCTGTAGCAGGCACGTGGTGAGGATGGGTGGAGGTCTCCATCATGGTGGGCACCGCGATGCCAGGCGTCTTGATGCGGGTTGGCCATGGTGCTGCTTCCTCTTGCTAGTGCTGGTGGTACACCTGGGATGGCGTTGGTACAGAGATGGCGACGCCGGTTGGTGCTGCACCATCCATGATGATGGGGCTTCCGCCTCGACAATCCCTGAGTGGTGCCTGGATGCCGGGCATTGTCAGGCTTGCAGGCTCTTGTATATGGTAGGTAGGTGGCGGGACCGATGGCTTGCGCGGTCACGTGCAGCCTGCTCCATTTTGCTGCAAAGCATGCACAGAAGTCTCTGTGAGCTGTGGGCGTGCACGGACGTAGACGTGTTGACGGGGTCGTAGTTGGATGGTGGTCGTGTTGTGGTCGGCAGCCACTGTGCAATGTAGTCTCACTGGTGAGTGCGTACCTCATTGTGCTCCCTCTGACGCCGTTCATGTCGGGCATCACTGCTGACTCAGTCACCACTGTCTTCTGCCTGCAGGCAGTCAAACTCACCAGGCAGGGTGAGGATGTAGCACAACATGCCATCTGCAGGTGACTTGCTGGTGGCAGCGTTGATGTGCTGATGGAGGGTAAAGAGGGTGACTTGCAGATGGTCAGCCCAGGTGGTGTGCTGGTCACCCACATGGAGCTGCAGCTGGGTCTTGAGCTCCTGGTTGTGATACTCTATGGGGTTGGCACTTGAGTGGTAGATTGTCATCTTCAGGTGTCGCACTCCCCAACAGGTACACAATTATCGCAATTTCCTGCCGGTGAATTGCATGGCATTATCGGTAAGCAGGTTTTGCGGTTATCATTACCTGGGGTAGAAGTCGGTCCGCATGACCTTAGCAACACTCGTGGCTCATTCGCTACTAACGGGATATGCCTCGACCCACCTGTAGAAGTTATGGTGACCACCATGATGAATCTCTTCCCCCTTGAGGACGTGGTTTAGGACCCCATGAGGTCGAAGAACACTGTCTCAATGGGCTTAGTGGGCAGTCGGGGCTGCTGCTGTTGTACCCAATTGCTTGCTATGCTTTGAATTCTTTGTACTTAACACACTGTTGCACATACCTGCGTGTGTAGTCTGGGCCAAAAGAAATGTTCAGGTACATTGCAAATTGTCTGATCTGTCTCCCAGTGTCCCATTATGTTGCTATTGTGCGAGTAGCTCAGTACCTGCTCTCTAGCACTGGGGGGGACCAATAGTCTCCACACGTCATGGTTACTAGGTGAACATGTTTCTGAACTGTCATCTATAACACGCCAATACTCGACAGCTTGCTGGACGTAACTGTTTTTCTGTTCAAAAGTGAGTGCGCTCTCTATCTGTGCATGCACCATGTCACGGTATACATCACGTACAGTGCGGTCATTGTTAGTGGCATTGATCTGGTGAAGGCTTACCTCACTCAGTGGTTCCTGTGTTGTTGGTAGCAATATCTCCTCCCACTCCACTTCGTCCTGCACCACAACGCTGGGATGTGGTGACCTGGACAGTGCATCTGCTAGCTGATTTTCGGTGCCTAGGACATGCTCCATGACGAAGTCGTAAGCTTAAAGAAGCAATGCCCACCAGGTCAGCTTGCTACATGCCTTGCATATGGTGTGGAGTCAGACTAAGCAGTGGTTGTTGGTGCAAAGCGTGAAACACTGGTACTCCAAGTGTGCTTGGTCCTTCTTGATGGATCATACAACTGCCAAGCATTCAGATTTGTTGGCATTGTACCTCCGCTCAGTTGGTCCAAACTTGGCAATGGTGAAGTGGATGACATGACGTTCACCCTTAACACCACACTGGTAGAGCACAGCACTGAGTCCTTCTTGGTTGGCATTGGTCTGCAAGTACAGGTGTTTGGTAGCATCACACGTCCCCAAGGTCGCGCAAACTCGGAAACGTGACTTGATTTTTTGGAAGGTATCAGCGGCGGAGCCATCCCACTGAAACCGCTACTGTTTGACAGCAGGTCAGTAGGTGGTGCGGTAATGACAGCGAAGTCCTGGATGTACTCCCGGAGCCAGTTTATTAGCCCAAAAAACTTCCAGAGCTGCTTGTTTGTACATGGTGGTGGGTATTCGTCAATCAGCCGCAGTTGTTCAGGGTTGGGTTTGTTGCCTTCCTTGTCGACGACATACCCCAGGGTGTCGGGTCGATACTGGTCTTTCCAAGGTGGCATTTTGCAGTTGAGCACTTGAGGCCATTGATGGCAAACCTCTTGAGCACAAGTAACAGGTGGTGTAAGTGCTCCTCCCAATTTGTCAACCATATCACCACGTTGCCCAGGTAAGGGAGTGTGAATTCGCCAATGAGGCCATCCAACAATCTGACCATCATCGCCTGGAAGGTGGCCGGTGGACACTTCAGTCTGAATGGCATGGCGCAGAATTGAAAATGCCTGCAAACAGGGGCCGTGAAAGCTGTCTTGCCAAAGTCTTTGAACTTGACGGGCACTTGCCATTAGCCGCTCTTGAATTCAAGGGATGACATGGCCTTGGTTTGCCCTAAGGAACTGAGGGCATCTATGATGCTGACGTATGGTGGTAACGTACTACGTGTCACTTGATTCATTGGCCAAAAAACTACACAAAACCTCTTCATACCGTCTTTTTTAGGTGCCAATGTTATGGCGGAATTGAAGTCACTCTTCATTAGTTCAATAACACCATCATTCAAGATTTCTTGAATTTGCTGTTTAATAATTTGCACTTGGTGAAGTAAATAACTGTGTGGCAGAGTGTATATAGGCCTGTCTTGCACAAACGTTATGGCATGCTCAGCTACTATGTAATTACATAAGTGGCTGTATGAAGTTATGTTGGGCAGCAGTGTCTATTAATGCATGGCAATGATGACTGATAATAATCAATAAAATGTGAATGAACTGTGAATGACTACTACTAACCTGGATAATTAGTGCTTGTTGTGGTGTCAAGTTGGTAATATTGTCTGGGACTGGGGTGTCGGGAACGTCCGACTCCTTTACCCCCTGCTTCCCGTTTCCTAGATTGCTGCTTGCATAATTGTTTGTTTGTTTCAGGTGGGGATTGTTAGGGCAATGGTATGTCAATGGTATTCTTGATCATCACAATAATGGCACAAAGTTGGCGGTGGTTGGCTTCTCTTCCCCTTCACATTTTTGTTTCACACACTGTCTGTCACACTATTGCTTTTGTTGTCACTTCCAAAGATAAATTTTCCTGTACTCCTTCCTGCACTGGAATTTTTGTCCCATTGTTGACCAAAAGAGTGCCATTGTTGACCAAAAGAGTGTGTTTTAGCACTGTTTTACACTGCATTCTGTACCTTCACACTGTCCTGATGTTGCTCGTGGCTCCATCGTGTGGCACTAGTTTCCCGCTCACAGCACGGCCAGCACTGATTTTGCTCCAAGATTATCATGGCACACACGAGTTCACTAAGGCTGCTATTAAGTAGTGGTATCAATACAACACGGTACTCTGGCCGCACTGTTTCCGCCACAACTTCGAGCACTTCGCACTCGGGCAGGTGTGGGTGGAAACGTCTGACAAGATGTATTTATCTGGTGATAAATGTGGTTAGTTTCTCTGTGGGCTGTTCCTCTTATAATGGCAGTTTGCTTTACGCTTTAAATTCTGTGAATGTTCCTCAAAAGCGGGACTGGAAAGCATGGAGGAGCTCGTTCCACTTGTTGACCATAGTGATTGCTAGATTGCCACCTGGAACGTGCTTCTCTGGGGAGTTTTGCTCCAATGCAGCTAGGCCACTCAAGCATACCCCATAGCATTGCACGCATGCAGTACAGTCGCTCAGGAACATAGATGGATTCTCTGTAGGTGATCCCGCAAAGGTGGGTAGCAATTGAAATTGTGAGGGTGTGATAAAACTGGTTGGTCCAGGCACAAGGGTTTGGGATGGCTGCAGTGGTTTTCTGTTGCCTTCTGCTATTTTGTGGCCACATGCTTGCAGCTGATGGAACGAAGTCGGATGTGGGAAATTGTGTCACTGGGTTTAGTTGAGGAAATTGTGGTGTATAAGTCGGAAGTTCTGGAATCATCCATTGTGGAAAGGCAGGCATGGGAAAGTAGGTAGCGAGTGGCAGTATGCAAGGGGCAGATGGTAGGAGAGGGAAAGGTGCTAAAGTCAAGACCGGCTGGCAGGGTGTGGAATGAGCGAGCGCTACTGCATTCTTCACATCTGCCACGTGCGTGTTGATAGCATGTGACAGTTGCAGTGCGGTGTCGGCCGCTGATGTACATTGCAGACACGTATATTTGCCATCTTGTACAGCCAACCTCTAGCCAGGCTGCAAACATTGCTCATGTACATGCATTGCACACATCCTGTATAGTAACACGTCATAGTTTTCACCTCCTGAACACACTGGGCGGTGTCATTGTGTCAGTTGACAGTCTGAAGCAGTTAATAAATTTTTGTACACTGTAGAAGTGTTCAATTGATTGTTATTACTGTGGTACTGTGAACACTGAAAGTTTCAGTTTTGTACGGTCGCGAGTACAGCCGCGGATAGGCACATTGAATGTAGGCACATAGCACATTGGAGAGTGGGATACATAGGCCCATGCACAGTAAAATGACCAACAAAATTTTATTGTTTGGGAACTGAATGTTTGAATTCTGTTGACTGATGTTGTCCAAAACTCTAAATTTGTTCTGGCTTTGAATCTGGTTTATCATATTGGAGCTGTCCATGTGTTCGCGGTTGTTAGCGATGCGGTTGCTCATTGGGCTGGTGTTACAAGCACACTTGCAATATGTTGTGCCTAATTCATACTTAACCACTCCATCATGTGAGATGGGACACAAGCAGTGCAAACATAGAGGCATCGGTACGCCTACGGGTGTCAGACCAGCCATTGTTGACTATCGCAGCGTGGCAGCCGAAACCGGCGGTGGGGGACAAGGGCACGACCCACCCCTTCATGGCTGACCTCCCTGCGCCCACGTGGAGTGGTGTACCTCCCGATGATATAGGAGGTATGTGCACCCGCACACAGAGCCTGCTGCGCCAATCGATACTCCCAACTGGTGTTATGTTGCGGTACTGAAACAGGGGTAGGGGGTGAGTGCAGGTTCACCAGTCTACTCTGATGAGCAGAGGGGGAGGGGTGATGAAGCCTCGCCATCCCATTATGACCAACTGGCTGCCCGTGCCCTGCGCCATTGATGTAATGTCGGCTGCGAAACTGATTTTGGCGTGCTTTAACACCACATGGTGTGGTGTCTCTGGGCATTGTTCTGGCTTCTGGCTGGTGTCAGAGCGTTGCTCAAAGAGGGGTTGAGGTGCATGGAAATTTCGGAGGTTTCTGGGTTGAAAAATGTGACAAATGATGAGGGATGGATATGCCACATGGAAGGGCGACAATTAACGCCTGTTGTCTTAGAAAAATGTTGAGTAATGAAGGTTTTCAGAAGGCAATCACCCCTCGGAAAGGCGCCAATTACCGCATGTTGGCTGGGTGGTGTTGGGTTAATGGAAGTTTTCAGGGGATGTGAAAAAACATTGTTAGGTAGGTTGTGGGTTTTTGGATACCCTACTAGGCACCAGACACCATCGGCAGGCGGTGCCAATTGTTGATACTGGTGATGATCTATTTCAGGGTACGGCAGGCCGCTAGCCAAGATGTACGCAGTCCCTCTGTGAAATGTTGGAAGAGGCCCTTACTCCTGACACATACATGGAAAATACTGTGGACATGTTCAGGCTGACCCACAAGCCTTAAAACAATAAAGCTCTGAGTTGAGCATACAAACTGTTAAGTAATTTATGTGAGACTGGGTAAAGGCTGGTTATAGAGGACCAGTACCCTGAAATGCCTGAAGGAAGTGCTCAAAATAAAAGACAAAGTCTGAAAACCTAATTTTAATTACTCTTGCACAGAAACACTCACATCACTTTAGGTGAACATTTTACACTGTCTCTGACCTGCGATCCGCCAGATAGGTAAAACTGCAAAAATACGCATTTGTGCACAAGAATGAATTATTGGTGCATTAAGCTTTCCCGTGATGCTATTTGCAGGGAAGGAGTGGCATCTCTCGGTGCAGAAAATAACAGGTTCTAGTATGTTACATTAGACTATTGCTGCTAAAGGTGATTAGCGCGAAAAAGTGAAGGCACTCTGAGAGTGACGCGACGTATGTAGACCCTTTGAGACACTCGACAGCAACTGAATCTGGCAAGCATGCGCGGTGTGAACTATGGCAGCACGCAGCTCGTCCCACATTACTTTCTGCTTGCCTGTATTGCAACAACTAAAAGAACATGAACACTTGCATGAAAAATTGACCAAATAAATACACAAATATTCCATGAATACAAACAGTTACAATTTAAACTATGATGGCATGAAATGAGGGTGAAACTATTGAGCTGAAAATTACGTGAATTTGAGAATTACAAAATGAAAAAACCTGAAATGCTAGTAGAGGCATATTTGAATGTTTACACTCTAAGTGTGTTTTTCTTAACATTCAAATACTTGCTTTTGAATTTCCCTACAAATTATATACACAGGGTCTGCCATTATGCACCCTCGACACCTGCAGGGGGAGTGGAGGTGATATGCAGTTGCATTGCACTGCACTGCACTTTCACACACTCGCACTACACTTCACACAGCACTGCACTATGCACTAAGAGCATATTAGTGCCGGTTGATGTGGTGGACACATGGCATGGCCAAAAACCTGTAGGACAGGACACCGTCCTGCATCAATAAGGATGAAAGGAAGGTGGCAGCAACTTAACTTGTAACATGATACTGTCCTGTTCTCTTGTCATTCTCAGTAAACACCAATGGACTAGCTTAGCGTGAGTTGGAGACTTTGACTACATAATAATGAAAGTTTGTTGATACCAGGATTGCCAATAAATAAAATTTAAATGTTTACTGGAGATTTATTGTCGTCTCGGCAAAACAAACTATCTACACTCGCAGATAACCAACAAACAAAAAAACAAGATGGAATGGCAGCCTTTATAAAACAAAACTTCTCACTTCGAGAGTTACAAAGACGAGAGAGAATCGTTACTTTTCTCTCCCGGCCCCCTATTGACTCCTTGCACGGACGGAAAATAAATTTAATAGATATTTTAATTGAAATGTCCGAAATACAAAAGAAGGTTAAAGTCACGGGTGCTGGTCGGTGCGCGTAACGTGATCACTCGTTGCAGGCTGTCCGACAGACAGCTGACAAACGATTGTGCTGCGACAAACTGTTGTGATACCCAAGAAGAGTCATGCTTCCCTATATATTGGTCAAAAGTTTCCTCATTGAAAACATATTGTTTTCGAGCAGTCAGTCACGTCAGCTAAAAGTGAACTCTGTTAGTTTCCTCGTTTCACCATGTTGTGCCTTGCAGTGGCGGATGTTTTTAGTTTACTAACCCAGTGAAAAGGAAAAGATGTGCTCTATATATATATATATATATATATATATATATATATATATATATATATATATATATATATATATATATATATATATATATATATATATATATTGGGGAAGATTTTGAAGAAACCTGTCCCAAATCGAAACCTACATGGATGTCGTGTATCAAAGCTGGACTGCAATTCCATCTCGAAAATTTAACAGTTTAACTTTGTATATGGATGTATAACCATGTAAAGTCACAATAAAATACATCTCATCGCATTGCATTATCCCATGATACAAAATTTTTGTCTACATTACATGTTTCTTTTCAATTAAATACAATACTATATTCACTTTCAGTTTTTGTTTACATGATCATACACTTCACATACAAAATTTGTATCACTGTATAATACATTCCATTACTTTATTACACAAAGTAAATTAATGAGAATTAGTTACAAAAATTTTGTGCACATCATATATCTCCTTCAAAGTCATTACAATGTTACACTGTCTTTCAGTACCTGATTCATTAGTTGCTGAATGGTTTAATACTCAATACATAGTTTACACAAAATTCCCCAAAATTATATTCATCTTATTTCAAAATATTGTTCGCAGTATTTACATATTTTATTTGAAAATTATTTCTCAAATTTTATTATGTTTAGTTTAAACAACAGAGATTTGATTATAATTCAGATTTAATTACAAAACAAATTTAATTATTTTAAAGTTTCTATTTTCCATCTAAAGTTGAGGTGGTACCCACTACACATGCCAAGTTGCTTCTAGGTTTGCTCAGTATTACTTTAATTCCTTGTTAGGATCAGCATACACAAAAAAAAAAGATGATCCAGGCCTGCCCCAAAAACTACAAAAACCACTGCCACATTTACTTTAAACATTTTAATATCTAGGTCAGTGTTAACAAAAAGGGACTCAGACCTGTCACACCCAAAAACTTACTCTTAATGCTAATATCCAAGGACATGACACACAATGGAGGAACCTTTCCACACTTCATCTCTATGTTCGTAAAACTAAACACATAACAATACAACCTTTATTCGTTGTCAAAAAATAAAAACTCTTCATGTTAGTTATAACCTTTCATTTAACATACACTATTAAATTTAAATAATTTTCATTTACTTCAAAACTATCCTTCAATTGCAAAATACTACATTTTGGACATAATAACAGGAGCAATATCAATAATACCCATTTTACACAAGTTAACACTCAATGATTATACTAAAGTACAAATTCGAACTATGATGTCTTGGTTTTAAAATTAATCTGCAATATACTTCAACATTTTTCAAAATCAACATGTAATACACATCAACATACGAGCAACCTTTCTTGAGAATGATCTAAATACATTTACAAAATTAACACAAAAATTAATTCATAATATTTTTGCATTGTGACACAAAACATACTGTGCTTTGATTTAATTACAATACACCCTTACTTTCAATTACAATAATATAATAAAAAAACAGCATTATTCCCTTCATTTAAGCTTGTCATTCTTCAAATTAAATCTTTATGTTTGATGCATAGGTACAGTCAATTATGAAACTTTACAGCACTCATTTTAAATTATCACGTTTAATAATCACTAAACTTTCCAATCCATTTATTATTAGAAAACCTCATAATTGTAAATTTATATCATCTTACTCTGCTTCACAGAAGCCATTATTTCACTCAACTTTATGATGTTCTATGAACAGTGTTTACCTCGGTGAAAATGTCATGATGGCAAATAGTTATTATAAAATAAATTTAATTTATGAAGGTAAAATTAATTCTTCAGATTAATCATAACAGGCCTAACTAGCCTTAACAAATTTAACTGCAACAAAAAATCACGTTACTTTCTGCTAACAAATTTCAATACAACTGTCTCAAGTTCAATTATAAAAGTTAATCTATACTAATATTATAAAGAGGTAGTGTTTGTAACTTTGTGTTTTTGTGTGTTTGGATTTAGGAGGTAATCTTCGAAATTACTCATCCGATTTTAAAAATTCTTTCACCAGTAGAATGCTACGTTATCACTGAGTGTCATAGGCTATATTTTATTTTAAAAATCAATAGCGATCCCTACTAAAACTCCAATAATGTAACCCAAAGTGTAAATAAATGACCTATAAAATTCCTTATATTGCGTGCGCTGCGAAAACTATTGATGATAGAACAAAATAATGTACTACGGTTTTGCAGGACGGACAGATTCGGAAAATAAAACGTGCTGTGTGCTGCGTACGGCGCCAACCTTAGAAGCTCTACTGCCATTATGGGGGGAGTTACTTTTGTGTTTGCTGGGGATTTTCGGCAGACACTCCCTGTAGTTACAAAAGGGACGCGTGCAGATATCATCAAAGCATGTCTTAAATCATCTCCCTTATGGAGTTCTATTCAACACCTGCATTTGCGAACGAATATGAGAGCCTATCTTGGTGGAGACACGCATAAGGATTTCCCACAACAATTGCTCAGACTTGGAGAACAAGATTTTCCTTCTCTAAATTTGGGCACTAATTCTGCTGAAATCATTTTAAATGAGACATTAGGTCAGATAGTCCACAGCCTGCAGCATCTTATAGAAGCAGTATATCCAGGCCTCAAAAATTTACTAGAAAGAGACTTTCACTGGTTGTGTTCCAGGGCAATAGTATCGCCTAGGAACGACACTGTCAATGAAATCAACAATCTCATTATACAAAGAGTTCCCGGCCAAGTCAAAACCTATAAGTCGATTGGCACAGTCACCAATGTTGACGATGTCGTCTACTTTCCTCAAGATTTTCTAAATTCGCTTAATCCTTCTGGCTTGCCACCTCACAAACTATCATTAAAAGTCGGTACTCCTATCATGCTTTTAAGGAATATAAGCCCTCCTAACATGTGTAATGGCACAAGATTGCTCATTAAAGACTTGAAAGAAAATTTGATTGTCGCAACCATCCTCACCGGTCCAGCAGCCGGCCAGCTGGTAAACATCCCGAGGATTCCCATGATTCCCACGGATTTGCCAATATCTTTCAAACGGTTGCAATTTCCCGTAAAAACATTGTTCGCGATTACTATTAATAAGTCCCAGGGTCAAACTTTCTCTTTGGTTGGAATCGACCTAAGAAAAGAGTGTTTTTCCCATGGCCAACTATATGTTGGTTTATCACGAGTTGGAAGTCCCGAGAAACAGTACATTTTGCTACCAAACAATAACAGGACGTCAAACATTGTCTACAGAGAATGTCTTAGGCAATAACATATTAAATACTTCTATCTCAGCTAAATTGCATTGTAATATAATGTATATTAATATGAAAAATTATAAAAAATTAAAAAAATATCAAATAAAAATAGCACAAAAACTTTAAATTATAAATTATTTAATTAATTATTAAATTATAATGTACTTTTTTTTAATGCTTTAGGAGAGTTTACCCAACCTAATTAACGCTGGGTTTTTTAAATCTTAATTGCACCCGTGCGAAGCCGGGGCAGGTCGCTAGTACATTATAAACTAACATTAAATTAATAAACTCTAATAGAATCAAAACAAATTACCTCACATTTGGTCTCGCTCTTAACTCATCAAGGTTTGTTAACCTACATCCTTTACCTAGTATGATCTTACATGAAAATTACAAGTAAGCCTATGTAGTTTATACCTTTATATGTTTACCATTATTATGTAATTACGACAATTTTATACTCCATAACACAAACATTAGGTAAGTTCACACACTATCCTACAATTTCATGTTGCTCCTAAACCCCCAAGGCTGCAACGAGACATGCCAGTTGGCATTGTGTATTTACATACATTGTAACCTACTACGGTTTCAACTTTAATTTATATAAAAACAATACATTATAAATAAAAATGACATCATACAAATTGACACTACTTAATCAAATTAAGGTACAGGAGATCACAGACTATACCTACTTTGTTTCTTCTTTCTCTTCTTCATCATTCTCACTTAAAATTTTCTCTTCCTAACACATTTCCTCACAACATATTTCACAATTTCTTTACACCTGAAACTACATTTTCTTTTTTCTCTTGTAAGACCCCCCCCCCAATTTCGCTTTTATTTCTCTTTTCTTGACTTACAGTTTCATTTCTGAATAATTCATGAATCCTAAACAAGTTCGGCACTTTGTTCAACATTGTCACTATTAAATTTACCTAATACACAAGCATATTTTTTTTTCCTTTTTAACACCCCCCCCCCCCCCCCCCCCCCCCCCCAATTTCGGAATGATACTTTGCTACTGTGGTTGTGGTATCAGCAGTGGCACAAAAAAATGCAAATATTTTAAATTACCCTCAGTTCGTGAAAAGTAAAAGCTGAACCTAACCTAAAATTCAATTAACTGAGGGGTTTTTGGGGATTAACCCCCCAAATTTTTCTATTGTACTACATGAATTTTATTTGCCTCAATTTCTAAATTATGGCAGTTGTACTCTGTAATTTTTATTTTATTTGGACAATCATGCTCTACAGTGTCTATTTTACTTTTTACACCCTAACTTGCATTAGTTACACATTCTTCCCTAACCTCTATCAATTTGACATTTAGGGCAATCTTTAATTCTGAAACAACCTTTGTATTACTGTCTAATTTACTCTGCATATTGTTTACTGACAATTTCAAAAGTCAGTTAAATGCTTGTCAAATTTTTCCTGAAATTCCTGAGATTCCACCCTTTGTTTTGTGACCAGTTTTATGAGCAAACTAATCTGTTCACCTATAGCCAGGTACTTCTGTTCTCCGACTTTCACCATTTATATCCTCGAGACTTGAACCATTTATATTTCCAAGATCTGAACCTGAATGGCTCACTGCCATGTTGGACACATTAACTTCGGCTTCCTGAGTTGGACTATTATTATCAAAACTTAGAAAGTCCTCCTCTTCATCTACTCGTGCCTCCCCCCGACTCTCCATTATGACCTACTTAAATCTCTAACCTGTATTATCGTATTACAGTACAATAGGCTTACAAAAAAAAATCTGCAATACTCACACAAATAATAGTGACATTTAAAAAAAAAAAAAATTAACATTAGATTGTTGCAATCTTGACTGTAGCTGCAAATTTCTTCTGTGAAGAACATTTATAATTACCTCGGCGCAATGCACTGTTGTTTGTAGACTTGATACTGGATACTGCTGGCAGTATGGAAATTAACTGGAACTGTAGTTGGAAGTTTGAGGTTGCAATAGTTACACTCACCCTGGAACACGAGTTAGGAAAACTCCGATCCACCGGCAACAGCTGGACTAGCAGGTTCTTGAATAATTAATTGATGAGAATGAATGTCGGCACTCTTCACGTCGCAGGGCGCGTGTAGAAATCCAGGCCCCACGTTGGGCGCCACTTGTAACAGGTTACTGTTCTGTTCTCTCGTTGTCGTTCTCAGTAAACACCAATGGACTAACTTAGCATGAGCTGGAGACTGACTACATAAAAATAAAAGTTTGTTGATACCAGGATTGCCAATAAATAAAAGAAGAAGTTAAATGTTCACTGGAGATTTGTCGTCTCGGCATAACAAACTATTGACACTCGCAGCTGACGGGCAAACAAAAAAAAACAAGACAGAATGGCAGACTTCATAAAACAAAACTTCTCACTACGAGAGTTACGAAGATGAGAGAGAATCGTTACTATTCTCTCCCGGCACCCTATTGACTCCTCGCACTGAAGGAAAATAAATTTAATAGATATTTGAAATGAAATGTCCAAAATACAAAAGAAGGTTAAAGTCGTAGGTGCTGGTCAGTGCGAGTCACGTGATCACATGTTGCAGGCTGCCTGCCTGACAGCTGACAAACGATGGCGCTGCAACAAACTGTTGTGATACCCAAGAAAGGTCGCGCATCCTTATATATTAGTAGAAAGTTTCCTAATTGAAAACATATTGTTTTCGAGTAGTCAGTCACGTCAGCTAAAGGTGACCTCTGTTATTTTCTTCGTTTCACCATGTTGTGTCTTGCGGTGACGGATGTTTCTAGTTAACTAGCCCAGTGAAAAAGAAAAGATGCGCTATCGTCCTATGACATCTGTTGTTAACGATGTCTGTTGTTGACTACTGATGTAATGAAATAAAAATTACGAATTTGGAAAAACTAAAATATATTAAATACAAACAAGTTGTCATTGCCACAACTTTTCAAATATTACATGAATTACTATCCTTGACTGAAATATGAACAGTTGAAATACTTCCCGAATATACTAATTATATATATCTAGCTGTAATGCTACAAACTACCATGCACGCATGAACTGCACTGAGGTAGCAACCTGAGACATATCTGTAATTACAGGTACTATAACAGGTATTGTTAACAAGTAGCAGTTATGAACAGGAACAGGTACAAAGTTTTCCTGATAAATATTGGTGTTGCCAATCTCTACACTATACCGGTTTCCACTCCTACTGAAAAGATTTGGCAACACTGTGTATGCGCCATGTTTGCAGCTTATCCATGGGAGATTTAGCGAAAAGCTAACAAAGCACGGAATACACTCTGAAGACATGGTAACCAAATAAACTGTCTGCTCCATGATACACTTCTAGAGTATTTCATGCATTATGTTGAGACTGGCTGGTGTACCAAATAATCAAAAGTGTAGCATTGTAGAGCAAACTCGGAGCAGGAAATTTAACACAAATTTCTTAAATTTTTACTTTGAAAGGCTTTTTTTTGTGAGCACACAAGTAATATCTCAAAAATTAAAAATTTGTAAAAAAAATAAAATAAAATATTACAATGACAGGGAACGTTCAGCTCAAATTTCTTAAGTATGATAATGATATATTCAAATAAGACACAGGAACACTACATTACATGTATTTTACATGACGAATGCATGTAACCATGTGTGTTCGCATCTGTTTTGAAGTGCCAAAATGCAAATTTGAAAAAAAATTATTTGTAAAAATAGATTGTGATAATTTATTGCATAAATAAACTAAAAACTAGGCATTTAAAAATAAATTCTTTGATTTCCTGATACTCATCGATTCTATAATAGGAATAGAGAATCGAAAAATAAAGTTAATTCTTTGCATGACCGATTAGCATAATAGCACCATGTTTTTAAGTGCCAACAAAACTTAATTTACGAATACGCGCAATACGGAACATACAAAATAACCAAATAACATTTTGTAACAGAACTGATTTTTGTATATTTTGAACATTCGAATTTGCACAATTGTGATTTTGGCCGACCGTGAATAAATACGATGAACAAACCAATAGTTTCATCAACTTATTAATGGTAATTCACGCATGATTTTAAGTACTTGATGTTATGAATCAATGAACCATACATTCAATACTTTATATACCATGGTAACTATTGGTATTAATAGGAATATACAAGGTTATTGTAGCATTCTGCCGCAGCCAAAATATTTGTTTTCCCGTAACGTTCATTCAAACCAGATGGCACATTCACAAATACTGTGCATATCAACGTTTATATATAAGCTTTGGCAACTTTAAACAAGGGATAGAGCACAGTTTGTCAAAGAAGACACATTGAATGACAACATTTAAAAAATTAAACTTCATTCAATTTCAAGAATTTAAGTTTTTTATTTGAAGTGAAAATTTAAGGATAAATTTACTTGAAAAAGTTGTTTTTAATGACATGTTTAGGCTTTTGGTGTAAACATTAATTTTGAGGTTATGTACGTTATTTCCCAAGTCTAAACTCTACTTCCGCATCCATTGTTTTACTGCATATTGCTTTTTTTTCTTTGTTGGTGCATTGAGAAATGAATTTCCAAAAATCCACCGAAAGTTTAAAATATTACGATTCCAGTGATCTCACTACAAAAGTAGGGGGCAACTGTTGTACAAGTTGTAGTATTTGTTGTACCGATAATTAAAAAGTGGTTTGCATTTCCTGTGCTATGTTGTTTTAAATGCTTTAAATTCCACGAGAGGATCTGATTTCTTGTTTTTCTGACCTAAATACATATCTGTGAATTGTATTTGTACAGTAATGCCCCAGTGTTCAATATACTGACGCCGGCTAACAGCCAGTGGCGGTAGAGCCCATGACGGCGCTCACGTGTCACGTGTGCAAAGAGGCCGACAATTTTGAACTTTCCTATAAATGTTAATTTCAGGGTAAAGTGTTATATTGTCTTTACAGTGTTTCATATGTCTTGAAATGTTTTAAAGTGCTTGTACTGATTTTAATTGTATGGTTGTGAATATTCAAAGTGCCTGTGGCGCCGAGATTATGAACACTTAATATTCTGGTATGAACGCCATCACAAAGAGACGTTAAAATAATACTGGAATTCGTAACAAAATTACAGAAATGAAAAACAATGTCCAATTTAATTTGTGCCATTTAATTTTCGCTATAAAATATTTCACTCGGCATGCATAGCACTTCCGCTTATGTGAACCCCGTAGGCGGCAATGGTAGGTCCGTGCGACGCTTGTATCTGGACAGTCTGTCGATGAGAGCTGGCAAGGTAAGACACTGTTACGTGCGCAATACAACTTTTGTTCACTGATGTAGGTTTCCAGAGTCAATTTAGTTTACCGTTTAATCTTTGCTTGCGTACATCTTTGCCAGACATTTTCCCCAGCATTGCGCTTCAGCTTTACTAATTCTTATGCCCTCGTGGCATTTTTAACTTAATAGACGAGGAGGAGAAACATGTCAGAGAGGTCACACGACCCGCACATTTTGAATCAGATGCCATCTGCCTATGTTTATGGCATTTCAGTATAACTTCTGCATAATTGCTACACGCAATTTAAAGAGCTTTATTTTTATGTATGTATTTGAGGGTAATTTTCATGTTTGAATATTATACGGCAACATCAAGTATAACCATGTGGCCAAATGAAACCAAGTCTTTGTATACGCCATCATTGCGTTTTAAGAGTTTAATTATATAACATCATATGTGCAATAATTTATTTCAGGGTTCTATCTATTTTTCATTAAGGGTTTAATGTATTGTTCACATAAATTGATGCTTTTTGTACTTGACCATGCGGCGATATCACGTATAACCAGGTGGCCGACCGAAACCAAGTCTTTGTATATGCCATCATTGCGTTTTAAGAGCTTATTTATGTAACATTGTATGTGCAATATTTAATTTAGGGTTCTATGATAAATTTTGTCAGGGTTCCATGTAAATACACATAAATTGATGCTTTTTGTACTCGACCACACGGTCATGTTAATGTTTGATTTTACAGCCATCAGGCATGTTACAAGACTATAACAACACTAATCGTAAAGAGAACCATTTGCAAACACGAATAATATTTTATCTTAGTTTGCCATTTCCACGCTGAAATATTGCAATTTCACCTGCCCCACATGGTCTGCTACGAACTTCATCCAGCAGCATTCGCACCACCTAAAGTTGTTTTCACACATGTGTGTGTTTATTGTGAATATTCATCTCATGTCCCATCTTATTCCATGTCTCATTCAAGGGTCTATGTAATTGTACAATTAGTGTGAAAGCAATAACTCCCGTCCTAGCCGGCTCTGTGCATAGGCAGTCACCACACTAACCACATGCTGGAGGGCATGCCCCGACGAGTTTGTTAGTCATGTCGAGTAATCACACGTGTTAATGTGTATCAAGGGTTTCATTTGTAATTCACCGTGTCGTCTTCAGGGAAAAACCGTCAGTCCACCCTAGCGGCTGTTGGCCCTCTTCCCTTGCGAAGGCTGTGCTTTCACGTACCTAGGTGATATCATCCATTTAGGCGTGTGCTAGGTTAATTACGAATTGGGGAGCACCCAAGCGGAATTGGCTAGTCATGACTGAAATAACCATTTCATTGGCACGTTGATGTGTATAAACAATATCAATAAAAACAGGTCTACAGTGAACTCACTTTTTTATTCAGTAGTGACAGTGTCCTAACCACATATGTTTATCAATTGTTTATTTCAGTGATTTTATTAAAAGTTTAATATTGCCAACGTGTTTGTAAGTACGCACTGGTGAGACGGACACACAGAACCCACAACATTCCTGAGAACCCTGAGTCTCAATAGTGCGGTGATTGGGAAGCACCGCTGGCGCCCAAATTACCAGCAAGTATTTGTGTCATCATTCGTCTCGTGTCTCACCCGACGGCATCAATACCTTGCCCTAGTATTGTATTGAAATATATTTTGTGGCTTGGGTTAATCATTTGTAGGCCTTAATTCATATGTTTGCAAATTTGTGCCAAAATTATTTCCGAAGATAGCGAAAGCTTATTGTTTAAAAGCAGTTGCCATAATTTTTTTCATATAAAATACAATTATTTCTGCAACTTTTTAGCACTTTTTCTCAGTGCTGTTTAATTTCCAAACCTTTATAAAATTTGTGTGAATTATATTGAATAGTTTTCACTATGAATGGCAATGCGATTTGTGTTTGGTAAAAGTCTAATCAGTTGTTGATCATAAGAATCGAGAATCGGAAAAAAATCGAGAATCAACAAAGAATCGAGAATTGGGTATCGTCATCGAAAATATTGGAACTGTCCCATCTCTACTGAAATCCTTCTTCTTTATGTAGTGATAGACATTGAACTACGTAAACAAATGTGTTGTCACCAAACAAATATGCTATGAATGTCCTGTCAAGTAGTAGACAGAGCACTTAAGGGCTTCTATAACCCTTATTATTTGAGATAGACCATATGTATAGAATTTCATCTTTTTTTTTTTTGGCGTCAACAATCCCCTGGCACAGTTTAGTCACATGTTTTTGAATTTTGTGTGTGTGTGCGTGCATGCGCATGTCTCTCTCTCTCTCTCTCTCTCTCTCTCTCTCTCTATATATATATATATATATATATATATATATATATATATATATATATATATATATATATATATATATATATATATATATATATCTCTGTGTGTTTGTGCATGTGTGCATGTTTGCTTTTGTGTGTGTGTGTGTGTGTGTGTAAGCAAGTCTGTGTGCATGTGTGATTTTCATAAAAAGCAGTGCATTTACTATGAATGTTATTATTTTGATTGTGATGAATTAAGAGTGGTACTGTATTTGGTGTGTATTTACGTAGGAAATTAAAAGTTATACAGAGCCACATAAGTCTGGTTATGGCAATTGAACTGCCATTTCTTGGCGGTTATAAAGAGAAGCAGTGGGTCACATTCTCATATTTTTTATGATAACTTGTGCCTATGGCTGAATGAACATGTACACAAGATTTGTGTGGTGCCCCTAACAATGCTGGCATAGCAATTCAAGAGAACTGAAGTCGTAAATTGAAAATAAAAGTGTTTTACGCCCTAAATACGACCCTACCCTGCAACATCTGAACTTGTACCAGCAGTTCAAGAAAAGAACTTAAAAATATTTATTTAGAATTTTTAATTTTATTTTTGATGCCTATCACACGCTACACTTGTAAATATTTTTATTAAATCTGATTCATGTCATACTATAGTCCATTCTCCAATAGAAGCGACTTTCTGGGAGCCCTGCTAAATATCTACTTGCAGGCCCATTTCGTATCCTTCCGCCAAGTGTAAACAAACATTGCCATGTGACTGCCATGTAGCATGTGTCAAAATCAATATTTACATGCAATTGTGTGTATACATGTGTATGCATACTTTCGCTACACCTAAAAATAAACATTGAAATGTGAATTCTACTTTTATACCTGTCAAATGTGTTGTTTACTGTTTATAACTTTTCAAAGAATTCTATCTTAGGTATATTTCAAAAACCATTTCGTACAAATATTCACAGTTTAGGCCTATAACATTAATTAGGGCAGCTATATGACGTTTTAAAAATACCTGAATTAACGATAGTTCTTACGATTACGTTACATTAACATATTTGTTTTCCACGACATAGCACATTACATGTAATGCACGTTAATATTTTGCCGCGACTGTGTTTAACACTGTTACAACTGTGGGATAATGAACTGTAGTATTTCACTTTTTGTTATTTATGTGTGTAGGGTTATTTCTTTCAAAGGATGGCCTTCAAATAACAAAGGAATAGACAGTCCAACGATAAGGCGACATTAAAATCAAGCACGTAACTCGTGTCGCTCATTTTTTGTTATAGAAACTTAAAATATAGCGGTGAACATGCACTCAAATAAGCCTACCATTACTTTTATTCCACCCATATTTATATGCATTGCTACTTAATGTGTATTAGGTTTATTGAAATTTTTTGGAACTGGTCTTGGTTATTTTGTTGGGATTGGTGGTAAATCAGGTTAACCAACTGTGTTTCAAACAGACCGGGCAAAGTTACAACGTTGTGATAAACACAAGTGGATGTAAATAAATAACTTCGTCATAAAAAACAGTTCACATTTAAAACGTCTAAATAGTTAACATCAAATATTTGAAATCACGCACAGATCCAGCGTAACTATCACCAAACAACCACGGTACGCTATTTCACATGCAGCAGGTAACGAAACACACCCTAACAGTATATTTATTACTGCCGCGGAAACACAGATTTATCACAACATCGTAACTTGCTTAGATAGGTTTAAAAAACACAACGTCTACAAATGTGATATGGTAATTTGAAGTATTTTTCGGAGTAAGTATAATTTACGCTTCGTTCGGTAAAACAGAAACACGCCATGTCATGGCTCGCCACGTCTGCCAACTTCACTTTATTTCTGCCACGCCATCATATCTAAATATATTAAAATAAGTATTCAAACATTAAAACCTCTTTTCAGTTGTAAATTACAAATTCGAAATCATTATTTTGCTGTAGTAAGTATGAAATATACTACAATTGAAAACGTGTACAATTTTGTTGCGTACTAGCAAAGTGAAACTTCCCGAGTGTGAAAGAGACAATGACAGAGAGAGAGCGACAAAGCTTGTTCAGAAGACAGTTGCTTCAAAATTACTCTCGCTTGATAAAACAACACCGTACCATCACGGCCTACTCACAATATATTCCGCTGCTATTTTAAACAGTAAAAATGAGATATGTTGCCATCGGGGCAACCTAAATATTTAAATATTTCAAGAGGCACCGTTTAATTTACAAATAGTATACTAAAAAACTAGGTTAAAATAATATTTTAACTGTGAACTATTTCTTACCGGCCATTGCCAACACATCGCTGCTCTCCCTGTTGTTAATTCATAATTAAAAAGAAATAAATATTACAACTTATAGAAGATATTAGGGTAAAGTTTCATTTATTCAATAATAAAGTACTCTAAATTTAACCACAGTATTATATATTTGTGGAATACAGGTTATTGAAAAAACAAGTTGACATGTTTTCCATATAGTGATTTTTCAAAGGTTGATTTTTCATAAGTTGCTTCCAATCGGGAATGGACTATATGCATCTCGTTGCTGCTTTTTTTTTTTTTTTGTCGTATTTTAAAGAATTTTATGTCACTTTACATTTTTGAAACATTCACCAGTAAACACATAATTTCTACAGTATGTGACTAATCTTTTTACATCATTATACTAATCAACTCACAAATCCAAAGGAAATCCAACTGCTCCTACCTACATACTTATTTGTGTACAATCAAACGTTGTACAGCACCATTTTCATATTGATGCCTCATTCGTACAGACAGATCTTCAAGACCCGTGAAAAATAGGAAAACATTTGGTTAAAAAATTTTGAAAACAAAAAATTGCCGCAAAAATTTATTAAAAAACATTTTAAAGCTGCAACATTAAAAAACAACATGGGTTGTATGGACTCTACCCTAGCACAATGCAGTCACATGAGGGGGGGGGGGGGGGGGGGGTTCATTTTTTAAGTCACTAACATGCGAGCAAGGTCACTGTTCTACAGCCTCTGCTGGTGCCATTCTCTTTCCAGCACTGTACTTGTCTACTGAGACATATGCACAGCGCGGCACATTCCATGCCTTGCCCTGTGGTAGTAGTGCCAGCCAATATCCACACTGATGGGCGCAGCAGGCGTAAAAAAAATAATAACTCCACTTTTTACACTCCCTTTTTCTACCTTGGCTCGCCTGTTCAACACCCTTCTTGAATTGGCCCCATTAATATTATCTGTGAGAAGTTCACTTATTACTTACATTTCCGACTGTGTTGGCTTTTTGGCTTTTCTTCATTGACTATGATTTGGATTTCTATTTTTAACACTTTTTTTGGATTTATTCTGCTTCAGTTATTGACCTATGCTACGTTTCGTACACTTTTTTTAGATTGCAATTCTAACATTAATGGAAGCAAGAGTCAGGCTATTAACACAGGAGATGGATGGAGGTGTGCACCCGCAATGTTTTTATAAACGGCAACAAAGCCCTCTCCCTCCATTCGTCATTAAAAGGAAAATACTTTATTTAATAATGCCACTGCAGTGTTTTAAAAAGTTAGCAGAGAAACATTCTACAGTTAAAAAGTGTTTCTAAGTAGCATATTCCCTCCTTTTATGTGTTATTATAGGTTGAAAATACGTAATGCAGCTGCAGTGTGTGTTAACCAAATCTAAAGGAAAAAAGTGCACTCTCTCCAAATGCATCATATTTTTCCATGGCAATACAACTTACTTTAACACACTTTGTTAATGCCAAACAGTAAGGACAAAGAAAAAAATTAATATATAATGAATTGTAAGTAGTAATGTCTTGTGCTCAATTTTGATGCTTGGTGGGTGTGGGTCATCAATGGAGGTTTTTTGGATTGGAATGGTTCGTCAATGTTTTACCAACGGCACCAGCGCAGAGAGCAAGAGTGATGTAGGGCGTGTGGTCGATAAGCCCTGATGTGACATCCTCCAATGATCCAGAGTCTGTTTGATGATGATGATGATGATGATGATCTGTAATCCTTAATGCCTGGTCTAGTGAGAGATGTGTAGCCCCTCTCAAGGCTTACCTCACTCCCATAAGAGATTCTTTTATGCCATCTCATGACACAACATTTCCTTCATATTGCTTCATTCAATGAGGCACTGTCATGAAAAATCTCCAGTATGCAGCGGAGAACTCTTAGACAGAAAAAATGTCATGAAAGCCTACATGACTTTAAGTGATGAAATTACTTTCCAGCCATGTAAAATATGGACTGGGCTGTGAAACGGCGCTCTCTCCGGTTGAAGTTAACTGTTAAAAAGGTTCCAATAAAACTACTGGCATTACATGATAAAAAAAAGTGCTGATGGCTGAAGAGGTCGCGCGCGAACGTCTGCCCCACTGGAGTAGTATGACGTGACTAACTTTTGATTTGCGCGGGAGCCGGCAGCCGTGCCTGGCGTTCTCGCGTGAGTGGATGAAAAAACCTTAAATTTAACACAACATTGACAAATGAAATGAAATGGCTACATGTGATACAGGTGAAGGATGGAACAAATGCAAACAGTAAATTTTTTTCAAAATACACTTACAATAAAAATATATAAAAATGTAAACACTTAAAACTTAACGTGATCATGTAGCACGTAACCACAATATTATGACTGCTTTAAGGGAGGCGTGTATCGCCCTAAGTTCACTGTTCGTTACGTGTGTGGTCTTGGATGACTGGAAAAATTATTAATATTATCTTTACATATTAAAACCATTTGAAATACACTTAACCTAAACACAATATAAAAATAATGCAAACTGCTATGTGGCCATTACGTGGTACATAATATACCTCAAGTGGGTTCATGTTTGGCTGTGGCCTTCGGTTGTATTTACTGAATGATAATAATATTAAAATCATTTCACAAGAAAATACTGAGTGAAATAATAATATTAATAACACTTCACACATAAAATAAACAAACACTGAAAAGGATGATAACAATATAAAACACTTCATATAAAAATAAATATGCACTGACATAAAATATATATTTAAAAAGGCCATGTGAAAAATATAATTAATAAAATACACAGCACTCGCACACACATAGGACAAGGTACGTCACTACATGTAGCACTGCCCTCACGCGGGCGATGCTGTAACTGTTGGACACTGCTGTTGGCAACATGGCGAACGGTCTCAAGGGGAAACCACATGGTACACATCAATTAATTGTTTACATGTTGTAATGTTTGAACTACTATTGTGTTAGTAGGCCTACTATATACCCATTTTGGTCACTTTTTTTACATGGGAATATTGTTCTAAACCAGTTGGAGTATACCACATTTTATTCACAAAACATTCAACAATTAAAATAACTTTACTTTTAATACATGGAGCTTTTATTTTTCTGTGATAATATTATACAAAAACATAATTTACTACCGACGCAACATTTTATTCTTCTATTCAAGGTTGTAAGAGCATTGGTTTTTCTTATTAAATATTTTTTTGCATCTGCTAAATTCATACACAGTTTTGAAGAGCAAATATAGATGTGTTAAAATATTATTTTATTAACATAAAACATTTCATTTTCTTATGGAAAATGTAAACATGGGCTGTATCGCTACTGTAAACATATGCGCAGCGATGTGGTCTGCTTTTTCGTTAATTTCAGCTCGCTCAATTAAATTTTCTGCATATTTAATCAATGAAAACAATATAAAATATACAACGTAAAACACAGGCTGTATCGCCGCTGAATGCACAATGTTGCTGTCTACTTTTTTGTTAATTTTATCTCGCTTGATTGTCTTCTGCATAACTGAGGTACTGTTTTGTTCAGACTACATCACACAATTAAATTAATTTATATTTTATCAATATAAACAATGTAAAATGTATCATTTTCTGGCAAGAAAATTAAAACATGGGCTGTATTGCTACTGTATACACAATGTTGTGGTTTGCTTTTAGTTCATTTTAGCTTGCTCATTTTTATTTCTGCATACCTGGGGTATCGTTTTGCTCAAAATACATCACCCTATTAAGTTAATTTAAATTTAATGAACGTAAACAATATAAAATATCTTATTTCCTCACAGGAAATGTGAACACGGGCTGTATCGCAGCTGTTTAATTATGCATGTGTGCGGTGTTGCTGTATTTTTTGTTCATTTTAAATTGCCCAGACGTCTTTACTGTATAACTCGGGTAACACTTTACTTGGAATACATTACCTTAGTACACAAATTTCTATTTCATCAATAAAAAAGAGTATGATTTTTCCATCTGAGATGTGTGAACAAGACTTCATAATCCCAGTTAGCAAAATATTCCGTTTGGTCGCAATTTTCACATTTAGAGAGAAGGGCGGGAGGCACGAGTCAAAATTTGGCCATTCTTGGTCATGCAGACAGCTCTGTCGTACAGACAAATTTTGGGGAACCGTGAATGTCTATACCAGAGGTTTGACATTATAACAGCTATTAAAGGCTTCTGAACATAATGCAGGGCAGAACCTTATGTATAGGGTTATATTTAACAAATGGTCAATTAAGTTATTTTAATGTTATACCAGGCACATAACTTCTTGGCTGCTCAGTGTAAGCATATCGGCAAGCAGTACCAAGTCATGTTGCCACATCTATCAAGCGCCCATCCCATCATAATACACATGTTATGAAATCTCAACTGTAGTTACATAAATTACAATTCTTAAAAAAAAGGGGAACATTTTAATATAGTAGAAACAGAAATCTATAAAACACATACAACAAGAATTTCTATATCAATTGGGAAACTACCTGAACAGACAAACTGCTAAATTTTACGTTCATAGTAAAAAACATTCTGACACTTGAATTTACTAATAATTAATAATGTCTATCAATTTTCATTTACTTACGGTTGTGAAAAAATAGAAAAAATAATTCATCTTTGTGTTGTAGCTTGTCATGTCAATACAAACTCCTCTTCCCTATCCAAACAGTTGTAATGCTGTTCTTTTCTGTTACAAACTTCTGCCTGCCATTTGATTTCTTATAACAAAACTGACACTTGAAAAAATCTTGTTGTGGAACTTGCCAAAAAGGTATAATATAATTGCTCGTGCATAGCAGCCTAATTTTTTTGTTGGGAAATTCGCCCTCATCATTAAATTCTAACGCCACTCTCCGAAGACAGTCCTTGTTAAAATCATTAAAATCTGTAACAAGTTTCCTGAAAAATCTTCTTTTCCTGTGACACAAATATTGCTTTTGACGTAGATGCATGTCAGTCTCATTGTGCATTCGCCAGCATCACATGCTCTTGCTGTCAAACTGTTAATATGTTTAACATTTATACTTTCTGAAAATTGTTTTTTAGATGGTAAAAAAATATAATGTAGTTGTTAACCACTTCTCTTACAAGTACCTATGGTACCACAAAGTTTACTTAGAACCGTAATTTCAACTAAAACTTTACATGCAAGCAAATGTAAAACAGTGAGAATGTTTGCAAGCCCATCGCGGTACTGGCCACTGAGCTACAGGCTAGAGCCAACACCAGAGGCAGCTGCTGTGCTACACATATCTGTGTCGACTAAGTACAAGTCAAGGTTTTGTCATCATCTGCTTAAAAAGCAAAACAGAAACATTCAAATATACCTACAAAATATGGCATATGAACAGTATTCTTTATTAGAAAAATAGTAGTGAATTTATGCACATTCCGTAACAGTGTAAAACACAAACGGATAAAGATACAGACATGGGATTTTCACCTACTTGTTCAGCAAAATGAGGCTCTTGCAAAAACTGACTAAATTTTAATTAAATCATTCATGATTTACTAAGTGCAACTGAGAAACATTTTGCTCGATTTGCTGTGGCCACTATAATAACACTGCGAACTAGGCAATAGCGCACAGCCGTGGTAGGCTACTGGCACCAGCTAATGGGAGGAGCGCTGCTGGTCGAATGTCCTCAAGTAACCAAGAAGTTCTGAGCCTGGTATAGATAGGTTCTTCTATATGAAGACATTCTTAGGAACTACCTTCGAGAAACCTTTATTATTTTCATACTTACGCCTGAAACAGAATTGTAAATGTAACTAACATGAAAAACACAATGGCTCACCTTTGTTGACTTGGACACGTAATGGTTTCACAATGGCTGATTGAAGTTCGCAATGTTTGGCCTAAAAATAAAGCAAAATATTACTAGATGCAATATGCATGTGGACACACAAAATAGCTGGTCAATCTGTAATAAATCATTTGTACCTTTGTAAACACATCACACACCTATCTACTATACCATACCTTCATCATTCAACTCCCTGGGTACTAGCAGACGGTCTGTTGGTAATACGAGATGTTTACCATAAGTTCAGGGATTTGAACAATACATGCAAGCTGGATGCTGCTACATGGGACATGCCATGCAGCTGAGAGAACTTGTTTTGTTCAGTGGTCTTTTGTTCAATTATTTGGTGACTTTATTGTCAAGTGCCTTATTACATTTTGGGGAATATATTGAAAAAATTAGTTATCACCCCACATGTTGAATCTTGTTGTTTACATTTGCAATGTTCCTTTATATTCTAAACAAAAGATGAAACAAAAGATGCAAACTGATGCAGCCTTTTTACATATTTTATTACGTAAGTACAAATTCATATTTTGAACAATTTGGACAAAGCACAAGCATTTCTTGATTTTTTTTTTATCTGACAACATGAAAATTTATAACTAAATGTTGTGCAGAAGTTTACGTGTACTGGGTGGCGAAAATAAATTTAAAAATTTTGTGAGGATGTCTTAATTTTGAGTTTGATCTGTGTCCGTCTTTCCTCGCTGAATTAAATATTTAAAATGGCCATGAACAGTGATTATTTTCCATTGCAATGACATCTCACGACACTTATGGATAGTAACGAATAGAATAACATGCAGTGTAATGTAAAGTTTTAATTGTGTGGTACCTTTATTTGTAAGTTGATGAATGGTTGTTTACTTACACTGTATTAGTGCAATGATTGAGTAGAATATACCATTTTCTCTGTATAATTGCGGTGGGTGATCATGCCACTTTATGTCACATGGTGAGTATTTCTGTTTTTTTTTTTTTTTTTTTTTGCCTATGTTGGTGATGAAAGTAGGATTTTGTGTTTTGTTTATTCTAGGTTTGCACCTGTTGAGATGTTGTACCAACTATCAACTTGCTCCAAAAAAGTGAATTCAAGCAAAATTTGCACCAGACTGCTTCCTAAAGTGCGAGCAATAGCAAACATTGAGGAGACACAAATGTATCTACTTTACCTGTTTTTATCTTTTTCATACCTACAGTAGATGGTAAAAATGTATGAAGCAAATAAGTCAGTGTACCCTTTGCACTAGCTACATGCTGCACACGGTAAAGTGAACACTTTTGAGGCCCTAGTTACATTTTTTCCTATCAGCCAATTTTTATCCTTCCAACACTTTTTCACATAAATATTGCCATGTAAGTAATAAACACTGTATATATTTCACCGGACTCAAAAGCTAACATCTAAGGCTACAATAAAATATATTTCTTGACTATTATTCCAAATGAGAGGACTTCAAAAAGTGCTCACTTTTCCCTGAACAGCCTAGAATACTCATTCTCCAGGAAGCAGAGTGGTACCAATTTTGTATAAATTTACTTTTTAAGAGCCATCTGTGGAAGGGTTTAACAATTTTTGTGAATTTCTGCATTTCTTGTGGTGTCATTTTCCCCATTTTTATGATTTTAACATCATTATTTCCCTAATCTTTATAGCACTCCCCTTTATGTATGTACTGTGAATAAATCAATGAGACTATTCGAGTATGGTTCAGCCCAATTAGTACTGTACTGCTGATACATATTATTTATCAAAATATTTTCCAATGTTTATATAAGGTCTTTATTCTTCAGAATAACCTCTATGATGTGACATAGCAGAACAGTCATACGGGAGAGTTCAATGTATTGTTACATGCTTGCTGCTTTGCACCGCTTCCCATACACCATTCTGCTTGAGTAAGTGAAGGAGTTTATCAAGGCCAGCCTAGTAACTAGAGCATATTTACAAAGGTGAGCTGCCGCGTGAGCCCAATAAGCCTATCAGGACTCCTGTCCTTGGACAGATTGAATGTCTAAGGTTATCTTTGAATTAACGTACTGGTCATTGCCGTAGCCTCTCTCAGCGAGATTCGTTAAGTGCCTGGTGTGCAAAAATAGCAAAGAGATGTGCCACCAAAGCGACAAAATGTGGCGACAGTGATCGGCGATAGGAAAGTCTGCGGAATGCGAGCATCGGTACAGTGGAAAGTAAGACTGGCGGGCGGGACTATTGAACTGGATGCATTAACAGAAATTTGGAACAATGGCAATAGACAGATTGAATATGAGTACAGCAGAGGTGCCAACTTCCACAAAGTGTAATTAGTAATGTATGGATGGCGAGGGGCAGGGAACACCAATAGCACTCAAACTAACACACGTCAAATTTAACAGTGCAAAATATTTAAAATAGATTTCAAATGCTCCTTACCCACTACACTTTCTCTTCATAAACAGCCACTTCTGTAAAATCTGTATCAACGGAAGAACATTGGGTGGAAGTCGAAACAATACTCAAGTTGTACAGCCTAGTGGCTTGCTTTGCATCTTGCAGTTGCTGCTTTGTGATAGTTGCTTGATGAAATGATTAACCCTTGGAAATCAGTTGCATTTTACGAACTAACATTTTCTGTAGTCATGTTTGCTCGAACTCCGTTTTGATATTTCTGACAAAATTATGACGCTGGCTAACAGCCAACAGCGTTAAGACCATGACGGCGCTCACCACTCACGTGACACGTTGCCATGCACGTGCGCAAGTAGGCCGTAAATTGAACTTTCCATAACAAAATATTCATTCGAAGTGTAAAATTTTGTCTCTTTGTTTATTTTTGAGTTTTTCAAATGTCTAAATGTTTAAAATGTATGTTTGATAAAATTGCACAATATTTGGAATTGGATTCAAAATGTGCGCTGCGTGAAGATTAACAACATTATTATTCCGGCGTAAATGCCGTCATGAAAAGACGTTCGAAGAATACAGAAAATTCATAAGAAAAACCAAAAATGTAAATCAATATTTAAATTGCTTATGTGCCATTTATTTACAAATATCAAAGTTTTACTCGCCGTACATAGCACTTCCGCTTGTGTGAACCCCGTAGGCAGCCATGGTAGGTCGATGCGACCCCTGACTCTGGCCAGTCCGTCGAGAAGAGCTGGCAAGGTAAGACGCTAACATGTATGCAATACAAACTATTTGCACTGATGTAGATTACAATAGTTTCACTTTAGTATACAGATTAACCATGTTTAGCGTACATTTTGCCAGACATTCCCCACCATTATGCTTCCGCTTAACCTAATAATTTGTGCCCTTGTGGCTTTTTTAATATAAATGAGGAAAAGGAGGAGAAAGATGTCAGAGAGGCCACGTGGCACGCACAACTTGAATCAGGCGCCATCCACCTGTGTTAAAGTCGTTTCATTGTAATTTCTGTATCATTGCCACGTTCAATTTTAAGGACTTTATTTTCACGTATGTATTTCAGGGTTATTTTCATGTTTAATTGTTTTACCGCCACATCGCTCGCGACCACGTGGTTAATAGCCGCCAAGACAATGTCTGCGCCATCCATGCTTTGAGAGGTTATTTGTGTAAAATCAAGTCTACCATCAATTATTTCAGCCTTCTATGTCATTTTTATTCAGGGTTTCATGTAATTTTCACGTAATTGATGCTTTATATGTATGACCATGCAGTCGATCTCAAGATTGATTTTCCCACCAACAGGCGTGCTAAAAACCTTCAAATGTCACAGTTTGCCAGAGAATATTTTTCCTATTCGTAAGAATAGTTTATCTGAACAGAATTTGCTATTTTAACCGAGGGAGACTGAAAATTCATCTGAACCACGTCATCTGCTACAAAGCATATCCAGCCGCATCCACATCATCTAAATTTGCTTTCACGCATCTGCGTGTTTATTGTGACCATCCATGTCGTGTCCCATCATATTTTGAGTGTATTTATGTAATTAATGTAAAGGGTACGGTGATATTATTTCCATCCTAGCTGGCTATGTGTAAAGGCCACCACCTCACTAACCACATACGGCAAGACGAGCCCCGATGAGTTCGCATTAGTGATGCCAAATAATCACACGTGTTTGTTCCTTTTGTAATTCTATGCATCCTATCTTCAGGAAAAATTGTCAGTCCACTCTAGCGGCTGTCGACCCCTTTCCATGTAGATTGTGTTTTCTAACACCACAGAAAAGTCATCCATCTAGGAATGTGCTAGATTAATTGCGGGCTGGGGAGCACCTGAACGGAGTTAGCTAGACACTTCCGAATTTTTCATCAAAGTAATGTTGGCACAATCTTGTATGGTTAACAGAATAAAAGCAGGTATCACAGTGCTCAAAGTCTTTCCTTTGTAGTGACAGCAACCTCCTGCCATTTTTGCAAGTAATGATGTTTAGTAATGAAAAGTATTTTGTAAGTATGCTCGGGTGAGATGGACACACAGAACTCACAACATCCCTGAGAACCCTGAGTCTCAACAGTGCGTTGACTGGGAAACACCGCTGGCGCCGTTCATGACGTATCTCACCCAATGGCGTCTAATGGCATTCCCAAGTGGGGCCAGTATGTTCATCCGTGTTGCGTCAACTGCGTTAAAATGGCAGCTACCACACCTAATCATCTACGAGAAGGCCTCAAGAGTTCCGCATCGGCAACTGCAACATTCGTGAACGCGAACTACTTGGATATGCCGATCGACCGATGTGTATATTGTGGCAGATTGAGTGAAATCAACATGTTTGCAGAAAATTCATGGGATCAACCGTCGTGCCAATGTACATCCGATACCGCATCAACGCTGTCAGATCAATGACTATGCACACGCACCAGATGTGACAGGGAGGGAACAAAGTGGGTACAGTGCCAGCAGTGCAACCAGGACTCTCATTTGCAATGCATAGGGCCTGATAAATATGTAACGTTCCGCGATGGTGTTATAAACTGTGACGAGTGCCATAAGATGAACTGTGCAGAGTTTGCAGCACCACCCTCAACATCAGAGGTGAAACCCACACAGCCGCCAGAAGTCATTACGTACATGTCGCAGGGCTTAACGGGACCAGAACGTAATGTACTGTTACCAACTTTTGTAGGACTTGATGCAGAGGGCCAAGGCACATTCCTAGCGGTACGTGAGGAGAAATTGCACAGACACCGTGTACACAGCAAAGACTGGACAGAGGTCACAGCGAACAGATTAAGGGGAACAGTTGCCATGTGGTGGAATCAAGTGAGAGACTATCGCATAACGTGGGAAGAATTCTGTGATAGGTTGCTGGGACGGTTCGACACAGATGGCGATGCCATCCAGGTACAGGCATGACTGTATCATGAAGAACATTGAATTAGAAGGGGCAGAAGAGTTCATCCAGCGCAATTTGGGCATGTTCAAATGCCTGAACCCAGATCAACCGACGCGTGGTGTATTGGAAATAATTGTCACTCTGTCAACACCGGACATTAGGCTGTATCTGCGGAGAGCAATAAGGATGAGCGTAGAACAATTTACACGAGAGGCATGCCTCAACGAGCAAGATTTGCGAGCAGGACAGGCATACCAATCCCTGAGGCAACAGCACCACACATCAACACCCACCACGATGCCAGATGTTACGCTGCCACTGCCATCGTTGACGCCCATGAGACCTAACCATGGCCAAAGACACTTCCACCACAACAACAGGAACAGCTATTATCACGGAAATTGGTCGGGAAACTGAGTCACGAGGTTGGCGAAACAGCACCTGCACCAATATCACTGCCAGACCATAGGAATCCACCTAATGAAGGTGCCAAACTGTTCCAGGTCAATGACATTACCGTACTAGCGTTAAGGGTCAATGTTGAACTCAAGGGGAAAAATGTGATCGCTGTAATTGACACTGCCACGAGTCATAACTTTGTACATGAGGGGTTAATACAGGCAATACTGAGAGTACTGCCATGTCGCCTACAGTTTGCTTCCACGAACCAACAGGGTGAAGCAAGAAGTGTGATGCACGTGACAGTGGGGGATCCGCAAACTCCGTACAAAGTGTGATGTCTACATTGTACTGGATTTGTGCGAGAAGATGATATTGGGGTTGTCATGGTTAATTGACAACCAGGCCGTGATTGAGACACATCTCGACCGTCTACATGTAGGGACACATGGAAAGTGGACACTGTATGCAGCAGGAGCAACACCGCTGGCAACAACAGCTGCCGTGCCGCTCAACGTTTTTGAGCACGAGGTGCTCGAGCAACATCAACAACATCTGCAACAACTGCTGGACCAGTTGCCAGTGTGTTCCACACTGAGCTGCAGCGCACCAACATCACAGAGCACGCCATCATCACAACGCACGAGGACCCGGTGTACTCCAAGACACGAGACCCAGGTATTTTCTTCTGGCGGATCATCAATCAGCAGGTATGCGAGATGCTCAATGATAATGTGATTGAACCCATGCAGAATCTCTACAATTCAGGCATTACACTAACTCCTAAAAAGGGCAGCAAATGGAGGTTTTGTGTAGACTGTAGCCCCCTTGATAAGATCACTGCAAACATACCACCTCCAGTCATTAACATCAAAGACACTTTGTCAACATTAGGGCCAGCTACTGTATTCACGTCACTTGACCTCAAATCAGGGTATTGACAAGTGTCCATCCGCCCGCAAGACTGTAAAAGACTGGGCATACATTTCAGTTTGTTACCATGCCTTTTGGCTTAAAATATGCCCCTACCACTTTTCAAAACATCATGGTGAAAGTATTAGATGGTTACATTGGAGACTTTGTGATAGCTTACCTTGATGATGTACTTGTATGGTCAAACAGATGGGAGGAACATCTGCACCACCTGAGTCTTGTGTTCGAGAGGCTCAAACGTAATAAACTCACATGTAAGGTTGATAAGTGTAAGTTGGGATTGAGCCAAATGGAGTTTCTGGGACACTATGTAACAAGGAATGTACAAGAAATACAAAACAAACCCACCCCCAGATCACGTAAACAAATTAGGACATTTTTTGGCTTAATAAACTGGTTAAGAGAATTTGTTCCCAATTTTGCCATGATTACTGCACCATTGACTGAATTGCTGTGAGAAAAACGTAAATTTGTATGGACACCTCAAGCTGATCAAGCATTTAAAGATATCAAACTTGCTTTTAAAAATTGTAAGCCGTTAGCCAGATTCAGTCCAGAGTTACCTGTTGTCGTACAGACCGATGCGAGCCAGGAAGGCATTGGAGCAGTGTTTTATATCAGATGGGAGAACACGGGGAGAAGCGTATCATTAACTACCACAGTGCCAAGTTTGGCAAGGCAGAACGCAAGTACCATATGAACGAGCAGGAGTGTCTAGCTATCATGCATGCGCTAAGAAAGTACCGGTTAGGGAGAAAGTTTACGTTGAAAACAGATAACCTCTGTCTAATTTGATTAGAAGGCATGCATAACGGGAAAAGTAAACTCACCCACTGGGCCTTACTGCTCAAGGAATTTGATTTAAAATTAGAACACTTGGCTGGGAAAATCAACGAGCTCGCCGATGCATTGTCCAGAAACCCCTTTCCGAACGTAACAGTAAAATACGGCGCTAAGTGGGAAGAAGCGCTACCACCTTGCCGCGTCACACAGATAACAGACACGCATACTTTTGTTTTGTAGAACATTGTCGCCACACCACGAGGTGAACTTGTTTCATTAAATGTCCGTGATGTGTTAAGAGAGGTACACACAGTGCAAGAAAACTCCCAAGATGCTGCGCAATGCCTACAACACTGTGCCACAATGTACTTGGAACACTGGAAAGTAGTGGACCGGAAAATTCAAGCCAAGCCCCCCAGAAACTGTGCAAAGTGGCGAACGTACGTGCCGAAAGAAACACGCGAACTTGTACTCAGATATGCACATGATAGTTTAGAGCATGGACACCCGGGTTCGGAACAAACATGTAGGAATGTGCAAAAGTATTTTCATTGGCCAGGTGTTCAAGGGGACGTACGTAAACATGGTACAGAGTTGTGTCACATGCAACACCCGGAAGCCGCGGAGGACCGATGGCGATGCTCCACAACAACCAAGGCTGCCAACTGAACCATTTAAGACCGTAGCGCTTAATATCATGGCCCGTACCCACGCACGAAAAACAGTTAAAGGTTTATCACTGTCACCACGGATTTGTTTACCTGATGGACCGAGACACTCCCAATCAGTAATATTTGTGCACACATGGTTGCACAAGTTATGCAAACAAAGTTTTCCCCAAGGTGGGGACACTAACTGACAATGGGGCACAGTTCGTAGGGAGATGTACCAGATGGGGAACTCAACACCATACCACCCCAAGGCCAATCCAACTGAACGCCATAACCAGGACGTAAAAATTCAGTTACGCGTCAGGTTAGATGAGGACCATACCCAATGGGCAGAATTGATCCCAGAGGTCATGTTTTGTTTGAGAAACAGGGTAAATGCAGCAACCAGGAAAACACCCGCAGAAATGGTACAGGGTCATGAACTACGTGCACCTGGAGAACCCCGTGAAAACCCGCCCATTCCACCTGAGGGGATTGTCGCGCACAAAATGCAGATTCATGAAGAGGCAAGGGTGAACCAAGAAAATTATTGCAATGTTTGGGTACCGGAAAGTAGGAAGCCGCCACCAGAGTTAGTACCTGGTATGTATGTATGTACACGTGAAGGAAAACCCGTTATTGGAGGGAGCGAAGAACTGTTGTGCTGGACTCGCACCCAAATGGATTGGGCCAGTCAGAGTAATGGAAAAAATGGGGAATTCTGCGTTTCTCATGAAGCTGGGTCCGAGATGAGTAATGAAACGCCACTGCGGCAACCTGGGTATAGGCCGCAAACTTGCAGGGAAGAGAGGCAAGGAGAAGCCGGAAAGTCCAGTAACGCAGCAAGCGCGACATTGCATACCACGTAGTACGAGTGATGACAAGAGTAGCACAGGGCAAAACAGCAACACCAACCTCTCGAACCCACACACTGAAAATGTATACGAGAACACTTGGAACACTACATCATTTAGGGACTTCGTGGCATCAGAACACTCTACACTGTACAGGGCAAGAGAAGACGACAGAAGTACACTCCCGGAAGTGAGGGAAGAGAGTAGTAATGAAACACCATTTCGGGGCTTTCCAGTGGAGGCAAGCAACAGCCTCATAGAGCAAAGTAATTTTAAAGGGTTTAATCGTGGTAACAACAATGTACATGAAATTGTAACACAACCAGTACCAGTGATACCAGTTTTAAGGGGTTTCCCCAAGGCACCAGTATAAATGGTTGTAACATAAGCGAAAATGAAAATATTGACACTATACGTGAAAATGTCACGCCTTTCAAAGGTTTTTCGGCCCCCACAGGGGATAGCCTAGTAGGACAAGAGAGTTTTAATGGATTAGGAGAAAATAGTAGGCGAGTGAGTGTAAAGAAAAGTGTTACATCAAAAGTCAGCACACCACAACACAGCACTCACAAGAGGCAAGACAAGTCACCCCTATGTCCCCACACATGCTTCCAGCATACACCTCCACCCCCTGCAAACACAGCAGAATCAGGACACTCCCGGGGCCACGCTTCTTATATCCTCAACCGGTGGTCCCGGTTCAGAGCCAGGCCAAGTTGAGTTACTAGCACCGTCTTGGCCTTTGAGGGAAGGGTCGTTTGACGCCGGCTAACAGCCAGCCACGTTAAGACCATGATGGTGCTCACCACTCACGGGACACGTGGGCAGGCACGTGCGCAAGGAGGCCGTTATCTGAACTTTCCATAACGGAATATTAATTTAAAGTGTAAAATTATGTCTCTTGTTTATTTTTGGGTTTTTCAAACATCTAAATGTTTAAAATGTATGTTTGATAATATTGCAGAATGTTTGGAATTGAATTTAAAATGTGCGCTGCGCAGAGATTAAAAACATTATTCCGGCATGAACGCAGTCATAAAAAAACATTTCAATAATACAGAAAATTCAAACGAAAAATCTAAAATGTAAAAAAAATATTTTTAATTCTTACGTGCCATTTATTAACAAATATCAAAATTTTACTCGCCGTGCATAGCACTTCCACTTGTGTGCACCCTGTAGGCAGCCATGGTAGGTTCACGTGACCCCTGACTCTGGCCAGTCCATCGAGAAGAGCTGGCAAGGTAAGATGCTGTCATGTAAGTACTACAAACTTTTTTGTACTGATGTAGATTACAATAGTTTCACTTTAGTATACCATTTAACCTTTGCTTTGCATACATTTTGCCAGACATTCCCCACCATTATACTTAACCTAATAATTTGTGCCCTTGTAACTTTTTGAACATAAACGAGTAGAAGGACAAAGATGTCTGAGAGGCCACGCGGCTCATGCAACTTGAATCAGGTGCCATCCGCCTATGTTAAAGGCATTTCATTGTAATTTTTCTATCATTGCTGCATGCAATTTTAAGGGCTTTATTTTCATGTGTGTATTTCAGGGTAATTTTCATGTTTAATTGTTTTACGGCCACATCACTCACAACCACTTGGTAATAGCCGCCAAGTCAATGTCTGCGCCATCCATGTGCTTTGAGAGTTTATTTGTGTAAAATCATGTGTGCAATAATTTATTTCAGGGTTCTATGTAATTTTTATTCAGGGTTTCATTTATTTTTCACATAACTGATGCTTTGTATGTATGACCACGCGGTCGATCTCAAGATTGATTTTCCCGCCATCAGGCATGCTTCAAATGTCACAGTTTGCCAGAGAATGTTTTTCCTATTCATAAGAATAGTTTACCTGAACAGAATTTGCCATTTTAACCGAGGGAGACTGAAAATTCATCCGCACCACGTCATCCACTACAAAGCATACCCAGCGACAGCCACATCATCTAAGTTTGCTTTCAAGCATCTGCGTGTTTATTGTGATCATCCATGTCGTGTCCCATCATATTTCAAGAGTATTTATGTAATTTATGTAAAGGGTACGGTGATATTTCCATCCTAACCTGCTATATGTATAAGCCGTCACCTCACTAACCACATGCGGCAAGATGAGCCCCGACGAGTCCGCGTTAGTGATGCCAAATAATCACACATGTTTGTTTATTTTGTAATTCTCTGTCTCCTATCTTCAAGAAAAATCGTCAGTCCACCCTAGCGGCTGTCAACCCCTTTCCTTGTGAAGAATGTGTTTTCTAACACCACAGAGAAGTTATCCATCTAGGAGTGCGCTAGATTAATTGCGGGCTGGGGAGCACCCGAATGAAGTTAGCTAGACATGTCCGAGTTTTTCATAAGAGTACTGTTGGCATGATCTTGTATGGTAACAGAATAAAAGCAGGTATCACATTGCTCAAAGTCTTTCTTTTGTAGTGACAGGAACCTCCAACCATTTTTGCAAGTGATAAAAGTTTAGCAATGTATTCATAAGTTCTTGTGTAAAATGATCTGACATTAGCATAAAACTCCATAAATTTCTAATTATTTAACTGCACTTCCTCCATTTAAGCTCTACTTTTTGCTCCTATCACTAGTTCCACATCACTCTTCTGTCACTTTACACTAGCAAATTTCACATGAAGCCATCTTCCTCAGATGGTGATACTGAAGATGATTTAACTAATTGAACAATTACATCAACATACAAATTATTCAACTTGAAATATGGTTGATGAATGACTGGATTTTCCTGCTGAGTGGACGAATAGATCTCAGAAACAAAAAGTAAAGTTTGGTAGATGGATTTTCAGTGTTCTTCAACTTTATGAAACTTCAAACTTGTCATGCTGTGGTGCATTTCAAAAAAGTAAATTTTCAGAGGGTTCCCCTACTCCAAGACTCTATCAAAGCACTATAAAAGTGATAGCCACCTAGTCGACACATATTCCACATTTTGTGAGGCTTTTCACCAAAGATGTTTTGACACAACTTCAAAATAGTTTGTTTCTTGGATCTTTTCTGCAAGAAGTAAAAAATATCAGTAAAAAAATGCTCAACGTTAACATTTGCCAGACCACTACAGACTTTCTGAGCAGCTAGTACACAAGATGACAAGCACAGCCTTGCACATGAATTTTTTGATTCACTTTGGAAAGAAATGAGCTCACACCTTTAGAAACACCAATCATGGTGCTCGTATTGTCACATGAAAAATTCACACAGTTCTCCCATGCAATATCCCATCCCTCTTCCTCAGTTTACCATTCAATACTTTGAAAATAACTTCCTCTGTATTATTATGTGATTTCTGAATACTAAGGGTGACAGCTGAAATACGACCAGTTTCTGCATCATAGAATGAGACAAGTGTTCAATAGAGTTTCATATCATTCATGTTGTTACTACCATCTGTAGCAAGTGAGAAGGGTTGAGATTTCATTAATTCAATTTCATCAGTTGATTTTACTAAACTTCAAACTACTGCTCCAGTTTTTGTTCTAGCACAGCTGTATTTAGAGGCTATTTTCAAATCTGGAAACATTTTATAATCAACTTGCTAGAATGGCTGTAGGCTAGTGGCAGATTATGGACAACAAGGAAAGTTGTAAATAATCACTCTGCATTGGCAACAGCATTTTCATACTTGGAGCTTTTAAAAAAAGTAATTTCACACTTGTTGGAATCCTGAAGCTTAACGAAATCGGTATGGATTTTACTACTTGTGTGTTTGTGGCAGTTGACTCTTCCCCCATGTTCAACAGACAAATCACAAGTGCACACAGCACAAAACACATGAGACAAAAACTTCAAAGAACGTAGTAAATATGAGGAAAAAAAAGGCACTGTATTTTAATTGTGCAATATGATGGCAAGAGCAGACATTGTTATGTCAAAGAAAAAAGAAACAATAAAATCACAACATTAACTGGCAAATTATTTATATTCTGGGTAATTTAAAATGAGAAGACACATTTGCCATAAACCAGCACACCACATGAAACATGGCACTCGCCTCACCGTAAAAGAAATGCCAGTAAATTCCACAATAGGTGCTTTTTCAAAAATCTGGAAAATAATACTTGAATATGTTACATATGATAATTACTAATCATAAGTACTAGCACTTTGCAGTAAAAAAATTTACAAGATTGCTGTGTTTATGCGGTAAAACACATATAATTCACGTCCAATATATTTATATTGGGTCACTGAATTGTATTAGATGTAAGAATACAATTTGAAACAAATATTTAATGTATAAAATGTAATTTACAGGGTATATTTATGCCCTGGCGATAGGGTTATTCAGCTATACATCACAGGTAACAAACTGTGTTGGAAGATTATGTAATTCTGGTGAATTACTCAAGGCTTACCTTGTCTATATTGACAAAAGGAGCGTACTACATAATGTATTACTCGTAGAATAAATATACATAGAGTACAACATACACACAAAGGTTCAGAGATCGTGTTTATATATGGTAGACATGCGTTGCCATTATACATAACACTGCATTTGGTGACCAATGGTTGGAGAGCACCAGCGTTTTTCAATTGTTTACATCACAGTGCATTGTGGGAAGTGTGTGACTAGTAGTGATTGTGTAACGGTCGTAAGTGGTTAAGAGTGTGCATATAAGCGTGCTTTATTTTAATTCATTCAGTTAAACGTGTTAAATTAAATAATTGTATGAAAATACAAGTGTGCTGTGCTATTATAGCATGTGAAACGTTAAATTATAATATTTGTGTGGTCATTAGTGTATGTGTGTAGTGTTGTCAGAGTAACGTTGTGTCTTGCTTCAATCATGTACGCCATATGAATGGCAATTGATTTGGTGAGTAGTAACCAAATTAAATGTAACTGTACTATAGTGGGGAAGGTTATGAGGATCAGGGAAATTTTGGGATGAAACAAATAAATAGTATGTACGTTTTAGTTATAAAAGTGATAAAAGTTTGCCCAGCAAATGCCTTCCAGTTCATTGCCTTCCCCACTACTGTATTTGTAAATTGTATTAGTAATATTGGAAATTTAGGTATTGTCAGTTACATCTTTGTACAATCAAATATAATTTTGTATAAAATATTACAATTATTTCAGGAATAAACAAACAATACCAAAAGTCAATACACACACACACACACACACACACACACACCCAAATGTTACTGTGATAATGTATGATTGTCAAGTATAGCCCCCTCGCAGAGAATAATACTGTACAAGCGTAGTCAAACATTATGCACCGAGCAAGAGTCCCAGCGCCAGCAGGGGATTAAATCCCCAAAACCGTGATTCAACCTCGCCTGCAATTTTTTTTGTGGTGATGCGAAACATCAAACATCAGCGAAACTTAGGGTTTCCCCACAAATAATTTTTATGTGTAGCCTACTTGCACTGAGAAATTTTGTGTGTGTGTGTGCACGCGTGCGTGTGTGTGTGTGCGCACGCATGTGCGTGTTGGTGATATTGTGAATTTAGGTATGTATTGATTGGTTAGGTTGTTTTGCAATTTAATGTATTTTTTGTGACATTCGGGACAGAATTGTTATATTTTATCACAAAAACATTCATAATTGCAAATAGATGTAATTGAACATTACCTAAATTGACAATGTTACCAAACGAGTTAGAAATACGATAGTGGGGAGGGGTATGAACTGGAAGAAAATTGCGGGGTAAAATTTTATCATATAAATGTACATATTTTTTATTTGTTTTACCCCTCAATTTCCCTGATATTCATAGCCCTCCCCACTATCGGATTTCTAGCTTGTATTGGTAATATTGTCAATTTAAGTATTGTGTGATTAAGTCTTTTTATAATTTCACGTGTTTTTATGAATAAATATTAAGATTATGTACATATTTTTCACTTGTTTTACCCCACAATTTCCCCGATCTTCATAGCCCTCGCCACAGTCATTTTTGGGGTTTGTATTGCTTATATCTTGATGCCACTAGTCAATTCATGTTCTATGTAACTAGTAGAGAGGAATTATACTGCTTTACAAGGGTTTTTTTTTAAAAGTCCCTATTCTGGAATTTTACCCAAATGTCTAAAAGGATTGTTTTTGTCACTAATCTGGGTTTATAATTTAAAAAATTATGCATTTATTATGCAGTAAGTGCTAATCCGACATACGGGAACACCACTTCTGTGTTTGTAGTTTCCAATTAATTTTTTTTTATTATTATCAATTCCAACCAATGGAAACAGGAGACAAGCCTGTCATATTAACTTTTGTTCCTAACCTAACCTTTTACATCACAACCATATTTATGCAGATCATACTTCAAAGCCGACATTTTGTATCAACGAAGCTTATTTTTGTAAACAAATGTAATCGTAAACATACACACACCTTTTTAATATTTTTATACTTATGTTACTGTAAATAAGTTTCCCGCCCACAACACCA
Source organism: Dryococelus australis (assembly GCA_029891345.1). Taxonomy (NCBI): domain Eukaryota; kingdom Metazoa; phylum Arthropoda; class Insecta; order Phasmatodea; family Phasmatidae; genus Dryococelus; species Dryococelus australis. Next base: position 78,105,218 of record CM057000.1, read on the forward strand.
ACAGCTCTGTTGTGATTGGTCGTCACCTAACAAGATTAATGTAAGATATAAAATATAACTATTATTAAGGAAATCCCAATAACGCACACAACCTGCTAAGTTCCACTAGAAACCAACACATAAGATAACACACTTTATGTTCTTCTGCACACAAAATAACGCATAATTTAATGCCTAATTTTTCTATTGTAAACTCAGCTTCACATAGCTATTGATCGAAGGAAGCCAAACAGTCCCAAAAATACACAACCATTTCCGAATCCAGAGGCACTTCATGAAAACAGCAAAAAATTGTAATTTATAACATTCCATTCGTAAATGAGTAGTGGCAAGTGTACATTCGTAACAGTTATGATAAAATCATAATTGTTGGCATGTCTGTGAAAGAGTATTGTTGCCGTTACGTTGGATCAGTGTGTGTGATTGCAAATATTGGACGTGAGATATTTATGTGTTTTAACCATGAACTATTTTTAAGAAAAAATTAATTGTTTGAAAGTCACGTCTGTTTATCACAATGTTGTAACCTTGCCCTAGGTGTTTGGAACACAATTGTGTAGTGTGCTTACGTTTCTGCGATTTCAATGTTTGCCACAACCTTAACAAAATACTAAGCCCAGCCTGATAAATTTCAATAAATAATAAATAAACCAAGAAAACAGAAATAACAATACATATAAATATGTGCGGAATAAAAGTAACAGTAGGCCTATTTGTGTGCATGTTCATCAATATCTTTTAAGTTTGTCGGTACCATGTACAAAAAATAAGCGACATGAGTTGCATGCTTTAGTGTGTCTTTTCGTTGTACTGGCTGTTCTTTCGTTTCGAATTTTATTACAACTCAGGCCATCATTTTAACAAAATTACCAAACACATATCAATAACACGAGGATAAATACTAAAATTCTCTCCCCCGCAGTTATACCAGAGTTAAACACAATCGCAACAAAATATTAATGTGTATTATGTGTAATGTGCTATGTCGTGTATAACAAATATGTTAACAATAATGTAAAATAATAAAAACTATTGTCTACATAGGAATTGTTAAAAAAAAACCTAAAGCTGACCTAAATATGGTTAGATGCCTAAATTGTAAACATTTGTACAAAATGGTTTTTGAAATATGGCAAAATTCTTTGAAAAGCGGAAAACAGTAAACAACACATTTTACAGTCTAAACATAGTCATGTGGCAGTGTTTATGTTTACATGTATTGGGAGGATACGTAGTCGGTAACCCAAAGTAGAACTTCAGCAGGGCTTCAGAAAGTGTGAAGTAACTGTGAATGGCCTATAAATAATGATTGAGAATTAAGTCACTGTAACCAATATACAGACATTGATAAAGACTTTAATTAGAATTCAGATAAACATTAAATAATGTGCTCATTGAGAATAACAAGAGTAATTAGATTAGATTTGATTAGATGACATCTTTATTAATATTGTGGCAAAGTTAAGGCAATATGCCTTCACTTCCACTTAACTACATAATGGAGATAGGTAGTTTAATGTTGTAAGTAATAGATGGGTGAGTAAATTAAAAATAAAATTTAGTTCTTTTATTTTTTATTAAGACCTCTATCCCTAAGGAACTAGGATACAACCCTCTAGCATCTTATAACACTGGTGTCAGAAGTGTAATGGAGGCATTGAATCTTAAAATAAGTTAGGTGAAAGGTCAATTTATTGCATTTCATATAAGTACACTAAAGTTAGAATGGAATTACAAACTGTAAGTCAAAGTGTTTTGTAAATAATGTATTTGGAAACACTTATTAGAATGTCTGAAATATTAGTATAAGCTGTTCACGGTAAAGTGAGCACTTTCGAGGCCCAAAGTTACTTTTTTCCTATCAGCCATTTCTTATCCTTCCACCCCTTTTTAAACAAAATATTGCAGTGTAAGTAATAAACATAGTGTATATATTTCACTGTACTTGAAAATTAACGACTAAGTCAACAATAAAATATATTTATTGACTATTATTTCCAGTGACAGGGCTCAAAAAATGCACACTTTACCATGAATACCCTATAGCTTATAAAACCACCCTTTAAATGCTGTTTTGTACTGAAAAAAATCACGTGTTTTATATGGAAAATCTAACAAGTGTACAATTAACTTAACCAAAAACATTTACATACATACTGAATGTGTTTATTTTTCGCATCAGTACGAACAGCATAACATTTAAAGCTTTTTCTTCTTTCAGTGAGGATAAAACTTTACAATATACAATAATCTGAATGTTACATCTGTACAAACAAAATTTTCTACTGGTCAATTAAAACAGTATGTACATAATTCAAAACTATACCATCTCATACGTGCTACATAACAATGCAGTCTCATGAAATACATTAAAATAAAGTCTCTCCCAACTCCAACCACCCATAATACAAAGTCCCAGCAGTATAACTTGGTCACAACAAAAACAAAATAAGCTGGAATGGTAACTTACAATGACCATAGCACTTGTTTATACTCTTTGTTTTCTTCATAGATAGAACGGCTGTGGCGGAAGGTAACATGGTCACCGTTCTACATTTTTACAACTGTAAAAATTTTGTGAACTTATATGAAATGGAGTATAATTAGTAACATTAAAACTAAATAATGAATTGTAATAACTGTAAGTGAAAAAAATTAAGACTGCCTTGTACAACAGTTTCAATGAATGACTGCAGAACTGGAAGCACTGTGAACATTAATTGAGAGGCTAGGTAGCCAAATTATTAATGTGATAATGTGAGCGCAAATGTTAATAGCCTAGATAATAAAATTAGTAGTGTTAAAGTAAGTGTAAATAGTGTAAATGAGAATGTAAATAGCCAGATAAAAAAAGTAGGTAATTAAGTACATAGGAAAAGAGATACAGTAAATAAGAATGTAAATAAGAAAACAGATAATGTAAAAAGGAAACTAGAAGCCATTGGCAAGTTAGTGAATAAGAGAATTGACAGTGTGGCCAAGAAAATTGGCAGTATAAATGAAAGGATGGACAGTGTAACTGAAGTAGCAAACAGTGTCAAGTACGAAATTAGAGCAATGAAGAAATAATTACAGGAATTTCTTCAGCAGTGGAGTTCCACTATCATCACACCGTGCAGCCAAGAAAAGTGGGGAAGCAGTGAAAGCGGTACAAATACAGCTACCTTAGATGATAGCCAGCAGCTCTACAGCAAAGGTGTCACATAGCCAGGAGTGGGGAAGGTGGTTGCAATCAAGGTGGCCGCCTGAGCAGGCTGCCAAACCATGTGCAGAGCTCCAGCAGAAAAACCTTTTATTAATAAACCATCCAACGTGTCTGAGTGAGGTCTGCTTACGAATAGCATTTAAGTAACGTAACACATCTATATACATTTTCCAGTTCTCCATTTCTCTCTAAAAGCATGTTTTTGTGATAGTGAAAATGGCTCAAATGGGTGTTTTCACTGTCATTTTTAGGTATGAACATTCTGGTACAAAACATTGAAAAAGAAATAGGAATGTGCATCAAACCTTTATTTTTATTATTATGTCATCAAATGGTAGGGTCTCCACTGAAAGTCTTATAGAGGCACATTATCAACTGCAAGATTGCACGCCATTTCAGTGCTTTGCACGTAGAGGCAATGAAAGAGTTGTGCATGTCTCAGTCACCTTTAATACTCCTATGCTTTTAGGCCTCAGAAGTGCAAAATTCCTTCAACCAGGCGGCAACCTTAAGCCTGCCACTTACGATGTAGGCTACATCATTCACGGTAGTACTGACACCAGTTTGAAATAACGACCACCCTGAACAGCTGTTCAGACGAACAGCAGGCTTACTACCTTGCTGCAATACTGAGAGGTCTCGCACTGAGTATACTTCTATCTCTGACATGGAATGGAGTACTCCACACTGGTATCTGTCTTGGAGCTACATTTCAGTGACAGATATATGCAACATTCCCAACTGCAAAGCACACCCAGTGACCAGAAGAGCTACTGCAAGACATCAGGCACCATCCCACCTATATCTGGAAGGGTGGCCCAAGGAGGTGTGCAATCACATCACAGTCAGTTTTTCATCGATGCCATCACAACACAGAGGTATTGCAAACAGTATGTCTGGCTGCACCCCATACTTCTTTAGCCCACGCAACTGACATCAGTTTCGGTAAACCTCCGATTCCCGGTGAACAATTTACCTTCATTGGTTTCTAAGACAGATATAAGCGCCGTTTAGATTCGGCATTCACTTACTCGCGATAATCACCTAATTGCCTTCATTCCAGTATCCGCGTGTACAAAATTTTACTAACTTGAAAATCTAAAAATCAGATTACATTGTCACTCAAATTGAACCCGTTCAATTTAGAAGATGAGAAGTGATTAAACTTTGTCGTCAGCTGTCTGCTGTAAGTTAAATGAGTAGTGTTTATAGAACTCCAAAATACTGCAAAAATTTTACAATACTGTTACGAAGTGATTTTTGCCAGGTCATTGTTTGTTTGGAAGCCCTTAATTTCTCTGGGAAGCCCTTTATTTTTTGTTATTAAGCATTAGTTTATTTTATTATTTGTTATTGGGTTTTAGGGTTTTAAATTATGTTTATTTGGTTAGGTTGATTCCTTCTTTGTTTTGTTAGGATGTGAGTCCTTCTTTGTGGTGTTTTGGTAGTAATTTAATATTTTCATTTTTATTCAGGTTTTGGTTATAATTTTGGAAAGTCTTTCGCTTTTGTTTTAGTGTTCATGTTGACCGTTTTGACCTCAACATAGCAGTCATGTTATTGTTTGGATTTAAACTTGTAGTGCCTGTTTAAAATTTGTATTGTTAATTATTTTAATTTATATACAGAGGTATTTAATTTTTTTTATTGGAATCATTTATTATTATTTTTATTTTTTTGTGAGGGGTTCTGCATTTAATATTTATTTTGTTCAAATGGGTTTTAAATATTTTTAAACGGATTTGGATATAAGACTGTTAGGCCATTCAGCTCGTTATCCCAGGAATTTTCCTTAGCTTTGCAGTAGATAGTTCCAGAGAGTTACTGCTGGATATGTTTGCCGATTGTGTCGGAATGAGATCAGCCTCCGCACGTGTGCTGGCTCCAGCTGTGTTCTCCTTATTCTTTTAACTGCTGTGTTCTCAGAGCAGAACTGACGGGGATGTTTCACTTCAACAGCTGTGCATTTGTAGGTCCTACAAGGGGAAGAGAGGAGGTTTCGTGCTGCAAACAGCAGACAAAAATGTAGGACCCTCTGGAATAAAGGGGGCTAACTTTGTGCTGAGCCCGTGTTTGTAAGCCACCGCACGTGTGCGTGGAGTGCTCTGATTGGCTAAAGGCCGAGTGATGAGGGCGATGACGTCAACCAAGGCCAGATGTTGAGCATTGTTGATGGAAACCAGCTGTGGAGGGGTGATGTTTCAAATAATCGTCAGAGAGATGGCGACAGGAAGTTGTGGGAAGTTGGAAGACTGGCAGTGAAGGCAGGCTGGAGGAGCCTGGGTTGACCGTACACCATGTAGGCCTTTAAAAAGGTAAGTTCACTTTGTTTTGTATTTTTTGTTTGTAGGGGCTCCAGTAGGCAGCATTAAGCTTAAGTTTTTATGGTTATTTGTTTTTGAGGTAAAAATTTAGAAGTCTCCTAGAAATTTAACTTTGGTGAGGAGGAATTATGTTATTTTTTTGAGTATGTGACGCCTTTAGTTTACGCTGACGTAAGTTTCGCTCTGTTGGGTATGTAGGTCAGGGCCTTTATTGTTGATAATGTCAGAGAAACTGTTTAGACTTTTTATTTGGTTAAACAGACATCTTCCTCCCGTAGATGAATTTGTGAACCGATAGTCATGAACTTTTAAATGTAAAACAGGCAAGATCTTTATAGTAGAAGAAAGAAGTTGTGATCAGTTGCTAAAAGAGAAAACTCTCAGATAACAGTTCTAAAAGACGTAAGAGAGTTCTGTTGTTTTCCAAACTAGCCTTTGCATTTATAAAATTGTATAAAACTTAAAAAATGATGCATCAATAATTTGCATTCTTTTATTTTTATAAGAGAACAGTATCTAAATTATTGTGATAAAGACTTTTTACCCTTGTTAGTTTTTATTGTGAAAATCTTTTCTTTTTGAAGTTATTATTTTGTTAATTTTATGAACAACTTAAAATATTTTATTTTTATGTTAGAATTTTATGATGTAAATTAATTATAACTAATTTGTCTTTTGTTATGTTGGAAAAGAACAATTTTAGTCAACTGATTACTTAAAATTTATCTTCTTTCATTTGTAGAGTTTTGGAAGTTCCCCTTTTTATCTCGTAAAATTAATGTGGAGTATGGTGTTTATTTTTTATTATATTTATTGGTGCCGAAACAGTTTACTATGAGCAAGATTCTCATTTGAATTTAATGTTAATTAATTAGTTTTTTTTATTGGGGGGGGGATTAGCTGGTTCTCTAGAAAAGTAAAAATTCATCACTTCGATAACTAATCCAATTCCATAACTTCTGCACACTCTGCGACTAAACTATCAGCAACAACAATTGGTTCCACAAGAACCTGCGAACATGTGGTTACTTCAAAGGTTGTCAAAATGTCAACAACTCTAAAATATTCACACAACCTTTAGACATTACAACAACATCTGAATATACAACTTAATCATTTTAACACACTCGAAGAATAAATATAACTGCTACAATAAATACCTTCTAGGTGTCAAAAAAAAACATCACAGCTTGAACATGAATGAATGTCTAGATTTATGTTTCCCAACCTTTGAAGTATCAGGGGACATCCACCATCATGACTTAGGTGGGCTGACCTGAAATGCCCTTACAAACAAGGAAAACTTCATCTGACACACTGTTGTAGCTTAGAATAGCCATCGCACTCGTTTCATAGGGAGAGGTGAAAATAATTGTCATGAACTTGGGAACAGGAGTTTCTGACGCATAAGGAAATGGCAATAAAAATAAACTAATTAATTAACATTAAATTCAAATGAGAATCTTGCTCATAGAAAACTGTTTCGGCACCAATAAATATAATAAAAAATAAACACCATACTCCACATTAATTTTACGAGATAAAAAGGGAAACGTCTAAAACTCATATGTCTTGTGGAAGCATCTGAATTTACTTCCTCGCCCAGCAAACAATCTTATGAAACATTAACTGTGATGGCAGTGTCTTCAGGCTTCATATGCATATTGTGATTGATTAAATGTCACACTGGTTTTAGATTCTGAAATTTGCTTGACTTGAGAATTCTGGTTTTGATTCTCAGCTTCAGCTATGTTTTCACGGGTTTCGTGTTCAAGTGTGATTTCTGGTGCTGAAAAATGCAAATTTAGTTCTACATTTGTAGCTCAACTGTATTCTGAACTTTATAAATGTTTGAACATATGGAAACAATTTGCTTTTCCACAGTGTGAAGCGCGTGCGTAATGCACTCATCAACCTTATTTCCAATCACTCTAAAAATTCTCTTGTAATATATCTACTTTACTGGCATGTGTGGCCTGACTGGTAGTAATTTCTGTTAGGTAGACTGGAGTTTACTAACTGAATGTTGCGTACTGTCTACTTTTACCTGCAAAGTTATTACATTATGAAAACTTCCACCTTCAATTCTGCCATACTGTAATTGACTGCTTCAAATTTGTTTTCTAAGGCGTCCAACTTATTCACAAGATGGACCTGGAACTACATTTCTAATGGTAACAGGAACATTGTCAGCTGGAATATTTACCATAAAGTTTTCTGTAATCATGTTTTGTACAAATTTTACACTTGTCGTAGCTTTAACATCATCCTTTACTACAAACATGTAATCTTCGCTAAATGTAGGCGTACCAGAAACGCTAAGGGTATTAGAGTCATTGTCAACCATTTCGTTGTAGTTAGCTTCACACAACGAATGCACGGAACTTCTCAAAAAAATACAGTTCACGTATTACAAAATTATTCATCACCCAAGTGTATTTGTAAGCTGACACTTTGAGTGCTAATTTATTCTGTGCTATGTTCGCCTGTTTGTGTGTTTACAGCTGGTTTCACTATACACTGTTTGTAGAAATAACATAAAAGCATTTTTTGTGTTGACAGAAAAAGGAAATTTTTAATGTGAAATTAGTTTGTGATTTGTCTGACATACAAGTGATGAATAGCGAAATTCCTATTGTGTTGCTTACTTCCTCTATGCTCGTAGCATCTAGCTGCACTGAAATGATGCCACGTGAGTTGGCTTCCCTTTCACTGACACTGAGTATGGGGAAAAAATGCTGAATACTTTAATTTGCTCTGTAAATGTCTCTAATTTTTACTTCTAATATTAGGTAAATTATGAAAAATGATATTTCTGGCACATTAAAAGAATTCTTAATGAATGTGGAAAATACATGGAACACTTTAAAGAAACATACACTGGCAACAGACAAAATTTCATAGGCCTACTATTCGTATGAAACAAGACCCTCAAACAAGAAAAATTGGTGTGCAAAAAATTGTAGTTTTACTAAGGAATAAGTAAGTGAAAAGTGTGAACTCACTACAATAAGAAAAATTAATCAATCCAGAAATATGTAATCAAAATTCAATGAAAGATTACTGTCTCTTAAATAGCAAATCAGTTGTAAGAGATCTGAACTACTAAATCACCTGTCAAAATATTAGCAGACAAAACTGATCATTTACGTGAGGTATAGAACTTGAACTGGCTCATATGTAGTTCAGCAAATAATATTCTTTAGATTTTGATACCGGCTAACAGCTAGCAGCGTTAAGACCATGACGGCGCACACCACTCATGTGACACGTGGGAAGCCGTGCACAAAGAGGCCTTAATCTAGACTTTCCCATAATGGGAATATTATGTTTCAAGTGTTTAACATGTCTTTCTTCTATTTCAGGCCTCAGTGTTATTTGTATGTTCATAAAAATGTTGCACTATATTTGTTTTGAATTTGAAATGTGTGCTGCACGAAGAACATGAACATTATTCTTCCAGCGTGAACGCCGTAATAAAAGACAATCAGCGGAGACAGAAAATTCACAATTAAAATGTCCAGTGTACTAATATATTTAAATTAATTAAGTGCCATTTAATTACAAAGATAAATATTTTACTCGGTGTGCATAGCACTTCCATTTGTGTGAACCCCGCAGGCGGCCATGGTAAGTCCGTGAGATGCTTACCTCTGGGCAGTCCGTCTAGGAGAGCTGGTGAGGTAAGACGCTGTCACATACGCATTTCAAACTTTTTGCACTGATGTAGATTACAATAGTTCACTTTTAGTATAACGGTTAACATTTGCTTTGTGTACATTTTGCCAGACATTCCCCAGCATTATGCTTCCTCTTAACTTAATAATTTGTTCCCTTGTGGCTTTTTGAACATAATCAAGGAAAAAGAGGAAAGATGTCGGAGAGGCCACGCGGCCTGCGCAACTTTGAATCAGGCATCATCCGCCAATGTTAAAGACATTTCAGTGCAATTTCTGTTTAATTGCTACGTGTAATATTAAGGGCTATATTTCCATGTATTTATTTGAGGGGTTTTTCATGTTTTATTGTGTTGAGGCCACATCGCCCATGGCCACGTGGTCCGATATCGCTAAGTACATATGTGCGCCATCTATGCGCTTTTAGGGAATATTTGTGTAATATCACATGTGCTTTATTAAATGTTAGAGTAATGTTCTATGTAAAGGTTTATTCATGGTTCCGTGTATTTTAACGTGACTGATGCTTTTGTATCTATAACCACGCTGTCTTTTTCATGTTTGATTTTCCCGCTATCTGTTTAAAATCGTCAAGGGAATATTTTCCCCAACAGCAGTAATAATTTGGCTGAGAATAATTTCTTGTTTTACGGAGAAATCTTGCAATTTCACCAGCACCATGTGATCTGCTACACACTTTATCCAACGGTATCCGCGCCATATAATTGGTGTTTATTGTGACCATTCATCTCGTGCCCCATGCTGTATCATATGTATTCGTGTAATTTGTATGGTGCAATTATTTCCGTCCTAGCCGGCTATGTGTAAAGACCGTCACCAAACTCATTACGTGCTGGGAGACATGTCCTGACGAGTCTGCACTAGTGATGCCAAATATTCAGATGTGTTCATGTTCTAGTTAATTTTTGTAATTCCTCCGTGTCCTGTCTTGAGGAAAAATCTACAGTCAACCCTAGCGGCTGTAGACCCTTTTCCTTGTGAAGGCTGTGTTATCAAACACCACGGTAGAAATCATCCATCTAGGAGTGCGCTAAACAAATTGCGGGCTGGGGGAGTGCCCAACGGATTTAGCTAGACACGTCCGAGTTTCAGCATGTAAAATTAATTCTGGCACATTTTGTATGAGTGGTAAAATAAACACTATATTAGCAGTGCATAAAGTCTTTCCTTGTCTTAAAAGCAACCTCACATCAATTTTCAGTGTTAAAATGTTTAGTATTGACCAGTCTTTTGTAAGAACGCTCGGGTGAGATGGACACACAGAACCCACAGCATCCCTGAGAACCCTGAGTTTCAGCAGTGCGGTGACTGGGAAACACCACTGGCGCCCATCTACCGCAAGTTTATTCTGTCACCGTTCAGCTTGTATCTCACCTGAAGGCGTCTGGGTTCATAATTTGGCATGGCTTTAGAACATGACCTCTCATATGGTGACTTCTGGTTACTGGCCAACTAAATTATGCCCTTATTAAAATTCAGAAAAATTAATTAACTAGTCCAAGTGTCACTTTGTTAAATTTCAAATAATGTAGCCATCCAAATAGCACAAAAAGTTTTGCAGCACATATTCGTAAAGTCATTTAAATTTGCATTACCATACCAAACGTAGGTCATACTTATACTGCTTTGGAGGAGACGGTAGCTGACATACTTACAACATTTCAAAACTATTACAAAATTAAAGGAATTCTTGAAGACAAATTTTCTGATGTACCGCTCATCATGGCGTCTGAGGAGAGAGAGTAATTAGCAATGGGGTTTACACGGGGACGCTAATTAAGGGCAGGAAATTCCAAAAAGATGTCACTTCCTGATACGTCAGTCTTATAAGTTCTTCAATTTAATGCATTCCTCCGTGGCCAAAACTGCTTGAGTAAACCAGGTAAATTGCAAAGAGAAAAAAGATGACAAAATAATTAGCACATCTTTAGATAACTGAGATTAGTCACAAAAAGAAATAACTGAAAGAAATAGAACTGTCAAAATACTGTCGATGTAAATAAACCAAAATTTATAATTAAAATATAGAGGTGATGTACTGAATTACAAATCTAGCTATGACTGAGGATAAGGGATTTAAAAACTACGTTTCAAAATAAACAAACATTCAAATCAAAAGAAATTAAAACAAAACAAAATGCTTAAAATGCTGAAATCGTTACACTGCAAAAGTGCATTACTTCAGTAAATATCACAGAAAACAGAAACATTCATTCAGCACCAACAGAACAAGAACTATTTATTATTCTCCCAAATGAAGAACTGTGTAAAATAAACGGTGCTTATTCAGCTCTGAGATTATCACCAGTTGAAGTTGAGAAACTCTGTAATTCCAAACAGAATGGGGCCTACAAAAAGAAGGTAAGAACCTTAACACAAGAGCAGGGGGTTTTACCGGATGTTCAGCATCAAATTCATAGAAAACTGTCGCAAGATATTATGAATAAGGTAGGTAACTTAGTTACAGCAGACAGTGTCCTAGCATAAAGGACTGCATTTCTGTTCAATGTGCTGATGAACCAATAATAATAATAATAATAATAATAATAATAATAATAATAATAATAATAAAGTGTTGTGTAATCTCAAAGAACTGTATGAACAATTTAAAAGAATTCACACAAAATGTACATTTACATACACTCGCAATTAGGCTACCGCCCGGTGGCGAGCTCTCTCGACTCTCCTTCACCCAAACAACTCCTTTTCCACTCCCTTCCTGAATTTACCAACTTCTCTCACAGATACCAATTCCTCCCTCAACACATTCCACTCCCTCATAGACCTCACAAGCATGAACTGTCTACCCCGCTCTGTTCTCCTCCACACCCTCTGAAGCTTCTCACTGTTGTTTCCTCTTCCTCTAAACACCCCCTTACTTAGCTTGCAGTGTAGCCCTCCTCATCCTCCCTCTTCATTCACCACCCTCCACAACCCCTCTACACCCTCCTCCATAGACCATTTTTTAAACCTGTCTCTCAGGAATATTTCTGCCCCCTTCTTATCTCCTCTCCCATACTGCCACACCAACCTTTCTGCTATTTGCACTTCCCTCATCCTGCCAATCCCAATTTCCACAATCGGAATATGATAGTCGCTTAGACCATCCAGTACTATTGCACCAACTACAACATTCCTAGGTCTGACCAACACCACATCCAGCACTGACACAACACCCTCCTCATTCCATCTCGTAGGTGTTTCTACTACCTGGACTAATCCTCTGTTGACTAACTGTGCTGTCATTCTCTACATCATGTTACCCATTCCTTCTGCACCCTCTACCCATTTCACCCTTGGCATATTCAAATCCCCTGCTACAACAACCCACTGCCTGTCCTTTAGTCTATCGACCCTGTCCTTAATCATCTCAATTGCCTGCCATTCATGTCCTGGTGGTCTATACGCTGCCAGCAAAGTAATACTCTTATTACTGCTACCACTTAATTTAATATCCATTACCTCGACATCCTCACTAACCCATTCTACCGCCCCTTTTAGCCCTTTCCTTACACAAAATTAAAATTGGTTTCTCAAAACATGCCGAACTTCGCCCTAAGTGGTGTGATTTAGTGTGTGTATGCAAGATTCATCAAAATGTAAAACTTAAGATAAAGGGTGCAAAAATTGAGTAGTTACATGTCAAACTTTTAGAATTAATGGTATGTTATGCTGACAGTGAGAGATGCATGCTAGGACAATGTGAAAACTGCAGAAGTGTAGATTATGCAACGAATAGAGGGTCATCACAGTTTAGAAGAAATACAGGTAGATACGAGTGACTTTGTCCCGTGAGGGTGACTTAGTGACTTAATGCCATGATACACTTGAAAAATAATATTTAATAGCTATTTTTGTAATTAAAATTTCCCTTCTTTATGACATTTACAGTATGCACAGTTGGTACTGCAATCAGACAAAACTGCATATTACTCAGCATAATACATTTGTTTTCAAAATGGCCGCTATTTATGGGTAGAATTTTAGTCATATTTGTTAGTATTGTGAAGTGTTATAAAATATCATATTAGTTTAACTGTTTAAATATTTGTTCAATTGGCACTCTGCTATTATGTATGTTGTTATCAACTTCAAAAAGGTTTTCTCAACATATTTAATCAGCATATTTTGTTTTGAGGTTATGTTTCTTTTATGTTCCTGTCGAGTTACTACATTATCTTGCATACATTTACAAGTCACCAAACTCAGCATCGCGTTGCCAGCTTCCAAACTGACAAAACACTGGCTCGCTTGAAGTTATGCACATCCCATCTTCCAATCACACTACCAACCTAACAACATGCACTTACACTAGAAGTCTTCTATACATAACAGGTTCCCGCCCTTCTCAAAATATCAAAAATCCTGCAGCCTCCTGGGAGGAATTCTGTGTCGTGTGGAACAGCGGCATGATGCAGGGGCCTTAGCTAATTGTTGGCCTTGGAAGCTTTCCTGGTCTGGTGAAGATCGTCCGGCACCTGCAATATCACCTGTTGGCTGATTTGTCACTGGCTAGTGCCACTCCACCTTGGGACTACTGCCAAACACACAAAAAGGTGAAGACTCCCTGGAATCTGCAGAACTACCTGCCACTTCCGGTTGGGGACCATCTGCATGATCCCCATCCGCATTAGGACTGCTGACAACTCTGCGGAACGGTGAAGACCCTCCAGATCCAGAACATGCAGAATTATCTTCTGCCGCAAACTGCTTCGCTGCTTACTGGTTCTCCAACACCCTGGGCCGGACTGCCCCTGTCTGCACTGGTAGTCCTTTTGCTACTTGCTGAGAAGTCTTCTGGTATTCCCTTAAGTTCTGACCCAGACGGCACCGTAGCTGATCCACATGCCACTGACGGTCACAACCTTGCCCATCCCACCCTTGCCCACTGTACACCAATTTGTCTTCGGGAACAATCACCCAGCCTGCTATCCACTTGGGCTCATGTAAATAATTACATAGCTACACAGCATCACCTGGCGAGAACTGACGAGCGTGGAAGTTTGTGGCAGTCTGCATCACCCCTTCTTGGTTACCTTCCTGTGAACTGGGGTGAATTTTAGTCAATGCAGTCACCAGGCATTGGTTCATCAACAACCCTGCTGGTGTCTTGTGGCTCTTCGTACTGGGCGTTGTGCGTAAAGATAGCAGCATACGTGCAAAGCGTGTGCGCCAATCCCCCTGACTTAACTTCCGGAGTTTCTGTTTAACGTTCAAACTGCCCATTACTTGACAGGTGGTATGGAGGTGAAAATACCATCTGTAAGCCATTCCTTTTCATAAAGGTTGCAACATCGTGTGATCAGAAAGCATTTCCATTATCAGCTACAACAACATCAGGCAACCCATGGCAACTAAATATGTCACATAATTCCTGAATAACAACACCAGCAGACATATTTGTGACCCGTCGTACTTCTGGCCATTTTGAGTAGGCGTACGAACAATGGGGGTGAATATATCAACACTGAACTGTTGATGACCTTGAGGGAACTGCGAATCCAGCATCAGACCACTTGCCCATATACACCTGAGCAAAACGGGCTAGCTGAGCGACTAAACCGCACCCTTGTGGAGAAGGTACTGTGTCTGCTCATCGAGGCAGGGCTGGATTACACCTTCTGGACTGAAGCAGTGAACACAGCAGCCTACTTACACAATTGTTCTCCTTCCAGAGAACTAGATGAAAAGAGACCAGAGTAAGTCTGGAATAATCGCAAACCAGACTTGCGACACCTGCGAGTTTTTGGGTGCAAAGCTTTTGCACACATTCTAAGGCAAAGACGTAGACAATTTAGTGAAAAAGGTGAAGAGTGCATTTTTGTAGGCTACTGTGAGAATTGCAAAGTATATCGACTTCTCAAGCAGGGAACTACAAGAGTTATCAAGAGTCGCGACATAGTATTTGTTGAGAATGAAGGAACTCCCCGTGAGACTAAAAAGGGTGTGCATAAATCTCCTAACCCAACCACATCCCTCCAGATAATGGACGATACCTCTAACCCAATCATAAATTATGTTGAAGATGATACACACCACGAAACAGATAGTCTGAGTGAATTTAAAGGTTTTGAGGCTCAAGAAGACTTGAATCAAGAGGGAGATAGCTAAATCGAGGATTTTGTACATAGTGAGGAAATGACCAGCGATGATATTAAACATGCATTACCTGCATCAAGTGCAGAGTGAACACAAGATCAGCAGCTCCGACGTTCTGCCAGAAGCCAGAAACCAAGGAAGATGGAGGATTTATCACTTGCAAGATCGAGGTTGACTCTGCTGACCCTAACTCTGGAAGAAGCTCTGGTGTGCTCAGCAAGAATGGAAGAAGAACTTGATTCATTAAAACAGAATGACAGATGGAAGATCACAAGTTTGCCCGCTGACAGAAGACCCATCACCTGCAAATGGGTATTCAAAACCAAGAGGAACGCGAAGTAGGAATCGAACATTATAAGGCCAGATTGGCTGCAAAGGGCTGTGCACAAAAAAGGGGAATAGACTATGAAGAGACATTTGCTCCTGTAGTTCGCCATGCGCCAATAAGGATGATTTTAGCATTCGCTGTGAAGTATGACCTAGACGTTGATCACATGGATGCAGTAACAGCTTTTCTACATGGAGACTTATCTGAGAAAATACATATGACTCAGCCAAAAGGTGTTAAATTGGTAGGAGAAGATAAGATTTGCAAACTTTCAAAAGCAATATATGGTCTTGGGCACGTGAGCCGAGCATGCAACCAGAAATTGGCCACTCTCGTTCAATGACAGATCAATGTAGGCCTATATATTTCAAAACAGAAAGTGAAAGTGTCATCATCGTAGCCGTTTATGTCGATGACCTGCTTATGGCTTGCAATGGCAGTCAAATGAAAAATGTCATTAAAGCTGGATTGATGAACCGCTTCAAGATGAAGGATTTGGGAGAGGTCAAGTGTATTCTTGGAATGAGAGTTACACTGAACCATACAGCAGGCAAGATCTGAATTGATCAAGAGGGCTACATCAAGGAGGTGTTGGCCAAGTTCAACATGGAAGAGTGTAACACACCTGTTAACCCAAGTGACATCAACCAAAGGCTGTCCAAGAGTATGGCTTTGCAACCACAAGAAACTGACGAGTTTAACAGAGTACCTTATCAAGAGGCCATCGGAAGTTTAATGTACATCTATCAAGGAATCAGGCCAGACATTGGATTCACGCTAAACGCAGCTAGCAGATTCTGTAGAAGTCCCTGCAAGGCTCACTGGGTGGTTGTGAAAAGGATCATGCATTACTCGAAGGATACTGCAGATATAAAGCTAGAGTTCAGCAGAAGTGAATGCAGTGACATCATAGGACATTGTGATGCAGACTGGGCCAATGATGTTGATGACCGACGTTCTACAACTGGCTACGTTTTTACTATGCAAGGAGGTGTCATTACCTGGAGTAGCAAGAAACAGAGAACTGTTGTGTTATTGATGGCCGAAGCTGAGTACATGGCTCTTTCCGCAGGATGCCAAGAGGTACTATGGCTCAGAGGACTGGCAAGCGAGTAGACAAGAATTGTTTGCATACAACGGTGAACATTTTGTGTGACAGTAAAAGTGCAATCAATCTGGCAACCACAGCTGGATATCGGGCAAGAACCAAGCACATCGACACAAAGTATCACTTCATATGTCAGCTTATAGAAGACAGTGATCAAGGTGCTTCATCAAGGTTCAGTTAACATGATTGCCGATGTGCTGACCAAGAGCCTACCAATTACCAAGTACCACTTCTGCGTCCAAGGAACGGGACTCAAATCAGTGACCTAATAAAACCACAAAGTATGTTCTAGTGGTAGTGTTGTGATAGAGAACAGACTTTACATTATATACATTGTTTTGTCACATTGTTACCCCTAACTGAATTTTTTTTTGTTAATGTGTGTCTTTTGTCCGTTATATAACGTATTTTTACGATGTTACTAGAATCAGTTAAGTAAATGATGTTCTCCCGATTCAGTTCCGCATTATTACGTCCTACAGTTACAACAGTTTATACCTGTATATGTCAGCAAAAACATACCCTGTAAATAACGTTTACTAAATTACGGTTTGGTTTCCAGAGGTGTTCTCACAATTAACATGGTTCAGCGACTCAATATAAATATATGAGAGATAAATTTGCTGTTTTTTACCGGAAAAATAGCTCTATCTTCATAGCTCTCCTCACAATCACATTTCATGGTATATACTGCAAATTATGTGAAGCCCAGGGAAAATCAACACATTTTTGCTTATTTTTGATTTTTGTTAACATACCTAAGGTTTACTTAGTTTTCTTGAAATAACATATCTGAATGAAGTTTAGATTGTTCTTGGTGAACCTGTTTTTGAATCAAGCTAAAATCTATCATAGGACTTACCCCCGTCTTTTTCTACTCCTCCAACCGGTAAACTATTCACATAAAAAATTTGTAAGACTTTTTTTGGCACTTGTTTGAAGGTAGAAACAACATTTTTGTGAATTTTATACAAAATTGTTCAGCAACCATCCTTGGATGATTTCTCATGGAATGACCCATTTATTATTTGTAGTACTAGGACTTGGTAAGTTGTTTACAACATTTATCCCACGATTTCCCTAATATTCATAGCCCTCCGCACTATCACATTTTATACTGCAAAGTTCTGATGTGATTATAATTCAGCATGATTAGTACTATCAATATACCCATACAATATGTTGGAATTTTTTTAAATTTTTCATTAATAATTATTGTTCTTGAAATACGCAGCAGCAGAATGGGGAAGGTGGAGGTGAAGGAGCTGGAGACGGTGCAACGAAAGGCAGCTAGATAGGTGAAAGGAAGGAATAGGGGCTTTTTGAAAAAAAAAATCTCAGAAAAGTGATATAATTCCACTCTTTTACACAGAACACAAGTTTACTACGGGCACCAAGATATGACCACTAGAAACCCCAAAAACGATAGTGGGGAAGGCTGTGAAGATCAAGGAAAATGTGGGGTAAAACTAGTGAAAAATATGTACATAATCGTAATATTTATTCATGAAAAAAAGTTAATTTGCAAACAGACCTAACAAAACAATACCTAATTTAACAATATTACCTATACAAACTACAAATACAATAATGGGGAGTGCTCTGAAGATCAATGAAATTGTAGGGTAAAACAAATAAAATATATGTAAGTTTTCACAATAAAATTTTACCCTACAATTTTCCTCCAGTTCATAGCCCTCCCCACTATCCTATTCATAGTTTGTATTGGTAATATTGTCAATTTAGGTAATGTTCCGTTGGATATTTTCGGAATTAAAAGTGTTTTCATGATACAATATTACAATAATATTACAAATAGCATGAAAATACAATAAATTGCAAAACAACCAAACCAAACAATACTTACATTCTTAATATTACCAATACACACTGACTCTCACACACAATTTTCCAGTGCGAATGGGCTACGCTTGAAATACCTTTCTGGGGAAACTACAAGCTTCGCTGATGCATGACAGCTTCACAATCACTCCCTACAGAAGAATGCCAGCAAGGTTGAATCACTGTTTTAGGGATTTATTCCCCTACTGGCTCTGGGACTATGGCTCGGTGCTTAATGTTTGGCTATGCTTGCACACTATTTGAAGTGTGAGGGTGCTATGCTTGAATATTATACATTACCTCAGTAACATTTGGGTATTTGTAATATTGTGAATGTAGATATTGTTTGGTTAGGTCATTTTGCATGTTTAATTACATAAAGATCTAACTGAACAATACCTAAACTGACAGTATTACCAATACAAGTTACAAATTTGCTAGTGGGGAGTGCTATGAACTGGAGGTAATTTGTGGGGTTAAATTTTATCACAAAAATGTACATATGTACAATTTCCCTGATGTACATAGCCCTTTTCATTATTGTATTTGTAACTTGTATCGGTAAAATTGTCAATTTACGTATTGTTCAGTTATATCTTTTTGCAATTATGCATTTTTTGTGATAAATAATTATTATGATTATATCACGAATATCACACTGCAAAAAAACATAACCGAACAATACCTTGGCACATGTCGCTTTAAACTTAAATGAGACTTGGTCAATGTTGTTTTGATTTGCACTAGATCAGGTGAGCTCGGGTTTTAACAAGATTATTTATTCTGAGGTGGTTTCCTACTGTATGTTAATACTGGTCATGTAGGCTGGCAACTTGGCACAAAATCAGGTGTAGAAAGTACCGCAATATGTCTTACCGTTACACTAGCCCATTTAGGTCGAGAAGGCTTACCAGGGTATTAGGGTACCTGCTTCTTTGGCTCCAATGAAGCAGTGGGACAGCTGGGACCAGCCATCACCGTTGAAATGCTGGATGATGAGGTACCGTACAGTATGGTACGGTACTTCCTGCTCCACTCTGTGGCTTCGCTGCTGCAGAGAGAAGGTGTTGACTATGCCGGACCTAGTGTCAGTGTCAGTGCCAGTTACCAGGGCACGAGCAGCCAGATAATAGTCTACGCTGAGCCTAGTGTGTGTGGGGAAGAAAACGAGGGTGCCGACTGGAGAAGGAGGCCTCCCCAGGTGTTGGGTGGTTTGAGTTCTGCCCCGAAGGGTGTCTCTGCAAGGTGCAGAGAGGTTACTGGCACACACTCGCTTGGCAGAGACTGTGTTGTGTTCCTCTCTTTGAGCTCCACGCTTTTCCCCAAATGGCATAGAGGCTGAGTAGATACTTAACTATCCCCTTGAAAGGTGCAAGCAGTCGACGATGCCCTACGTTAGTGTATAACCAACAGTAGTTTACTGCACGAACCCTATGCTCCAATCAGTCATGGTGCATGAACCTGGACCTGTGGGTTGTGTAGGCCATCTTCCTACTGCTGCTGGGTGCGATCCATGACAGGTAGAGCTTCCAAACCCAGGCAAATACTCCTACCAGCAATGTCAGCACTCCGGCAGCAGTACAACGTGGGATGGCTGTCCTGTCTCTCGTGGATGAGTACCAAGTGGTTATGGCTCTTCCTTTCTATACAGCTGAGGGCATACAATGGGTAGCCATTAAAAGTGGTGTGTGTGTGAGATGAATTCCTGAAGGGGATCTGCAGTCATACTCTATGGTTTGTACAGTTAGTTAAACCCGGTCTCCTGCTTGCTCCGCACCAGAGTATGGTATCTAGCAATCTGAAAGGAATTTCCTCTAGAACAAATCACTCTTGGGATAGGAACAAAAGTGAATTTATTATAAATAATAAATATGGTGACACCTACTCTCACTATTCGGCTAAGTGTGAATGGAAGTAAGCTACGCTTTACAGGTGGATGTAACCTGCATCTAAACTACTCAAGATAAGTATGACTTTGACGGCTATGAAAATAACTGACGCAGTTATGCTAAACTGGGGTTGTTTAGAAGAGACTTTAAAAAGGCGTAGTGGGTGTACTTGCCACTACCAGCAAGTAGCGTGGCGGCTGCCGAACCAGGAGGATCAACAACGGAAGTGTGGAGTGAAGTCTTTCAGGCTTCAGATGTGAAGAGCTTGTGGTAAGCTGTTAGTTAAATAAATATACATATGGTATATCATTCAAATCGACGTTCATAGTCAGTGTTTATAAACAGGTGCTGTATAACACCATGTTACAATACAATAGACGTGATCAATAATGCACAAGAGACAGGAAACCAGTGTGTGTCGAAACTGGTCAATGTCACAGGTGTATTGTGGGTCTGTCCGACATTTTTGTAAGGTCTGATGAAGCACTGTGCGGAGGTTTTAATGTAAAAGTGCATGTTTTATTGCGTTCTATGCTGTTTGATATGTTAAATTAAATAATTTTGTGAAAATGTGAGTGTTTCTGTGCAAATATAGGTATAGGGTATGTTAAATTATAATATGTGTGCTGTGTCGGGAATCATCTACGTCATCGTATGAATGATGGTTGGTTCGGTGAGTAGCTAACTAAATTATACCATACTTGTATTGCTAATATTGTTAATTAAGGTTGATGTGTGCCGCTTATTGAGTTATACCAAACGACTATGACTCATCCTAACGTGTTATTAGCAACCCAAGAAGGCACCATAGATGGCTAATGAATTGGTTCCCGTGGAGGGACAGTAACAGACACATGGTATTTCTGATGGTTCCAGTCCTGCCTTTATCTCACTACTAACGTAGTTCTACGTAACCAGAGAAGGGGTCAAACCCACCACATTATTCACGAGTGCATACAGGATCGCTCCCAGCCTAGTGAGTGGTTACAGCACATGAAATAAAAATTTTTCCAAGCGGCCACAGTAACATGTCAGCATCCCCCGAAACACCTGGAAAACAGAGTGTGTCGCCACACCAGCAAAGCTTTTCGAAGGTGGCCGAGCACCTGAGACTATATAGCAGAGCCCAGAGGGTAGATTCTCTCATCCCGCTCGCTCCAGGCAGACGTCACAGCCCCTACTCCAGCCCAGGCACGGGCAGGCCACCACATTATAAAAGGCAGTGCACGGCCGAAGACACCAGTTATCATCTCCAGTAGTTCGCCTCAACACTTCTGTGGTGGGGCTCTCTACTGCCTACCGGGTCTTCTAGATCTTCAGTAGCCACCACAGAGGCTGCTACCATCAACTAACAGAGGCTTCAGTTAGTAATACGTTGTGTAGTACTATCCTCTTGTGAATATAGACTCAAAGCCTTGAGTAATTCACCAGAATTAAATAATGTCCTGACACTGCTTGATACCTGTGTTGTTTACCTAAATAACCATATCGCCACTGCATAAATATACTCTGTAAATAAAGTTTTATACACTAAATATTTGTTTCAAAAGACATTCTCACATTTACTACAATTTTGTGACCCTATATAAATATATTGGACATAAATTATACGTGTTTTATTGCATAAATGCAGAAATCTTGACCTCACAATGATGTTTCTTTTTTTTTTTTTACTGCGAACTAAATGAAACTCCGCTAAAATCCCTAATTTACTAAGTGTGATTAGTAATAAACATATCCAGGTATTATTTTCCCAATTTTCACAAAAGCCCCTATTCTTGACAATTACTGGCTGGAGTTCATTGAACGACAGTAGAAGTGTGGAGAGGCTGGTCAGGTTATAGAGAATTTTGAATGGAGAGGGAGGATAGGGGAAGTTGGGTTGCTTGTTGTCTAGGGGGGTGTATAGAGGAAGAGGTAACAACATTGTTATGATATAGAGTATGGAGGAGAACTGAGTGGGATAGGCAATCCATGCTTGTGGGGTTGGTGAGGGAGTGGGAGTGGAATGGTAATTTTCTAGAATAGGGGCTTTTTTGAACATCTGGAAAAGAATACCTGGATATGTTAGATGTGATTATTACTAATCACACTTAATAGGAATTTTAGTGGGGATTGACGTACTTTGATGGAAAAAAATGAAATGTGACAGTGTGGAGGGCTATCAAAATTGAGGTGTTTACACAGTAAAACACGTAATAAATTATGTATGTGCAATATATTTGTATCGTGTCACTAAATTGTATTAAAGGTAAAAATACCTTTTGGAACAAATATTTATTTAATGTACGAAACATCATTCACAGAGATCCAGAGGTTATACAGGTGAGCAACACAACTATCAAACAGTGTCGGAATATTATGTATTTCTGGTGAATTACTCAAGGCTTACCTTGTCTATATTCACTTACCTGACTGATATCTATGGGGGCGCTCGTGATAATACACTAACTAGAACGTCAAAAATTAAATAGTTAAATATACGAGTGGTATGCTCTGTTTGTTTACGTTGAACAACATGTTAGACGTACCATTTATGATACTTGTATCATAATTTGGCCTTGTGTACTATGATGAGGTAGTAATGACACAGTAATGTATAATAATTATGTGCCAGTGTACCATCATATTGCATACGCCCTACAATGACAGAGTGGCAATCGATAACCCTGAGCCGTTACTGTGGATTAGTTATGCAGTAGTATTGGAAAGCACTAGCGTTATTCAATTGTTTAGGCCACAGTTGCATTTTGGGACATTTCTGAACTAGTTGTGATGTTTGTACAGGTCACAGGTTTTCAAAAGAGTGCTTAAAAGCGTGTTTTATTGCAATTAAGTCAGTTAAACGTGTTAAATTAAACAAATGTGTGAAAATATTAGTGTTTCTGTGCTTATAATATTTGTGTGGTGATTAGTGTGTCTGTGTAGTGCTGTCAAATGGATCGATGTTGCATCTTGCTTAAACATATATGCCATATGAATGGCGATTGATTCGATGAGTAGTAACCAAATTAAATGTAACTTTACGATAGTGGGGAGGGCTATGAAGATCAGGGAAATTGTGATGAAAAAAGAGTGAAAAATATGTAGGTATAGGCTGTTCACTGTAAAGTGAGCACTTTTTAAGGCCCCTCCAACATGCATTAATCACTAATAAATGTACCTTACTGCAGATTCAGGCTTTAAATATTGAGGGTGGTGAAATGTATTCACTGTGTTTATTGGTCACATTGCAATGTTTATATCAAAAAGCAGCAGGAAGATCAAAATTGGATGAAAGGAAAAATTAAGAAGGGCCTTAAAAAGTGCTCACTTTACAGCAAAAAAACCTATAATCATAATATTTAATCACAAAAATACTACAAATTACAAAAATACCTTGCCAAACAATACCTAAATTGACAATTTTACCAATATAAGTTACAAATACAATAGTGGGCAGGGCTATGAACATCAGGGAAATTGCAGGGTAAAGTGAATGAAAATATGTACGTTTTCATTATAAAATTATACCCCGTAATTTCCTTCCAGTTCATAGCCTTACCCACTATTCTATTTGTAACTTGTATCGTTAATATTGTCAATTTATATATTGTAAGGTTAGATCTTTTTACAATTATGCATGTTTTCATGATAAAATATTACGATTATATCATGATTATCACAAAACTATGTTAAATTGCAAATTACCTACCCAAACAATACCTAAATTCACAATAATATAAATTCAATACACACACACATACCCAAATGTTACTGTGGTAATGTCTGATATTCAAGCATAACCACCCTAGCAATAACAAATAATGTTCAAGCGTAGCCATACATTATGCACCGAGCCAGAGCCCCAACGCCAGCAGGGGAGCAAATCCCCAAAACAGTGATTCAAAGTGCGGCGGCTTTCTTCTTAAGGTAATGACGCAAAGTATCATGCATTGGCAAAGCTTGGAGTTTCCCACAAATGATTGTCAAGTGTAGCCCCCATGCACTTAGAAATACTGTACAAGCATAGCCAAGCATTATGCAGTAACCTAGAGTCCTAGCACCAGCAGGGGAGTAAATTCCCAAAACAGTGATTCAAGGTGCGCAATATTAGTAATATTGTTAACTTTGGCCTATTCTTTGGTTAGGTCTGTTTGCAATTTAATGTTTTTTTGTGAATAAATATTGTGATTATGTACATGTTTTCACTCGTTTTACGCAACACTTTCCCCGATCTTCATAGACCTCCCTAACAAATTCATGTTCTGTGTAATTAGTACATTGGAACTATATAACTTTCAGATATTTCTTTATTAAAAATTGCCCCTATTCTAGAATTTTACCAATATAATTTATTGTGGTAAGAGTTAGCAACAGTAAACGGTGCTGGGAGCTTACGTGAGGAGGATGAACGTGCCACGAGGCAACTACCCAATGGCAAGTACAGCATTATTATTATTATTACAAATGTATAGAACTTATACAATTATTCTCTGAAAATGTATTTCAGAAATAGGTAAATTTGACACATGTTCACTCTCTGTAACCTTCAGTTTTAATTTGGAAAATTGTTCATTTCTGGTATTAATGAAGAGTACCGATATTCCAAGCTTATTACCATAATATAATCTGCATGCAGCACTTACACGCCATACATACCTGACATAGACATCATTCCACATCTAAGGAACAGCCCTTGTCACTATCCCGTCTGAACTACCAGGAGACTTTCATTTCATTCATTCTGTGTACCGGTAATCATGACACATTCTTATAAAAATCTTATTGAAAGCTGTGGGTTTCAAAAGTAAATATTACCAATACTATAATTTGTTTGCGAAGCCTCCGTAATGGAAAGACATAACAAAAAGATTACTCCTAGATTATATTTCTAACCGATTAACACAAAACTGTTGGAAGCGCGCAGCGCTTAAAAATAAACAATAAAAACAAACAAACTTCGAATATCACAGATCACAAAATCTAGGTACGTAAGCGTCTTCACCATAGTCTAAGGATGAGGTACACCGTTCACGTTCGCTGTGACCAGGATAGCATAAATCCCAACGGTCAAATTAATTGTTTATCTTCAAGAAGTAACTCCTGAAGGAGTTACTTCTTGAAGTGTGGAAGAGTGGAACGGCACCCCCTAAAGCCACGACTGCCAGGTGCATCGTACATTGGTAGGAGCGAGTGAATAGCTCGCGCAGTAGTGTAGTGAGCTCCTGCCAAAGGTGCGACTTAGGCAGGTCTGTAGGTATTTGTAAAGTGTGTCACGGCCCCTATGTAACCCAGATAGGCAGAGAACAGCATGGCTCTGCCTATATAAGATTTACGTATGTACGAAACGCAAGAAGTGTGAAGTTTTCTTGAAGAACATGCAAATTGAAGTTGCCGTAGTCCCATGTAGCATGAAGATTACCTCGCTTTGAAGTGACGTAAAAAACATGGCATAAACGGGGCGGAAGTGACGATTCTGCGGTGAAATGGCGGCGGATAAGATGCTGATTCTTAAGGATTCTTAAATGGCAGCAGAGATCCTTAAAGTATCTTTACTTAAAAGCAATTGCAACAGCAAAGCATCCTTTTTTAATATGAACTGCACAGTGCATGGTTAGTGATTTGTTTGAAGTGTAAGTGCAGTGACATCCCCCACAACTGTTCTTTGAGCAACCGGAGGAACGCTGGGAGACTCGCGGGGATGTCACCAACATGTTTGTGTTATTAAAATAATAATACATACCATGTTAGTTTTTAAGAGGGCACGCATAAGATTTCATGCAGTTGACAACTTGACCTTGGCACGGGCTCTTGGAGCCCTCCTCGTGGCCATGTTGGCATCTTGGTCTGGAGAGGAGAAAAGAGTCGTAGAAGCTTGGGAGGCCAGCTCCGCAGCCATCCTCGCCACACCTAATTTAGGTCACTGAATATTCACCAGCAATAGTAAGATTTAATCACTGTAACCTTTAGTATTTTGCAAGTGCCGAGGGTTGGACCCACTAATTTTCCCATCAGCGGACGTAGGTAATGTAATGCCCGAGTGGTCTAGAGCTGAGCACAAACACTCAATAAGAAATAATCTAAGTCAATTTAACACATTTAATAAAATCAAGCACTGAAACAGTTACACTTTTAATTATACATTTACTTACTTGGTGATGTGGCGGAAGACGACATGGAAATTGTTAATATAAATCCAAATATAAGTTCGAATGGAAGTGACTTCATACTATAGCCACGGTGATGAAGGAGAGTGGAGTCTCAGCACAGCTCAGGAGAGTCTTCTCAGGAGTCCTCTGCTGAAGTCTGGCGTCCTCAGGCCATGCATGGCATAATAAAGCAACATGGGTGTAGTGGGGAGAAGTCTCCGTCCACCAAGAAGTCGCATATGAGCAGTCTCTCGCCAATGAGAAGTCGGGGTGAGAAGAGTCGCCAACCAATGAGAGAGCAAGTTTAGGGTGTTAGCCAATGAACTGGAACTTTGCACATAACCACAAAGTGTGGTATCGAAATCATGAGATGGGGTAATAACACATGATACAGTGCGTGATTCCAGGAGTCATGGGACTAAAATATCATGAAAAACAGGATGTATTACCCATCGAAAATGATTAGCAATTGCAGTCACGTGGTGCTGAAATCACCACAGGCAGTATTAGAGTGAATACAGCTTCCTGTCGCAGGCACAGCAGAACCTGATAAGTTGCAAAAATACTTCATTAAAATGTTCTCTCTCTGAACTGGAAAGCTGGTGGAGTGGCCACAGCACTACAGTAACTTTGCAACATAATTATTAAGGGCCTTGCCCAACTTTTACAGTAATAAGTCATTGGCAGACTTGGGAGTGCCAAGCCTGCATCACGCATTCCATTCTTATAATGTATTGTGTTTCTATTAATAAACAACCTTTTATTGAAGCTACAATTCATCATTGACTTAACTGCTAAAGGTTTGATTGGGCACGGCGTCCTGAAGGCCGAAGTGAAACAGTGTAAATGTCCGACCATGATTATGGGAGCTATCCCCTAGATAGCACAGCATCAGTGGGTAATGGATTGTGGAAGGCCAACAGCCCACAGTTTTGTGAAAATACTAACCACCACTTTAAGTCTGCATGAGTAAGCACATGTGGTATTTAGCACCTGCAACAGCATGACGTAGACTTACAGGGATCCCCATAGGCCATTGGCCACACAATCTCCATTATTGCCCTACCAAAAGGGCTGGTGCCGCACTCTAACCACTTTGCCAGTCTGAAGTGTCAGACTGATCAAACATCATCCCTGGAGCCTAGGAACCACATCATATAAATGGCTGTCCGACACGTGGGACTATTTTAGCAAGACAGCAACATGTAACAACAAAAAATGGCGGCAAGGTGTACTGGAGCTTTTTTGGATCATTTTTAAAATTCTACACAAAGGATAAGGTAACGACATCCTACACGTGCAATAGGTGAGTTAGAGTGGCATAGAAACTGATAATGTACCAGGTGTACATGTTTCTGCACTCAGTTTAGTGTTTGTATGCTTGTAAACCCCTTGTATTAACATCGACCCAACAGCAGATGCAGAATGATGTAATGCACTATCAACAAATGCAATAATTCCGCTTCATGGAAAAATAATAAGTAATAACATCAACATTGCACGTAATTTTAATTTTTTTTCATTGAAAAGTTTTGTTTTCACAAGCATATGCAAACACAGTGAGTCAGTTGGCGAAGCAGTGGAAAGAAACAGTTACAATAAAGTAAATCTGGCAGTAAACAATCCTAAAAGTCGTAGGAGTGTAAAATTATTAATTAAATGCCCTGCACATGTTTAAGAAACACATGATCAGTTGTGCAACATTTAAAAGCATTGACTAACTTTCCGAACACTATTAAGAATACTTTAAAAGTGCATAAGGAACACGTAAATTTGGAATGAACTTTTTTCCTTATTGAAATAAATTTTTCTAATATATTTTTTTTTAACTTGTAACTGCAAAATTTTACCCATAAAATCACGAAGAAAAAGCACGCTGTATACCCGTGTAAGATACATGTGGCAACGAACAAGATTTCCCACCCCAGTGCATTATTTTGAAGTGAAGATTGTGTATGTAAAGCGCAATAAAAACATGTGTAGTTTTGCCAAACGTGCAACAATATCAAGGGTTATGTAATATGTAAAGCAAGTCCAGCACATCAAGTAAGAATTCCTGCAGCAGGTTGGTCAGAGAACCGACAGTAAGTTTACGCATACTATAGTTTTCGCCAGTAGTAGGAACAGTATGAATCAGTTACAAGAGTGCCTTTGTATTCATAAGTTTTAGTTTTATTTGGAAAAAGAACATACATAAAGTCACAATTAAATGCACTTAGAGTCAAGCTTCCACAAAAACAGTTGTATCGCAATTCTTATTAATGCTGGATTGAACATTTTAAAATCACATTTTTCTGAAAAAGTTTTCTTTGCATGCAGCAATTTTGAGGTAATTAAACAGCAAAGGTGCAATTACCATCCAGCATTGAAGGAAGCAGTTAGATACAGTGTAGCATTAGTTTTCGACAAAACAATTGAAGACATTTTTTTCAAATTTTTAAATTATTTTATTTTTCAAAAATTTCCTTTTAAATTCATGCATTCCGGCAAACAAGCACCATCGTGTAACAGGAAGAAGCGGTGGAGTTCAAGATTGGGGAATACAGAAGCCTGAAGACGTCGGCGAGAAGAGTTGTGGACAGAGACAGTAAGCGTGGGAGCAGGACAAGCAGACAGGTGACATAGCATGACGCCACCGTGGCCTTGAGCAGGCTGAAGATTTTCTATAGCCCGCATGTGCAAAGTGACACACCACCCCCCTCCCCTCAGCGAACACATGGAGCGCCAGCAGTTATCGACCGAGGGAACAAACATGCCATCTGGACACGAAGTGATTCAATATGTGATGACAGGAATTATATACCCACTAGGCACCAGACATCGCTGTGGTGGCGTCACTGATGTTGCTATAGATCTGAGTTCTCGTAACCTCGGTGTGCTGTGGGCCGATCATCTGGGCCACATTCCCATGTAGATTTTGTTGTTGTTCACCTGATGTGGAGGCCTCGTTGTTTTCTAAACGAGGGGCTCTTCAGGTGGCCTAATTACTGCTTGGTATTGGAAATTAAATACGATGTTGACATAATCAAACTCCCTATGCATGGATTGTTACTGCCAAAACACATGCCCATACATGCTACTCGCAGTACTTTGATAAGGTTGCAGCACATTAAGGGTGTTGAGAATGGGGTTGCAGACTGCCTTTCTCGGATGTCTGTTGAAAAGGAGTTTCATGAGTTACCAGCTGAATAGCCATCTAGCAGTTTCATGACAGTTCAAAGTGTTGAACAATGTAATACATTCTCAGCTCCTTTGGTGCAACATAAAGATCAGGGAGTTTAGGTATCTGTTTTGCAGGACCTTCCCCAAACCTATTTGACACTCCAGTCCCATCAGGAATTCGATTTGGAGTGCATGTCAATTAAATCAGATATTGTTGCTGGTAAGCCCGGATCTTTTGAGATTCGGAAAGGGTTGGTCGGATACGTGGAGCAGAAAAATATAACATTTAAGTTCTATGTTCCCAAGGTATTAAGAGCTCAAATTTCTCATTATTATCACAGCACCTTTTTGGGGGGAGCACCTAGGGCAAGAGAAAACTGTTTCTAGGATTCAGGAGATGTTCTCCTGGCCTAGTTTGGCCAAGGAATTAACGGGAAAAGTTAAGCAATGTGAAGCACGCCAACACTCAAAACTTCGAAACGTGAAAATAATATAGTTAGTCTTTATAGTGCCTCTGTAGCAACTTTTCCCTCGGAGCGAGTTTATTTGGATGTGTTCGGACCTCTTCCGAGAACAGCAGCTGGTTTTACCTCAGTTATTGTTGCTATAGATAGATGTATTAAGTGCTTGTTTTTGTTTCCTTTAAGAACTATGAAGTCATCTGAAATATGCAAAAATTCTCAGCCAGCATCTGTGCCCCTTGTTTGGTTCTCCAATATATTTGGTTATGGATTATGCGACCTATTTTGTGTCCTCCGAGATGAAAAATCTAGCATTTGCATAGGGCATCAAGATGGTGCAAACCACCCCATATTATCCGAAAGCCAATTTAGTTGAGAGGTACAATCGAAACTTGAAGATTGCCTTGAGAGCTTTTCAAATGGAGACCCATAAAGAATGGGATGGAGTACTGTACCAGCTTAATTTAATGTTTAACAGCATAGTAAGTTACGCAACAAAAAAGGTTCTATCAGAGATTTTCTTTGGACGCAGAATGTTTCAACCACTCATACATTCCTGGGGTTTACATCATATGTGTATTGACTTGGTGAAACACACACAGGATATTAAAACTATTTGGTCAGAAGCTGCAAGTAATTTAAATAAATATCATGTGAGGCTTGTATCTCTGCACAATAAAAATTTGGGAGGTATATATTTTGAGGTTGGTGATAGCGTTTTTTTTTTGGAGACACGCTACCTTAGTAACAAGGCTGCCCAGTTTAGTGCGAAATTTGCACCAAAATATGTAGGGGCATTTGTCATTCGAAGGTTTTTGACTCACATTACAGTGTTACTGGAGGAAGAGAATAATCCTAGGAATGTAGTTAAGGGTCATTTGTCTGAATTGAAATTGATATGAAATTGATTTATTGGACAATATATGTTCCATTTTCTTGTGTTTTAGGTTAAGATAGTGTTTAGGGTACGTTTGTATTCTGATAGTGTTGAAAATATTGTGTATCCTACCATTATGTTAATTGTTTCTTGTGTAATTTACGGTTATGTTTTTAGGGTAAAGATTTTAAATTCTGTACTGATCTCCAATGCCGGGTCTCTCATTAATTTTTGTTCATCCTCATTTAGAATTAAGTTTTGGAAATTTGTTGTTATCGTATGCAAGATGTTGCCAACAGACTTTAAAAGTCTAAAGTTTAAAATATCTAAGTTTCCAAGGTTAGGGGATTTTTTTTGGGTAGGGGGTTGATATCCATCGGCTGGGCTTGGTTTATCTCTGAGGAGAGAGCTGTTGGAGTGTGGCACTCTTGTTTTGCTGATCCTGTGATCTCATGAAGGGTTTACTATGTGTTTCTGAGGAGATGGATGGTCGGGGGTCCATCCAGAACTGGCCATTCCGAATTGATTCCTGGCTGATCCAATCCTGATCTTCAGTTCTTTGTCATCAGAGGAGGGCCTCTGATAGGGGCGGCAGATGATACAAGGAGTCTCATTATTGAAAATTCTCGCCACACCAATTATCAGTCAACTCTCCTGCCCTTTACGATTTTTGCTTGTTTGGTGGGCTGATCGCCATCTCAGTTTTATTCATCAATATTACACATTTTTGTGGCCTTACATCCTAATATGACATGTTTATTAATTAATTATACTTTAAGACACTCTACTTTTTGAAGAAATGATGTGTGTTGTCATCGAACATGAAAAAAATGTGTGGCTGCAGTGACGTTTCCCGATGCATATACATGCGACCACTTGGCTCGCGTACTCGTGTAGTACTGAAAATGGCCGGCACTTTTTGCCTGTGTGTTACTGATCTGCCCATTTGGGGCTCTGGGTGCACTGGACGGCTGGTAGTTGGGGGCAATGGCTGTAAAGAGAGTGTTGCTGTGCCGGAAACTATATGATCACCAGAAGATTCTATACTTGTAAAGACTAGGCTTAAGTTGGGATTTTGATAAAGGAGGTGCTAGTTTCGCCGGAATTTATTTCTAATTTGAGGACAGGTTAAGCCAATAGGAATAGTGATGGGGAAATTTTCCCCTGGAATTTTTTGACTATAAATAGTCCCTCCAGCAGACTGGTCAAGCAGAGACACCTGGCCGTTGGGTGTGACCAGTCAGCACTGCAGATAATGTGATAAGTAACTTTAGGGCCACAAGGACAGGTTTCTGTAGAAAATGGGTGTTGCAACGCTGTAAATTTAGCAGATATTTTGAAATTTCCTAGTGACATCTAAGTTATTTAAGAACACAAAAAAAATTACTCAATGTAAAATCCAAGATAATATTTCGTTATCTCAAAATTAAAATGGTCCTGTATCAAGGAAAAGAAATTAAGCAAAAACATTATGTTAATTCATTAATGTTTAAAGTTTCGAGTAAATTTAGTAAAATATTTGATTAACTTCTTAATTATTTCTCAATTTAGAGAAGTTCTTTAAGCTTTTGTGCAATTGCAATGCATAAAAATCCCCTTGTCAATATTAACTATCGAGGTGAAAGTTTTTATAAGAGAAGTTATTCCCAGCTGAAATAACATATAATGTGAATATCCAAAATAATTGTTGACTGTTATTGTGGGTTTGTTTTTAAAAGCCTACAAAATATTCAGGTATTGTGTTTGCAGGCATTTTATACTCTCATTTTAAGCCGATTTTAATATTATAAAATGTTGGAAAATTTAATATTGATCTTTTGTATTTATTGTATGCCTGTAATTTTCTCTTTTGGGTTCGAAATGTAGGTATTTTGTACATGAAGTTTGTAGAACCATGTGATGAAATGTTTCAATATAGACTTTTTCTGAACTCATGTGTGTTTACCTGGTAGTTAGGTTGTTTCGTCTTTTTAAGCTTTTAGCCCTTGGGGAATATTTATATGTCTGTTGGTTATCAACTTGGTCGTTGATGTCTTTACAGAAAGTTTCCTTGCTTGGTACTTACCCGAAGGGCTAAGCAAGGGCCGCATAGTCAAAATAGCTCTGTAATAAAAGTTGTCTTCATGTAAGTGAAAATGTTATAAATTTAACAACACAAGTTTTATCGGGGCATGACAACTTTAGCAATTATTTACCTCAAAACCTAATTGAACGAACATAACATATGTTAAAAACAAATTATTCCTTGATAAAATATAACAAAAGGTAGCAAAGTTAGAATATGAACAGGTCGACACAATTATTAATCTCATAAGTTGCTTGTTGCTTAATACATTTTTTTTATATATATTTACTTCGGATAACTTCAATAAAAAATTATTACTGAGGATTTCCTAAAATAAAAATGACAAAATATGCCGATATACGACTCTTGACTGAAGCCGAGACCAAAATTTTCACTTGGCCAACATGGCTACTACATTTGAACCAGCAATCCAAGAATTACATTGTAGAATAAATTAATACTTTTGTTGGTTTTCAAGTTCATGAAAAGAAGGTGAATGTTTCCCGTTTGGGTCCACGACATTGTTCAAAGCGCATGCAGAAGCACATGGAAGAAAAATAAAACAGAATAAACAAATTTTGGCCTGTAGACGAGGCAAGATTAGCAGTCAAGGCATCATAAGCTGGAAGAATCTCAGAAATTCGAGACACAAATCAGGCTGGAAGAGGCAAACTTTATGCCAGGACCAAATTGGTCGCTCTCCTGCCCAGGACCAAATTGGTCGCGCTCCCACCAAGACGTGCTAAGGGAGTGGCGAAAGGTAGGCCGAACTCGGGCAAACGCCCCAAACCACTACACAAAAGAATTAGGCACAAAACATGAGTTGCGGACCAAAAAACATTATGCAAAACACCGGGGGAAAATTAAGCTAACATAATCACTTACCCATGGAGGTCTAAATATTAAGTTAACATCAAAAGAAGAGATGTCTTTCAGAGGATGAATTTATATCAGTTTTAAAAAAAGTTTGAATGACTTGCTGTTTGTTTCAGTTTAAAAAAAGTTTAATTGAGTGCTATTTGATTAAGTTTAAAAAAAATTGAGTTGATATTTGTTTCTGTTTAAAAAATAATTTAATGGCATACTGTGTTTTAATTTTAAGAAAAGTTTAATTGAGTTGTTGTTTATTGCAGCTTAAAAAAAGATTGAGTTGTTGTTTGATACAAGATTTAAAAAAGAGTTTAATTGAGTTGCTGTTTGTTGCAGTTTAAAATTAAAATTTAATTGAGTTTGCTACGTTTTGATTTAAAAATTAAGTGTGATTGAGTTACTGTTTGATTTAATTTACAGGTGCGAGTGAGACTGTGTAGCTGTTTGTTTCAGTTAATAATTAATGTTGAATGGCATGCTCTTTATTGCAGTTTATAAAAAAGTTTGAATAACTTGCTATTTGTTTCAGTTTTAAAAAAAGTTTGAATTACTTGCTGTTTGTTTCAGTTAAAAAAAAAAAAGTTTGATTGCCATGTTTCTTTCAGTTTTAAAAAGTTTGAATGACTCGATGTTTGTTTCAGTCTAAAAAAAGGAGGGAGGACAATTGTTACCTGTAAAAATATTTAAAAAACATTCATTAGCGATCCGGAAAAGGCCTAGAGTAGTTGAGTATGTCATGATGGGTCCGCCCGGCGGCGACGGATGTACTTGCATTTGTTGCATTCGCAAAACTTGGATCTACCAGTTTCGATTATTGAGGTAAATTGATTTTAAAAATTACATTCATTCGCGATCTGGAAAAGGTGTAATGCGGTCATGTCCATCATGACCGGTTCGGCAACTGTGGATGCAATAGCAGATGCTGTTGTTTTCGCGGACTTTGGACCTGTCAGTTTCGAGTGTTAAGGTAAATTATAAAAAAATAAAAGTGATTGCGCATATAAAACATTGCTTATTTAAGTGTTAAATTATGTCGATATCACCACTCTCGAAACAAAGTCTATCCTCAAGGCTCT
This sequence comes from Dryococelus australis, assembly GCA_029891345.1. Lineage (NCBI taxonomy): Eukaryota > Metazoa > Arthropoda > Insecta > Phasmatodea > Phasmatidae > Dryococelus > Dryococelus australis. Next base: position 78,140,353 of record CM057000.1, read on the forward strand.
GAATAAATAAATTCCCAGCTGACAATGCAGATCTTTGCACCCGTTTCGATCATTGCTGGTCCGATGTGTTTGACTAGGGTATTGAGAACCATATTCAGACCGACTTAACAGAATAATTGCAGTAGGAACTGATGATTACCCAGTTCTTGGATGCAAAAAACTCTAATATCGGCAATTATGTCGAAAATATATTTTGTATTGAATAAATAATCAGGACATTTGGTCGGAAAACCACCCATTAAACCTAGCATTTGATATTCGTCGATTTGATGTTTACCACTATTTGTATATTTCAAGTGGTGTGGCACAGAATCGACTTTTGGTCTGATCGGAACCCGAGTATCTTTATCGGAAACTATGGATTTGACATCGCAGGTCATTATCACAGGTTCCACAAGCCTACCCCCTCCCCATACTCTGTGGTCCAAACTAAATGTCTCGGTGTAGATTTCGTGTTGCCCATGTCACTGAGTTTGATGTCTGGATTTATGCAGAACGCCTCATGATTGACAAGGTTATGCCATTCCATGAAGTAATCCGGTATTTGTGGTAGCTACAGGTTCTTCATATCATACTGATCGATTCTGTGAGCCAATTCCGCGAAGCTGTACTCGATAATCTTGTACAAGTAATTCTCGATGAAAAAAAAAACTATAATGATATTATCTAAATGGTCTATGCATTCGTTACCCGCCAGAGACATGACAAAATTATCGCAATAATATGAGTTTAGACGAAAGTGTATTGCTTTATCACCCGTCTCTGCCACACACGGCGAAGGATCGACATCGAAACCAGTACCTATCGTGTTTATGTGCGGACCAATCGTGTATTCTTTGCGCGCCAATAACAATCTATTCCCAACAGGTAGGCTTCTTGATGGACCAGCATTCACTCATCGCAGTGGTCGCTCCAATAGTTATTTGATCCGTGGTACTTCGATTCAGGATCTTTGGTTGAAAAACATGCTCCTTAGTACGTAATCACATCTGAATTACCACTCTTGAATATTTTAGGGACATTTCGAGGTGTACATGTCTTTCCCTGTGGATAATGCAGATTGCATCGAGAAGCATCGCAGAATCGTTTTCTACCTGTAAGACAAAGCTGATAGCAATAATCAAAAAAATCTAAGTTTGTCTGTTGTAACTCTACGTCTTGACGAATTTCTATGGATATGTAAGAAAATATTTGCGGCACTCGCAATAAGTATTCGTTATAAGTTCATATTTCTTTTGTCATTCGAAGACGCTTCTCAAAGCATTTGAATAATACAAAATTGTTGGTCCAGTGAATATGGACATCTTTTGTATTTTTGGGGGGGGGGGGGGGAATATGTGTATATATATAAGTTAATAAAAAAATGCAAGTACAGGATTAAAATCAAGCTCAGGGTAGTTCGAACATATTTGCGAATCTCAGTGCACAGTTATCAAACCATACCATTAATATCAATCAATCAAAGAAATTAATCGATACTATCCACACATTTATGTTCATAAAATCTTAACCTCAGTAATATTTGTAATAGTTTTATCGACATGGAACTGATACCTATTTGTTTCTTGAATAATGAACGATATGGTGCAAACACACCCGCTAGCAAACAACTGTTGTTTGGTGGATTGTGCGAGACTCACAAGTCAGATTTCTTCAATGTCGATTATAATTTATTTCTAAAATACAACACGGCGGTATTAAGCCCCATCCTAAAGACGAGCATCTCGGTCTGCAATGTCCCTTGTATCCCATCCTTGTCGTGCAACCACTGAAAACCTTGGCTAAAAGGCTAAAACGTTCATGAGTCTGTTCTCCAACAACAACCGTATATTTATCGATTCGCCGAATTAGCAGCTTTATTCGAGTTTTCCACAATTCCTGAAAACCTTGCTAGTACTGATAAATTCAAACATTTGACCAAACACGTGATCGATCATGGACTAACATGGGCTTCTGTTTTGGATCTAGTGTGTACCGATGTGGCCAAAGTAAATATGTTTTTCGACCATGTATATCTAGATATGGAAATGGTCAAACAAAATTAATTGATCCATGAAATACCGACTACTTTATCAAACACAGAAGTCGCAATGGAGAATGGCAAAAAAAATTATACAATATGTGGTTCCTTTGGTACAGTTTCCCATATTCGACATCTTAACTATCCTAAGCTACCTCCCCTCATGTGATAACACCATCAATGCACTCGGGTATGTGGCAAACATCGAAATTTTCAACTCAAACTTGGTTTACGGTAAGGGATTTGGACTCAGGCACGATTTGGGCAACATGGAAAATGTCGAGTTGGACAATCGGTATCCAAAAGATGTCCAGGCTATCATCAATTACAAACCACTCTATCAAAACATTGATGTTTTGCGTTTGAACTACATGGGGGTGGAGGGGCTAAAAATACCAATCGTCAAAAGATAAATAAACCAATGTTCCGAATACATCCCAACACTTGTAATTTCGTAAAAAGTAATAATAATAAAATAAAAAACAATATATCATTTAAAAATTTCATTTTTTTAAATTACGATTTTGAAAATGAAATGAGCTCTTCCAATTGTTTCATGTTGACAAGTCAAATCTTTAACATATAAATCAAACTTGACATTGCCAGACACATCTTTTGAAGTGATAAATTCCACATTCCTTTTCAACATCAGAAACAGTTGAAGTAGCTGCTTGTTTGCTGTCAACAAACACTTGTACCATTCTGTTGACGAATAGGCTCGCTGGAGAATATTGTATATGGCTGAATTGCACCTATTCATCTGCAAGTTTTTTATCGACAAATTGTCGCATTTCATAAAGCAGATGCTCTTACAATTAGATGTAATGTTTTTCAGCACCACTGACGACAATTTGCCGCAAAATCATTTACTGGGTTTTTTTTTTCTCGGTTAATACTCATTTCTTTCAACTGCATCAGTGGCGATCGACTGATAACAGAGTAAATCGAAGCCATGCAATCGATATAATAATCTTTCATGGGCATGGGCATAGCTATTGCCTTTTGCGATGATGAATTGCTCAATTTTAAACCATCCTAGAATCTATGCTGGGACAACAAAAATCTCGAAAATGAGCAAATGATTGGGCATGAAATACACATTCGTCTTTACTCGTCGATTTTCGTACAAGGGGATAGAATTTCGTTATCGTCTACCACCAAAAATATTCTGTATGTGTTTGTCGGCACACTTATGTTAAACTGTGGGGTATTGAAATATTCCAGGGGCTCAGTCAAATTAAACTCGTCACAGTACACGTGCACTTGATCAAAGACCATCTCGGTTTTATTGAGTGGTAGAAACACAGGCGCAGAGTCCGTACTCAAGCGAATGCGAAATCTGGTTTTAGAATTGTGGTTGAAAATCATCCGGAAACGACGATGGTTAACAGTCGGAATATGTTTATTGGCGTTGATCGCATACCCGTCTTCGGTGAGTTGTGGGTAACTGGTAACAACCACTTTTAATTTCAGGAATCTTGCATCCTCACTCTCTGCCTCTAAATGTTCATCTTTGCCATCCTGTGATTTCCATTCTGCAACGTCCAGGTAAATATCCACGTTTTCTATACAGAGCTCGAAAAAATGAACAAGGGGTTTTGAGTTTAGTTTTGTCTTCAAGTAGTTTATAGCGGTGAACAGCTTGGCCATTTTCCCATACTGGAATGTGGATCGTATTTGCTCAGTGATGTGTGGTCCGACACAATTATTCAGAGTGAAAACATGCTCCGAATCACCATCCACAGTCAATTCAAATGTGGATTTGGTGCAGATTCTTTCCATCACCTCGTCCACGAATGTCTTGAAAGGCATACCTTGGAAATAATTCAAGTTGAATATAACTTCAAACACAAGCACCTCAATAAAAACCAAACCAGTATCGAATCTTTGAGCATAGTTTATTCCATTTCACTTTAGGATTCAACTTGTTATTCAAGGGAAATATCAAGTTGAATGTGTACAAGTGACCGGTAAAAGTGTTGTTTTTCGTATCTGCGATATCGCATTCGTCCAGCGGCAACCAGTACCCTTTATCAATCAATTTGAAATCAGCTTGTCGATCCTACACGAATTAGTGCTCATGGCCAGGTTCACACCCGAGACTAGGGAATAAACACGATTGAATGAATCGATAGCGACATTCTTTTCGAAAAGACTCAAGAATCTCATATAATCTGTGGGTATCGTGGATGTGTCAGTGTTCTTCGGTACGGGTCTGGCGACGAGCCCAAATAAATCTCGATCGCCTATATGAAGAGTCAACGGTTTACGATTTAAGTTTGAAATATTTGTTCTTTTGTTCATTCTGTAAGTATTCGTCATAGAAACAAGCTTTCACCAATTGTCAGTCACAGCATTATTTTTTGCCTGTTCTTCATTATTGTCAATTGCATACAAGACCAGCCGAATCAGCAACATCAATGGAAATAAAGTTAGTTTTTTGTAGAAACTATCAATGGGCCGGATATGGCCTACAAATCATTTCAATATGTACCCGAAAAGTTGATTATTGTAGACAATGCATTTCTCATCCACTTCAAAAGAGTGTAACGTACTCAAAATGAGATCATTTTCAAAGTTTTCGCCTTCGGGATTATGGTGAACAAACACGTACGGTTCTTTACCCACAGGCAAAACCAGTTTGAAACAATGTCCTTTATTTTTTGAATGTAACTGTATTTGTTGATGCAAAAGCGATGACTACCTTTTGGGTCACTGGAATGTGTGATAATTCGCATAGATGCATTACCAAAAACGCTAATTACAGCAGTATTATCTGCCATGCCCTAATGAACTAGAAAAGTCTTCCAATAGATTATCCTGCTTGGATCAATCTCACTAATATCCTTTGATGCAGGCTCCTTCTTGACATGAGACCTTCTGAAGAAACACATTTCCAACAAACCACTACCAGCTTTAGCAGTTATTCCTTGAAGACCAAAATGGTACAAAAAAGACAACAATATATAACTATCTTCTATATCAAGGATCTTAACTGTCCAAGACCTATCATCTTTATTGGAATCCTTAGTAAAAGACCCAATATTACGATAACCCTTCCCTGGGTAATAACCAGAAGAACGAATTCGCCTCCGATTCATGCCAGGATGAAATCTGCAAAACCACATAATCAATACTGTTAATAATCGTAAAAATGTATATAATTTGCAAAAAGGAATTAAACTATTAATACAACACAGATACATACCTCAAAACAAGGTAATAACACAAAAAAAAAAAACTAAAATCGTCAATGTATAGGGAACCCAACACAAACGACCATTTTCAAAGATATAAGCGTGAATTTGGAAATTTGCTGTCGAAAAATCTTCTGTGTTTAATTTCCTCTTTTTAGAATCTTTCACCATACATCACGCATTCGCACAACGATGGAAGTTGTGTTGGTAAAGATGTTGACGAGGGTGATGATGCCATATCTATGTCATCGCAATAACCGCGATAATGATAGAATAATCTCAAATCCAAATCTGATTTATATATCAATGGGATTATGTTGCAGGTATAACGACCCTTCATGGTTATACAAGTTGTGTAGTTCAAGTTGTGATAATGGCACAAGTCCAAATAAACATGATTGAAACAAGAGCACTATGGAATGCCACAGATGCCAATCAGTTTGCATTTGAGAATTGTAATTTTGAGAGAAGGTTGAAAAATTACATTATGTTTACGAGCCAAGTATTCTACACAGTCATAAAATTGATTCAAGTAATGTCGAAAGAATTCCCTGTGCATGGTCGTAGAAGAACTAAAATATTTTAAAAGGGAAATGTATTTATAGAGAGTTTTTTTTTAATTTCGTTATTTTTCAAGAGTAAAATTAATGAAATCATTTATCTATACAAAAATGAGCTGTTGTATTTACAGAGAGTTTTTATTACATTTTTTCAATAGTAAAATAAAAATAATCTTCTACTATATATATATACATATATATATATATATATATACACACACACACACACAAAACACACACCGACTGTTGTTTGTGTATCATTCAATGCCAACAACAATGAATTTCGACAGCATTTTCTTTGTGGATTCTTTGGCAGTCGAGGCCTACAAATCCAAATCTACATACATTCGAACTTACCACAGGAACCAAAGTAAGTTTCCCAAAGTTACTTGGGAATTTATGGCGCATAGGGTTTTTGTGATGCTCACTTGATGATTTATGTACTGATAAAGGGAATGCCAAGAAACAACTGTGCTCACAACTAAGTAGCTGGATACATGGATGAAGATGTTCAAGTCCATCAGTTCTACGTCTTCGATGATGATAGTGGAAACGAGATGGAAGAACTGTGTGAAAAATACACTCTGATTCTCGAATCTATTGTGCCGCCAGAATGCAACACCATCAGAATCCTCCTTTTTGATCGCAAAGAAGTTTGGTATTATCTGGTTTCGAAATAAGGTGTCTAAGTTACACCAAAAGAAGAAAGTTAAGAAATTGAATTAATCTTATAAATTCGGAGCTCGTTACGATTTAGTCCAGAAACTATTACCGTAACAATATTTGAAAAGACCCACTTGTACTGAAGATTATAATATTCATCCCATCAAGTGCACTTGCTCTTCGATTTTTGGATTTTCTTTGTGAACCTTGTGAAGAAAAATATTATTCTAATAAAATAATTTAACAAAAAAGTTTTTCTAATTTTTTTTACCTGCCATATTTACAAATGAGCTAGTTCTGGAATGAGAATATTCAACCAGGATGTGTGATTTTCATACAAAAACCAACAACAGTACGTGTTTGTCTTGGCCAATCAGCATACCGATTTTAATTGGGAAACAAAAACAATGTCGATGCAACTATCAGATTGTGAGTTTTGTGCGAAATAAATATTGTATTTTTACGACTTCAATAGTTAATATTTAATTAAAATATTGTTTCACATCACATTGATTTTTCAACAACTTGATGGCGATGAGTTAATGGTATGTTCGAGAGCATTTTCCACTACATTTTCTTTATCACCATGACGGTAAAACCATAAATTCACATTTTCAAACATGAAACCTACCCGTAGATCCAATAAAGTTTTATTATTCACAATAGCATTCGTTTGTCACCACCATCCCAACTCCATATTCACCATTGTTTTTTTTTTTTTCTTGGCACTATGGCTCGAATTAAAAATGATGGAGTAAACAAATCTCCTAAATTGGGTTTCGAAGGTTTCTCCCTAAAACACAACAATACATGCATTGGTGTTATAAAGATTACCAAAGTTCCATTTTCTCGTGGTTCATCACCTATTTTTACATAAACAAAACACCTTCGTAAAGGAAATATATCCAGAATACATCACTTCGTCATCACCGATTGTTCGACTTCTGACAAGTGAATGTCGTTAAAAGGACACTGAATGTTTAGAAAGTAAGCATGGCGTTTACTCAAGTAACCCGATACCGAGAAAAGTGTATGATAAACAAAGTTTTCAATTTTTTTTCTTTTTTTTACAAATAAACCAATTAGTTTTTGATCGACGCGATATTATATCTATAGGTCGCGAACGAACCTCGGGTATCGATAGCTCTAAACGGAAGCATTAATGTCTGTCTTGGTTTATGTTTCGGATATGCAAAATACTGCCAAAACAATTCGCATTTTAATAAATCGGATAGAAACTGTTTGGTGGTGGATGATAGTTTGTCATCATCATCTTTGTTTTTTTTCCATTTCGACCAGGAATAATCTTTGTAAGTCAGACTCCACTTTGATAGGATTACTTTTCTCTATAAACGAACAAAAATAAACATCTAAGAAAATTAAAAAGCAATCTTTTACCACATATACAAACAGATTAAAATAAAATTTTTGCTTCAACATCCACTTTGTTTTAGTATCTAGTACTCGAATGCTAGGCATTATAAAATCCAAACAGCTTCGAGTATACATATTTGTTGCAAATAGTCTATAGTTGTAATTGTCTTCGAGGTTTGTTTATTTTTCCTACCAATATCTCTCAACGAATTTATCAAGGGTTTCAAGGTGTATACTTGATTTACATAAAGATTAGTCTTGAGATGCTGACGACATGATTGGTTTATTGATTTTTTTATGCTGTTATGAATTGTGCGGAAATTGATGCGAGCAGTTTTTGATTTTTCCAATTTTTTAATACGAAGTGATTCTGCAAAAAAAATTGTATTCTTTCATGAGTTGATGGAACTTTAGAGAATGTTTTGGTAAAATGTAGTCCCAGTGTGGGAAAATAGTTTTTGATCATGCTAACCAATCGATTTTGTAAATTTTCTTTAATCTCGTCAAATAAATACATGTAGATAAAATTTGAAAAGACGAGAAACCCTGGAAAGGAAATTGAAAATTGACCATTTGCTCGCCACAGCAAGGAACCTGAGCCAACAGGAACCGTACTCTACTCAGAGCGCAGCAGTGCGCAGTGTATGGTGAAGTGTGTCAAGTCAGCTAAAGGCAGTGCAGGGTAGAGTAGGGCAAGCCAGGTGTCGCAGGGAAGCAGTTTACTGTAGGAATGTGAGTGTGTGTTTAACCAGCCAGCTACTCCGCATGGTAGAGGAATATGTAATGAGTGCAAATTGTGTTGCGAACGTAAAGTATATAATTTATGGCTTACACAGTATGCCGACATACAACGCGACTGGGAAAGATGTACATATAAAAGCCATTTTAAGGCGTACAAGCTTTCATTGGTGTTTTCTGTCATTTCTTGTTTGTTTATATTCCATGTTTTTATCATCCACATCATCCATCAACTTGTAATAAGGGATCATTATGTCTTTTGAAGTGCTTGACCCCAAGTAAGTCTAACAGTACTTTGTACATGAAAATAGTGCTATGTGACGCATTGGCCCGCCACCACTGGCATCCATATCCATGCGATAAGTCAATTATTGCTCGGCATCTGGAGGGTTGAGTCGTGTCGTCGTGTGTCACGTGTGCTTACCCGGGTGGCGTTCAAACTTTGTTACTAATCACTTTAATTTGCAATAGACTTTAAACTACCAGAAACTTTTTACATTTAGCCACCTGGTTTGCATCACCACCAAGAGCTTACTTGTACCTGTAACTATTGTGTAGTCCACATGGCCTTTTGTTTAGTTTCACCGTCACCCACCGGTTAAATTCGGTACCTATATAAGTTGCTTCCTGGAGAAGTATGTAATTTCGCGAATTAATAATTAGCGCCACTCAGGAAAGTGCATGTTTAATTCTGTCAACGCCTTTGAGTGCATAAGGGCTCGGGATCCTCATTTCCCGCCATTTCTAAAGTGGGCATTTTAAGTGTTTATTTCAAGAATGTTCTATACTGAAGTATTTTGAATTCGACGTATTTAATTCTGGTGTTGTGTGGTCTGCCCTAAGAGACCACAAAGATTTACATTTAATATTTACTCATCATTCTACAAGGAGTCAGGAAAGGGAAGGCATTGGTCGTTGGCAGCACGACCAGGAGCATTAGCAAGAGTCAGCTCTACAACTTTGGTACCGACTCTGGCGATGCCTGGCTCCGGGAAAAACCTAACCTATTTACCATAGTTCCACTAAATACTCCTTTTCCATTCCTCCACGCCATCGAGACAGCCTGCCTGGTGTCAAATGATGTGTTATTTCAGTTTTGCAGCAGCAGCAGGGTCTTGCTGGAAACTGTAATCATAAAACCTTCAGCTGCCCCCTACAACGAAATGGATGAGAGTGGCAATGTGGATAATGTAGAGAATGGCACTTTTATTTTATTCGATAATGATCCAGAGTTTGGCATACATGACAAAAAAACAATGTAATATATATATGGATAAAATAAAAAGTGACATTTCTGGAGGCGAAAAACTCGCAAAGATGTGCCACGGATGAAAGAATGGCATTTCGTCAATTATTTGGAAATTGAATATTACAAACAGGTGACGAAAAGACTAAATGGTATGCACGGGTCTGTGGATTCCGCCTTTAACAACTTGTACTCTCACGAATTAAAGAAAAAATATATAATCAAAGACGAGTTTAGAGATTTGAAAAGTGACACCTTTCTAAATAGAATCCACCTAAACAAACAAACTTTGCACGAACTCATCAAACTAAAAACAAATGTGGAAAGCAAATCATTTTAACTTGCATTTCTTCAGAAATTGTATGAAATAGCACAAATAGATGAAAACAATCCTGAAGAGTGTTACTCTAAATTGCTAAACATAATTCAGGTAAACAATATACACACTGGCACTCTATAAAATGTTTGCGATGTCTATGAAAATTCCCAGTATACCTACTTATATGCTGGCAGACATTATGCAAATCATCAATGGCATTACACTGAATGGTTGAAACCAGCCAACTAAAGTCGTATTTACAGACCACTATATGAATATCGATCATAACGAACAATAACAAAAAAAATACACGTACTTGTACTAAAAAACATACATTGTACAAGGGAGGGATTTTCGGTCCACCTAAAAAAATTAGGTCTTTCTGGAAGGTGATTCAGTCTCCCTTTTGATATAAACAGTGTACAAGGGGAGATTTCTATTCCCCCTTAAAAAATTCTGTCTATTTGGAAGGTTATTCAGTCCCATTTTGATATAAACAGTGTACAAGGCGGAATTTCCAGTCTCCCTTAAAAAATTCAGTTTATTTGGAAGGTGATTCAGTCCCCCTTTTTATAAGTCACCTCCATTTATGAAATCACACAAAGGTTACACTCGTCCATCGATGTAGGTTAAAACAAAATAAGAAAATGTAAATTTAAAATGAAATGTTTGCATTTCCCCTACCTCCTTCCGCAGTTACAAAATATCATTTTTGCAACAATTCCTATATATTAAATGGCAGACATTATGTGAATCATCAGTAATATGCTAACCATGGTGTTTGTAATACGTGATTACGACGAAACCTACAACTTGTTGAGCATTTCGACCTAATGTTTCGATCAAAAAATTGTAATGTACGGTGCGAATCAGTAACATAGAGAATTGGTTTCGGAACTACCTTGTTGGGTTCCGAATTACTATCGGTGTTGCACAAACTCGTACTATACTCACAAGTCGGAGAATCATTTACAATGCTGCAATGTATCTGAACACTTAATGTATTGTAAATGTCTGGCGATGATGCATCTTCGGCATTTTAACATTCCCTGCAACGCTAAATGCAATACTTATCTGAAAACTGAAAACTGTCAAATGGGAAGAATTGCATTAATATAATTTTGATTGGCAAACTATCGAAACAATGTACATTGAAATTTACTAAACAAAAGAACTGCCATGTATGCATATATATATATATATATAGCACAAGTACTTGGGATGCGGATAATTGTGTTGTAGTAATTGAAACCAAAACTCAAAAAAGGGCACATTTCATATTGCGATCAACTTAGGCACAATATGGTATGTTAGGATCCAGTACGTCCCGCCAGATGTTTGTGGAGTGAACCTACAAATTACTAACACAAATTGAAACACACTGGTGCAATTTTTCGAAAATTTATGTAAACAAGTGTGTATTTTTTTTACCGAAATAAATAGCTACTTTGTTATGTTTGTTTTTCTCATTCTATATTTATTATCAGATTCTCAATGAGTTTGTTTAGTTTTGAGACTATTCACCAGAATGTTCCACGATCGACAAGATATCCTCCCACCACTTTATTCAACAACCAATCAGAGTACACCATTTCATTCTCCCCCACCCCACACTTTCCAGATTTGCTAAATTTGGTAATTAGATCATAGTATACACTAATTGGCTGTTGAATAAAATGGTGTGGGTTTTTCGATAGTATTTTGGCAAAATCATGCAAAACTAAATAAAATTATCCACTGGTCCCTACACAAGTAATTAGTATTCAAATTCGGGTTTTCAAGATAAACTTGGAATATAAATAATTCGTTGAGACATATTGGTAGGAAAAATAAACAAAACTAGAAGACAATTACAACTATAGACTATTTGCAACAAATATGTATACTCGAAGCTGTTTGGATTTTATAATGCCTAGCATTCGAGAACTCGATGCTAAAACAAAGTGGATGTTGAAGCAAAAATTTTATTTTAATCTGTTTGTACATCTAAGAAAATTAAAAAGCAATCTTGTACCACATATGCAAAAGGTTATTTAGTTCCTTGAGATTTCGTGAGAGTGCTCCATGATCAACACTCCATTTCCCCACTCCTACTTTTAACAACCAATCGCGTTTCAGCATTTAATTTCCCTGCCCTGCCCCTCCTTCCAGTTTAGCCTATATGGCAGTGAAATTTGGAAAAAAGACCTCAGTCGAAGACAAGAACTGAACGAAGAACCATCTCTGCTCCAAGAGAAGAAGGAAAGAAGTAAGTGTAATAATAATATAAGAAATATACAGTATAACATATATTCTATAATGTATTCATTTATACCTTATAACATATTTAGATATTATAAGGTATGTTTATTAATATTATACTTACTCCTTTCCTTCTGCTCTTGGAAGAGGAAGGTTGACGTTGCATCGTTTAGCTCTCACTGCGTACTGGGGTCTTTTTTCCAGATTTCGCCCCTATATAGGCAAACTGGAAGGGGGAGAGGGAGGGTGAAATTAAATACTGTAATGTGATTGGTTGTTGAAAGTAGGAGTGGGGGAGGAATATCGATTGTGGCGCAATCTGATTGGTTGTTGAATAAGGTGGGGGGATGGTAATTGCAATTAACCCTAATAAAACTCACTAACTTTGTTCAACTTGATTCTGAGACAAAAAACTTATCAGTATGTATTGCAATTACATCTGTTTGATTCCAAGAAAAAACTGGCCAGCTAATGTAGCATCACATATGTTTGATTCCGAGAAAAAACTGGCCATCTAATGTAGCAATTACATATGTTTGATTCTGAGAAAAATACTTGTCAGTGAGTGTTGCAATACCCCCACTTCCACTTCCAACAACAAATCACATTATGGCATTTCATTTGTGATCCCCCACTCCCACTTTCAAAAACCAATCACAGTAGGGCATTTCATTTCCCCTCCCTCCCCCTTTTCAGTTTGGCATATATGGCAGCGAAATTTGGAAAAAAAAAAAAGACTTCAGTCGATGGTGAGAGCTGAACAAAGGACCATCTCTGCTCCAAGAGAATGAAATGAGTAAGTATAATAATAAATATGCCTTATAAAATATCAATATTTTATAAGGTAAATATATACCTTATAAAATATTTATATATATATATACCTTCTAAATAGAGCTACGATTATTTCGCGGATTGAGTTGGCAACAAGGTAGGCTGGGCAGTCCTCTATACACTAGAAACATTATCATTTGCTTATTGGTTGAAATGATCAAGTAAGGTCTCTGTACAGGAATGTTAAAACACTCACTAACACTACTGCTTCCTGCTTATTACTGGCTCACAGCTAAATGGGGTGTGTCTAAAGGACTGTAGTCCAATCACAACAGCAGGAGAAAAGAACAAGTGTTTGTAGTTTACCTCGCCTCCGAATGAATTCGCGAAATATTCATTGCTCTACTTAAAAAATAAAAATATTAAATATATTTAAAGGTGTGTGTATATATATATATATATATATATATATATATATATATATATATATATATATATATATACACATACCTTTAAAAATATTAATATCTTATAATGTATACCTACTACTATTATTACACTTACTCCTCTCTTTCTGCTCTTGGGAGATGAAAGTTAATGTTTCTTCATTCAGTTCTCATCATTGACTACAGTTTTCTTTTCGATTTTTCCACCATATATGCCACACTGGAAGGAGGGAAAAGATGGGGGAAACAAAATACTGCAATGTGATTGGTTGTTGATTCACCCTACCACTTTATTCAACAAGCAATCAGATTTCGCCATTTGATAACCCCATTTCAATTATTGACAAGTCTGTTTGGTTCCAAAAAAAAATAAACTTGCCGGTGTGTATTACAATTGCATCTGTTTAGTTTTAAGAAAAATAAACTTGCTGGTGTGTGTTGCAATCGCCTTTCCTCCCACTCTTATTCAACAACCAATCATGATTTAGTATTTCATTTCCCCCTCCCTTCTCCACCTTCCAGTTTGGCCTACATGGTGGAGAAATCTGGAAAAAAGACCTCAGTCGATGACAAGAGCTGAATAAAACAACATCAACTTTCCTCCTCCTAAAGCAGAAGGAAAGGAACAAGTATTATAATAATAGATATACCTTATAAAATATTAACATTTAATAATAATATATACATTATAAAATATTTATTATATTATTATACTTACTCCTTTTCTTCTGCTCTAGGAGGAGGAAAGTTGATGTTGCTTTGTTCAGCTCTCGTTGTCGACTGAGACTTTTATCCACATTTTGCCACCACATAGGCCAAACAGGAAGGAAGGAAAGGGTAGGGGGAATGAAATACTGATATGTGATTGGTTGTTTAAAGTAATAGTGGGGGAGGGGAAGAGGAAAGCCGATCGAAACACACTCTGGTGAGTAATGGTAGTGAGACTCGACCCCAAGCACCTTTCCTTGTGGAAACCAAATTCTTTAAAACATTAAATCTTTTTATAACCATCTGGAAATTACCAGTGGGTGCATAGAAGGAGAGAATAATAAATTATCGCAGTTTGGTTTATCACCACAATTGTAAACATCTCAAAAAAGTATAGCCAAAACTGCAACCTTTTAAAAAATTATTTTTATGAATTTAAAAAGTTTGTCACTCATTAAAGAAATAAAAGTTCTTATTATATACATGTTTTATTTTAACTTGGCTTGTTATGGTACCGAGCAACATGTTGTTAGACTTCAAATTCTGTCGAAATAATTTCCATAAACTGCTAGTTTCCCTTTAATTGTTCTATGATTACCTCCACTATAGCGTTGTATTCGGGTATTATCGTAAATAGGTATTCCATAAATGAACAACTAGGAAAATTAATTTTGAGAATATGTTCAAGCACCGATCTCATTAGATATATGAACTCTGATGTCTTGATTTTTTTGTGCTCATCGTTCGAATACCAAATGCGAGTAAATAGCCATAGATAATCGCTAACATCTGACACTGGTCATTACTTCCACAGAAAATGAACAGAAAAATTTGTAGATTGAAATCGTCAAATGGTAGTTTTTCTTTGATGGCTTCGATGAGGAATGGTAAATAATTTCTGTTTCTATCAAACAGATTCGTGCATAAACTATTTACTTGGCCTGCAGTGATTCAATCTTTGGCCCTAGGTCCGAATAGTTTCTGGTAAACGCCATTGCAGCTTTGGTAAATAAATTTGTGTACATTTAGCGTAGATGCTAATGCTCAAAAACGGTATCGGGTTTGAAGACGTTTTTCAGAAACTTGTACAACAAATTGCACAAAACATTGTCCGATCACAGCGTATTTTGCGTTTCGAGACTCGCTGGTAAATTGTCTTGCTTTTGCATCTCTACACATGTATGATCGGCAAGTGCGAACACTAGACAGAAACCAATCACAGGTGCAAACAATATATGCAATAGCGAGCATACTTGATCAAATTCCATCACAGGGAATTTGAAAATTAATTCGATTAGGGGAACCATGTTATTTGATTGGGTTTTTCCATGAGTATGAATACATCTGGAGTAAAATCTTATATAATTTTGGCGATTTATTTGTCAGGTAACTCACAAAAATTTGGTTTTGTTGGCTGATTATCGCCGAATATTCGCCCATCCATTTTGGAAGAATTTTAAACATTCGTGAAACTACTTTTAGTAGGATTGTTTAAATCTTGAACTATGGATAAAATAGAATCGATTTTGAGTTTCAGGTTAAGTTTCAACAGAGTTTTGTAGTTTATTATACAGTCCAGTAGAAACAACTTGATTTTGACATTTATAAACGCCTTTACATCGTAACTGAAAATGATATTGACATTTGGAAGTTTATATTCTCGAATATCCAACATTTCTAATGTATTCGTCGTTCAATTTATCGTAGTTTTTACTTGCTACATTTGAATCGACTGGTTTCTTCAAAATGTAAAATTTGTAAAAATTAATCAAAGCAACATCGTAAGTGGGAGCCATTTGGTTTGTTGTGTCCAATGATTTAATTTATCTTATGTATACTCCTCCCACAATTAAATCTGTAATATTTTTTTATAAACTCGCTATTTAGTCAAATAAAGTGTGACCATGTGGAGAGTGGCCG
Organism: Dryococelus australis; assembly: GCA_029891345.1. Classification (NCBI taxonomy): domain Eukaryota; kingdom Metazoa; phylum Arthropoda; class Insecta; order Phasmatodea; family Phasmatidae; genus Dryococelus; species Dryococelus australis. Next base: position 78,156,559 of record CM057000.1, read on the forward strand.
TTAATTTGAAGAGTGTTTTTAGTTTTTAGAAATATATATAAACACGAATCTTGTATGAGGAGCATCCCATCGCCTTAGTCGAGAAATTTAATTGGAAACACAAAGTGACCCTGTCTGAATTATTTTTCTCGTGAATGGTGGCCATCTTGCATCTAGTGGCAGGAAATTGTATGCCACACAGTTCATTTCGAGATTGGTGATTGTAGCATCATACAAACTTTTATGACTACATTCCGACCGAATATTCCCCATTTAGCGCAATTGAACAATATTTCAACCATTCTGTGATATTTGTTTTCTGTCATTGATGAGTAATTTGTATGGTAATAACAATGCGAATTTCTTTCTAAATCGCCTGTAGAGTGCTAGTATTGATCTTTGGAAAATAAATTGTATTTGGACTTGGCTGTATCTTCTGCCAGCAAATGTAAAAGCGAATTGTCGAAAACATTTTTGAATTTTTGCAAACCGAATAAAGGAGCACCTACGAAAAATACATATTTCACATATTTGTAAAATTCTACCTCGTCGTAAATTTCCAATATTATTCACACTAGTAAACCACCCAAAGTATGGCCGACTATGAAAATGTCCAAGAAAATTAGTATTTCGACAAGTACTTTTCCATCGAACATTCTACTGAATATGCAGACTGTAATAAATTATTGCGCCAATCATAACTGATTCCTTTAATTTTATCTTTGGGAACAGTTCGAATGAGAAATGAAACTCAAATATACAGATTTTCCACACACAGAACATAGCACTTTACTGGGTCGTAAAGAATCGTCATTTTATTGTCGCTGAAAATCTGTATCCGATATTTTTCTTAAAAGAAACAGTTTATTTGAAAAAAAAAAATGGTGGTTTTAAATTTATTGTCTGTAACTAGGAAATATCTGTTTAATTCTGGCACTTAAAAATATATTTTTACTAGACATTGTTTTACATACACTTACAATCACAAGTAATGAGTTATATAGTATTATGTATAAATACTTATAAGTAGCTGCTGATGAAATAATGCATGGATACTTACATATCATGATCTGCGCAGAATACATAATTCTTTTTATATCTTCTAGATCGATGACAAATATAATAAATCATTCATATGTAATGGTGCAAAAAAGTAGTGATGTTGTTCTCACCTCAATGAGAAGAAATAAAATGTGTGAGTTAAAACATCGGAACTCGAATTTGTGATGGTTGTGAAGGGGGGGCGTGGCGATGACATTGGCATCACATGTGATGTTGATGGAAGGGGAAGTAGGAGAAGCAACACAGTAATCCAGGCAATTACGAGTCTTCCTGTGTTGCATAAGACCACCACAGAACCGCTTGGGTAATAGTTCCATGTTGTGTATCCTTATGGGAAAACCATAGTAACATTTAGTGTGTACTATAAAGTATCTATTCAAATTTTTTACTTTGCAGTTTAGTGCCATATCGCATATATGCCCTAATTCCATATAGTGTATCCAAATTCGGCACCAATTGTCCCATATAGCGTATCCAAGCAATTTTTTCTCAAAATTTTACAAAAATTTTCTCTCACGAATTGCAAGATGGTGTGCACTGGTTGTAAAATCATAACGTTGAATGCCAGGCAAGTTATTCATTTCTCGTCAGACATAAACACATTTATCATCGAGCACGAAATCCTCAAGTCGTCGATACGGTGCGAAAAATGCGGGGAAGATGAAGCAAACCTGGTGGATAACAGGGGCTTGTTTTATTGGTGCCGACAGCGATTGGAGGATGGCACTTAATGCACTTTTAAAGTGTCGGCAAAGCAGGGCAGTTTCGTGGCAGATTCAAACTTGTCTCCGGGCAAGATAATCGATTTGTGTTTACTCTGGTGCCTGATCAAATACCCTCGTCACCATATTATAGTGAACGAACTTTTGTATTCGGGAGAGACAGTCGTCGCCTGGTCGAGTTTCTGCTGCCAAGTGTGCATAGACTGGCTGTTGATGTACAGGAAACGCATTGCGGACCGGGCAAAGTGGTCGAGATCGACGAGTCAAAGTTGGGCAAAAGCAAGATCTTCAAAGGATGTAAAGTTCATGGCCAGTGGGTTTTTGGGGGAGTGCAGAGAGACGACCCAACGAAATTCTTTCTGGTGCTGGTGGAAAAGAGTAACATGGTTACCCTGACCAAAATCATTAGCGAGTGGATCGCTCCAGGCACGATGATAATTTCAGACCGTTGGTGCGGTTACAGCAACTTAGACATTCACGGCTACCGTCACATGCAGGTGAATCACAGAAGGGAATCAGTGTGCAGTGAGAAGAGCAGAATGGTAAACATGTGAAACATGCTAAAGATGAAGAGTGGCGAGACGCCGAGGGTGCACACTCAAAACATTGAGCGAAGTTGGTGTTCGGTGCGACATGGCATTCCCTGCTTTGGCTGACGAAAAAAATCTTGGGTCGGCTACCTGGCAGAATACATCTGGCAAAATAATCATCGGTACAGAGAACGACTGCACTCTTTGAAGATTCATGCCACCGACATGCACCATCGTAATCGGCGCAGAGGAAATTGGGGGGAAGGCTATCATACTTTTGACAGGTATCGTTAGTTTTTTTGTCATAAATTATATTTTAATTTACAGACATGAGCGAAATTGAGTTGCTGTTGCAGTTTTAAGATAAAATTTTGATTGATATGATGTTTGTTTCTGTTTAAAGTGTGATTGATGTGTTGCTTGTTGTAGTTTTAAAGAAAGTTTAATTGAGTTGCTGTTTGATATAATTTATAAAAAAGTTCGAATGAGTTGCTGTTTGTTATTTACAGATGTGAGTGAGACTGTGTAGCTGTATGTGTCAGGTAAAAATTAATGTTTCAATTACTAACAGTTTGTTTCAGTTTTTTAAAAAAGTGTGAAAGACATGCTGTTTGATTATATTTTTTAAAAAGTTTAATTGATGTGCTGTTGGTTAAAGGTAAAAAAAGTTTGATTGACATGTTGTTTGTTTCAGTTTAAAAAAAGTGTGAATGTCTTGCTTTTTGTTTCAATTCTCAAAAATTTTTGAATGACATGTTGTTTGTTTCAGTTTAAAAAGTGTGAAAGACATGCTCACAAGTTTAATTGATATGCTGTTGGTTAAAGATAACAAAGTTTGATTGACATGTTGTTCGTTTCGGTTTTAAAAAAAGTGTGAACATCTTTCTCTTTGTTTCAATTTTTTTTAAATGTTTGAATGACATGTTGTTTGTTTCAGTTTAAAAATTAATGTTTGAACGACTTGCTGTTTGTTTCAGTTAAAAAAAAAGAATGAATGGCATGAGGTGTGTTTTAATTTACAGGTGCGAGTGAGACTGTATAGCAGTTTGTTTCACTTAAAAATTAATGTTTGATTGACATGCTGTTTAAGTTTTAAATATGGGCAAATGTCATCCGTAAAATTATTTTTAGCAAACATTCATTTGCGATCCAGAAAAAGCCTAGATCATTTGAGTAGGTCATTATGGGTCCGCCTGGCGAAGACAGATACACTTTCATCTGTTGCATCTGCAAAACTTGTATCTGCCAATTTCAATTAAAATCGAAAATTGATTAAAAAAAATTACATTAATTCGCGATCCGAAAGTCATGGTGTGGTCATGTCTACCATGACCAGTTTGGCCAGCAGCAGATGTAATTGCATATGCTGTTGCTTCGTGGACTTTGGACCTTCCAGTTTCGAGTGTTGAGGTAAATTACAGAAAATAAAATGGCATATATTAACACATGTGTATTATATTGATAAATTTATAACAAAAAAGGATTATTAAATGTACATGGTTCTGGTGTACCCTTTAGTGATGGCATATATATGAAACATTGTGTATTACATTGTTACATTTATTAAAAAATTTGAAATTTTAAAGGGTAACCTTTTTGGGTACACCTTTAGTAATGGCGTACATGTGGATAAATAAAATCTAAATTGTTAAATTTAAAGAAAATATTTTTTTTTTATGTACACTGTTTACTGTGCCCTTTAGTGATGACATACATGTGAAAAATATATAATCTAAATGGTTGAAATTATTTAAAAAAATTGAATTTTTAAATCAATATTCTGTTTAAAATAAATAACAAATAATTCATCGCGAATCGCGAGTGTATTTAAACAAGGATAAGAAATTCCAAAAAAAATTAAATTTTTTGATACACAAAAGGAAACTTTTAGCAATTGTTACTTTTGGCTCCTGGATATGCCACAGGAAACAAGTGTGATATTTTACTGTATTTTTTTTTTTGGTTCGAATTCACTATAGGAAAAAATTAGGTTTTGGTCGAAATTTCCCCCTGACTCGGCTGGATATGTAATTCGAAACAAGTGGATATGCAATGTCGTCCTTTTTGGTACTGCACATTTTGTCACCTGGATACGCAAAGTGAAACTTTTGGTAAAGACTAACTTTTTTAAGATGCACTGGATACATACGGGGAAACTTTTTATTTTATTTTGGCTTTTTCCAGGTCGTGGTTGGATACATAATTGGCGAATTTGGTCTCGACTTTTTGTATCATTGGTTATGTAATACAGTGGTTTTTGAGCGATTTAGATGTTCAATACAGAACAATCACTGTTTTTATAGTTATGATAATTTTAATAGTGGAGTTGAACATGAAATAAAAATATTAACTCTTAGTTGTATGCTGTGCCTTTTTATATCACACAATCTCTTATTTATAGACTCTCTCAAACATACCAAATTTTAATATTTCTAGGGAAATGAGTTTCTCATTATGTTCTTTTTATGTTTTCACTTGCTTTGTGCTAGATTTATAATGAAATCTCTGCAGCTGATACTGGAACCAGATGCTTCACTGAACAGTTTCCATGAAATGATTCAAGCAATGTCAATAATATTGTAGAAATCTTGGAGCGGCCAGAGCATGATGCTGCTTTTGTCAAGTATCGTCTGGCCATTTGATCTGCTATATAGACCCTAAATTTAGTTGAGTTGTAGTAACTTATTGTTTCTGAAATTTGTTTCTTATCTTTGCCTACAGCAACAAATGTATGTATAGTACTAAGGGCCAGTACATGTTTGTTTACCTTTTCTTGGTAGACAGTAAGAGTGCAATAATGCTTCAGATGAATGAATCTTGTAATAGAACATGTGCATTCTTGACTTCGGATGGAATGTCTCTTCTAGCCCTTTTAATTGTACCCACAACACTTTTAACTCTACCCTTCAATTACTCTGTCAAAATTACAGAAATGAATAAGTCGTCCATAGTAATATTCCGGCCAGTGTCAAGATAAGGATCAGCCAGTCTAATAACTACATTCTTAACAAGGGTAGTTTCTCATCTTTCCCCAAGTAAGGAAATCCATTCAAAATGTTTGTACGGCCAACATCATTACCCAACCAACATTTTATACCAAATTTAGCAGGCATGCTGGACATGTATTGAGTGAAGTGGCCTTTGGCTTTGGTTGGGGAAAATTGCTCATCAACAGTAAGATCAGTACCAGGTTTGCAGATGGAAATGCAGTTGCTGATTAGTTGATTCCATACATCTGATACAAGACCAAACTTGTCTTGTTCAAGATGCCGTGGCCTTGAAGATTTTATGCCAAAGCAAATAAACCTCAAGATTTCTTTAAATCTGTTGAGCGATAGTGTCCCCACAAAAGTCAATATTCCTTTTGCTTTCCAGAGATTAGCGAGTGGGAGTCCTTTTTATCCACTCGCACCATGGAGGTACAAGAGGCTAATAAATTCATCTAGCTCTTCCACACTCAAAGACCACATTTCGTATTGTTGCTTATGCCGAGCCTCTGTTTCAGTGCATTTTATTATATTTTGGACATAGGTTCATCAATAATAAGCGTAAATGCACTTGCTATATTTGCCATATCAATATTATGATTTACATTGGACAAAGGTTCTGGCCTTTCACGTAGTACATTATGCAGACCCACCCTGCCTACAACATGGTAAACTGCACTCACAACAGTCCACTGCTTTCCATTCGCACTGCACAATGTCGCTACAACTACTAACATAGTTTGCTGATATCGGCTTCTAACGTGCCCTTCAGTTACAGGTGATACAGCTGTATGAGCTTGAATCTGTCCAGAAGAATAATGAATTTCATTACCTGTTAGTTCTGGAAGTTTATGTCCTATGCCTCGTCCTCATCCTTTGCCTCGCCCTATTCCTCGATTTACCATATATCCTGTGGTAAATGTTTACAAAGAATTAGGTGCAAATAATTATGTGATGCCATCTGATGAGTTTCGAGTAATGAAGGAAGCTGCACAGTGCCTGCAATACAAATGTGTTCTGTAGAAGAAAATCTTACATGTACATATGCATATACATACTGTTGCGGTTGCCCACTGCAAAGGTTGTCAAGTGGCGAGCTGCACAAGGCGCTGGACTGCCACGGCTTGCAAAGCTGCTGTTTAGAAAAACAAATACTGTGGGAATGAGTACGATGTTGAGGCAGTGATATATAAGGTTGGTACAATGGCGGCTTGGGGCGCCATCTTGCATGAGATGCAGAAGGCTCTGCCCAAGGATTGCCTGCTGCGAGGACCACCTGCCCATGGTCCTGGTTCAAACCCGCCACAACTGCCAGGTAGATAGTCTCCTCGTAGTTGTCAATGAGACAAGGGTAAATATACTCCTGTTAGGGCAACTTAGGGCACGAGGGACATCTGGACAAGTGGAGGCATCAATAAGCTCCATAAGAGCAGAATACTTGCTTCAATATATATTAATTAACTCGGTTTAGAGCTTGTTAAATTAATTGCCACCTGGCTAGACTGTATGAAGCTGAGACTCCTTACCTCAGAACTTTTGCATTGTGGATAGTGTATATTGAGTTGCATAATAAAGTAGAGTTTTGTATAAACCGAGTGCTCTTCATCTAGTTACCTTGATCCCTGATATAGTGCATGATCTCCTCCCTTCAGGAGAGGTCACAGCAATTGGTGGAGGCATCAGTGCTTCCAACCTCTCATTTCAGATCATTGCAACTTACAGCAAATTTGTAAAGCTATACGAATCAAAATGCAGGCATTAAGGAAGACACCCCTCATTCCCCACCACCCCACAGGGTTGCACCTCTGCTAACAAAGAGCAATCAAATTAAAGCATTAAGCAAAACTATATCATTAGAGCAAGAAATGATAGAGTGGATTAGCAGCCTTCACCTGCCTACAGGGTTAGAACTCCCTCGTAAATAATGGGTCAACATATCCCATGTAGTAAATAGTAATAACATTGAAGGCACTCATTCAAAGCACAGTGTTACAGTACTCAGCAAAATAGCGGCTGCTGGAGAGTGCATGAGCAAACCTGCCATGTTGCAAATACCTCGGCCATACAGTCACCCATTTTCTTTCGTAGAATAGTGTGTGTGCTTAAGCTTTTTAATTTAATACATGTTGAAACATGGATCCGCCTTTCTGACCATCTGGCTTTGCTTCACACAAACTCCATGCCTTGTGTGTGTTAAAGTGGAAATTAAATATTAATAAGCTGTGTGTGTGTGTATGCTAAATGTTAAGACCATGTTACAGTACATCACACTGACATGCAGACATGGGCAAACTGGGAAAGTCGGCATCAAAGTCAATAAGAAAATTGGTCAAAACTGTAACTACTGATACAAGCGAAGCCGAACATGTATTAGAAGACCGAAAAAACCAATTAAGAAGAGAGTTTACAAAATTACCAGAAACCCTACATATGCCATGCACACACAACAAAATTCAGCAGTTGAGTATTCATTTTCAGACACAAGCAAATACACCATACGTGAGCCCAGTACAAGCAGATATCTGCGACCCTGCCCATTAAAATCACTTCAAGCAACTATGTCATTTTTTATTTCAATACCAAGTACCACACACAGACAACAGAACATGAGTACTCTGACATTAATGACACCACAGAACACCTATATAAGAAATACATGAATGACACACATTTACATCAACCACCTAATACACAACAACCAACTTAGATCACTTTAAAATACCCACAATCCATTCCCAAATTTTCAGGGGAAAATAACAAAAATGTTCATGATTTTCTGGAGACGTACAACACAGCCAATGAAATCAATGGGTAGTGCGATGTAGAGAAACGTAGGCGCATTACATTTTACCTACAAGGCACTGCTAAGCAGGTGTACAAAAATGTATACTTTACACATGCAGGAGAGCTAACATGGCAAATTATCGAGATATAACTAAAATCCATTTTCTTGCCCATTGATTAACTTGAGAAATACACTTATTTGCTTCATAGTACAAAACAACAACCAGGTCAAAGTTGCCAGGCCCATGTGGAAAACCTGACATTTTACAAAAACAAATGCAAACCTAACTTGGAAGAGGAAGAATTTGTAAAAAATATTTGGCTATCCCTGTTACCCACTATTGCAGACAAGATAATGGTGCTGCAAAATGATACACTGGAACAACCACTTGCCAATTTAAGGAACATCGAATTAGGCATTCACTGATACAACCAACTCATGAAAAACCAAACACAAGCTACAGAACACACAAAACTCCACGCAGAGATTAAGACACTGAAGGTTCAGTTAGCCACCCTAATACAAGAACTGAATGTTAAGAACACCAACACGCCACCACACAAGGAATTACAACACACATACAAACATCCAACCAACAGAATTGCGCCAATTTTTGTCAAACCAGAATACCATGGTAAAACTCGAAGAACACTGAACAGGGTATACTACAGAGATCCACCCTGCCGGCACTATTATAATTATAAATACAGCAGACAGGCAGACCCCTTAAGGGACCACCATGGTAACTACAAAAACATGAGGGGCATAATGAATAGACAAAAACTCACAGATAGAAAATCCACCCCTGAAGACAAGGTAAAATGCATAATCAACACGTGTCAGGCATTATTTTCAAAATATTTCCCACACAGGTAATATGAAGAAATCACCAGATTCAATGTGAAAAGCAAAATCGCTGTTAAAGAGCATCAATGTCAAACTGTGAGTTCACAGAAACAACAAACTAATACAAACAATAACAAAATTACTTCCCACATTATTTTCAAAGATACTAAAAGTGGAACAGATAAATGAGGGTAGAAAACCAAGAACACAGGCATGGCCAAACAGAGTAACAAATGCGGTGAGGCACCCGTGAAACCCGACACAATGTTACACACAGAAATGACCTGCCCCACCGAGCAGCCAGCCACAAAGGAATGCACTAGTCAGCACACATGTGACATGAGAGGCACGCACCTGGCCTTTGTTGGGCCTAGGTCGCTGACAGCCTCCATGTGTACGCTCTGCATGTATACAGGGATTTCTAGCCCCGCAATGACTAAGAAGAACTCCATACAAACATTGTGGCATGCTTCTGCAGCTTTAAACACCACTTTGTCTAAAGTAGGAAGCAACTAAACATATTACACAAACAAGGTACTGGTTGGAGATGATGACAAGCCTCAGCGCAACCTGAGCCACCAGCCTCATTCAGACTTCACATACAAACACGTCACACTGGCCAAGGACGAGTGCCGTGCTACCTATTTCAAGATGTCCATTTCACGTGTCCTTGTCCAGTTTAGTTCCAAACATATAACACACTAGTGGACACAGGTTGTTCCCAATCATATATAGCAACCACCCATTATGAAGATTTTCACACTAATGGGGGCCAAAAACAATATTGCCTTTCCTAAATACAAAACTAAAGCCAATATTAATATTATGGGCTATGACTTCCAGGAATAATTTATTCTTGTTGACAACCTCGAATTAGACATAATACAAGGAGTCAGCTTCGTGAAAAAATTTGACCTTGTGCCAGTCTTGTCTAAAGACATAATGTTCATACACATGTCCAATAACAATAAGGTTATTGAGATACCAATCAATACAAACACAATCGAGCATGATATGAATGATTGTTTTGAACCCTACATAAATAAAATTGAGGCACAGGATGAAGTAACAAAGAGTGACATAATCGGAAATATAAACCCAGCACTTCCAACAGAGAAGAAACATAAGTTACATGAGTTTTTACATAAAAATGAGTACTCCTTTGCCATTTCGATAATGGAACTTAACAAAACTGAGAATTATGAAATCAAACATGAATTAACAACAGACATACCAATCCACACGCGGCCATACCGAATCAACCCCAAATTGCGAGAGTAGCTACTTGCACAAATTCAGCAAATGCTCGATCTTCAAATAATAACTCAGTCCGAATCACCTTATGCCATGCCAAGCCCACTGATTCAAAAGCGCCAAGGTGGAAAATATTTCCTAACAAACTTAAAACTTTTAAACCAACATTTAAAGAAACTCCAATATCCTATTCCCAGAACAGAGGATATTATAAATATGCTCCAGAACTCTAAATATACTTAATATATTGACATATTTAGCGGATTTTACGCATTTCTGGTACGCCAACAGGTCCACAAAAAATTAGCATTTGACATCGATGGCATCGGTTTGTATGAGTACACATATATGCTAATGGGCCTCGCCACAATTCCTAACTACTTTCAAAATTTTGTAGATATTATGCTTGGTCCATTGTGCTGGAACACAGCTGTCGCGTATATCGATGACATTTTCATAATAGGGAACACATTCAGCGAACACCTAAACAACATTCAAAAAGTCATGGAACAATTGAGGAAATATAATGTAAAGATTAACAGAAAAAAAATGTAATTTTGCTCAACAAGGTATAAAAATATTAGGTCATTATATCAAGCTCTCAGGGATTCAAATGGACCCCAAGAAAATTGAAACAAACCAAAAAATGGAGCCACCCAAAAATATAAACCAACTAAGAACATTCCTTGGCCTAACATCATACTTAAGATGATACATCCTCAACTACACCCAAATCGCCATGCCTCTGACAGTGTTAACAAAATTAACAAACACATTCAAATGGACAGATGGTGAATAACAGGCATTTGGCCACCTAAAATCGGCCCTCCTTAAACCACCAATACTATCAAAATTTGACAAACACAGACACACTGTTTTAGCATGTGACAGCTCCCAAACTGCAATAGGGGCCATCGTAATGCAAGAGGTCCCATGCAGCAAAGACAGAACAATAATAGCTTTTGCATCCAAATAACTATCATTTAGCAAAAAAAAAAATTGGTCAGCAATGGGACGTGAGCTATCAACTATCAAGTACTTTGTCATGTACTTTAAGCAATATCTGTATGGAAGAAAATTTATCATTGAGCTCGACCGTGCTAGTCTCCGTTATCTGAAAACGATGACAGAGCATAACATGCATATTCAGAAACTAGTGATCACCCTAACCGAATACAATTAGAGGCCAGAATAATCAAAGGCAAAATGAACACTCTGGTGGACGCCATGAGCCGAATTCCAACAATGGGAAGATCCGAAACTGTAGCTATAAAAGCAAACAACAACACTTACAATGTAAAAAAGGAATCGTTGACATGCTAGTAATTTTATGCAGCCATAGCCAAGTCACTATTACAAAACCCAGATGAGGCAAACAAAGTCAAACACAACATTGCGAAGTTTATAACAAATCACTGGCCAGACATCAAACTGTTAATTAAACAAGAGCTCCATGCCATAGATAAAGCATGTCTAGCAAAGATGATAACCAATTAAGAGTACCTCCCACTGCAGGATATAGCAATGATTATAACAAATCAATACCAAGAAAATATCGCAATTAATATGGAAGGACATGAAAACCAAATTAAATCCACAAGCCTCGACCCCAGGCTAAATTGTTAAAAAAATATTTACCACCAACAACAATACACCATACTTCCCTCCTGTATATGTTCACAAACAGGAATACATAAAGGTCAAGGATGACACTCACTTATTACTCACACCACTCACACGAACACAAACACCCACATCCCCCTTCCTCGATGAATACACCAAAGATCCACACATCACACAATTAAAGTTGGCTCTTGCAGAACCAGAAAAAGCCACAGTCAAATACCTTCGATTGGTCAGATACTATGGGATTACTGGTAATGGGGAAATTTATCTAAAATTACGTACACCAACTGAGGAAAATCTACTGACTCTGCTGCCAAAATACTACATACCTGAAATAATAACAGGACACCATGATGCCTTACTAGGCAGCGGACTTTCGGTCAATACAATACAATAGCAAAAATAAAAACCCAATATTACTGGGATACTATGGTAAAAGACTTTAAAGATTTTATTAAGAACTGTACCACCTGCCAAAAGTAAAACACTCGAATCAAAAACCCATTGGGCCTATGACTTCAATCCCTGCCCCTCCCTTATTACATTCCAACAGCAAGGCCTAAGCTACTGCATAATTTGAGTTACACATATAGGTATGTATATATGCATATATGTTTGTGTGCATGCACACAGGTGTGTAAATATTGCAAAATTTCAAAACTCCGGTTTCTTTTTTACATTACATAAAATAACATATGTGCAACCACACACACAAACACACATACACACATATATATGTTTGAAAATTTGCTAAATTAAAGTATATGTTATGTGTATGTACACAGTATACACACATATATATATATATATATATATATATATATATATATATATATATATATATATATATATGCTGTGGCATTAGTGTGTTCATTTACATAATCTAAAACTGACATTTTATTAATATTTTACAAAAAGTCAAAATTACTGCTGTGGGAGTTCTAAGTATAATAGTAAATATATCAGTCACAAGTGAAGTAATAATTAACATATTATGTAGTTGAGTACAGAATGGATATTTAGGAAAAGTTATAAAATTGTATTACTCAAATATATAAAAATGCCGGAACTTGGAATAAAAAACAAATCCTTAAAGGTCAAAATGACACACTTGGGAGTTCTAGTGTTCAAGTGTACTCATTCTCATTTGCCATTTAGGGTTTCATCTTCTTATAGATCTTAAGATGTATTCATACTCAATTTGTTTTGTTCATTTTCATGTAGATGTAAAAGAGATTTTGTGTATTAGTGTATCTCAGGACTGAGGAAATTGTAAACTCAAAAATACTGTCAAACGAAAAGGCACAATTTAAAAGAAAATTGTAGGGACCTCTCAGAAAGCTGCTGCTATTATTATTTTGCCCCAAATTGAGGAGTGAAGGGCTATGGAGTGCCCTTTATGTTGGACCTCTTTGATGCTGGCACCCCAGTAATTGGTTTGTGCTGCATTGGGAGCCGATGATTGGACTTGGAAAAGAAGTTGATGTCGCCTTCCATGTTTTCTTCCTGGAAGAGTGGTCGGGTTACGTCCCTAAGCCTGGCCATCTTGGAGAATTTCCTGGCAACCTTTTGGGCTTTCACTCATTACGCAGCCCATGACATGGCATGAAATTATTCTAAGTGACAACATTTCTTTTCTTCGCTTTTGAACATGAAATAACTGTTAAAAATTATACATGCTTATGTTACAACACCAACCTGCTGATCCCATGAACCATGGAAATTCTGCCTTGGACTTTGTTTAGACACAGTGGACGAACGATGCGACAGTAAAACAGCAGCACAATCGCCTTCATGCATGAGTCTTTCTCAACTGAGGCCTCGGCGGTGCTTTGCTAGGGGTGCACAAGCTGTGACATCAGTGGCACATGCAGCTCCACATGGCCAGAAGATACTGATGTCAGAACAACTGGATGTCATTGTGCTTAAGACTTTGAGTTTATGGAAGAACATTACAGACTGTTCCACTGCCTTCCATTGGCTGGTCATTTTGGGGTAGCCCTCTAGAAGACAATGTGAGTTTTTTTTATATTTAAGCTCCCTTTGCAGGCTCATTCGGAGAGCACTGTAGCCCTGGGAGCTTCACAAAGAGTTAAGTATGAACCTGTAAAAATGAAATATTCTCAGAAGGACCCTTAAGGTCATAGATAGGGTAGGGCATGTTGAAAGTCCGTAGTAGGAGTCCTTAGAAATAGGCACTATGCAGAAGCACAAGAAAGACTTTTAAATTTACAATTTTTTTTAATGAACCTTAAATGTAAGGAATTATGAGAAACATTGCTGTAATTGTTAAAAGTCCTGAAAATGACAGGTTTTAAAAATACCAGAATTTTTAATTAATTTTGGGTGTAGAGTTCTGCCATAGTTTCTGGTGCCAGGATTCTAAATGGAATCGACTTGAAAATTTGTAAGAACATCCTTGAGGAAATATAATTGGTAGTATCATCAATGGCAGTGAAAAAATCATGCAGCTAGGAAATGATAACTGGTAATTTTTGGGAAAAAACTTTTAAGTCAATTAATTTTTCATCACAAAATCTTTGATAAATGTAAAAAAAAAAAAAAAAAAAAAAATTGGTAATGGCTTGCTTACAAATTATTTAGACAGTAGTTATTTTTTGAATTTTGAAAGCTATTGAAAGAAATAGAATAACAGTTTAGAAATTCATAATGACTCTTTATTAAATGTAAATAGTAAAAGCCTCAATTGCTTGTGATCTATCTAAGCAGCAAGTAAACCTTTCTGAAAATTAAAATAAACCGTTGTTAATTTTCAAAAAATCCACTTAGGACGAAAATATTACATAATTGTCTATTGAGGAATTTAAACCAGGTAAAAGAGTTTTTTGGTTTGCTCTTGTATATTAAGCCAGTAATCGTATTCCCACTTGTGGGGAAAATAAATAGAATTGAATTTTTATATTTGTATGTTGAAAGATCCAAGCCTAGTAAAATAATGTTTTGTTGCTTAGTTTAGTTTATATTGTGTAGCACACACACTAGTCAGTTATTGTCAAGGTCGAACACTGCTCATATATTCATTGTGCTTGTTACTATTAGAGTGGGATGAACACCAAATAAAGAAATGTAAACAACAACATAAAAGATAAAATATGTACTGTTGCCAACTGTATTTTATCACTCTCCCTTAATCCTTTGAGTCAATACCTAGCCACTTCACACATACACATTATGCTGCTTTATGCAGAGTCCTTTTGTTAGGATGTCTGCCACCATATCTTCTGTAGATAGATAGTCAAACACCACTTGCCTCTCCTCAACTGCACCTCACACAAAATTATGGCGTACGTCAATGTGTTTCATTCTGTTGTGTAGTACAGGGTTATGCGCCAATTTATGAGCACCCTGATTGTTATTCCATATTCATTGGTTCAGCCCTTCTGAACAGTTCCATCTGAAAGTTTCTCATGAAGATTGCCTCCTTAGTAGCTTCTACCCTTGCCTTGTATTCTGCTTTTTTACTTGAGAGAGCCACTGTTTGTTGCTTCTTGGATTCCCAAGAAATAGCAGCACCTGCCAGAGTAAAAACATAACCCGTATATGAGCCACTATCTCCTTTACCATTTGCCCAATCAGCACCTATGAAATGAGCAACATCTTTGCCACTCTTTCTGAACATGGGGCAGTAATTCACAGTTCCTTTTAAGTCTCTAAGCACTCTCTTGGCACTATTCCAGTTTCTCGCCATACTAAGAATTAAATTGGCTCAAGACACTAGCTGTGTGTACTATGTCAGGCTGAGTGTTCACTGCAAGATATGTAAGTGAGCCTGTTAAACTTCTGTAAGGCTAATGAGACAAATTATGTTCAGTTTTACTATCAGTGTCACACAAGTCAATACTTAAATCCAAAGATGTGACTGAGGTTTGCAATAGGTAATTCTAAACCTTTTAAGTGTTTCCTAGAAGTATTTACTATGGTCAACATAAATTTCACCCTTATCTCTGTTTCTCATAATTCTCAATCCTAGAGAGCACTGTGCTCCCCCAAGATCCTTAGACTTTAATCTGTTCATAATTTAAGTTTTGAGTTTTGTTTTTTCTGCCAAGTTGTTGTAGAATATGAGACAGTCATCAACATATACACCAATGATCACAACACTTTCCTTGTTCAATTTACTGTAAACACAAGGTTCTGACTTTGACCTTTTGAACACTATTTCACACAATGCAGTATGGAGTTTCTGATTCCATGCCCTCGATGCTTGTTTCAACCCATTTTGAGGAGGCAAACCTTATCTTCTTGACCGGGAACTACAAATCCATCTGGCTGCTCCATATAAATATCATGATCCAATTCACCATTAAGGAAAGCTCTTGTTACATCTAGGTGATCAATGTCCAAGTTTAGTTCAGTAGCTAATCCGAAAAGCATGTGAATGGTTGAATGACTTACAACTGGTGAATAAGTCTCATCATAGTCCATTCCATACACTCGAGTAAAACCCTTGGAGACTAACCTGGATTTGTGATGGATGACACTTCCATTGACTCCTTCTTTCAGCCTTTACATCAATTTGTTCTTCACCACTTTGTCACTTTTGGGTCTGTCGACCAACACCCATGTACTTGTCAGTTGAAGATTTGAACTCATCCTGCATAGCAGGTTCCCACTTTATATTGCCCTATGACAATAACACATGCTGTAGAGTTTTTGGTTCTTCTAGATCGGAGTAAGCTCCATGATAAGTTACTATTTCAGGGAATGATTTACTGCATATCTCCCTTCTTGGGTATCTTCTTTCAGTTTCTGATTCCACCACACACGTCAGTTCTGCAGTGTCGATGCTGAGGAGGCCAGTTTTTTTTTTCAAAAACGAGATGATCGACATTGAATAGGCCATCTTCTAAGGGAACAACGGTACCGTCACTATCACATTTGGCTTCGGCACTGTCACCTTTGGCATCGGCACCTTAACCATCACCTTTGGCATCAGCACATTCATCATCACATTCGGCGTCGGCATCTTCAGCATCACCTCCATCAAAGACTATTCCATTGGCGAATCATCACTGTACATAGGTGAGTAGAGTGAGCAGAATGGGATAGAAACTGTGATGGGGATGCTGGCACTCCTCTTACCAACTGTAGTGACAACAGTGCCTCCCATGCCAACAATTAAGGCACACATACAGGCACCATTTTTTCAAGTGCCTTTACCCACCATTGGGAATATCATTTGTTTTTAAAACTATATATTTTAACAACCGAAATGTCAACACTGTGACCATTGTAAATAAAAATAAGTAAGTTTTTCCAATTGTTTTATTTCGATACTCCAAAACTAAGATCTATTTATTTCTTTTACAGCTAATATTTTTGATCATTATAGTCGTGTTGTTGGTTTTAAGAACTGGAAAATTTTTAATACAACTGAACCTGTAAATATTGTTAATCTAAAGAGATATCATAAATTAACTCCACCATCACCCTTTTCACCACTTCAGTTGTCTCAAGCAATTGAATTTAATTCCAGCCATAAAATATATATTTATTTTGGTTTCAGAAACAACTTCGTAACACGTCACTCTGTCAATTTATGTTATGATTGTAACAAAATATTTTGACAAATTTAAATGGAAAGAACTTACCCAAAACTGGTGAGTAAATTTTAATTTTACCATTACGGAACACAGCATGTAGGCCTTTGTATTTGATGATATTTTGGGGAAGTTACGTAATTTATAAAAAATTTATACATTACATATTTTCCCTAATTAACATCCTCGCCGAATCGAAATGGACTTTGAATTCTGCCTTTATGGGAGTTCAAAATATTGCCAAACAACTCGCGATGGATGTGGCTCGAGACACTGTGATTCCTCACTTCAAGAGCGCAATGTTCTTCACAATGGAAAAACATAGTAATATGGATACTTTGATAGAAATTCTGAAAGCAAAAAAAGTATATATAAATTTCGGCTATAAGAAATACGATAGCTTGGTGTGCCTACACTCGATTTTTGGCTACTTTAAAGATTCCATCGATGAGAATGCCATGTTATTTCAGTTTTGCATTGCCGGCCGGGTCTTGCTGTAAATTTTAATGATAAAAACCTTCAGTTCCACCCTACAACGAAAGTGGTGAGAGAGGTGTAGATAATACAGAGAGTGGTGCTGTTATTTTATTCGATAATGATTCTGAGATTGGCATATTAGACAAAAAAAACCAACAATGTAATTATTTCTAAAAAATAAAATCCTCTGAGAAAAATAATTAATCTATAACAGATAAGTTCAAAGAAAAACACATATAAAATAAAAACTAACATTTCCAGAGTTTAAAAACTCACAAAGATGTTGAGCCACAATTAAAAGAATAATATTTTGTAAATCTTTTTGGAAATTGAATATTTCAAACAAATGGCAAAAAGACTAAATAGTATGAACTTTTCTATAGATTTTTACTTTAAAAAACTTGTACGCTCTCGAATTTGCGAAAACAAATATTTAATCAATAATGTGTTTACTGATTTGGAAATTGATAATTTTCTAGATCAAGTGGAGCGAAACAAACAAGCTTCACACGAACTGGTTATACTAAAAACAAACATGGAAAGTAAATCATTTCAAATGGCATTTCTTCAGAAATTGTACGAATTGATGCAAATAGATGCAAACATTAATCCCTAGAGTTTTACTCGAAATTACTAAATACAATTCACGTAAACAATATACATGCGGGCATTTCGTCAGATGTCATACTCTATAAAATTATTTGCATTGTTTACTCGCACGTCTACAAAAATTGTCAATATACCTACTTATACACTAGCAGATGTTATGCGAATCGTCAGTGACAATACACCGAATGGTTGATACAGACCAACAAAACTTGTGCTTAAATGCCAATCAGTAATCCAACCCATCGTGTTCGGAGTGACTGTGTGAAAACTCATGTTCACAAACCAGTATATAAATATATATCATTTTGTACAACAAAAAAAACTACACTTGAATTTAAAAACATCCATGGTATAAGGGAGGGTTAATATTCCCCCTTTATATAACAGAATATGCAAGGGGAAGTAATCTTTCTTGAGACTTGAATTATGATGTCACACAAGGTAGCTCAAGTGCTACCTTTGTCGACTTGGATTGTGATGTCACTATCAAAGGTATGAGCTACCTTTGATAGTGCTACCTTTGTCGACTTCGGGTTGTGACATCACACAACAGAAGCTGAAGTGCTACCTTCATTGATTTTGATTGTGACATCACACAAAGGTTACACTCGTTTGTCGACTTGAGTTGTGATGTCACATGAAGGTGGCACTCATGCCACATTAGACATCACATGAAGGTTACACACATTCGTCGACTTGGGTTATGAGATCACACGAAGGTTACACTTATTTGTCGACTTGGGTTATGATGTCACACCAAGGTTACACTCGTTCGTCGACTTGGGGTATGACATCATATGAAGGTTGTACTCATGCCACCTTAGATTATAACAAAATAGAATAAATTGAAGTAAAATTTTGACTCGTCTACCACCCTCCAGGGAGGAATAATACTTCTTTTTTGCAATCTATTATATAAATTGAAATTGATGTGATAATCATTATCAGTAATACAGTAACAACGGAGTTTGTAATACATTATTAGGACAAAGCCAACAACTTGAATAGCGTTTCTAACAAACATTTCGATCGAGACATCGTAATGTATTGGCTTAAGAACTACCTTGTGGGTTTCTGAATAGTTATTGGTGTTATGTAGATTCGTACTACACTCAGAAGTCGGAGAATCATGTTCAACCCTGCAACGGATCTGAATATTTTACATATTGCAAACATCCAACAATGATTCTTTTGCAATATTTCAGTGTCCTGTGCAATTATAAACGTAAAACATATATGAAAACTGTCGAATGCGAAGAGTAATATTATTACACTATCGATTTGCAAATTCTCGAAAGAACGTACATCAAAATTGACCAAATGAAATATATATAAATATGAAAAATATATATCGATTCCACAAGTACTGGCCATCAGCAGGTCATGAGTGCAAGGCCCGCTTAATCATTGAAATGTGATGCATGTCATACAACAATCATGCAGTCAATAATATGTTAAAATTGAATTGAAGACTTTTATTGACTTATACTTTACAGAGTGTATCATTGGGCACTGTGCCCTAACTCAGAATCAAATCAGTATTTTCAGTGTAAAAAGTATTGTTTTATGGGGCCTGCCTCTCTAAAGCAGAGTAAAGTCAGTGTTTGTAACAGGATGCGAAGTGGCCTACAGCTTCGTCCTTTATCAAAGACTACTCGTAATTAAAATAGTTAATTAACAGTCGACCAGCACAAACATCAAATTGACAGTGGAACCAGAGATCCCTTTAGGCCTCCAGCCTACAAGCAACATCATCGTTTTACCGAATGTGGCGCCAGGCACTATCATTATTTCCTGCCCTCTTCCTGGCATTATCAGATAGGGAACAAATGCATCATTTTATCTCTGGGACCTGCAGTGCATCAGGTGGCTTGCCCTACTAGGAGCTACTCGAACATCAAAGTGCAAGAAAAAGCCATTTCCTGGACATCAAACGGCTTACAAGGAGTACGGCTACTCAGATAAATCCACGTGTAAAAGTGAGGTGAAAACAGTGAACCGCTATGTTCCCCAAAGTTCAGCATAGCAATTATCATGCATTCAGATACCACATCAACTGGTGAATAGACTGAGAGCAACAGACACGTCAAAATATTAACAGGGTTTGTGTATTGCACAACAAAGTCATGTCAGGAAACATTAAAAATATTCAAGTACATTTTAATTGTGCCAAAGACGCCCAGGGTACTGTTGAAACATTTCAACAATGTCCAATGACTTCCAAAAAGTCAAGTACATTTTTGTAAGGTCAAGTAAAGATGAGTTTTGCTGGAAAAATTTCAATTGCATAATTTCATTACATTCAAGTGTTATAAGCTTGTTTTACATCATTACAGTACATACAGAGAATTCATGTGCATTTTACAGTAACATCAGCAATTTTCAGAGCTTTGTTTATAAAATATTAATCAGTCAAAAGGATAATGATTATGTCATTATGTCACATGACATACATTGTACTGTGTGTAACTTGCAACATGTCAACAGATGTACAGAGTTGGAATTACATTTGTAATACATCCCACACTGTTGGGTTGTTCATTTGACCATGTCAGCAGATGTCATAAATTTTGTTACAACACATGCTAGATGTGGAAACATGTACAAACAAACATAGCAACAACTGTATTCTGAAACAAATGCAATTCGAAAACATTCACTCAGCAATTATAGTGATTCAAGGGTCAATGTATGTGTATTGTGTGTACATGTCATCTGCAGTGGACGTCTCAAAGCAGTAAACAATTAAGACATAGTGACGATCATGTGTGGAGAATTTGTAAACACAGCCATGTGTTATTATGGCAGCAGGTAAAAGAAACATGGCCAAACAGAAACAGCGTGTGCCTGTAAATGCCAATAAGGCATAATAGTCAAAAGCAAACAGTTATTTCAAACATCAAATTTAAATTTAATTTAAGAGTTCAAAAACAAACTTTTCCAAACTTTCAAAACTTTTCACAGCCTTTAAGTGGGATGCAGGGAGCACCACCCACACAGCTGCCACCAAGCGGGTAAGGACAGCGAGCCAGGTGCTAACCTTCCTCTTCCAGGTGCTGGCTGGAACGATAAATATCCCCCTCCCTCCACGACTCGTCACACAGAAGGTCCACCGCGAGTTAGTTGTCCCGGCGAACATAACAGCTGATTGCCACAGCGTGTACCCGCACCAGTCACAACATCTGTACTAATCATGAACAGCATGGGTTTTCAAATTGATATACAGAGATTTATAAGTAAACAGTGTATGAAATTGACAACTGTGGGTGTCCTAACCTGCAATTTCCCAATATGCCACTATCGACCATAAACAACACCATTCACGACAGCATGGGTACAGTTGAAAGTGTACTACCGGTACATGTCGGACACCTGTAAAGGGGCCGGAACAGACATTTTTACATGTCAATCATGTTCTTGCTGGTACCACTAAGAGTGCAGAGTTACAGATAACTGGACAGTAACCAATTACCGCAAAGAGATCATTCAGTGCCATCAGTGCACACAAACATGGCAACAAACAGAACCATTCATGGCCAGTTCACACACATCAGTGGACTCTTACACAGCCTTTCCGATCCGAAACAGCTGTACGGGTGTTACAACCTACTGTACCAGCTGCCCACTCACATGTCCATGCTACAAATTGTCACAAAGGGAGTGGGGGATGTTTATCACATTTACCAATGGCTACCGGTGTGGTGGATGCATTGCAAGTGATATTGTGTGGTATGGTAATAACGAAGGAAACTCTGTAGAACCCACACCACCAGCATCAAGTTCATAAGTGCCTGTGTTCGCGTTCACCGCCCTCACACTACCGAGCCAGCATGATATCAGCATGAGTGACAGTCACAGTCATGGTCACAAACCAGGTGAAATAAGAAAGAGGCTGAAATTATCAGGCACTACAAGAGGTGGAGTAATAATTAAAGAGTTGACAATGGTTGAGGTTCCGACACGGTCCCCACCTCAGACACCATCACCACTTCCACTTGTAGAATTTACCATTAACAGCATACCAGCAGCAGAGTGGGTGGTATGAATGGTAGGTCAAAAAGCACCACTACTACCACCACACAAGTCACCTACAACGGTACCACCATACATATCTGCCGACCACCTCGGCGAGTCCGACAAGAAGGGACACATCGCGCACACAGCTGTCAGGGGCACAACAAGCCAGCATGCTGGATAGATTTGTGCCACTGGCCAGACGAGCGTGCATCTGCAGAAGCAGGCAAAAACAGAGAATCAGCACGCTCTTGCACAAGCGGCATCATGATGAGCGACATAATCAAAAACAGAGTGTACAACCCATGGATACACAAAGCAGTGATGCAGTAAACAAGTTATGTTTACTGTCCGAGGCAACCCCTTGGGTGAAATGTGTGCAGTAATAAAGGGTTGTGTGAGTGACCAGCGATGCAACCACAACCATGAGCCAGGCTACAGCTGGCATGGGAATGGCCACATCCAGCTAAAGAGCCATTGGGTTGCTTCGCCCGCCTCGTTCGAACTAGTAGTAGGATCACGATAGCCCTGCACAGTGATGACTCTCTGCCAAGAATGGAAGCACCCAAAACCACAGCAACTAGCACTATCATAGAAGGGTCCTAATGCAGGCCCTAATGGGTCAGTCCGGATCATCCCAACACCCAGTATTGAGGCAATGACTTCTGCAGATGCCACCCAAAGTGAGTTAGTGGAGGCAACTGTGGGCCTGATCAGCCTACAGGGAAGCTTCCCACCAGACTACATTGTGGCCCATCAGAAGACACTCAACATGGCTGACATTACATTGGAGGACTTCCTCACATCCGACAGGGGAAGGGCCTCAGGATGAACGAGTCCAATCATGTGCCAACTTCCTTACCAATCACTAACACAACAGACATCAAGAAGTCCACTCAGCAATAGCTGCAGCAACAGTGGAGATGAATAGGCAGGAAAGCTGGCCTTGAACACAACTCTCCCCCGCCAAACAGCAGTATTACCTGCATTGTCCAGCATGCACAGCTTGCGATGGGGCCAACACCCTTCGCCGAGCACTTGCCATGGAGCTTCACCATCAGCATCTGTGGGATCATCAGAAGCCAGCACATTACAGCATCATTGCGGTCATTACAACTTGAGGGTCCGTAACAAGCTGCGACTGATGGCAACCAGTTGTACGTAAGGGTGTGGCAGGATACTTGTGGGACTGCGGGGAACAAATGTTCACCAGAGACAGGGCATTTGGCATGTTCATATGTACACATATCCCTTGTGCCAGTTTGTACCACCACAATCTCATCACCTTCAACAGCAACACCCAACTTATCGACATTAGGTCTCGATCATGTAAGTGCAGATTGACAAGAACGACATGTTTGCACTTTTCTTGCCAACCTGCAATGTGTGGTCAGTGACCCATCATATTTTAAATTTATACAAGAGGCAACTCTTGTAATAAATTGGTATGTGGTCACAAAGGGTGTTTCGCAGAAAGTCACGACTGTTAGACACAATAGCCATTGGTGGGAACATGGAGGTAAGCTATGCTGTGAAACCACTTATGCTCTTCCAGTGAGTGTGCGCGATGTCGGCGGGCCTAGTAACCAAGCCAGGAGTACTACATGGCCCCAAGAGGGTTCAAATAATTGGAAATAATATTCCTAAGGTGCATGTAAAGTTTCGGATGGATCCCTAGCTCCACTTAGCAGTAATATGCGAAACCAAGGATTTTGCATTGTGTATATCTATAGCTTACTAGGGAAACTGCCGGCTTTTCCATAGGGGTTTGCACGAATTCCATGGATACCAGAGAAAATCAACACTCACTGTAGTGAATACGCTTGATGTCACAGAAAGTGAAATACAGGGAAGCAGTCCTGTTGTTCCATGTATTTCGCCAACCCGACATGTGAGTGTTAATTTTATGAGTGCATATGTAATCAGTTATCCACAATCAGTATTTAGCATAATCTTCAAAGTGTGATGACATGGCTGTGGTGTCACATTCTCAATCACAACAAAGTCTCCAGCACACATGGGCATGTTATCAATTTGTATTTAGTATGTAAGCATACATTTCTGCAGTGTTCAGTCATGTAATTATGTAAACAATAGCGTACAGTTTTTTCACATCACCAATTTGGTGTCGATTTTGGTGGCTTCGCCAAAGCTGCAACCATCTGCATTCAGTTCGACTTGAGCACTTGGCCCATTGCCAAGATGGAAGGTGAGCCCCGCTTTTACAACCCTCTGCACATTAATTTAATCTCTAATCATTTAACAACAATATACATACAATAACATAAACATAAAATGTCAAAATTGAATTGAAGACTTTTATTGGCTTATACTCTTCAGAGTATAATTGAGCACTGTACCCTAACATGGAATCAAATAAATATTTTCAGTGTAAAAATTATTGTATTATGGGGCCTGGCTCTCTAAAGCAGAGTAAATTAAGTTTTTGTAACAGGATGTGAAGTGGCCTACAGTTTCATCCATTAACAAAGACTATTCGCAATTAATGTAGTTAATTAAAAGTCAACCAGAACATACATAAAATTGAATGCAGAACCAGGCATCCCTTTAGGCTGTCGGCCAACGACCAACATCATTCTACCAAATGTGGTGCTGGCCATTTTCATCAGTTCCTGCCCTCTTCCAGACATATCAGGGGGGAACAATCCTATCACATAATCTCTGCGACCCACAGTGAATCACGGTATGTAAGAATATAGTATGTCCCACCAGATGTTTGTGGAAGGAATATGCAAATTGCCAATACAATTTGAAACAGTGATGTAATTTATGGAACAACAAGCATAAACTGATGAAAATGATAAAACATCACCAATTTGATAATCAACATATTTGAAGAAAAAACATAAATTGGTGCATGTTTTTTTTTTGCCTCAATAAAATCTTGATTTTTGTTTTTTTCTTATTCTAATTTTAGTACCAAAATTGAAACAACTCGTGTGTAGATAAAATGGAACCTCTACTCTCCTTTAGTTATTTAGTTCTACGAATATTCATCAGAGTGCTCCACAGTCAGCAGTTCCCCGACACTTCTAACAACCAATCACATTCCATCACTTTTATATCCACTCACTCCCCCTCCTTTTGCTGGCGTATTTATAAGAGCAAAATCTGGTAAGAGACATCAGTCCAGGATAAGAACTGAACTTTTTCCATCCAAGAGAAGAAGGTAAGTTTAAAGAGTAAATATATATACCTGATTAAATATTAACATAAATACATTACAAAATATTAATATTAATATTTTATTTGGCATATTTACCTTCTAAACTTACCTTTTGCTCCAGGAGGGGAGAGGAGATGTTTCTCTGATCAGTTCTTATCCCCAATTGAAGTTTCCTACCAGATTTAGTTCTTATATAGGCCAGCAAAAGGAGGGGAATTGAGGGGGATAAAGTGGTGTGATCTGATTGGCTGTTCAGAGAAGTGATTGGTTGAGGAATGTTATTGCAATGAACGCTGATTACATGCTCCAACTTTTATTTTACCATCATTCATCTTAAAATAACTGCGTGATATCATATTGTGAAATGACCAAGTAAAAAGCTTTAATTTTGGAGAAGTCTGTTTAGTTCTGAACTTACCAAAGTGTGTTGCAATTACATCTGTGTAATTCCAAACTTACCAGAGTGTGTTGAAATTACACCTGTTTAGTTCCGAATTTACCAGAGTGTGTTTAAATCATGTCTGTTTTGTTCTCAACTTACCAATGTGTATTGAAACCACGTCTGTTTTATTTACGAGAAAATTGGCCAGTGTGCTCTACAATCAGTAGCCCCCCTGCCCCGCCAAACTATTCAACAACCAATCAGATCACACCATGATCTTGCTTCCATACATGCTACCCAGTCTGGCCTATATATAAGAGTGGAATCTGGAAAAAATACCAGTTGGGGATGAGAAATGAACAGAGAACCAACTCTCCTCCTCCTTCCCCCCTGTGCAAGACCAGGTGGTAAGGTCATCTAATAAATACACCTTATAAAATATTACTATTAATATTTTATAAGGTATTGTATACCTTAACAATATTAATATTAATACAGAATGTATATAATATAAGGATTACTTATTTAAAATGTCTATATTAATAGTAATATTTTATAAGGTATATTTATTTAATATCCTAACCTTTTCAAACTTACCTTGTTCCTTGTAGTCTTTCTCAGGAGAGGAGGAGGAAAGATGGTTCTCTGTTCAGTGCTAACCCCCTTTGACATATCTCTCTCATCATTGCCGAAGCTCAGAGCGGGGGGTGTGCTCGGGCCCTTGTGAGGGCCCTTATACCACCCATTAGGTTGCAGCAGTTGTATCTCTCTGCGGGCTGAGGAAGTTTCCCTCTTCAGACCGCAAAGAACACATAGCCCAGAGGTCAGGATGCCCTGCACGTCCCGGCGCAACTCAGACAGCCCACCAGTCAGACCAGCAAGCCGCGGTTTCCCTAACCCTGTCCTTCCCTGCCTGCGGGGGGTTGGTGGGTGGCAAACATTTAACTTAGTGCCCAAGTTTGTATTACAGTAACTGTATCAATTTTGAAAATATAGGTCTTTGTGAAATTAAATATTAACAAGGCTGGCATATGGTTTCGAAGAATCCATATGCCTGCAGTAGATTTATTATTTTTTTATTTTTTTTATTTTTTTTTTGAAGTTATCAATTAAGCCAAGATTCCCGTGAAGTTAATTTCAAGGTTCGTGAGTTCTGCTTGCCATGAATTGCGAAATGGTAGGGTGAAGTGTGAGATGGTAATTAGTGATTTTAAAATTAATTATATTTCCATTTAGGAGAAAAATTATGAAGTAATTATAACAATCGGCGCGAAATAGGCTCAAATTGCAGCTGAATGTGAAGGAGCTAATGCTGGAGGCGTGTTGTTATGTTTTTGTGGGGTGGGGAGATGTGCGCAGCTCCGATGATGATTGAGAAGTGTACTGGAAACAGCCACAGGGAAGTAGTTTTGTTAAAAGTTTGCGAATTTCCGTCCCGGACTGATCAGAGAATTTCCTCGCTCTGCCGAGGTTTTAATGTGTTATTTGCAGTTTCTTTTACTGTGTTAATTTCGGCATTTTAGGTCTTTTTAAGTGGTTTCGCGTGTCTGGTTGGTACTGCCCTATCCTTTTGAGTACGGGGTTTGGGTGTGTTAATAATTTATCATAGAATTTATTGTTTTGAGAATGGAATTTATTGCCTATGTAAGGTACTTTAAGTGCGTCGTGAATGTCGCAAATGCGTGTACGCGGGGGTGCATTTGTTATTATTTTTAAATATTTATTCTGGACGACTTGAAGTTGTTTAATTAATGTTTTAGATGCGGTTCCCCATACTTCATTTCCATACATCATGGCTGAGCGGATTTGAGAGGTATATATTAAAAGTTTTAGCCGTTTAGGAAGCCGAGGCGATTTTAGTAGAGGGTAAATTAAGGGTATTTTTCCTAGAGCTTTTTTCCTTGTTTCTTTTATGTGTGTGGACCATTTTAATTTATTATCTATTGTTAAGCCTAAATATTTCGCTGTGTCTGAGTAGGGAATGTCTACATTATTGTATTTTAATGGTTTTATTTCTGGCTGTTTCCTGCGCTTGATAATGAGTGCTTGACTTTTTTCTGCATTAATTTTAATTTTCCATCGGTTATACCACTGACTCAGCTCGTCTAGTTGGCACTGTGCAAACAAATGTGCATATTTTATATGCTTATCCTTTGAATAGAAGAGGGTGTCGTCAGCATACATCTGTAGGGTGCAGTAAGTGCTGGGGATATCGGCAGTGTAAATATTATATAGAAATGGGGATATAACGGAGCCTTGAGGTACTCCTGCAGTTAGGGGTCGGTGGGAGGAGTTTGCGCCTTCTAAATTTACAAAGAATTTTCTGTTGGTGAAGTAGTTATTTATGAGGTGGATGTAGCAATCGGGAAATTTAAAATTTATGAGTTTTTGAATCAGGCCAGGTATCCAAACCTTGTCGAAAGCTTTAGCCACATCCAGGAATACAGCTATTGAATATTGTTTATTTATGCGTGAAGTTTTTATTACTTCTGTAACAAAAGTGGTTAGAGCGGAGTTGTGGAGTGGCCTGCCCTAAAACCGAACTGCCTTTGCGGAATAATACGTTTTTTAATAGCATGGGAGTTTAATCTAGCTAAGAGAATTCTTTCAAAAACTTTGCTTAGAGAGCTGAGTAGCGATATGGGCCTCCGGTTTGCAGGTAATTGTGGGTCCTTGCCTGGTTTAGGGATAGTGATCACTTTTGCCAATTTCCATGCAGGTGGGAAGTGGTTGAATTTTAGTATGGCGTTTAGGATATCCAGTATAAGACAGAGGGCTTCGTATGGGAGGTTTTTAATAGTTAGGTTGTTAATTTTGTCTGGGCCTGGCGCTTTTTTAGGGTGTAGGTTTTTAATGGTAGTTATTAATTCTGGCATGGTTATTAATTCCGGTTCCTTTTTTGGTTTTTTATTTAGAAATTTCTGCGTGGTTGTTATAACATCTCTGGTAAAATTTATGTCTCCGAGGTCCTCATTCGGAGTGAATTGGTTTTCCAAGGAATTTGCTATCGTTTCTGCTTTAGTTTGGGGGTCGTAAGCTAGTCCTGTTGGGGAGAGGATAGGTGTAGATTGAGTTTTCTTGCTAGAACCTCGGAGCACTCTGGATATCCGCCAGAATTGGTTTATGTTGTCTGAAAATTCGGTAACAAAATTTTCCCATTTATTTATTTTTTGTGTTTCTAATTTGATTTTTAATTGTTTTTTTAGCTTGTTGTATTTAGCTTTGTTTGCTTCTGTCCTGTTGTGTTGGTATACATGTCTAGCTTGTCGTTTTTCGCCAAGTAGCATGTCTATGTCTGGGAAATTTTGCTTTAAAAATTCTCGCCTGTTTAAAAATTGTGTGTGTTTTGCTAATTGGGTTTTTAAAGTATTTTCCAGGATTTCTATAGCTGGATCGATATCAATTTTGTCGCGAATCGTTAGGTGTTGTTCTGTAAATATTTCCGATAGTTCACTTTTAAAACCTTCCCAGTTAGTTACCGGGATTTTTGCTAAGATGGTTTCTGGGTGTTGAAGTGATTTAGTGCTGATTTTGCATAGAACTTGCATGTGATCTGAGTCTAGTTCGGTTAGGGTTGTAAGTTCAGTAAATAAATTTGGTAGGTTAGTAATAACTATGTCAAGCACATCCGGATTATGTCTGTGATTTGCAGGAAAGAAGGTAGGTGAGTCGGGGGCCTGAATAATATAGCTGTGGAGCTGCGCGTGGTTTTGTAATGTGTTACCACTAGTATTATTAATTCTACTGTGCCAATCAGTATGTTTTGCGTTTAAGTCGCCTGCAATAATGAAGGGGTAGGGCTGGTTTATTAATTTATCGAGATCCGTGGTTTTTAATTTCGCTCCGGGCGCTAGGTAGGCAGAGATGACGGTTATATGGCCGGAGTTTGTGTTTATATTGATAGTGGTGGTTCCTATGTTTTCACAGTCGGGGTCCTTATTAACGTGATGTTGGATTTTATTATGAACTAGTATTAAGGTACCTCCGCCTGCTCGTACTTTGTCCGTACGGTATGTAATGTAGTTTTTAATGGCAAAACGACGACGTGGTTTCAGTCTGGTTTCTTGTATTAACGCGATTTCTATCCCATACGTCTCCAGCACTCACTCCAACTCGTAAAGCTGTGTGAAAATACCGTTACTGTTCCAGTACAACAGGGATAGGGATCCGGAAGCTTGCAGGGACTGTGGGTCCATTTAGGGCATCTGCTCCGCAAAAGTCATGAGCGCCTCCATGAGGAGCATGGACTTGGTTTGTGGGTCTGGGTGGGTGTTTGCTACTATCATGTAGCCGCAGAAATGGCTCATGATGGCCCGGAAATTTGCCTCTTTTAGGAACCTCATGAGGTCCACGAGGTCCTTCATGGTGCTTCCCAGGTCGCCAGGAGCCGATGGGGCGGAGCTGGGGACAGGTGCGGGGGTTTGCCGGCTGGGTGGGGCGGTTGGCATCTGTAGGGTTTCGTGGTCTAGGGGCACCTGCGTGGCGTGTGTTGGAATTGAAAGGTGGCGGACGGGGCCTCTGGCTGCCTGTGCGTAGGAGGCTTGCGGGGGAAGAGATTTTGCGTCAAGGAGTTTAGGATATTGCGAGATATCCCTAGGTGGAACTTGTGGGGCAGACGTCGTTGCCATTGGTGTATTCATTCTTGTTTGCATTTTTTTTAATGCCGTTTGCTGTCGCTGCTGCACGATTGCTAGTAATTTAGGACAGTCTTTTGAGTTGGCAAGGTGGTCGCCATTGCAGTTTACGCATTTCGGTGCAGCAGCTATCTGGGGACAGGCATCCAGAGTGTGTGACCCGGTGCAGTGTGGGCAGACTACTTTCAGTTTGCAGTAGTTTTTTGTGTGGTCCAGGGCCTGGCAGAGCTTGCATTGAGCAACATCACTGAGCTTCCTCTGGTACTGGCGGGGATGAACAACTGTCATGTTAAGCCGGGTTACTGATATAAGAGGGTCGAGAGTGTCATTTTTAGCTGCAGTGACGCAGAAGCGGTTCTGTGGAACGAGCTGGAATTGGGAAGGGTCTTGATCGGTTTGTTTTTTGTACTTAAACTGGTACACTTCAGTTACCTGGTACCCGCGCAGTGTGAGCTACTCTGCGATTGTATTTGGGTCCGTGTCTGCCGGCAGATCAAACACGACCTTCTGGGGTGGATCTATGTTTGTGCTGTATGTGAAATAAGGAATGCCCGTGTTTTTGAGCATGTTTGTCGCTGCCTCATATTTTTGGAGGTCGGTTTCAACAATGTGCAGACCGTTCCTGGCCATGCTGATGGTAAAACCAGAGGGATGAATAGTTCGGAGCTGCCGAACTAGGAAAGCGTACCTGCCTGTGTCACGCACCACGAGGCGGAAAGTAGGTTTTCTGAGTTTCGCATTGTTGCGAAGGGTCAGGTTAACATTTGGTGGTTGGCTTGAAGAGCCGGGGGTCGTGGTGGAAGCCACTTGCTCCCTCAAAATGGCGTACCGGTTTCGAACCGGAATGTTAGGCTGCACGTCCAGTGCCGTGCCAGTGGAAAATTTTGCCTGTTGGCTGGATTCACCCAGGGTTTGTTGTTCGTATTCGATGTTCTCCTTAGGTTGGCGCTTACTTAATTGTGTTCGAAGAGCGGCTCTGGCATCCTCCGAGTTTTCATAAGAGTTGCGCCTTTTCAGGTTGCTACCCTGTAGTTCAAATTCAAAATCCATTACGGAGGAAGAGAGGGGAAAAGAGGAATTAGCTTCCCGGCTGGAAAAAACAGAAGACCTATTGTTCAGGTTCGGGTCATATAATTCAGCACCAGGTGCTGTGTTTTTCACATGACGATTTATATCGTCAGTCTCATTGGGGGGCCCAACCCCCTCCACCGAGCTACGCCCGTCCAGGACCCGGAGAATTAAAAAAAAAAAAAAAAAAAAAATTTGGGGAAGTGTACTTGGAAAGTAACGGTAAAAAGATAGAATTAAATATACCTATTCGCTGCAAGAGAGTCTGTCGCTGCTGACCCCCAAGGGGCTAGGCTCGAGATGACTGTTAGGTTTTGAGACCCAACAGCCGACGAGCAGACACTCACAAGTCGCGAAAGCTATACAAACCTACAGTGGCAGGCCCAACTCCTTACTCCTTGAAGACACATCCAAACTCGTCGATACCAGGATCACGAGTGTCTGCAGTCTCCTTCCTTTGACATATCTAACCAAATTTCATTCTTATATAGGGTAGAGAAATGAGGGGAAGAAAGGGGAGGTAAAGTGTGCAGTCTGATTGGTTGTTGAACAAAGTGAAGGGGGAGGGGGATATCGATTGTAGCATACTCTGGTGATTACTAGGTGTGGATTTCGAACCCAATCTCTCACCCCATCTAAAAAAACGAAATCACCAGCATGTACATAGACAACATGAGTAATAAATTATCATGTTTGGGTTTGTTGTTGCAATTGTAAATAGCTCAAAGTGTGATGTTAAATCAGTTCGCCTTTAAAAATTCAATTTCTTTGTATTGAATCATTTAGTGAAACGTTTTCATATACTCTATTTCATAATTAAGTTATTAATTTTTTCGTTCTAAACATCTCAACAGGAGTCACCAAATGGCTTTCCTTTAAAAATTAAATTTGTTTATATTCAAAACAAAGTTTGTAATGGTCACTCGACAGAAAAATTTGTAACCTTTTATTTATTTATTTTTAACTTGGCATGATATGGTACTGAGCAACAAGTTGTTAGACTTTAATTCTTTCGAAATTGTTTCTATAAAATGCTCATTTCCCTTTAATTGATCTGTGGTTACCTCCACTATAGAGTCGTGCTCACGAATTATCGAAAAAAAAGTGTTACCCGAATGAATATGTGGGTAAATTAATTTTGAGAATATGTTCTAACACCAACCTCATTAGATATAAGCACTCTGAAATCTTGATTTTTTGTGCCCATTGTTTGAAGACCAAAGGACAGAAAATAGCCATAGACGATCGCCAGTTTTTGTCCCTAGTCGATTTTCTTGCAGAAAACTAATGGGAAAATTAGTTGATCGAAATAATCAAATAGTAGTTTTTTGTTGATGGCTTCGATCAGTAATAGTAAATAAAAGTGTGAATACTTGGCAGAAACCCATTACAGATACAAACAATATATGTAATAGTGAGCTTATTTGATCAAATTCCATCATGTAGAATCAGAAAATTAATTCAACCAGGGAAACCATGCTTACTTAATTGGGTTTTACCACGAGTCTGCATACATCTCCAGTGAATTTTTCGATAATTTTAGGCACTTTACTCGTCAAGTAACTAGAAAATATTTGGTTTTGTAGGCTGATTGTCGCCGAATGTTAGCCCTTCCATTTTGGGAAAATTTTTAACATGTTGTAAAAACCAGTTCATGGAATTGTTTGGATCTTGAACTATGTTTAAAATTGAATAGATTTAGAGGTTCAGGTTGAGTTTCAACAGAGCTTCGTAGGTGATTATACCATCTAGTAGAAACAGATAGATTTTGACATTTAATGTTTGTACATTGTATGTGAAAATTATATTGGCATTTGAAAGTTTATATTCTCGAATATCGTCACTCAATATCGTCACTGTATTCGTCACTCAATTTACTGTATTTTTTATTGGTGCACTTGGATCAACTGGTTCCTTCAAAGTGTAAAATTTTTCAAAATCATTCAAGGCAACACTGATGGAGGGAGCCATTTTTTCTTTAGGTTGTTGTGTCCAACTATATATTTGATCTTATATACATCTCGTGTAAGTAAATCTGTAACATTATTTATAAACATGCTGTTTAGTAAACAAGTGTGGCAAAGTGGATAATGGCAGTTTATTTGAAGAGTGCTTTTAGTTTTTAGAGAGATAGTCAGGCACGAATCTTGTATGGAGACCATACCATCGCCGTAGTCAAAAAATTTAATTGGAAACAAGATGTGACCCTGTCTGAATTGTTAGCCATGTTATTATACTCGATATTGGTGATTGTAGCATAGTACAAATTTTTTATGACTACATATCGACAAAATATTTCCCATTTAGTGCAATTATACCATATTTCAACCATCCAGTGATATTTATTTACTTTCATTGATGAATCGTGATTTATCAGAGTAGTTGTGAAAATATTGTAAGGTAACAATAAAACAAAATTCTTTCTAAATTGCCTGTAAAGTGCTAGTAATTGATTTTTGGAAAATTAACTGTATTTGGACTTGATGGATGCATCCTCTGCAAGCGAAGGTAAAAGTGAATCACCAAAAACATTTTTGAAATATTGCAAACCGAATAAAGAAGCACCTACAAATATACACACTCCACATATTTGTAAAATTCCGCATCGTCATATTTTTGCAATATTATTCGCACCAGTAAACCACCCAATGAATCGCCGACTATGAAAGTGTCCAAAAAATGTGTATTTCGACAAGTACTTTTCCAGCGAACATTTTCCTGAATATTCAGACTACAATAAATCTTTACGCCAATCATATGTGAATCCTTTAATTTTAACTTTCGAAACATTTCGATACAAATGAGAAATGAAACTCGAATATACAGATTCTTCTTACAAGGAATACAACACTTTAACAGGTCATAAAGAATAGTCATTTAGTAATTCCTGAAAATCTTTATCTGATATTTTTCTGAAAGGAAACAGTTTGTTTGGAAAAATTGTAGTTTTGAATTTATTGTGTGTAATTAGCTAAGATCTATATAACCCCAGCACTAAAAATATAATTTTAGTACACATGTTATTAAACACAATCACAAGTAAATAGTTTTATGAAATAATATGCATGGAACCTTACATTTACTCGCCATATAATGATCTGCGCCAAAAACATAATTCTTTTTTTTTCCACCTTCGAAATCGATCACAAATACCATAAATCACTTGCACATGACAATGCAGAAAGTGATGCTGTTTTCACGGCAATGAGAATAAATAAGCTGTGCAAGTTAAAATTGTCGGAACTCAAAGTGGGGCGTGGTGATGATGTTGATATCATGTGTGATGTTGGTGGTAGGGAAAGTAGGGTGTGGGTGAATGGGAAGATGGTGACACTCCAATTATGGTGTTGGAATAATGACAAAAGTGATGATTGGGTGAAGGACTCGATAAAAACAGACAATAGTGGGGCGAGTGGGAAGGAGGTCATGCTCCAAAAAAGGAGTTGGAATAAATCAAGAGTCATAATTGGGTGGGAAAAAAGGCACAAAGTATTTTTAGCTTGAGGAGAAAATAAAGGAAGGGGGGATTGTAGAAGGAATTTCACTATCCAGATAGTTACGATACTTCCCCAGTGTTACACAAGGCCACCAAAGAATGCTTAGGTATTTGTTCCGTATTGCATACTATTACTGGGAAACAACCGTAACAGCCGGAGTGTACTATAGAGTATCTATTCAAATTGTTTCCTTTGCAGGTTGGTGCTGAATCGCATATCCGACCAAATTCCGTTTAGCATATCCAAGTTCTGTGCCGATTGTTTAGTATTGTGTATCCAAGCATATTTTTCCTCTAAAATTTACAATTTCCTTTCGCGAATTGCACGATTGTGTGCACAGGATGTAAAATCGCATTGTTGAATGACAGGCAAGTGATTCATTCCTCGCCAGATGTAAACACGTTTCTCCTCGAGCACGACATCCTCAAGCCATCGATATGGTGCGAATGATGCGGGAATGGCGAAGCAAAACTCGTGGACAACTGGGGCTTGTTTTACTGGTGCCGACATCGAATGGAGGACAGAAATAAATGCAAGTTTAAAGTGTTGGCGAGGCAGTGCAATTTCGTGGGAGATTCAAACTTGTCGCCAGGAAAGATCGCCGAGCTGTGTTTACTGTGGTGCATGATCATATACCCTCGACAGCAGACTATAGTGAATGAACTTTTGTGCTCGGGGAAGACAGTCGTTGCCTGGTCAAGTTTCAGCCACCAAGTGTGCATAGATTGGGTACTGACATACAGGAAATGCATCAGAAGCCTGGGCAAAGTGGTCCTGGTCGACGAGTCAAAGTTGGGCAAGTGCAAGAAACGCAAAAGGCACAAAGTTCATGGCCAGTGGGTTTTCGGAGGAGTACAGAGTAACTACCATATGAAATTCTTGCTGGTGATTATGGAAAATAGGAACACAGTGACCCTGAACAAGATCATTCACGAGTGGATCAAACCGTGCATGACGATAATTTTAGACTTTTGGCGAGGTTACAGCAACTTGGACATTCACAGGTATTGCCACATGCAAGTAAATAACCGGAGAGAGTTTGTGTGCAGCGATAAGAGTGAAATGGTCAACACTCGAAACATGTTGAAAATGAAGAGGGGTGAGATG
Source organism: Dryococelus australis (assembly GCA_029891345.1). Lineage (NCBI taxonomy): Eukaryota > Metazoa > Arthropoda > Insecta > Phasmatodea > Phasmatidae > Dryococelus > Dryococelus australis. Next base: position 78,192,886 of record CM057000.1, read on the forward strand.
TTGAGGGTACACGTGCAAAATATCGAGTAGAACAGGTGTTCGGTGAGGTACAGCATCCCCTGCTTTGGCCGATGGAACAAATTGTGGGTAGGCTACCTGGCAGAGTACATCTGGAAAAAGAATCGTCAATATGGCAAACGACTATATTTTTTGCTGATTCATGCTGCTGGCATAAACCACTTTAATCGGCGCAGAGGTTATTGAGATGAAGGCTATACTACTTTCGACAGGTATCATTTTTTGTCATTGCTGTTTTATTCTCAATTCAGGTATACAAGCGAGACTGAGTTGCTGTTGGCATTGTTACAAAGTTTAAACGAGAGAGTGAGTCTCTGATGTTGTTTAAAATTATAGTGTGAATAACACGCCCTTTATTTCAATTTAAAATTAAAGTGAAAGTAATTTGTTGTTTGTTTCAAATTGTAAACGAGCGACTGGGGGTCTGATGTTTTAATTTACAGGTGCGAGTGAGACTGGGTTGCTGTTTGTTACAGTTTAAAATAAAAGTTCAAGTCACCTGCTGAGTATTTAAGTTTATAATTAAAGTGTGAATAACATGCTGTTTGTTTCAATTTAACATTAAAGTGTGAATGGCATGCTGTTAGTGACATGCTGAGTGTTTCAGTTTAAAATTAAAATGTGTGTGAAAGTGACTTGTTGTTTGTTTCAGCTTAAAATTAAAGTGTGAATGATATGCTATTTGTCATAGTTTGAATGGCACGCTGTTTGTTTAAGTTTAAAAGTAAAGACTGAATGACATGTTGTTTGTGGCAGATTAAAACTAAAGTGCAAGTGACCTGCTGTCTGTCTCAATTTAAAATTAAAATTTGAATGATGTGGTGTTTGTTGCATTTAGATATTAAAGGATGAGTCAGTTGTTGTTTGTGTGTACTTACAAAAACATTCCATGAGATATGGGGGGGGGGGGGGGGCATAGCGCGGTCGTGTTGGTCATGACTGGTCTGGCCGGCAGCAACGACAGATGCAATTGTATCTACTGCTGCTTTCGTGAAATTTGGACAAGCAAGTTTCGATCGTTGGAGTAAATTATAAAAACAGTGACGATGTACATCAAACATTACAAACTAAATAGTTAAATATATTTTAAAAATTTAATTTTTAAAGTCAGCAGTTTTAGTAGCACCATTTTGTGATGGCATATAAAAAAATTGTATATACAATACGCATGGGCAGATGAGGGTGCATAGGGACAACATCCGGCTAACCCTGTTGCAGTCGACTACGAGGTCTGTCTTGGTGTGTCCCGACTCCATGACAGTGCAGGCTGTTACAAGCTTAGGGAAAAGCGAGATGAGATGCGAGGTGTGGCAACACTTCAGGGGGGAGATCCCGCAGGGGACCCGCCTGTGCGTGCTGAGCAGGAAGCACCAATAGAGGTTCAGCTGAACGGAAACACAGCTGACGAGCTCAGTGCTGAGCAATATGAGCAAGTAAGTGCATCTTCACTTCAAGAGCAGGCAAGAGAAGGGGAGGAATGTACATGGGAAGCACCCAGTGTTGAAACACCCAGCAGGAGACCGTAATGCCTCAAGAACACAAGTAAGTAATTCAGCATTAGGAGCAAGGTGAACATGCCAAGTAATTCAGCAAGAGGAGCCAGGTGAGCGTGTTCAAGTAATTCAGCAAGAGGAGCAAGGTGAACATTCTCAAGTAATTCAGCAAGAGGAGCTAAGTGAACAGTCGCAGGTGATTCAGCAGGAGGGGCATGTGCACTCACATGTTAAGAATGGTACAGGCATTTATGCAAATGCAAATGTTGTTGCAGGGGCTGTTCAGCCGGGTCGCACCCGGATGCAGCGGGTTCAACGAGAAGACAGTGGGAGCAAGTAAGGTGATATCAGGGGCAGTGAGTATAGTAGCTCGTTGTGCCTTCTGCGATCACGCAGGTGGAAACACCCGCCACCACACTGTCAACAATTTGGGCAGCCAGAGTTACCAAGGAGAAATGGGCAACCACCTGCATTGCATCATGCGGCAGGGACACATAAGCGATGGTACAACCTGCGATCACACAAGCATGCCCTAATCTGCAGCTGCTGCCAGTGACATCAGACAGCATACAAATGGCCTCAAAGGGGGGTTGGGAATTTGACATAGGCTGCGATGCCCGCAGCAGAGTTGTGCACTCTACTGGAGTGTAGGGGTGTGCGCCCGGTAACCGGAGATACCAGACACAGAGCAGATTAAAAGGCATGCCAGCAATGTGCAGCCGGTGGTTTGTCATAGCAACTCATAATTCTATGGAGGAACAATTAGGCCAGGTGTATTGCACTGGGACGTTTTAAGGCCTAATTAAAGACGTGTTTTTCCTATTAAATTATTTATGATTGTTTTGTATTTATTGTTCTGCCATTTCTTTGCAAGGTAATATGTATTTATTTATTTCATTTTTCCATCAAGTGCTTTGTCCATATAATTTCACCAGGTTTGTATTTTGCAAGTGTGTTTATGTAATTTTTAGAGGTATATTTATTGTTAACAAGTCAATAGATTAGTTTTCGCAAGTAATGCAATAAAGTAGTCCAGGTTTCTGTGGGAGAGTCAGTCAGCATGAATCATCCACTGGCAGTGGCAGGCATGTGTTAGGTTCCGGCGTTTACCCTCGCATGCTGGGCAACCATTTTAATTTTTAACTGGACATGTAACTACAATAGACTTGAACATTTTTCTCATCTCATCACCTGGTAAGCCACCTCCACTCCCAGGTGGATCAGCATTGGCCCAGGGAGCTTAAGGTCTCATGTAATATTTTATTGTCGAAAGACACTTTTCTGTTTGACCACACGGCCGGTCCTAATAGCTGAGAGTATAATTCATGTCAAGTACTCTCATCAAAGGGATGCAGTTTACGAAAACAAATACATGTGTGTGAACTTTTACTAAGTTATTTACTTACGTCGCAGTATGTGTGACAGCGAACAGGCCCTTACAATACCCACTCAGTCAATTCAAGTGTTTTTTATCGACAAGTGGTCTGCGTTTCTTTCGCATCACATTGTATGGGCGTATGGGAGGCCCTGAAAGCCCATGTAAGCAAATGTTAAGAGTTAGGCATTTCTCCATCAACAATGGTATATAGTCGGCCTCTTGGGTATTGCTCAATGCACCAATCATATGGAGTAATTCTCATCAGGGCAGAGGTCAACAGTTAGCAGTCATAACCATTGGCAGGAGATTTGGTCCGGGAGGACGACCGGCAACCCCAGGATCGAATAAGTCGACCGACACTTTGTGAATTTCAACCTGCTAAAGTAAGTAACGAGTATGTTGACATACCAGCATATAATATTCTACATGTACTCATATTAAATTCTAAGAGTGTTAGTGAGTGTTTTCAAAGGGTTCTTGTTCATTATTTATTTATTGTGTCATTAAAACAGAATCGCATAAGTGTTCCCAAATACTGTGCACAATGCACATTGTGCATGGAAGGTCACGTGACATATGTAAACAAGGTAGGTGAGTGGAAATGCCCCAACCAGAAATTATAATTATTGATCAGTGTAATTGTTCGTTGGTTTTAAGAGTGCTTATGCATTATTAAAATTAAATGTCACACATGATAGCATACAGAATACTAAGCCCATTGTGGACAGTATCAGTCAGTATCAAATCAGTATCGAACAGAACATTGAGATTAGGTTTCTTTTAACCTTATGTTCGCCGCCATAAGCAGCTACCACGTATCGACTTAACCCCACTTTTTCATAACTTGTAATTAAGAAGTGTTTTATATGTTTTAAATGGTAGCGATGTAATCTATGTAATCCAATTAGAGAGTTGGCCTATTAAGCTTAAAAAGGGAATCGTAAATTAACACAAACAATGTGTGCCAAGGCAGGTAACATGTACACTTATAAGTATAAATACACGGAAAGTTTACTATCTTAAGTTTCGTAAGTTTTATATTTTTACTGTAGCTTTAAATGTTTTCCAATTATTAGGCAAGAGTTCATACTATGTTTCACGTCACAATCATTCATCCAGCCTCAATATTTTTACTGCCTAAAATAATGATGTGCAAATAATTGTACATTGATACAGAGGTGGAAATGGCCAGCCACACAGAGGGCAGCACTCCATACACCAGGAAGTCGTGATCATCCCATCTGTCGAGCGGACATGCGGTTCGCATTCTCCCCGGACCTTCACATTTATAACCAGTCATGAAGAGCATCAATAGTAAATATGTAATCCATGAATGATTTCAAGTTAATTTCATCCAGGGAGAGTGCCGATCGACAACCCAGCTCATAATTAAACATCTGGGACATAATATACATGTAATTCTTTGAATCAGCATTTGCGCCTTTTTATTTGCTTTAGAGTATTCCGCACTTTACTCGCCAATGTGAATATTTGTGCCTCATACAAGGGAAGATAATGAATAAACTTGATTGTTGCATAAAGTAAGTCGTTTTATTTGTTCTGGTCGCCTAACGACGACTTAACCTATGAAAGTATAACGTAATAAAGTCTTGGCATTGGAAACGCCCCAACATTCCCCGTCATAGGTTTGCATGAGCGTATCGAAGGAGCTCTGATATCCTTGACTAGACCAGGCACTTGTATTTTATAGATAAAGGACAACAGCATCAGTGGCATTGGAGCATCAGGGGGCCACATTTAGGGCGAACAGCCCACGACCCCACTTCATCATTGTGTTTTCGGCTGAGCGAGGACAGGCGCCCACCTGGTATAAATTTAATCTTCTGTCATGCATCCTACATGGTTCGTAATTCCCTGATGTCCAGATGATCATCGCATCACTGGAGAAAACAATATTACTTAAAAATATTGCATCAAATTAGTACATTAATTTGTAAGGCGCCAAATTGATGCCAAATGCTCAATTACCAATTATGTTACATGTATGTTTTTCTCACATGAAAAATATTATGTATTTCATTCATTGTCATGTTTCACATCATTCATTAAAATGATTATCCAAGGGCATTTCTGTTCTTGCACAGCATCGGTTACAGGCATCAACCACACTAGGCACACCCCTCTAGTCTTGGTTCAATGGACGCCAGGGCAGGTCGCGTTCGCGCAACTCGGAGATGAAGCATCTTAACACTCATCATGTAATTACAAAGGACTTTAATTTTACTGGATCGTTTCTACTTCTCTCGTGCACCTCCGGGTATATCTCCTATCCGGAGCAGACTCAGGGCCCCTCTGGCATATTAATTACTAAAATATTTTGCATTACATCTACAACGTTTTAGCAGCTTAGGCTTGTGCTGCATGCCCGCTTACGTTTCTATATCCTGTATTATCATCACATCACCCGAGTTGAATAATGATCAAATAAATTGAACAGATACACATCGTTGAGTTTGTTATTCTTGCTTGTCGAGGCAGTTTAAAGCCAACAGGCGTTATTTCTGCCAAATACCTGCCAAGTGTTTACAGTCATCCTTGAGTCCTGAATGTGTATTTGTCTTGAAGTGTATCTCAGTGTTCGGTAAGATGTGTTCGGAAACCAGAATATCCCAACTTGAGTATTAAATATTACAGTTTATGCAAGTATAGGTCGCTCTTATAACATAATCGTATTCAGACGCCAGGGACACCAGGTCATTTAGCCCATGTTTTTCGATCATTGCTCACCTCAAGAATCTCTTTCTTTGTTAAATCCCACCAATTCTTTGCAAGTGTATTCGTATGTTTTCAGGGTAATTTTTATGTGTATTATGTGCCGCAATGTGTGATTTACTAGGCGTACAGGTTGTCAATAATCAACAATGTAGGTGGTATTAAATCTGCATAGTAATCCACAATTGGCAAGCTTGACCATAGAGTGTAAGGGGCGCCTGGGGAGCTCCTCGTTTAGGAAACAACAATTCCATTGAATGAAACATAATAGTATAGGAACTGCAACCAGCGCGATGGATATTTGTGTCCGAGTAATTCATCCCACAGCACCCTGAAATCACCAATATTATCAAAGCACCATCATCATTGGCACCGCCCCAGTAAAATGAATCACACAAAACCTGACCTTCAACCTGCACCATCTTTAAAGATTTTCTTTGACACCAGTTCACTCAACCACATGTAGTCAAGTTGTCTCCCTTCAGTGGCCAAATTCCCGACCAAAAAAGAAACCCGCCAAAAATTTACCTGAATTTTCAAAAATTTAACCAACAAAATTACTCCAATTTAAGTTATCCTAACTGAATTTCCTGCCTAACTGCAATGAGAGGAAAGAAATACGAGTTAATTAGGGCAACAACAACATTGCGACAACCCCTGGATACCTACAGGATGTCGGAAAGTGAACTACATGGGCAGCAAGGGAAAGAGCACAAAAGTGGCGACTCGCAGCCATTGTGGAGAGGCAAGGAAGACAAGCAAGAAAGCGACCATCTCGGGGCAGCATGTGACATCAGCTCATGTCATGCACCACTGCAGACAAAGGAACAGGTAAGTCCTACGCGAGCATTACCACCATCACCGCGGCTGTGTTTCAGAACACCTGAACAGAAAACCAATCACAAGAGCAAGCGGTGCCCTGCCCCTGCGCCTGTGCTGCGACGGTCTTGATCCACTGTCGGCATGCACTGAGGGTCAGACACAAGAGAGGAGTGCGCTCCTGCCCCTCCAATGTCATTATATTGTGCTGGACTGTACAGACACACAGTGACCATGACAACCGCTGTTTGTAAACCATGACAGACTACATTCATGCTGGAGCTCTATTACCGCTGTGCTTACAGTCCCTGAGGCTAATTCCACAGGACTTTGTGGCGATGTTTGACCATAAGATGCAACACTGCCGATGCAGTCACCATTCAATCCTGGAAAACAACCAGTCCACAAAAAATCTCAAAACCCCACAGGTGGTAAGCACATTGGAGAACAGTGAAAGGCAACAAACACTATCATTACCCAAAATGCCATAATTAGAACCAACAATAACTCCGAACTACAGTTTGCGAAAATACTGTGGTCGTTTATTGTGCACTGGCCAAGGTGTGATAATGATAACTTGCACTAAATATCATGCTTGATACCACCGTGAATGCAAGAGTGAGTGAGAGCTAGCGACAACCATTGGACTTTCATGCACATGCCTTGGATGCAATACAGGCAACAGTGATGGCAGTACAAAAAATACACAGAATTTATTAACAGAATACCTACAACAACAAAACCCCACAAGTGAAATAAATTGCGAGAAAAGGGCGGAAATGTTATACAGTGCAACAGCTAGTGAACGGAATTCGCAAGACACAAGTGGGAAAAGGAGGAAGGGACAGCTGTTAAAGACAAACAACTGAAGTGTTACATATGCACAGCGGCAACAGAAGTCAGAATGCAAAGATTTCATGTCACAAGTATGCATGTGGTGAGAAAACCAGCACAATCGCTGCTGATGACAGCACCATTACAGCAACCCAACCTGAATACAACACCCCTTCCATTCCTACCAGTCAATTATATTACCCACAGTTGCCAGTCCTGTAGCAAACACATGTGTTTCCACCCCTCACAACACATCATGGCACCCAATACCCGGTATGCCAATCAATCACACCATATCCAAATAACCAAGTCGATGGAATGCACTGGAATCGGTACACAATGTAAGATCAGATGTGGAATGGAACCGCTGGATCCGAACCAAAACACAACCTGTCAGGACCAATGAAAGCAAAGATACCTGCTAAATGTCCGATTTTGCCCACATCTGCGAGAACATCATCGGAGGATTCTACCACCATCTTGGAGGACTATACTGCCAGACAGAGAAGAAACAGAGTAAGTCAGGAGGAATGGGCCAGCTGTGTCGGAGTGCAACTCCACGGGGGAGCACACGCCTGGTGGCATTCCCTCAACCAGTATGGATTGCAGTGGGGGGAGTTACGCAGTGCTTTTCAGAGAAGATTTCGAGTAGTGTTCGGTCCATTACACGCACAAAGTATATAAACTATTGAAGAACAGCAGCTGCACGAATCGTTAACTGGGTTCATTACAAGTCTGCCGAATCCACCCGCACCTTCCTGAACGGGAAATGTTGGAAGTGGTAGCAGAAACCACAAGACCGCAATTTCGTACAACCCTTATACGGCTCCTAAATGGAAGATTAGAAGACTTGATGCATGCCGCTATTGTGTTAGAGCACAACCCCGAGCAGCCGCATCGTGACTCGAATGAAGTGTCATGGCACCAACAGCAATGGGACAGAGACGAACAAAACATGGGTCGAAACACACAACCTTCAAAGTTTTTTGGACAACACCAAACAAATTAACAGACAAATCCACAAGGAAAGCCGAAACCAACGAGCGAAAGAAAAGTGGAAGTGCCTGTTGCAACCAACAGTGCGGGATACAAAGGCTGTGGTTGTGACCCGAACTAACCACCCTGATATCCACGTCGCTACTGCTCAATGGAAGTATCCCACTGGCATAGTAGATGCCCTAATAACCCGTATCTCGACCACATGAAGGAGGCAGCTGAAAACAAGTGGGGAAACGGGACACAGTAGTGAGGGGGCCTGATGCCTCTAACACCCCACCCTTGCCAAACAATGCACCGGACCAGATACCTCAACAGGCCTTAATACAACAGGTAAGTAGCAGTGAGCCGCAGTTTATCCAAATACTTGTACCAGCGAATGATCAATGATGTCACACGTTAGTGGATACTGCAATATCACATAATTTTGTACACCTGCAATTAATTAATGCACGAGTATTACACCAACTAAGCATGTAATACGACTTTCTACTCACGTTCAATGTAGTATGGCATTAGGGCAAGCCACCATAACAGTTCACGTACAGGATATAGAAACTGCCACAACCGCAATAATAACACCTGAGATTCGGGAAGACACTATTCAGGAAGTCCCTTGGCTCGCCGAACAAAATACGAAAGGGGAACCCACTGCAGTCATGATTCACTTGGTGCAAAGTATAGGTGTATGATTTATAACATAGAGAGCTGCCCAGCTGACAACATACCAGATGTCACGCTAGGAGAGCTGGACAACAATATTCTACTCAAACAAAAGGCAGTATTTCAAGGCTTATTAAATGAGCACAAAGATTTTGTTGCAAAACATGATGCACCTTATTGTACCACAATTGCGGAGCATGAAATAACCTAAACAGGCCGACCTCCTGTGCCGCAGTCGGTTGGTGTGCCGCCGATATAGGGTGCACAAGGCTCTGGGTTCGAACCCAGGGTAAGGAAAATGTGTTAATTTAAGTAAGGATGTAAGTTAGTCTGTAAGCCATCCCCTGCTAAGCTTTCCAGCATAAAATCAGGGGATGTTAAATAACCCTTTACAATTTCAATTACCTTTAATAGAAGAACCGATTCGCACCAACGTGCGAGATTATTTGTCACATCAAGCCTGAATTATGAAACAGCAAATTCAGTAGATGTTGAATAAGGGGATATTCGAACCAACTGACAGCCCGTATAACTCAACCATTACGGTTGCGCCCAAGAAAGATGGTACATGGTGGTTTTGTGTGAACTTCAAACCTTTCAACCATGTATCACATAGCATACAACCCCCATATATGAGCATAAATTATGCGCTCCGTTCATTAGGACAAGTAAAGATTTTCACTACATTAGACCTGAAAAGTGGCCACTGGGAACTGCCAGTCAAGTTAGAGGACCACAAAAAGACCGCGTTCCCCACACCAAATGGGAGGCATTTTCAATTTTGTGCCATGCTCTTCGAGTTAAAATGCACACATACATCTTTCCAGTCCATGATGGTGTATATTTTGAATGGCTTGATTGGAGAGTATATGACTGCGTATCTCGATGATATAATAGTATGGTCACACACGTGGCAGGAACACCTACACTACCTGTCCATAGTTCTGGAACATTTCGCTATTAATGACCTAACTTGCACAATCGACAAATGTCACATCTGAAAAACCAGCATTGATTTCTTTGGCCATGTCGTAGATTCAGAGGGATACAAGCCTAACCCATGCCTGCTGTGGTTAACTGATGACTATCCACGTCCAGAAAACTGCAAGCAACTGCAAAAATTTTTTGGTCACATAAACTGATTAAGAGAGCACATAAAATTTTACAACAACAGCACCACTTACCGACCTGTTTTCGCCACAGCTGAGCCACCCCTTGGCGCTCTACATCAGGGGACAAGAAAAACAGCCCAGTGCTTTCCAACAAAAGGAAAACCCCAGCTGCTGGCCCCTAACATATGCACCGAGGTGCCCCAGAGGAGGACGTGAAACGAAGTATATCCACTCCCACGTAAAATCCTTCGGTGTATAAATAAATAATCCTGAACAAGGGAAGCCTAGCCCAAAATTATTATTAAACATCTAACTCCACTCTCTTACCTTGTTCTCCATTAATGTATGCTTTTGTGGGTTTCTTTTAATACCCATAAAAAACAACACAATAGAGCTCTCGTCAATAAATAAGTTAAAACGTGAATGTGCGCTTACAAAAAAAGGTAGTAGGTATTAGTTGCTTTCTCTTTTTTTTAACAAATAAAAAAATTGTTATCTGGTTTGAGTTTTTATTCCACCCTCCTTTTTTTTTTCTTACCACACACAATGAGAAGAGATTATATATATAATATTTAAAGAAAACAATTAGTGTTACAAGTATTACAGTTACTTCAAACTAGTTACAGTTGACATACCCTTTTTTTTTGTTTTCAAATTCTGATTTTTTTTTTTTAACTTAATGTACACCCTAAATGTACCATTTTAGCTACAGCTTCCTCGCTTTCTCATTTATTTTATTTAGTACAAACAAACTTAAAACTTATAAATAGAAAATTCTTAAGGTTGTCCACATAATTTCATGCCAAGACATATAACAAGGTAAGTATTACATTTTTAACATTTTGTTTTCAAGCATATTTGAGTCCAAAATAAAAAATTGTGCAGCAAGGTGAAGGTGGTGTCATGCAGTAATCAAAAAATCACATCCAGTAATAATATATTTCTTACCAAGGGATGAAAAGGTTGTGGCCGAGGAGTCGACACACCACTGTTGCTTAAATCATAACGTGGGCCACGGTCTATCACTTGAAAAGCACGAGGCTTAGATCGCATCACCAAAATGGCTAGGTCGTGTGGCCGGAGAATCGGCTGAACAAAATTACAAGGGAAACACAATAAACGAGCGCCGATAATGCAACAAACAATTACCGCAAACACTTACAAAAAGGTAAGTACAAATCACTCACCTAGGTGGTGAAATATGGCACTTAGGCCATTAAAAAGCTGAAAGTCAGGTGGTATATTTTCAAAACCAACTACAATGTATGGATGTAATATTTATAGAAGACATTCTTTCACGTACGACAATGACTGTATGAGCTTCAAAAACTCGCCGCATGACAAGTTGATAATTATCGAAAAGCCATATCATATTGTTAAGTACAATAGAATATTATCCATTTCAATTAAGCATAATTAACGTAACGACAAAACAAATAAAAGGTTTGACATTAAATAAATTACAATACAGGTAGCAAAGAAATGTAACACATTACAGCAAGGATAATCAAAAGTTTGATACAAATATTTTATGTTATTACGATACTAGTGCTGCTACCGATCCTAGCGGTGGACACACACATATGAAAAAGACACAAAATATAGTCATAAAAAAAAAAAGTATGGTACAAATTTATATTCTTAATTTTTTCACCTTTTACGGTAATTAAACAGAACTATACTAACCAGTATGGTTTAGAATTAACACAAAGTGTAGAATATAATTTATAAAAGAAAGTAAAATACCGTGTACACTCTTAATAAAGCGGTAAAATTAGTGATTTCAAAAATTGGTAAAATGAACTTAACGTCAGTATTCGTTATATGTTTCAGGTGCTGCCCTCTGAAGTGAGAAGCAATGGATAAAAAAATATCAATTTTAGTAAAATATTTATATACTATTTGGGAAACTTGAGTCAAATGAAAACAATATTCAGAAGAGACAGAGATGGGTGGAGGAGGAGGAGGAATAATTATGTGTGTAAGGAAAGGGCAAAAAGGGGCGGTATAATGGGTAAATGAGGATGTCGAGGTAATGGAAATTAAATTGACTGGTAGTACTAATAGGAGTATTACTTTGCTGGCAGCATAAAGACCACCAGGACAGGGATGGCAGGCAATTGAGATGATCAGGAAGAGGGTTGATAGACTAAAGGACAGGCCACTGCCTGTTGTTGTAGCAGGGGATTTGAATATGCCAGGGGTGAAATGGGTAGAGGGTACTGAAGGAATGGGTAGCATGATGCAGAGAATGGCAGCACAGTTAGTGAACAGAGGATTAGTCCAGGTAGTAGAAACACCTTCGAGATGGAATGAGGAGGGTTTTGGGTCAGTGCTGGATGTGGTGTTGGTCAGACCTAGGAATGCTGTAGTTGGTGCAATAGTATTGGATGGTATAAGCAACCATCATATCCCGGTTGTGGAAATTGGTATTGGCAGGATGAGAGAAGTGCAAATGTCAGAAAGGTTGGTGTGGCAGTATTGGAGAGGAGGCAAGAAGGGGGCAGAAATATTCCTGAGAGACAGGTTTAAAAAATGGTCTATGGAGAAGGGTGTAGAGAGGTTGTGGAGGGGGTTTTGAGGATTAATGGAGGTTATGTTGGAGAAATTTGTGCCAATGAAAAGGTTACGGACTGGGGGAGATCCGCCATATTATGCACACGAGATTTTGGAAATGAAGAAGAAGTGCAGAAAATTTCATGCCAAATGGAGAAATGAAGGGATGATAAGATCTAAATAGATTATGAAACAAATGGGTAGGGAACTTGAAAGGAAGATCAAACAGGCAAAGAATGTATTTCTGGGGAACATGGTGGAAGAAGGAAAAGGCAAGGAATGGGGGAAATTGTTTAGGTATGTTAGGAGGTTAAGGGGAGGAGAAGAAGGGATCCCTCTGCTAACAGGAAGGGATGGTAGGCATGCGACAAATGACCAAGAAAAATCGGAGATGCTGCAAGGACAGTACTTGTCAGTGTTTGAGGCAAAGGCGGGTTGGAATAGGGGTGCAAACAGGGTTCGGTGGGTGTTTAGTGAGTTTAAGAAGAGGGAGTGGGAGATAGAAAAGGTAATTAGGGTTTTGGAGAGCAGAAAGGGGGGTTGGGACCAGATGGGATAGGAAACGCAGCACTAAAGTTTGGTGGCAAGGAGTTGCGAAATATTTAGAAGTGCTGTTAAAAAAGTCCATAGGAGAGGGTAAGTTACCACAAGATTGGAAGGATGCTATGGTGGTACCTATACATAAGCAGGGAGAGGATAGGGGTAGGCCTGGCAGCTACAGATGGTGAATCTCACATCAAGTATGGGAAAAGTAATGGAGAGGCTGGTGGTGCAGTATGTGTTGAGGGTTGTGAACAATAAAAATTGGTTGGAGGAGTCTCAGCATGTTTCAGGAGGGGATACTCATGTGAGACTCAGCTGGCTGAGTTATTATAGAATCTGGTGCAGGTAGTTGATGAGGGGAAGCAGGTGGATGCCTGCTTCATAGATTTTGAGAAGGCATTTGATAAGGTGCCCCATGGGACAATTATGAGGAAAGTGGAGGCGCTGATACCAGGCAGGAGGTTTGTGGAATGGATAGTGGACTTTCTCAGGGGGCGAAGGCAGAGGGTGAAAGTGGGAGAGTCAATATCGGAGGAAGAGGAGGTTACATCAAGGGTACCACAGGGAAGCGTGCTGGGTCCTTTGTTATTTACCATAATGATAAATGATATGGGTTTGGGTATATGGGGAAAAATCAGATTGTTTGCAGACGATTGTGTTGTGTATGCTGAGGTGGGTGAGGGGGACAGAAATTTGCAGGCGGACAATGATAAGATATGGTTGTGGACCAGCAAAAAATAAAATGAAGATAAATGTAAGAAAAACTAAGTTAGTGAGGTTCACAAGGAAGATGATGATAAGCAGGGACATGTACAGATGGGAGAGACAAGATATAGAAGAAACACCGTATATAAGTATCTAGGGATTGTAGAGCTGGGAGACCTCGGGTGTAAAAAACAGGTAGAGAGGGTGGTTGCAAAGGGAAGAAGGGCTCTGGGTATGCTGGGAAGGGTGCTGAAGGGAGTCAGCTGTGACGTGAAGGAGAAGTGTATGGCACAATGGTACGACCAATGTTAGAATATGCTGCAGCAGAATGGGACCTGTAAGTGGAGGTTGAGGTGGAAGAACTGGAAAAGGTGCAGAGAAAGGCAGCAAGATTGGTGAAGGGTAGTTGGAGAAGGCAGGGGCAAGATGGTGAGGAAGAAGGGAACTATAGGCCATCAGTGATGATGAAAGAAATGGGATGGAGCTCATTGAAGGACAGGAGGAAAGTTGAACGGTTAGTCAGGATGTACAGGATGGTGAATGAAGATGGAGTATCGTGAGGGTCACACTGCAAGCTTAGTATAGGGGTGTTTAGAGGAAGAGGAAACAACAGTGAGAAGCTTCAGTGGGTGTGGAGGAGAATGGAGTGGGGTGGTAGTCCATGCTTGTGAGGTCTGTGAGGGAGTGGAATGTGTTGAGGGAGGAATTGGTATCTGTGAGAGGGGTTGGTAAATTCAGGATGGGAGTGGAAAAGGAGTTGGTTGGGTGAAGGAGAGGTGAGAGCGCTCGCCACCGGGTGGTAGCCTAATTGCGAGTGTATGTATGTATGCATGTAATGTGCAACATATTAATTTTTTTGGTGTGCACAATTAAATAATAAATATATTGCATTTTTTACACATTAACACAGAGGTGTTGTTTCGACTGGAAACAATGAAAGATCATTAAAAAGAAGAAAATTAATCAGGCTTCGAAAAAACGTGTATTGCTAGAAAAGAAATAAGTTAGGAGAGATCATATTGTAGAATGGCTCACAACAGTTTAAATCACGTCCAACTCTCGCCAGGTATGATGCAAGCAGGCACCTCTATTTTCAAAGTGATGTAAGCCAGCGAGTAATAGGTGCAGACTGTAATAAGCGTACAATAGTAGGGCGAAACCGGTTATTGACTTCGCTAGTGCTAAGCTCGGCCAGACAGAGCAGTGCTACGACCTTAATGAGTATGAATGTCTAGCAGTAACCTGGGCCATGAAGAAATACAGCACTTACCTGGAAAAACAAAGTTCACTTTAAGAACAGACAACCATTGCCTGTTATTGTTACATAGCATGAAATAGGCGCAAAGCAAGCTTACCAGATGGGCACTTAATTTACTAGCATAGGATTTCATTGTTGAATATGTACTGGGAAAGGATAACTAACTAGCCAAGTGGGACGATATCTTTTCCCCGGACATGAAGGACCTTGTTACAGAATTGTATGTACAGCAAGTAAATGCCGTGAACCCAGATGTTTTGATTAGTGAATTGCACAATTAGGTCATGCTGATGCAACATTGTTGCCAAGTCATGCAAAGAGTAAATTAATAAGTGCACACAGAGGGAAGTAGAAGGATGGCATGTTGTCGACGGGTACATAGAAATGTGTTCGCTGAAGTAATCCTGTAGATGGAGGGGGTTTGTCTCCACTCATGCACGGGAGCAGGTGTTAGCCCATACACACAGTGGATGCGTGGCGTGATACCCCAGTGTTGAACAGGAAATATGTAGTGTGAGAGAATATTTTTTGTAGTCAGGACTGTCACAATGTGTGTTTTGCTATGTCCAAAAATTCACTAAATTCAATTTATTCAAAACACTCAGGGCAGGCGGCAGGCAGCAACAATAGCCAAGAATTCCGAGAAAACCCTTTGAGAAATTGTGCTTTGATTTAATGGGACCGAATCCTAGAACTGCAAATATTTAACAAAAGATTTACAAACCTGATCACGGACAACTTCTCTATGTGGGTGGAAGCATATCCGGTCAGCAGTGCGAGGACAGCCAGTATTGCACGAGTGCCCAGTGATGACTTTTTCTCATGGTGGGTGTTCCCCAAAACATCCTTACCGACATTGGCATGCAGTTCACGGTAAAGAGGTGAAAGGAGTTGTGCACCCAGTGGAGGGCAAAACACAGGGCAACTGCAGTTTACAACCCTAGGGCTTACCCCACATAGCGACAAAATCAGGAGCTTAAATTGAAGTTGTGACACCATGTGGGTGACCAGCATGTCAAATGGGCAGAACATCTGCCCGCTGAGTTGTACATCCTCCGCTGGTACATCAACACCGCAACCGGCAAAATACCTGCCGAAATACTGATGAGGCATAATCTTTCCATACCAGGTGAATCCAATTGCCCGCAGGCGAAGAGCAGTAGTGAGGCACCCAGCTGTACAACTCACCTATGTGCATTCCATCAGCGAGAACAGGAAGTGGGAGAACAGCACGAGAAGCATACAGCGGGGTGGCTACCCATCAGTGCAAGACTACCACTGGTACTGGAAATGGGCCAACAGGTCAATGTGCAAACTCACCCACAATCAACAGTGCACAAAAATTTTTTGCGTGGGCTTTGCTGCTAAGTGGAGTGGCCCACACCAGATAATCCAAAAACATGGACCAACCTACTACATGGTCTGCATAGGGAGGAGACGGGTGAATGTGTATCAGAACGACTTCTGGCTCACACCGGGTGCCATCAATGACAAAGTTGATCCCAGTGCCCCTCTACCCCATTATAGCGAAAGTGCAGCCGAGACCCCAGAAGAAGCAAGAGGGGAGGTATGCGCAGCACCTCTAGAAAGCAGAGGTGCATCAGCTCCGCAACAAATATCTAAGGCGAAGATACCGCCTTGAGAAACCCTCGACAGCTTTGTCGACGACAAGCTTCCCAGGGGAGGTACGAGTGAGGGATGTAGCAAAGTACCTAGAGAGAGAGCAGAGCAACTAGGGATGGAAGACTTGACATTACCAGGTGAACTGCGCCAGACAGGGGGCGTTAGATCACTTTACCAGGTATCATTGATGGTGCTGCACCTATGAGCACCGCCGCTGGCCCTACAGTGCCTATTTATGTAGCAAGACCTCAGATGGAGCAGCTGCAAGAGGACGTCACAGCATCCGATGTCGCAAGTAAGGATGAAGTTGCATATTATGTACCATGAGCTACAGGTGACGTCACGAGGTTCCCAGGTGCATTGTCAGCTGTGTCGAGGAGACAATCGGAAACATTAATTTCAAGTGATGCCAGTACATCTAAAAAAAAAAAAAAACAGATAAAACCAAGCAAAGGAGGCAGCTTCACCAAATCACACCCAGGAGCGGCATAACATGACGAAGCAAGACAGTGCAAGGAAAATGAATAGCAGGAGGAGCAGTAGCAGAGGAAGTACGAGCAGTGACTGTGGGAGTGATAACAATGCAGGTAACAATGGCAGATTCACCCACCACAGCCCTGCCATCAGTGTGGGTGTGATAAAGCTACTTATAGCACAGCACGCCATGACTAGACCAGCAAACTGCAAGCAATGGAGGGGAGTAGTGCCCAAACAGGGAGGGCATTACTCCTCAGACCTTGGAAACACCCGAGGACACCAAGATGCTGGAGATATAAACATCGACCCACAAACGGCCTAAAAAGGGGTGCACTTGATGTGTGCTCCTCCCCTCCTTAGCCCGTTTGTCAGGCTGAGAGTTCCTAGACTGCATCACAACCAGTATCTGCACTCTACTTTGTGCAGCGATGTGAGTGGGTGTACGTAGAGTGTGCAGAGTGCGAGGCGAAGTGCAGCATAGTAAGGCAGGTTAGAGCAGCTAGCATGGTGTCTCAAATGCATTGCTGGCTGAATGTCCATAAACACTGCTACATTGAGTGATACATATTTTCAGAAAAAGTGCCTAAAAAGTGTTTAAAAGTGTATTGACACATGCAGAGCAGATTTTGATCATATGTGTAATAAAGATGTTGATCCCACAAAACCCTTCCCAATACTTAGTACCTTTTTATGTGTTTTATCATGCAATGTATGTTTTAACATCACTTGTATTGGTCCACATCATCCCATTTCATCTCAGCAAGGGTAAGTTTTCTGCAGTGTTATTGTTTCAAATTTTATAGTACTGGTATATTATGTTCAATGCAAGTGGCAGGTAAGAGAGTTGCAATGTTGTTGTGACAGAAAGTAGCACCGTCTGATGTGCTCGCCCACCAACACCAGCGAGCGCACTACATTGGAGAGTTAGTAAGCATGTAGCATCGAGAGGGGACAGTTTGCATGTAACCACATTCCGCATTCCCGTGCCCGGGCAGCCAGCAAAGTTTGGACTTATCACTTCACTGCAATAGTTTATTAATATAATTCGGAACAGTTTTTCTTTGCCACCCAGGGCATATCTCCTCGCCTTCCCCAGTGTTTGCATTGCCTGGGAAAGTTTAATCGGCACAACTAAACCATGTTAACATAAGCACAGTTTTTTAGTGTAACCTTTGCCCGCAGGTAAAAGTCTGGCTAAGGCATGTCGAGTTATTTTCCAAGGAATCATGTTAATTCAGTGCCAATTAAATGGAACATTGAACTGAGGATGTGTTCTTACAGCCACAAGGCATTTCAGGGTACATGCCCTTAAAATCCTGTAATAATTTCCAAGTGTATTCGTGTATTTTTTAGGGTAATTTATATGTGAATTATGTGCTGCAATGTGTTATTTAATAGGTGTGCAGATAGTCAATAATCCACAATGTAGGTAGTATTAAATCTGCATAGTAATCCAACCACGCAACAATTGGCAAGCTAGACCATAGAGCATAAGGGGTGCCTGGAGAATCCCTCGTTTAGCAAATGACAATTCCATTGGGTGAAATAATATAGCATAGTAACTCCAACCAGCACGACGAGATATGTGTGCCTGAGTGATATATCCTGCAACACCCTGAGATCACCAAGTGTCTCCCAGTATCATCATCATCATCATTGATGTGCCCTGACTGACGTGTGGTAACTACCAGGTAAAACCAATCAGCAAAAACTTAACCTACAACCTGCACCATCTTTAAAGATTTTCCTTGACACCATTTCACCCAGCTACACATTGTCAAATACACGTCGAGACCCTGTGACCAGCCCATTAGCACTCAATTGGCCTGCTTGCACTTGGGCTTCAGCACGCCGAACACTGCTAGGAATCAATTAGCGCCCCTCCATGTGGCTAAATGACATGGCTACATTGGTGACCAGTCGTGAAACTGCCAACTTTTGACATTGGCGAACGTGGAGTGCAAGGAAGCTGCCATCATTTGTGTCCGATTACAGGAACTTTAATGGGGGTGTTTTTCCTCCCCCGCCCCCCTGTTTTCTTGAATTCTTGTAGTAATCCTCACTGTGTACTGCAAAGTATTATATGTATGGGGCACATACTCGACCGGCCGCCGCACCAGCCCTAACAAATACTGCTGTAAACATTGTCCATGTGCATGGGATAAACATATGCACAAGAGGGTCTTAGCTCCTGTGATGATCACCCTGCAAACTTGAACTTTGTAATACAACCGTGCAACCATGTATGTGAATATGTTTGCAATGGAGTATTGGTTCACAGTTATGTGAAGAAATTGCGGAAATGTGAAGGACAGCGACCCTTTTGCAAAGTACGGGACAACAGCCAACATCTGCAGATACCTTCCAGAACACACTTCAACAGCATCTACGCTAATGCTATGCATTCGATCAGATGGATGTTCGGAGCAGTAACCGACAACCAGCAGAGAAGTGAAGGACCAGAGTGGGATCTGATGTCCTACATGCATTGCTGCAACCAAAAACTGGCGAGAACCCTCATCACTGAGAAGAGAATCAGTACGAGTACAGGACAGTTTGTGTGTTATCAGTGCCACATTGCTCAAGGGTGGACTCGTAGTAACCACTCAACACCAGTGTACTACACCATCGTGAGGGACTGCACAGTGCTAGGTATGTTTGATGTAAGAATTCATTGACAAGCAATTGGGGAGGTAGACACCGGTCACAACAGCCACAACAGATTCCACAATCCGCACATCACAACTACTTGTGAGTGAGGGAAACTCCCAAAACAACCTCCTGAGTATCGGACCTATACATGACAACATATCAGA
Organism: Dryococelus australis; assembly: GCA_029891345.1. Classification (NCBI taxonomy): domain Eukaryota; kingdom Metazoa; phylum Arthropoda; class Insecta; order Phasmatodea; family Phasmatidae; genus Dryococelus; species Dryococelus australis. Next base: position 78,212,910 of record CM057000.1, read on the forward strand.
ATGAGTGACATAACCGCACAACCACCAGTGCTAACTTCAATGACGTGTGAAGTCACTGAGCCAATCAGACAAGGACGTTCGGTACCCTCACCACCCACACCTACTGTGTTATGCCTACCGACTCAGCAACCTGCTGCTACATCCTCACCAATTGTACCACGTCCTCCAGCTCTTTATGCCAGCCCGTTAATGATACCGGCGAAATTCGAAAGAACCACTGTACACACCGGCCAGAGACTACACGACATATCACTACAACATAATCGAAATGCAGGTAAGTGAGATGTTATGGGATCATGTTATTGAGCCTTCTGAGAGTAACTGTAATTCAGCAATAATTTTGCCCCTAAGAAAGTTGGAACATGGAGGTTTTGTGTTAATTTTCGCCCCGTTAACCTATTAACAAAAAGTTTTGCATAACCAGTGATCAATGTCAACAGTGCTCTCAGCTTGCTTGGATCTGCAAAAATCATGTCCTCTTTCGATTTATCTTCAGGCTACTGGCAAATAACTGTCACCTCCAGTGATTGCCATAAAACTGCATTCACTACACTAGATGACAGACATTATCAGTTTTGCGCGATGCCTTTAGGCCTGAAATGTGCCTGAGTTACTTTTCAAGCTATGATGGTACATGTGCTAGATAGTATTATTTGCAAGTTCATCAAAACGCTTACCTATATGACGTAGTTGTTCGGTAAAACAGTTAGGAGGATAATTGGGAACACCTTGACTTGGTGCTAGAGCATTTTGCGACCGCAAGCCTGACATGTAAACCACAAATGTCACATTGGCAAGATGGAATCATATTTCCTTGGGCTAGTTATAAATGAGACCAGAAACTGTCCCATTGAGGAACATTTTTATATTATTGAAGAGTGTGAACTGCCGAAAATGAGTAAACAGTTGTGTAAATTCTTTGGGTTAATAAATTGGCTGCGCCAATACATCCAGGGGTTTGCCATCATAATTGCACCCCTTAAAGCACTGCTGTCAACATAAAATAAATTCCAGTGGACACAAATAGTTGCACAGACATTTGCAGAAATCAAAACCACAGTTTCACCAATGTTTCTCTATCTCATGCCTAGATCCCACTAGACACCTGTATCTACAGACAGGCGCGAGGCAGGAAGGTTTAGGAGCAGTGTTATTCTAACTAAGTGACAACTGGGAACATAATATTATTGACTATCGTAGTGCAAAGTTCGGCCCAGTGAAATGGAGATATTACATAAAGAGGGAATGTTTAGCTATTGTGGGGGCCTAGAATCCATAGAGATAGTTCTTGGAATACCAATAGTACACACTCAGGATGAACAACTACAGCCTGGTATGGATTTATAAAATGTGGGAATCAATAAGCAAATTAACGAATTGGTCTATGATCATGTAAGCATACGACTTTGTAGTTGAACACATCCCGGGAATAGAAAACGAACTCGCCGATGCACTTTCACGCTTCCCAGGTCCAGAGATATGCGAAAATGATCCAGACTAATGGGAAAACATGTTGCCACCCGAAAGCCAGCCTAAGTTCAGTAATGAATATATGATATCACGACTCAATTTAATACAGCTTTATGTCAACAGTAGGGAACTGCTAACTACATTACAGCTGAAATTGCACATTCTGTAAGCACAGCAGGTCACACCGGTAGCAGTATGACGATGTAACGAGTGTGTGCAAAGCATTCAGAAAAACTGGTATACGGTAAACAACTACTTAGAAGTATTTCCACCAGGTTACCAGGGAAACCAGAAGACCAAATGTGCCCAGCGATTCTCGCCATGCAGTAATCCAGTATGCACATAATAACCAAATAGCCGGATAACTCAGAGCAGAGTAAACACAACGCCAAATTGCATTCAAGTATCATTGGCCAGAACTACATGGGAAGTATGCAACTATGTAAAGCAGTGTAGAGTGTGTAATATTTACAAAGCATGTAATTCAGATGGAATACAACAACAACCATAAGTACCAACAGAGCCATTCGATACTGTAGCCCTTGATTTAATAGGACTCCACCCACATACTGCAAGAAAAACTGTTCATTGTAGTTGTAAAGGACATCTCCTTTAGTGGACAAAAGCTTATGCTATCAGCAGCAAAAGAGCTGCCAACATTACTAAGGACCTAGGAAGTAAGTTTTTTCCCCGGTGGGAGTTTCCCCGTATCTTCCTGACTGATAATAACACAGAATTTACCGGTCACAAGAGGCGTAACTATCGCGGGAAATGGAAAATGGAACACCGCACTATGGCTGAGTGTAACCTAGGGCCAATCCTACCAAAGGAAGAAACCAGGACTTAAAAATTCACCTTAAATTACATGCAGGAACAGACCCAACCACTTGGCCACATCATTTGCCAGCTGCTCTGATCTGTTTATGAACACGTGTTAATGCAGCCACAGGAAAACCCCCAGAATTGGCTTGTTCCAGAAACATAATGGATACACTGAAAGTACAAATAAAGATCCTACAGCTTTACTACAGAACTACAAACAAGATCTGAAATGGTATGGTGTTGACACAGAAGGTTGGTCCAACTGTATTGGAGATCATTTTGGAGGAAATGCTGTCTGTGGTGATGAGGTATGAACCACTACGAGGTCACATGGGCCAAGTTCAACCACTCATTCCTCACTCGGTTTTCCAACACTTTTGCCTCACTATGAGCTCGAAGTTGCATCATCGTGGAGGAGTAAGGGGAAGAAACACTGTACAATTTCGTTATGCAGGAAATCAGCACAATCTGCACATACCACCCTGAACTGAGCACTCAGGAAGTCCTGGAGGGAGTAACGAGAATGGCCTGCCCAGAGTATCGAACTGTTCTGTCACCCATTATTCACTCCACGGAGTGGGGGTTTTTGCAGACAGTTATGTTGCTGGGAGCAAACATCACAGCCGAGCCATGCCGCGACCATGATCAGCCATGCCGGGACACTGAACTTTCGAAATCGCATAATATAAACAAAGAAGAGAATGAGAGAAGAGTCGGTGATCAAGAGACGTCAGTGAAGCCAGTACAGGGAATGACGACAGCACCACCTGCCATGCCGGGATACTGGTGCCAATCAGCGAAGCCCTTCATGGAGCTGCAGCACCTCATATGTCCGTGCTGTTGGTGCAGAGGGTGGCATTTTGTTAACCACTGTCCTTACCGGGCTGGTGCAGTGGCCGCTGCTGGGTGAGGAATTCCACCGCCGGGAAACAAGAGGTCGGGATAGGGTGGCCCTGATGTCACCCACCCCCGGGCCAATACATTCTTCACTGACCCGACACCCCAGCAAATACTTCTTGCACAAATAAACAGTGACACCAACAGTTTCATAAGAAATTGAATGCTTATAAATCATCACCCATGTCGCGTACTGTTTGACACAGCCACATCACAACAACTTTGTTGGAAGTAGTTTTGTCAACATCAATAGCGTTAAAACAGTTCACAAGACAGTTCAGTTATCAACCCATCAAAACACAGGTAAAATAATGGGGACAGATTTATTATTGTGCGCATTCGCGATGTAGAGACAGTGGCCGTAGCATTTATGTATGATATTACAGAAGAAATTATCTTAGGAATATCCTGGTTAATGGAGCAGAATACAGTAGTCAAACCTACAGCCATATAATCCATCTTGGAAGGAAGGAGTGGTGGACAGTATATAATTTAGACGCCCGACCAGTTGGGGAGGTACCCGCCGTAACACTGGACGATATCTCCCATACGGCGTCACCTGAATTACAAGAAGTGATGCCAGGATGTTTTCACTGTTGCGTACCCGCTACATCGAACCACTGTGGCTGAACACACCATCCCGCTCATCAACAAGACACCAATCTATGATTTCTCGAGACGATATTACTGACACCAATGCCGTATTATACAAGAGCAAATAACGGAAATGTTGTATGAGGGGGTATTAGCGCTGTGGGAGAGCCAATTCAATACTGTGATTATTCTTGCACCAAAAATAATCGAATGTAGAGGTTCTGTGTGGACTTTCGTCGGCTCAATCAAACCACCAAGAAGGGCACCACCCCCATACATCCATATTAAAGATGCCTTGAATACCTTAGGCCAGGCAAGAGTTTTCACAACAATCGACTTGCGGAGTGGCTATTGGCAAGTGCCAGTTCACCCTGAAGACTGTCACAAGTCGGCATTTACGGCACCAGATGCCCGGCGCTTCCAATTCTTCATGATGCTGTTCAGGCTGAAATGTGCCCCAGCTACCTTACAGGCATTGATGAAACATTTCCTCGATTGTTAACATCGGCGATTTCGTCCTGGTATACCTCGACGATGTCATCATTTGGTCGGAGTCCTGGGAGGAGCATGTAAAACATCTATCTCTGGTGCTGGAACAACTTGCAATTAATGGGTTTACCTATGCCAACTGGAAGTATCATTATGGAAAGGCGAGCCTCCAGTTTCACGGATACATAGTAGAAGCCGATGGCAGCCGCCCTAATCCAGAACAGCTCCATCGCTGATTGAAAAGTACCCAGTACCAAACACCCAGAAATAGCTCATGATGTTTTTTAGTCTAATCAAATGGCTATGGGAGTATATCCCCGTGTTTGCAATGGTAACAGCGCCCCTTACGGACCTCATGTCGCTGACCATCTGGTACACGTGACTGATGGAACAGCAAGCCAACTTTTATGAGATCAAGCACCACTTCCAGTATTGCTCTGCCCTCGCCAGATACGACCTCTAATGGCATTTGTATGTCCAGACCGATGTCAGCGAAAAGAGGCTGGGTGTAGTAGTATTTCAGCTCTAGGATGATGGGGAATGGCATGTTGTGGAATTTGGCAGAACCAAGTTCGGCTTGGTAGAGTGATGGTGCGATGTGAATGAACATGAATGTCTTGCAGTAGTGTGGAGCCTCAAGAAGTACCGTACACTTTTGGAGTATCAGCACTTCACCCTGCGGACAGATAACCGCTACCTACTGTGGTCGCACAGTATGAAGGAGATCAGGAGCAAACTTATTTGCTTCACATTACTCATGCAATCAAACAACTTCATGTTCCAGCAGGTTGCTGGCATCGATAACCAGCTGGCCGATTACCTGTCACTGTCACACACACACAGGGAGAAGAAATGGGCCACAATGGGGATGAGTGGGATGCCATACTCCTCCTTCCCCAGGAAAATATGTATATTGTCACACAAGTGCAATGTGATGATCTGTCTGTGCTGCCAACTGCATCCATACTGGCTGCACTACGAAAAGGAGTCACCAGCGAACAGCAAAACTGTGAAGTAACTTGTAAGTCGAAAGAGGAATGTGCAAAAAAGACAGTGGAAAAATGGTGTGTACTGAACGAATGCATAGAATTACGTATAAATACGGCGAGTGACACTTGGTGTGTGTTTGTACCCACCCCCTCCCATGATGCTGTGCATCATTCCGTACATGCGAACAGCATTTCCGGTCACCCGGGCATGGCACAAACCAAGAGAAACATTATGAAATACTTATATTGGCTGAAAATCTCTGTAAGTGTCATGTGTAACTAGACGAAGAGCCGAATGCGGCGATGTCGTGCTACAACAGCCAAGAGAGCATAAAGAACCATTTGAAATGATCATTATGGTTCTCATGGGCCCCTGCCCCAGAATGATTACAAAGAAGAGATTCATACTGGTTGTTATCGACCTGTTTTCTAGGTGGATAGATGCCTATCCAATCTTCAGCATGAGGGCCAGAGGTATTGGAAATATCCTGGAAAATGAGTTTATCGCTTGCTGGGGATACCCTAGAACAGTGCTGAGTGACAAAGGCACACAGTTCACTGGTCATGTGTAGAGAGATTTCTTTACACGATGGAGGCCTACAACACCACACCACTGTGACTTACCACCCATGTGCAAACCCTACAGAAAAGCACAACCAGGATATCAAGACTCAGTTGCATCTGCACGTTGAGGAAAATCACACGTCGTGGGCCGAGCACCTGCCTGCTGCCCTACTCACGCTGCAGACATGCACGAACCAGATGACAAGAAGAACTTCAACCCAGCTGTTGTAAGTTCATGACCTCCCCTCCCCAGTGAGTTCGCCAGGAAGTGAGGGAGTGCACCTGGACAGAAGAGGAAGAGGAGAGCAGAGAAGAATGGAGAGAAAAAGAAGTGAGGGAAGTGCGAGATAACCAGCACCGTTACACATCATAGTGGGTGCCGGAAACCACCTGCCACCCACCACGACTACAGCCTGGTCAGCTGGTGTATGCTCGTACAGATCCAGAGTCAGCTGGACAGTGTGTATATTATGTGGGCTTTGCCGCAAAATGGAGCAGGCCACATGAAGTTTTGTGTACACAATGTGAAAATTGCTAAAAGATACGCCTTAGCAGGCAGCATTCAGTGATTTTTCACTGAGATGCACTGGGCTTGCCGAGACGCCAATGCATGGTGTGGGAGCGGATGATGTGGAATCTGAATCACCTGGCAACACCGCCCTGGTAGCGAAAAATAATGCACGTGAGGAATCTCTCCGAGAACTTGCAGTTGCAATGCCGGACATCGATATATCTACAGAGGCACCAGGGGAGGAATGACGGGAAACAACACATCATAGCAAAGAGAACAACTGTAATTGTCTGTTTCCCCTACTGTCCTGCGAGACACACCGGAAAGACAGCTTGGAAGCAATCATCATCACCAGGTGAGGGACCTGTCTGGAGGCATCTTGATGCCAAGGAGACACCGTTTTCTGCCAGCATTGTGGCCAAGTTTGTTTGTTTTTTGGGATGCCCAAGTACTTGGTCTCTGCCGCCCATGTCCACTCGGCAGCGATGATAGCGAGAGCGTCAGATACGAGATGGGGGTGAGGAGAAGTATTCCCTTCCTAAGGCTGTTTCTGGATTCTCAGTATATACTTGTTAAGTATGTACATTTGCGTACTAGCAGTGATGTGTACTAGTCGTGTACTTGGTAGAACTATTCAGACACGTAATTGCCTCATCATGTTAGACAGGTCACACATTCTGGCGGAAACATCAAACACTATGTGGCACAGACAATTTTATGGATGTTGTTACAAATTCACTACGACAACGGGAATGAGCAAATAAAAGGAGCATTATTGGGCATGTATCATTTACATGTCACTAAGAATGAAGTGACATGTCACCACATACCCTCTTCCCCATTAGACTGTTTGCCTGGCGTACCAGATCCTTAAATTCAGTGTATGTGTGTGCTATATGAGCGCAAGTGCAGTGCATTGTGACAAGGGATGCAAGTGCAGCACAAATTGAGTAGTGACTACAATCGCCAATGCACTAATAGAAAACTAGACCCTGCTAATTTTCCAGTCTTTTTATACAAAAGGATAAGGGTAATATTATGGAATGTAACATGATTAATATCAATAAATACTCCTATCCTAGCAGCCTCAAAGCCCTAAGTGTTTATCAAGTGTATGTTTGGAAGGTTTGTTTTGATAAGACATGTGTTTTCATCCCCACATCATTGATTCTTTTTGCAGTGTCAGGTTTTAATAAATATAATTTGCAGGGTTAGTTTAGCAATGTGTAACAGCTGGCATGTGGAATACGTGAACGGCAAGCCGTGTGGGGACAAGTTAGTAGTCATTCGTCTTGGTGAGGGGTGTGATGCATCACGTAGGGGCTCGTGGTTTCGCGTGATCGGGCGGCCAACTTCATATTAGACTGATCATTTAACTTGCAATAGCTTTATTTGACATACTGGAACCTTTGAATTTTTCAGCCGCCCGACCCTTACAGTCACCCAGCGTTTGCAGTCCCTGGGTGAGCAAAATTTGCATGTAAACTATATGTGATCTTTGTGTCATTTTGCAGTATCTCCCACGCTGATAGGCTTGTGGTCAGCAATTTTGTAAGTATTCTCCAACGGAGATGTAATTAGAGTCACTGAATAAATCTCAGCAGTGACATAGTATTTTCCACGCATGATTTATTTTGGTTTGCAGCAAGGCATTTAAGGTATGGGCCTTCTCCTGCCAAATGTCCTTCAACCTGCAAATGTGTATAATCTATGTTGAAATGGTCACAAGTTTGTATTGCAATTAACAGTGTTTTAGTATGGGCGTGTGGGGAACCCGGATATCCCACAGTCCCACAAGTCAGGGAAATATTCTACTTTTATTATAGTTATTACTGGAGGAGCCAGTAGCAGCACCTGAAGGATTTTGCCATGGTCGTCGGCCGAATGACCATGAGGAACGAGTCAGCTCTCTGATTTCGCGACATTGTCAACACTGCAATATTTGGTGCACTGTGGAATACTACCACAAAAATCCAACTTGCATTCGCCAATCCTTAAAACCTAACCTCTATCCTTTTCGAAAAGTTAATCACTGTTAAAAATGTCGCATAACTTTGTGGCAAATTCTTCATCTTAAAAACTGAAAAATGCGACCTGCAAATTTTCCACATCAAAATTTTTTTACAAATATTTCCTACAAGTTTAATGGATTTTCCTGGATTTTTCTTGGATTTACCCACAACAAATGAACTGTGTGGTCAACTAGGCGACCCACACAGCATGTGGCATCATCGAGACACCTTCCAGATGCCCAGACAATGCCAGGAAAGATACATGTGGTCGGTGGGAAAACGTACACCAGAACAGGGCAGTTGCTATTGTTTCGGCAAGGATGAGAAGGAGCAGCAAGGCAGACATCTTGGGGCAGCAGGTGTGGCATCACTGGTACGACACCCCATCGCCGAGCAGTGGCACAAAGAATCAGAGGAGCGTGCTTGCATTACCCCTCCCCTGCCTGACATCGTCGCCCGCCAGTTGCAGCATGCAAATAAGAGGGAGGACTGAATAAGGTGAAGGAAAAAGGAAAGCAACTGCTCCCTTCCATGCTACCCACTCACCGCATGCCGGCGGTCAACTGTGTGTTCGCTGTACATTGATCCCTGTGCAGCAACATACAGGACAGCAGTGTTCCCATGCCACACCATCAACTATGCTGCGCTTCAACATTGGTGTTTTCGCATCTGCATTTATGCATCCGTGCTTCTGTGTGGTTCTGTTTACATATCACCATGGTTGGCCAGCTACAGCACGGTGCTCCAGCAGCACTGTGTTTGCAGTGTTTACGTGACAAACACATGGACATGGTAAACAAATATGAAATGGGAACCTGTTTTTGCAGATGCGACAGTAAGTCCAGCCCAAGAGTAAACCGTGCTGTGAGCAACCGCGAGGAGGAACCGGGAACAGAACATTCGGACATTGTAACCTCAAGAGAAATTAAAAAATTTTACCAAATGTATTTGTGCGGGAAATTACTGTATACAGGATCCGGGACAGTGCCTAAGGAGTGCGTATGGTGTCAATGCAAATTTTTCCACAACGCATACCAACTATGTTTTCCATGTCTCTCCCGGCACCAACACCCATGACATCACTTCATGCGAACAGCTACAATGCACACCCTGCGCCTAGCTGGTCAGTAGAACTGCAACTTCAACATGCACAGAAGCATGAAAGAAACAGCACAGATAGTGACAGTGGCCTGAAATGCACGCCTACCTAGTTATCAACACCTGCCTGAGTTCACTGGAATGGCCAGCGAGAACCCGAGCATCTTCCTGAAAGAATGTATAGTGTGTCTGAAATGTTACAGTGTCTGTGAGGACGCATGGGAGACCTGCATCGGCGGAAAACTACAAGGAGAAGCAGAAAAGTGGTGGGTCACCGTGAATCATTACAGCATGCTGTGAAAAGAGTTTGTCCATGCTTTCCAGTGTCGGTATGGGAACATTTTCGCATCATTCCAGGCGCAGAGCTAGTTACTTCGGCAGGAACAGCAGCCTGGTGAACAATTGCCCATTTTCATAGTGCAGAAGTTCCAATTAATAGGGTGATTCCACCCTTAACTGCCAGATCGCGAATCAATGGAAATCATTGCAGAAACGGCTCTGCCAGAATACCGAGCAATGTTACTGCCTTTCCTCAACAGCAGCATGGAGGAGGTGATACGAAAGATAGCGTAGCTGCAGGATGGTGGCACGAGTCGCATGGGAGTGATGGTAGCTCACAATGGGACCGAGTAGACAGCCCATTGAAGCAGTATGGACACAAACAGGATTGAATCATAACACGTAGGCATAATGGGATCAGTGCACGCCACCATAAAAAGCCAGGAGGTGACAGTGCGTGCAAGGATACAGGAAAAATGTGAGTGCGACTAGGCAAGAGATAGCCACCCACGACACTATGTCGTTACTGTCGAAATGCACTGGTTTTCCATTGGTATAGTATATGTCCGAATAACCCACACCTGGAAATCTACAAAGGAATTTCCAAAGGAGGCAGGGAAACAGGAAGTGGGGGCGAAAGGGCTTGACACATCTCCTGCCCCAGTCCCGTCAACAACAACCAATAAAACACCAGAACAAGAAAGTGATCCAACAGGTGAGTGGGTGTAAAGTGAAATTTATTAGCATCCTAGTAACCATGAATGGCAAACCTTGCAGCGCGCTAATTGGCATGGCCACATCCCATAATTTTGTTCAGTCCCATTTTGTCAACCCAAGTGATGTAACACCTAGTAAACATGCAATTATGCTCGCAACAGATCAAGTGAATAGCAGAGCATTAGGCCAAGCAACAGTCATGGTTAAAGAAACCATAACAAGCAGTATCGTAACAGCGGACATGAAGGAGGATACAATATTAGGCATGCCTTGGTTACAAGAACAAAATACCATAGTAGAACCATAGTAGAACCAGCGCACAGGTGAATTCATTCCGGTGCAAAGGAGTTTGATTATGAAATACCGCAACAACTTCAGGTGGCATTCCAGTGTATACTGAATGAGAGGAGGGAAGTTTTTGCGAAAACAGCTGCGCTCTGCAGAACAACCGTAGCTGAACATGAAAACGCAATATCGCAAGAAGGTCCTTTTTATGCAGGACCGGGAATAACATGCTACATCAGTCAAAAATCATATGCGAGAAAGTTAAAGAGATCCTAGTGGATGGGGTAATTAAGCCTATGCACAGTAAATTCAACTCAGTAATTTTGGCCCCTAAGAAAGATAGGAGTTGGCGCTTCTGTGTCGACTTTCGTCTGACAAACTAGCTAACTTGTAGCAATATGCCACCATACATCAATGTGAAAGATGCACTCGCTGCACTAGGCAATCCACAGTGATGACATCAATAGATCTCCGCAGCTGATACTGGCAAACCCTTGTCAAACCAGAAGACCAGGAGAAAACCACATTTCCAACACCTGATAGCCAGAGATTTCATTTTTGCATGATGCCTTTTGTCTTTAAAGGAGCACCTGCCTTGTCTCAGTCATTGATGGTCCGTGTCCTGGACAGGATTGTAGGAGATTTCATGCTGCCTATCTAGATGACGCGATTATCTGGTCAAGCAGTTGGGAAGACCATGTACACCACGTATTTATGATTCTTGAGAGGCTCGCGAAAAATGCGCCACAGATAAATGCTCCGCAAATAAATGCCATCTAGGAAGGAGCAAGTCGGAGTTTCTGGGACACATAGTAGACAAAGACAGAAACACACCAAACCCCGAACAGTTACACTTAATACATATCTATCCAGCTCCACACATTCGGAAACAACTCTGCAAGATTTTTGGTTTGGTTTATTGGCTCCGGGAATTCATCAAAGATTTTGCAATAGTGACTGACCCTCTCATCAGCAAGCACCTTATTTTACAGACAGACACCAGCCAGGAGGGGCTGGGTGCCATCCTGTATCGATGCGCGGAGGATGGCATAAAACAATGATCAATTTCGCCAGTGCGAAACTAGGCCAGGTAGAACAGAGATATGATGTGAATGAGCGAGAGATGTTGGCTGTAGTGTGGGAAGTTAAGAAGTACTATCCCTACCTTAAATACAAGTGCTTCACATTAACGACGGACAACAGATGCCTTGTTTGGCTGCACACTGTAAAGGAGGAACGAAGTGAACTCACCTGCTGGGCATTGCTTCTTATTTTTCTTCACTGTGGAGCACGTCCCTGGGAAGAAGAACCAGTTGGCAGACACCTTATCACGCATGCCCGATCCCAGTGTAATAGTCATGGACGATGTGGAGTGGGACGAGGTGCTCCTGCCCGACCCGCACGAGCTATTCCACGAAATACATATCAACATAGTGTAAGCAGTGAGCAGTGACATTCTGGTGAATGAATTGTACCAGGAAGTGTAAGACGCACAATCTACTGCGAAATAACATGGTGTAGGAAGGAACAGTTCACACAGCAAACAGTGGAAAAGTGGCTTGTGATTTAGTGTAAACTGGAAACGTGTTCAGCACAGGACATTTCAAAATGGTGTTTGTTTGTACCGTCAGCATGCAGCCTAAATTATTAAATCATGCACATGTGAGTAATGTAGCCAGACAACCGGGTATGGAGCAAACAATCCGAACAATTAAAGACAGCACTTTTTCTAGCCAGGATTGTCACGTGATGCATGGAAGTTCGTGCAAAAGTGTGTTATGTGCCAGACTTTCAAATCACGTAGGACTGATAGCGTACAGCAGCAATAGCCATGCCTACCGAAATGGCTGTTTGACACAGTAGCCGTACCCCCGAACACATGGTGGGAAAAAGTTCATTTTGGTAGTGAATTATAAATTTTCTTGGTGGGTGGAGGCCTTTAAAATGAGTAGTGCATGAGTAAACAACAGTGTGTAAGTCTTCGAACAAGAGTTTTTCCCCTGCTGGGGATATCCGAAGCAGGTGCTGATGGATACTGACACACAATTCGTGGGAAGGAAGTGGCAATAAAAGTGCCCATGGTGAGGGGTGCAGCACAGCTGGGTGGGGACCGACAAGCACAAGACCCCCACCCATGCATGAACCCGGCCAGTAAGTGTATGTGAAGGAACACCCACAGACAGAAACCCACTGAAATTTATACGCTGGACTTGCTCTACGGTGGACCGGACCACAGTGGATCATAAAGGGCATAGGATCAACCTCTTACCTGGTCCGCGTGGACAGGAAGACCACCAACATACACAGAGACACCATATGCCTGTCGCCTGGAGACGTCTGCGGCGAAGATGAAGCCGGTGAACCACAACCACATGATGGTGCAATGTCTTCCGAGCCTGCAGTGCAAGCAAAAGAGGAGGATAGTGAGGCAGCACCTCCCACAGGGGGCCCCCTAACAAACACCATAATGTCGCCGATGCCAGACAAGGCTACATCCCCAAGGTGCCTGGAAGATAGAGGCATGGCTGATGAAGGGCACGGCAAACCAAGTGCTAATGCCCCCCCCCCCCCAGAATCCTCTGTAGACAGCCAGCAGGAAGCAAGTGCGGAGATACATGCAAGGAATGGATACGATGCATGATATCTGGAAACTCACGACGGCACCTTCTCGTAAGAGCAGCACGGACCTCCGCCAATCAAGACGTTGACGACAGCCACCTGCAGCACGCCGCTAGTGTGTGAGCACAGGGACCTCATGGCTACGGCAAGACGGCGAGGGATGACGACTGCAACTGATGGTTTCTGAGCAATGTGTAACAGCTGGCATGTGGAATGCATGCCCGGCAAGCTGTGTGGGGACAATTTAGTAGCTAGTCGTGTTTGCGAGGTGTGTGATGCATCACTTTGGAGCTTGTAGTTTCACGTGCTCGAACAGCCAGCATCATGTTGGACTGATCATTTAACTTGCAATAGCTTTGTTTAACGTACCGAAACATTTGCATTTTTTAACCACCCATGGTTTCGCCCCTTGCACCCACTCAATGGAGATATAATTAAAATCACAGAACAAATCTTAGCAGTGACGCGGTATTTTCCACTTGTGATTAATTTCGGTTCGCCACAAGGCATTTAAGGTACGGGCCTTCTCCTGCCAAATTCCTTCAACCTGCAAGTGTGTATAATTTACTTTTAAAGGGTCACGTGTTTGTATTGTAAGTAACAGTGCTTTTCTATGGGCATGTGGGGAGCTTTGATATCCCACAGCACCACAATTGAGTGAAATATTCTACTTTTATTATAATTATTACTGGATAAGTCAGAAGCAGCACCTGAAGGTTTTCCCTTTGGTCGTCGGCCGAACGACCCCGAGGAACATATCAGCTCTCCGACTTCACGACATTGTCAACTCGGCAATGTCTGGCGCTCTGGGTAGTACTCCTACAAAAATCACACTTACATTCACCACTCCTCAAAACATAATCTCTATCCTTTTCGACCAGCCAATCACAGTCTAAAGTTATTTTTCATTTGTTTGTTTGTAACTGTCTATCACTCCAGCTACACACTGCTATGTACGTGAAGATGGATTATGGAACACATGTCAAGTTTGTACTGCAGATACGCTATATACACACACGTATTATACACTCAAGCATTTTCTCCATTCAAGAAACATGTTTATGCTTTGCTCTTATGTTACAGAACAAATGCTGTAACTAGCATATCTCAAATAAAAGCAGTCCGTTGCTATCTGAACTGAACACGTTCGCAAAAACATTTAAGTGTTGACATTTTAGTTTATAGGCTCCTAGAAATAAAACTATTATTGTTTCATCTACACAACATAGAAAACTGCAACAGTCCCACATTAATATTCATACCTTTAACTTGAATGATGTTATTTCACCAGCATACTGCTACAGGTATTGGGTTTATTATATTGTTTTATTTCTCCATAGTGATAATGCAATGTTTCTTTTATACGAACATACATTTAGGTGCCAATTAAGAATGCCACAAATTAATGTATGTACTAGTAGAATGTTTTGTAATTGATTGTTACTGTATTCTAACATCTTATCAAAGAAATATAATTATATTGTATTGCTATTCTGTCAGTATGGCCGCAGTTACACTGGAGAAAAACTACTAACCTTAAGGTTGTTGGACCCAAAAAATTTTTATAGCTGATTATTATGTCTACATATAGGTATTGTTCAGACTAGCTTTTGAGAAAAATGATAATCGCTACAACTTATAGTTTAAAATCTGTAGGTTCTTGAAGTTATGTTTTTGACATTTGCTGCAGCAGCTTTCTGGAGAACCAGACGAGGAAACTGGGTAATTTTTGGGATACCATGAGAATTTATCAAAACTATTGACTGATGTAATTTGAAACGATGTAAAACAGGGTTGTTTTTGCATCCATGAAATACAGAAAACTCCTCACGACTGAAATTTCTTACCTGGATATTCTCGTCCACACCAGTTCCTACTCTCAATTGAGTGCTGTTTGAAATTGTGTCGTACGGTTGTCAGTCTTCGATCGTGAATGCTAGTTTAGCACTTTTTGAGTGTATAATTTTACCATTGTATTTAGCGAAACATATAACGTAATCATACGAGAAACACTACTTTTTTTGTGTGCAATGGCTCCGCAAAAATTCAAGAATGGCAGGCGTTACTTAAAAACTATAAGGAGCAAATTTTGCCAAGCGATAAAGATATTTAATGCTGCTCGACGATCATCACGACAAAATGGTTGCGGTTCCGAAAAAATGGAAGTGGTGACACCATCCACGTCGACAGAAAATGTACAGGAAGTTCGTGAAGAGTCAAAATAAGTGATTAATTATATTAAAGTGATATAAAAATGAAGGGAGTTAAATGTGAGAGTTTTTACCAGCGCTGATTATCTGAAGTCCCTATTTATTGCTGATCAAGATGAACTGAAATGAAGATTGAGCAACGATGGCAGGCAATGGCTGTGGGAGAAATTGGAGTACTCTAAGTAAACCATAGACCAATGCTAAATGTTCTCTGTGTTTTTGAATGCAAAAATATGGGGTAACCCACAGAGGTCGAACCCGTGTCACATTTGTGAAAGATGAGTCCTCTAGGCATTACACAACTGCAGCTTCATTGGTCAAATGTGAAACAATTCCTGCTGGCTATATCGTTATAGTATATCCATTACTTAATTTACTATCCATCTAGTTTCTTCATAAATGTGGTAAGTGTACATTAATCGCGTCCACAAGCCCAATGTTTTGACTCCGTTCTGTTAGTCTGCAAAACAGCTGTAATGAAAAACACGTAAATATTATAGTGGAGAAAATTACATGTATTAATCAATAATACATGTTAGTGCCACTTTCGCCAAAAAAAAAAAAAAGTGTTTTGGGTTTGGCATTTCTTTTAATACTTAAACTTTCATGGGAAAATGCCTTGATCGAAATATTTGTTACGATTTCGTTTAATGGTGCAGGGGGAAAACAAATTAAGATTTTTGCAAAGTGTAGTTTTTAAAAGTTGTATATGCACGTGTAACAAATAGCGCATTATACGAAAAAGATCACTGGGAATTGTTTACTTTCGCCAGTATCTGAAACGTGCAAAATATATGGATTCTGTCTGGTGGATCAGAAAAGTCAATATTTTTACTTTTGAACTACAACTGAACTAAATAGTTAAAAACAGTAATATATTTGTTAGCCTGTTACTAAGGGAACAAATTTTTTTTGGGGGTGAGGGGGGGGATGTATCAGAGAAAGCACAAAATTAAACTTTCCATTTATTAGACTATATTTGGTTTCGCAAAAGAAAATATTATCATAAATAAATTGAGATTACATAGGAAGGATAAATTTGTCCTTGTAGTTTATAGAAAAGTAAACGTACACCTAATGTTGGATTCACGGGATCAATTTGGCCATTATAATGTAAAAACGACAAGCAAACCATTCTACACTAATTATGAAGTGTAGTCATTCGTGTTTTCACATTAAACAAAAGTAAGCTTAATAAATATGTCACTATTGATAGCAATGTACATTTTATTATTGCTAATATTATTAATTTTCTCCCCATACATCAACAAATGATGGTATTACAAATTGTGTTATCTGAACCGCAAGGGAGATTTATAAAAATAAACTAGATGTAAATCAACACTATGATTTTAATCACCATTTATTTCTGTATATCCCTGCACGCAATGGTCAACAAAACACCATTACTTATTATAAGTGCTACTGATATCATAATATACTGAAAAGATGTATACAAGTATGTCCACGGGCTGAATTTCAAACAGTGTTTTATCTTCGGTCTGGTATAAAAATTTTAATGCATTGATGCTTTTCAAGTTGTACTGCACTTTTGCAATACAGTATAAAATGTCGTTTGGGATTAGTTATTTAGTTAATATGTTACATTCAGAATCCTTGACATTCAATAATATATTTCCAAACAAACATGCTCTACTACAACCTCAGCATCGGCTCATGCGAACTTGATTTAGACTTGTGACTTCAAGACATGTTCGTTTTTGAAAATGATCGTTTTAGAGTGAGTGAAGATATTTGGGTGGCTCTTAACAGCAAGGTCTTGAGCGCCGATGTGAGTGATTGAAGTGATTGGGGTGCGGCGATGGAACGAATTGGTGGGGGGTGGGGGAAACGAGAGATCCCCAAGAAAACCCGCCGACCAATGGCATCATCCGGCACGATCACCACTTGCGAAAATTTGGATCGTTTTAGAGGACTTTCAAATGCAACATTAGAGATTTTACAAGTATGCACTATTTACGAGTGGATGAGTGTACGCCTGTTTACATATCCAAATGTTCTTATGTGTAGTATTTTTCAAATACGTGCAATGAAAACTACACTTGGTAAGCAAACTTGGTATTCATAAAGTCAACATAAGCTCTGATTTCCTTTCAAATCTGCCTATTTTTGGTAGCCAAGAAATCAGTTGTACTTAAGAAAATTGTCTGACAAATGTCAAAACAGTTAGTTAAGACTTGTGGTTTTGTATATCAAATATCTGATCTTTCAAAGATGATTTGCCACACTCAACTGAAGAATGAATGAGTGTTCCCTAATTCAGTATATTGGCATTTATTGAAGAGTCCACAATCTATCATTTTGCTAGGCTGGGTGCCATTTTGGACATTTCAATAAGCAAAGGTTTACTATGTATGACGTTTATTCAGACGACTGGAATGAGGCCCATGACATTTTTTGTAATTATTGGTGATGTCCTAAAGTCACTTGTCATTACATTACACAAATATGTATGGGGAAGAGTGCATATGCTATTTGCGCATCATCCACTAACTCTTTTTCGAAAAGAAAAGTCACACCTTTGGGGTCAAAATCAAGTGGCTTGAAGTCTTTTAACATAAATATGTCTTTAGTTAAAAACAATTTTGAACGAGTTTTAATGCAACTTCGATCTTATCACATTAAGTAATCTATCACGAAAGCCTACATGCATTACAAAACTATTAACTTAAACATGGTTTGCATGGCATTTCTGTGCAGTTTGATGGCAAATTGTAAACTAGTGTTTTGTAGCTTTCATGCTCGGAATACACACTGGAATTTAGATTAAGCTAATGAATCATGCATTGTATATATTAAAATGAAATTACTTCAAGATCGATAAGTGAGATTTGAAAGGATATATATGCACATGTCACAAAACATATACAAAAATTATTTAGCATTAAAAAAAGATATACAGCTCGAAATTGATCCCAATTTATAATTTGGATCTTAAAAAACTGTGAACATCTATCTATAAGAAGGTACTTTTCGGGTAAATAAAGTGCATTAATTCTTACACATTAATGCAAGAGGATGTTACCCTTAGTGTTATGACAAATATAGATGCCAACGGTAGGTAATGACAGTTTATTCCTATCTCGTATAATGGGAGTTGCGATGCAGTAAAAGCGATTCAGTTCACATTTATATAACTCTTGATCATTTTAATGGTGAAATATTACGTGGCATACCAAATCAATCGGGACATAGATTAACGAGCATGAGTAAGTAAGAGTGACAATTGTGATGTCTTCAATTATACTTATTTAATTAATATATTTTAAAAATTTTAATATCATTGTACGTGAATACAGACACCTACATTTTTCGTGTTGGAATTTGTTTTATATCTCTTTGCTTGTCACTCCGAACTAAATTCACATAATTTTATTAAATTTATGTGTTCCTTTAAATGGCCTCATTGATTAAGTGGACACTATTTTCATATACGGGTCTATCCTTGTGTTTCTACATTATCAATGCTTATCCAGTATGGCAATATCGGAAATGTGATAAATGAGAACATGATTCATATCACTGAATAACACATTGTGTTCAATCAATCATAAAACGTAATGAAAGGATGACTGAAACTTCTTTTTTCCCGTCATTTAATTACATATCTGTACATTAGCAGCTATATTTTTTGTTATGTTATTACAAACTGCGAAACATTATGGATATTATGTAATTCTTGCTTTGAAGGTCCTAGGTAGTGTGTGCTGTTAAAGAACTATGGCCATTCCGAACCACTGTATATTTACACATCGAAAATAATAATGTCACTTGTCTGCTCTTATTTCCGGCTCCTATGATGTAACAGGTTTTCTAAGGCACTATAAGTCTTTATAGAGCCCTAGGATTTTCTGACTTAGGAATCAACATTTAAGTGAAGATCCTTCATGGACAGTTTATTTCCTGTATCTGCGAACCGCCAACCTAGACATCCGAATTATGGACACAGTTACGGAGGGAAGTGCAATTTTTAAAAGAAAACAAGATTTATATTCATTTTTGTGTAAGCCGTCCTTTACAGTCTTTACATTTCAATTTAGTCTATTACTATAAAATTGATGCCAGTAATTCACATTAATATACAAATATATACATACCCGTATTCCATGTCACCTCCAGCAAACTTTACTCTAAGAGGGAATGTCCTACCTGTCCAATTATGGCAACCAGCTATGCGTAGTACAGTGTCTTCCCATTTAGTTAATATTAACCTTGTTATAAAACAATTAGTAAAATATAATAATTTTTTAATTTTCGGTTTCAAATAGGGGTGTAGCAGTTAGGATGCTTGCCTACTACTAGGTGAACTGTGTTCGATCTCCGGCGGGGTCACACCCCAAAATTTCTCTATGTGGGGTTTCGTGCCAGACGATGCTGGTGGCGGGCGGATTTTCTCGGAGATCTCCCATTTCCCCCTGACCTTGCATCCCAGCAATGCTCCATATCACCCTCATTGGCTCTCAAGACTTCGCTGTTAAGAACCACCCAAATCTATCCACTAGTTTTTAAATGAAATACTACACCAGCCACTGCAACTACACTAGGCATTACCTTAGTTTATTGAGTTTATTAGTTTGTTGATTATCGCAAATAGCATTGAAAGAGTTACTCTATTATGGGATTTTCAGTGGTGCATCTAAAGTTATATTTCAAGAGATACCCTCATCTCCAGTCACACAAAATGCCAACAACGAAACAGAAGATATTCATGACGATAAGAATTCAGAATGGGTGTGGGGTGGATTTGAGATAGACGAGACGGATTATCCACCTCTCACTGTCGAGGAACATCCAAATCCTTTTCCACTCTGTGAAATGATTCCTGGAAAATGTGTGGTAAACCCGGCATTTCTTCTCCTCCAATTGGAATGTACTGCAAAACACGCCATATTCTGCACAACTGGCAGAATGAAAATGTATCAAGAAGTTCGCACAAAGCTCCACTGCATGTGGAGATACAAGTGTGATGAGGTATGCGAGTCCGAGACCCACCTTTCGTGAGTGATATCCTGCAGGCCAGAAGAAATGAAAGGCATCTGTATAAACTTCTGTTCCAAAAATGGTGAATGTGCATTCTAATGTTATATACACGATATAAAATATAAACACTCTGTATACTATATTTACTGTATATAATAATTTACTATACAATATATATTTACTATATATAATAGAAATAATATATACAATCTATAATATATATTATCTATAATATATACAATCTATAATATATTATATATATTATAAAGTATATACTATACATTATATATATATATATATATATATATATTGGAATACAATATATTTTTTTTTTTACAATATGGTCTTTTGTATAGTAAAATTAACGCATATTCAGTAGCCTTTGTATCAAGGTTGCAACAATCCAACATGTTTTTTGTTCATAATGATTTTGGTAGGTTGTTTTATAAATGAGATATATTGATTATTGGAATTTTATTGCTTGTGCTGACTGTTTTGTATATATATATATATATATATATATATATGTGTGTGTGTGTGTGTGTGTGTGTGTGTGTTTATATATGTGTATATATATTTATATATATATGCAGTTGGCCTGAGAGTTTTCTCGAAGTACTCACATTTCTCCCACTACTGCATTCGTCGCTTCTAAATAATCTCATTTCAACCCTTTAACACTAAAAACATTAAGTTTATCGAGTTACTCAAACTTTCCTGTAACTCGCTTGTGCTCCGACCAATCACATCTACAGTTTTCATACAAAATACCTAACAGAGTACAGTTTCTTAAAATAACCTTTATGTATGTGCTCCCTCGTATTCAATTTTGTTAAGTGTTAGAGAAGACATTTTACCCTAGCTTCGCTAAAGAAAGACGAAATAAAATAAAATATATAAATATCCCTTACATAACAGGCATAGTAAGTAATATTGTTCCGACAAATTTCTATCAATTTATGGAGAATAATAAACCGTTTTGTTGAACCTCAACATAGGTCGAGTACACAGCTGTTCCAAATGATCATTAACGGATTTATTAGTCAGGGGATACTTTTACAATGGAGTATTTTGTTAGTGGTGTAACGCCCATGAAAATCGGGTTTTTATGCATGCAATTAACTTGTATTATTTTTCCTGTTCTTATTGCTACATGTATTGTCATGCAAGAGTTAATTTAATATTTTTCACACATGTCACTCATGATTTCAACTGCCTATGCAGATTTTAATAATTTTTATTAATTTTATTTTTCTTTACACAATATTTTTAAAACTTAAATGTATGGTAGCAATTATAATTATGTGTAATTTTAATAGGCTAATTCACTTTTCATTGTATATTTATTTTTATAAAATTAATATATATTTTTGGTGTGATCACAATTTTGTAAGTCTTTCAACTTTTTATCGTATTATATCTCAATTCCGAGATCACGTATTCTTTGGATTTCTTTTTTTAGGTCGTTAGAAGAGGTTCATGTGGGTGGTTTGAATAGATTTGATCCCCATTGGCCCGCATGTTTAAATCCTGATTGTTGATTGGCTGGTGCTAAAGGCCCCCTTAATCTAGCATCAGCTTGCAGAGACTAACACTCTCTGCACTAGCAGCCTCCAACGACATCAGACGTAGGGCAGGACCCCCGAAGTAGATGGAGAGGTAGGACTATAAATTAGTTTTAGGGCGTGTAGACGTGTCCCTGAACCAACTTTTAAGTAAACTTGTAAACAGCAATTGAGCTTGTGTCAATGGTCGCCCATTCGTGAGGTTAAATGGTCAGGAGCTATATAGTTTAAACATGCCATCTACGTATGTGTAGAGAGGAGCTCCACTTATCTCCACCTTAAACCTGCTACGTCAAATCCTGCGAGAGCATCCTACTTTCAATCCGCTTGTGATTAAAAGATGTCATACCAAAAGATCTGAGATTTTCATCTGGACCTAATTTTATTTATAGTTTGATTTAGCTCGATGTCCGACAGCATCAGTACACAACCGACGCAATCTTGGTTTTTATAAGTAAGTAAATTTCCAGCACACATACGCCCACTGCAAAACCTGTGATAAGAGTAGTTTCTACCAGAGCTAGAGTGTTTAGTGAGAGCACAATTTGTTTTAATGTAATATTTACTACAGAGAACAGTTTAATTAATTTGATTTTGAAACCAGTATATTCAGACTCTGGCAAGCTATGTCACAAAAACCGTAAAAGTGTTCAAGTAGGCTAGGCATGTCCACTTTTGGCATTGTCAGGATAGTGTGTTGTCTTTATAGTTTTTCTCATATTGCCATCAGGGATTTTAATTATTTCTGATTTAAACAATTACAAAACAAAATAAAATTAAAAGTAAAATTAATGAAATTTATTCAAAGGACGCATCTGTTTTGTCTTTTTCTCTACTGTAGCATCAAATCAACCTATTTCTTACCCAGGGTCTTACTAGAGTTTTCAATCGTCAGCCTTATTTTGATGTACATACATAAATGGTGTATGTGCCAAATGCTAGTTTCTAGAGGGTGCTAATGGTAATAAACTTGTTCCCCTACCAGCCCAGGACTGCACCAGGCAATTATACAGAGGCAGCCTAGGTAAGATCACCTCTTTTCCCACTGATTTATTGCAAGTCAGCTGTGCAGCCTGGTCACTAAAATGTTATATGTGTTGTCCCATTGTTGTGTATGGTAATTCTACACCATACACAGCATATATATATATATATATATATATATATATATATATATATATATATATATATATATATATATATATATATATATGGCTGTACCTCATATTGGCTATAGTAAAGAGGAGTCCTTGTGTGTGTTCTTCACAGCTCCCTTCATACTAAATTACATATTTATATGAAATATAAGCTATATTTCAGTGGTCATCTTTGAAATTATTTCCGAAAGAATACTGGTTATACCCCTATACACCCATTCGCGACGAAAGTGTGACTTTTCATTGTCATGTAACATTAGCATTGTGACTCTTCTTACTGCTCGGCTTACTTATTATAAGTAGTTTAAATGAGTTTATCTGGAGAAAAATTGCTATTTTTAATACCTAAATTCCAATGTAGCCTATAAAATTGATAGCTTTGTGTAATAAATGCTTGTTAGAAGATTTATCGCTAAACATGTAATTGCATTGTAAAGAAATGCATGTTCAAAATCTGCAAAAATTGCTTATTAAGGCGTTTTAACCCATAAACCACTGCTAACCCTCGTTAGCAGTGCGAAGCGAATCGCTGTGTATGGTATGGGTTTCTCAATTAATCGACAATATTTTTCTGCTTAGAGTGCATTCATCGTGATAATCCACTGCCTTCCAGTCATCTGCGATTGCACACTCTGCATGATATAAGCACGAACACTGTTGGCAGGAAATAAAGAGAGCTCCCGTTCTCTGGCATGTATCCTTTGGGCATTGATTGTGCAGTGCCAAATGCAGCCATGCTGGAGCACATGTACTGAGTGCTGATGAGCCATTCCATGCAGGAATGCCACTGGCAAGTTTCCCCACAATTTCCTATTTACCATACTGTTGGGCCAATTATATCTCATCTTGTTTTGGCATGAGTGTTATAGCGGATTTGTAGCGACTCGTAGTCGGCTGTACGATGCTGTTCGCCAACATTCGTTTCACTTGTTCTCATATGATCCTTGCATGGTGGGGTAGGTAGCTTCTTGGTGCAGCATAAATCGGCTCCTCTTACGTCAGTTTGATTCTGTGCTCTGCCACAATCGTGCATCGAAGTTCACCATGTTCCGCCAAAACTTCGCGATGCTTACTCAGCTATCGCTGATACGCTGCCTTGTGTTGGGGCAGGACTTCGTGGTCGAAATTACTTAGCTTGACGGGTAGTAATTGCACTGGGTTTTCTGATCAATGTTATACACCATCCATAGCTCGGTGGCACCAAAATGCATCATCCTGGTGGCGGGTTCCACAATGATGTTTTGTTCCTGCATCCATGGCACACCTAGTATTGCATCTTTTCTAATCTCGTCGGTGATCATTTCTGTTGTGATCATTTCCAAGTCACGTACCTGCTCTGTCACTGTCACCTGTCCCTCCAAGCTGTGGCTGTGTTGCCCTGTTGCCAGTCTGATGATGTGATTCGTGGGTGTGATGTCCTTTGCATTTGCAAATATTTTCTGTACAAAATTGTGCTAAGCAGCCATGTCAATAAGTGCAGGATACGGTTGCCCATTCAGGTAAATTTTAATTCTGATAGATTGTGCCATATTGCCGCTGATTTGATTCATGAATGCTTGCTGAGGGGTTGTATCTGGGTGCTTCTCTCTTTCTGGGGCATCAGTGGCATCTGGCTGCCTTACCCCTGTGGCCTGTTTCCCTGATTGTTTCTTGGTGGGCCGTGATAACTGTCCAGGTGCGAGTTGCTAGGGCACCTACTTTGCCAGTGGTATACTTCTGCTGGCTGACTATAACGACACGGAGTTCGGTGTAGGTAGTTCCCTCCCTCTCTGTCATTAGGTCTTCCCTCGCCAGGTCGTATGTTGTGCATTTGCTGAACGGGGTTATCGTGGCTGCGTGATTTCCCCCTACTGTTGTTCCTCGGTCCTGTCACTCTGTCTTATTGCTGATATTGTCCCGTTTTTGTTTGCCGGTAGTATTGTTCACGTGGTTGTACACCGTCACTGTTCCCAAACTCGCGCTTCCTTCTTGCAGCATTTGACTCGCAGCATGCTTGACGTGAGTTCCGTTCCAATATAACAGCTGCCTTCAATACATTCTCGATGTCGCTGTTCATGAACAACAACACAGATGAATAGTATTTGGGGAGCACTGTTTCGGTGATGATTTCCAACATTTTCCATGTCAGTAAGGGTGGTTGAAACTGTTGAACTTGCTGCACCTTTTGTGTGATAAATGTTGACAGTTGCTGGTCGGGTTGTTGCTCTTGCCAAAGTAGTTTCATCTGGGCTTGTAACGACGTAAAAGTGCTTCCGTATTTGCATTGGAACGATTTCACAAATTCGACACAGCTTAGGCTGTAGTGGTTAATAGCAGTGTACCATTTTGCTGCCCCTCCCATGAGCTGGTTCCAGATGCAGCTCGCCCACTCATCTTCGCATATACCGTACCTTTGTACATTGTTCCACAAATGCCTTCGGATCCTCATTCACAGTTCCGGAAAAAGTTGGCAGGTTTCAGAACTTCATAGACGGTCGCATCTTCCAATTTTGCTGGTTTGTTTCTGACAACAAACACTTCGGGTCTCTTTTAGGTTGTAGGTTGCCAGTGTGGTGTTGAGTTTTGTCCATTGCTGTACACTGGGAAATTTAGTGGTGTTGTGGCCGGAAAAGTAGTAGTTTACAGGGGTTGTTGGTACAGATGTTGTTGGTAGTAAGCAGGTAACAGGGTTAGATATGGTGTGAACGGTTGCATAGGTAGGGGAACCGTGGACAAGGTTGGAATAGGCTGGGCTGACTGAATTTCTGTTGCACTGTTTACAAAGGGTGACCATGTGCGTCGGGGTGATGTGTGGCATGCCGCTCCTTTCTTCCTCCTCGCTTGCGCAGTCTACGTGCTCTTGCTTGCCCGGTGTTGCCACTTTTCGGCTATTGGTCGTACATCTTTCCAGTGTCTCCTCTTTGCTACTGTTCGATACTGCAATTTCCTCATTAGGCTGATCCAAAATACTATCCTTGCGGATTGTCTTGGATCAAAGTTCTGGTTGCAACTATCACAGGTAAATTTCATATCCGACCACGTGCCGGTCTCCGTTGCGCTAAGACACTCTTGGTGAAAAGTCGTGTGGCACAACCCACATTTGAGTAATAGTGTCCTTTGTGCAGTGCACATAAGATTTTGACACCAACTGGTGTGTGTCGAATTTTGATTAGGTTCTCTAATTTTGGTGGGTTGTTCCGAATGTCGCATTATTTCCTCCACAATTTGCTCTTCAGTGCTGTTGATTGCAACATGGTTGATTGATGGGCAGGTCCTACGCTTACAATGGCAGTAGGTTGTGCCGAGTTCATATTTGGTGATGAGATGGGTCGGCATCTTTTGCAGACAATGTGGGCAGAGAAGCACAAATGTTATCTGTCTGTCCAGACATCTATCGCGTGTTCTACTTGATAACACACACCCGAGCGCAGATGCATGGATGTAAAACACAGATGCAGGAGTTCTGCAGTGCGCAAACAGGAAGTATGTCTTGGAAATTGAGCATGGATGATCGCAGCTGATCTACAAGGTGCAGGACAGTGCAGGAGCCAATGGACAGAATGGACTCACCGATGGACCACCAGGGTGCGGTGAGCGGACAACACGGGAGAGAGGAATTTGTTTCGTCCTCTTTCTCCTCCATTTTTCCCCTCCATCTTCCTGGTGTATCATGGCTCATGGATGGTGACGTCTGGCAGCAAAAGGGCAGCGTGGGTACGCTCCCCTGGTCTTTGTTCCCGCTAGTCGGCGACAGGGTGTTGTGCTGGTGACATCACATCTTCTGTCCCAAGATGGCCGCCTCACAGCTTTTGTTCACCCTCACCAGAGTAATGGCGATTGCTTTGTTATTTTGATGCTTTTTTCCCCATGACCACCTGCAACATTTTCTGGCATCGTGCAGGCGAACTGAAGGCATTGCGAAACTGCCCCTAGCTGTACTGGACACCAAGTTGACCCTGCAGCTCTCTTGTTGTGGGTCAACTTAGGAATTTACATTCTGGAAAGATTTGAGGAAAATTTGGAAAAAGAATTCCTGGGATGCCGTGCTTTCCAGGATCACAACTAAGTTGGGCGCCATTTTGACGTGGTACCATGGTGCCTCAGTGGATAGAGGCAGTTTCTAAGGAGCGGTGAAATTTTGAAGGTTATTTTACCCGGAGTGCCAGCCATTGCTGGACTATGTCATGTGAGTCAGTAGAGAGAATAGGTTCTCCAGAGTCGTTCGGTCGATGACCAATGCTATCCTGGACTGATGCTCCTTATAAATGCACCATACCATTACTCCAAATGCATAGTGTACAGTGGCCTGTTCGGGTCAGTTCACACACCAATGTCACGTAATATTGTGGCATACAAGCTCGCCGATTAGGTTGATGCAGTGGCTTATCAGCTAGTCACATGCCTACGTTTACCCACGCAGTACTTGTACATTAACAAGTAAATAAAATACATATTAAGACACTGGATGGAAAAGGTGCTGCATGGGACTAAGGTCCCATGCCCTGAAGAGTCCGAAGGCCATGAAATAATGTCCACATGAATAGTTCTCAATGCATAAATTATGCTGTTTATTTACCAAGGCTCTCTAGACTACACTCTACATATATAATCACTCTTCACGGTTTCAACCTGCCAGTGAGGTAATGCTGTAAAAATGGCACGAAACTGATCAAAATTATTTGCAAGGTTTTAAGCTTCTCCAGACGATGAAAGCACTGGGGAAGAGGGTAGTGGTGTCTCGGGCAACTAAAGAAAAACGGCTACGGTGAATTAATACTGTGGAGATTGACTGATTGAAAAACAAAAGTTGAAGGCTACCTGGCATGCGGAACCTGAGCCACTGTAAAATGTAACTACACTACCATGATGCTCGTAGCTGACTGCCTGCATGCCATGGCATGCGGGCTGATTTTGGGGGGCCGGCAGGCCACGTGGACCTACTTTCTTCACATTGAAAAATACATAATAATAAACCTTTGCGTTCGTTACCTTGTGTGGGAACATTCATAAATTATTCTTAAAAATAACATTTTTCATGGAACACTGCGTACATTTGGGTGAATGATGTTAGGATGACACATGTTTTGAATGATACATAATGAAACACTGAAAACAAACTTTCCTTACTCCGAAATGTACTGGGGTTGTTTTCTTGCCTGAATAACATAATCACTAGAATGCCTGTGTTCATATTATTACACACAAAATCCTACATAAAAGATAATACTGGAAAACAAGATTTATTTTAGATTACTACGCTACAGTGGGTGCTCTGACGTCACTTGCTCAAGTTTGCATTGCATTGCGCCCACACTTGCAGTGCACTGCACTTGCATCGAGTGCGCATCCCATCTGCATAGTTTCGTGACACCACTGCTGTCAAACGAGCTTCTGACGGGACACATGACACTCATCATAATGCTTCAAAACCCTTACAATACCCTCTAAAATTATATTTTATCAAATTAATGTTATTAAACTGCAACGGCAAAATAATTTTTTTTTAAGTTGGTCACAAGAGAAGCATTAAAGTGGCCCGATCACAGAGAGGTACAATAGCAAAGAACTTCAGTCTGGCAGTGAAACCTCTTTTTCCCTTCCATACTCTTTGGACTAGGCCTCAAGAGGATCAGAAACCAAACTTGTTATTTGAGTGAGTGGTAGTAGCTAGTGATGGGAAATATAGTTTACTAGAATGAACTAGGTCGTTCCGAACTAGTCACATTTGAGAACAGTTCATTGGGAACAGTTATTTTGTACTATATAGGTCACAGTCGAATGATCACGCGTACTGGCGACCTGCAGAGCGCAAGTGTAACCTCGGTCCGAGAACTAGATAGGTCTTTCTCTGTACCTCGCCCCGAGAACTGGATCGGATTCCTCTTTCATAATTCCCTTTCCGCTCCCTAGAAGATTCTACGCAAGTGTGGAACGGAAAGAGAAGCAAATAAGTGATGCTTGTTAATTAATTGCTAAAGAATTAGTGCTATATTGTGTGTAGTTCCCGGCCGATTTGCGACTCATGTCACTATTGAACTAGGTAGGTCTGCTCTGCAATCCCTACAGTTCGAGGCAGTTCTGAACGAGCTAAAACAAAGATACCGATAAACAGAGGCAGATTGATAAGGAGTATGTAAGTTGCGATGTGTCCAGTCGGGGCGGGTGAGTGACGGTAGGGAAGTGCAGGTGTTCGTTTGGTCGATGGGGGGGAAGGGGCCAGCCCTAAGGGGGGAAAGCTGCAGGGAGCGATGAACGATGGAACATGCACAGTGGCGCGCCTGGTGTAGTTGCTGGTACTCAGAGAATGACTGACAGATATCTCAAGAGACTAGTTCTTTTATATCGCGGTGAACTATGCATCTAGTTCTTTTTCAAGACTAGTTCAAAATGAACTGGTAGTTCGCGAACTACCCATCACTAGTAGTAGTGTAGTTACCGCCGTCATGTACGGCTCGTATTTTTTAACCATGGCGTCTGGTTTGTGACGACCCTTTGTGTGTGTGCCGTTTGATGATTTGGCGAGTATGATGGAATTTTGAATTTAGGTTATTTCGCATTATGAAGATTATTGAACTTTTGCGATTTATTTGATTTTTGTGGTATTCACTGGCTGTACGTGGTTGAAGGCCTATGGAGAGGCATTTTGCGCCATATAAGAAAGCGGGGTGGGGGAAAAAAAATAAATAAAAAAAGTGAGCTGTAATGCTATCATGGTCTATGAAACCACTATAATTGTTATTAGAAGTTAATTTGGAGACACGTGTATGTGTGCATGCTTATTACTGTTTAGCATCTATACTCCACTGTCTTTTTAAGGTGGTTCTACATGTTTTTTTTAGAATATCCGCGAACAATTTAGGGTTGAACTGTGAAGGCATGTATGGGGCGATACGGCACTTTTTAAAGTTCCGTTCAAATTTGATTGAAATGGTTCTGGTCGAGTTTGGTTCGATAAAAATATTCAAGTTCAATTCAGTGTCAAAATCTGGGTTCGTCCCACCACTACTTATCACTAATCCCTCACATAACTTCAGGGGGAAAAAAACTTATGACAAGTTGTAAAAAAGAAAAGAGAATTTAATAGATGTTCCTCCAAAATCATTCAACTGCACCAGATCATGCTTGTTGCACCAATGTGTTAATCCCTCTTGAACTGCCACCTCAGCTCTGGGTGAACACAGCCACCACAGCGTTTGTCCAAGAACACCATGATGACTCCCTGTGGTCACTTCAGCTCATAGGTCACTGTCTCCACACTGCCAATAACCGCTATCGCCAAAGCTATGGGATGGGAACACACGCTAGACACTGTTGCCCTTAATTCATAAGTAACCATGTTAGCAGGGTAAGGCTTGTATTTTTCGCTGCACTAATCCTTTCTGCTAATTCTGTATATATGCACACAGATGACCAGTTTAAACTTCCAGATGTTTCTTCATCAGAAGAGGAAATCCCCATCCTTCAGGAAGGTGTGTTTGTTGCCAACTGCAAGCTGTCAATCATAGGAATATCATGTCCTATCTCTGTACCCTGTTCATCATCCACTCCTGAAATTTCCTTCTTGCAAGGGTGAGTCGTGCCAGTGCTGGCAGGTGACTGGAGACTAGGGGTTGGGCGCCTGATACACAATTTTTACATTTTTAACTCATGACAGTGACTGCAACCATCAGTTTTTATAAAATGGAGTTATAATGCATGTGTCTGAGAGCAAATGATCTTGGTATGATTTTTGCAGGTCACTGACAGCGAATTATTGCACTAGACTGGATTTTTAATGTTTGGTCAACTCTTGTCTGCTATATGTGTACTGTGTTGATTATCTCAGTCTCTTGCTCGGTGGGCAGGGGGCATGTCTAGTTATATCTGCAATAGTATAGGAATAGTTGCTGGTCATGTGTCTTGTGTGTGATGGGAGAGGCCTAGAGCATGGCACAGTTGTAAGAAACCTAATCATATGTTTGTGATTCACTCTATTATTTTGGCAATTACAGTATAATAATAATAATGGCATATGTGTTTCATCTTAAAGCCAAAGAGGTTCATGTTAAAGCCAAAGAGGTTCATGTTAGTACAAGGAAGCTTTTTCAAATTTTGGTATTATATTATTATAATACACATGTTTAGTGCTCTTCGTGGTAAAGTGAGCACTTTTGAAAGCCATGCTTAGTTTCTAATTTTAGCCTGTTGTATCTTTCCACATACCTATCAAAATGTACACTGCCATGTGACATTTTAGCTGGTGTTTACATCTGCTGGCTCATATCCACTGCATACTCATATAAGCAATGCAAAGTAATAAATATTGTAATTACCATTATAAACATGTGTATGTTAACATTATATTGGTTTGTGATGTTTGCAATAATTTTCTGTTGGTATAAATTAAAACTGTGGTCACCACTTTGAGGTCATAAGAAAATATATCTGATTTAAAAGAGTTAAATATCATTAATTTTCCATTATAAAAACATTGCCATGAAGCTTTGAATGTTCACCTTTAAAAAAAATGTGATTGGTGGAAACACTCGTCCATTATACTTGTCTTGCGTATAAGAAAGGCAGAATTTAGATAATATTACATATTTACTCCTTCATTCAGAAGACAATGTCCTTAATCAATTGTTAAATAACATGGGAATTATGTTTTACATCATTTGAGAGTAGAATTACAGTGCTTATCAATGTTTTTATACAAAACTACCCATACATACATACACTCGCAATTAGGCTACCGCCTGGTGGCGAGCTCCCTCACCTCTCCGTCACCCAACCAACTCCTTTTCCACTCCCTTCCTGAACTTACCAACCCCTCACACAGATACCAATTCCTCCCTCAACACATTCCACTCCCTCACAGACCTCACAAGCATGGACTGTCTACCCCGCTCCGTGCTCCTCCACACCCTCTGAAGCCTCTCACTGTTGTTTCCTCTTCCTCTAAACACCCCCTTACTTAGCTTGCAGTGTAGCCCTCCCCATCCTCCCTCTTCATTCAACATCCTGACTAGCCGTTCAACTTTCCTCCTGTCCCTCAATATGCTCCACCCCATTTCTTTCTTCATCACTGATGGCCTATAGTTCCCTTCTTCCTCATCATCCTGCCCCTGCCTTCTCCTCCATCTACCCTTCACCCATTTTGCTGCTCTTCTCTGCACCTTTTCCAGTTCTCGCACCTCCACCTCTACATACAGGTCCCATACTGCTGCAGCATATTCTAACATTGGCCATACCATTGTGCCGTACGTCTTCTTCCCTTTGCAACCACCCTCTCTACCTGTTTTTTTCCATTTGAGGTCTCCCTGCAGTACAATCCCACAAGCAAATGGTGGGCATTGTTATTACGAGTAATGAAAGCAAATGTCATAGTGTCATTAAACTAATTTACTGAACATAATTGAACCAAATTTTACAACATATCCTACTCCCACAGTGTGTGTGTGTGTGTGTGCGTGCATGCGTGCGTGCGTGTGTGTATATAGACACACCATACATATATAATGCTAGGGCCTACTGCTTTTCCTACAAAAAAAGTCACTTTTTGTTTTTAAAATGGCCACACTGATGTGAACGAGGCCATGGTGATGTAATGGGTAGACTACTTGCCTCCCACCTAGGAGAACAGAGTTCAATTTCTGGTAGGGTCGCTCCCAGTGTTTAGCTTGTAGGTGTCATGCCGGTCAATGCCACTGGTCAGGTAGTTTTTTCGAGGGTCTCCCATTTCCCAGCCCTTGCATTCCGGTGCTGCTCCATACTCTCATCGGCTCTCAAGACCTTGTTAAGAGCCGCTAAAATCTCTTCACTCGTTCACTTCATTGATGTCATTGTAAGTTAACCAGACTATAAAAAATAAAACTACTTAGCTGATGACAATGCATTTCATGAAATTTGCAGTCATACATTTAATGCACAATCTAATTTCCCAAAAATTACTTACCTTGAAGGTTAATTGTGGAAGCTAGTACTTATTGTTTGATGTATTGGCTCATACTAATTATAATATAACTATTCGAACAGGCGTTACAATATAGTTGTTGCATATTTCTGACACTCGAGGAGTATTTTAAGTGCAGCTTAAAGGAATGTTTTACAAGCAGTATTAAATATTTGCATGGTGGCATTGTTTCAAAACGAGTGACATACGTGCCAAGGTATTAACTCATAAACTGGGAATTGCATAAATACTAAACACATTCACACTCATTTATTTAAGCTTTCAGAATTGCAACACATATAGAAAGTATAACCAAACTTACCCATCCAAAGTTTTTCCAAGTTTATTTGTCTGTTATACTGACTCAGTCTGCATGAAGCTGCACATTTCCCTGTGCAGAATATTATCTAAAGTTTTAAGAATTTTTGGGACAAAAAACTACATGGAAATACAGCAGAAAGCATTAACAATCAGTATCACTTCACTCAGAACATTTATAAAATGTTTTCTTTATTACATGAATGAATATTTTATTTCACGAGTTACAAACAGAAACTTAAAATCACTGCCTTGAACTGTTATTTTGTCGATATGCGAGTGCTAAATTTTTGGGGAAGAGGGGCAATGAACCGGCCAACTTGAATATTGCATTTTTAACTTGATGACTAGTAAGACGTTAAAACATGAAATTGCTTCTCATAGATTGACGCCGTTGGGTGAGACACGAGACAAAATATGACACAAATACTTACTGGTAATATGGACGCCAGCCGTGATTCCAAATTACCGCACTATTGAGACTCAGGGTTCTCAGGGATGCTGTGGGTTCTGTGTGTCCGTCCCCACCTGTGCGTACTTACAAACACGTGGGTAATACTAAACTTTTACTAAACATCACTTTGAAAATAATCACTTGATAAAATACATGTGGCTAGGACACTGTCACTACTGAATAAAAGAGGTAGGTTGCTGATGCTTACTTTTATTGTTACTGTGAGTACACATCAACGTGCCAATGAAATTATGATGATCTCAGTCATGACTAGCCAATTCCGCTTGGGTGCTCTCCAGCCCGCAATTAATCTAGTGCACGCCTAGATGGATGATCTCATTGAGGTGCGTGAAAACACAGCCTTCACAAGGGAAGAGGGCCAACAGCCGCTAGGGTGGACTGACCGTTTTTCCCTGAAGACAGGTCACTGTGAATTACAAAGTGAAACCCTTGAAACATATTAACATGTGTGACTACTTGGCATCACTAACGCAAACTCGTCTGGTCTCGCCTGCCAGTGCGTGGGTAGTGTTGTGACGGCCTATACACAGAGCCGGCTAGGATGGATGTAATTGCACGTGCATAAATTACACAAAATACATAAAGATCTGTAAAAGATGATGGGGCACGAGATGAGTATTCACAATAAACACAGCTTAGGTGGTGCAGATGCCACTGGATAATGTTCGTAGCAGACCACGTGGTGCAGATGATATTGCAATATTTATTCTTGAAAACTGCAAATTAAATTCAGACAAAATATTATGCTGAGAGAAAAAGTTATCCTCTTTATGATTTAAGTGATTGCAGGCGTGTAGCATGCCTGATGGCATTAAAATCTAACATTAACATGACCACGTGGTCAAGTACACAAAGCATCGATTACCGTGAATGAAACATATATAGAACCCTGAAATAAATTGTAGCACACATTATTATGCGCAAATAAACTCTCAAAATAGCATGGATGGCGCAGATATAGACTTGGCATAGGTTACCCAAGTGGTTGCACATGAAATTGCCGTAAAATATTCAAACATGAAAATACCCTTAAAATGCATACATAAAAACAAAGCCCTTAAAATAGTGCATAGCAATAATACAAAAATTACACTGGAACGCTACTAACATAGGTGGATGGCGCATGATTCAAGTTGCACGTGTCATGTGACCTCTCAGACATTTTTCTCCTCTCTCCTCGATTAAGTTTGAAAAATATCACAAGGGCGAAATAAATTATTTAAACGGAAGCATAATGCTGGGGAAATGTCTGGCAAAACGTATGCAAGCAAAGGTTGGCCGGTAAACTAAATTGACTATGGAAACCTACAACAGTGAACAAAAGTTGTAGGGCACACGTGACAGTGTCTTACCTTGTCAGCTCCTTAACGACAGACTGTCCAGAGGCAAGCATCGCACAGACCTACCATGGCCGCCTACGGGGTTCACATAAGCGGAAGTGCATGCACGCAGAGTAAAATATTTATACTTTGAAAAATAAAAGTGGCACAAATTAAATTTAATATGTTTTACATTTTTGTAATTTTCTTATGGATTTGTCGTATTAATTCAGTGTCTCTTTACTACGGCATTCAAGCAGGAATATCATTGTTCTTAATCTCGGTGCAGCAGGCATTTTGAATTTCATAACCAAAAATCTTCACAACAAACACTTAAAAATATTTCAAGACATATTAAACCCTGCAAATACAAATACAATACCCATTTTACACTGCAAAATATTATTGATGTGAGATTGAAAAAAATATTGGCCTCTTTGCACACGTGCGTGGTGAGTGCCGCTGGCTGTTAGCCGGCGTCAAGTTTGCTACCAACATAACTGTAAGTATTGCAGTCATTTTGTATGTTAAAAATATGTAGTTACTGGCAATGATGTTTTTAATAATCTGATTTCAAGAATGCTCACTTTATCGTCAATCACCTTTACTTAGAGCTACTTTATAAAGTCACCTGTATATGTGTGTTTTTTTCAGGTGATGAACGAAGGAAATGATTTTGTCCTAGAACCTTTTGAGATAATTTACCCAGAAGTAAAGCAAGAAGTGAGTGATGAATTTGTGGTAAGTATGAATTTGTGGTAAGTATTATTGATGTGCATCAGTTTCACTACACGTAGTGTTTTTCTAACAACATGCAGCTATAAAAAGTTTCTGCAACACTGCAAATGTCCAGTGCAGTGATATCAACTTACACAAATAAAATTTCGTTCAATTTCTTTTTATTACATCAGTATTTGTATTACTCAGATCAAGTACGAGATGACAGTGTGCTGCATGAAAAATAAAGCAAAATATACATGTCTCATATTCAGGTAGGTTTTGCATCATGGCTGAAAGGAGGTTGACACTAATAGTTTCCTGCTCTCTTAGCATACGCACATACTCATCATTCCCAGTCAACTGTAAGAATGGATGAATTGAGGTGAGCAGTGGAAGGGGAGGGCCCACTACATTCCCCACGGGAATCCCGAGTTTGAAATTGCTGATTGTCGATGCTGGCCCGGCAAATAGCTGACGGTCTCGACCATCTCTGTGAGGTCATTGCACTTTCACGATAAGTGATAGAGTGAAGACATGACAGACAGCTCTAGATTTTAAGCAAATCTGTCCTCTACCAGCCACAAGAGAAGTACCATGGATTCAATTTTGCCATCTCTCAGTCATGAAAAATAGCATTTTATTTATCTTTTGATGTTCACTAACCATGATCTTGCAAAGTGTGTACAAAGCTTTAGATCTAACTTACCACAAAAGTCAAGCTTATCAAATGAATCCTGTCCAAATGTGAAGCACAGAATAGCAGGTAGTATGTTAATGTGCATCTAATTCCTCAGTTGGTATTTTTTAAATGTTATTTTGTCTACACCACTATAATTTTGCATTATAAGCGTGGGAAAGTCAGAACAGAAATTGTGAATGTTATTAGTTCTTAAATTTAATTTTATCCTGGAGCATCAAAAAATGTTGGTCAAATAGGACAATGGTAATAATTACTATTACTTATGAAATGATATATTAGTTACTTATATTAAAAATATGTTTAATTTTATAGCTTGTGTACAATAATTATATTTATAAAATAAATTTTATGACTGAAATAGATGTGCTTAAAATAAATTTAAAATATGCATAAATATTATTATTCTTTTTTTGTTACAGACAACCAGTATTATTATTATTATGTTCCTTTACTATAGTGTTTTTCCTTCCAAAACATGTTTTCTGAAGCATGGAAAGAGGCATAAATTTTAATTATGACATGTATTGATTTCTATCACTTAAATAAATAATGTTTATAGGAAAATTATTTTACAGTGTTGCAAACTATAGGCATTCTTCTTTCATATTGACGTGTGCCGCTTATATGAACATACCAAACACGACTATGACTCATCCTAACATGCTTCACCAACCTAAGGAAACACCTCGCAAGATGTCTAAAATATGTTATCGCGTGGAAGGACATTGATGCTACTTGGTTTCCGGACTGTTCCTGACCTGCCTTTTCTCTCTACTACGTAATTAGTTTTAAAACTCGAGGAAGGTTTAAACCTAGCACGTCGTTTTACAAGTGCACAGAGAATCATTTCAATCCAAGCAGACGATTTCTTCATGTATAACTAAGAGTATTTAAAGCAACCGTGTGACACGTCAGCCTCCCTGAAGCACCCGGTAAACAGTGTCACCACACCGCCGATGATGGCCAAGCATCGCCGAGCATCCAAGGCCATATACCGAGCACACGAGGGCATTTCTCGCACCCCGATCACTCCAGGCAGACGTCACAGGGGCATGTCACGCCTCCCACCTTGGCCAGGCCCGCACCTGTCGTTAAACCAGATATAAGGCCATGCGCACCCAAGGTAGGGCGTTATCGTCTCCAATATCTCACCTCAACATTTTGTGTGGTGGGGCTCTACTGACTTAAGCCCTCGTGGTCCTCTCCTCCAAGTGCTTGTAGTTCTTCCACAACCACCAGCGGCTTCAGCCACCACCTTCTGGAGGCTTCAACACCTTCTGGTAATGTCAGCAAACCAGAAGTCTTCGTCTACAGAAGAGATCACCCAGTTATTTAACACTTTCATTGCTGATCCTCCTGGATTGACAACCTCTACTACTTGCTGGTGGTGGCCCCCGTAAGCTAGTGTTTCTTCTAGACAACCCAAAAGATCTAGTTGCAAAGTATCTAGTTTCAATTATCCTTTGTATCTTAAGTAGTCTTAGGAGCTGGTCACCTCCACCCGTTAACTTGCGTCACTACTTCCGTATACGCTCTGCTTGGTTTTCGTACGAGTCACTCAGTATTTACTACCACAATAAATACCAGTTCTTTACCGTATCTGAGAGTATTTTTTCCCTAGAGGTGAACCCTTTCTTTCAGGAAATACTGACTTTGTAAGGGGCAAGCAAGGAACCAGGCTATTTACATTGCAAGCTCAGTGTAGGACGACAGACCCCCTCCAGGAGCCTGCCCGTTGCTACACACAACCTCATCTTTCGACGGCCTCCCATTCTGTTTACCCCGGTATACAGAATGGTAGAGCCTCAACCATTAAGTACACATCCCACCGAGGCGGGACAGTCACCTCAGGTTATATTGCTGACTGGAGCATGTAGCTGTGGTGCTGGCAGGGGTATTTACCTGGGTCTGGAGGCCCTACCTTTGTGGACTACACCCGGCATGGTAGGAAGGCGGTCTTATGACCCACAGCTCCAGGTTAGAATACTAGTTACCTGCACTGATTGGAGTTAGGGAGCACACCGTCAGCCACTGTCAACCTTACACTTTAGCCAGGGTGTTTGTAAATTGCTTGCAGCTACTGAGGGGTATTGAGTGATGTTCTACTTGTATGCCATTCAACGCCGGGGCTCAGAGAAAGGTAAAGAAGGCGGAGTTTGGTATTGCCAAGCAGGTGTGTGCAGCCAACCTCGTTGCTCCGAGTATCGAGACCCCACTGGATCAAGCTCAAGCCACTTAACACACAGGGAGACCGTTGTCTCCCATCAGGAACTTTGTGTTATTTTTTTTAACCCTACTAGGGCAGGCATTGGATACTATCTGGTGGTTCAGGCTCGGGTCACCGGACGTGGAACCAGGCTCAATATTGCAGATTCAAACTTCGGCAGCCGGGAAAGCAACTGGTGAAACCATTGCACTTGACCGAGCACTCCAGCAGCTACATAACCTAATGAGACTCAGAAGACAACAGAGACCAACCCGCCATCGTACGGCACCTCTGCTGCTCCGCAGTAACCGAATCCGCAGAGCCCTGGTAAGACGGCGTTGCCCAAGAGGGCCAGTGTCCCAGTCTGCCATATTGCCAGACCGGCTGAACTGGACTTTGTACCTAGCAGACAGTCAATGCAGCCAACATTAGTGTTCAGTAAAAGGTTTAACTAAGTCACCTGGAATAGTGTGCGACTGACCTAGCGCCATCCCAAAAGACACTTGAGACAGTTAAGTGACACGCGACAAGTGCTTTTCTGTTGCCCAATGTGGGGTGTCAGCGAATTCTGTTAATCGGAAGAAGTAGAACCAGGATAGAACAACTCGAGATAGCTAAGACAGCCAGGACCGAAGAAACCAGACTTCGAGAAGTCGTGAAACACCTCGTGGTGCTCAAAGACCAGCAAGATGTCAGAAACTAATAACCAGATAGAGCCACAGGCCAGCAACATGGTCAACGTGGACTCCGAGAATTGCAGTATAGTCACAAGCCAGAGACATGGCTAACATAGTCCCAGAGATGGGTAAGCATACCACTTGCCAGGTACCAAGAGCCACAGCATAATATGTAAACCACTTCGGAAACCTAACCCAGGCCCACCAACGGGCCCGAGACCCAGATCCCAAAAGTCACAAGGGAGCAACACTACCCTGGTAAATTTTCCGAAGCGCAGAGGAGCAGCCTCCGTAAGAACCCTGCCCCCGATGTCAATGAGCTATACCCGCAAGCAACACTCCACTAGTGAGCAGGCCACCCCAGCAATCAGCGAGGTCTCTTGACGAAGCCCCCCTGTACTGAGAATTCAGGAGAAGATCTCGTTACACCAGCCGAATCTTAGAACAGTCGGAAATCATCCAGGCGAAGGAGGCGGAAAAGCCCGACAACCCTTCCCCCCAGTCTGTTGCTACTCCAGAACTAGGGGTCAACATTACACGCTTCACCAGAGAGTCGAACGCAGACCTGGAGGGAGTCCAGATGGCAGAACTTATGCCACCAAGCCCCTCAGAGACCGGCTGGCCACCATCACAACCGGTACTTGATACTCAACCAGATGTCAGCAAGATAAAGGAATCATTCCAACAGCCTCAGATATCCTCTGAAGTGATTGGTCAGGTGGAACTCCACACCACCAACGACCTTCACACCCTCTGAGTGTGCCAGTGAACAACCTGCTGACATCCCAGAGGATGCCGATCCCCCACGCCTGTCTGCTGTCGACATCAAGACTTTGCCTTTTAACACGAGTGCCACCGAGGTTGCAGGGCCATCCTTCCCTCTGGCCAACATTATGGATGTCGCCAACGGCACCGAGAAACTTCCTGCCCAACAGGTAGCGTCCCATGCAGTCGAGGTGATGGGTCCTGCCTTGCCGCTCCCTTGCACTGCCTCATTGTCCCTTGCTCCTGTGTCCGTCCTAATGGTTGCAGCAGAAGATGATGCCCCAGCACCACATGCTGAACCCCAACGACTGATGCCCTCTCATACCGCCAAAGTTGGATCAACCCCTGGCCAGTACAAAGAATCACCATGGCGATCCATAGCACATTTCATGTGGCCGTACCCTGTGCACCCCGAACTACGGCAGAGGGGAAGATCGGCGAAGAACAAGACCACATACAAGTAAGTCAGTGCTGCATAACCTGAGGATGCTAATGAAATGACAGTGTAAACAAAACTCATAGGACTCGTTATAGCCCTATTTTTGTAAAGCCCCCGTTAGCGTTAATAGCAAACAACAATCAGTCAGATTCGTACATTGCATAAACATGTAGAAACACTCCTGACAGCTATCGCTAACATTTTACCAGTGAAAGAATGAGCAGTTATGTACAAGTAGCAGTAATTTAGCTCTCTACAATGTAAGTTTATATGTTAAACTGAGGGCATGTCAATAGCCTTCACTATGAACACACATTTTAGGCATTAGTTATTAGTTGCCAAGTAATAACATGTAAAAGAAACTATAGCGCATAGACAGTTTTAAAGCACCCACAGTTTAAAATGGACAAATAAAGATTAGAGTCTAGCAGTAGTTTAGCTATTTCTGACAAACTAAAAGACTAGTACGGAAATTACGAGACAATTTGGCAACAGTCAGACGTTACCAGTTGCGTACAAAGGTGCAAAAATACGTGTACATAAACAGACAGTGGTACTCAGAATTAGCAGTTACACAGCAATTCTAATACACCAGTGCTACACGTATTTCATTTTCACCACATCTCACCATAATCAATTTAACATATCATTTGTTTTCATGCTATATTTTATTTTTTTACAAAAGGTATTATGTTCCATTTCTTTCATATTGCAGCTTTGAAACATTTTAACCTCCACCAAGAGTTGAACTAAAGACTAAGCCCAAGGGCTTCCTTGTACTCCTGTACAAATAACCCAATAAGGGCAATATGAATTCAGTGCTATAATGTTTTGAGTGCCATGTTTTAGCTTGTAGGGTGCACTAAGTACACATGTGTTGTTCCGTGATAATATTCTTTCTAGTATACCCGCTTTGTATCGGTGGCTGGTCACCCCCAGTTGATAGAAGGCCTGGGGTTGGCATCCTCTATTATGTCACGTAACTGTTGTGCTTGCGGTGAAACCCACAGGTTGCACCAAAGAGATAGCCAGGTTTTCCTCCAACCTAATACACCACCTCAAGCACTGCAATAGTTCTCTTTCCTCCCTGCTTTCCGCGAGTAAGACTTTGTACATACAGTGTTTTCTCATAGTTTTCGCGTGCAGTTTTCTCTTGTGTAATTTTCTTTTTCAGGTTCATGTAGTATATATTTTATATTACGTATCCACAGTGCTTATGCTGATATTGTAATGGTGTGTTTAATCATGGAGCTCGGGTGGGACACCCAGTACAATGCGTCACCCTTGACAGTAAGCGCTCCACAGGGGGAAAACACATTAGCAGTGCGACGCGCCGGCCAAGGGGAAGAGATGAAGAGCAAGCACACCGAACGAATGCTCATACAGTTGCCAAATGCCTTGAACTTAAGGAACCTGCCTGGAATTTTGAAATTTTTTTTGAAAAAGGCTCCAACATCTTTCAACTTTTCAGAGAGGGGGGGGGGATTAGCTCTGTTATCCCTTTCTCCACCTTTACCGATGGTGGATGACCCTCCGTTGCAGCAGAGGAGGGGCAAATTGACGCGCGCGGCTTATATGAACATACCAAACACGTCTGCGACTCATGCTAACGTGCTTCACCAACCTAAGGAAACTACTTCAAGATGTCTACAAGATCCAAGATGTCTGCAAAATGTGATCCCATGGAGGGACATTGATGCTACTTTCTTTCTGGGCTGTTCCTGACCTGCCTTCCCTCTCTGCTACCTAGTAATAAAACCCGAGGAAGGGTAAAATCTAGCATGTCGTTTTACGAGTGCACAGAGAATCATTTCAACCCAAGCAGAGGATTCCTGCAAGTAAAACTAAGAGTATTCAAAGCGGCTGCGTGACACGCAAGCCTACCCGATGCACCCAGCAGACAGAGTATTGCCACACCATTGAAGATGGCAGAGCGCCTGAGGCCATATACCAAGCACACAAGGGTAGTTCTCCCACCCAGCTCGCTCCAGGCAGACCCTGGCCAGGCACGCACCTGTTGTTGAGCCAGATATAAGGCAACGCGCGGCCGGTGTCAGGGTTTGTCTCCAGTAGCTTGCCTCAACACTTTGTGTGCTAGGGCTCTCTACTGACTTAGCACTTGGATAATAAACCCTCCTTGTATCAACATCAGAGTTCGAGAGAAATTCTTTTCCTTCTCCACCTTGTGTACACCAAGGTCAGACCATAGTCGCCAATACCTGCCACAGGCAGCATGGGTGAATGACCCTCGCCCCGAACTATTCACATTGCTGTGTAACCCATCAACTGGTAAACATCAGATGGTATCGCACCTGGGCAGGGTCCTTAACCCCCCTCCCATGGGAGCGACGAGGTTGGCTGCTCACACCTGCTTGGCAATACTGAACTCCGCCGCCTTTAACTTTCTCTGAGCTCCGGCGCCATACCAAAAGACACTTAAGGCAGTTAAGTGACACACGTCATTATACAACATAAATTGTATGTTTCTGATAATTTTGGGAGTATGTTTACTACTTTTCATTGGGTTCTACATGTTGTAAGTTGGGTGCAGTGCTGCATTGGAAACCACTACCCTTCTACCTTAAGAAATAATAGTATTGGATGAGTGTGTGTGTGTGTTTATATATATATATATATATATATATATATATATATATATATATATATATATATATATATATATAGACACACACACGCACGCACACTAGCTGTTCCCGGCGAACATTGTTCCGCCTCTTTCACGTTATATTTTGCCTTTCAATGCGTTCTCTCTATTACGTGTGTGGTAAGTCAACCAATGTTTTGCCATGGTATTGCTGGCATTTTTGATCTACAAACATTTCCTGCAAGTATGAGCGAAATCGGCCCATAAATATAGAAGTTAGACTCCAGCGCCACCTGTCGGAATGAAACATAACTAAAACCTTACTTGCATCTCAATAACATATGGTGTGAATATGGTCTCGATTGGTCCAGCGGTTTGTCAGTGATAATGCAGTTTAGTCACGCACAATAGGTTATATATATATATATATATATATATGTATATATGTGTGTGTGTGTGTATCCATACCAACGAATTTTGATATTCCTTAGGTGGTAATAGAAACATTGATATAGGCTACTCATGATCCAGGTAAAATAGCAAGAGCGGTAGACACTTCCAGAGTTTGAGATAATATTACCATTTATTGTCGAGGAAACTGCTTGCAGGGCAGAAACAAAGTAATGCTTACTAATAATTTAAACCATAATCATTAATAAAGTGAAGTATTGTACATGTAATCCACCCCCATCATGCTGAGAGAGAGTATTGCCATTTTTATTTCTGCAAAAAAAGTATGTTACAAGAAAACATCCCTATTTTCGACGAGAGATTATGAAATGCCTGCAAAATTAGCAACATAAATATCTTTTATTTTCTAACTCTCGTCCTTTTTGTGTAAAAAGGGCATGTTTAATTTCATAGAGAAATGTTGTTGGTGAGATTTTCTCACTTTTAGGAGTAAAGAAATCAGAAACGACATTGAAGTTCTTGCACTACTAGTTTGTCATACCATCATAAGCAACTTTACAACAAATGTTCAAAATGGTGACCACTAACCTCATTGCAACAATTAATTTGGC
Source organism: Dryococelus australis (assembly GCA_029891345.1). Classification (NCBI taxonomy): domain Eukaryota; kingdom Metazoa; phylum Arthropoda; class Insecta; order Phasmatodea; family Phasmatidae; genus Dryococelus; species Dryococelus australis. The sequence goes on from CM057000.1 coordinate 78,257,345, forward strand.
ACATGAAAGGCTGGCGTACCCTATCGAAAACACCCGTTGTATCTTGAACCTTCTCATAGGCACCCATAACCCTGGTTAACAGAGCTTCCTCCGACTCACTAGATGTGTCGTACATCAGATTGATGAATGCTTGTAGGAAAAATTCTAGCAAATTAATGTCAGAAGAACATACTGGCCATGCAACAGGTCCACCTCTTCCAACCCAATGTGCTGGAAATTCAATGTTGAGGTGATCACATACAGCTTATGTGGAGTGGCACAGTTGTGTTGAAGCCACATGTATTGCCGGATGGCGAGCGACACTTCCTTGTGGATATCTGGCAATGTAAATTGCAGGAATTTGCAGTACATATGCCCAGTTGATTGTTGCGGCATCAAGTACAGCCCAATGAGATGATCACCCACAATGCCTACCCAGATGTTCATAGAAAATCTTTGCTGGTTGGTCTATGATGGCAGTTGCATGAGGATTGGTGTCGTCTGAAATGTGACTCTTCCTGCTTTCAAAATAACTGTCTCATGTGACTTTCGCTTAATCAGTAAACAATACAATGAAAGTAAAATGAGAAACTACTATGCACTGCTGCAGAAACCACTGCGAAAAAATCTCGAGCAAAATCTGCTTTTCTCAATCCCTGCACCTTTCACATGTGGTAGGCATGCAGCAGTTGCTCGTGCATAACAACCATACGGTGAAATGGGACCCCATTCTGTGCACATTGATGCAGGTCCTTGTTGACTGGTTTTCCTTCACAAAATTTAGTACATCTTCCACACTTGGTGTACGGACATTTCTTGGGTGACGAGACCCTCATTGTACCTTAAACATGCCTATTTCATGCAGTCCCCTGAGTGATAGTTGTGAGGGTCTCGTGATGAGATTGCTGCCGCACTGGAAACCTCTTATGGTACAATCGTGCAGCAGCTCATGCATTACTTTTAACGTCACTGTAAATCAGAATCATGTATGTCGACTTGTAGTAGAATGCATGCAACTTGCAGTAAAGTGTGTGTTTTTATTCTATAGTCTTCTCTGTTAAAGAGGGGAACTACAGTACGGATAATTAGTGTGTGGGAAAACCATAACACACATCAATATTCCGCTCCTCTTAGAAACCCCATTAGACAAAGCAAGTTACTATTCAGATCCGCCACAAGCCACCTGTACGTAATGTCCACACACGACTATGGCGGTGAGGCGCACAGACAGCAAGTACAGGTTGCCTACCTGGCAGGCAGTAACACTTCTCTGTGAAATCAAACACGTCATTTATATTCAAAAAGAGCAAGAGGTAGACAATTTTTGCAAAATACACATCCATTGCTAATTTTGCCGGAATTTCATAATCTCTAGTGAAAAATAAGGAATTTTTTTTGCTGAAATAAGGGTGGCAACACAGTCTTTCAACATGATGGGGGTGGATTACATGTATATGACATTCACATTATTAATGATTACGGTTTAAATTATTAATAACCATTCCCACAAGTAATTTTCTAAATATGTCAGTAAAAGATAATTTTTCTCAAACTTTGGAAGCGTCTACCACTCTTGCTATTTGACCTGGATCATAGGTTGCCTATCTCAGTCTTCATATTGCCACCTCCGGAACAACCTATCCCAATTTGTCTGTAAGTTGTAAATACATGTTATATACGGGGTGCTACTTCCGAGAGGGGTGTTTGAGGACCCTCCCCGGGTGTGATGCCATCTGATATTTACCAGCTGATGGGTTATCCAGCACATCAGCTAGCTCTGGAAAGCTAACATGATGTGAACAGCTCAGGGTGAAGGGTCATTCGCCCATGCTGCCTGTGGCAGGTATTGGCGACTATGGTCTGACCTTGGGGTACACAAGGTGAAGGAAAAGAATCTCTCTCGAACTCTGATGTTGACGCAAGGAGGGTTTATTATCCAAGTTACAATTACAGAGTACGTGGCGGAACACCAGTTACATGGACATACACAGTCCCTTGCAGAATTACACCGTAAACACAAATATTGATGCTGAAATCTAGCAAAAGTGTGTTTGATAGAAAATGAACTTGAGTCCCGAACCAGAACTCCTGGCCGGGATGATAGCAAATGAAAGTCTGAAGTCAGCTGATACTACAGGACGCGCACATGTGGGCATGGCATGATGGAGAATGACAGTAACTAAACTAGTTCACCATGATTCAGGAGGCAGGAGGACAAAAAGAAGAAATATAGGTTCCGATTTACTAATAGGTGACACTGACTGGAAACTAACACTCGGATTAAATAAATTGTTGAAAGCCAATTACTTAGAATTATTTCTTTATTATTATTTTCATTTATTGACTTTAATTTGAGTGCCTTAAATAAATTACAGCTGTGTCACTCCCTGATTTGAGGAGTTGGAGACTTGTGACGTCACTATGGCATCATGCCCAGTGCCTCCCTGCATGAGCGGGCTATGACACTGGGTCCTTGTACTGCCATACCACCACCGCCTCCATCCCCCCCACACACACACACACTCACCTCCAAGGTTACATCAGGGTGCTGCCGTTGGGTTGTTAGGACCAGGCTAGGAAAATGCATGTCAGTGGTATGACATCAGTTTTAATGACAGGATATTGCAAGCAATGAATAAGGTTGTCAGGAATCTCTAGTCTCACCCTTGCAGTAGCACACACTCTTTTATTTTTCAAGACTAACTGCTCTGGTTTCGGAAGTTTGAAAAGTTGCTTCAAGTGAATTTCCCCATTTTACATAGTATTTCAACATTGTCAGGTAGTGTGCTTTGGAACTCCAATACAAGTTTCTTTTATAGTAGACATGCCTTTCAAGGTTTTCTGAGCATTTTATGAACAGGCGCTCTAGTCTAAGTTTTTCGAGATGCAACTCTCAATCGTGAAATAACAATTTTCATAAAATTTCTGGTGTTTGGTATTCTAAGTTAAAGATGGCATCTTGATTCTCGTGAGAAAATGACCGGGAGCGCTTGACAGCTAATGTGTTGTCGAAAGCTACTTTCCCGACCGGGAAGCTCAGTTTCATCATCGCAGATGAGAATCATCTTGGCCATATTTATTGCAAACTGGTATAAACTTTATGGTTTCTTTCCTTCGTCTTATATGTAGTTTATAACACATAAAAGATTATATGTGGAACATAATTAAATGCATCTAACTGTATCAATACATGTTTGGCAATATGAATAATATATTTATTTATCTTGAATCAATTTCGTAAGTGTAGAAATGGTCCTGTGGTTAAGTCATGTGGCTGCTATAGCATAGAAAAAGTTTTTTTGGGTTCTGGTCTTAGCTGACAAATATTTTTTACATCTCATAAAAATATAGAAAACAATTTTATTCCTACATGCAATATCAAGCTAATTAAATGGGCAGTTTCTATCATTTTATGAATAAATGTATAGGCTACACAGTTTTTTGTGCAACGCACTTTACTTCAATAGTGGTTACGGAAATTTGTGTGTCCCTACAATAAAAAATTAAACAGGTTTTATTATTTGAGATTTGTGGTTTAGACTTAATGCAATTTGCTAAGCAAACTTTATTATTGAACTTATAAACATAACATTTTACGTATCGTCTTCTACACATTTTGTTAAGTACATCACAGTGAAGTTTATTTAAATGGACTGTTAGATAGGACTATTACATAATGAATTATCTCATCTTTTAAATCTTTTTATACGTGAAACAGTATATTCCTTTAAACTGAGTAATGTTTTTAACTGCCAACCTGTGTTTACAACACATGTCAACAGTCTTAACCATAAGCCACTTCAAGAAATTTCACTCTAAATATCCCATTTTACTCATTAATAAATGGAATGTTACTTGTTTTATATAAGATAATGTATAAAAAAAAGTCAAGCTATGTATGTGCACTTGTCTGCATTAACTAACCACGTAAAATGCACAGTGTGCAAGAATAGCTTTATTTCATCATACATTATTGCAGTCACAGTGTGTGTTTGCATTCGTCACGTTGCCTAAATGCACGCGAGGGAGGGGAAGAGAGTTGTGGTGGGCGGTCAGTAAAACCGGTCTCAAAATGATAGTGCTCTTAGAATAACTATTTGGGCATATTTTGCTCCCAATCGTTTTCAAACTGTGTCTCCTGTATGGCAGGAGTACTTACTGTTGAGGTTGACGTAGAGACCTGCCGATAGACTACCTGAGAAACTTAGAATAGAGCCCTAGGTATTAAAGGAGGGTAGTTATTCCAGAGGCCGTAGTTGTGTTTACTTTGGAAAGGGAAAAATGTGCATTTCTTTAATATACCCAAACAGGCTTTTTTTTTAAAATTCAGTAATGTGAAATTATGTAAATCAAAGTCGAAAAATTAGGTCCCGAGCACTTTGAATTAACAAGGTTTTACTGTATATTAAACCTGCAAATCTAACCTACTGGAGCATTATTTTGCTTTTTAAATACCTCTCTGGTTATGTACAGTTATCTTTACAAGCAAAATTTTCTCTTGTGCCTATGTACAGTTTTCACTGTACTGTACATTTTCTTGAATGTCTTTCAAAGTCCTCAGTTGTGCGCACTCTTTCACATATCATGTTACGCATGATATTTTCATCATACTGCTACTGTGTGCATACCATTTTTACATACAAAAGACCAATATATTACAATGAATATTTGAAACTAAACTTAACTACATATCGTTAAGCTGAGTGTAGACAAAGTGCACTGCATGAACAGTTACACTGTTGTATACATAATTTTGTGTTGTATTTACACATGTGGTTGGGGTGCTTTGGGCTGCCCAGACCTGCCGCTAATATAAGTTACTACTGACTGCCCTTTGGAATGCAATAACCTTAAGCATTGTTTTTATTTTAAGATTCACTACCATCTGTTGTTGGCTTGAAACAGGTACATAAACAACACTGATGTGTTACAGTTATTACAAAAATGTACCACACTCACTGGCATGTTACACTATTCCTTCCTTTGCTTTTGACATATTGTTATACTGTATATAATTTTTACATATGAACTGTGGAACATACAACACAAAATCTTAATGGCCTCGGCTCTAACCTTAACAGATAATAAACTAACCCATTACATACAACATTTATATGCTTCACTACAAGCTGACAGGTGAATGGTACGTCTATGCCTTTACTAGCACCTTATTTTGTCTCTTCTACCTCTCCCACCTGCCCCTTACGATGCATGCAGGGGAGCAGTGCTACCACTGTGGATATTACTTCCCATCTCTGTGCTGCATGGTGACAGAGATCTTTGTTGACCACAGGGTAGTCCATTCAGCACATGTGCGTGACATGGGCCGATGCCATTGGCCCCATGTTACACGCCACTTAGGCAGGTGCAGCTTTTGGGCGGGTGTGCTTCAGCAAGGCTACACTCAGAGTCCTACCCACATTTGCAGGAGACAGCCACTAGTGGTGAAAAGGGCTCTTTTTGCCAGGCTCCTTCATCATTGGTGACTGATACAGGGAAGAAGATAAGGCACATTGGGAGCTGCTCTTTTCAGATGTAGGCAGGCTCCTTGAAGTTGTAGATTTCGTCCCTAGATCCTTTCAGAGACTTCCTTCATGCAGACATTTGATACTAGCTCAGTTTCTGAAACCGACCCTAGACCCTTCATTTCCAGCATTGGCCTGGATTACTCCACATTCCAGTAATGATGCCAAAGGTGGGTTTCTGGGTACTGGGGTGTATTAGCTGATTTTGACAAGTTGTTATAGGAGAGGCATGGTAACTATGAGGGTATTGGATACCATGTCTCCCCTGTGGTTCAGTACATTGCTGCTGAAGCCTGTCGGACTGGGAAGCAACGCAGTTGTCCTTTACATACGTTCCCATCCCTGGGGGTATAATGAAAATCCTTGCACGCCCTCGGGCACGTCACATTTGTACTGGGGAATGACTCTATAGTCCTGAGGTGCCGGGCCTCGTTCCCTTTTCATTGGGCCATTCACCTAGCCTATCCTAGGGTGCCAATATATGTGATTTGCTCTGCATTTTCACCTGTGATGCAGAAATTTCCTTTATGTCTGGTACAGTTGTAGGCCTTAATGTGTGCCGGTGTAGTTTTATGGTATCTGGGTGTCTTGCCAACTGAATATACTTCACCATCCCTTCTTTGGACATTTTATGGTCTTTCCCAATGTGTTATGAGCCCAGTGCAGAACTTTTCTGAGACTTTAGACATTGGGTGAGATTTTACATACATACACAGTTATTATTATTCTCGTGCCAGAGACGTGCGTATTTACACAGTAACAAAAGTCAAATAATGTTGGACCAAAACTTGGCCACGTCCAATGCATTTTCAGAGACTTGATATAGATAATCTTCTGTGCAGGAGTTTGGACACAGTCGACACTGGAGCATGTTTTGAACAGTCTGATCTTCTCCACAGTCACACTTGCATGTTGTCGTTCTTAGTGTAGCCGTATCTTGCCAGATTAACCTTGGATCTGTCCACTCCTGATCTCAGCCTATTCAGAGACTTTCATGTCAGCCATCCCTTGTCATGGCCAGGTGATAAAGTTTCAGACACGCTTTTCCAACCATTGGGGAGGAGGGCTTTAGCTTTCCACAATTGTAATCTGGCTTTTTCAGTTGTGGTTGTAATTTCTTTTGATGTTCTTAGGAAACCCTTCCTGGACTTCAGTCTGTGCATGTTCGGTTCATGCGTATGTAATGGATGAGTTCTTTCATGGTCCACTTTCTTCCTTTCCTTCTTTGCTGCTATTTCTCTTTGAACTGAAGGTGGTGCTATTCCTGCGAGATGGTAAAGCCATTAGACTGGAGTGGATTTTAAACAGCCTGTTATGCTTCTGATGGTGTCGTTGAGAGCTACATCCGCCTGTTTGGCATGAATTGAATTGTACTATACAGGACAGGCATACTCTGCAGTTGAATAACACAATGCTAAGGCAGAAGTTCGGATGGTTTTAGGTTGGCTACCCCACTGTGATCGGGCCAGTTTTCTAAGAAGATTGTTCCTGGTGGAAACTTTCAACTTGGAGTTCATGCAGTGTTTCTTGAATGTAAGAGCTCTGTCAAGTGTCACTCCTAGATATTTTGGAGTGTCACAGTGTTCAGTGTTCCAGTTCGATCCCAGACCAAACTACCTTTAACTTATGGATTACTTCCCCTTTTCATAAATTAAAAGCACATACTTGTGTCGTCGAGAGATTCGGTAAGTTGATTTGTGTTGTATCTTGACAGACCTTCAAGGGTGTTAATGAGGGTGCTCTCCACTGATTCAAAGTCTGTGTTCTGTGTGGCTAGAGCGAGATCATAGGCATATAAGAAACTCCTGCTGTTGGGACTATAGGTTGATCATTTGTATATAAATTAAACAGAATCGGGGCCAGCACACTTCCATGGGGTAGATCGTTCTTCTGTAGTCTCCATCGGCTGCGCTGTCCGTGGAAGTCGACGAAGTACCTGCGATTCTGCTGAAGAATAACGATGAACCTAATAAGGTTATAATCCCTGGTCTTGTTGTAGATGTTAATTAGTGGTAGCTGATGATTGACAGTGTCATATGCTGCTGATAAATCAACAAATACCACTCCTGTCACCTTACGAGCTGTGAATCCGTCTTCTATAAACTGCGTGAAATTTATTAGTTGACCTGTACATCTTTTACCAGGGCGCAATCCAGCTTGCTGAAGTATAAGCAAAGGTTCAACAACAGGCTAGATGCAATTTAAGATAATTCTTTTTAGCAACTTGTAGAGGTGACATGGAAGTGCAACTGGTCTAAAATTCTTCATGTTGTTTCCTTCTTTGCCAGGTTTAAGCAGGGCAATTACTCGGCTCTTCCGTCATATCTTTGTAATTTGACATCCTGTTCGTGCAGTTCTTGAAGAGCTGAAGAATCCATTCCATAGTAACTGCCCTTCGCAGCATGGACAGCAGCTAGACGAGTTGGCAGTGACTCAGTCAGGTGGTAATAGGTCTCCACTGGTATCTAAGAGTCTGCTCTATGCAGTGCATCCCACAACTGTTGAAGGGTGCATGGTGGAGGAGACAAGATGGCAAACACTATGATCAGGTGGTCCCACAGATGTTCAATTGGATTAAGATGGGGCTGTTTGGGGCCAGCGAAAAACTTCTAAGTTTAAATTGTGCTATTCCAGTCATGTGCGGACACTTCTAGTGGGGTGGCAAGGCGCATTATCGTGCTGGAAGATCCCATCCTCCCGAGGAAAGGCAGTCATTGTGTATAGGTTGATGTGATCGCCAAGGATGCATTCATAACCAAATCGATCAAGATTTCCTTCCACACAGATGATGGGACCTAGAGAATACAAGAACATTCCCCAGACCATAACGCTGCCCCCACCGCCTTGTGTTCATCCAGCGATAAATGTAGGGTGTCTGGTCTCAGACATTTTTGCTGGACACGCTGACGTCTGTCCAATCTATGCAGCTGAAAACATGACTTGTCGAAGAAGGCTACCCATCGCCAATCAGCAGCATTCCAGTCGCCATACTGTTGAGCAAATTCCACTTGTGTCAATGCACCCATGTTAGTATGAGTACAGTCACTCTCCATGTACTTCGGAGCTCCATTCGCAAAAGGGTTTGCTGAACTGTTGTAGTTGACACATGTCTGGATGCCCCCTGGTTCATTTGGACGGTGAACTGTTCCACTATAACTTGTCGGCTGGCCTTCACGTACCGTCGTAGTCTACGTTCACCTCGGACATCAATGGCACGTGGTTCTATGCAGTTTCCATGACGGTTATTCCTAATGGTGCCATTCGTCCATTCATGATACACTTTTACCACAGAGGCATGTGAACAGTTCATAAATGTCGCTGTTTCCGAAATGTTGCACCCATTACCCTGAAAACTTATAATCATCCCTTTTTGCAACTTGGGTAAATTGCTTCCCTTACCCATGACAGCAGGAAGCGCACTGTGTACAGCCAGCCTGTCTGTCACATTATATACCTGCTTCATCAGCCCACGTCATGGGCCATACGTCATGGGCTACGCGTAGCAAATGGCACTTCTAACAAGTAGTCATAATAATGTGATTGACTGTGTATGTGAGTTCTGACTGCTGGACCTTGGCTTGCCCTTCTGGCTTTCTGGTCACGGAATGGTATTGCTCCTGAGCCTCCCTGACTTCTGCATGTTGTATACATACTGGAGTGCATGGGATCTGCTCCTGAATACTTTCCTCTTCTATGAACCATTTGTATTCCTTACCTAGGTTTTTGCTTGTTTCTGGTGTTTGGGGCAAAGCGTTGGACGCTTGGGTCCTATTGCCTGAATATCTTTGTCAACTGTTCCCACGTTTTGAATCATTCTTCATCTTGCTCGTCTACTAGTCTGGCCATACTGCTTTTACTTTTACTTCTGTGACCATCTGCTTTGGGTGCCCAAGTCAAGGCACTTTCTACTTTTTCACTAGGTGGCTATATTTGCCCTTGAATTTGAGAAAGATAGAGTAAAGGTTAGCCTAGGATCACATACTCAACTAGGCTTTTTGTGATTAAAAAGTTTCTCATTTCGGTTTCCCTATTACTCAGTGGTATGAGCAAGGTAACCTCTCTTATTACAGTTAGATAGGTCCTGGTCTGCATGAGTTTGACTCTCACTTTTGCTTGATTTATCTTGCCTCGTTACTTTTTTGGGAGCACCTTTAATTTTGTAAAATTTGCAGAGCTGGCAGAGTCTTGCAGTGCTTTTTGTTTGTTCTTCCCTATCTATATTACTACCTATGGAACTTCGTAATGTGTCTCGGATTTTTGACATGACTTTGGCTGTGTCACTCCTGGATCAGATACATATGACTCACATCCGCTTCTGGAGTCGGCTGTGCGCACTGTGATCCCTCATCACCAAGGCACAAGGGAGAGGGCGTTGACCACTTTCTATCTATATTCACAATGGGGCTAGTACATATAAATAACAATGGGTTAAAATTAATATGTGTACCACTGTGCAATACTAATTACAATTGTGCTCATACAAAGTTTGTAATAAAAAGTTAATGGGTTTGAAATCAAGTTTTACTTGGTGCTTTATTCTAAATGGTTTTGATGCAGTAACTTAATTATTTGTTTAGAAACATTTTTTTTTCAAACGTTTTGTCTTAACTTTGTTATTACAGTATTTACAAAAGGTTTTTGCTCTCTCAGTTGCTGCTTTCTGGATCTAATCATTGAATCCAGGAACATTTTCCCACTCACATCAATAATTTTCGAAGTAGTGAGTTTTCAACATTATTAAATAAGTAAAAAATCAACCATAAGGCCCACACACATGTACAGGAAAATTAAATATATAGATTTTTGTTGTACACACATGCTCATCACAACCACTTTGTGACATTTTAAAAATTAACTGCTTACCAAACAGCACCTCTTATCTTCCTGCAATTCTTTGTGTGCTGTATGATGCTGCTGGTCGGAGGGTTTTCTCACATCGCCCATTTCCCCATCTCTTGCATTCCAGCACTACTGCACATTTGCCTTGCTTCACCCTAGAGCTGTGCCGGTTTGAATCTGCGTCTGCCAAATTTGCCGATGTTAAACAGAATCGGTTCTTCTGTCAATATAGGAACTGCAGATAATTTTCCGCAGATGTGATAAACATAAAACATTTCCGTAATTCAGAGTTACTCTTTGTTATAAATAACTGATAAGTCTTGCCTTTGTGAACGTGGAAAGTTTTCCCATTTAAAAAAAAACATGTTTTTACAACCAGTATACGGAATCTGGAAACAAAAACATCAGTGAAAAAAAAAGATGCTCAATTTTCACTGTTTTTTCAAACAAAGTTTGTAGTTTTAGTCCCAAGCCCCACTCTGCTGAGAGATAACAATCTACAGTGTAGTTCATATAAATAGACTACATTCTGACAATGTGACCAACCTACATACACACTATGTATAAGATAAATGTTTTTGTTTGCAAAGTATTGTATCAGCTGATGAGTTGTTGCAGGATTATGTTATGTTGGTGGTATTGATGGTTAACTCAAAATTTATACTTACAACATCAATGGTTTAAATAATTTTTTTAAAAAGTAATGTGTGTGTTTTTTTATAGCGACTTTGTTAAAAAATATGTTGATTAATTATGGTGGAGCATGCGGACACTTACGATCAGTGAACCATTATTTTCAGCGCGGTGAACACCATTGTGACATTGTGCATGTGTTCTTTTTCATCATGTTTAAGCAAGCACGTTAATGGTGTTATTGGAATATTCTGTCTGTAATTGATTACTCTTGTATCTACTTTCATTAAGAATTTCTGGCTGTAGGGGTGCCTGTTGCAGTGGTGGCTGGCAGTTGAAACAAGCCCCATGCTATAGATGTAGCTAGCTTCAACCATCCCTTTTCCCTCCCACTTCAACAATTTTTTTTTCAGCCTGTAGGTAAGTAGAGATCACTCCTCTCCCCCTTTTCCTCTGGAAAATAATATGGCATTTATTGGGCTACAATATGGCAGTCAATGTATATTTTGTGAAAAAATTTTCAATATACAGCTGGCTTTTTAGTAAAACTACACTTATCAATTCCAAATTAATTTCATTAACTTTACAGTGTGTCCGAAAATTGTATCTTTACAAAGACAATATTTCTTTTTTAAATGTCCTATTGTATAACTGGTTTCAGTTATCAAATTGACAACTATTCCAAATTATTGTTTTAAAAAAATCTTCCGATGCATTTTTGTCTACAACTTGTTACCATATTGATCCTTTATTTCACTGGGATGATACAAAACTGGTAGTACAGTCATAGAGAGAATGACTAGTGTCACTCTAAAAACTGACTAGTTTATGGGAAGCTGGAAAACGTCTTTGGAACAGTATGTATATGTCAGCACTGATAAGAGTAATTTTCGTACTCTATTGCCAAATTTAAAATGTGTTTTCATAACAAAGATGTAGTGAAACTGAAAATGATTAGAACCCACACCACACTGTTTTTCTTCCAAAGATACAAGAGTATGCAGAATAATAGTTCATTGATTGATATGCAATGGAAGTAAAGTGAATTTTAAATGCAAACCAGAATTATAGCATTATTTTTAATTATCATTACTATGAGCTATAGAAGAAAATAGGTTCTTTGTTTGTAACTTTGACAATACTCTTCAGCATTTTCTCAAGACACCCAGCAGCAGTAATCAACTAATAATTAATTTGCTAGTAGTTATGTAATTCTATGCATTTATTCATTATAATTTGTACCTTTTTAGGGTTATTAACTCTATGCTACTATTATCCTATGAGTTTTTATAAGCTACTTTCAATTGAACGTGTTTTTTACAAAGTGCAGTACCATGTAATTTAAAAATAAACAATATGTAACTACAAGCACTGTACCAATAATTAAATACTGAACAAGAGCTCCACTAATCAGACATTAGATTTATTCCAGAACTTAAGCTACAGTTGGGGTTTGATATTTTTGAACTGAAATTTGGTAACGATATCAATACATGCTGGATTTGTTGGGTTTTATACAAAAAAATCAAAGGATTTTTTTCTGTTTATGCAACAAATATAAACTTTCAACACCCACATAAATTCACTGTTTCAGATATTACAAACAAAAAATATTTAATGAATGCTGTAGTCTACAAGGCACTAGTTTAGTTCTTTGTGTTCGGTTGTAGCAATATGTTACATTACAATGTAGGCTAGTAGTGCGCTGCACTGTTTTCAAATTATTTACATATACACAGACAATCCCTGGGTACTGAGCCTCGTCAGTGTACACCACATGCCAAAATAACTCTCCCGTTCGTTATTCAAACAGTTGTGGATGCTGGGTCTGAATGTATCAAAGTCATAGACAGATGCAAAAACATGGTTACAGTTGGGACGAGACGTCATGATAGCTGAGCTCCCAAGTCGTTAGCTGCCTGCAAACGGCACGGCCAGGTCACATGTGCGGGATGCAATGGAAGGGCCTGGGCGTGTATTCACTTTTACAAAAGCATCTGCGCAAATACCTTTCTCTCATGATGTCGACTATAATTAAGCTGTCACAACTTCATGTACCATGTTAGCTTAATCAATGCACTAGTATTCATTTATGCTAGTCTAACCAAAATGGAAATATCTGTAGTGTTTGTGACAAAATATGTAGGCTACAAGTCACCTGAAAGCCGACCCCCCATAGCGTAGTCAATGTCGCACTGGTTTACGGTGAGGAGGGTTTCTGGTTCGAATCCTGGCTCATGCATGTATGTTCTGTATTATCCTTTTGCCTCTCAAAATTCTACCACATCCACAAGTCACTTGAACTGCTCCACAAAAAAGGTTATCAAATGTGTTAAAACCAACATTTGAGATGAATATAATTAAATAATGCAGACTTAAATATACAAATGTAATGTAACCCGAGAATAAATAGATAGCTCTGACCGTGATTGCTAGATGTGCTTGATCTACAGAAATAATATTTTATATCACAATATTGTCAAAACCTAACATTTGTGACATTTAAAATACTACATAAAAAGCTGGATTAAAATTTTAACATTTAAACTAATTAAACAAATGAAATGTACATGAAACTTACAAAACAAATGAATCACATTCACGAAAGTTACATACATCTTACTGGCTAATATAAAGTTGAAAACAATTTTACCTTGTAATGTTAGAACAAACTGTAGACAATACACTGCACAAATTGTGTACAACCTCAAGTCCAACCTTGTAGCATTATTTTGTTCCACTCACAATGGTGTTGCTGAACATGAAGTTCACTGTTGGAAGTTACATCGTCGCACTCGAACCCGACTGATTGATTATCTTCTGAGCCTTCGCTGTCACTGCGCAGATGAATAGTCAAATTGTCTACAACTATCTCCATGATATGGTCTTTTTCCCAGTATTCTTGTTCCAACCTGATGACATGGTTGTAATATCCATCCCAGTCTTCTGCTGTAACTGAATTCATAGCTTCAAGTGTCTGCTGTTGTAATGCAGTTAAAGCAAATTCACTGGTTGTGTTATTATCCCGAATCAATAGTTTAACTTTGGCCCACACAAGTTCTATAGCGTTTAACTCACACATATATGGGGGCAAACAAACTGTACAGTGTCCATGCTCTTGTAACAGTTGATCCACGTTGAATGTTTTTCCGCTGGGTTTGTTGGCATTAACTAGATCCATGAGAGCAATTTTTCTCATTCCTTCATCACATTCAATTCCATGTCTTCTTAACCAGGCAATAATATCTTTTTTCACACCATACTTTGATGGTGGCCTGTTGCATTCCTTTGAATAGTACAGAGCATTGTCCATTACTGCAACTGACGCTGGCAGTAAATTAGGCATCACCTTTACGGACAACCACTTTTCAAAGTTTCCTGCATTTATCTCCCCATGGTAATCCCCAGTGGACGTGCCAGCTTTGTAAACAAGAAGTCCTCCAGGTATAAATCCATCTTCTGCACCTATATTCACAACAATCAATTTTTTTGAACCCTTTCCGGTCATCACTCCCCGAATATCACTATTATCTTGCCAGCATTTCTTAAAAGTAAGGTTACTGTCTATCCATGATTTGTCCAAGTAAAATACTTTCCTCCCTTCCTTCCTAATTTGTTTAATTTGCGTCAGATATTTAGAATGCCAAGCTATAATGTCTGCATGTTCTATAAGGGTAAGCCTCTTGTCACGGCACTTCTTCCATATGAAACCCATTTGGTTTAGTATTCTCTTCAGCGATGTCTTGCTCCACTGCTAGCCAATTCTTTCCCTTAAGACGGACATCAGTTTCCACGTTATAGGCATCACATGTTTGACAGTGAAGAATTCATTTATAACTTCTCTTATTACTTGCCTGTCGAAACTGTCAACGACAATTTTTCCCGTTTTCTTTTGTCTGGAATAAATAAAATGGCTTAATAATATGTGTTAAAACTACAGTAAGTATAACAATATGTGAAAGAATTGTTTTATAAACACATCACATAACACAATAATCGTGAGTTGCTTCCTTCTCATATCGTTGTTGGTCGTACAAGACAAAGCCTCTAGCTACTCTGAATGGCATGTGCAGTTATTCTCTCTTCTAGCAAAAATCTAAAAATTTAAATTTCAGTGTCTGAAATCCCTTACTATTGGGCTAAACCCTAGTGCGTCGCAGAGAACTTCCATGCCCTCCAAAACAAAAACTGCTTACTACATGAAAATGACAAAAAGAAGTAAAAAAAAACTTATCTCAAAACTGAGGAAACCTCAACTGTGACTCTCCACACTCTACAACGCAAACACGCTACTGATAACCACTCAAATACAGCCACAAATTGAAACTGATAAATTGTTCCTGCTCCAGGTGGCACCATAGAAAAATTTAGAATATTACACCCTTAACAAAAGAAAAGGGAATTTCACTAAAAATCTGATTTAAAATTAATTATAAAGCTGTTAAAAAAAAAAAATACAAAATCTGCAATGCTACATTACCCCCCTCGATTTTGGTAAGATTTTGAAGAAACCTTTACCAAATCGAAACCTACATTAAACTCGGTGATTCTGCAAACTACTGTAACCTTGTTATTTACAAACAACTTAAGTTTACACTTCAATACACAAACTCAATCATATAACAACAACAAAAATATTCATCTTTACCTGATACAGAAGACCACAAGAGATCTAATTAGATGCTACAAGAAAACAACACATTTTTCATTTATGCACATTATATTTAAATCCAAACATTCATTCACAGGTAAACTTTGGACAACCTTTTTTTTCCAAAACAAAAAAAAATTGTTTAAAGTATTTTCTATGTCAAAGTATTCAAAACAAAACAGATTCACAAACATTTTAACTTCCAAAAAAAACCCTAAAATTCTGTGGTACAGTTATTATAACACATCATTATAATAAAATTTCTTCACAAACTTCTCTGTTTATTTTTATGATACATTGCAAACCTCCAGTTTAGAACCCACACACAACAATACACAATATTAAATATTTTTAATTTGTCAATTTACAATATTATATAAAAAAAAGACACAGTACTTCAAAGTTATACCTACAAATTTCACACAAAATTCCCCAACAACAATATGATCATAAGATTTCTAAATATGGTTCGCAGTATTTCAATATTTTATTTGAAATGCAGTTGTGAATAACACTGTACCCGAAAGCTAATTATGTACTAACAGAAAACCTTACCCTAACATCGGTACAAATATTAAAATTAAAAAAATGATCCAGACTCAAACGCTTCCACTACTTACAATCTACAATTGCAACAGACTAAAACCAATGCAAACTCCGTGTCAACGCTCCGTAAATTTAGGCATTGCAGAGATACATGGGGACTCTTATCACCAGGCCACAGCCAACACCATGGCTAAATGCTTAAAGTTATGGAGCACTGCCGCGGAGTTTACAATGCAGTGCTACCAACTTAAGTTTTTTTCCATAGATAACATGATACACTCTTGAGGTTATGGCTGCCATCTTGGAGGTACTCCATACGTAACAAATTGAACCACTTTTAAAGTAATACACTTACACCAAAACAAAGGACATTTTCTTACTCACCATAATTAATTATGTCAGAAAAGTACTAACACAATCCTTAATTGATGCCTTTAACAAACCTGAAATAAAATAGCTGGACAAGAGATTTGTCTCTTAAAGATCATATGGCCATTACAAATACTGTTTATGTCAAGCAAATGCATATTTTTGCTATTCATGTTGTTATTATTATTATTATTATTGTTGTTGTTTATTTCTTAATATGGTGAAAGACTTTTCCAGTTCATGAAGGGAAGATGGCCAAACTGCTGTTATAAGTGTATTTGGTAACGCTTTGCTGTATTTGCTTAAGAAGATGAAGTTTGAGCTTGGCAATCAGAATTTGGTTGTATCAAACATTGGTTGGTACGACTGGAAACATGATTTTTTTTAATGAACCTTTGATAAACTTTTTAATACATGAAACTAATATAAATTTGTTTGATATTTATTGTTACAGCTCTGTGTCCTGTCTAATGTGCAAGTACTCAATTTCATAGTTACAACAAAACAAACCTTACCTTTGGTGTCAAACGAATTGCGCAACTTTTGCATTATACAATTTTTTTATTTATCAAAATATACTCTGTACACAAGCAATAAATCCCTACAAACTGAAAAAAATTATTACTATAATGTTTGTAACACACAAAAATGATACAACTATTTGTGTTCTTAATTACACCAAAAGTACAAGCACAAATACAACTACACAACTCGACACTGTTCATTGAAAATGTTTTAATAACATTACCTTCCAAAATTTTAAAACTATCTCTATAATTAATTCCTAAGTTTTGGTAAATTCATGATGTACTTTACTCACTATTCGATGACTCTCATCTCTCCTTAAATGTTCTTGCCAACAATACATTACAAGAAAAAAAATTAAAATTGTCTTTCTATTCTTTAGTGCATTTTTCAAAACCGTTAATTTTTTCCCTGTTACTCTAAATATTTCTTATACTATTCAACTATACGTCAATCCATTCCCCTACTCGCATAACATTACCTGTTCATGAACAATTATTATTATATTTGACCTTGGTTTATAGATAATCATACTATCTTTTGCCTTTTTTTACCTATTTGAGTTTCCTGTCTACGTGCAGAAGCTGAGGGAGCACATAAGAGATGCACATAAGTGCGAGATTCCTGCGTTTCTTTGCGGCTTTGGCTAGCATGAGGTACTGGCTGGAGGGGCAGTAGTAATGTTCAACCGCAGTAGAGCACTGAGGCAGTGCACGCGCAGCTAAAAACCTGCAAATAATATTATCTCTGGCAACAAAATTGAGCTCTAACCAAGTAATATTGCATTGTAAAAGGGAAATATTGTCAGTTTTGAGACAGTAATACTTCATGTTTAAAACTTTGAATAAGATATTCCACAAAATGAATGAAAATTTGATTATTGTAAGAGCACGACAGCATGGTCTCGCGCACCACTACTGAGTGCGTTTTCTTGTCTGAAATGTAAATTTCGACACATTTATTTCTTGGTCTATCATGAAGCGGTACTGTGTATTTTTGTTCTGCAGTTTATTATTTTCGGGAAAACAGTGAAGTGTCATATTTACTGAATGATTTTGCAAATTATTTTGTATCTGTGGCAGACAAACATGTCCAAGGATTGCAATAGAACAACATGTACTGAGGAGTTGCAAATAGGAATTACGAACAGTAAGTCAGTGTGTTTTGTAAATAATCTATTTTGAAATGGTTATTTGAATGTTTGAAATGTACCAAAACCATGTTATAAAACCACAATTTCAACTTAATTTTGTAATGTAAAATAACATGTTTCTTATAGGGAAAATATAACTCTGCCAAAAATATTGATATACCGAATGGGTTTAATATTCAAATAGGTATGAATTATGTATTTATAGTGTTTTCTTTTTTCTATGAGGTTGAAACTTTCCAGGTTGTTATAATATGAAGGTTACTTCCATATACGAGCAAAATTTTCCACTGGTCCATTAAAAAAATATGTAATTCGAAATGATATACTCGTGTAATAACAGCTGCAAAAAATGCAGTCTCATGAAAGACATTAAACTGAAGTGTCTCTCCTGCCCTTCCCAAACCCATCCGCTGGTAATAAAATAAATAAAGCCCCAACAGTATAACTTGTCAATAACAAAAGTGAAATAAGTTGGAATAGTAACCTACAATGATCATAGCATTTGTTTACACACATTGTTTTCTTCTTCATAGACAGAACAGCTATGGTGGAAGAATACATTGTGGCTGTAATACTTTTCTAGAACTGTCAAAATTTAATGAACTTGAAGAATACAAGATACAAGTTTGCCATTGATAAGTGTCAGAATCGCAGGGGGAGCAGAAGAATCGCAAGGGGGGGGGGGGGGGGCAGTTTTCACAGCCGCACCCATCAATAAATAGATCATATCTGGTGTGACAGTTGGGGTTTCAATTAAACAGCAGGCTGTGGAAAATGGTTGTGTTTTGTGTGTCAAGCCAATCCTCTTAGCTTGTGTCCCTGGAGATCAAAGACCCAGCAACCATTTTTCAACTGGGAAGGGACAGACAGTGGAAATATCTGCCTGCACATTGGGCCTGTGATGTAATCTTGCTAGCACAAACATACACCGGTGGAAAGGCCACGGAAGAGGAGGGTGAATTTTGTGTTTGAAAAACTCTTGTACCTTTGCCTTTGTTTTCTTAACAAGGTTGACTATTTTAAGTTTATGATCTTCAGATTTTAATATTATTTTCTGTGACACATTGCACCCATCCACACCAGTAAACCAGATGTTGGATGTCTGAATAGAGCTCGTCGGCATGCATTACTTATCAGCACGCATCTCAGTTTTGTATTTTGATCCCTTGGAAAACCATCTACTGTATTTCGGCATGTATTGGCTGCACACTTTTACAAAAAAAAAACTACAAAAGTGAGCTGTGGCTTACATACAAGATATTGGCATAAAATTTTTTTTGAAATTTTTGCCCCAAAACAGGTTTAGAAATTTGTCGACATACAGCACATTTTAATTTTTTGACTCTTAAAGGAATGACGGGAATTGGAAGGGAAGGAATCTTTATAAAAAAAAACACTTGCAGTTAAAATTTTCTGCTACAAATGTTTTGTGGGGGGACAAATTAAGTCGGAATTTATTATTATGCTTGTGTGGAATTGTGACTTAACAATATTTACAGGAATACAAAAATTCAGTGCAGCCTATACAATACTTGAAATAGTAATTGTCCCTAATTTTTCATCAAAAACTTTAGGTGTGGCCTATACACGCCAAAGTACGGTATACAGCAGAGGTGCCAAGTACTATGGATTTTCCATAGTTTGTACCATTTACCTGGCCTTGCTACAGAATTACAGATGTTAATAAAATAATACAAATTTTTATGTTTTGAGTTTAACAAAAATGGTTTTCCTGCATTTATGTTTTCTAAAGTGTCCTTGCAATAACAAGTGTTGAAATCAGATTCTTGGTAATGCATAAAATTGGAAGTGTAAGTATATTTGCATGAAATTATTCATCAGTAAAACTTGTAAATAAATGTAATATTTTACCCTTTGCGGTAGTGACTTATTTGGTTTGAGATATTGAGTGTGGTAGTTGCACCAGAATCATTTTTGATACGCGAAATTTGAGAGTATCAAACAAGACGTCGAGAGGTTAACATTACATGTGTTTACGTTATGTGATACCATCCGTTTGCTGACGAATTGATTTAAAATGGATATTGTGATTTCTAATAGTGCACCAAAAGTACAGTTTAAGACTTTTAAAATGTGACTTTTAAGCATATAATGTACGAGATATGTTTCTTAGGATGCGACACTTTCTTGAAGCAAGTAAATTAGTGGCTTATTTGGCTGAAGTTATAACACTTGTGTTCATAAATATTTGTATTTGAAAAAAAATGGTGACATTTAAAGTTGTCAATCATTTTTGTCACACACACTAGGCTTTCTTACATTAATTTTTTTATTAACAATCTGTTTTTGTTTCGATGATAAATAAATTTGTATACATAATTTGTTAACTTGAAAGCGCTTTGTGATTCAGAAAGAAGTTACAAAACTGAAAACAATTGTTATAATTTATTTTCGGAAAAAGAATTATTGCAGTGGTTGCTATTTACTTCCATGTATATACAGTCAGTGCATTACATCTTGGCAGAAAAACTCCATAACATACTAGTGAATCCGCCCTGCCTAGATGGGGTGCATGAATTGTATGAATATTCATGAGTGAAACTAATGGACATTCGCTGAGGGAAATGAATGATTCGTCATTTAACAAGGTGAATTTTGGGTGGAATTTCACTTCAATAAAGCACAATATTCAACATAAACTGTTTAAAAAACAAAAGGCAAAAGAAAATTTTAAATTTTTATACAAAAATGGCAAAAAGTTGAATATCAATTACTGACTGCCTTAAAAATTTACATAAATATTGTAGTGTACCTAGTGCCATCTATTATCAGGAAGGAAAACTTCAAAATAAATTATTCATTTGACAACTGCAGATGAAAATAAAAAATCAGATTATAGTGCAACAATCAATTGTTCTAATTGTTTTAGTGTTTTAGGTTTGATTTTTCCCATCACTAATTATGTGTTTTGTGACATTTGCCACAAGGTTGCTTGCTTGCTGCCACATGTTAATGGTAAAAAAAAATTTTGGACAGATGTGTGATGTCTTTTTAAAAGTAAAAAAAGAAAACAAACCAAAAAAATGTTAATTTGTTTTAGAAATTGTGAACAACATAGGGGTCATATTTTGAAAGTAGTCTGTCTTTTAATTATTGCTGAAACTGAAATATTAACATTTTATGTAGGCTTATACTCTATGCATAATATATACTCTTTCCGCAGTTCGAGAAAGTTTTTGAAAATTGCAGTAATTATATAAATGAGAGGTTTTCTTCAACTAAACTACAAATTAACTATACGTGTAGCCCATAGACTTACTGCTGGCTGGAGCCTGTAACAGACCGGATAGGCTTTTATTAAAGACTATTTGTACCAATTAAAAATAATTCAGAATTTTCCTTAGAGAATAAAAACTGCAGGCTGTAGTGATGGCAAAAAAACATACCTTAGGGTTTGGATTTACCATTGTTTTAGTGCTGTAAGTTTGTTGTGTATGATTTTGTCTAGTATGGCGAAATGAATATCATCAATACTGAAAATTAATGAAAACTATTTATTTGAAATACCTACTACTGATAGCTTTGGCAAATAGTTGACGTTTATTATTTTGAATTATTTATTTCGGTTATAAAATCCTTTGCAACAGGTACATATGTCAATTTCGTAAATCAGTTGTGTATATTATTTCAAGACAAGTATACATGTGCAGTTTCCTCCTACATATACAGTGAACATACAAAGTGTACCTTTCAGATTTATTATAAAAAGTGTTCTACCATATTTACTAGTTCATTGATAACATTTATGTGTTATTAAATTCTGTAATGGGCGTTAATTTTGAATCTTCCTATATAAACAAATATTTTTACACTAACCCAAATGATTTGCAAGCACCCAAATACATATCATCTATTAGCCTGCATTTACTTTTTTGAAATAACTAGGTTTAAGAGTACTGTACATGTTTTGCAGATAATATTAATCCTGTTTATTGCAGAACAAATGCATATATGAAAACAATTCTCCATTTTTATTTCAAGCCTATCACTTCACTGTCAACAGCAACAAAACATGTAAACAACCTTATACCTGTTTACTGTTTTCTGTGTCCATAAACAAGAATGTTTATGAACATAGAACAAAATATATTATTTTTGTCTTTACTTGAAATTACATGGTTTGTTGTATTACTTTGGCGCCGTCCGGTGAGACACAAGACGAACTATGACACAAATACTTACTGGTAATATGGGCTCCAGCGGTGCTTCCTAATCACCACACTATTGAGACTCAGGGTTCTCAGGGATGCTGTGGGTTCTGTGTGTCCGTCTCACCAGTGCGTACTTACAAACACGTAGGCAATACTAAACTTTTACTAGACATATTTATCACGTGAAAAGCACATGTGGCTAGGTCACTGTCACTACAAATGAAAGAGGTAAGTTCACTGTGAGACTTGTTTTTATTGGTACTGTGTATACAAATCAATGTGCTATGAAATTACTTATACATTCGGCCGTGTCTAGCTAACTCCGCTTGGGTGCTCCCCAGCCCGCAATTAATCTAGCGCATGCCTAGATGAATGATCTCACAGCGGTGTATGAAAACATAATCTTCACAAGGGAAGAGGGTCGACAGCCGCTAGGGTGGACTGGCGATTTTTCCCTTAAGATAGGACACTGTGAATTACAAATGAAACCCTGATAATACATTAACACGTGTAATTACTTGGCATCACTAACACAAACTCGTCGGGGCTGGTCCTCCAGTACGTGGGTAGTGTGGTGACGGCCTATACACAGAGCCGGCTAAGACGGGAGTAACTGCACCGTACACAAATTACATAAACCCTCAAAATATACATGAAACAAGAGGGGACACGAAATGAGTATTCACAATAAACACACATATGTGTGAAAACAAGTTTAGATGGCGCAGATGCTGCTGGATGAAGTTAGTAGATGACCACAGGTGCAGATGAAATTGCAATATTTCTTCGTGGACACAGCAAATTAAATTCAGACAAAATATTATCCTTGCTGAGAAAATTATTCTCTTTATGATTTACGGGATTACGGGCTTGTAACATGTCTGATGGCGGTAAAATGAAACATTAACATGACCGTGTGGTCAAGAACAAAAGGCATCAGTTTACATGAAATTACACGATACCTTGACAAAATTTAACATAGAACCCTGAATAAAATATTGCACATAATTGCTCAAATAAGCTCTCAAAATGCAATAATGGCGTATACAAATATTCTGCGTTGGTCAGCCACGTGGTTATACGTGATGTTGCTGTAAAGTATTCAAATATGAAAAATACCCTTAAATATATACATAAAAACTAAGCCCTTAAAATTGTGTTTAGCAATAACACAGAAGTTAGTATGAAACACCGTAAACATAGGTGGATGATGCCTGATTCAAGTTCCGTGGGTCGCGTGACCTCTCTGACATCTTTCTACTCCTTCTCTTCAGTTAAGTTAAAAATGCCACAAGGGTGCAATAAATTAATAAAGCATAAGCATAATGCTGGGGAAATGTCTGGCAATACGTATGCAAGCAAAGGTTGACTGGAAAACAAAATAGACTATGGAAACCTACATCAGTGAACAAAAGTTGTAGTGCTTACATGACTGTGTTTTACCTTGCCAGCTCTCCTCGACAGACTGTCCAGGGGCAAGCATCGCACGGACCTACCATCATGGCTGCCTACGGGTTCACATCTGTGGAAGTGCTGTGCACGCCGAGTAAAGTATTTTATTAGTGAAAAGAAAATGGCACATATTAAATTAAGTACCATTTTACAGTTTTATAATTTTCTTACGAATTTTCATATTATTTCAGTGTCTCTTTGTGACGGCGTTCATGCCGGAATATTAGTGTTCTTTATCTCGGTCCCGCGGGCACTATGAATTTCATAACAAAACAATTTCAAAATAGCAACAAACATTTTAAGACATATTAAGCCTTGCAAATACAAATATAAAATATATTTTACACTGCAAAATAATATTTATGTGAGAATTCAGAATTATTGGCCTCATTGCGTACGTGCAGAACACGTGATACATACGTGGTGAACGCTGTCATAAGCTGTAGTGCTGCTAGCTGTTAGCCGGTGTCAAACGACCCCTCCCTCGAAGCCCAAGATGGTGTGAACAATGCAACATTGCTCTGGTGGGCTCTGCTCGACTGGTAACCTGTTGTGGCAAAGAAATAATTTCCTCGGAGGTCGTCGGTTTCTTTGGCTTTTGAAGGGGTGTAGGCAGGAACAACAATGTGGTACATGGTGGTGACTTGACTCGCCTCTTGCGAGTGCTGTGTTGCGCTTTGTTGACGCTTAACGTCACACTCACTGCCCTACTAGTTTCCCCAAACACTTTCAAACTCTCTTGCCGTACTAGGCTCTACCCTGTGTTAACTGTAAAGCCTCTTAAAGGCATCTCGCTTTCACTTATGGTCTCAAAATTTACGTTTGCACATTGATTACAACCAAATTCAGCTGTGCCCTGGGGAAACCTCTTAAAACTGACTTCACTGGCACTGGTTGTGTTTACATTTATGTGTGCACTATGTTACCACTTCCTTCATGTACACTTGTAAACCCCTTTAATTTACTCTGATTCGTTGTGTCTTTACAGGTATTAACAGAAAACCCCAGAAATATTGTTTCGGTACTACTTGCTTCCACCTCCTCACTACTAGGTGTTGAGTGTTCTGTCGGTGCAAAACCCTTAAATGACAGTTCATTCCCTTGGTTGGGTGTTCCCGTGTTAGTGTTGTTGTTTTCCTCAGTATGTATGTTGACATTTCCCTGTGTACTCCCTGGTGAAATTCTCCGAACTTACTGCGGTACTGGTCATAACGTCGTCTCCTTGCCTCTCTTTCCTACAGGTGGTCGGGCTATACACAGGTAGTCACTGTGCCGTTTTGTGACATGTCTTGGTCCCAACTTCATTAAATATGTGGAATTTCCCATATTTTCCTCCACTCTCACTGACCCTGTCCATCTAGGTGCCATTCCAGCACAGTACTTTTTCGCCCCTTCCAATTGCTGGTTTTCTCTTACTTACACGTACATACCAGGTACAAGTTCGGGTGGCAGCCTCTTGCTCTCCGGTACCCACACCTTGCAATAGCTGATCTGGTTTGCCCTGACTTCTTCATGTATCTGCTCCTGGTGTTCGGTGATTTGTTCAGGCTATCTGGGCAGGTTTTCGCTGGGTGCTTCAGGAGCATGGAGTTTGCGACCTTGAACAATCTCGGCTGGTGTTTTCCCAGTTGCAGCATTCACTCTTATTTCGCAGGCAAAACATTACCTCCATGATCAATTCGGCCCACCTAATGTGATCTTTGCCCAACCGGACACGTAATTCGATTTTTACATCTTGGTTACATCTCTTGGTTGGGTTAGCTCTGGGATGGTATGCTGGGGTGGTATGGTGTTCTGTTCCCCACCTGGTACAGTACTCTCTCCACTTTTGCCCTACAAATTGTGTACCATTGTCTAGTAGCAAATACTAGGGGTGTCTCCACATCAGGAAAAAATCATTCTGCATTACTTGTGCAACTGTGTGCGCATGAACATTGCTGATGGGAATTACCTTTGTCCAACGGGTAAACAAATCTGTGGCAACAACAAGAAATCTTTTATCAGTTTTCGTACACGGGTATGGGAACATGATGTCAATAGCTACTGTTTTGAATGGCTTGGTTGGCAGCCTTGGCTGTTGTAAAGTATCGCCGTCGCCTCTCCGCAGATTACGGGTGTTACACGTGGTACAGCTCTGTACATGTTTGCGGATATCTCCGTGAATCCCTGGCCAGTGAAAAAATTTCTGCACTAACCTTCGTGTTTGCTCAGATGCCAGGTGTCCATGTTCCAATCTGTTGTGTGCATTCAACTGTTCCCGTTTTACTTTCGGTACATACGTCCGCCATCGCGCACAATTACCAGGTGGTTTGTTTTGTATCTCTCTGTCCACTACCCTCTATTGTTCTGTGTGACGTATGGTGCAGTGTTGTCTGCGTTGCGCGGCATCTGAGGCGCGGCATCTGAGGAATTTTCTTAACACGTCACGTACGTTCAGTGAAACAAGTTCGCCGGGTTGTTTGACAACACTGTTTTGAATAACGAGAGTTTATGTTTCTGCAGTTGGTATTGCACGGCCAGGTGGTAGCTCTTCTTCCCACTCCACGTCGTCAGTTACCATTAGATTCGGACAAGGATTCCAGGCATCCGCAAGCTTGTTTGGTATCCCGCCACGTTTTCTACCTTGAAATTGTATTCCTGTAATGCGCCCAGCGGGCAAGTGCTTTTCACTTTATGCATGCCCTGTAACCATACAAGACATCGGTTGTCAGTTTTGAGCATAAACTGCCTTCCTAGCAATTACGGCTGGTACTTACGCAGTGCCTGTACAATGGCCAAATATTTTTGTTTGTTAACGTGATATTTGCATTCTTCGTCCCCGAACTTGGCACTGTGGTAACTGATATGTTTTTCCTCATATGTTCCCTCCTGATACAACACGGCCCCAATGCCTTCTTGACTGACATCTGTTTGTATGACAATGGGTAACTCTGGGTTGAATATAGACAATGGATTACAGTTCTGGAATGCAAGTTTGATTTCTTTAAATGCTTGATCGGCTTGAGCTGTCCAGACAAATTTATGTTTCTCACACAACAAAGCAGTTAATGGTGCAGTGATTACGAAAAAGTTTGAGACAAATTCCCTTAACCAATTAATTAAGCCAAAAACTTCCTGACTTTTTTACGTGATCTGGGTGTGAGTTTGTTATGAATGTCCTGTATATGTTGTTATGGTTCGTATCCGTTTGCTGTTACGTAGTGTCCTAGAAACTCCATTTCACTCGCACTCAACTTACACTTTTCCACTTTGCACATAAGTTTGTTACTTTCGAGCCATTCAAACACAAGGTTCAAATGGTACAAGTGCTCTTCCCAGCTGTTAGACGAAACAAGTACATCATCCAAATACACCATTGCAAAGTCTTCAATAAATCCATCCAATACAATAACCATTAAGTTTTCAAAAGTTGCAGGGTTCACTTTAAACAAAATGGCATTGTCTACAAATTGAAATCTACGTCCTGTCCTTTAAGCGGATAGGCACTTGCCAATATCTAGACTTTAAATCAAGTGATGTGAATACTGAAGCTGGTCTTAATGTTGACAAGGTGTTTTTCATGTTTATGACTGGTGGCGGCATGTTTACTTTTACCTTATTGAGGTGGCGAAAAGCGACATAGAATCGCCATTCGCCATTTTTCTTTGGAGCAAGGGTAATATCTGAATTATAGAGACAT
The DNA here is from genome assembly GCA_029891345.1 of Dryococelus australis. Lineage (NCBI taxonomy): Eukaryota > Metazoa > Arthropoda > Insecta > Phasmatodea > Phasmatidae > Dryococelus > Dryococelus australis. Next base: position 78,284,868 of record CM057000.1, read on the forward strand.
TGTGTAGGTTCAATAACATTATCATTGAGCATCTCACATACCGGCTGGTTGATGACGCAGCAAAAGAAAATACCTGGGTCTTGTGGCTTGGAGTACACCGTGTCCTCATGTGTTGTGACAATTGCATGCTCCGTGGCATCGGTGCACTGCAGCTTCCCCTCAGTGTGGAACACACTGGCATACTGGTCCTGCAGACCTCATGCTCAAAGTCAGCAAGCGGCACACCAGTTGGTGGTGTTGCTCCCATGCCGTATATAGTCTATCAGCCATGTATCCCCATGTGCAGACGATTCAGGTGTGGTTCTATCACGGCGTGATTGTGAATAAGCCACAGCAGTTCCAAAATCACTTCTTCGTTCAAGTCCATCAAAATGTAAACATCGCACTTGGTATGCAGCTCTCTGATTCCTACCATTACGTGCATGGTGCTTTTTGCTTCGCCCTGTTCATGTGTGGCAGCGAATTGCAGACGTTGCGGTGGCACTCTAGTTGTTATCGCTTGTATCGAACTCTCACGCACAAAATTGTGACTAGCGGCAGTGTCAATTACGGCTGTGACATTTTTTCCCTCAAGTTCTACACAGACTGTAGTGCTTTTACGGTGCTGTCAGTTACTTGGAATACATTTGCACGTTCATTAGGCGGATTGATACGACTTGGTGGTGAGATTGGTGCAGGTGCTTTTTCACCAACCTCCCTACTTACTTTCCCGACATGTGGCTTTGGTAATAAATTACGCGGTTATTGTTGCGAAAGTTTGATCTCCGTCCGCAGTTTCCTCTCACTGGTGTGAACGGCGGTGGTGGCCTCGTTACATCTGGCATCATGGCGGATGTTGACGTGCGGTAATTTTGCCTTGGTGTGTGGTATTCATGACTCTTATTCACATCCCTCTCATACAGGCACACCTCTCTCGTGAACTGTTCCACACTTGCATGCATTCCTCTTCGCAAGTATACGTCCTAATGTCAGGTGTTGACAATCCCACAATTATTTCTAACACTCCGCAAGTGGCCTGTCCCAGATGTAAGCGCTTATACAAACCTAACTTGTGCTGGATGAATTCCTCGATTCCCTCTCATTCTCTCTGCTGTTCATGACACAGTCACGCTTGTGCCTGTATAGCATCTCCGTTGGTGTCAAATCGACCTAGCAATCTCTCATAGAACTCTTCCCACGTGACTCTATAGTCTCTGACCAAGTTCCACCACATGACAGCGGTTACCCTTAACTTGTTGGCAGTTACCTGAGTCCAATTATCCCTATGCCTATGTAATTTTTCTTCGCAAACTGTGAGGAACGTACCTGGGTCTTTTGAGTTGTGTCCCGCAAAAGTTGGTAAGTTCTGTCAGGTCCTGTCAAACCCTGTGGTGTGTACGCGACTACTGACGGCGTGGGCTTTACCACTGGTGTTGTGCTCAATCTCAGCACAGTTTGTCTTACGGCACTCAACACAGTTTATTACACTATTGCGGAAGGTTACTTATTCATCAGGCCTTATGCATCGCAAATGTGTGTTCCGTTTGCACTGTGCCCTCATTGTTCCTGCCTTGTCGCATCTGGTGTACACACACAGGCGTGGTTCTAACATTGTGGATATGGTGTCGGATGTGCATTGATAACGGCTGATCCCATAGATTTTTCCTGAACAAGTTGAATTTACTCACCCTTCCACAATGCACGCCTTGATCGATTGGCATATCCAAATGGTTCACGCGGGTATTGCGGTTGCCGACATGGATGTCTTGAGGGCTTCTCACGGTTGATCATGCGTGGTGTCCACCATTTTCTCGCTGTTGATGCGGATGACGTGACGCTGATGAACACACTTGGCCCCACTTGGAAATGCCAATTGACGCCGTCAGTTGAGACACAAGACGAACATTGACACAGATACTTACTGGTAATATGGGCGCCAGCGGTGCTTCCCAATCACTACTCTATTGAGACTCAGGGATGCTCTGGGTTCTGTGTGTCCGTCACATCTGTGCATACTTACAAACACATAGGCAATACTAAACGTATTTATCACTTGAAAAACACATGTGGCTAGGATACTGTCACTACGAATGAAAGATGTAAGTTCATTGTGAGACTTGTTTTTATTGGTACTGTGCGTACAAATCAATGTGCCATGAAATTAATGATACACTCGGTCGTGTCTAGTTAACTCCGCTTGTGTGCTCCCCAGTCCGCAATTAATCTAGTGCACACCTAAATGGATGATCTCACCACGGTGTATAAAAGCACAATCTTCACAAGGGAAGAGAGTCGACAGCCTCTAGGGAGGACTGACGATTTTTCCCCGAAGGTAAGACACAGTGAATTACAAATGAAATTTCTGATGATACATTAACATGTGTGATAACTCGGCATCACTAACGCAAACTCGTGGTTCGCCTTCAGTACGTAGGTAGTGTGGTGACGGCCTATACACAGAGCTGGCTAGGACGGGAATAATTGCACCGTACACAAATTACAAAATTACGTAAACCCTCAAAAGATACGTGAAACAAGATGGGACACGAGATGAGCATTCACAATAAACACACATATGTGAAAACAAGTTTAGATGGAGCAGATGATACTGGATGAAGTTCGTAGTGGACCACGTGGTGCAGGTGAAATTGCAATATTTCTTCATGGAAACGGCAAAATAAATTCAAACAAAATATTATCCTTATTGAGAAAATTACTCTCTTTACGATTTACGTGATTACAGGTATGTAACATGCCTGATGGCGGTCAAATAAAACATTAACATGACTGCATGGTCAAGTGCGGAAAGCATCAAATTACGTGAAATTACACAAAATGCTGACAAAATTTAACATAGAACCCTGAATAAAATGTTGCCCATACAATATTACATAAATAAGCTCTCAAAACCTAATAATAGCGTATACAAATACTTGGCATCGGTCAGCTACATGGTTATACGTGACATTGTTGTAAATTATTCAAACATGAAAAATACCCTCAAATACGTACGTAAAAACAAAGCCCTTAAAAATGTGTATAGCAATAATGCATAAACGCCATAAACATAGGCGGATGATGCCTGATTCAAGTTGCGGGACCTCTCCGACATCTTTCTACTCCTCCTCAGTTAAGTTAGAAATGCCACATGGGCGAAATAAATTAGTAAAGCGGAAGCATAATGCTGGGGGAATGTCTGGCAAAACATATGGAAGCAAAGGTTGACCAGTAAACAAAATTGACTATGGAAACATACACTAGTGAACAAAAGTTGTAGTGCGTACATGACAGTGTCTTACCTCGCCAGTTCTCCTCGACAGACTGTCCAGAGGCAAGCGTCGCACAGACCTACCATGGCTGTCTACAGGGTTCACATATGCGGAAGTGCTATGCACGCCGAGTAAAATATTTTATTAGTGAAAATGAAATGGCACAAATTAAATTAAATACTGTTTTACATTTTAATAATTTTCTTATGAATTTTCATATTATTTCCGTGTCTCTTTATGATGGCGTACATGCCGGAATATTAGTATTCTTAATCTCTGTGCCGCTCGTACTTTGAATATCACAGCCAAACAATTTTAAAATAGCAACAAACACTTTAAAACATTTTAAGATATATTAAACCCTGCAAATACAAATATAAAACACATTTTACACTGAAAAATAATATTTATGTGAGAGTTCAGAATTATTGGCCTCATTGCGTACATGCAGAACACGTGACATGTGCGTGGTGAGCGCCGTCATGGGCTGTAGCGCAGCTGGCTGTTAGCTGGCATCAACTTTTTTTTCTTTTTTTACACTGAAACCAGAAATATCTTAAAAATTGATTTTACTTGTGTTGGACTTTGCCAATACCATTGTTTGAATATAACATTAACCTAAATTCAACTTAAATATAAGCAATAAGCTTTTTCTTATATCGGCAGCACAGATTTGGTACATTGGTGATTTGGCATATCTGCATAACTTTGTAAATCGGCACAACACTTCTCACTCTCATCAGCTTTCAAGAGCTTGTTAAGAGCTACCCAAACTTGTCCACTTCAATCCGCTCTAACGCTCTGCCTTCTACCGAGACACTTTTGCAATATCAGCATTGGTGTGTTTCAGCAGTGGAAACTACATAAATCTTCCAAACTTTAATTTTTTGCTCTATCAGTGTTTAAATTTGTGCTAAGTGACCTAGTTTTCCTTTATTATTTTTAAATCTCAGTACCATAATTATGATGATATGAATAACTTTCTTATCTTATGGATTTCTTTTAAATTATAAGGAAGTAGTATGCTACACAATTTTATTTTGAAAGCTTAGATAGCCCAGTTAGTTATAATGGAACAATAATTATTGTAATTTTAATGTTACGGCAGCCTTCCAAAATGTTAGTTAATTTTTGAGGCTGTTAAAATTTTGTTAAGTATTTCATATAATTTATTTGCTTTGGTCATTGAAATTTTAAGTGTCTCTGTAGTGTTACAGATTAGTATCTTTACTGCTTAAAATTTTTCATTAAGTTTTAATTGTTCGCAAAGGTAAGATCTTTGATCGAGATGGAATATTCAGGCATACATTTTGATGTGAAGACATGAATTGGTGCCTGGTTTTTGCTATCATGGAGAACAAATGCATGATGAGAAGTTTCTGTATATTGCTGCAATGTTGCCCTGAAGAATGGGGCCGTTTGATGTCTCCGACTTCTTTGATTCTGCGATGTGAAGGTCGTATGAATTAACTCCATTATCAAAGTTTGCTATACATAAATTTATTTATTTGGTTTTCCATGATTTTGTTTTGGGACAGTGAACTTTATCCAGTTAAATTCAGGTTCAACTCGGAGGTAGGATTTACGAAAATAATTAATTCAATTTTCTGCTAGCCATTGAAGCCCAGACTGTTAAAAATATTGGGACAGTTGTGATGGACCTTCAGTTTTATTCCAAGACCAAGGAATGTTTTCCAACAGAAATGAAACACTGCTATTTTTTTTTTTTACTTCCCTCCTATTTTAAAATATGTTGAGTAAGGAACTACTGGTTGTTCTAAAAATATTTTGTGATCAGCTTAATATTTCTTGGTCTTCCTACAAAAAGTGTCCCCATTGGTGCATATTGTCTTACTTGTTTTGGGAATAATTGCACCATACACAAATTACAAAATGAAACCCTTGATGAAACATACTAACACGTGTGACTACTTGGCATCTTTAACGCAAACTCGTCTGGCTGGCTAACAGCCAGTGATGCTAGAGCCCATGATGGCTCACCACACACATGTCACGTGTGCAAAGAGGCCAATATTTTGAACTTTCATATAAATATTAATTTGCAGTGTAAAATGTGTCTTGTATTTGTATTTGCAAGGTTTAATATGTCTTGAAATAATTTTAAATGTTTGAGGGAAGTATGTGGGAGCAACACTTATGTCAATGCACATCCGACAACATCTTTACGCCGTCAGAGTAATGCCTGTGCACGCACACCGGATGTGATGGGATGGGAACGAAGTGGGCACAGTGCCAACAGTGTAGGAAAGACTCACATTTACGATGCATTGGGCCTGTGGAGTATACCACCTACCGCAATGGTGTTATAAACTGTGCCGAGTGTCATAAGACAAACTGTGCTGAGACTGCACCATCATCAACACCAGAGGTGAAACCCACTCCGTCAGTAGTTGTTACGTACACGGGACAAGGCTTAACCCAACCAGGTCGCAATGTATTACTGCCAACTTTTGCGGGACATGACTCAGAAGACCCGGGTACTTTCCTAGCTGTTTGTGAGGAAAAATTGCATTGGTACAGTGTGCATAGAGACAATTGGACTGAAGTAACTGCCAACAGGGTAGGGGGAATCGTTGCCACGTGGTAGAATTTGGTCAGGCACTATCGAGATACGTGGCAAGAGTTGTTAGAGCTTGCTAGATCATTATGACACTGACGGAGGTGCTATACAGGCACAAGCGTGACTGTATCACGAACAATAGAGAGAGCACGAGGGAATTGAAGAGTTCATACAATGCAAATTAGGCTTGTATAAGCAGCTACACCTGGGACAGGCAACCCGCAGGGTATTAGAGATAATTGTGGCATTATCAACACCTGGCATTAGGCTGTATCTACGGAGAGCTACACTTGCCAGTGTAGAACAGTTCACGAGAAAAGTATATTTGTATGAGAGGGACATACACGCAAAACCATGAATATCTGTCACTGCGGCAAAACCACCTCACCATGTTGCCGGATGTCACGAGATAAACAACGGCCTTCACACTAGTGACAGCAAACAGCTTACACAGAACAAATTTTTGCAACAGTCACTGCGAAAACTACTACCAGGGCAACAGGTTGGGAAACTAAGAAGGGAGGTTGGCGAAACAGCACCTGCACCAATGTCACTGCCAGGTTGTAACAATCCGCCTATTGACGGTGCAAAAGTGTTTCACGGGACTGGTAGTGCCGTGACAGCATTAAGGATCTGTGTTGAACTTGAAGGGAAAAACATCACAGCCGTAATCGACACTGCCGCTAGTCAAAATTTTGTGCGTGAGGGTTTGATACAAGCTATAACAACTAGAGTGCGGCCGCGACGTCTACAATTCACTACCATACCAACAGGGAGAAACGAGGAGTGTTATGCACGTAATGGTAGGGATCCAAGAACTGCGTACCAAGTGCGATGCTTACGTTATGCCAGATTTGTGCGAGGAAGTGATTCTGGGACTGCCGTGGCTTATTGACAACCAAGCCATGATAGAATCACATCTGAATCGTCTGCATGTGGGGATACGTGGAAGGTGGACCGTATTCGCTGTGGGAGCAAGACCACCGGCAACAACTGCTGTACAGCTTACTGACTTCGAGCACGAGGTGCCCACTACACATAAGCAACGTCTGCAACATCTGCTAGACCAGTATGCCAGTGTGTTCCACACTGAGGGGAATCTGCAGTGAACCGACGCCACGGAGCACGCAATCATCACAACGCACAAGGACGCGGTGTACTCCAAGCCACGAGACCCAGGTATTTTCTTTTGCTGTGTCATCAACCAGCAGGTATGTGAGATACTCAATGATAATGTTATTGAACCTACACAATGTCTCTATAATTCAGATATTACCCTTGCTCCAAAGAAAATGGCGAATGGCGATTCTGTGTCAATTTTCGCCCCCTCAATAAGGTAACGGTAAACATGCCGCCACCAGTCATAAATATGAAAAACACCTTGTCAACATTAAGATCAGCTACCGTTCTCACATCACTTGATTTAAAGTCCAGATATTGGCAAGTGCCTATCCGCTTACAAGACAGAAAGAAAACAGCCTTTACTACCCCAGATGGACATAGATTTCAATTTGTAGCCATGCCATTTGGTTTAAAGTGTGCCCCTGCAACTTTTGAAAACTTAATGGTTAATGTATTGGATGAATTTATTGAAGACTTTGCGATGGCGTATTTGGATGATGTACTTGTTTGGTCTAACAGCTGGGAAGAGCACTTGTACCATTTAAGCCTTGTGTTTGAATGGCTCGAACGTAACAAACTTATGTGCAAAGTGGAAAAGTGTAAGTTGGGTGTGAGAAGAATGGAGTTTCTAGGACACTATGTAACAGCAAATGGACATGAACCAGAACAACAACATATACAGGACATTCAAAACAAACCCACACTCAGATCACGTAAACAAGTCAGGAAGTTTTTTGGCTTAATTAATTGATTAAGGGAATTTGTCCCAAACGTTTTCATAATCACTGCACCATTAACTGCTTTGTTGTGTGAGAAACGTAAATTTATCTGGACACCTCAAGCCGATCAAGCATTTAAAGAAATCAAACTTGCATTCCAGAACTGTATTCCACTGTCTAGATTCAACCCAGAGTTACCCATTGTCATACAAACAGATGTCAGTCAAGAAGGCATTGGGGCCATGTTGTATCAGGAGGGAACATACGGGGAAAAACATATCAGTTACCACAGTGCCAAGTTCGGGGACGCAGAACGCAAATATCACGTTAACAAACAAGAATATTTGGCCATTGTACGTGCATTGCGGAAGTACCGGCTGTACTTGCTAGGAAGGCAGTGACAACCAATGTCTTGTATGGTTATAGCGAATGCATATCGGGAAGAGCTAACTTGCCAGCTGGGATTTGTTACTGCAGGAATACGGTTTCAAGTAGAATATGTGGCCAGAAAATCCAACGAGCTCGCGGATGCCTTGTCCAGGAATCCTTGTCCGAATCTAATGGTAACTGATAAGTCCGAATCTAATGGTAACTGATAAGGCGCGGAGTGGGAAGAAGAGTTACCACCTTGCATTGCGATACTAGCAGCAGAAACACAAATCCTTGTTGTACAAAGCATTGTATCCACACCACCTGGCGAACTTGTTTCTGTGAATGTACGGGATGTGTTAAGAGAGGTTCACACTGCACAAGAAAATTCCCCAGATGCTGCACAATGCTGGCAGTGCTGCGCCAAATGGTACACAGAGCACTGGGGGGTAGAGGACAGAGAAATACAAACCAAACCACCTGGTAATTGTGCGCGATTGCGGATGTATGTGCTGAAAGAGAAACTGGAACTTGTATTAAATTATGCGCATGACAGTTTGGAGCATGGACACCCGGGATCCGAGCAAACACGAAGAAACGTGCAGAAATTCTTTCACTGGCCATGGATTCAGGGAGATGTAAGGAAACGTGTACAGAGCTGTATCACATGTAATACTTGGAAGCCGCGGAGAGCATACGGCGATGCTCCACAACAGCCAAGGCTGCCAACCGAGCCATTCAAAACAGTAGCCATCGATATTATGGGCCTGTACCCGTGTATAAAAACTGGTTAAAGATTTCTTGTTGTTGCCACAGATTTGTTTACCCACTGGACAGAGGCGTTCCGAGTTAGTTACATCCGTGCACACACAGTTGCACAAGTAATGCAGAATGAGTTTCTTCCAAGATGAGGACACCCAGAGTATTTGTTGATGGACAATGGTACACAATTTATAGGACAAAAGTGGAGAGAATACTGTATTGGGTGGGGAACAGAAAACCGTACCACCCTAGCTTACCATCCCATGGCTAACCCAACTGAAAGACGTAACCAAGACATAAAAATCCAATTACGTGTCCGGTTAGAAGAAGATCACACTAGGTGGGCTGAATTGATCCCAGAGGTAATGTTTCGCCTAAGAAATAGAGTAAATGCGGCAACCATAAAGACACCCGCCGAGATGGTACAAGGTCGAGAACTCCGTGGCCCCTGAGCACCCCACGAAAACCCGCCCAGACCACCTGAACAAATTGTCGAACACCAGGCACAAATACATGAAGTCAGGGCGAATCAAATCAGCTACTGTAATGTGTGGGTACCGTAGAGCAAGCGGCCGCCACCCGAACTTGTACCCGGAATGTATTTGTATGTAAGAAAAGACCCGCTATCTGGCGGGGAGAAAAATTACTGTGTTGGACTGGCACCTAGATGGACAGTGAGAATGGTGGAAAAGATGGGAAATTCCAAGACATGTCACAAAAGTCACCATGATGACCTGCGTATAGCCCGACCACCTGTAGGGAAGAGAGGCAAGGAGACTATGTTATGCCCAGTACTTCAGAGAAATTTACCAGGGAGTTCACAGGGAAAATGTAGGGGAATTTTACCAGGGAGTTCACAGAAATGTCAACACGTACACTGAAGAGAACAACAATACTAACACGGGAACACCCAGCCAAAGTAATGAACTGTCATTTAGGGGTTTGTTACCGACAGAACACTCTACACCTATAGGCTGTTCACTGTAAAGTGAGCACTTTTTAAGGCCCTTCCGTAAGGTATTAACCCCTTATAAATATACGTTATTGCAGTCTCAGACGTTAACATTTCAGAGTGAAGAAATGTATACACTGTGTTTATTAGTCATATTTCAATGTTTACATTAAAATAAGGCAGAAAGGTAGAAATAAATTGAAATGGAAAATTTAGCAGGGCCTTTAAAAGTGCTCACTTTACTGTGAACAGCCTATGGTAGTGAGGAAGTAGGAGCAAGTAGTAGTGAAATATAATTTCTGGGTTTTTCTGTTAATGCGTGTAATGACAGCAAATCAGAGGGATTTTAAGGGGTTTCCAAGTGAACATGAAGAAAGTGGTAACACAAGTGCACACGTAAATGTAAACACAACCAGTGCCAGTGAAATAAGTTTTAAATGGTTTCCCCAGGGCACAGGTGAATTTGGTTGTAACAATAGTGAAAACGTACATTTTGAAAGCACATGTGAAGGCCTTTCAGAGGCTGTTCAGTTCTCTCAGGGGAGAGCCTAGTAGGGCAAGAGAGTTTGAAAGGGTTTGGGGTGAATAGTAGGGCAGTGAGAGTGACGTCAAGTGTCAACAAATTGCAACACATCACTCGTAAGAGGCAAGGCAAGTCACCACCACGTACCCACAATGTTGTTCCTGCCTACACCCCTACCCCCTGTAAATGCCGCAGAAACAGAAGACCTCCGAGGACATGTTTCTTTGCCCTCAATTAGTACCAAGCCAAGCAGAGCTCGCCAGAGCAACGTTGCATTGTTTGCGCTGTCTTGGCCTTTGAGGGAGGGGTCGTTTCGCTGGCTGACAGCCAGTGGCACTAAACCCATGATGGTGCTTGCCACGCACATGTCACGTGTACCTGTACATGCACAAAGAGGCCAATATTTTGAACTTTCACATAAGTGTTATTTTGTAGTGTAAAATGTGTCTTGTATTTGTATTTGCAGGCCTTGAAATAATTTAATTTAAAGTGATTGTTGTTGGGAAAATTTTTGGTAATGAAATTCAAATTTCCGGCGTGTACGCCGTAATAAAGAGACACAGAATTAATATGAAAATTTACAAGAAAATTTTAAAATGAAAAACAATATTAAATTTATTTGTGCCAGTTTTATTTCACTAATAAAATATTTTACTTTGCGTGCATAGCAATTCCGCTTATGTGAACCCCGTAGGGGGTCATGGTAGGTCCGTACGATGCTTGTCTCTGGACAGTCTGTCGAGGAGAGCTGGTGAGGTAAGACACTGTTAGGTACACACTACAACTTTTGTTCACTGATGTGGATTTCAATAGCACTTTTAGTATACCGGTTAACCTTTGCTTGCTTACTTTTGCCAGACATTTTCCCAGCATTATGCTTCCGCTTACCTAATTTATTTCACCCCTTGTGGCATTTCCAACTTATTTGAGGAGGAGGAGGAGAAATATGTCGGAGAGGTCACACAACCTGCAAAACTTGAATCAGGTGCCATCCGCTTCTGCTAAAGGCGTTTCATTGTAATTTCTGTATTATTGCTACACACAATTTTAAGGGCTTTGTTTTTATGTATGTATTTGAGGGTATTTTTCATGTTTGAATTTTTTACAGCAACATCACGTACAACCATGTGGCTAACTGATGCCAAGTCTATGTCTATGCCATCATTGTGTTTTGAGAGCTTATTTATGTAATATCATGTGTGCAATATTTTTATTAAGTGTTCTATGTAATATTAGTTTGTTGGAATTGAATTTGCCATTTTCACAAAGAAATACTGCAATTTCATCTGCACCACATGGTCCGCTATGAACATTATCCAGCGGCATCCACGCCACCTAAGTTTGTTTTCACACATTTGTATGATTATTGTGAATACTCATCTTGTGCCCCATCTTATTTCATGTATCTTTTGAGGGTTTATGTATTTTGTAATTTGTGTACGGTGCAATAACTTCCGTCCTAGCCGGCTCTGTGTACAGGCCGTCACCACACTACCCGCGTGTTGGCGGTCGAGCCCAGATAAGTTTGTGTTAGTGATGCCAAGTAGTCACACATGTTAATATCTTTTATCATGGGTTTCGTTTTGTAATTCACAGTGTCCTGTCTTCAGGGAAAAACCATCAGTCCACCCTAGAGGCTGTAGGTTGCCTTCCCTTGTGAAGATTGTGCTTTCACACACCTCGGTGAGATCATCCATCTAGGCGTGCGCTAGATTAATTGCAGGCTGGTGAGCACCCGAACTGAATTGACTAGTCATGATCGAGAGTATCATAATTTTATTGGCACGATGATCTGTATGAGCAATAATAATAAAAGCAAGTCTACGGTGAACTTAACTTCTTTTATTCAGTAGTGACAGTGCCCTAGCCACATGTATTTTATCAAGTGCTTATTTTCAAAGTTTTAGTTAAAGTTTAGTATTGCCTACGTGTTTGTAAGTACGCACGGGTGAGATGTACACCCAGAACCCACAGCATCCTTGACAACCCTGAGTCTCAATAGGGAAGCACAGCTGATGCCCATATTACCAGTAAGTATTTGTGTCATATTTCGTCTCGTGTCTCACCTGACGGCGTCAAGTTTGGACTATTCTGTTTATATGTTCATTCCATTATTGTTTTGAGAAATCTATTTTTCTTGTAAATTGAAAATTTTTAATTCCCTTATATCAACATTAGGTATGTTATTTTTTAGGCTATATCCCAATACTATTCTTAAGAATCTTATCTCTGTAAACACTCTATTTGCCTTTTATTTGTTCTATTCAGTGTCCAATTCTCACTACCATAGAAAATAGTGGGACCGGTAGTACTTTATAAAATTCTTAACATGTTTTCTATCCTAGTTTTATTTTTAAGCTGTCTATAGATAGTGCCACACACTTACTGTAATTTGACTATTTTTGTTCTAAACCTCTATCCTCTTACAAAATTGAACATGCTAAATGATTAAAAACTATTAACTTGTTCAATTATACATCTTTCTTATTCTATTTTTGTTCTAGCTGGTTATTTACCATCGAAAGTCATTACCTAAGATTTAGTGGTTGATATTTTAAAATTAAACTCTTTCATAACTTCTTAATTTAGTGGCACAAATTGTGGTCTCTTCATATAATGTTTCTAGATGCCATACTAAATACTGGGGATAGCTCTTTCCATACATTATTTCCCAGAGTTTCTTTCCCGCGCCATATCAAAAGCAGTAGTATAATCTATGAATAAAATAAGTGTTTGGAAGTTAAATTACCGCCTTTTTTGAATAATTAGTTTCAGGATAAACATACAGTCCGCACATGATCTGCCTTTCCTAAACCCATGTTGTTCTTCTCTTAGTAAAGATTCTGATGTTTTATAAAATTAGCTTACCAATATCTTTTGTCTTCAAATAATTCACATTTCATTAAATATTTTATGAATATACTGATCTTCCATTCAGTAGTTAGAAGAATGCATGGAATAATTTTTTTTTGAGTTATTTATTTTTTGCTTTTGTAGACATGTATAACCTAGAGTTTAATGTGATGTTCGTTTCTACTTAGTATTACTAAGAATGTTAACAGAATCGATTGTGGTTTATTTGTAGTAAGAAAGGCGTCCAACAGAATATTCCATGCCTAAGCCATTGCCATTATATCTACTTAAGTGTTGTGTAGTGGTAATGGTGTTGCATTTCAGTTTTACTACGTTTTGCAGTGATGAGCAATATTTCAAACAAAATATTATATGGTAGTTTACAGTTATTTATGTAATGCCTTATTCCGACAATGTGATAATAGGAAGCAGATACTGGCTATGTTAAGAGGGCAGCCACAGAGGAACCATCACAATACTTTTTTAAAAATAAAAAAATAGAAACTTTACATGTTTGCATAAATGTTAGGAAAGAGTGAGGGGATGATTAACCGAGACAGTGAAAAATTAAGTTTGCCGTAGATGGAAGAGATAAACTTCTCTTATTTATGTTGACATAGTCAGTTACAAATCTTCAGTTCAAAAAGTGACCAGAAGTAGTTAAACTGGATTAGTGAAATAGCTAGGAATACAACCAATATCAGTTTCAAATATCTTACTGCTAAGTTGGTATATAACATTGCTAGATTTATTTACAAAGGGCTAGTGGTAACACTCCTGGAGATATCCACTTACCAGGGTCAATTGCCATTTTCACAGTGTACTGAATAGTACCATTGTAATATCATCTTGATTATTGCAATGTTGCAGTTGGAACCTTGCCAAGAACCAGACAATTCTTCTCTGTTGTCTTCTGGCATCGATGACTATGTAGTTGTGAAGACTGAGGTTAAGGCAGAGAACTACCCAGAAGTGAATGATAGCAGAACCACAGAAAAGAGAGGTAAATATTATCATGCTAGCAGTAATTTAGCTTTTGTTTCCAGGTCAGATTTTTTTAAGTTGTACAAATTTCACTTTGAAAATATCATGACAATGTAGTACTGGTACCAACACCAGTTTCTGCATTTGCGATAAAAGTGATTTTAAATGTGGCAGATTATTGATTCAGTTCATGATCCACAATACATATGTATTTCAACACTAAACCTTTATGTCGACTGTAGTTTGTGCACTGGATTAATGTCCATATTATGGGTTTTAATCTAATAATTTTATTTATTTATTTATTTGTGAAATTTTAAATTTTGTCTCATTTTTTACAGCTTAGCTCACAAGGCCCATACATTAGCAGCTTTGTAAATTTTAGCCTCATCTCTCGTTTGGTAGGAAATTCAGTATTGTATCACTTCAGATTATTCATTTTAAAATTTAAGAAATGACTTTAAAATTTTATTACTCTATGTAAGACATTAATTTTTCATAGACTGAGTGGTGTTTCAAAATGTTAATAGGTTTTTTTTCCTTTGATTTGAGAATATTGAACAACTTTCATATTGTGTATAAAATCAGTAAGTCATATCGTTTGTTGAGTCTTGTAAAAGTGTTTTTAATGTAAATTTTTAGGTGTTAACTCTCATTTGAAATTAGCGTCAAGCAACTCACCATAAGTTCCAAAATATTAAATTTGATGGCTGCCTAATGTAGTTTATTGTAATGAGAAGCATAGATTTAAAGTTATTTAGTCTTGATTAAATGTGAACATACTCTCAAACTTATTTATTTTTAATTTTGAGTGTTTGTCTTACGTTCCCGAGGAATTCCTATCATGAGGGATGACACCATGGACTGCAATGTCAATCTACATTCGTCGGGAAGTGTGTTTTTAATTTAATGCTTCTGGAAACATGTGAATATGGTCTGAAAGAAATAAACTTTACTATTTGTGCACTTTCTCAGTTTGGATATACTCCGAAGGGCCAGTCCCAAAGCATTTGAATTTGTCATTTTATCTCCCTCTGAATTAAAAAAATTATTTTTGGAATTATTTTTAGACAATGGTTGCTAGACGGATTTTGCTGCCTATAGGGTAAATGCTTGAAAATTATTTTTCATGTGTTAATATGTGAATGTACAGATTTGAAACTTGAAAAAAAAAGTTTTCTATTCAGACCGTAATGCAATTTTTATTTTAACTTTCTTTCAGCCTCTCATTTGGTAGGGTGGGTCTGGGTGATGTTGGCCTCTGCGCCGTCTGGCATCGGGAAGGGGGTGTCGACTGTGCCATCCTGGGTAGGCGTAGTCGGGGTGGCCGGCAAAATGTTGAGGTTCTTCGGGGTCCTTCACATTGGCGGCGGGGCTGCTGGGTTCTTCCTCTCATCCTGATTGGTGACCTGCTGGGTTGGCCTCAGCACCTCCTGGCACAGAGACCTGGAGGTGGTCATGTCGTCCGGGCTGGACGCGGCTGGTGGTGCAGTCAGAGGTAGGGTGTCTCCGGGGTCCCCCTGACTTTGTTGGCACTTCTGGGTACCTCCTCCCTTTTGGAAGGAAAGGTCATGGTGCTGATTCCGGAATCATCAGACGTCAGGACCAGTGTGGCCATCGGAGGCAGAGGCTTTTCGGGCTCCTCTGTCCCCTCAGCTTGATTGGTGGCTTCTTCCCTCTCAGGAGGCATCATGGCTGCTATGGCTGCTGCGTCATTCAACATAGTAGCCCCTGGGTTGGCCAGGCTCTCCAAGGCTGGCATGAGCGAGGTGGCCAATTGATGTCAACAGTGGTCCCAACACGACAAGGTCCTAGTAGGATTGGTCTCCCCAAACCCAGAGTGTTACCTCTCTCTGCACCACTAGTGCGCGACGAGAAAGGTAATCTCCGAACTGACAAGCAGATTCCACCAGGAACTTGTCCCTAATGTCATGGCTCTACCGTTCAGTACACTTGGTGCAGATAATGGGTGTCCTCCCAACTCTGGTGCAATGAGTTTTCTATAGGTACTGGTCCCCCCAGGCTCCAGGAAGTACCTCTCTCAGCACCACTAGTGCACAATGAGAATGGCAAACCCCAGACTGGCAGTCCAACCTCTAAGGAACGGTATCCTAGTGTCGGGGCTCTACCATTCACCACACTAGTGTGGTGAATGGTTGGTTATCTAAGTTTAGTCTGTATGATGTATGAGGTGTCATTATGGGAAGAATAAAAACCCGGTTAGGGCTGATGTCCAGGGGAATGGGTACTAGGATATGGAAGTAATACTCGATAGTAAGAGAAACCAATGTTTATTACTTTTTACAGAAATAAACAAAGATAGTGAAGGTACTACCTCCTATCCCCTAGGACTTGCGGAAGGTAACACCCTATGAGAAGCAGGTGGAGGCAACCTACGCAAAGCTAGAGGGAAGGCAGATTAACTAACAGCTAACTGACTTGGCTTTCCCTAGCTCTAATCTGCTCGTCCAGAAGGGACCGGTACGTGTCTAAGTGTTAAGCTTGAGGACATCGGATCTTCGGTAAACTTGGTACGAGAGAGAACTCTTCGGTCCTACGAGAGGTGTGGTGAAGGGTTCAGGAGATAGGTGTAACCTTTGGCACCACAAGAGTGTACGATAAAGGCCCAAGGTAGGAGACAGACATCAATTACTTGAAGACTGGTCCTGAGCCCTGGTGCGGCCCACTATTTATACTCTTCCGGCAGCTTGACTTTCTTCATCTGGCATAGGGGTTTATCTTGGAGAGGGGTGTAGCAGGTGCGAAGTGTGTGCCATTGATCCTGGATTAGAATGATGTCAGTGGCTGGCACAGGATCCAGACTCATGTATCGGCACTCGCACTAGTATTGGCATCTGGCGGTGTGCTACTGTACTCGGTGAACCTTGGTGCATGACTCCAGTGACTCGGCCGGCGAATAATTATATTTGGCAGGCGTGGAGTGCCCGTCTCTTGCCTTGGGTAGATACAACAATTCCTGTGGTCTCATTGGTGGCCGCGGCATATTAAATTTCATTGCAAGTGCCCCATGTTCGTTTGCACTGATGAGTAGAAGTTGATTGATAATAATTAAAAGACATCATGCGTCACAGTATTTCAATTACTTAACACACTATTACGCTTGAACAGCGGCAATTATGTATTTTAAAACACAATGTATAGGTCATGGCTTGGTGTTGGGAGGCAATGACGGTGATCTGCGAATTGTACAATATGTAATTTAGTCACACTAGCTAGGAACACGTTTTGGAGTATTTGCCCTGGGATATGGTACAGTGTGCAAAATTAATCATACATTATGGTTCTTTACTTGTAATGATACATTTCCGGGAATTATGTTGGTTAAAGTAATTTGGAACATAAGTCAGTCTTTAATATAATTTGAGATGTGGTGTTTGAAATATTCAATGGGCTAGCCCTCATGCAGATGTTGCAAGAGGGAGAAAGGGAGCGAGAGAGAGGCAGCGCTCTTTACCAAAGGCAGTTGTGATTGTTAATTTCAGATACACATTCGTAGTAGGCCTGGGCAGACACTGGGCGGTGCTCGCTGAGGCGAGCGCTCATATCAGACATGCTGAGCTCCTTTTCACATTACGATAGCAAACCAGTGACAGCAGTCATACTTGCATCTGTATACATAGGAAGTTAAGTTCTTACATTTATTAAACAAAATGTGTATTACCGCGAAACGTGTGACGTGGTTGTGGAACAGTGGCGTGGACTGCCGTGAGTCGCTGCGGGCAGGTTCAGCGATGCGTTAGTGAGAACCAGTTGGATCGCTGCGGGTAGGATTGGCACGTTGTGATTAAACGTGTGATTAGTAAACGTATTGTTATGAGTTGTTTTAAAAACATTTATACTTTGGGGAAACAGGGTGGGACAGTAAACTATTTGCATATTTGTATTTATTATTCATTTGATGTGCGTAATTGAAATTTTATGTCTCATCTGTGCATTTTAGGTTTTTAGTGTGATTGTATTAACTCATTTTTGCTTTTGTTTAAATTGATGTCATCGCGTTGCTTGCGGTTAGTAATTCTATTTAATGTTTGTGTTAAATTGTTTTTAGGTGGTATTTCATTGTGGCTGGTTGTACATTTCTGGGTTTCAATTGATTTGTCTTGTTAAATTATTTTTCTTTATACGTAAACTATATTGTGCTTGTAATTCAACCAGTATTTGTTGCTTATGATTAGTAAGTTTTGTTCTGACATTTATATTGGTAGGGAAACAGGACGGGGCTGTAAACTGACTTTTTTTTTGTTAATATTTCATTTGATGTGCGTTTTTGTGTTTCATTCGTTACGTGTGGTCCGTTGTTGAAATTTTACATCATGTTGCATACCATTGGTTTTCATTTTTACTTCGTTGTGTGTTTGTCATTTATTCATGTCCTACTTAATTTCTGTTGTGTTCTATAGAATGCAAATATTTAATGTTGCATGTTTGGTAATAATTTGATGTCGCAGGATTTATAATTATTTCGGTGCTAGTAGTTCATTCAAACGATATACTTTAATTTTCTAAATGTGCATTTCCAACCTCAGTGGCTCACGAGACATGAAACGGTAAACACCTATGTTTGCTCCAGAGCTCAATCTCCTTCCAGACAGCAACCAAGGTGGACGTGTGCCTGCTCCCTACACCTCCTCCCTACCTTTGTACATCCTCCCAGCTCATTCTTTCGCTGACCTCAGAAGTGAACAGACCTCCCTACCCCCTCCCAGCCCCGACCTCAGTACACACTCTAACTCAGTCACTGACAAACATAAATTGAGCCTTTTCCCATTCTTGCCCAAAATGACCTTTATGACATTCTTGCGCAAAACCCAACACATGCTACTGTCCACACACCTCAGAGCTCAGTCGCCTGCCAGACGTCAAAGGGTGAACACCTCTCTCAAAATAACCCTTATGACACTTTCAACACCAATTAAACAATTACACAATTAAGAAATCCAATAATCTAATCAATTAATCAGATAATCCATCAATTAATCCTAGGTGTGCCAGAACGCCCTGTAACACTCTCCTTCCTCCTGAATACTAATTAACTCCAATCTCTACAATTCCTTCTTAACTCTGGCTTCCAATACTCAACTAGACTCAACATCAAACTCAGCTTTATGGTGAAGGGGGTAAGGGGTGTATAGAGGGGTACTCACTCACGATGGTGGCTAAATAAGAAGTAACCTTTATGAAAATATGTATCTTTACTATAACAGCTCTAGGTAACAGAACACAATACATTTACGTTACTGAAAAAAAATAGAATTACAATTACGGTTACAGAACAATAAGGTTACTATTACGTTAATTAAATATACTGAACAGAAGTTATAAAAGACTCACAATATATTCGCAGCTATTTCCCTAACCTTGCTGCAATTACTTTACAAAGGGGAAGGGAATGATGGCTCATAGCAGGAATGGATCCCTACCGCAAACACGATTATGCTCACCCGAAATATCAGAAGTTCTGGTAGGTCTCAGAGCTCACTGGGCCTAAGGTTGTCTGCTTCATCTTCAGCCTTCAGTCTCACTCACAAGTATATAGCTTCAAGTCAAGGTGCCGTCTGGGAGGGGGGTGCAGCGCCATGCGGGGATGCTTTTATAGCTGGGACTAGTAGGGCAAGTTTGTGACACCACTGCGCTCGGCCACCAGCTATATCCTGCATGACCTAAAGTGGTATAACGATGCCAGGTTATTGCTACACTAACCTCCTCCCCCCATCTGTTGAAGAAGTAGCCGTCCTTGTTGTGGAAGGGACAAAGGGTGCAGAAGATCACAGAGGGTGTGAGTGAGAGAGGCACAAGCATCTGGTGGGTACATCAGGGTAGGGGAGGCGTAGGAGCTCACTGTAGTGACAAATCTTGTGCAGGGTGGCATACCTGGAGGACTGAAGTGTGGTATCGAGGAAGCAATTATAAGTAGTAGCCACTGTCGAAAAACAAAAGTAAAAATGTGAGTGATACATAAGGTTGAGTGGAACAATATATATCAATTACGTTTGATGGCGTTAGGGGGCAGAAGGCAAGGTGGGACAGTCTTAAAATATATTACAGTGATACAAAAATTGGCTAGTCAAATGAAAATTACAAGTACTGAACATGTTGTAAGTGACACGTAAGGGGGGAGGGGAAGTGTCCACAGCCACATTTAATAAGTACGTAAAAATAATGTTCCTCCAGTGGCTAGGCGGTGGGCACGGGTAAGCGGAAGAGAGGGATAGGCGTGCCTTTAGTGACACTTGACAACATGCCAGAAATATTAGCAATAAAAGAGGCAACGTGGAAAAGCACAGCTGGTTGGCTGAAGTTAAGGTATAAGGTACAAAGTGAACTACCAGGATTGCCTGTAGTAGGGCATGGATACAACAACGGTTGGAAAAGACACCAAAAACAAAGGAGGGTAGTAAAAGTTGGTAGCGCATGGGGCACGCGAAAGAAAACACATATTACCATTTTGGCAGTGCACGTGGCGCATAAAAGTAAACTAAAATCACATAGTTGGTTGCATGTTGCATTGGAATTAAAACTAACATTACATAGTTGGCAGTGTGCGCTCAACTGTCGAGAAAGGAATGTGTTGGTGGCGACAATAAGCATATACGAGTGCAGTGATTATTTGCATTTGTGAACACTTACATGACTGATGGATGAATGACTTCTACTGATGACAGATAAGTAAACCATACACCTTAGGACGAATTATACAGATAAAATTACATAGATAAATTATAAACACCTTTTAAGTTAATGTAAGTTGCATGGATACATTTAAGATAGAACTCGGTTGGTTAACTGTGATCTCACTGATAATCTAAGAAACATGTTTAATTACAATAGAAGTATTTATAAACACATACAGAAAGAAAAATTATAGGTAGATATGCTGTTGGCAAAAGTTCATAGTCGGATGGTGGTAGCACTTCATGAAAAGTTTGTTTCTCACTGTAGCACTGTGTATGTTCGTAAAGAGAGTATTCACTCAGTAAAGTAAAGTTTGTCCACACACAGAGAAATTATTGTAGAAGCACTGTTTGAAAGATAGTGTAGCGCACTGGCTTTTCCTGAAAGTCTGTAGGTATGAGCACTTTGCTATTAATGTCTTCCACATTATTGCGTAGTGGGAGAGCTGAATTGGGCTTACCACTTTTGGATGTATCATTCACATCTTGTATAGCAATAAAATGTAATGCCCGTAGGCTATATGAACAAGAAATAAATGAAAAATATATTAAAGAATTGAAAAATGTTACATTGGAATGAATAATACAACCTACCTTACAGCTATGCACAATCTGCTTACATGCTAGTGGTATTTTGGTATAAAAATATTTTATTGATCTCTGTACATACAAACAACACAAATGTCTGCAGATATGGGGAAGGGTAATAAAGTTGAGTTAGTAAAAAAAAACACTCCTTATAAGGCAGGGCACAAATGGCATATTAATATACAACACCACAACTGTGGAACACAGACCAGTGGGTCCAAGCGAAATGCTTGAAAAGAATTAGAGCAGTAAAACAGACAAATGTAACATCCCAATGGAAGGAGCAAGGAATATAACATACCTAGTTTAAGAATGAAGAACAAGTAAGCAATAGAACAAAACAACATACAGTACTAAAAAGTACTGTACCTAACGAGCATAGCATTATTATGAGGAGATTTTGTTTGTTTTTCTGCTTTTGTGTTTTATCATTTTGTTTTTTTCTTTGTGTTTATTTTTGTATGAAACAGCTATACTTCAAGAGAAAAGGCCAACCTTCACTTGTAATTACTACAAATAACATTGGCATTACTTGTACTAATCTCGTGATGATGATAAATGATATATGCCAGAGCAATGCATACTGGTTTGTTTCCGCGTTAGTTTCTTGCTTATTCACGTTTTTCTTTTGTTTTGTTTCAATTTTCTTATTCTCTTTTATTGTCTTGTCATGAGACAGGTAAATGAAGCAAATCACTATTATATACTGAATCGTAACCCTAAGTGATAATTACTGCAAAGAACATGGTACTGCCCTGTGAGAGGGAGTTAAATAATTAACCTAACTGTCAAGTAGGAGTAGATACTCTTGACCTGTCAATTACTAATCCCTTCGTAAAAAGTACTATATAACATTGTAACTGCTCATAGAGCAGGATAGAAGTGCAGAATCAGAAAGCAAATTTTATGCAAAACTGCTGAAGCCTTAACAAGTACTTGTAAACACTTACATGCCAGGATGCATGCTATCTCAATTCTTAATGATATACATAAATAGAGTCCCTTGGTCACTGATAATAAATTGATATGTGCTGTATTGAATGGCCATACTTCACTTATTTTCCTAATTGAATGAAAAATTTCATTGTCCAATCTCATTTCAAACTATAAAACACATTACACATACTTACGCCTGTGAAAAATGTAAAAGCAGTTTGGACTGCAATTACTTGTGTATGTAGTCACCTTAATGCATTTGGTGCAATTAGGCATGTAGTTGGGGCTTCTTAAGAGCCAAAATTGTAGATTTTAACATAATCATTGCAGTATTATGTGTAAAGCCAGGAGGCAACCTAGCTAATACTCTCAAGGACAATTATAAGGAAGTAGGGAACGTTGGTCTCTGATACATGAACTGTATAACATCTCTAAGTGAGGAATAATATTAGGCGTCATTTTAGGGCAGGAAAAACACACATCCTTACCAAAAACATCTCAAATAGGCTGGCTGGTTTGTAAAAGGGTATGGGCAGTGTGAACTGCAATAACAAACATTAATACTTATAGAAGCGCATTTGATGTGAAATATAGATAAGCTGACGTGTTTTAACATTTAAGACTCTAGGCCTAAGCACGATTACAATGATAACATCTGTACTGCCAGGAGGCATAAAACACTAATGTTCAAAATGTCCTTCCCTGTACAGTTAAAGACTGCAGGGCAAATTAATGCTTATATAAAGGCAATTATAATTAGCTATGACTCAGATATTCACAACGACGACGTATAGAGGGGAGTGAAGGTTCGGAACAGATCTTAATAAGGCAGGTACTGCAACAATATCAAAAATGCATCTTTAAAATTTGACCTTGAGGTCTAAGTTAGGGTACTCTAAAGCATAAACAAAATAAAATGCATTAATGTAGTCTAGGCAGCATTAAAAATAAAAGGAAGCTAATTGTGTGCCTAAAAAATGACATATGAATGTAGAGAACACAATTATTAGACCAATTACTACCAAAATACTTTGTGATATATTAGCATTTGTAATACGCAAAGGCAGTGATTTACATAAACAAAATCATAGGACCTATTTCCATAATAAACAGGCATAGTATACAGAGAAAACAAGTAGTTAATAGAAAATACTCCAATGTCATGATTAAAACAATCTCTGATTGAAAAATAATAACTTCACTCGTAAGTTGAGGTTGGCCTTGTAATGTAACTGAATAATCTGAGCCCCATGCTTAAATTGCCAGTCAAAATTAAATGCTCTTATAACTACATGGAATAGGCACTCCCAGAGCCCCAATCTTGTGGACCACATTTTGGGAATTGTAACCCGTTAACACAATATAAAAATAATCCTGCCCGGGAGGGGGGGGGGGATGGAAGAAAATGAAATACTGGTGTAGCGATAATTGACCTAACTACTTGTTTTGTGATATGAAACAAACATTTATAATACTTAAACAAGGCAAAAATATGGAACTATATCAGACTTAAAAAATTCACGCTGGTAATTACTTATAAACAGCTTAGGGAAGAAATTAAGTGTTAAATGACTGCTGTGCTGTAACTGTACTGTGAATGCGGGAGAAACTGGCCCGCAGTCTGGGGCAGGAAGGCAGTTGTAATTACAGTGTGCGTAGCAGGGGAATGACGGTTTCTTGGTGACGTTAAACCCCTCCATGACATAGCGACTACCAGTACGTGTGTGATAAGTCACTGTCTGTGGGAACAAAACAAAAGAAACACAACAATGGCCGCGGCGGCAGTGTGGGCGGGCGAAAGTGCCCTATCGCCTCAATGTGGGACGACCCTGGAAGGCAGTTTCTTTGGCAACGCCTGACGCCATCGCAGTGGCTCTGCCCAACGCAGTGCAGCCAACCTTGGGTGGTGGCGAGAAGAACCTTGTTGCTATGTAGTGCGGCAGTGCGTGATGAAGAGAGTAGGTGGCAGGCCTGGTATCCCTTCTACAGATTGGAGCCACGGGACAGGGACAGTAGCTCGGCATTGTGTTAGCCTTGCGGGGATCTGAAACTTAGACGTACAGTATTGGAAAACATTCCGTCATTCCATGATGTATTAAATAACGAAGTTGAAGACACCGAGCATTTGCCAAATATAATACATTGATTGTGAAAGTCCTGAATGATTCTGAGAACAAACAAAAATAAGTTGCCCTTCTGCAGTCATGATGGACCGCACTTTTCATACATGGCATAAGTGAAAACTTAAAAGAGATTTGATTATAGTAGCAAAATAAATTAAAATCATTAGTTTGGCCGCAACCATTATGGAAATGAAGAACGCTTATCATTCCTGTTATTATATTGTACTAATTAACTACCCTCTGTGTGCACATCAATAGAGAAACAAACTAGCACGTGACATGGAAATGTGATTAATAATCAATATTAAATTCTGAACATTATAAATAAGTAAATATACAGTAAATGTGGGCAATGGCAGTACACATGGAGATATAAGTTATACAAACAGGGGAAAACATCTTTTGTCGTACACTCTAACACATGAATAAAATATGGAAAAAGGAAAACTGCACTCGTTGCTTACCCTCACTGAGGTCAGAAATTGTCAGTGCATTCGTGTATACTGCCAAAGGGACATTATTTTGTCGCATGTAGGAACCCCACAGTAAAAAGGTTCACGCCCCCGCCGTCTGAAGCTTCATCAAGGCCAGCAGGGTAAAAAAAAAGGGGAAATTGCCTGACGGGATCCTCCTCCCGTCCACAGGTCTGCAATTCCACGTCACACGCAAAATGAAGGGGGTTACAGGGGATGACCTCTGAAGCTTCATCAAGGCCAGCAGGGTAAAAAGAGGGGAAAATGCCTGACGGAATCCTCCTTCCGTCCACAGGTCCGCAATTCCACGTCACGCGCAAAATGAAGGGGGTTCCAGGGGATGACCTCTGGGGTAAGTAACCATCCGACCGGACTAAAACTGTTAGCCGCAGTGATCCATTACCTTTCAGTGTTCCTTCCATCCTTGTTCATGGCGTACTCGAGAGTAGTGTGTCACTGAGTTGAATTGTGGGGCTGGGGAACGTATATATTATGCACTCCGGAAAACTGATAAATGTATCATGCCAACATAATATTAACTGTCACGTCACTATGTATACCCTTAGTTTGTTTCTTAGAAATTAGCAGTGGAGAAATATGCTATCGGCAACATGGATTATTTATAGTTCTGGCACTGCATTAAAACTGTGTATAATTATTGAACACTGATAATTGACTGTAGCAAGGAAATTAACATAGAATAGTATGAACTTCACATGTGGGAGCTAAATTACGATAGACGCACACAGAGGTATTATCTCATAATTGAAGTTACCGGGAAAAATATTGAGTAATCTGATATATAAATTAAACTATAAAGAATATTGGTACTCTGAAAATTCAATGATGTTAACGGGAAGTGGAAGTGGAAATGTGATTTATTATAAAATAATAAATTAATTTTAGCGTGGGTGGGTGGGGAATTTTCTAAATTAGTGGGGTGGATGGTGCAGTACACGCTTGTGTTTGTGTGCCAATTTGTGGTACTGCGCCATTAATACACGTAATAAGACAGTAGTGCGGTTGCCATATGTGCAGAATTTGGGATGCGTTGACGAAGTGTAACGAGGGCACGCACACACAAGGCACCAGTTTGGAAAGCACACGTGATTGTAACACATTGCTGACCCGTGGCAGGTCAGGCAGGAGGGGGAGGGGCGGAGAATGTGATGGCGGTGCGCAAAAACTGGGTTGCAATGCAGTCAGTCGCCGATGCGCCCATGCCGTTAGCATTGTACGTAATACACTGCGTTGAATATTTGACAGTGTTACACTGTCAAAAATGTTAAGTCCTAATCTGTGCTAGGAAAAATATACAGTCGAATCTCGATTATCCGCGATAATGGAGGGGACGATTGCCATGGATAACCCAAAATCGCGGATAATCCTCATACTAAGAGAAAAATACAGTTTCTCCAACACTAAGTTTTGTATGGTCATAACTGAATATTGGGTGTTTCAGTGTGAAACCTAGCCTATCCTTGACATACTACTGTATTTACCTGCATATTTTACAGCCTCGCATAATTTCTGTACCCTATTATTTATTAAGAAACCGAGAATTTAAAAAAGTTCATAATTTATGCACCCCTGATTTCTAACTTACAAAACAGTATTTAAAGTGTGTAAAATATGGGGGTAATCACGATAGTTCTCTCACAAACATTACAAGAAATGCACAGCTACAGTTAATACAAACCACGCAGCGGGATACGTGTGTTGTGTTTATCGCGGAGTGATACTGGAATCTGAAGTTGCGTAAGAAGGAAGGCAGGTTGACGTCACTCGGTTGCTAGGCAACAGGCCAGCTCCCCCACCCCCTCGAGAGGGGAAACAAAGACGTGCAAAGCGAACTGTATGCCGCCCATTTCACACACACACCTCCCACACTGTCGAGTGTGCGGCATACAGCTGGCGGTTTCAGTATGTCAGCTTGTAGAAAACAGCGTTTAATGTAGGAAACAAGTTTCGCCTTCCATTTCCAGTTCTTCAAAAAAATATTGGGCTTGTTTGGCACACACTAAGCCGGACACTGGCGTTCCCGCGGCACGTTTCTGGTTAAACCACTCTAGCATAGTCTTATCTAGTTCTGCGTACGTTGATAGTTTCATAGTTTTCCTATTCGCCAATCCACTTGTCGAGTCTGCACTGCTCGCACACTCAATAAGTTTGGATTGATTGTTTTTTATATCTCGAATTGTTGTTTCTCCCACTCCATACAAAAAAGAAAGCGGATTTTTTTGCACTTCCTCATTCAAGATTATTGATAATTTACAGCTTCTGCTGTAAATTTAAAACCACACATATACGCTTTAAAGACATTTTTCGGCTGAAAATGAGCAAAAACAAAACCGAACATAACTGCTGACTGGTGAGATAAAACCGACACTGACCGTGGGCATACGATACGCGGGAGGAATGCGGTGGTCGCGCCGGGACCGGCTGTACCTAGCAGGCGGCAGCTAGGCTAGCGAGTTGTGCAGTGTGGTCAGCTCGCTGTCTTGCAATGTAACTAAGCCTGTCTCGCCATCGGGAACACATTTTGCCGTGCATTTGCATCTATAAACAAACATATTTCATTCCACAGTTATTTTCAGAAAGTACCTGGTACGAATTTCATTAGTTAAAATGGGCTTTTATTAAATAACTTTGTTCTGGCAGTGTTTGAGTTAATTTCCAAAATTTATTTTTATTTTTCTGAATATGCTGCGGTTAAGCCGCAAAGCGGATAATCGATAGTCGACTGTACTGTAAATTGACACATACACGACCCGCCATCATTGAAGCTGGAATATTCCGGATAATGAGTATATCTTAACAAGTTTACTTACAGCAATTCTAATGCAAACACAAGTTTGTCCGTTAAGCTTTAAAATTTATTCAATATGCCATGACTCTGTTCTGTATATTCCACTGCTGCTATGTACTTAAATGCTCACTGAGATGTCTCTATCCTGCCTTACCATTAGAAATGAAAAGTCTGTAAGTACTGAACTTAATGTAAAATATTCTAAAATCCATTACAATTATGACAATTAGTTGATAAACGTAATATAGGTAATCTAAAACTTTATGAAAAACAGAAAATTCTTATATATCACTATGTCACCATCCTACTGAATAGCACTTCACTCAACGTTCACTGGGAGATAATACCAAATTTTCAACTCGCTGTGAGTTTCTATTATGCTAAATTGAACATCCTCTATACTAGGCAATGGCTATATATGCGTGATTAACTTACATAATATGATGACATTAATTCTAAGTACCTAATTAATTGGAAAATTTATTGAAACTGCATATGGTAGCCGTGATTATTTATGACATCCTAGAGAGTTAACATTCTAAGAATGAGTGAATTTGTACTCGTGATGTAGCGATGCCAGGTTATTGCTACAGCCCCCACCCCTACTACTAACAGTATACTGTGAGTGTGTACATTTTTATTTTAAGACAAAAATGTATAGTGAAGTTTGGGAGCACCTTTCTATTGATCCAAGCAACAAAAATGATCCAGTTTGCCAAATAAGTTGACGCTGGCTAACAGCCAGCTGCACTAGAGCCCATGACGGTGCTCACCATGCATGTGTCGCGTGTCCCGCGCATGCCCAAAGAGGCCAATAATTTTGAACTTTCATATAAATGTTATATTTCAATGTAAAATGTGTTTTATATTTGTCTGTGCAGAGTTTAATATGTCTTAAAATGTATTCCAAGTGTTTGTTGCTATTTTAAAATTTTTTGGTTGTGAAATTCGAAGTGCCCACACCACCGAGATTAAGAACACAAATATTCCGGAATGAACACCATCATAAAGACACACTAAATTAATATGAAAACTCATAGGAAAATTATAAAAATGTTAAACAATATTAAATTTAATTTGTACCATTTTATTTAAAAAAAAAAAAGTTTACTCGTCGTGCATAGCACTTCCGCTTATGTGAACCCTGTAGACGGCCATGGTAGGTCCATGCGATGCTTGCGTCTGTACAGTCTGTTGAGAGCTGGCGAGGTAAGACACTGTCATGTACACACTACAACTTTGTTTCACTGATTTAGGTTTCCATATTCAATTTAGTTTACCAGTCAACCTTTGCTTGCATACATTTTTGCCAGACATTTTCTCCAGTATTATGCTTCCACTTTATTAATTTATTGCGCCCTTGTGGCATATTTAACTTAATCGAGGAGAAGGAGTAGGACGATGTCGGAGAGGTCACACAACCTTCACAACTTGAATCAGGCGTCATCCGCCTATGTTTATGGCATTTCATATTAACTTCTGCATTTTTGCTACACACATTTTTAAGGGCTTTGTTTTATATTTGAATTTGAGGGTATTTTTCATGTTTTAATATTTTACGGCAACATCGCGTATAACCACGTGGCCGACCGACGCCAAGTCTTTGTATATGCCATTGTTGCATTTTGAGAGCTTTTTTATGTATCATCATATGTGCAATATTTTATTAAGGGTTCTATGTTAAATTTTTGTAAGGGTTCTGTGTAATTTCTCGTAAATTAATGCTTTTTGTACTTGACCATGCGGTCATGTTATTGTTGATTTTTCCGCCATCAGGTATGTTACAAGCCTGTAACCACTTCAATCTTAAAGAGAATAATTTTTTCAGCAAGAATAGTATTTTGTCTGAATTTAATTTGCAGTTTCCACACAGAAATATTGCAATTTCCCCTGCACCACATGGTCCGTTACGGACTTCATCCAGCTGCATCAGCGCCATCTAAACTTGTTTTCACACATGTGTGTGTTTATTGTGAATAATCATCTCGTGTCCCATCTTGTTTCATGTATCTTTGAGGGTTTATGTAATTTGTGTATGGTGCAGTTGTTCCCGTCCTAGCCGGCTCTGTGTATAGGCCGTCACCACACTACCCATGTGCTGGAGGGCGAACCACGACGAGTTTGTGTTAGTGATGCCGAGTAATCACACGTGTTAATGTATCAAGGGTTTCATTTGTAATTCACCGTGTCCTGTCTTCAGGGAAAAATCGTCAGTCCACCCTAGCGGCTGTCGGCCCTCTTCCCTTGTGCAGGCTGTGCTTTCACGCACCTCTGTGAGATCATCGATCTAGGCATGCGCTAGATTAATTGGGGGCTGGGGAGCACCGAAGCGGAATTTGCTAGTCATAACCGAGATTATGATAATTTCATTGACACGTTGATGCATATGCGTAGTGACAATAAAATAAGTCTACTGTGAACTTACCTCTTTTATTCAGTAGTGACAGTGTCCTAGCCACATATACTTTATTAAGTGTTTATTTCAAGTGATGTTTAGTAAAAGTTTAGTATTGTGTACGTGTTTGTAAGTACGCACAGGCACAGAACCCACAGCATCCCTGAGAACCCTGAGTCTCAATAGTGCGGTGATTGGGAAGCATCTCTGGCGCCCATATTACCAGTAAGTATTTGTGTCATCGTTTGTCTCGGGTCTCACCCAACGGCATCAAAGTAAAGTAAAAAATTCATGCAGAGAAGCATTTAAAACATTAAAAACATGAAAAACATCTAGGGAAACACACAGCATACATTGAAGAAGCAAAGAAGAAAGTCTCAACCCAGTTATTAGTGACTTACGAATACAAATGGAAATGTGTGAAATTGAATCTGCTGGTTCTTCATTGGCTTCATTCCCTTTGTCACGTGACACTCATGAACCTTGTTTTCTTCCCAGCAGCAGCAACAGGACTTTGTCTTCATTGCCCCAATCATCTGTGTTTACAATCCCTGACCCTGATATTTTCTTCTCGTCTATTCACTCCAAATTTTCTAATGAGGTTTAATCAGTGTCAAACAACAAAACCAATTGCCACAAGGACCCTTGTTCAACCAATGCTCAAATCTTTTATATCACAGACCATACCTTTTGAAAATAAATCTTTAAGTTGCAGATTACGTTAGTCTTACCATTGACAAGTTGACTTCAACTAACAACAATGATTATACAAGCCTGACTGTGCACTTAGTTGACAACACTTTTGTGTTGCAACATATTTGTTTTGAGGTAATCCCATTTCTTGTACTCTCCCATACTGGGGTGAATATTTGTGATTTCATCACACAAACACTTTGAAGAGGGGAATTCGAGTTGAAAGATTGTTGCTATTTTAAGAGACAATGGTAGAAATATCACATGTGACCTGCAGTCATAAAATTTTCAATATGTCCCTGTTTACCGCACACATTTCAGAAGATTATTAAAGATGGTTTACTTAACAACCAGAGAGTATTTAACTTGACAGTCAAACGCAGTCGCATTGGACATTTTAAACACACTAGCAAAGCATGTAAGGAACAAAGAAAGTTTTTTCTAAGGTTCTTAAAAAATATATCTTGAATTAATTAAATACTTAGGTTTGTTCAAAATTATATCACATTTCCAATTGGCTTATAGAAAGGGTATGTCAACTGAAAATGCTATTTTTGATCTTACTACTACTGTTCTGAATTGCGTAAACAATAAATAACAGGTACTTCTGGGGCATGTCTAAGATTGTTTCAACATATAACCTGTTAGTTATAACAACTAACATGTTATATATGTTTGTTGAATTAAGGATAAGTTAAAAATATAAATTGAATCTTATGTAACAAATCATAAACAAAAGGTAATAATAATGGATATGCAGACTATTAGACAGATAATGTCCAATTCTAGAAGTCATCGAAGTGGTATTCCCCAGGGATCATTGTCGGGTCCTAAAAAAAAAAAAAAAAAATCGGGATGAAATCAAGAATTTTTAATTTTTATAATTATATTTTGCCACGACACAATATTGTTATTTTTACTGTCAAGTATATATTTCCTTTCTTATAAACATAAAGTATACACAACTCCTAAGAAATTACAAATGTTACAACGATCCATGCAATTTTCATACTACCAAATGGAATTAACAATACTGAAGTCCCACAATAATAAAGTTTCAGATTTTAAAAATTCCTAAACATACAGGTAGTGAAAAACGAGTCAGTCACCATGAAAAAAATAAGTCTTATCTGTGTGTTTATGGCAGTTAAAATAAGTGCTAAGTAATACACTACAAAAACATAATTTAAAATGTCTTAGTACATAATGGTGTGCATTTTCAGTTTTTTACACTCACAATAAATTGTACCATATTTTATAGTCAGAAAGATTGGTAAAAAAATTAGCAATAATAGTATGGTGAAAGGTAAGTTACTTGGACAATCTCCCATGCAGAAACACAAGCTCTTCCACATGTTCAGAAAACAGGTTTTCATGTCTAATTGAAACTGTTGCCAACACAGCTGACATGTACATCAATAAAATACAGTTGAACTTGGATAATTTGAACGTCTTTATTTCAAAATCATCCAAGTAAATCTAAAATGTTTTCAATCTGGTCATTCCATGTCAAGTGATGCAAATACTAGGCACCTTTAAAACTTTTTTTTTTTACTCACATAATGTACTACTAGAGATAGTTAAACACATTCATTTTTAGATTTTTTAATGATGAATTTTTTTTAGTTGTAGCCCTGTGAAATCTTAAAAATTTGAACAACAAAGTTTTAAGAGCCGATGAGGGTGATTAAAGTGAATATGGATCAGTGCCTGAATGAAGGGGTGGGGGAAACGGGGTATCCCCGAGAAAACCCACCGACCAACAGCAGTTGGGCACGATTCCTAATTGCGAAAATCCGGTGACCTGGCCGGGGATTGAACCTGATTCGCCTTGGTGGGAGGCAAGCGTGCTAATCACTCAGCCACCGTATAAATCTTTGATCTCCCCACAATACGCTACTGAAAATGACCTTTACGCTTAGTAATACAAGTCGCTATATGATTAAACAATTTTTAGTGACAAGAGAAGGTCAAGTATATGCTTCTGGCCATAAAATTTTATTCAGAAGATGTCTGTTAAATTAATATTTTGTTTGAAAATCACGTTAATTTTAAGCTAGATAAGATTAAACACCAAGTTTACAAGAAAATCAACCTTTGAACAGAAAAGAAAACGTCTGTGCAAAATATAATCCTCTTTAAATTATACTGCGTAATATTTTCAGGCAAAATCGTTGACTTTGAAATACTAGTGATAATAGGGGAAACTATTTTACGCAACAGATAATCCTTACTACTATATAAATGCGAAAGTGTACTATATAAATGCGAAAGTGTGTTTGTTTGTCCTTCTTTCACGTAAAACGGAGCAACGGATCGACGTGATTTTTTACACAGATATAGATAGTTGAAGGGTCGGAGAGTGAGGTAGGTTACTTTTTATTCCTGAAAAATATCTCATTCATTCAGGAAAATTCTTACTGTAAATACGTACTGGATTAAGCTTTTCTTAGGATTGATTACTGCATAAAAAGCCATTGTTAAAAAAAATTGTAATTTCTCCTTTTTTTTTTTGTCCATGGGCTGTAAACATTTCCCTCCAAAAAGCAGTAGTGGCCCAGTGGCTAGAGTTATTCCAAGTGGGGCAGCAGTAGCTCAGTGGCTAGAGCACCCAATAAGGAGGCCGCAGAAGCTCAGTGGCTAGAGAACACAATAAGGGTGCCACAAAAGCTCAGGCGCTAGAGAACCCAATAGTGGGAATACAAAAACTCAGTTACTAGAGAACCCAAAAGTGGGGCCGCAGCTGATCAGGGGCTAGAGCATCCAATAGTGAGACTGCAGCTGGTCAGGGGCTAGTACAAAATATTGGGGCCACAGTAACTCAGTGGGTATAGAACCCAATAGTGGATTAGTGTCAGAAAACTTCATTATTTATTCCTATAAACATGCGCACGAAGCCGTGGGTAATGATAATATTTCTACGATTGGATTACGATTGCATACTCGTGACTGCCGTGACCTTGTTAGTGGTCAGACTGGAGAGCACTTTACCATTATGTGGTGTGTTTGAGAGGGTGACCGCGTGTCGTTAAACTGAGCTCACATGATTAGTTTTATTTAATGCTTCATATACTCTACCGATTGACCTCTCACCAGGAGTGTAAGGGGTGGAAGCAACGCGTGTGGCACAGAGAGAGAGAATGCAACTTTTTTGTGCCATGTAACACTTTCCCCTCTCGTCTATGTAAGGAGAGAAAGAAAACTGTGTGGCTGAGAGAGAAAGACAGAAAGAGGATAGGAAGAGAGGACACATGATAGCCACATTGGTTGCTGGGTAACAGCTTCCCCTCTAGTCGGTCATGTTAGGAGGAAAAGTATGCCAGAACTGCTAAGTCGCCGGCTGGAATCTTTAGCCAAACTGGAGCACTGTGCTTCAGGGATAATACACTGTATAAAGAGCGGCACATTTTAACGTATTTAACACCCAGTTATTAGACGTTTGCAGGTACAACCTGCTTAAAAACAATTGTGGAAAATCATAATTGACGGGACCAAAGTATATTTTAATTGATGCACGATCCTCTTTGCTTTCTGGGTGTTAGAGGTTAATACCATGACCACCCTCTTGGGTTCATCGGAAGATAGGGGAGTCAAACCCCAGAGTGAGGCAGACTGAGATCATTTTCCGCCCAGGGAGTTTGTTCTTTCTCACAACTAGCAATGTCAACAGGCAAGACGCCAGCTGTCCCTGGGAATATGAGTGGGAAAAACAAGAAAATGATATTTAAACGAGTGTGATAGTAGCGATGGGCTATCTGGCCGGAGATATAGGAGCTATCCGCACAGGCCTCATCAGTCGGCGTGCGGGAATATTGTTGGCTGGGGAGGGGTTTGCCGGAGGTTTGGGGACGACCTTAGACGGGAGTCAAACCCGGATGATTTTCCCAGAAGCCAACTTTATTAAGCAAGAAATTGATGGGTCCTTCTCCGGAACTACCTCGGTTGGGGTAACGCTTGCTACCAGTGGCAAAGTTTCAGGTTAGGTAGAATGTGTCCCGTCCGGGTTGTACTCCGGCTAACAAGCACCTAATAAATAGTCTAACGGAGATTCTAGTGTGGATGGTACAAGGGGTAAAATCGGGTGGGGTATGAACTCAGAATCCATCTGTGGAGGTTCTACCTGGTTCGTCGGAACAACATTAATTTCAATAGTAACTTGGCATTGTAAAGCACGTCATTCTCGTTGCTTTAAACTGCTCTTTAACACCACCTGGATACAGCCGTCTACCTGTCCGCGGACATACAGTCCTCTGAGTGTGACTTTGGCAGTCACATCCAAGGCCCTGTCGTACAGTTGTGCAGTCCGGTATTAGGACTACATTGAGGGTAAACGAGGGAACACTGGAAACCCAGAAGCAGCGGTATGTCCTTTCGGACTCGAAATATTTGCAGACTCCATCTCCTGTGGTGTTCTGTATGCCTCACGGTTATTCCTCAACAGGGTGTTTTATTGCACAAGTTCCTGAAAATATCACAGTTAATTAAAACAATGATAAGGCTCTAACACTAAAATTATGTTAGGCAAACAAATTTAATTCACATAGTATTTATTACAGTAAAGGAAAGTGGGGAAAGTCCTGGCTGACATATACAGGATTAATAACTAGCTAAAATATTAATCAAAATATATAACATACTGGAAACAGGTAAAGGTGAGCCTGGTAAATAATTAATAAAAATAAAAATGTAAAATACTAATTTACACAATTCACAGTGTAACCTCAGCAATGGGGTTGTCAAAGAGGGCGATAGTATCACGACCACCTGCTACCGTGGGAATCAAGGAAGTTGACTGGGGTAAAGGGTTGTTGGGTGCAGGGCATCGGATTACCTCTGGAGAGAGCTGCCCTTGCGGTTAGCTAATGTGGACAAGGCTTCACAAGCTACTGGGCGGGTGTGGATGCTGACTTCACAAGCTGCTGGGCAGGAGTTCGAAGCCGTTCGCAGGCTGAGGAGAGAAGGGAGGTTTTCGCAGACCAGGGAGTGCTCACTGACCAATGCTGCCGGTGAGCCCGGCGTCTTTGCTGGAGCCGCCACCGACCCTCATATGTCACCGGAATGACACGTGTGTCGTGATACCGGGAGCCGCAGCTCCCATAAATCACTGGGTGTTTGTAAAAACAATTGCCACCCGACACTTGGACTAATCATAGGGTCCGCGGGCGGGGGCCGTGTCAGTGTAAGTCTAGGGCACCGGGCCCACATTTAGGCTGTTTTTGTTTTAGTGCCTATTATTATGTGATTTTACATGTTAATCATGTCGGCGGGGCAGTGAAGCTTCCCTCCAGCCTCCCAGCTGGAGTGAATGTAAGTATCGTGATGTCTAACGTGTTATGTTGTATACAAGTGTGCTATTTAATCTCGTGTGTAGTGTGTTGGTGAGTCCCTAATCTCCCGGGAGCAACCCTCAGGGTAGGCTTTATCGTTTCAGTGTGTTGTGACATAGTAAAGAAATCCAGTGTTATTAACAGAAACAGTAGGAGGGGCCCTTGGGACCAGAGTCTGCCAGGCCCTAGTCAAAGCAGAGCACCCCCCTCGTCCTCTCTTCAACGAGGATCGTCTTCTTCCCGACCTGAAACAGACTATCACAGGTCGGTGCGTTATTTCAAGTAAATAATGTTGTTTGTAAGATATAAAAACACTATATGTTTTAATTATTTAATTTTTTTAAAAGTGGATTTTGTTTATATATCACATATAGACACACAATATAGACACACACACACTTTTTATTTTTTATTTTTTTTAGTATTTAATTTTGCTATAATTATTTAAAATGCAATTTATTTTAATATATTGTCATATTAGTAGTAGCTTAAGCTAGATTAAATTGTTTAAGCTAGTCGAAATTAGCTATGTCATATCGTGTTAGCCCCCTAACCTCTACTTCAACTGGTATGTGTGTCACTTGACCTGGAAGACAAGTGGTGGTTGGGGCTATTTCCCACCTTTCCCGAGTCCCCGCATAAATAGCCTGGGCAGAGCGTGGTAGCTGTTTTCCTTATATATGGAAAAATCCCTTGATCAGCATTCTTCTGGGGGTGCAGGGTAGAGTAGCCTTCCAACGCAGGGCTAGGTTTATCAGGGTTGTGGCAGCGCCACTCATTCCTTACCTCCCCACTTGGAGGTGACGACAAATTAAAACACCTCTTTTTGAGGCTGGCGGGATGTGACATCACAAGGGTGCTGCCATCTTGTGGGTTTTCTGGAACTTCTTCCACAGCTAAATGTAGTGAAGTGGTTCATCTAAAATATTTAATTTATTCACGGGGATGGTACTTGCATGCGGGATTCCAGGCTGGCTGTACATTCCATAATTACACGCGTCAATAACTTTTACGTATGCGGCTGTTCAACACTTGGAATCTCCTTGCTCTATACACGAAATTACTTTGCCACTGCTACTGACTTGTCCGAGCTCTCATTGTCTCAAGATGGGGCAAAGTCACCCTTTAGAGAGCATGTGTGCGCTGCGCAGCATGTTGGCATGCATCAATTTAGCCGCCCTTTGAAGTGACGAAGACCCATCTCTGATGAAACCACTATTGCTTCAGGTATGGAAGGTGGGTGCCTCAATCTGTATACTTCTGTTGCATCTCTAGCGTGCGCATATTTTGTGCTTGCACAACTAGTCTCTGAGTTCAATACGCCCTTCTCTGGGTCCTGTGACATCTGGTTACTATAATTAGCAAATGGTCCTTTCCCTTCTTTCTCTTTGTCTCTCTGTCTCTCGATTGCGTAGCGGTCAATTGTTGGTGCTCGGTGCCATCTGCTTCTCAGCGCTGCCTTCCCTTCGCATTTCTCTTGCAGCCAAGGAGGTGAGTTTAGAAAAGGAAAGTGCAGAAACAAGTAGTTTCTTTTTCAAACTTAGACTTTCCTAGTTTGAAGGCATTTCACATACCAAGTGAAAAGAAAAAATTTTTTAAATAGCGGGTTGTACAATAATTGCGTGCACAAAATATTTTTAAGGTTATTACATTTTTACTTCTGTCCTCGAGAAATAAAAGTGTAGCTAACATTCAAACGTATTTAATCTCTCTTGTAGAGGATTAATAGTAGGGAAGGTTTACTGTGGCTCGTGTGGGACAAAGTTAACTGGTCTGGTATTCAGCCAGTGCTGTTGCACGTGTGAAAAAGTGTGAGCTTTAAGAAAAAATTTCTTATACATCCTGCACTACTCCGGGGTGCTTTCCCTACATTAAAAGAGATAGAACATCAGAGGTACTCTTTCAAAGAAACACAGATTATAACACATGACACTCCAGGTTAATTAGGTACGTATTATTTGTACAATAAATCTTGAGGTTAGGTTTGCAGCATTTGTCTGTACATAGGTGCACATTTTTTCTAGGTTACATCATTTCGTTACTTTGCTAGAAATTAATTCACATAGGTAAGTAATCTTAAATTCTAGATAACACATTTTCTCTACTTCTTACTGGCTAGGTTATAGGCGCGTAATTATTCAACTATCGTGATCTGCACTTATGGCAGGGGTTAACGTAACATGGGTAGGTGCTTGCCTCCTTGCATGGTTACATAAAGGTTTTCCACTCATGCTTTGTGAGCTTTGACATAGGCTACGTATTACTTTTGGCACTGGCCTCGATTATTTTACAACACAACAGGGTTTCACTAGCGTGAAATTTTTTTACGTGCTTACAGGGATGCTATACTTTCTCAAGTAAAACAAATAACTAGGGTTACACAAAACACTTCTCTTACTAAATATAGGTTACGTTACATACATGGGAGGAGGTTTTCTCTATCTCAATTTAACTAGGCCTAACCTACAATAGTTAATTTTCCCTCGATGTGAGGTTACTTGTTGGATACAAAATTTTTTACACTCTAATACTTAGTCTAACAGGTACATTGGATGAGTTTATTCTCAACATATTATTACTGGGTCTGCGTATCACTCACAACAAGATTACACACTCTGGCAGCCTTACTGGCTGTGGATGAGAATAGATTTCTCTTGACTTTAGCATATGGGGTTATCTGGCTCGTGTAGAGCAGATAAATTTTCTCTTTTGCCATACTGACGGCGGTACAAGGTAAACTTATGAGATTAGGCCCCTCGGGCTTACACAATTTTCTCAACACAATACTAACTTCTACAGTGATTACGCTACAGTTACATGTTCTCTTTAACTCACAGCTAAAGTCTAATGATTGCAGGGGTTTCCTCTTTAAGGAAAATATGCCTACATTTCTATTTTCTGGAATACATATTTCAGTGCCAATGCGAATTTTCAACACCTACAAAACATCTCAACAGAGATTGTGTTATTCTTACACGGGGTTTCACTTTATAGTGAAAAATATACTTTTACGTAAGCTGATGTAACAAGAAACACAATAAGGGGGTTGCAAGGTACTTGTCCTCTACACAAAATACACTTTACAATTTCCTATGTAACACAGTTCTCGGGGTTTGCGTCATTCTTAACACTGAAAATTTTATAATTTTAAGAAGGTTGGGAATTTCCTGGGGGGGGGGGGGGGTTACGGCATGCACCCAGCGAGCTCTTGTCTCATGCTTTTATTCAATTTTACAGGGGGTTCGTTAAACAAGGTCACCAAGTTGCATTGCGAGGAATGGAAAGGGTTATGTCGTTAAGTTCACGAGCCTGCTGATAGGTTTCGATTATGCGTTCACACTTCCTAAAAATTCTCACAGGCTTCTGGGATGTTACTTTAATTCCGTCGTACAAATTTTTCAAGATTAGCAACCAACAGAATTTTCTTATTAAATGCTTACGTTATGTGAGCACTTAGGGGGTTTTCGGGGATATGCAAACATTAACTTTTCAGTCTGCATACGGGCTTGATTCTACGTTACTTTTCCTTTGGCAAACAAAACTTTCTGGTTACCAAACTATGGATCAAAATCTTGTATTGTAAAAATAAATGCTGTTAATTTTACTTTACTGGTGTCCATTGATAGGAGATCGATTAGGTTAGTAATTGGGACACTCTTTAATGTGTGGGACCTTGGTTCGTATCAATGCAATTTTTGTATTTGAATTCTCAACCTTAAAAAAGCAAGTTACAAGATTACGTAAAAATTTACTCTTACTGTTGGTGCAGGTATTTTCGTCGCACTGCCTATCCGAACTGCCTAGAATTTTGGTTATGAGTTGTTGCATTGACACCTAGCCTTCCCTACTAAATTACCTAACAAGTTCTTGCACTCTCAGTTGAATAAGGTTCAGGTATTCCTATCACTATCACTCCCTACTAGGGGGATTGCTCG
Source organism: Dryococelus australis (assembly GCA_029891345.1). NCBI lineage: Eukaryota > Metazoa > Arthropoda > Insecta > Phasmatodea > Phasmatidae > Dryococelus > Dryococelus australis. Next base: position 78,324,952 of record CM057000.1, read on the forward strand.
GGAGGGAGGTGTGATAGTCCAAACTGGCATCAGCCAGGTACTCATTCAGATGCTGATGCTGGTGTAGGGCGCTGGTGCTTGGTGACTCATTGTTTCAGCGGGCGTCCTCGTTTGGGTGGCGCTGCTGCAGGGGTGGCAGGCCCAACGATATGCAGTAGGCATCCTCCATGGTGCCTCTCGGTAGCGTCCGGGGACGTGGTATGTGCGTCTGGCACGTAGTGGCGCCAATCATGACATGGACCCAGTTTAGAAAACTGCATGGGGCCAGCGTCCTGGGTGCTGGTGGCATCTGCTTTATTGGCAGCTGCTAAGATGTAAGTAACATCTGCTTCATCTTTGGCCATCATGGCAGTGGGCTGTTGTTGTCTCGCTGCAATTGCGCAGGTGACCGGTGCACGGTACTCACTTAGCCTGTCTGCTCCCGAAGGTGGAGAGATATCGCAGACGGCTGTAGCGCACACAGGTGGCCTGTAAATAGCATATACTGACATTGCGGCCCAGTCATCGTGACTCTTCTCCTCTCCAATCTTTCTCTGTGAGCTGCTGGTGTCAGTCGCTACGTTGACTGACATGTCCACTGTTGACTAGGACTATGGCAGACTTTCTCCCTTTGCTCGTCCACTCTCTCCATTCTTCCCGGGAAAGGGGTAGAATGGGAAGGGTAGCAGCGCATGCGTCCTAGTATCCCTATCCTAGAGGGGCTCCACCATTTCAGGGGGAGATGTTGCTGGGACCGATCCTGGCGGGTGCGGGTATGCAGCCACGTCCAGGTCGTCGTCTAGGTTGGGCACTTCTTCCACTACGGGAGAGAAGGCTGGGTAGACTTGCACATTGCATGCTGTCAACGTCTCGTGGGTTCCCTGGCAATTGACAGCCAGGGGAAGGGCAAGAAGGGGGACGAGGAATTTTTTGGCCTAACCACCATACTATCGAGGGTGGTTGAAGGGAGGTACCTTCACTAACGTGTCCTTAGCAGGCTGGCTCACAGGTATTGAGCGATTGGCTGGATTTTGCCATGATGGCTCTGGTTGGACACAATGTGGTGTCCAGTGAGGTTTGAACTATGAACTGTTACTGGAGTTATTCGGATAATGGGTTCTAGCGGAGGAGAACATCCTACGGAAATTCTCCGGGGTATACATGCGGCAGGACGGGGTAGGGAGGCTGTCTATCTTCACCGAGTCTTGCGAGGGCGATGTACTGTTGTGGGGTGGAGGGGGACGGACGCTTAATCAGCCATGGAGGTGTCCGGGGTTCGGCTCTCGCAAGGGATCCCGTCCCTAACTGGTTCTCGTTCTGGCCATAATATGGACGCTGACGGTCTTGGGTTCGCGGTTACATGTGAGTTAGGACACACGGAAACCTGGCAGAGGTGTAAGGGGCTCCCATTGGTCGGGTTTCAGTTTTTCTCCGTGTGACCGTTCCCACGGATGGGAGCACGTGAGTCAGGGTTGTGCGGCTGCTCATTTGGAGGGTGGGGAGGAGAGCTGTGTGTCTCCTGGGACCGCTGCTTCGGGCAGTCACAGTTAAAGTGCCGCTCTGGGCAATACCAACAACGTGGCTAGGGGGCAGCGGGGTTTGGCAAGGTTGTGTCGCGCCTGCCGGTGGTCTGGGGAAGGGGGCTGGGCCAGCGAGCTTGGCATGTGCCATCTGTTTCTTCCTCTGGCTCAGTCTGATAGCTCCTCCACTGTCTGCAGTCTTGGGTTTGACGACAGGTTGCGCAGTGAGGGCAGGAGGGTGCATGTGATACACCTCACACACTGCCTTTCGGTCTTGTCGGGGTATACTCTTTTGTGAAGTCGTTCCTTCCACCTACAAATAACTCTATTTCTTCATCATTATGCTGCACACGTAAATGAAAATCTGTGATGAGATCTGAAAGTATCTCGTCTCCGGAAAAATGTGGAGCTGAGCATTAAACTGGAGCCACACTCTACGAATTCGCCATACTTCTCCCACCATTTCCTGGCGGGCCCATTGAGTTGGTGGCGAGCTCAGCTCACCCACTGTTTATAGGGGATGTGGTGTTCCGTCAGCTCCAGTTCGCACTGAATTATAAATTTCTCCGGGTCTTCGTACGGTTTCCCGTGAAATTCTGGCAGGGTTAATTCACAGGGCAGCCCTGGAATGACTGGGCTGTACTGGTGGGTTGGGTTGTGTGGTTTGTATTTACCTGGCCAGGGTTCTGGACTCGCTCGTCCACCCAACCTGTGCAGACGTAGTGAAAGTCACGGTTACATAACATGCAATGGCCAATTATCCCTTATCCCTCACATTCGGGCCATTGGCATACCCGGGGGCTTTCTTACGTACACACCTGGCAATGGTGTTCCAAATCGTCCATGTATCGGGGTGCATCTTCTCACCCTATGCACATGTAGTGGTATTCTAGGTGGCAGTAACTGCACCTGATTAGGTTAATGTCGGTGTGTATGCACAAGGAGAAGGCGCAAGGCATATTGCTTACCCCTGCGGCATTTATTTCGGCTAGTGTGCTGCACATTTCTGGTTGACTCCCTTCCGAGTCCGACTCCGACACACTTATTAGCTGGGCGCCACAGGCTGTTTAACTCAACTCCCCATGTCATGGGCCGGCTCCTCTCCAAGGAGTCATCAGGGAGGGGGATGGGGTGACTGGCTAGATTCTCGCTCCCAAGTCTCAGCTACATATGGAACGTTTGGCCCCACGTTGGGCGCCAATTGACGCATACTCTTCTTTGCTTTCCGGGTGATAGAACCCTCTCGGGTTCGTTGTAAGAGAGGGGAGTGAAACCCCAGAGTGAGGTAGACGGAGACCTTTTTCCCACCCATGGAGTTTGATCTTTCTCACAATTATGGTTGCCAACAGGCGGGATGCCAGCTGTCCCTGGGAATATGAGTGGTAAAAAAAAGCAAATGATATTTAAACGAGGGTGATAGTGGCGATGGGCGATCTGGCCAGAGATATAGGAGCTATCTGCAGAGGCCTGGTCGGTCAGCGTTCAGGAATATAGTTGTCAGGGGAGGGGTTTGCATGAGGTTTGGGGACGACCTTAGACGGCGAACTTTTACTAAGCAAGAATTTGATGGGTCCTTCTCCAGAACTAATATGGTTGGGGTAACGCTTGCTATCGGTGGCAAAGTTTCAGGTTGGGTAAAAGGTGTGTCCTCTGGTTCGTACTCCGGCCAACAAGCACCTAATAAATAGTCTAACGGAGATTCTAGCGTGGGTTGTAGAAGGGGCGAATTCAGCCGGGATATGAACTCAGAATCCGTCTGTGGAAGTTCTACAAGGTTCGTCGGACAACATCAATATCAACGGTAACTTGCCGTTGTAAAGCACGTCCTTCTCAACTACTTAAACGGCTCTTAACACCACTTCGTTTACTGAATATGGGTACAGCCGTCTAACTTTCCACGGACGTACAGTCTTGGGGGTGTGACTTTGACAATCGCACCCAAGGCTCTGTCTTACAGTTGTGCAGTTCGGTATTAGAACTACGTTGAGGGTAAATGAGGGAACACTGGAAACCCAGGAGCAGCAGTATGTCCTTTCGAACTTAAAATATTTGCAGACTCCGTCTCCTGTGGAGTTCGGTGTGGCTCAAGGTTTTTCCTCAATGGGGTGTTTTTATTGCACAAGTTCCTGAATATACCACAGTTAATTAAATCAATGATCAAAGGTCTAACAATAAAATTATGGTAGGCAAACAAATTTCATTCACGTAATATTTATCATGGTAAACGAAAGTGGGAAATGTCCTTGCTGACTTATACTAGATAATTAATTAGTTGAAATATTAATTACAATATATAATGCACTGGAAACAGGTGAAGGTGAGTCTGGTAAATAATTAATATAAATAAAAATGCAAAATACTAATTTATGCAGTTCACATCGTATCGTCAGCAATGGGGTTGTCCAAGAAGGCGATAGTATTGTGATGACCTGCTACTGCGGGAGTCAACGAAGTTGACCAGGGTAAAGGGTTGTTGGATGCAGGGCGTCAAATTACCTTTGGAGAGAGAATTGCCCTTGCTGTTAGCTAGTGTGGACGAGCCTTCGCAAGCTGCTGGGCTGGTGTGGATACTGCCTTCACAAGCTGCTGGGCAGGAGTTTGAAGCTGTTTGCAGGCTGAGGAGAGGAGAGAGGTTTTCATAAACCAAAACCAGGGAGTGCTTCCTGACGTATGCGGCTGGTGAGCTCTGCGTGTCTGTTGGAGAGTGGTAGCGGACTTCCTTATATACAGAAAAATCCCTTGATCAGCTATCTTCCGGCGTTGCGGGGTAGAGTAACATTCCAACGCATGGGTAGGTTTATCAGAGTTGTGGCAGCGCCACTCATTTCATATCTCCCTACTTGGAGGCAACGACAAATTAAAACACCTCTTTCTGAGGCTGGCGGGATGTGATGTCACAAGGTTGCAGGGATGCTGCCATCTTATTGGTTTGCTGGAACTTCTTCCACAGCTAAATGTAGGGTAGTGGTTCGTCAAAAATATTAAATATATTTCATGGGGTGGCCCTTGTATGCGGGATTCCGGGCAGGCTGTACATTTCATAATTAGATGCGTCAATTATTTTTACGTATGCGGCTGTCCAACACGTGGAATCTCCTTACTCGATACATGAAATTACTCTGCCACTATTACTGACTTGCCACAAGCTCTCTTTGGCTCGAGATGGGGCGAATTCGCCCGTAGAGAGTGCATGTCCGCTGCGCTGCATGTTGGCATGCGTCTTCCTATCAACTATAAAAGCAGGAAATTGTTTTATTATGTGTATGGAAAATGTTCTGGGACCATTAAAAATTAATACTTGTTATGGTTTATGGTACATATGGTTTTGGTACATCAAAAGTCCACTGTATTACAGTTATTGGGACCAAACACCCTGACAGGCAGGTTTAGATAGGTAGACTGTGAGATATTGATCATTATATTAAGCTGCAATATGGATGGATTGTAGCAGGGCAGGACAGGTCATGGGACTAAAGAATGAAGGCCAAGTGTCAGGTATGAACAGGCAGCTAGATAGCTCATGCTGGGAGACAGCTGGAGCTTGTGTGAGGAAGCAGCATTCAGTTGTAACGTATTTCTCTTGGAGTGAAGTTTGCTGTGCACATAATTATTGTTTATGGGAGTTTGCACAGAATTTGTGCATTGCCTCAGAGTTTTGTGAGTGCATTTTCATACAATGGCCGACCAAGTAAGTAATAGAATGTATTGTTGCAACCAATTTAACATTAACAAGCACAAAGCAGTTAATCATAATCTTAGGCCTGTAACAGAATATATGTGTTCTGCTTCTGATAAAATTATGAAAGGAATGAAAATTTGTGACAGTTGAGAATGAAAAATTGATTAAGATAGAAATGAATTAATGGTGATTGAAAATAAATTATCAACAGTAGGAGCGGGATGACGACTGGCCGGAAAAATCGGGGAATCTGGAAATGCCCAGGATTTTTAACAATCTGGAAAATTACTGTACAGGAAAAACCCAGAAATTTGCCAATTGCTCGGGATGAAAGCTTTTTCATGTCCGCCTTGTACGCATGTTCACCACGAGCATGTATTCTTTATTTACTTCCTCTTAAAATTTGTTTTGTGATTGAAGCATATAGTATAAGTCGTGATAACATTTGTAGTATTTTAAAAATCACATTTAATTAATTGTATCTACATTTGGCAGTTTCATGGAGGGCAGATCTTATCCCAGTACTGTGTAGACGCATATCAAACTGTTTGTAAACACTTGCAGTCTGTTCGAAAGCTTTCAGAAAATGCGATAAGAGTGCTGTAAAATAAATATGGACATTATTATTTCTAACATCTTCCTTATTTCTAGGGTTGTGCGAATGTGACTTTTTTTCTCACAAAATGAAAATGAAAGATATGTAGGGGCATGCACTTTGGGTATTTATTTTTGTACAAAATTCGAGTTATTTTTCTTGTTGCAGTTAACTGTGTAAAAACAAACAAATCCACGTGAAAATAAGAGTGGCTGTGTATAAAATGAGAGAGGAAGACTATAAACTGGAAATTTGAAACAGAAACAAAAGAATTATACTTATTATTACATCAATATGTAAATTCACTAATCGTGGCATAAATTTTCAAGTGAAAAGAGTTAATTTTGAAAATACAAACAAAACTACATGAAAATGACAGTACCTCTCTATAAAATGAGATAAACTGTAAATTTGAAACAAGAAACAATCACATAATCAATACATTCACTCATCTTCATATCGCTAAAAGATGCGTATAATGAACTTTGTCGCTTGTGGCTTTGTCTAGAAACATTTTTGACTGACCGATTTTTGTGCTTTTCACTGTCAACATGCTTTATGCACGTCTTTATGGTCCCAAGTTACTGACACATCGCAAAGTTTGCAAAATATAGTTTTATCATCGCTTGCATACAAGCCATTGTTTGCAAATTCTGCTGCACGTTGCTTTGCAGTAACGGCGGATATCGGCATTTTAAAAAGAAAATAATGACATTCAAAGAGTCCAAATATTCATCCAAAACTAACTTCAACCCACACACCATACTCAATATCAGGGTACTACTGGCAATACAAAATTCAAAGATGCATTAACAAAATATGTCTACATACTCCCGTCAACGATCGTAGGAAAAAAAATTTTCTTGTAAACGAGCTCTGTAACTTACCGCACAACCTAAACTGCAAATGCCTATACTAACTGTTTACAGTGCATTTGTAGACACATTGCAACCACAGTCACCAAACCACCGCATTTGCAGAATATGAAATCAATTCTACCGTGAAAATTATTTGGCAAAAAGAAGCTCCTCCTTAAGGTTAAGTAGCTGGATGATATGAATTGCGGCAAAGTGCACTCCTTTTCTTTATTCCCATGGCAATGGTAGAAGCTTACAAAATATTTATTTGTAGTTCGTTATGTGTATGCTATGTTGCAATGTGACTACCAGCAATCAGTTGCAGCGATACTATCGATAGTCGAAAGAACGGAAAATCTTGACAGTTGCTTTACTAATGGCAGCATACCCCATGCAGCGGCATGCCAATGGCAAGCGGGGAACAATATTAATGACATAATAGCATGTTTGTTGTTTGTTATGGGCCAGCAATATGAGGTTAAACAAATGATTATATATTCACTTATTTAATTAATATTATCTCACATTTTAGAATATGTATAATGAAAACATACAATGAAACCAGTACGTCATTATTTGCAGTTAAGAAGGTATTTTTCCAACTTTTGTGTACTATTTTCGTGAAAGTTAAAAAATTGGTTTTATTAGTTTAAAACATCTGTAAAAATTAGTTTTATCGCACATGCGAATTTTGCATGCCCCTAAAGATATGTTATGAACTTTCGTGAAACTGAAACGAAAATGAAAAATAATATCAGTAAGGCTCAGTCTTAATGAATGCTTAACGAATTTCATAACATTTTAGCAGGTTATTCATTATAACAAATTAGTTGGAAAATCGAACCAAAAATATGTATGATATAGAGTATTTACCACAGGGGTTTCTCCTACATTTAATTTTCATTTTATGTAGTTATTTCAGTTATAAAATAATGAAAACAAACAAGATTATTAACAGGCAAAAATTTTCTTTGCTGGTGCACTGAATGAATATTCATTAAACACCCAAAAATTGATCTAAATAGAGAATTTTTGTTTCTTTATAACGTTCAATAACCAAATTTCTTATAGAAATGAAAATGAAATCTGTCATTTTTCATTTTCGTTTTGTTATACCGAATATTCGCACAACCCTAGAAATTTTTATCTTGATAAATTTTTATTTTTAATTTAGTTCTCATGGTATCTTTGATGATTTCATATTTAAGAATAAATAAAAAAAGAAGTGGTACTACAGTATTTTAGGTAAACTGCCATAATTTTTCATGTAAACAGTACAATGTTACTGTTGGCAACACTTTGTCCATAGTGGTGAATATTTGTGCCAGTGGTGTTAGATATACCAGTTTCTTGGTACACATATTAGTTTTCAGGGTGTTGTACCATGTACCAAGATACTTTCGCCTTGGTATGCAAAAATGTCAAGATTTCAGCATTTGCGATCACTTGTAACAGAAAGCACCACAAAAGTATTTTTAGTCCACTACCAACCTTCGCATAAAAGTTTGTTGGAGCAAAGCACATTTTATCTGAATTTCTGAACATGAATCTGTGCATCCAGTATTCCACTTCATCTCATGCAGGTTTTTCCTTATATCATCAAGCATTGTCGTGGGCTCGGAACTGTTGACAATACTTACAATTATTAATGCATTGCTGAGATCCAACTTGAATCCAGAGCTTACTTCTATATTAGTTAAATGCAATACATATAGATTTCCCCTTTTACTAACAAACAGTTTACTTTTTTTCAAATTAAGTGTAGAAGAAAAGGAAAATTTTCAATCTTTTTTAAATGTAAATAAATTGTGTTTTAGTAGTTCAGATTTTTGCATGCCTTAAAGTGTTTGCACATTTGTTTAAAAAAAATGGTGTTGTGGAACTGTCTGTTAACCAGAATACACACAATAGTGGTTTGGCTATTTTAGTTGTGTTGAAGTTGCATGGTGTACCAGTTTTTTGTGAGTTCAGTACCACGACTTCTGAGTTGCCATCTAGAAGACCTGATTTGTGGGGTTTTTCGATCGGTAATCAGTTTACAATTTGGTGTCGTACATAAGTGAGATTATCATTCTTGCCATAATATTTACGCGATAACTCGTGAAATTACATGTATTACAACTGAGTGAATATTAGTTGGAAATAATTTGCTCACATTGAGGCCAAATAATTTGCTCACATTGAGGCCATTGGGTGAGACACGAGACGAACAATGACACAAATACTTACTGGTAATTTGGGTGCCAGCGGTGGTTTTTCCCTGAAGACAGGGCACGGTGAATTACAAATGAAAACCCTTAATACACATTAACACGCGTGATTACTCGGCATCACTAACACAAACTCATTGTGGCTCGTTCTCCAGCACATGGGTAGCGTGGTGACGGCCTATACACAGAGCCGGCTAGGACGGGAATAATTGCACCGTACACTAATTACACAATTACATATACACTTGAATGATACAGAAATAAGATGGGACATGAAATGAATATTCACAATAAACACCACATGTGTGAAAATGCTCTGGTGGCGCAGATACCACTGGATGAAGTTCGTAGCAGACCACGTGTTGCAGATGAAATTGCAATATTTCTGCGTGGAAACTGCAAACTAAATTCCGATAAAATATTATTTTGGTTGAGCAAATGGTTCTCTTTATGTTTAACGTTGTTCAGACTTGTAACATGCCTGATGGCGGTGAAATCTAACATTACTGTGACCGTGTGGTCAAGTGCAAAAAGCATCAATTTACATGAAAAATACATTGAACCCTGAATAAAACTGACATAGAACCCTGAAATAAATTATTGCACATACGATGTTATACAAATAAGCTCTTAAATCACAATGATGTCTTACGCAAAGACTCGGCTTCAGTCGGCCACATGGTTATACGTGATGTTGCCGTAAAATATTCAAACACGAAAATTACCGTCAAATACATACATAAAAATAAAACTCTTAAAATTGCATGTAGCAATTATGCAGAAATTACACTGAAATGCCATAAACATAGGCAGATGACTCCTGATTCAAAATACCCGGGTCGCGTGACCTCTCCGACATCTTTCTCCTCCTTCTCCTCGATTAAGATAAAAATACCAAGAATTAGTAAAGCCAAAGAATTATGCTGGGGAAAATGTCTGGCAAAATGTATGCAAGCAAAGATTAACCAGTAAACTACATTGACTATGGAAACCTACATCAGTGAACAAAAGTTGTAGTGCGCATGTGACAGTGTCTTACCTCGCCAGCTCTCCTTGACAGACCGTCCAGATACAAGCATCGCACGGACCTACCATGGCCGCCTACGTGGTTCACATAAGCTGAAGTGCTATGCCCGCCAAGTGAAATATTTTATATTGAAAATAAAATGGCACAAATTAAATTAGATATTGTTTTACATTTCTATAACTTTCTAGTGAATTTTAGTATTATTTTAATGTCTCTTTGTGATGGCGTTCATGCCAGAATATGAAGTGTTCTTAATCTCGGTACCGCGGGCTCTTGGAATATTCACAACCAAACAATTAAAATTAGTACAAACACTTTAAAGCATTTTAAGACATATTATACACTGTAAAGTCAATATAGCACATTTCACCCTGAATTTAACATTTATAGGAAAGTTCAAAATTATTGGCCTCTTCACGCACGTGCGGGACATGTGACACGTGAGCGTCGTCATGGGCTCTAGTGCCGCTGGCTCTCAACCGGCATCAAACAACCCCTCCCTCGAAGGCCAAGACAGTGCGAACAACACAACATTGGTCTGGCGGGCTCTGCCCGGCTGGCTGCCGATTGAGGGCAAAGAAAACATGGCCTCGGAGGTCATCGGTTTCTTCTGCATTTGCAGCAGGTGGGGGTGTAGGTAGGAACAGCAATGTGGGTACGTGGAGGTGACTCAGCTCACCTCTTGCGAGTGCTGTGTTGTGCTTTGTAAACACTTGACATCATACTCACTGCCCTACTAGTTTCCCCAAACCCTTTCAAACCCTCCTGCCCTACTAGGTTCTCCCCTACAGGAACTAGAAAGCCCCTAAAAGGCGTCTTGCCTTTGCATGTGGTATCAAGGTTTACATTTACAATTTGGTTACAACCAAATTCAGCTATGCCCTGGAGAAACCCTTTAAAACTCAACTGATTGGCACTGGTTGTGTTGAAATTTATGTGTGCACTGATGTTACCACTTTCTTCATGTACACATGGAAACATCTTAAACTAGCTCTGATTCATTGTGTTTTTACCTGTATTAACAGAAAAACCTAGAAACTATGTTGCGGTTTGGCTAGTTTCCACCTCCTCACTACTAGGTGTTGAGTGTTCAGTTGGTACAACACCCATAAATATCAATTCACTATTTTGGCGGTTGTTCCCGTGTTAGAGTTGTTCACCTCAGTGTACATGTTGTTGCTCTCCTGTGAACTCCCTGGTGAAATTCTCCGAGCTCGCTGCGGTACTGGGCGTAACGTCGTCTCCTTACCCCTCTTCCCTACAGGCGGTCGGGCTATCCGCAGGTTGTCACAGCACCGTTTCGTAACACGTCTGGGTCCCAACTTCACTAGATACATGGAATTTTCCATCTTTTCCCCTACTCTCACTGGCCCTGTCCATCTAGGTGCCAGTCCAGCACAGTACTTCTTCGCCCCGGCCGATAACGGGTTTTCTCGTACATACACGTACATCCCAGGTACAAGTTCGGGTGGCGGCCTCTTGCTATCCGGTACCCACACATTACAATAGCTGAGCTGGTTCGCCCTAGCTTCTTCATGTACCTGCGCCTGGTGTTCAGCGATTTGTTTAGGTGATCTGATCGTGTTTTTGCGGGGTGCTCCGGGGGCACGAAGTTTGCGACCTTGTACCATCTCGGCAGGTGTTTTGCCGGTTGCCACATTCACTCTATTCTGTAGGCAAAACATTAGGATGGTAGGTTGGGGTAGTTCGGTATTCTGTTCCCCACCTGGTTCAGTACTCCCTCCATTTTCGCCCTACAAACGTGTTCCATTGTCCGTCAATAAATATTCGAGGTATCCCCACCTCGGGAAAAACTCGTTCTGCGTTATTTGTGCAAACGAACTTTGCTGACTGGAAATGCTTCGGTCGAACGGGTAAACAAATCCTTGGCAACAACAAGAAATCTTTTCCCAGTTTTCGTACGCGGATACGGGCCCATGACGTCGATAGCTACGGTTTTGAATGGCTCAGTTGGCAGCCTTGGCTGTTGTGGAGCGTCGCCATCTGCTCTCCGCGGCTTACAGGTGTTACACGTGACACAGTTCTGTTCATATTTCCTGATATCTCCCTGAATCCCTGGCCAGTGAAAACCTTTCTGCATGTTCCTTCGTGTCTTCTCGGATCCCGGATGTCCATGTTCCAAACTGTCGTGTGTATTTTAACACAAGTTCCCGTTTCTCTCTCGGTACATACGTCCGCCACGCACACAATTCCCAGGTGGTTTGGTTTGTATTTCCCTGTCCACTACCCTCCAGTGTAGCATGTGGCTCAGTGTTGTTGGCGTTGCGCGGCATCTGGGTAATTTTCTTGTGCAGAGTGTACCTCTTTTAACATGTCAGGTACATTCAATGAAACAAATTTGCCAAGGGGTATGACAACAATGTTTTGTACAACTAGGATTTGTGTTTCTGCAGTTGGTATTACATGGTATGGCTGTAGCGCCTCTTCCCACTCTGCATCGTCAGTTACAGTTAGATTTGGGAAGGATTTCTGGACAAGGCATCGGCGAGCTCGTTTTTTCCCGCCACATGTTCTACCTTGAAATCGTACTCCTGTAGTAACAGTGCCCATCGGACAAGTTAACTTTTCCCGTTATACATTCCCTCTAACCATACAAGGCATCGGTTGTCAGTTTTGAGTGTGAACTGCCTCCCTAGCAAGTACGGCCGGTACTTCCATAATACATGTACAATGGCCAAACATTCTTGTTCATTAATGTGATATTTACGTTCTGCGTCTCCGAACTTTGCACTGGTATAACTGATGATATGTTTTTCCCCGTGTGTTCCCTCCTTATACAGCACAGCCCCAATGCCTTCTTGACTGGTATCTGTTTGTATGACAATAGATTATTCTGGGTATAATCTAGACAGCGGATTACAGTTCTGAAATGCAATATTAATGTCTTGAAATGCTTGATCGGCTTGCGGTGTCCATACAAATTTACGTTTCTCACACAACAAAGCAGTTAACGGTGCAGTGATTACAGAAATGTTTGGGACAAATTCCCTTAACCAATTAATTAAGCCAAAAAACTTCCTGACTTGTTTACGTGATCTGGGTGTGGGTTTGTTTTGAATGTCCCGTATGTGTTGTTGTTCTGGTTCATGTCCGTTTTCTGTTACATAATGCCCTAGAAACCCCATTTTACTCATACCCAACTTACACTTTTCCACTTTGCATGTACGTTTATTACGTTCGAGCCGTTCAAACACAAGGCTCAAATGGTGCAAATGATCTTCCCAGCTGTTAGACCAAACAAGTGCATCATCCAAATACGCCATCGCAAAATCTCCAATAAATCTAAACAATACATTAACCATTAAGTTCTGAAACGTTGCAGGGGCACACTTTAAACCAAATTGCGTGGCTACAAACTGAAATCTACATCCATCTAGGGTAGTAAAGGCTGTGGGCGGATAGGCACTTGCCAATATCCAGACTTTAAATCAAGTGACGTGAATACTGAAGCTGGTCCTAATGTTGACAAAGTGTCTTTCATGTTTATGACTGGTAGCGGCATGTTTATGGTAATCTTATTTAGGGGTCGAAAGTCTACACAGAATCGCCATTCACCATCTTTCTTTGGAGCAAGGGTAATACCTGAATTATAGAGACTTTGTGTAGGTTCAGTAACATTATCATTGAGCATCTCACATACCTGTTGGTTGATGACATGGCGAAAGAAAATACATGGGTCTTGTGGCTTGGAGTACACCCGGTCCTTGTGTGTGGTGACGATCGCATGCTCTGTGACGTCGGTGTGCTGCAGTTTCCCCTCAGTGTGGAACACACTGACATACTGGTCCAGCAGATGTTGCAGACATTGCTGATGTGTGGCAGGCACCTCGTGCTCGAAGTCAGCAAGTGGCACAACAGTTGTTATTGGTGGTGTTGCACCCACGGCGTAAACAGTCCATCGGCCATGTGTCAACAAGCCATGGCAGTCCCAAAATCACTTCTTCGCACAAGTCCGGCACAATGTAGACATCGCACTTGGTACGCAGCTCTTTAATTCCTACCGTTACGTGCATCACACTTTTCGCTTCTCCCTGGTGGTGGGTGGTAGCGAATTGCAAATGTCTCTGTGGCACCCTAGTTGTTATTGCCTGTACTAAACCCTCACGCACAATGTTGTGACTAGCGGCAGTGTCAATAACAGCTGTGACATTTTTCCCTTCAAGTTCAACACATACTGGTAGTGCTTTGACTGTACTGTCTGTTACGTGGAACATTTTTGCACCTTCATAAGCAGATTGATATGATGGTGGTGGCGAGATTGGTGCAGGTGCAGTTTCGCCAACCTCCCAACTTAGTTTTCCGAACCTGTTGCCCTGGTAACCATTTCCCCTGTTGTGGTGGTGTAAGTTTCTTTGTCTTTGGTTCTGGTGGCGGTCGCGTAACATCTGGCAGCACTGTAGGTGTTGACGTGGGAAATTACGATCTCGGGGATTGGTATGCCTGTCTCGCTTGCACGTCCTGTTCATACAAACACGCTTCGCGCGTAAACTGATCGACACTTGTCCTTGTTGGCCTTCTCAGATATGGCCTAATGTCTGGTCTTGACAATATCACAATGATTTCTAAAACGCAGAGTGTCGGCTGACGTGGGTTCAAACGCTTGAACAACCCTAACTTACGTTGTATAAACTCCTCAATACCTTCACGTTCATGTTGCTGTTCATGGTACAGTCGTGCTTATGCCTGTATAGCACTTTCTCACAACTCCTCCCACGTGACTCGATAGTCCCTTACCTAGTTCCACCATGTGACAGATGTTCCCCTTAACCTGTTGGCAGTTACCTCAGTCCAGTTATCCCTATGTACGCGATGTCTATGCAGTTTTTCTTCGCACACTGCTAGGAATGTACCCGGATCTTCTGAGTCGTTTCCCGCAAAATTTGGCAGTAATACATTGCGATCTGGCCCGGTTAAGCCCTGTGGCATGTAAGTAACAACTACTGACGGCGTGGGTTTCACCTCTGGTGTTGGCGATAGCACAATCTCAGCACACGCACACTTCGTCTTACGGCACTTGTCACAGTTTATAACACCGTCATGGTAAGTGGTAAACTCCGCAGGCCGTACGCATCGTAAATGCGAGTCTTTCCTACACTGTTGGCACTGCGCCCACTTGGTTCCCGTCCCGTCACATCCGGTGCGCGTGAACAGGCGTTGCTCTGACTGCGTAGAGTCGGACATGCATTGACATAAGGGTTGCTCCCACATACTTCCCTCAAACAAGTTAATTTCACTCAATCTCCCACAATGCACGCATCGATCGGTATGTCCAAGTGACTCGCGCTCACGTTTGCGGGTGTCGTGGTTGCTGTCGTGGATGTCTTGAGGGCTTCTCACGGTCGATCAGACGTGGTGTCCACCATCTTCTCGCGGTTGATGCGATACAGATGAACACTGGCCCCACTTGTGAATGCCAACTAACGCTGCCGGGTGAGACACGAGACGAACAATGACACAAATACTTACTGGTAATTTGGGCGCCAGCAGTGCTACCCAATCACCGCACTATTGAGACTCGGGGTTCTCAGGGATGTTGTGGGTTCTGCGTGTCTGTCTCACCCATGCGTACTTACAAACATGTTGGCAATACTAAACTTTTAATAAAATCACTGAAATAAACAATAGATAAAACTTATGTGGCTAGGACACTGTCACTACTGAATAAAAAAGATTGACTTCACGGTAGATTTGTTTTTATTGATATTGGTCATACACATGAATGTGCCAATGAAATGATTATCTCGGTCATGACTAGCCAATTTTGCTTGGGTGCTCCCCAGCCCGTAATTAATGTACAGCCCGTAATTAATGTAGTGCACGCCTAAATGAATGATCTCACAGAGGTGCGTGAAAGCACAGCCTTCACAAGGGAAGAGGGACGACAGCCGCTAGGGTGGACTGACGGTTTTTCCCTGAAGACAGGGCATGGTGAATTACAAATGAAAACCCTTAATACACATTAACACGAGTGATTACTCGGCATCACTAATGCAAACTCGTCGGGGCTCACCCTCCAGCACGTGGTTAGTGTGGTGACGGCCTATGCACAGAGCTGGCTAGGACAGGAATAATTGCACTGTACACTAATTACGCAATTACATAGACACTTGAGTGATATATGAAATAAGATGGGACACGAGATGAATATTCACAATAAACACACACATGTGTGAAAACAAGCTTAGGTGGCGCGGATGCCACTGGATGAAGTTCGTAGCGAACCACGTGGTGCAGGTGAAATTGCAATATTTCTGTGTGGAAACTGAAAACTAAATTCAGATAAAATATTATTTGTGTTGAGCAAGTGGTTCTCTCTACGATTACCGTTGTTACAGGCTTGTAACATGCCTGATGGCGATGAAATCAAACATTACTGTGACCGTGTGGTCAAGTACAAAAAGCATCAATTTACATGAAAAATACATTGAACCCTGAATAAAACTGACATAGAACCCTGAAATAAATGATTGCACATACAATGTTATACAAATAAGTTCTTAAAACACAATGATGGCATATACAAATACTTGGCTTCAGTCAGCCACATGGTTATATGTGATGTTGCCGTAAAATATTTAAACACGAAAATTACCCTCAAATACATACGAAAAAATAAAGCTCTTAAAATTGCATGTAGCAGTTATGCAGAAGTTACACTGAAATGCCATAAACATAGGCAGATGGCGTGTGATTCAAAATGCGCGGGTCGCGTGACCTCTCCGACATCTTTCTCCTCCTCCTCCTCCTCGATTAAGATGAAAATGCCACAAGGGTGTAAGAATTGGTTAAGCGGAAGCATAATGGTGGGGAAAATGCCTGGCGAAAACATACACATGCAAAGATTAACTGGTAAACTACATTGACTATGGAAACCTACATCAGTGAACAAAAGTTGTAGTGCGTAACGGACAGTGTCTTATCTCACCAGCTCTCCTCGACAGACTGTCCAGATACAAGCGTTGCACAGACGTACCATGGCCACCTACGGGGTTCACATAAGCAGAAGTGCTATGCATGCTGAGTGAAATATTTTATATTGAAAATAAAATGGCACAAATTAAATTAGATATTGTTTTACAATTCTATAACTTTCTAGTGAATTTTAGTATTATTTTAATGTTTCTTTGTGATGGCGTTCATGCCGGAATATTTGTGTTCTTAATCTCAGTGCCGTGGGCACTAGACATGCGAATAAGCACCTACCCTGATGCAAGAGCAGTAGACATTCCTTGAACATAGGAGTATTTTTAAGTGAAACTGACAGAGTATCACATGCAATTTAGGTTTCCAACAGTGAAGCATCTACTACTCAGTTCTCTTGTTCCATTTTGACTCCTATAACTTCTACAGCTCCGCCCTCCAGCACCATTTCAGCACCTACTACTTCTGTAACAAGTGTTGGCTGTAAATTACAGCATTCTGTTGAAACAACTGTCAAACCTGTCAGTCATCAGAGGTTTTTGCTTAATGATGTCACAAGAGCTGAAGTGCTGTAGGCATTGCAATCAGTTATGACTTACAAATCCATGTGAAGTGCTGCTGCAGATGTCAGTTTTATCCTTCAAATGTTTCTTGACATTCAGGTTGCTGTAAAAAATGACGTTACAGAAGGATATAAGTGCATATAGTATTAGTTTTTGCTCCATATTTCGGCAAGAGTTTCTTCAATTGTGTAATACTAGCTGTGGAGTGGTTGGATGCGATGAATCCTTAAATAAAGTAAGTCAATGACAGCAAGTGGACATTAATATTAGTTTCTGGGACAGTGCTAAAGATGTGTTTGTGTGATACTTGACATCTGCATTTTTGGTCTGTTCAAGAGAAGTGAACCTTTTGAAGGCATTTCAACAAGCAGTTACACCATTAGATACAAAGAAAATTTTACAGATTTCAATGGATGGCCCAAATGTAAATTTTAAATTTCTGAGGAATTTAAAGGAATTAATGAAATAGGATAAGAATGATGCAGTACCACTTGATATTAGAACATGTGGTCTCCATACTATGCACCGTGCCTTTAAACCTGGAATTAATGGCACATGATAGAAAGTAGGGGAGTTTTTGAGGGCACTTTGTATTGTTTTC
The DNA here is from genome assembly GCA_029891345.1 of Dryococelus australis. NCBI lineage: Eukaryota > Metazoa > Arthropoda > Insecta > Phasmatodea > Phasmatidae > Dryococelus > Dryococelus australis. The sequence continues at coordinate 78,342,925 of CM057000.1, forward strand.
AGGAATGTTCCATCCTGGCATGCTCAGTTTATATCAGTCATTGGTTTTAAAAATTTTTTTCTTAAATTGTTTGCTGTGCACTGGCGGGAGAATACAAATGTTGCTCAAAGAACTATTGATATTTTGCAATATGTAATTGTTTATGTTGACATTGTTTTGAAAAAGAAGTTGGAAGTGGAACCATCTAGTGTTAGTTACCTTGTTTTAAAAACTTGAATAAAAGTCCCTTTGCTTGGTCGTAAGTTAGCATTCTTCAGAACTATTGCCTCAGATTGTGAACAGTTTTTGAGAGAATTTCAGTCAGCCTGGTCACTTCTACTATTTCTCCGTAGTGCTCTGAGCTCAGTTTTCCAAATTATCATGGGAGGTCTGTGAAACCATCACCACTTACAATTTCTGTAGACGTGGAAGATGAAGACAAACTTCTTAGTGTGTAGAAAATAGACTTGGGCTTTAGTACAAGTGCTGCTATCAAAAAGTGCAGTGGGGTTACAGAGCTTCAGTAGGTAAATGTTCAAAATAGGGGCTTTTCCAAAAGAAAAAAATAATTCGGAAAGCAGTCTAATTCCACTTTACTAATTTCATTGAACACGAATTTACTAGGGGCATCAAGATATCAATAGAAACCATAAAAGTCATAGTGGGGAGGACTATGAAGATCAGGGGAATTGGTGGGTAAAATGAGTGGAAAATATGTACATAATCATAATATTTAGTCACGAAAATATGTTAAATTGCAAAAAGACCTAGTCCAACTATACTTAAATAGACTATATTTCCAATATAAGCAACAAATATAATAGTGGGGAAGGCTATGAACATCAGAGAAATTGCTGGGTAAAACAAGTGGACAATATGTACGTTTTCGTGATAAAATTGTACCCCACAATTTCCCTCCAGTTTATAGCCCTTCCCACTAGCGTATTTGTAACTTGAATTGGTAATAAAAATGTCAATTTAGATATTGAGTGGTTAGTTCTTTGTGCAATTAAATGTGTTTTCAAGATAAAATATTATGATTGTATCAGGAATATCACGAAAATACTTTACATTGCAAAACGACCTAACCAAACAATACCTCAATTCACATCATTGCCAATACACACGTGCATTATTTTTCTGTATGGGGGGGCTACACTTGAAATTCATTTCTGGAGAAACTCCAAGCTTCGCTGATGCGTGACCACTTTGCGGCCACTACCTAAAGAAGAAAGTCGGCGAGGTTGAATCACTGTTTTGGGCGTTTACTCCCCTGCTGGCGCTGAGGACTCTGGTTCGGTGCATAATGTTTGGCTACACTTGTGCAGTTTTTTTAAGTGAGAGGAGGCTATGCTTGAAAATCGTTTCTGGGGAAACTTCAAGCTTCGCTGATGTGTGACCTCTTCATGGTCACTACGTAAAGAAGAACGCTGATGAGGTAGAATTACTGTTTTGGAGATTTACTCCCCTACTGGCACTGAGGACTCTGGCTTGGTGGTAATGTTTGGATATACTTGAACAGTATGTTTCAGTGGGAGGGGACTATCCTTGAACATCATTTATACATATTAACTATGGTTAAGTAAACTTTAATTTGGTTAGGTCTTCCACATTTGGCATTACTCACGGCAATTAACACACTCATACGCAATGCTATAAAGGTAAAATCATTGAAATATAATACATTTCAAAACTACAACACACAATTAATTATGTTACTCACCCAATAAATCGTTGCTCGTATGTCGTATAGCATTAAGCATAACATAATGTGTATTCCATTAAACGGCACTTGATACACACTCAATTACCACACAAATATTATGATTTCCCTTTTCCCATGTATATATTAGCACAAACACTCGTATTTTTGCACAATTATTTGATTTAACACGTCAAACAGAATTAATTGCAATAAAACATGCCTTCAAGCATTCTTTTGCAAACTTCCGACCGGTAAAACATTAGATGTCATTCAGAATCTTCGTACAATCCAATTGTGACGCAACCATTTGAAAAAACACCAGTGCTCTGTGATACTACGGGGTATTCAAAATAATTGTACACTGGTGCAAAATTATGGTACTTTTCCATATCATTACTACTTCATCATGGTATACAAAGCCACATAAGGTACACGTACCTATGAAAATGGTACGTCTAACATGTCGCCTGACATAAATAAAGCTGAACTCCTTGTATTTTAACTATTTTATTTTCTACATTCTAGTTAATTTATCATCAAGCCCCATTAAACATTGAACAGGTAAGCCATGCACAGCCCAAATAAATTTTGTTTGTTTGTCTACAACATCTCCTTCACAAAAGCTGCTATTCTAGAAAATTACCCTTCAGTGTTTGAAGTTTCGTAGTGATTGTAAACAAATACATGCAGAAATTTGTTAAGAAGATAACACTATCACCACTGAAATTTAAGCTTACAAGATCATTGTCATGTTTTGATCTGAAAGTTGCTGCAGAAGTGGAGATTAGTAGAGTAGCAAGTGTCTTCAAATACTGCTTGGTATTCTTGTTGACAACAAATAGATTGATTGCATTACTGCAGAAAGAGCAGTGCAGCTGTACAAGCATATATGCTCAAAGAGGGAGTCCATTGATGCATTTCACAAGTTTGTTAGGACAAAAGATTGTGTGGATAGCTTTTGGAAAAACTTGTGTACTGGGAAAACTCAGACTGAAGCTCTTTCAAAAGTGTATTACTATGGTAACATAGTAATGCCAGTGTTGAGAGAGGATTTTCTCATAATGCAGATTGTCTCACATACAATATGAAAGAAGAGACATTTGTAGCCCATACATGTGTGTTTGATGCTGTTAGTTATTTAGGTGGTATCCGACAGTGGCACTAACGTCTATTCTCCATGCATCTCGCAATGCACATGCACGCTTTTCAGAATCTCTGCAAAAACGCAGAAATGTTATGTCATCTCAAATTGAAGTAACTAGACATTGTTAAGTGCTTTGGGTGTGAAAGAACTGGAGGCTAAAAGATGTAAAATTTTTAGAAGAAATGCTTGCAGAAGCTGTGAACTAATATTTCTATTTTGCAAAAGGACATTTTCTAGGCCTACATATTTTTTAACATTAATTATTATTATTATTATTATTATTATTATTATTTTTTAATTTTATTGCTTTTATTACATTTGAAAATAGTGCTTTGTATTCATGTAAGATATTATTATCACTAATTTTGTAATTGCAAGCTACGCAAATCATTGCAGGGGACGCCATTCTGAAGATACTTAATTTTTCCAGTTTTGTGGAGGTAATTTACTTTTAATTAGTCAGTGAATCATGCTTTTAAATTACTGATAAGATGCAAAGGAAACACACTGGAAAATTGTGAATTAGTATCTAGAAAATCTGGAATTACCTAGGAATTTTTATTTAGGTTGTGATTTTGTAGTCTTAGATGATAGCTTGGAGTATTTGGACAAGGCTTTCAGCCCTCTTGGAGAATCATCTATTATAAAAAAAAATTATTGCATGCACACTCATTTTGTAAACAAAAAGTAGAAAAAAAAGTTCAACTTAGAAAGTGCGGACTGACATAAGTAAATGAAGAAATGGGCCATGAAAAATACAAAAACAGTTCTGCGAGTGAAATAGTAATATCAGTTCAAAGAAAATTTTAATGAAGAAAACATGAGTCTTAGTAAAAAAATTTCAGATTCTTACAGTACTACCCAAAAGCTGGACCTGCAAAAAAATATAAGAGGAGATTGATATTAGCAACAGAATGGCAAGAAAAGTAAAAGCTCTAGTAAAAGAAAATGGCATTTTTGCAACACCTAATTCGAAGTGTGGCAAGGTTTTAAATAGCAATGTTAAGCTATCAATTTTTATTACATTGATGAGTTGAGTTAGAGATTTTGGCGGCTTTTAATAACAAGGTCTTGATAGTCGATGAGGCTAAAATTAGGTACACAATTAGAGTGAAACATATACATGTGATATGGTGTTGGAGAAAGTACATTATATACAGCATGTGGTAGATGCACTATGTTCTGCCACACTGCGCAATTCCAGACTCGACTCTTTGTCACATTTGTGTATCCCTCAAATTGAGCATGAATATCTTTCACGTTAACACTACAATACATCACCAATGCCTGTGCCCATGTGTTGAGGAGGCAGTTTTTGCTTCCACTGTATTTCCTTGTCGTTTATTTGTTATTGTGATCCCCAACACACATCCATAGTTTGAACTGCGGGGTTCTTAAACCTGCTGGAGGCATATAACCTTGTTGTACGTTTAATGTTTAGTTTGTCGTATTTACGATTGCGGGTGCTATTGATATTCTACAAGTATGACATCTTTATCTGTACAAGAGAAAATATAAATTATTTTGATTTATGGGATATGTGGATGGAACATTGACAATGCTGTCATCCTTTATGCTGAGCATTTTCCAGACAGTGTGTGGTTGGGCACGTAGCTTTTCGAAGTTGTGGAACAGTTTACTACTGATGGAGGTGTGGAATCTGAAAAAAGTATGCATAGAGCAACAGTCACTGGAGAAAATAATCAAGTGGCAGTGTTAGTTTCAGTGGTCCGTAACCCCCATATGAGCATTTTAGAAATGGCTCATGGTGGCAGAATATCACTACTGAGTGTTTGGAGACTACAAAAACATCATAAATTGCATACCTGCTGTGTGTCAGTGCATCAAAATTTACACTGCATTGATTTCCAGAATCAGTGCCTATGTCAATAGGCACTGCAACAAAACCTGGATTTCTTTTGATGAGTTGACTCTCAAGAACTATGACGAGGTTAATCGACACAGCTTGCATTATTGGAGTGTGGAAAACCCACACTGGTTGTGTCGAGTTGACCAGACATTGGTGGTTTGTAAACTTGTGGTGTGGTAACATAGGTCACAAACTCATTGGTCCCATTTTTATTGAGAATTCCTGGAACGGTGGAAAATAGAGCAACTTTCTGCAAAATGACTCATTGACATTACTTGAAGGCCTAATCCTCGAACAGCGACAGACCATATGGTTTAAATTTGACAGTACTGGATTGGTAATGGTAATCCGGTAAATTGGTCTGCCACATTGCCAGACCTTATGTCACTATATTTCTTTTTGTGGGGTTTCCTCAAAAATGTGTGTTTCGAAGTGCCAACTTTCCGCAACAACATAATCAAACAAATCCAAAATGCTTGTTCACAAGTAGATGCAGACAAACTTTTACATTGTGTACCATAATTTGAGCATGGATTACTAAATGTATTGAAGTTGGAGGCCATCATTTTGAGCATTTAGATATGTTCTCTGTATCTGAGAGGCAAGGGGACTCACAGAATGTAAGCACTTCTCAGGTGTGAGGCATGGGGATCCTTTGCACACATTTGATTTGAATTATAAAGGTTACATTTTTTCAACATTGAAGCAGAGTGCATTACAACATGGCCCCTTGCAAAAATTTAGAAGCATAACTACATCTCATATCCTGTCACACCATCTATCACAAGTTGAACATCATGATATTTAAGACACAAACATGGTAGATTGTATTGCATATTCCTTCTGGAATGTAATGAGGCAGTTCCCAACCTATGTATCCAAGAGTAATTTACTTAACACTAATTACAGTGCCATCTACAATTAATCGCAAAAACATTCTATAGAAAGTATTTTATTTCAAACATTCTATAGGAAATATTTTATTTCAACATTCTATAGGAAATATTTTATTTCAAACATTCTATAGGAAATATTTTATTTCAAACATTCTATAGAAATTATATATTTAAAACATTCTATTGAAAATATTTTATTTCAAACGTTGCATAAATAATGTTGTATTTCAAACATAGTTTAGAAAGTATTGTATTTCAAACATTGTAAAGAAAATATTGTATTCCAAACATTGTATAGAAAATATTTTATTTCACACATATTATTTACAGAAAACTATTTTATAGATTAGTGTGTCAACAAGGGAATTAAATATCACATTTAACGGGGAAACCTGCATTCCAGGCATGTAAAATTTTATGAGACTCTGTAATCATTTATTTGTTCTGTACTTGATTTTTAAAAAAAAGGTGATTTTACTGGTACGTGGTAAAGTTATTTACTTTGTATTACTTCTTTTTCTATGTAAAATAAGGAATATTTGCAACTTTTTGATTTTCTCAAAATGATGTGCTTCTCTTCTGTTAGAATATTTTGTCATGTGCACTTAAGGAGTGTTAACATTGTTCCTTGCAGCAGCAGCAGCACTTGTGAGCAGTGTCAGGAGGTGTGTTGGGAGACAACGGAACACGCCATCCAAGACAAGAGACCTGCAGGCAGTGTTACAGTGGAGTTTGAGTGCAGCCAACAAAGACCACGGAAAACATGTGCGTTGCACAGTAAATGTTTTTGCGAACAAGACTGCTGCAAGTGTTAAACACAGCACATACATTAATAATAATAGTTTTTCATGTTCAATGTGTACTGCGACATTCAAGCAGAAAGCGTACCTGAACAGGCACTTCCGTAAACACACTGGGGAGTCCCCTTTCTTGTGTGCGCTGTGTCCCTCTAAGTTTTATAAGAAGGACCACCTGGTAACTCACATGCGCATACACACTGGTGAAAGGCCTTATGCTTGCACATCATGCTCACTGAAGTTTAGCAATAAGAGTCACCTCAGCATCCACATTCGCACGCACACCGGAGAGAAACCCTTCCAGTGTCTGATGTGCCCTGCCCGGTTCACCCACAGTTCCAGCCTGCAGAATCACGTTCGCACGCACACTGGCGAAAAGCCATACTCCTGTGCCCTGTGTTCAGCCAGTTTTAGTCAGAAGGGTCACCTACGCAACCACATTCGTGCACACATGGGCGACAAACCTTTCTCCTGTCTGTTTTGCTCCAGCAGGTTTCAAAGGAAAGATCACCTGCACACGCACATTCGCACGCACACAGGTCAGAAACCTTACTCATGTGCGCTATGCACAGCTGCATTTTCTGACAGTTCTGCTCTGAAGAGGCATGTTGGCATACACGCCAATGAGAAAGCCTTCTCCTGTCCAATGTGCACAGCTAACTTCAGAAGAAAAGGCAACCTGAGTCGGCACATTCTCACACACACTGGTGAGAAACATTTCCCATGTTCCCTCTGTCCGGCCAAGTTTGTGATTAAATCTAAACTGACAAAACATTTATACAGCCACGAGTCAAAATCATTTTCTGTCACGTTAAACAGGTTATCTGAACAAACATGTGTTTGATCCCTTTACTAGTGTCTGCAATCATTCCCTAACCTTGAAAGTATGAACATTTTAGTAAGTTTGTGTTGAGAGACTACAATGTGTAGCTACCTCAAACCAGTATCACAAACAGTTTTATTAGCCATTAGTGATTAGAAGGTTCACAGTTATCAGTTTATAGTTGTATTTATGTTATGTTTATAGTTATACTTTTGTTCTCTGTCAGTGTGTTGGTTAAACTGTTGGGTACTTTTTTGTTAGGTATGTGTACAGAAAAATACTGTGCTAGTTTAAAGATACTGACTGTGTATGAAATCTGTAAAGTTCACATTTTATGGTGATAAATAATTATTTTTGTTTGGAACATTTCTGTTGGTTCTTTGGAAGAAAAAAAAACAGTGTAACAGTTGTTTTTGGTACCTCAAATTTTCTATATTATATATTTATTCTCCCTAAAGATTGTCAGTGAAGTGACCACTTCAACATATTTACCACTCCCAGTAATCCAGTGTTCATGTATTTTATGAGTGTATTAAAACGTTGAAGTGTTCCATGCCCGTGTTTCCAGTGTTTTCCATGTTTCATGTTCTCGTGACCACGTATGTTCACGTGTTTAGGACCAATTGAACCCATTTGTTCACTTAATTTTTGCTACTGGCAAAACATTTCCCATGAAATTTCTTCTTCCCATTCCTTTTTCCTGACAATCTACAGGACAGGAAAAACCAGCATGGCAACATCGGCAGTTTGGCACCAAAATAGCAATTTTTCCTTCAACGCCAGGAGAAATTGCCATCTTGGGCATGCGCATCGCCGCATCGATTGCCGCAGCCTGTGACATCAGCTCCCACCACCATCTTGGGCTAGTCCATTGTCAAGGGGAGCGCACCACCTGCCACCCCCTCCACCTACCACCCCCTTCACCTACCACCCCCTCCACCCGCATCGCGCCACTCTGGCAGGAACCACCCCTTCCACATTGAATCACATGGGTGACAGCAGCGAGGCCACGTGGCCTACCATAAACAGTAACAACGTGGAATGTGTGATGGTTTCTGCTCCACGTCAACCGCGCCGCGCAGATGACCCGGATCGTCTGGACTGGCAGACTGTGAATGGCAGTCCCGCATTACTGTGCAGGAAATGTCTACACCCTGCGCTTTCATCGGATCGATTTTCATTTGATTTTCTGAAGGGAAATAACTGCATCTGTAATGAACCTGCCGCAGCTTCCCAACTGCAAGCTGAGGTGGAGCACAACAACGCAGAGATTTCTGAAGGAGCATGGGGACATACCATCGCCGAAACACCGGAAGATGTGTGTATACACTGCATGAGACCACATCAGGTCCGGGGATTTGTCATTCTTGTTGGCGTACCAGCGCTCTGCACATGTGCCGGGTATCAAACAAATCAAGGACACTCACCAACAAACTTTCGGTGAACCTTGCAAAAATTCAGAAATTATAGTTGGTGCGACGAAGCTGGTAACACTACACTCATATGTGTTCAGTGTCTCTGACTGTATCATGAGCAGCAGCATGTTTCATAACAAGAACATGCAACATTAAGGAAAATATACTTTATTGATTGCGTTCGTTGCAGCAAAGATGTATCAGCCACAAACAGCAACATCAGTATCAACGTGAAAACTGAACTGCCTGCGGTGACTTTCATAGAGAGTGCAACATATTAACAGCAAAATCGTGTCCAAAACAGGAAGTAACATTCATCATGTGGCTTGTGGGGACAACACACAACTACCATCAACAGGGAACCAGTGTGCACTGCAGTTGTTATTGCCACATCCATTAGTGGTCATGTGTGCGGGAACATCATAATTCAACATTCCGCCTGCTCACTCCACGCCGTTTCCACGAGCATCACATGCACCGGCAAATAACGCATTCATGCCTATTACATCACACGTCCCAGATGTATACAGAGTTGTCAACCTCTCCACAGCCATGCCAACACATTTTCAATCACTCCCGACATACTCTGGTATCGCAAGTGTAGACCCAATTGCATTTTTTCTTTACTGAAAATAACCTCTGTTGCTATGGTGTCTATGTAGATGACTGGCCCAGCAGTATAAGTAAACGCTTCAGTGGTGATGCCCAGTTATGGTGGTGAGGCGTAGCCCATTACAGCATTACGTGAAGTGAATTCCGCAGTACATTCATGTGTTGCTTTGCAGGCACTTTTACATTGCTTTGTGCGTGCAGTCAAGTCATCCTTGTGGAGCAAGGAGAGGAATCACTTTATAATTTCGTGATTCACAAAATCAGTCTTTCATTAAAGGACATTTTGGAGATTGTTGTGAGTAGCATGTGAGCGGAATATCGTGCTGCCTTGGCACCCATCATATACGCGACTGAACATTATTTCATACAGACAGTGATACTTCTCGTCTCCAGCATTCAACCGCACTGGGATAATGGATTTAAAAAAAGTCGGGATAGTACCACAAGTGTGAAATCATCACCACCCACCACTACCACAAAACCACCCATCACTGAACCAGCGAGGACGGTAACGACCACTGAGCAAGCAACTGTCAGCATGGCCGTGCCACGCTTGCCCTTTACTAGCACGACACCCCTACACCCGAGTCGTTTGTGTGGGGGAAGCACTGGAACAACCAATGTCTCAGCAGGGAGGAACCAATGACAAGTGAAGAGAAAACTACATTGCCATTGGGAAATAACCGGGCGGGATAGGGCGACTGGATGTTGTCCGCCCCAAGACAGTGGCAACTGACCCAACTCAACAAGGAATGCTTTTACAAATCACCGGATCATCATACAGTTTCATTAGCATTTCTGTCCTCATTAACAATCATCCCTGAGGAGCACTACAGACGTGCCAAATTACGATAATCCACGCAGATATTATCGGCATCAATGCTGCATTATAAAAGATCAAATCACAGAAATTCTCCAGGAGGGCGTCGTCGAACAGAGTGCGAGATCAAATCCGTGATCACCTTGGCACCAAAAAAAGATGGCTTCTGGCATTTTTGCGTAGATTTTCACAGGCTGAGTTTGGTAACTAAAAGTTCACCACCCTACATTCATGTAAAAGATGCCTTACACACAGTAGGTAACGCCAAAGTCATGACCACCATTGACCTACGCAGTGGGTACTGGCAAGTGCCGGTTTGTCCAGAGGACCGACACAAGACCACTTTCACGGTGCCTGATGGCAGACAATTCCAATTCAGTGCCATGCCATTCGGTTTCAAATGTGTTCCATCAACTTTTTCAAGCAATGTTGGTGTGATTGCTGGATTGGTTCATCGGGTATTCGCTCTCGCCTACCTCAATGATGTAATAGTTTGGTCAGCATTGTGGGAAGATCACATTTATCATTTATCGTTCGTGCTAAACGACTTGCCATTAACGGGTTGAGCTGTGCGAACCACGAATGTTTCATTGGCAAGTCGGACATTCAGTTCCTTGGTCATGTGGTAAACTAACACAGCAGCTGCCGAACTGAAAAACAGCTGAGCATCATTGAAAATCACGCCATTGCGACCACCCGGAAACAACTCAGAAAATTTTAAAACTAGTGCACTGGCTGTGTGAGAATATAGAAGGGTTTGCTATCATTACCACACCATTGACAGAACTCCTGTCTCCCAATGTATGCTGCAAGTGGACACCAACACAGCAGGATAGTTTCAGCGAGTTAAATTGCAAGTTAAGGGAGTGGCCTGCCCTGGCACTGCATGACCCAACACGCCACTTGTACATGCAAATGGACGCTAGCAAAAAAGGACTGGGTGTTGTTCTATTTCAGCTTGCTGACAACGGCGTGAGGCAAATCATAGACTACAGCAGCAAAGTTCGGCGCAGTCAAAAGAAGATACTATATGAACGAGCGAGATTGCCTCAGTGCTTCACGCTATGAATAGACAACAGGTATTTGCTGTGGCTGCATAGCATGCCGAAAAGTTGCAGCAAATTAACTCGTTAGCACTCTTCCTTTAGTCGTATGATTTTGTGGTGCAGCAAGTGTAGGAGAGGAAAATCAGCTGGCTGAATACCTCTCCCACTTACTAGGCGAAGCAGTGGCATGCAACGAAGAGGAATGAGAAAACATCCCCCCCCCCCCACCCTACCATGCAACAAGTCAGAAACCGCAATGGTACAGTGCAATACAGTGACAGTGCTACCGACGACACCCCTACTGATATCAATACATGACACGGTAATAATGGCACAAGGCACAAACGACATGCCCCATCTAAACGAAGTGGTGGAAAGGGTGCACGAATCAGAAAGTGGACAATTGGTGGGTAATAAATAACGGTGTAGAAACACGTGCAGGGGGTGACAAGTGCCATGTGGTCAGCAACAGCATGTGATTGCAGTTTTGTCCCACACACATGGCGGCAACTTGTCCGGCCATCTAAGCACAGAATAGACATGTAGAAATGTCAAATATTTCTACTGACCTGGCATTTTCACGGACGTGCAAACATTTGTCCATTTGTGTGACCGGTGTAACCTTTTAAAAGTTCAGGAAAGCATTTTATCATAGTGGTGACTATTATTATCTCATGCTGAGTAGAGGCATATCCAGTGTCAAGTGTATGCACCCACACTGTGGAATAAACAGTTGAAAACTAGTTTTTCACCTGCTGGGAATACCTGCGCGTGTGCTTAAGTGACAATGGTTCTAAATTTACAGGGCGCGTTTGGCAAGAATTTTGCACTAAATAGGGCGTCCGCCATCACATGACCACTATATACCATCCTCGTGCCAATTCTAAAGAGAGGAAAAATCAAGAGCTTAAGACACAACTCCGTCTCCACATTGGTGAAAATCACACCATGTGGGCAGAACACTCACCACAGCGGCACTCTTCATGCTGCCAACCCGGGCTAACCAGACCACGGGGAAGGTGCCGGCACAACTGCTTCAAGGTCGTGAACTCCCCTCCCAGGAGAGTTTGGGAGCTGTACAAGGCAGTGTGCCACCCCTCCTGCTGCAGGAGACAGTAGGAAGGAAGAGAGAGAGAGAAAGCGGACAAGAGAAGAGGCAAGGGAGAAACCCTGCGATGCTACGCTGCACAGTGGTTACCTCCTTCATACCGCCCACAGACACAGCTACAACCTATCTGGCCAGCACATGTATGTTCATACACACCTGCAGTGAACTGGCCAGAAACAATTTTGTGTAGGCTTTACTGCGAAATGGAGTGCTCCTCATGCCATTATTCATGCAGTGGGCGAATCCTGCCACAAATCAGTCGCCGCACAACAGCGACTTACCATCACGAAGTGCTGCGTCTCAGCAGCGCTGGCGTCGCAACACCCAGCATCGAGCCGCCCCTGCCAAGAGGCATCGATGAAGGGGAAAACGGCTCAACATTATCCTTCAATGTCAGAAAACCAACATTGCTACAGCAGGAAGGTTACCTAAGCACCCCAATAGAAAAATTACCTGACTTGCAAGCATCCACTGAGGATTTGACTGATGGTGCTGCCTCTGCAGACTTCAGCCTGCCAAACATCTTCACTCCAGCAACAGCTGTCATCAGAGACATCACCGACAGTGCAGAAGCGGGCCATCTGAGGATGGCCATGTCCATCAGATAACGCCCCTGCCTGCCAGTATAGTGACACCACCTGGTTACCCTGTTTCTCCAGCATCATAATTGGGTCAATTGACGTCTGGGTCGGCACCGTCTGATCAGCAGGACCATCCAACCCATGCCGCAAGCGATACCTCGTTGCCCGCTGAGCGCATGCAGCAGCAGCAGTGACGAGTCGGGAACTGGGGGCCAATTAAATACACGTTTCTATGGGGCAATGCAAAATTTGCATTTGAGTTGCACCAAAATGGAATTAAATATGAAAAAAGAGAGGTGCAAGTAATTGCGTACCGATGCAAAATGCAGAGAAATCTGCACCCAGGCAAATACCTTGGCGCAAGTGCAATTGCTCATTCTGTGCATGCACAGTCGACACGTGTATCTAACAAGCACATGGCTATCATTTTGTAATTGTCAAAAAATAGACTTAGGTTGATTTTTGTCTGGAAAATTGTGTAAATTACTAAATTAGAGTGATTTCAACAACAAATTGAAGTGGGTAAGAGTGGAGAAAGCATGTTTTCTGAGGGTGCTTCTGGCTTAACTTTTTACATAAGGTAAAACACTTTTATTTCCATCAAAACAGTCCAAAACTACGTTTTTATTGAAGTGCCTAAAATTTTTTGCTTCATATTTTGGAGGGGGATTTGTTATGGAACACAAAGAGTCTTGTTTCACCAACTGTCGAAGGGTGCGGCGATGATTGGTGATAAAAATGCTTATTGCACATGAAACACAAATATCGTTAGAAGTCTGCGAATGTAACAAACTACCTCTTACATCAACCTAAATATTGCACTGATTGCATTTGCGGAGAAAATATCAACCGGGTGGAAATTTGTAATTAACTGAAAAAAATGTGATAAAGAATAAATTGTTTTCTAAACAAAAAAAGGAGGTAAGCACAGTATTAGGTAGGTTACTCTTAGAACACAGTCACAAATCGTATTAACGCTTATAATATGCAATATCACGTCTCTTCTTTAACGTAAATAACACCATACAAACAATCTCATGCATATCTGGTATGTTGCATAATTAAAATTTTAATTGTCTGCTAAAAATATGTAGTTGCCCAGGTATTAATCGTCAACCGTCACACTTCATCAATTAGTGAAATAAGCAGTTCTCTACGTTCAATCATCGCAGTATAAACATAACACCCGCCAGTTGTCATAAGGTTATAACTACTACAAAATATCAACTACTATTGGGCATGATAAGAACATTATTCACGGCCACTTGAAAACCGTAGTGCATGTAAAATATTTTGCACCTTACGTATCCATGTGGCAGTGAAGACCTTGTAACAAATTATTTCATTGGCCTATGTAGTTCAGGTAGTGGGAGTGAAATTGTGTGGCGAAAAGAACCCCGCTACTTGAGTTCAGTATATTTAATTGCACCCATGGTTATTGGTGCAGGTGCAGTTATTTGCATTGCGTTGCGCCGGAGCAAATGTTTGGTATTTATATTTAGTGACCCTCTGGTGGGCATTCTTCTCTCCCCCCCCCCCCCCGCGGGGGGTCAAAGTAGGCTTACACATTATGATGTATGTGCCATGTGCACAGCCTGCAGGCACACATCGCCCAAAGCAGCTGACACGATGCTGCTATCAAGGAAGCAACAGCCCAGACAACAATAACATTCAACACATGTAATCAGTCAGTACAACTTATGACCACATGGTGTCTTTCGCTCGCCAGCCACATGCTGTAGCTGAGGAAGAGGTGTCGCACAAACAAACAGTTTCCTGCAGGGAGATGGAGGAATTTGACATGTGCCACGTGTTCCCCTCCAGGTCATTTGTCCCACAATACCTGCAACTTTACCCACTGCTCGCATGAGAGCAGTGCAACACACCAAGAGCGTTCTGCATGTGAGGTGTAGTGTGCCAGTGTTTTTCTGTGTAATTGTGTATTGTGTTTTTATATGGCCCTTTTAATTTGTTTCTTTAATAACTATTATGTGTGTAACACAGTGTTCTTCAACTAATGTTTTTATGTCACAGGTTTGTTAAGTTTTTTAAGTGTCACGTCATAATTTTTTTATTATTTATGTTTCATGCACATTATCCATGTGACTTCATGTGCCGTTGAGAGTGTCAGAAAAATATTGCGTGCGTTAATATTGATATTTATATATATTTTCAGTTTTCATGCGCAACATTGAAATAAAAAATTATGCACTGTGGCTTCACTTACATTACAGCGAAGTGTATGTTAAGTATTAAATACATTTTTGCACGTAAGCACTTGCTTGCGTGTGTATATATTTTTATATAATATTTATTTCATTCAAGTGTACATTGTTTTTTTTTTTGTCCAGTGTTTTAGTTTAAGGTTATGTGATGATGCGAGCCATGGGCCAGTTGACTTAGGCGCAACGGCCACGTGGCAAGATAACCCAAATTTTCATATATTTATCAGTATGTATATTTGCATATCCAATTAAGTGACCAGCGAA
The DNA here is from genome assembly GCA_029891345.1 of Dryococelus australis. Lineage (NCBI taxonomy): Eukaryota > Metazoa > Arthropoda > Insecta > Phasmatodea > Phasmatidae > Dryococelus > Dryococelus australis. The sequence goes on from CM057000.1 coordinate 78,358,210, forward strand.
ATTAAACTCGTGGACATAATTAGTTCATTAAAGCGTGTACTATAAGTCATTGCAGCCCGCAGTGAAAAATTGCCTGTTTTTAGGTTAAGTCATATGTTTAATGCTAAGGGCTGATTTCACCACAAAAGTTTAACTTATTAGGCCGAGTTTAAGAACGAATTAACTAGGATCACTGGTCGATTGGATTTCACCACTGTCAAAACGCGATAAACTTTAACTTACCAGAATTTTTAAGTTTAAACGCCCATTTTCGGCCGTTAACTTCTTAAATTCTGCTTAAAAAATAAATATGGCTGCAGAAACACATTAGGATACTTTGAAGGTTATGATAAACAAATTCGACAGACTCCTTCGTTACGATCACAATACTAATTGCAGTTCATGCAATGTAGTTTTGATTGAAATTTGTTATGTGAATACATACAAAAATGTAAGTTAGATTGGCCTTAGATTAGTGAGCAAAATCCTTGCCACCACCTTCTAGATTCACCATTTTCTTCAAATGGTGGCCCCTAAACTTAGAATATTACTACGCTGGTTTAATTTTTTGCTAGATGTGCGTGGTGAAATGCCGGTAAATGAAGAGTTAGAATGTTACCTTTGTTTAGTTAATGCGAGTTTAATGAATAAGTGGTGAAACTGGCCCTTAGTCATACACATTTTTATATTTTATGTGCCAGTTATTTGTGTAATAAAGGTGGATATGTGTCGATGATCTTTCATCCCATTGATGTTTCACACAGCCATTTCATTCCATACATTTGCGCGACTTGTGCCGATTGCAGCGCAATCTACTTTGGTTTTAGTTCCGCAGGTCCGGCATTGGTGTTCCCATCCGTTTTCCTTTCCTCGTACCTCTGGTATTGCCCTCCCTTCTGCGCATGCGCACTGGCCAGCCTTCCCCTCCTTTGGTTTTGTAATTCGTCGAGCTGTGGTGAGCTCGTCCTATTCCTTCTGGGGCCCCGACTGTGTCACCTGTGTAGATGGTCGTGGCGTTCTTTGGCCATGCTACTTGCGATGTCGCCCGACATATGGCGAAAGGGCTCAGGGGGGTTCGGCACTGACACTAGATATTTTTAAATAATGTTTGTTTGAAGTTGTTCTTGCAGGGCTAAATTAAAAATTATTTTGAGGTCAAATTTTGTTTAGACTGCCTGTTTTGAATTTACCTTGCTTAACTTGGAAGGTTTTGTTCTGGAGTTCCAGTATTTCCTCTACTGGTTTAGACATGTTGCATTTCCGTTTGCATTGGCAATGCTCATATTTGGAACTGAGATTTTTTTTATAATTTCAATTCTTACATTTTGGCACATTTAACTGTTGATTGTGCGTTGCGCTGTCGGCGAGCTGATCCCAGGTATGGAAACAGTTCAGTGGTTACTACTGTGTTTGGATTTAAGAAAATTTATGGGCATATTAAATTGTAGAGACTCTTTATATATATATATATATATATATATATATATATATATATATATATATATATATATATATATATATATATGAAAAAACAGAGGTTCAAAAAGTTGCTTACTGATGCAAAAAATCAGAGAATTCTGCACCCAGGCAAATACCTTGGTGCAAGTAAAATTGCTCCCGCTGTGCATGTGCAGTAGACACATAGCTAACAAGCATTTATTAATTGTCAAAATATATGTTTAGGTTAAATGTTGTCGGTGGCAAATTGTGTAAATTTCTAAATTAAAATGATTTCAACAACAAATTGAATTGAGTAGAATGGAGAAAGGATATTTTCTAAGGATGCTTCTGGCTAACTTTTCACATAAAATAAAACACTTCCATCAAAACAGTCCCAGAAATAATTTGTTAATGAAGTGCTTAAAATTTTTGCTTCATATTTTGGAAGGGGATTTGTTATGGAATACCAAAGAGTCTTGTTTCATTAACTGTCGAAGGGCGCGGTGATGATTGGTGATAAAAAAGCTTATGGCATGACATGCAGTACGAATATCGTTAAAAGTCTGTGAATGTAACAAAATCTACAAATTCAACATAGGCATACATAAACCTAGATATTCAACTTGAGTACTGCGCCGATTGCATTTGCGGAGAAAATATCTACCATACGAAAATCCATAATGAACTGAACAAAAATGTCATGTTTTCTAAAGAAAAAAATAAGTAAACATAATATTGTCAGTTACACTTCGAACACAGTCACAAATCAAATTAACAGTTATAATATACAATATCACATCTCTTTGTTAACGTAAATATCATCAAACACACAATCTCAAGTGTATCTAATATTATCTTGCATCATTAAAATCTTAATTTCTTGTCTGCAAAAATATGTAGTTATCAATGAATTAATCACCAGTCGATTCTACAAGAACCGCCTACACTGCTGTTGCTTGTCAGGTGACATGTTGATTGCCACTTACCCGTGTACACTTGTTCCACAAAAACATCAGTTGTGCATAAAAAATTGTACCAACAATAGGAAAATTGTACAATTAGTACAATTAGTAAAATAATTATCTGTATTCTGGCACATTAGCGTCTAGCATGGGATTTGGTTTCAGGCGGCAGCCATGTTGGAATTTCCCTTTAATCCCACAAAATTTCCCTTTTTTACCTTAATTGATTAAATATGTCTACAAATTCCCCTTCCCCCCCCCCCAAAATATTACCGGTTTTCCTAGAGCTGGAGTGGTAGACTCGTGACTCCGAGCTAGGAGAATAGGACTGAAGACTCGGGGACATTCAACCAAAATTCGAAAAAATTCAATGAAGTGCCAAACAAAAACCCTAAAAAATGTATTATTAAAAATGATTAACAATTTATTATCAAAAAATTAAAAAAATCGATTAAATTATTAAAAATTTAAAAAAAAAAAATTCTTCCGGTTTCCCCTTACTCATACTCATATATCATCTTGGTAGCTGCAACTGATTACCATCTTTGTAGGTGACCACCTTCTTGATAGGGAACCACCATATTTGTGGGCAACTGCCATCTTGTAAGCCAGTGCCCTGTTGCATTTAACCTTAACATTTTTCCTTCACCTTTGGCCTTTGACCTTAACTGAATGACATTGAAAACAAAAACTCGAGAAGAAATCGTAAAAGTCAACAAACACATTACATTACTAACTACTACCACCATATTAGATTCAGACTACCTTGACCTTGAATTACCTTTAAAAAAATCCATAAAACTCAGCAAGCACATGACATTAAGACGACCACCGACATATTGCACACAGGTAACGTTAATTTTGACCTCATTACTGTGAATGACCCTGCGAACAAAAACTCAAGAAAAATACATAAACAATCCCAAACATTTATATAATGTAATAAAAATTATAAAATATTTATTTAATAAAAAACTTACTTTTCCTTAAGTCCCTCCCAGCACCACTTCCAGCTGATGACTGTCTCCCACACTCCCACTCCCCTCATCAATACTCATTATATCATATGGCCACCATCTTGTTTTTGTTTTACTTTTTTTTTTTTTTTTTTTTTTTTTTTTTTTTTTTTTTTTTGGAGTTTGTTCCACCTTTGTCTCACTACCATCTTGGATTTCAAATGTTTTCATCGCCTAGGTGGCGCTAGTGTAGTAATTCTCCTATGAGGCAGTGGTCATATTTTTAAAATGTTTTTTTAATGTATAGGTTGCACGGCCGGCACCCTCCACATTAGATGCTATTTTTACAATAAAACATGTGGCGTTAATTTCTCGGTTCAGCCGCCAGGTGAGCTGTCGACGCTCATATTTATAGGTATAAAAAAATCTGAAATTTACCAATCAACAGTATACCTACATACATAATTTAATAAATATATTTTTTAAATTAAAAAATATATTTGTATATTTGAAAAAATTATTTTATTACTTACATGGCAGTGTTTATCTTCATGTTAGTGTACTGCATTATATTTTTTCATAAACGACTGAAGGTACAGTTGACAGTACTATAGGTGGAGTTGGTTGTTACAATGCAAGCCCAATTAGAGCAGGTGCGAAGCCAATCATTCCATAGAAATGTTGTATAAGTAAGAAAAAATTAAGAAATAGTGGTTTTTATTTAATTACAGTAAGCAATTTTATTTTAGCAAATTCACATCCCTCCACTGGTTAATATAAACACTATAATGCGAGTACCTTATTTACATGTGTAACTTTTACCATATTCTATAAACAAAGGGCAGTCTATAATGAAATGTATTTATTGGTTAAAATGTCTAATGAGACTGCATCATAAGTGGTCACATTACCATTACAAGCTATACAATTGTATCATCTTTGTAAATTTATCTAAGACTAATTTATACTAAAAGAAATTGTTCAAGTTCATTAGGCCCACATGTTACCAAACAAAAAAACTAGACTAATGCATTTTCAGTAGGCCCTTCATGTAATACTTAGTAGGTGGAAGAGTGATGCTGTAAATATACACTAACATATTACAAGTCTAGGTTAACTAAAAGGGTGATAAGAAAATTAGCGACCAATAACATATATAATTATCCTATGTGTAACATAATGAATCCCAAAAAGTAATCACACATTCTTTACTGTACCAATAACAATTTTACCTGGCAAATTCAAGTTAGGCACAGAACTAGGATTCAGTCGTTTCGTACCAGGGCTGAAACACATTATTCCGAAATGCCAACTACAAATCTTTAATTTCTTGTAGATATCGTCACTACTAAATTCCTTACATTTTGGCCCACGCTAATGACCTCTTTCACAATTCGAACCGATGTGCATAATAAAGATCAGGAAACCTGTGTTTACATCCCGATTCAACCTTGCATCCTGGAACAAAAGCACTTCGTAATCCTACAGATCACATTACGTTCTTGTATGTGTTAAGCCAATAACACACTGGCATCTTTTGTGTACGAGATGTACACCTAAAGCAAATACAATATAGACATACCAGGCAGCTGTTTACTTACAGCATGGGCGAGTTTGTGAACGTCAGCAGCAGCGAACATAGCAGTGTAAGGTGGCAAACACTCGCGAACAATCTGTATACACACAGTGGATGCAACAAGTGCATTGTGTACGAAATGCAGTATTCCTACAAAGTATTTTGTTTGCGACATTTTTATTTTATATTGTAATATGGCTGTCTTAATGCATGTACAGTAATTTTATTTAAAAAAAGGCGCTATTTAATATGCCGAAAATCTCGAATAATAAGTGAACTCTACAATCTTTACAATAATATCTGTAAAATTTATCTTGTAATGTTTGGGACATATCTGAACATCTGGAACACGCCGTGATTAAACATAAATTGTTTTCAATTTTTGTTCATGTGTGCATGCTACAGAAATACGTTAAAAGAATATATGCTTGTTTGTCCTCACTAAGCCTAATACCTAACCTACAACACACATAAGTTTTTGATGTACTGTTTCGTAACACCTATTGCAAATTGTGTAATTTTTGTATAAGAAATATGTTCTAAAAACATTAGTGACATTCCTTGTTACAAAAATAAAAAATGATAAAACTAAATTTGTTGATTTAACGAGTATGAGTAGTCTAACTAAATTGCGATTTAATGCGCATCTCCATCATACGAGTATCAAAAATTCAAAATGAACAAATAGCTTTGGTTCCCATACAGTAAAATATTTTGGAAATTAGCTTCTTTAAAGCTGCTGTTGTGCTGATTGTGTGTTAGCAATCCATTTCTTTGTAATCCCAAACAAGGGAAAATTAATCCGAGACATTTATCACTACCCCCCCTTTTTTTTTTTATATATCAAGGACATATTAATGCCATACATTTTTGTTTTGCTGGCCAGCGTTGGATCTAGTCAGGTTTTTTTAAAAATTTGTCCAGTCGAGAAAAAAAAAGGGGGGGGGGCAAATTTGGCATCTGCCCGCACCCCCCTTTTTATTTTCAATTCTAAAGTAAGTTTTGTTTAGTAAACGTGTTTATACCAGAAAATGAATGTCACACTTTGGAAACTTGTGTTTCATCATATGTATGTGCTGGAAATAACGTGTAAAAATATTACAAAGATATTTGTTTGGGGAAAAGCAAATCCGAAAATGGAATAGATTTTGCAGAACTAATAGTGTAACTGAAACAATTATACACAGTGTAAATGCCACCTGCCATGGTAATTCAATGAATGTGTATTACTAAAATCATTAAAATGATATATAACACAAACAATCCCAGTGTAAAATGCATGACGGTAAACATAAAAAGATGTGTCGCCACCTCAAGCCGGTAGAGCGCAGGGCAATCACATTTCGCATGGAAAAATGCCAGCTGTCTGGTATTAGTCTCTATAGTATTTGCCTAAAGGCATCTACAATTGACATATACCTAACACGTTCACAGTTAGATACTAATACTGAACAGCTGGCGACTTTCCGTGCGAAAAGTGATTACCCTGCGCTCTACCGGCTTGAGGTGGCGACACATTTGTTTACACTTACCGTCATGCGTTTTAGACTGGGAATTGCTTATGTTTTATATAGTTTTAATGATTTTAGTGATTCATGCTCATCGAATTACCACGGCAGATGGCATTTGCACCATGTATAATGGTTTCAGTTACACTATTAGTTCTGCAAAATCTATTCCATTTTCGGATTTGCTGTTCCACTAACAAATATCTTTGTAATAATTTTACTCCTTATTTCTAGCAGATAGATAACATGAAACACAATTTCCGGAGCTTGAATTCATGTTCTGGTATCAACTCTTTACTAAAACCTTATTTTAGAATTGGAAATAAAAAAGAGGATTCAGGCAGACGATTACTTGGCCCCCGCCTTCCTTTTTTTTTTTTTCACATCTTCTGGGTTAAAAAAAAAAAATGTGACGATCCAACACTGGTCAGTAAAACAAAAATTTATGGCATTAATATGTTCTTGATTTTAAAAAGTAAATATTTAGGATTAATATCCTTTGGTTGGGATTACAAATTCGTGGATCACAACACAACCGGCTCAACAGCAGCTCTAAAGAAGCTAATTTCCAAAAAAATATTTTACTGTGTGGGAACTAAAGATATTTGTTGATTTTGAATTTTTGATACTCGTATGCTGGAGATGCGTATTAAATCGGAATTTAGTTAGATAGATTACTCATACTTTCTAAAGCAACAAATTTAAGTTTTATTACTTTTTATTTTTGTAATGAGGAAGGTCACTAATGTTGTTTTTAGAACACAATTCTTATACAAAAATTACCAACACAATAGTATTAATTCGCGTTATGTGTTATGAAACAGTATGTCAAAAACATACGTGTGTTGTAGGTTAGGTGTTATGCCAAGTAGGAAAAACAAGCACATATATTTAATGTATTTCTGTAGCATACACTCATGTACAAAATAAAAAACAAATCATGTTTAATCATAGCGTGTTTCAGATCTTCAAATGTATCCCTAATTTTACAAGAAACATTTTACAGTTATTATTGTAAAGATTGTAGCGTTCACTTATTATCCGAGATTTTCGGCAATAAAAACTACTGTACATGCATTAAGACCCTTATAATACAATATAAAATAAAAATAAAAATGTTGCAAACAAAATACTTTGTAGGAATACTGCATTTCGTGCACAAATACACTCGTTATGTTCACTGTGCATATACACAGATTCAAAGTTCGCGGGTGTTTGCCACGTCAAGCCGCTAGGTTCGCCGCTGCTGCTGTTCACACACTGGCCCATGTTGTTCGTATACAGCTGTCCGGTATTAGTCTCTATTGTATTTGGTTATAGCGATAAGCACATACAAAAAACAACACAAGCAGAGTGGCCTAGCTACAATTCATATAAAAATAATAATAGTTTGTTTATGTTGCTACATTTGTACCGAGGAAATTAAATTCTCTGTAGTTTGTAGTTTTTTTTTTGTCAAAAGTAAATCTTTTCAAGGGATCTGTGAAGTTTTTAAAATGAGATATTATTTTCATTTCAGTTTTTAGCATTAATGTTAACTAGAAATGTTACAAAACTTCTGTAGTTGCGGTTATCAATAAATAAACAAAAGGAAATAGCTGCCCGATAAATGAAGTCAAAATACACACTTTCTTGATTCATAAATAAGTTTTCCATTTGATAACGTAGTATTAGTGCCGGGGTTTTTGATTGGCTGACTATTGACGCACAGCATTAGTAATAAGGAAAGTTAAACTAAGTTGAACTTTCCTTGTTACTGTAACTGTGCTTATCGCTATGCATGATTGTAGCCTCTCTAATTGTAAACCAGCAGTTTTAACTCATGTGTATATCACTGTGTTGTGTTGGTGATGTACTTATCGCAATTGTAGCCCTGCCTTCACTTGTATACTATAGGGATTTCGTGAGCCTTAAATTATTAGTTGAACAATAAAATTTTATGTTTAAATACATGTAACTCACAAGTAAATTAAGTTTAATTATTCTCATTTTGTCATAAAATATATGATTTTTATGTAGGCATGCACTGTCAGTGCCTGAACGTTGAGTTGTTCACTTGTTTTGATTCCACTATGTTCGTTGCTGGAGAAGGTGGAGTTGATGTTTGGAACCAATTGCTGGAATTGGAATAATGAGCTTTATTGATTTTCAAATGCTGATTGCCTAAGAATAAATGATACAAGAGTTATTGATATCAGCAACAATGCCTTTTTAAAAGAAATAAATATGTACAGTATTTGCATCAATAAACGATTGTGCAGTCAACAGAGTAGTCAACCTATGAATTCTCTACTATTTAATGTTAAACACGCAGTTAGTTCCATTTTACTGTTTGTAAATATAGCATCTAATTATAACATTTTTACCATAATGTTACTAGCAGTAACTAAAACGTCTGTCTGAAATTGAAATAATTATGTTTAAGAGTTGTATGGTTGGCAGCAAATTCTACCTAATAGAGGGTAAAACCATGGAAGTATTATCTACTACCTCCATGAAAATAACAGGCCACCAAAATAGCATTCAGCTTAGTCTCTTTATCGTGCTTGCTTTGTGCTAGAAACTAGCTAGCGAGGCTTGCATACTAGCTTAGAATCGTTTAGAGACTGTCCTATCTTTCGTACACCTTGTACAAGTCGTTTGTTTACATATGTATTTGTATACATTTGCGTCATTCCCATACATTGATTAATTCTTAAATATTTAATTTGAGGGGTAGAAAATATTTAAATTCTGTATTAATGATTGCTTTTGTATGTAAAATCTTTTTGTATTGTGGTGAAAATAAAAGTGACACATAGTTTGTTTAAATTAGCATTGTATACGTTTTTATGTAGTTCCCGCACATGTGAAAGTAGAAAATGGAATTAATCGTATATGATTCGTTTGGTTTTTAATCCATTCGTAGATAATTTTTGAAGCACTACGAAGTTCATCAGGCTATATATGTTACTTATTCCTTTGTCTCTTCGGCGAATCTATGAACTTGTTCACCATCTACGTCGTCTTAATCGTTTATTTTTAACAGCCGCTATTATTGTCAATGCAGAAATCACTCATATAACCCAAAAAAGAGCCCCCAGACCCGACTCTCGTGGCATACTGCAACATTCACCTACTAGTACTGTGTGTGTGTGTGTGGCATGTGCATGGTACTAGTATACAAGAAGGTATTCATCTTTCTGTACACCTTTTGAACATCAAAAGTGTACACCTTCTTGTACAAGAAAAATGCCCATGTGCTACTGGCTTAGTCCCTAAACAAAATCTAGGAATGATCGCCATTAATATGAAAAACAGTAAAAAAAAATACAAGGGCGGAAGTGGACAGAATTAAATAAACAGCACTAGTACTGGAAAAGAAACTGCAGTTGGTCATGAACTAAATTGATGGTCAACAGAATCCCTATAGAGATAACAGACCCTGGGTTACAACTACTACACAAAACACAATATCAACAACTTTTAGGCACGAAAAAAAAAACTATGCATGGCCACTTCAAAACACTGTAGTGAATGTACGATCCTTTGCAATTTAAGTATATGTGTGGCCGTGAACACCTTGTAACAAATGATTTCATTGACCACGGTTGTTCGGGTAGTGGGAGTGAAAATTTGTGGCCAAAATAGCCCCGCCCACATGCATTCGGTGTATTAAATTTAACGTGTGGTTATGGGTGCAAGTACAGCGGATTTTTAATTGTGTTGCGCTGGTGCAATTGTTAGGTTATTTACTTATATTTAATCGACCCCCTGATTAGACGTCTTTGGTGACTAATATTTGGTGCATGACGTGAGATCATATTTTAATATTCCTTTTAAATGTACCGATTCTCGGCCTTTGGTTGGCCTTTTGTAGGTGCACAGAACTGTGGTAGTTTGTGGAGGGTATTCATTAAAGTTATTTTTAATCTGCTTGAAAATAAATTCCGAGGGAAAAACTAGTAGCGAATTTCATTGTTCCATGAATCATTTGGTCATTCACTCGGAGTTGGAATGGGGCACCAAATTATGATAAAGTATGGTGGAAGGTGGTGGTAGCTGTGATATATGTGAAAAGAGGAAATGTGAAATCGATGTGACTTTATTTTTGAATGCTGGCTTTTTCGGCATAAAGAAAACCTTCACTTAATAACACCTGAGGTTGGTTTGATTCCAAGCATGAGTTGTGCCTAGAAAGTATTTGAGTGACTCTTTATTGAAAGTATTTAACCGTAATTCAAATTCCATAATGGGGTTTTTGTAATGTAACTGAAATTTGCTTAAGAGTTATTATATTAGATATTGGTAAAAACATATTTTGATAATATGGTATTCTTGCAAACAATCTAAGATTTACTTTTCTCGAAAGAATATTGTTGGTATCTGAATTATATAATTCGTTGAAATAGAATGAAATTGCCCAACAAACACGAAAAGTCTGGGCTGGAATCGGGCCAGTAAAAGATAGCCGACAAACTCCGGCCAGATCATGTCGGCCAGCTGTCTTATGCCAGAAGCGGCCTGATGGATGGCGGCAAAATGCCGGGCATGCAGCGGCTGGATGGCGGCAAGACGCCAGGCCTGCGGCGGCTTGGTGGCGGTAAGATGCCAGGGCAGCGACGGCTTGGTGGCGGTAAGATGCCAGGGCAGCGACCGCTGGATGTCATTACGATGCCGGGCCTGCAGTAGCATGATGTCCACAAATAAGCAGTATAACCATTAAAAAAATCTTAACTTTTGATAAAAAGTTTTAGTAATTGTTATTTTCTTTTTACATGTATTAATTCCATTTACTTGTGAACACATTATATGACATGAAAATATTTTTCTTGCCAAGTGCAGGATTCGAACCTTAGACCCTTGGGCAGACAGTCCAAGCATGCTAGCCTATACACCATAGGGTAAATTGTTGATATACTCCAATAATTTAAAATTTATCATGACACAAATTATTATGAGTTAATGTATAATTCCACAACAATATAACAAATTATTTTAAAACACTATTTAAAAACTGTTTCTTCATTTCTTCAAAGTTGCAAACAAATTTTTTTTTTTGTTTTTAATATATTTGTCGGATGGTTGATGTGGGGCGAGTTGGACCATGGGGGGAATGAGGTATGGTGGATAGGAAACAGTGGTGAGGCGTGAGATTTTAAGAAGGGTAAGTAATTTGTGCGAAACAAAATAAAGGTACATTTTGTGAAAATTCTGAAAGTAACAACCATTATTTAAATATCGACAAATTTAACTTGCTGGTTTAATGATATTTTCCTTAAGTTGGTATACTATAGGCTGATCACTGTTAAATGAGCACTTTTGTAAGCTGTGCTTGAAATCTACTTGTAAACACTTTATGTATGTTTTCGCCTTATTTAAAATTAACGTTTTCATGGGCATCATCACTTTATTCATGCGTCGGTCAGTTGAAACTGTAGAATTATTGGAAAATGTAAATATGTTACAAATCTGGTAAATTTTACACTCTGATGCATTAATGAAACAGGAAGCGAAAGAAATAATTAAAGTTATCAAAAAATGGTTACCTCACACTTTTTATTCGACATTATGATGTGGAACTACTTTCCATCCATCATTAACAACTTTACTGGGTCCATGTCACTCAATGCGCCCGCTAAAATATATGGAGGTAACGGCAGCGACTTTTTTCCAACGTTGATTTCAAGAGTGCTCACTTTATCATCAACAGTCTTTACTTGCGAACATTATATGCGGCCGATGTTCAACACCAAGTAAGTTGGTGTATTGTCATCTAAATTAATAATAAAACAACAGTTTATAAAGTCCCAATAAAATATTTAAACCAAAATTAAAATAGAGTTAAACACCTTTGTCTTGGAAAAGCTAGCGAACAGCATGAGACCAAATAACAGGCTAACGTTAAAAACATTCACATATTATCTGCAAAACTTTCTAACTCATGTATGGCACACATGCTGACTATGTCATAAGTTTACAAATGTGCATTGATTTAAAAGTAAAACCACATAGGCTTATATAACACATGTTTTCGAACATCCTGTTTCCCACTCAACTGGATTCACTTAGGAGCATATTAAAACAAACAAATTAACAAAAAAAAAAGATTACTTACTGAATGAGTCTGTTGATGAACGTATTGTTAGTTGCAGATGATTTATTTATACTTCAAATCTATTTGTCTGTTTTTTGGGCAAATACTTAAATTACGTCATCATGAAATCTATCCTGTGCTCACAGCTTATTAAGAAGTTGTTTTTCGACACTGAGTATGGATAGAGAAGACAGTCGTCCTTCGCTTTGTGAGTTTGGCAAATAAGTTTTAATGCATTTCAAGGCGGAGAAGGATCGTTCTGCTGATGCACTCGTAACTGGAATGGTGAAAATAAGACTTAGATAGTGTATAGACTTGCGGGGAAAAACATCGTCGAGATCAGATGACTTCAGAAAATGATGGAGTTATACGAAGCTCTTAATAGCAAACTGATAGTTTCGTAAACAACCGTTAATTCAATTCGCAACCTGGGGAAATCGAAATCGTGGCCAAAAATTTCTTCAGGAAAAACATTCTTAAATATTTCGAATCTTGTAGGGTCTAACAATTAAAAAAATCTGAGTTTTTCGATTGCGCAAAATCTGGGCGTTAAATTTGATTTTATTACGTTAATAATTTCAAAGTATAGCTTTCTGTACACTGCCTTTCTATCTTCCCCATCAATATAATTGATTCCCAATCTTTTGTTTTGGTGCAGCTCTGCTATGCTTTTATGTTCACTAACTTTTTGCCAGATTGAATCAAAATTATCTCTTTATTTTTGGAGATAGTCCTCGAACTCGTCTTATGTTCAAGTTGCAAAAATTAATTTCAAAGGATTTATTTTGGAAAACTCGAAAAAGTACATTTGTCACCGGGAAAATAGTGGAAAAAACATGCAGTTGGAAAATTAAATCAAAATTTATTAAGCAAAAGAATATCCCGCAAGCACTTAGCAGAGTTTCCCTACCCCATTTGTCAGCCTTTTCAATCATTAGTTCCAACATGTTTTCTATTTCAGCTTTGTATTCACTGTCCCTTTCAACAATCTTACTGTTGAAATTCCAACGAGTGGGAGAGCACTAGGAAATTGCTTCTTATCTTCTTGATCTAAAGCACATTTTCTCCTTGTTGACTTAGGGAAGAAAGTGCCAAAACCTGCAAGTGTCATGAAAGACCTTCGGTAGTTGTTAATGTAGCTGACTGAATCTGATAAAATCAAATTTAGCTTATGCGCATAACAATGTAAGAAAATGGCCTCACTGCATTTCACTCTTACAAGTCCATTTACTTCACCTGCCATTACTGCAGCACCATCATGTGTTTGTGCTACTAATTTGTCAAAACATTTGAAATCACTTAAAACATGAAACACGTGCTCTGATAAGGCCCTAAGCAGACCGATCACATCACTAAAGCCAAGAAAACATTCTTTAATTGCCCTTTCTGAAGTAACGCATCGAAAAAGAGTGGCCAGGTGAAATTTTGTTACTCATGTCTGTTGTTCCATCCAATATTATTCCTTCAGACAAGGTTTCCTGGACTTGCATCTTGATACTTTGTAACACTACATCGCAAACAGACTGAATCAAATAATTTTGTATGTCACTTGACATACCAGAAAAAAAATTGTGGAATTTTTAAAATGGTTTTTCAAATTACTGTCCATTTCTCCAAAAGTATAGACAAGAATTTGAAGACTCGTGAAACCCCTCAAAGCTAATTCCTGCTTGGCTAAGAAACAGGTAACATCAATTAAACAACTCAAAATATGTCTATTATTTTTAACATTTTCGTTGTTTCTGAGTATTTAACCTAAACTAGTCACTTAAACAGAACTCAATTCTAGTTTTACCAAACTGTTTCAGTGACATGCACGACACTAAATGTGATTTGAGTTCATGCCTTTTTACCGATTCATGAAAGTTGTTCTAATCGCTAAACCCGGATTGCATCCAAACACTTTTTTTTTCAGAGGAAAATAATAAACATGGCCAACAGTATAACTTCTGAAATTTCTTGCACCCAGTAAGCCAAGCTGTCTCGTAAAAACTAGCATTAAAATGTCGCGCACACTGTTTTGTTTTGGTATGTATGTTGAGATCAGGAGTTGGTTTCCAGTGCTGATTACATATTTTTTTGTTCTCTATGGTAAAGAGCTAAATAAGTGTTGTAAAATTTTTTTCTACAGCGCACATACAATTAGTCACTTCTGCAGAACTTGACAGTAAATCGTCCGAACTGTTCATTTTGTTGAGTAAACTATAAACTAAATAGAAAGAAAATATTATTTCATGTATCGCGCACTTATGTTGGTCAATTTTCACAGCCATGCCAGTTTAACCCCACGACTTGCCGGTAGAGGCGAACATGCAGGCGAATCACTCCTGTCATTGGCTACAGAAGAAGGCCATTGGCACTATAGGTTTATTAAATCTTTCATTGCTAAAAATAAGTCAAAAGTATTAGACTCTTCGTATTATTCTCAATTTAAAAAAAAAGTAAGCTCATAGATGTAGAGTACAATTAATTTAATGATCTATCAATTAAAAACACCCTCCTTTGTCCCGGCTATATTTCTTTTTGTGTTTTGACATTGTGCATTATATAATTACCAAAAACGAACTGTTTCGGAGAGTATTTTAGAATACAAACAACAAGTTTAAGGTTTATGCCCTAACAAAATTTAAAACAATCTATTTTTACTATGATATGGGTTTGAGGATTCAAATTTTGTTTTTATGTTTTATCCCAAGAATCTAGCGTAATTTTGGAGTAGTGATTGAGACACTTTCTACGCAGCCAAGAGAGTGGTGCGGTAGCGAACTGAAATTTAATTAACATACAAGCACATTCTACACTTACCTTAAATGTGTTCCAATTAAAATAAACTAAGGCATTTTCTTAACTTCTTAACGAATAACAGCTGGTAGTTGAATGTTGCAGTCATGCATTTTCCCGTAAATAACCACTCACATGTTCAGTTGTATCTCAGGTATTTTCAATTAAAGGAAAGCTGAGAAGCTACGTACAGATTAAGAAGGAACAAAATCAAAATACAAATTCACGAATCGTTCATCAGACATGCCTTAGGTAACACATTTTACGTATAAGTATCCAATTCATGCGCGAAAACCATATAGTTGGTTGTTGTACAAACCAGACAAAAACAGTCGATAATTTGACTGCTCGTAGAAGTTCGGTCGCCACTCGACTAACATCGTACCATACGCAGGTCGCCTCATTGCTTCCACGGCTCTCTGATTCCCATGCCCTGCGACATATGGCATCTTTGGTTCTATCGCCATACTGGCCTTCAGCAGTCGTAGGCTCGAAACACTCAAGTAGCAACCAAAAGGATTGCTTCCACGACACACAGAGAACATCACGAGATACGGACCGCCATTTACTGCACAACAATTAGAAAATACGAGTTCGACAGTGAAACAGCCCAGTTCTTAAAAAAAAAAAAAAAAAAAAAAAACTAAAGATTTTCGGCTGCAAATTTTCAGAGTAGTTATTATTTGACAGACTGAAATTGAAGGGGAAGCAATGCTTCCATTGCTTCCATGAACACTTCGCCCTTGATAGGAAATGCTACTTGCTGGGCTTAAGGGCACCATACTCGGTGCAAGCACGAAGTTATACATGCTAGAGACTCCTCCTCTTGGGTCGTGATAGCTGATGACCGTTGGCCGGCCCCCACGTCCACGTCTTGATGGATGTTATCAGTTGAAAGTACCTTTCCACCAGCCGTAAACTAAACTCCAAATTGCCCTCGCCTAGTCAGGGATGTTGGCCCCCCTGATATGCCGGCTCACTCCCGAAGGGTTATTTTGGCTACCAAAAACCATTATTAAAAACACGTGATCAATGTAAAGTTACAAGAAAATGTTAAGTAACCGATAATCAGTTAATCATAATAAAATGTTGGTATCTCACCAGTATATATTTATTACAAGTTCTTCCCCATCGGGGGACTGATGTTTACATACCACCATTTTAGCCAGGCTGACTTTTATAGAGACGAAATGGCCGTAGAGTCTATGAGCTTAAGTTACATAGTATGCCTCGACCGTGTAAAAGACGAGCCGAGGGTGAGACACTCTGGGTGAGCAATAAACAAGAGGTTCTGGTAGACTAACGTTAATTAAGCAGAATTACATTATGATTATTAAATAAAGATGAAGTGCCCAGAGCACTGCGGCACAGTGTTACTCTCACGAGATATAGATGCTACAACTGTCTGTTTGGCGTGGAGGCCACTCACTGGTCGACGCTCCTGCCCACACATCATGTGACATAATATTACATAAAGTGAAATAAAATCAATGAAACGAAATGGGCTCTACTATGCCGATGATATGTATATATCAATAAACTCTTAACAACAAAACGTAAAAGCACATGTAAAATATAAAAATAAATACACACGTTCGACCAGACCACATTGCCTTGGCAACCTAACCTCAACATTGACATGTACAAATAAACTATAATATCTTTATAAGGTCTGTGCCCAGTTAACTTTATTATGTCTATATGGTTTGTATTCGTGGCAAAACAAGTGAGTTCATATTGATTTGAGTAAAAACACTTCGAAAATACTTTTAAGACTTAACAGTGGCTATTTGCAGCATGGTTGTGTGCACCGATCCACTTTGATTCATCGCTTTGAAACGTGGTAGGAAAGTCCAGTATTTCAATACTGAAAATACTGGTCTAACACATTTTAAAATATAGATATTAAAAAATGATTTGCAAAGCATTAAAAGTTATGTTAATAATTATCATAAATATTATTGAGATGTGTACATGTCACAATAGCATCATCTGTGGTCGTTGAAGTAAGTGCACAAAATGGCGCCTCCTGTGCACGAGCTGACAACCACATAATAATTATTTAAACACAGGATTGCACTCAAGAACAATAAAACAATAATAATAAAATATAAAGACACCACTTGTCCCGTACTTACATGACATGGGTCCATGGGAAAATAAAACACTCACATAACATATGGCACTACATTGACATTGACACTCAAAATGTAAATACTAATAGTAATGAAAAGCACCTAGCACTCTGCATGACATATGGACAGGACACTGACATTCGTACAAGTACGTACCTGGTTGCATGGTAACCTAACTTCGCATATTTGTGCAAATTGATGCACGATACGGAACACTAACACTTACATAGCATGAGAACATTTGAAACTTATACACTAACACTCGTGGCATGATGATGTACACATACAAAAATACACACACACACACACACACACACACACACACACACACACACACACACACACACAACACTGCATTCTCTCTAAAATATGACCTAACCCCAATTACACTTTCTACACGCCATTGCACTTGACACATAACATACACATAACACTGGTTGTCGACTCAGGTGCTCCACTGTGTTGATGTGATGCATTCTTGACGTCTCTGGTGGCACAAAGTGGTGAATGGCTTGATGCCTAGGTGCTGTCGACATCATGGTTGTGCAAATGAAAAAAAAAAATGCCATTGGCTACCAAGTGATACATATCTAATCATGAAAAAAAACATGATAATTGTTAACACATGGTCTCAAAGACATCATACCATTAACAACTAGCTAACATCTTACCTATTCAAGAAACACTTTCAAAAAGTTTGTTGGCAAAAAGACATCATATTAATATCTTTATTGTGATAAAGAGCCATGTTTCGAAAACGTTAGTGGGCCAGAATAATTAAGATGAGGGCCAGCTTACCGAAGAAACAAAGATGCTATATCACAATCGGGCCAGAATATAATTTTTGCTATTGGCGACATGTTGGCTGTGAGATATCACGCCGATGTAATTTTAGTGATATACATCTGTTATCCTAAAAAATACAGCGGGCCATTGTCTTTTTTGAAACTGCAAACATATTGTCTCATAAAAGACATCATGCCATTAACAGCTTGCTAACATCTTGCCTATTAAAAATTATTTCCAAAAGGTTGTCGGCAAAAAGACATCATATGACAACAGCTGCTTCCCCCAAACTTGTTTGCCCACTATCAGTAGCCATCGCTGCGGGAATCAGCACTCTACCGGATTCTCGTGTGCCCCGGTATATACTTTACAATACCACCAACATCCTACTACGAATAAATGTTATCTATTGGTTAATTTAAAAAAAGGAACAGATGCAATAACAATAAAAAACCGATTATTATGGCAAAAAGATTTATTATGGGTTAAAATACAATTCAGCATGATCATGAATATGCATGTCCCCAGGAGTACCAACAAGTTTGCAATATAACAAAATCTGATCACCAAGTTCAAACTTAATCTTCTTATGTGAAAACATGGAAGCATTACCAAATACACTAATAACAGCAGTATTATCAGCCATCCCTTCATGAAGTGGAAAAGTCTTCTAACATATTATATTACGAGGGTAAATGTCACTAATTTCCTTAGGCGCAAGATCCTTTTGAGTATGCGACTTCCTAAAGAAACACATTTCCAACAAACCACTACCTGCTTTCGGAGTTATCCATGCAAACCAAAACGGTACAAAAACGACAACAAAATACAACTCTCTTCTATATCAACAATCTTAACAGTCCGAGACCTATCGTCCTTATTGACATCCTTACTAAAAGACAAAATATTTCGGTATCCCTTCTTAGGATAATACCTAGACATGCGAGCATGCCGAGGAACCATTATTGATGTGTCTTTTCTAATGAGATGAAGCGAAATGAAATACACGAACAAGTTACAACCTTTATAAACTTCACGAACAAGTTACAGCCTTTGCAAACTAAATCCCATAGATAACACAAAAAAAAAAAGATACAAAGCACGAAAAAACACGCAATATATTATCGCACCGACCCCTTATCAGGCGAGGGCTTGGCAACCGGCTTATATCCCATGTTAACCTTTATAATGCGTCAAATTATGTAATATTAGTCTCTTGCACGTGCTTGCAAAAATATTCGAAGTCCATTACATTGAAAGCAAAATCACGCATAAAATCCGAACCACTGAACTGAATTCAGTCAAACAACAGCCATGTCATCACAATTACTCCAGCATTCCAATATGACAAATAAATGCAAATATGAAGCAAGAATAATAATGTTACAGTCATCACAAACAACAACCAAATACAGAATTGATATCCTGTATATTGGATCAGAAATCAACTATCAAACTACAACCTTAATACACCGCAAGGGTGTATTCCTCCTAATAAGTTCCCTTTCATGAACTTATTCCAGAATAGCATTGCCGGTAAGGCTTATATTCTCATATATATTAATAGTGGCCACATGCTTTTGTAATCCGTGTTAGCTTGTCGGTAGGTTAAGCCCAGCGCAATGTGCAAGTGTTCTTCATGGTGGAGCATGTTAAATAAAACCCAATGAATTAACATGAAGTGTTTGCATCTTCATTCGGGTGGCGTACAGGCTATAGGGGTGCAGGCCCCCACCTTTCCCGCATTTTTATTGAAGTGTACTGTGCAAGTGTTTTCCATGTATTTCAGTCTTTTATTTCCGTATAACTAATTATGGGTGTGTAAGCTGCCCAGAGATCTCATTTTATAGACCACACAGTACATGTAACTTTTTTCTTTTACTATGATGGTTGGAGTACCGCGAGGACACCATCCATTTGCTGTCGGCACATGACTCAGAGGAGAGGAGTCTGCTCTTCTGCAGCTAGTTGGTATTGCCACTGTAATACCTGGCTTTCAGAAATCCATCAGCAAAAGGTTTGGTGAGAAAACTACAGGACATCACCTGCCCTGCTCCCAACCTTAAAACAACACCAAATTCAGTCCACTACCTTGCCGTCAAATTTGCCCAACTTAGGGTCGATGTCCTGCTAATCCCTACTTCAAAACTTCGCTGAATTATCTTTTCGAAATTTCCCACCCTTTTTCAAAATTTTCAAAATTCAAATTCCAGTATTTTCTGCTTATCCTGGCCCACACCGATACCAGAGAGACATGAAGAATAGCAACAGTGTGCAACCAGAGCTGTGGGATGCTGCCATGAAGCCCCAGAATGCTGGAAAGTCAAACACGTCAGGGAGGAAAAGCGCGGGGAAACTGGAAAATTGCCACCATCACTGCAACCACGAGGAAATCGCCAGGAGGGTAGCAGACAACGGCTATCTTCGGAGTGCCGATGTGACATCAGCCATGTGACTGCTAGATGCCCAGCAGGACAAAGGGGTTGCAACTTCCGCCCCCTTCTCCATTCGAATCATGTGTGCCTGAGGAGGACGAGGAGTAAAAGAAGGATGGTGGGAAGGAGGAACGAAAATCTCCTCCTATCTGTGCTACCAACTGCACCGACGATGAGCTCTGAGCCACGCCGACCATTGACCCTTGCCTCATGCTGATCGCATGCAGGTCTGCTGTGCTGTGACATCATCCGCACCATGCTCCCGCGACTTGCGCTTCCACGATATGTGCTTCCGCGCCGCACTTCTGCGATACATTGAACTGTTAGTAAATATCATGGCTGGCTGGAATGACAGCAACACACCTATGCTGTTGTGTTTTCAGTGCCTACAACCATGACCTCAGAACTGTTGGTTCGAATGTAAGCCTAGCCCGGCAAACATCTACGTCGCGATCAACCGTGCGAGTAAGGTACAACAGGACATGGCAATAGAATAACCTAAATTTATTTCAGACATTTCGGACTTTAATTCAGTAAACTGGTGTCACGATCTGATTTGTCCATGTCATGACACACAGCTCTTTAAATCTAAACAATGAAATCATTGGTACCACAAAGCCTGCATGAACACTAGGGAACAGGGGACAACACACGGGCTATTGTTCACCTGCAAAAACTGTTATTCACCAACAATTAAGCAAGAGCATGTCACTTATAATGGGGATAACTTTTTCACAGAGCTACAGCGAATCAACGCATGCGAACACACGGACTGTACAGGGTTGATGAATGGAGGGATCCAGTATTACTAGACATGCAATGTCTGAGTACACCATAAGTGCCAAACAGAGGAGGAACATACAACGACAGAGGGAGAGTAATTTATATGTCGGGATTGCATGACCAGTAGGGAGGCAACATCTGTGGTGTCTCCTATTCAGAATATGGACGTAGTACCCACAAGGACTCTGGCACCAACTGTGCAACCTGTACCAGTAACGATAGTTCCACAGTTGCCTCGACCACAGTTAGCTGAAACGCCCTATATTCCGACAAGACATCCCTTCTTCTCTACAAAGTACAATAGTAAATTTCCAGCAGCTCTGCCCAATGTCACACAAGTTTTACCAGTTCCAACAGATATAAACGAAGCTGCAGCGACGACATCCAGTTACTGCAATCAACCAGACACGCATTCCAGACCTACACCAACGCATTTCCAGACCCTACCAACATTTTCTGGACAATTAATGGAAGATTCGTCAGCTTTCGTAAGTGACTGCACTAAGCGTCTGCAGTGCTAGGACGTCTCAGAGGACGAATGACCAGGTTGTGTAGGCATGCAGATGGAGGGCGAGGCGAAACAGTGGTGGAAATCAATGAACCACTATGACCTCACCTAGATGGAATTTCTCCCTGCATTCCACTGCAGGTTCGGAGCACCTTCACGTCTATACAAGCCCAGAGTAATCTCAGCTTATAACAGCAGCATGAAGGGGAGACCCTGACAGCCTTCATTAATAGAAAGATACACCTGGTGAAGAGGTTTCACATATAATTAGCAAAGAGGGAAGTCCAGCAAGTTATTGCAGAGACCGCCTTGCCCGAGTATCGGATGGTCTTAGTCCCGCTACTCAACAGCGGGCTATAGGAAATTATGAGAGCAGCTATCATCCTAGAAAGAAACATGGGTGTACCGCGATGGGACACTGGAGGTGCACGAGAGTACAATGTGCTGCGTGATCACGGGAACTCCCGAGGACAGTACCGGGGAAATAGACAGCACTTTCAGGCAAGGAAAAGTGAACAACCGAGTATTTGCAACCTGACCAGCTTCCAAAATTGTGCAAGGGGCAGGAATAGTGTACCAAACACGAGTGCACCCCGGGACACGAACAGGTTCGTTAGGTGGGATCGGTCCCAACCACCCCTGTGGCCATGTCGGTATTGTGCAGGTCGGTTATATCACTGGCATGTCGACTGCCCAAAAACCCCCACCTAAACGACCGAAACAGAAGACCAACCAGCAGCGAAAACCAGCAGGGAAACGGGTTGCAGAGGTAAAGTTGCCTGCCGTACACTTTACCCTGATGTGAATGCACCGTTCGCTTGCACTTCTCTGGATGCTTGAACCACATAGCCAATCTGCTGCATAGTGTAACATAGAGGGTGACTCGAACAAGACCCAGAGTGCGTTGGTATGGGCCACCAAGAATAACATCTTTTTGTTTCTTCGGTGACCCAAATCGCATATCTCACAATGGCAGTTTTGTTGATGTACAGCAAGAGGGAACTCTTGCTGTAAATGAACAAATGGATAGTCACTGCGTCCCAAATGAAGCCAGGGCCGTTGGGCGCAACAGCAATTGGAGGTAGGGAGTGAGCTGCCCGCGCAGCAGTGAATTTGCTACGTCAAGTGTGCATTGTTTCAATGAACCCCGTGGCTGATACATCGAGTGTGTGCAGCATGTGTCAAGCTAATTAGGTTAGGGATTAGCATACCCTGTTTAGGAATTATTTTCCGTTCGCACGGAAGTGAGGTTAGTAGTGTCCTTTTTGTAGTCGTACAAATTGAAGTTGTACATAGCACATTTTAGCACTCAGTGCATCTCATACTGCAACTCATGGGATGTAACGTGCATTGTCACAGGACATTCTTTTATGCATCAGCACACCTGTGAATTCAAGGTGCAACACTCCCACGAGCAGAACTGTTTGCACGAAGCAATAAAAATATATTATGTGAACATTTTAAATTCGCAAACATGTTAGTTTAAGCAATGCAATAATGTTTATAGTGTTCGATGTGCAATTTAATTAAGATAAGAGTGTGTGTTAATGTTAGTGATGCTCAGGTCGTACTTTCTGAGCACACCCTGGCCATATTGAGGGCTGGCCAGTGCCATGCTCGCAGTCTGTCTCTGCCACCAGAGTAAGTAAGAAGCATGTTCGTTGCACACTTTGTGCGAACTCTCAGTTCAACAACTCTTAGGTGGCAGTCATGTAGCTTATCAATAGACGAAATGTACAGGAACCTTTTATTTAATTCTTAGTGCTGAGGGGGGAACTGCACTTTTTCTTAAAATGTAACTCAAATCAAGTTCATTGGTATCACACCAAATCGCAGTTTTGATTACTGATGGACCTGAGTGTCAGATCCGTTTCACCTTAAGAAAATGTGCAAAGTATATTCTTGTACATGAAAGGCAATAATAAAACGTGTTAATGCAGTTTCCATTTGTTTATTGTCTTAACTTTGGGTACGGCACCCTACAGCTGAGTACAGAGAGAGTATGTTGCTTTTATGGGACCTGCACACTCTTGCAGAGTAACTTCAGTGTTCTATGTGAAAAGTGTTGCAATTACGGGACTGGCACCCATAAATGTCAGGCAAGATCTGTGTTTTATTAAGAAGTGCATGCCAGTGGCCGACATGTGTCAACTTGTAAAGGTAACACATGATACCATTCTTAGCATCAGTGTTGGCAAACACGACGAACTATTGTAAGTAGCAACCGCAAGACGGCGACTCCAGGGACACCCCATTGGCCGTCGGCCCACGAACCCTGCAAATCAACAGCTCGACTGAGCCTGGCACCCGGGCACATCAACTCGCTCCTGTCTTTGGTAAGAGACAGGGTGAAGTTACCTTCATCACCTCCCCTGAGAGTCCGGCCACGTCAACCCCTCCCCAGGACGACAGCACCACAGTCATGCCACACAAAGCGCTAATAAACAAGTTTAGTAGTAGCAGGTCTATATTCATAAGAGTGTTGGTGCATGTCAATGGTTTGTTGTGTCATGCACTTGTTGAACATTGCCACATCCCATAATGTATGAAAGCGTAGATTTTTCAATAGTAGAGATGTAACAGCAACAGAACAGTATATACAGTTACCAAATTGTTAAAACACACAGTCACCTGTTGGTCAAGCCACAGTTACAATAAGGATTAGGGACTTAGAAACTATCACAACGGCAACAGTACTGATGAAATCGCAGAAGAGATAATTTTAGGAGTACCTTGGCTCTCCAAGCAAAACACCATAGTTGAACCTGCATATAGACATACACACATTTTGGCGATAAGGAGAGGTGGACAGTGTATAATGTAGATAGCCATAGAACAGAAAGTGTACTGTAAGCAAAACTGTCAGAATTCGAACATATTATACCTGCACAGCCCCAAGCAGTTTTTCAGCGCTTGTTACAAGAACGTAAACTTGTTTTTGCTAACCATGACACGTTAAGGAGAACAAAAGTTGCAGAACACACTATCCCCGTAACACAGGAAGAGCCAATTTACAGTAGTCCACGTAGCTATCTGCTGCACCAGGTACACATAATTAAGAAACAAATATCAAAGATGCTCGCAGATGGCGTGATAGAGCCAACAATGAGCCGGTACAACTCCACTATTATGTTGGCACCGAAAAAGGATGGACCTGGAGGTTTTGGGTCGACTTCAGGCTCATCAATCAGGTGACGTGTAGTGCGATATCACTGTATATAAGTAACAAGGATGTGTTAAATTCCCTAGGGAAGGCCAAGATTATGTCCTCGCTGGACCTCAGAAGTGGCTACTGGCAGATCCTGGTATGCCAGGATGGTAGGAAGTACCATATTTGTGCCATGACATTTGGCCTTAACAGCGCTCCAACAACTTTTCAGAGCATGACGGTGCGAGTGTTAGATAGCCTCGTAGGCGAGTTCGATAATGTTGTCATGTGGTCGGACACATGGCAGGAACATTTACACCACTTTTCGCTGGTACTTGAGAAATTAGAAATCAATGGCCTAACCTGCATGGTAAAGAAATGCCATCTCGGAAAAATGGATTTGGTATTTTTAGGCCATATATAAACAAGTCTGGATGTAGGTCGAATCCTGAACAGTTGGGGCTCATAGATGGTCAGCAGGCACTGTGTACGTGCAAGCAATTGAGAAAGTTCTTCGGGCTTGTCAAATGGTTGCGGGAGCATATCGCTAACTTTGCCACCATCACTGCGCCCCTCATCGACATGCTGTCACTGCAGAAACAGTACGTGTGGGGTAGCGAACAAGAAACCTCTTTCCCTACCATAAAGGAAAAGTTCCAGACGTGCCCCACACTGGCACAATACGACCCAGCACACCATTAATTTTTACAGACCGACACCAGCCAGAAGGGCCTCGGTGCTGTGCTGTATTAATACAATGGTACAGGCGAGAAATGCATTATAGATTTCGCAAGCACAAAATTGGGTAGTGCGGAGTGTCGCTATGACATTAATGAGAGAGAGTGTCTTGCGATAATTGGGCTGTGAAGAAGTACAGACTGTACTTAGAATACCATAGATTTACGATGAGGACAGACAACTGCTGCTTAGAATAGCTAAGTAATATGAAGGAAGCAAGAAGTAAATTAACCTGGTGGGCGTTATTGCTACAAGCCTACAACTTCAACATAGAGCATATGCCAGGGAAGAGTAATGAGCTCGCGGGTATGTTATCCCAAGCTCCGAACACACAGGTAACAGTAACTGTCGTAGTGGAATGCGAAGACATTTAACCGCCTATAACGCAAGCACCGCTCACGGAGGCAATAGTAAGCAGGATTAATATTATAGAAGACGACACACTCGTACCGGACTTATACAATGGGATTGTAACGACGCAAGAGAACTGCACGTTTGCCTGGGAAATGCGAAACAAGTGTGCAACACAGCACATGGAAGGATGGCGAGTGATAGAAGGACGAGTGGAAATGTGCTCACCACATGACAAAAACATGTGGAACTGTACATACCCACGGAATGCAGATAACTGGTTTTTATTTCAGCACACAATAGCACAACGGCCAGACACCTAGGGGTAGAACAGACAGTGAAAAACGTTCTACCACATTTTTTATCCCAGGCCTAACATACTCTATACGTAATGACGTAAGAAAATGTGCTATGTGTAATTTGTTCAAGTCATATAAAACAGACAGGCATCAACAACAACCAAGGCAGTCATGGAAACCATTTGAAACAATCTGCTTAGACCTAATAGTACCTTACCCCAAATCTGTCGGGGGTAAACTGTTTATACAAGTAATCACAGAGTGTTTTTCAAGATGGGTTGAGGCGTATGTAATCAAAAGTTCATGCAGAGGACAGATTTGCTAAAATCATGAAGAATTAATTTTATGCACATTGGACTTATCCGAAAGTAGTTCTTACAGATAATTGTACTCAATTTACCAGGAAGAAATAGCATGATCTCTGCAGGAGCTGGGGAGTGCGACATTTAAAAACTGCAGTTGACCACCCCTGTGCGAAGCCCATGGAGAGGTTGAACCAGAAGTTGAAGTTGCAACTTCATCTCCATGTGGGCAAGCACCACAATAGCTTCGCCGATCACCTGACCGTCGCACTCTTCACGCTTCGTCGCAGAGTAAATGCCGCCACAGGTAAATCACTCACACGAGTGTTACTAGGGGACAATATTCAACTTCCCAATGAGAGAAACTGCCAGCGCACTAAAGACGTTGGCGAAACAGAGACCAGTGGCGCAAGGGAATAGAAGTGCAGACACCGATACCACGAATAATGGAACCAGCAGGAACGGTATGCAGTCCGGTGGTTGCATCACAGCAACAGACCACCTGCTGCCTTGATACCTGGACAAATTGTCTACATGAAGGAGCACCCACTATCTGTCACCAAGAAAAAATTCTGTGCCAGACTAGTGCCAAGGTGGATAGGTCCACACAGAATCATGCAAGCGCTCAGACCGACAATGTATTTGGTCAGAATCGGATGGAAGATGACATGAATATGCAGAGACGACATTCAGGCAGCCGCCGAAGACATCCTGGCGAGGAACGAGCACGAGGGAGAAATTGGAGAAGTAGATCTTGCAAACTCAGGAAAAGTGTATTTAGGTGTTAATTACAGCATGCTCAGAGATGCCACACAAAGAAACATAGAAAAGAACGGCCCTATTATGTCTTAAGTGCCCCCGTGGGCTTAAGTGTAACACTTGTTTTTCCTTTAATTTCATTCTTCACATGTTCCATCCCCATCTCACCTCATACAGTGTGTCACATGTATTAACAGGTTTTTGGGCCTTGTAGAATTGTTTATGCAGGAATTATGAATATGTAATCAATAAGCATATGTATTTGTAAGAGACTGAAGTGTAAGAAAGTAGTTTGTGCGGCCTACTTGCCCGCCAACCTGGCTAGCACACAGTGAGGGAGAGTTTAGTCACACCACTGTGTTTTGAGGAGTCTGACGTGCAGGCCGATGGGGTCGTGTTTCGTGCACTTGGGCGGCGCAAAAACATTTTATAACCAACAACTTCATTGCAATATGCTGTTTAATTTACCGGAATCTCATGTGTTTTAGCCACCCAAGATTTCTGAGCTCCTCCCTTCTCCCAGAATAGCATTGCCAGGGAAGGCTTATTGTCTCATGTTAATTCATAGTGGCCATGTGCTTTTCGTAATTAGTGTTACCTTGCCAGCAGGGTAAGCCCGGCACAACATGTAAGTTTGCTTTCTGGAAGAGCATGTTAAAGAAAACCAATGAACTTACGTGAAGTGTTTACATCTTCTTTCGAGTTGTCTATGGGCTATAGGGGCGCGGGCACTCACCTTTCCCGCATTTTCATTGAAATGTATTGTGCAAGTGTTTTCCATGCATTTCAGTCTTTTATTTTCGTATAACTAATTATGGGTGTGTGAGCCACCCATAGATCTTGCTGCATAGAACGCACTGTACAGGTGACGTATTTTCCTTTTATTACGATGGTTGGAGCACCAGGAGGACACCGTCCACTTGATGTTGGCACACGACCTGGAGGAGAGGAGCCTGCTCTACTGCAGCTAGTTGGTATTGCCACTGTAATACCTGGCTTCCAGAAATCTATCAGCAGAAGGTTTGGTGAGAAAACTACTGATGCGTTGCGCCTCCAGAGGTGCTGGGATGTGTTCGTGTCCCGCCTGGGAGCAGGTGGAAAACAGGAACTGGTGATGTGCCCGGTGCCACGTTTGGTAGAGAGAACAATGTTGAATGGGGTCATACGGCCGACGGCCTATGGCGACTCTTGATACGTGGTCACTATGAAGGAGAGCTAATTTGTCAGTTAAATTATGTTGAATGTAAAATATTTATTTTGGGACGAAGCTGTCGGCCACTTCGCATGCCTATATCATCACTGAATTTAATCTGCTGAATCTTTAATCACTGAAAAAAAAAAACACTTTAAAGTGGATGCTGCTATGAGGGCGCAGGACATGATATCTGGAGAGTAAATTTAATAAAACACACCTAATTATGGTATGACTGTTTTATTACTGCAAAGGTATAATTAACTTTTGCTGCACATGAAAATATGTACCCTTGGTATAGCGGACCCGGCACTCAAGACCTGCCGGTGGTCACTACTGTGGAAAGTAAGGTGTAGGCCATACGTTAGAGTTACGTAAAACACATCCCGTGCGTGAAGTCCTGGTATGCTACTTCAGGATGCAGGGAGATCATCCCTCGGCTAAATGAAAGTACTTAAAAGTTCTTGAGTTACATTAACTATTGCGATGAAAGAAAATGCAGCCTAGATTGAATTTCCGAGGGGGGTACGTGGAGCTTACAGCCTGCCCTGCCTGTTGTCTGAAGTGCTGAAGACTGACTAACGACATGGCATTGACTTCGCCGCATGTCCGGCAAATCCGGCGCCAGAAATGAAAACACGAAAAAACGGAACTTAATAACTAACGCGAAAAATGAAACTGACATTGTTCATAATTATGATTATTAAACTAAAAACAATTGGTGACATACTCATGAACGCTGGAGCCCCAGATGTAGCTAAGAATGTGACGTCACAAGTATTTCACTGCACTTGAAGGGTGATATGAAATGAAATGATGCCTCAGGTTGCTGATTCTCGATATATGATTACATGTACACTCTTATAATTAACATATTAAAATCGGCATGTGTTGTAATGGGTATAGTTACAGGAATGTGTATGGATGTGACGAGATACAAAATTCTTCACTAGGGGCGGAGTAATGCCAACAGGGCGTTTGGTATGTTATCTACTCTCTATGCTGGAGCGGGTGGTCTCCCTAGTTAATTATGGCGCAATCACTGCCAAAATTGCCTAAATTTCTCCTATTAATTAATGTGGCTAGGGAGCTGCTCGCCACTTTACACTTCCTGCGGGAATGTCATTCTCCATCTTTTGACACTACTTGTAGCCACGTCGCACTCCAGATTCGGCTACGGGGCCCGTCGACATCATGCACATTGGAAATCTGTGGGAATAAGTGGTGCTGCTTATCTCAATTTCCCCTCCAATGGCTGTTGTGTCTAACAGTCGTAACTTCACGGGACACACTCTTTTAGGCCACATATCCATTCATCACGAGAGTTACCTCTTGTGATGAATGTTAAATATTATGACCCGCGGCCACGAGTTACAGGACAGCATGAAAAGTGTAAACACCGTTCTTGTCGACCTGCACTGATCGAGACCGCGACGTAATGTCGATCGATCGAGTTTTGCTGTGTGGTTAATGCATCTGTGATGGAACAAACAGGCACAAGGGATACGAGGACGTTAGGAACATGTCACTACGGAACATCACCTATCCGCTCCCAACCTTAAAACAACACGATTTTGCTCCACTACCTCGCAGTCACATATTTGTATCTTTATTGTGATATAGAGCTATGTCTCGAAAATGTTAGTGAGCCAGAATAAATAGGTGTTGGCCAGCTTACCGAAAAAAATAAAAATGCTATATCGGAATCGGGCCAGAATATTATTTTTGCTATTGGCGAATTGTTGGCTGTGATATATCATGCCGACATAACTTAGGTGTTATCCATCTGTTATCCAAAAAAATACAGGGGGCCGTTGCCTTATTTCTAATGGCAAACATAATGTCTCAAAAAAGACGCCACACCATTGTCAGATGGTTATCTTCTGAAATTGAAATGGCAGTTGTAGACAGTACAGGTTTCAAGCCGACAATTTGCCGACACTTTGCCGACGGTTTGTGTTTGCTGGGTGGTGCTCTCCAGGTTATTAATGCTACTTATCTGTGTTTGTATTGTGCCATTGTTTTTGGTAATAAAATTTTGAATTTGATCTCAAAAAAGTTTTGTGAATATTTAAAGTTTATTGATGGGGCAAGGGGTCTCCACAAAAAATGCAAAGTCAAGTCACTCAAGGCACACTAAACAATAACATACAATTTCAAGTGTAAGGCCAAGAAACAGAAGTTCGAAGAAAAGTACAGTAGCAAAAGGGAAGCTTGGAGTTTAGATTCACACTACCATAATTAACCTCTCTCCTCAGACAGGAGGGTAAACAGTTACATACATAGTACACAATATCTTGAAGAAAAGGGACAGGTTCTTGCAATAAACTGGCGTACAGTCCTTCGGCATGAAGCAGAGAGATCACATAGTCCAAGCTAATGCTAGGACCACTGTCGCAATTCCCAGGGATATCAAAAACAGCCATAGCAGTGCTGACCAGGTGCTGCAATAGAAGTCAGGGCATCTTCAGGGGGCACACACTGACCACAGCTACAGCAGTACGCAGGCAGAATAAGTCCCATGGTGACGGGAAGACATCAGGTCCGAAGCTCGGGCGAAAAAAAAGGAAAACAAACTCCGGATTAGGAGAGTGAATCACGGAGGCAGTGCACGGCCAGTTACAAAGCAATTCCAAATGTTGACAAGCCAAAAAAGAGGCAGCATTACGAACTAGAAACATATTGCTTAAGGTACGAGATGTAAGCTTTCCGAAGCTCATGTTTCACACCAGGAACACAGTCAGTAAAACAGTATTTGGAGTAAGATACCTAGAAAAATACAAAGGGGCCCATATATTTCGGCAGGAACTTGGAACACAAAGATTTGCTACTATAGGCTAGCTGGAAACTTTTACGAAGTACCCTATCCCTAACCACAAATGGTGCTGGAACCCTATTCTTATCGAGATGTTCAGCTACATCGCACTTAGAAACTTACAATCGACAGGCCACGTCGTCGAGGAGGTGATTCTGCTGAGTGTGATCCAAGGATGGGGAAATAGGGATATTCCACACATTGAATAAGGGATGAAATAATTCGCGACCTAAAGAAAGGTAAGAAAGGAGTTCATCCAGTAGAATTATGAGCTTTACTTTTAAAACTGATGTTAATTAAATCCAGATATTGATCCCAAAGTGTGTGGTTAGCATTATAAAATATTTTCCATGTAGCTTTAATATTTTTATCAAAACGCTCCACCTGATTCCCTTTTGGAAAATACGGGTTAGAAGTGAAATGTTTTACTTATTCATGAAAGCACATGTTCTTAAAACAGATTGGAAGTATCGAGCATTATCGGAGACTATAATTGAATGGGAGCGCCAGAAATTTTCCAAACTTGTTCCAAAAGGGCTTTTACTATCGTAGGGACCTTTGTATTGCTCAGGGGAAGTAGAAAAACAAATTTAGCAAACGTGTCAAAAACAATCAGAATACAAACATTTCACCGATGGGAACGAACCAAGGTACCAAAAATATTAACATGTGCAGTTTGCCAGGGAGTCTTTGCCACATGAATGGTAACCTGGTCGAAATTGGTTTGCGAAGACTGTTTACATCGCTGACAGTCATGGCACGGTCGCACATAAGAAGTGGCATCCTACTTATTGAAGGGCCAAGCGAAATGAGAAGTTAACTTAAGCAGATCCTTCTTTATTCCTAACTGATCTTTATACAGAGAGAGGGAGAGAGTCGTGAAAGTATCTTAAAACCGTATGCTGCAATTTCTCCAGGACTTCTAACTTACGCACGTGTCCAGATTTACCAGCATAATAAAACAGACTATTTAGAACAAAATAAGAAGTCCCAGCAACAATATCAGTCTTGATTTTGTCGACACCTAAGATTTTGATGATCATATTCATCGTCCGAGCCTCCTTCTCTACCACCAACCCCACTTTTGTTTCTTATATAATTCTTTAACAAATCACAAAACCGAAGAATGTTTTTCGAGTCGAAAATAAAGTTGGCCAAACCAAGCGGTTTCGGCATGTGTTGTCCAAAAATGGAATGTTAAAATTGAGTAACTTGTTTCAGGCTCACCACGTATTTCTGAGTTTAAATATACAGCAAGTACACAAAAATCTAGAAGGTAATCGCCAATTTGGTGCCGGTAATAAGCTTTAAGTTTTCTATAAGTGTTGGAGGCCATTTGTAATTTAGAGTTAAATCATAGAATGTAACCACAAAATTTTCATCGATGTAGTCGAGGGGTTTGAAATCAGGTTCGATTAATGCATACTGCTTTGCCACTATGTTTGAATATATCGGGTAGAGTAACATCACCATCTACTTGTTGTATTGCAATCGCGAAAAGAAATGTGGTAATTTAAGGTAGATGTCGAAACACAGGTCTTGTACATGAAGGAAATGGACCAGGGTGATTATTGGTTTTGGAATGTCGTAACGGTGCTTGATAGGCACCAGACACATCAGGGAAGGCGAAGCTGTTTCAAATACATTTAGTAATGGGTTAAACACAGACCCGTCACGAAATACTTGGTAACCTAGATGGTCGATAACAGCCTCGTACTCTTGTATTTAGAGACTAAAGTACAACTCGCTTTCGCGAACGATTGAAAACTTTCCTTTTTCCGAACAACAACACCAAGTTGCCACATCGCCTCGTCAATAAAATGTCCGAAAAGAAGAAATTAGTCACCTTACAAGCTGTCGCTGATGACGATTTTTTTTTTATTCGAGGACGAATCCCCATTATCACCATCACCGTCTCGACCATTGGATTCACCAAATATGACGTATTTGTACACGTTGAATAGGTTTGTTCAGTCGAGCGGTTCTTCACATAAAGACGAAAACCAAAAGTAAAGAATGTCGGTCTTGTAGAATCCTGCATACAAGTGATTTATTACATTTTCGTAGGTGCACAAACCACTCAAGATGAACTTTGCATACCGGTTCGGGTCGAAAAACTTGAACACACATCCGATCAACTTTGTTAAATTTTTACTGTCGACGTAGCGAACGAGCAATGACAACACGCTCGTCACATAACTGCGATCCACCATCTCCAATAAAACAAAGACTAACCAGTCGTAATTTTCTTTAAACGTATCTCATGGTGCAGGTCCACATAACCGTTTTCACGGAGGATAATCTTCATCTCCATTGTATTCACATTCATTACCACATTCTTTGTCGCTACTTTGTTTCGAACCATTTTTGGAATATATATGTTTATTCTGATCTTGCCATCGCCGTTGTTGCTTACCCAAAATCCGCTTGTTCCACCATTAATTTACTTCAACAATGATGTTAATGTTTTGAATTTCGATATTATTTGCTTTGCAATAACACGTGTAGAAAGTGTAGGCCATGTAAAAAACGTCTGAATCTTCAGCCAATAAACCATCTATGAGTGCATACATGAAACTTTCTTTGTAGTGATCAAAGTCAATGCCGGGTTGCCGTATCGCCTCCTCGAAAAGATCAATCACATACAATTGATTTTTACTAAAGGGATAAAATTCACGATTGTAAAAAGGAACCTGATGAGTAATTACTCATCATACATGATAAGGTTGGTGATTTTTTTTGTCTTATAAAAAACTTGTTATTTTTTTCGCACTCTCGTATATATAGGCGTCGGAAACCACAGTGCAGTCATTCGTGCAGTTGCGGTGACTGCGAGAAGTTTCCAATTGGTAACTACCTTGACTATTTCCAGCTACGAGGTAGTATTTCAACAAGATGTTGAGTGAACGTGCAGCTGAACCTAAAGTGCATTAACTACAGCCTTTGAATGGGAAACTTGAAGCTGAACCCATACAACGCTCTTCGAGAGAAGACTGGAGACATTATCAACAAAAAGTACGGCGTTCTACATGGAATACTGATGGCGACACTGATGGTGAAGGAGAGGTACATTCGACTAATGAGGATGTAAAGGAAACACAAAAGTCTTATATAAAAGACGAGAAAAAGTTTGATATAAGAGAAGAACAAGACTTTGATATAAAGGAAGTGCGAAAATGTAGTTGAAAAAGGAAAAGACAAAGTTGTAAGAACAGTAGTGATGGGTGTTCAGGGTCTTCAAGCGGCTCTAGTGAAGAGGACCAAAAACCTACTCTGAGTAGAAAAAGGCCAGAAGAAAAACGTAAGCTTTTGGAAAATATTAATCTAGCTTCTGTTTCAGTTGTTGATTTTAAATTTGACAAATATCATGGGAAAAAATATCCATTAGAGTTTGGATATGCTACACAACGAGGGTCAAACACTTAGTATATAGTTAGACCCGTTTCATACATACACTTGGTAAAGAGTATGTCTAACACACTCGAACAAAAACGCAATTTGCACATGAAAGAGCATGGAATACCCTAGGAAATTAACAAGAAAAACATCAAACTCAAAACAGTTCGTTCAATTTTGAAGGAAGCATGGATTAAATTTATAATTGTAGCAAATAAAGAGCAGGCTAGATACTTACGAAAAAAATGAGAGTGCCAAGAAGAAAATAATCATTTGCCACATGAGTGGTTCAAACAGACTTGGAAAAATTTGCCACTGCCATTCTAAAAAAGAAAAAAAATGTCGTGGGCTTGTGCCCTACCCATAGTTCGGTTGATTTGTGATCTAACTACTAAACATGTGAAAAAAAGCAATGGAAGATTGCAATAAATAATTTTGTTTCCTGTGCATAAACAAGTGTGTATATATAAGGAAAATGCAAAAACTCATTTCGTATCGAAATGGACATTGAACAAACACAATCACCCCAGGAGTGGGCCGAGGACTATGACGAGTTGAGCTTCTGGAAAGAAGCTACCATAGAAAATTGGTCATCGTCGGAATTTCTCGAAAAATTAAATCAAGCAACAACTTTGAATGAAATCCCACAATTATGTACATCAAAATATCATCTACTGATGAAGTGGATTTGGATCTAAAAAAAAGGTTGGTTATCGACATTAAATTAGTGAAAACATTCTCCTAGAATTTGCATGTGCTCCAAAAAAGGGTATTTACATGGCTCAAGTTCAAATACCAGTTCCATTATCACACTTACGTACGAGTATGTTTGGTGATTTTGGGCAAAATTTGTACATTTACTGGAAAATACATGGCATACCTTGGAATCTTCCACGTAACGAACATTATCAAATGATGAGCATTGAAACAAAAAATCGTAAACGAAAGTTGGATCCGACACATCGTCGTGAGAGGTGCTCAAAAAATACACTTTCTAATGCAGTTGGGAGTGCCTTCCGAGAAACTCGTAATAGCTACGAGGAAATTTCCCATCGAATGTGGAACCTGTGGTTTTCACAATCCAAGTGCATATCAGCAAAGATGTTCTCTTGTAAATGTAGATTTTATTTGGAACTATCTTGTCAGAAAATTTAATTCTCTGTATATGAACTCTTGTGTAAAAAGGAATAATTGTATTGTGTAAATAAATCTGTTTTTGTATGTATATATGACGTTTGATTTCGGTTTCCGATTCACATTCACTGAAATATATTTCGACGGGTGTGGTTGTTGGCTTTTCAATTTCCAAGAATGTGGTTTCGGGGTCGGTTATGTAGGAATTCAGTTCCACCAGTACCGTTGTGGATCCATCAGCAGTATTTACAAGTTCGATTTCTATTCCGTTTTCGCGGAAATTTAAATCAGTCTGTGTTATAACCGGTTCGTCAGAAAGAATGACTTCGGTTTCGGGTTCATTTAATTCGCTAATTTCGAGAGGCTCATTCTCATCGACATGATCTTCGCGGTGAACAATGGCCGATACTGTGACTTTGTTAAAATTCTCCCAGTCATTATCTACGTTATGTAACTTGCATTCATCTTTGCTATCGTAATCGCCATCATCTGTACTATTATTGCCATCATTTTCTTCTATCGCGGCCGTGTTCGGATCGAGCAGATCCAACACTTGATCGTTTTCCGCGTGAAACTCGTCTCTAGTTTTGTCACCTTCGACCTTCCCGATAGTAGCAGTATTTTTCAAAACTTTGAAATAATTATTAGGGTTGACTGTCTCGTCTAATAATCTCAATTTTTCCGCATCGTCAAAAGTTTCGTCAATAATATTTAAACACTGTATATACACATCGAGAATGGATTTTGTAAAGTGATAAACGATAAACACATAAATGGGCGAATTAATCGAAATGTCGTCAATTAAGTTGAAATCTCCTCCTCCACGACGAAGGTTTATCAGTGTTCGTCGAAACAAGGTTTCTGTCCTTGGGAAATTGTGTAGAAATTGAGTCACTGCCAAAATAAACCAGTCTATTATAAACGGGCGTTTACCCCGATCGTCGAGAACCACTTGGTCTATAATTTTATGCAAGATAAAAAGGACAGAATCTATAAACGAGTGTTGATTAATTACCTCTCATGTGGTTTTTTACATTGAAACTACAATTTTTTTTTGTCGTATTTGGTATGTAACAACTATTGAATATTTCTCCATCTTGCGTATGACGCAAAAGTTTACTATATATTTCAGTGGAACAGGAATCATCGTTTAAGGTAGAATTTTTTTTGAGAATCCAAAATAGTATCGATGAATTTTTTAATTTTTTATTTAGGGCCGTGATTAGACCTTATATACAAAAAACCATACATAATTACATACAAAAAATCACACTTTACAAATGTATATTTTTTAGAAATAAGACATATTCGAAAATACACATTTCCCATCACACAAAGTCCACGGTGGGCGATACATCTTGATAAAAGTACCGAGTCAACTGCATTCTTCACCTCCTCTAGAAAATTTGGTATGTGGTTTCGAGGTCGTGGATCGAGTTGGTGAAAGGTATAGGGGTAGAAATTTACTGCGCAAAATCTGGTATTTTTTCACGTTTGAAACGTAGATATGTTTGTAATTCCTCAGTATTCTCTGCACTATACTCAATGCACGCTTGGAAGGTACCCACCCTTCATACGAGTGTATTCCATGCACATGTAAAATCGAATTTCGGATGGCTGATTTGGTCTCGTCAATGAAACAAGTTAGCTTATACGGAGGTCCAAAAATGCGATTCGTTTCAATGTCAAAAATAGCCAACTCCTTCATGTAAAATGATTGAAGAATTTCAAAACCTTGAAACTAGCGATGCAAATCGAGTGAACTTCATCATCTACAACAGAAACAGGAACATTGATGGCAGCAGCTGCAGCATCAACATATTCACTCTCTCGCCATCCACTGATTTCTATCGCATCACCATCTTCACCCTCTCGACGTCCACCAATCTCCATCGAGGAATTTGGCCAAGACGATTTCTCGGTCTCTGATGTATGCGAAGGAAAATCATATATGTCGAGACACTGAGCATTGTATCCACAAATAAAACATTGACAGAAGGCAGGTTGGTGGGCACATGATCCATGTTTATCACACCTCGTCGACATGATGGTCTTCTCGACGACAGAGATCGATTCATTAGGTTCGATGTGTTCCTGCAGTTGCCAATAAGAAAAGAAAACAATTATTTTATTTATTATTATATCTTAATTATACATGAGTTGGTTGAGTAAAATTTGCTGAAGGTCGGTATCGTTCAATATTTGTTTATTTATGCAATTCAACGTGGATATTTTTTCACTGTACCTAAGTGCATTTTGAGCTAATCTCGCATCGACCGCACTTGCACGCACCGAAAAATGATTTCGCCAAGAATGAAACAATACTCACCGATCAGGCCTCACTTCTGTTATTTTTTTGAACAAGGCAATGTAAATCAAACAGAGTTTTTCGTATCGGGTGACAAAGAGTCTATTCAAGTTTTTGTAAATAGAACGTGATGGATGATTCAAAAACGCGTTCAGCGTATGCATAAGCTGAGAAGGAATACACATTGTTTTTTTTTTTTTTTTTTTTTTTTTTTTCTGACTTTCGATCAATTCGTTAACTTGACTCATCGTCAGGGACAAAATTTCGTTTTTTCACCTACCTGTCTTGTACAGGAAATCAATTAAAAGCATCAATTCCACTTCCGATGAATAGGGAGTGTTCGAGTCATTTAGAAACTCGGTAAGCGCATCTTCCGCGTAGTTGTGTATTTTATTTTCGTTATTCCAAGATAGGACTTTTGGACTTTGGTCAATTTTTAGATTGTTATTTTTTTTTCCTTCGACAGTGATGGGACTTCCGTCACTTAAATACAAGATCTGCGCATCGTAGTGGTTCAGTTTAGCCGCTCGCCGATAATCCGAAGTGATCATGGACATTTTAAAGGGTTTTTGGTAGGAGGGATCTAGACGTTTCAGTTCGCTCACCAACATGTTGCAAACGACGGTGCAATATGCTAGAGTTTTTGGTAAATACCCAAAAATAAAATATGAAACTAAATCTTGGAAATCTGCCAAAGTACCACCATTTTTCATGAAATTCATGTACTTTAAATGGGTCCTGATGCATCGTTCACGTCCTCTTTCGTGAGTCTTGGAAAAAAATCAATAGATTCGAATTGATCAACATTCTTATCATACAATGATTGTAAAAGAATACATTTTAATCAGTTGATGAACAACGTTTTCGGGAAGACTATCATAGTATCGTTTAAAGAGCGGATGAATAATTTTCACCGGCACGAAATGTTTCTCTGAACGAATGTAGCCTAATTTCGTCAGAAATGTAATGAAATTAACATTTTTTCTATCGATATCTCTAATTTTATCGTAATATACGAAATAGACACATTTCTCCAGTTCTTCGTTCATCGAAAAAGTCTTGCTTATTGTTAAAAAAATTTTATTTTTTATTTTTGTTGATTGTGATATATTTGTTTATCTGATTTGGACACGAACTCCACAATTTTCCCAAAGAGTTGGAAATTGCTGATGAATGTACGGTGTCTGTGTCCGAATGACACATGAACCTTTGATAAACGTTGAAATTATTCATCAGTTGTTGCATAGTTTCTTCGTACGTGGGTTTTCCTGTCGATAGATATGAAATATAGTCGTTACCCTCATCGTCATCATCCGAATCGGCCCTATCGCCATTGCGGATATCAGGTTAGTTTGAAACATTACAGTTTAAAAACTGATTAAAAAAAATTAAACACCTTTTTATGCCGGTCGTGGGTTTCCATTTGGAGCAGCATTTCCTTGAGTGCCAATTTTTTTTTTTTTTTTTTTTTTTTTGCATTTCCACTCATTGCAAAACTACAAGCCTTTTTATCGCGGAAGATGAGACGAGAGAAGAAGAGGTTTTACCCAATTTCAAAACTTTGGGTGTGATGTTCATATTTTCACAAATATTCCGATATTGGGCCTGTTATTTATCCTTGCATTGGCCGCACTGTATTTCACAAAGAGTTTCGGGACGCACAAATCTTGCGAGTCGGCTGAAAAGTCCACGTAGAGGAGATTGAATCTCGTATTTAAAATCGAATACGTTAGAGTTAGCAGGGACAAGTGTATGTGGTTGGCCGTATTCGTCTAAATGTCGCTAATGTTATTTTGAATGTTGTTGAGCGATTCGTCCACGATGGCGTTTCGTTGAAAATACTGCTGCTGCAACAGCGACGATCCAAATTCTTGCGGATTAAATAGATCGTAGGAATGATATTTTACGGTATCTCGTCGCGGATGTCGTTGGACCGTTTGGATTTTACAATTCAGCTCGAAAAGATAGTGAATGGAGATTTTCGGTTGGATGAGAGCAAAGCAAGTGAGAGAACTACTCAATAACTGCACAGCGCCGTCCACATCAATGTTCAACACTAAATTCTGGTCGTTATAATAAGGCACGATTACAAATGCGCTCGTTATATACCCTGTGATGATGACGTACAATTTTACACATGCTTTTATTTTACTCGCGTTTTTTTTTTGCCGAAAACTTGTTACAGATGCTGTTTAGAATGTTTTGCGGATCGGTGCGTAAGAAACTATCCCACAAATTAGTCGCCGAGGCCTTTGGCGAATTGTATATGATTGAAATTATCCTAGTCAAATCATTGTAAGTTTCCACAGTATCGTTTTCTCGTTTCATATCAAACACTCTTCGGGAGCATCTTGCGAAAAACCAAACGAAATGTTCAAAGTCAGCGAATCGTTAAAATTACTAATTGATAGAATTTGCATGCATTTCGGGATAATCTATACTTTTTTTTTTTCGTATGTTAGTCGTTTACTTATAATTATATTGGCCAATATTTTCAAAATGGTAAGGTATACCAATACTAATAAGATTTGGAAAAAAAAAAAAGTTTCCTTTTCCATTTCACATCTTATGAGTAAAGGGATAAGAAAATAAAAGGGTTGATGGAATAAATAATGACTTTTCTTAAAAAATGAATACAAAAATAGTTGCGATGCTTTTGACATGTATACTAATTTTATAATTTTATCAACACAATTAATAAAACTATGCAAAATATAGATGATGTAAAACTAAGTGTCAATTTATTACAGACTTCGCAACAATTGCTTAAAAATTTTTAATAATTTGGTAAACAATTCGAATAATTTCGAAATTAGACAGACAAACTCGTTTCAATTAAACTACGCAGCTGCAAACAATCGCATTAATTTCATAGGTTCGCTCGTAAATGGTAACGGTGAGAAACTGGAGAAAAAAGGACGCGAAAAAAAACAACGGTAATTATAAATACGTTACCAGGCTTCGGGGAAGCCATTAATATTTTATTATCCACATCCTTCTCCCAACAATGGTATGTGGGATCTTTAGATCAGGCTGTAAATACAATGCATAACAGGCAAATTAATATCGCGTCTCCTTGGTATGGCACGAGTAAGTTTCGGCTCATGCGGGAAAATGTGTTTGATGAGAAACTTGTTGGTTTGATGAACAAATACGATGAGCTCAAACATGAGAACAAAGACGGCGAATAAAAAAAAAATAGGGAAAGGACACTTAAAAACTTTTTTAACATTTGTTTATTTATTTGACAATTTACAAACAACATAATGTAGTTGACTTTTAGCAAAACATGTCTTTTTTTTTTTTTCAAAGGTGATAGTGGACTCTTTGTCTGCATTCGCATTTATGGTTTTTTTTTTTTTACTTTCGACCGTCATCGTGGCAATCTCGGCAGCTACATGAGGAACGAATCTTTGGAATTGGATAACAAAAATATCGTTTATAATTCTCTTTTATCTGCAATACAAATTTTGAATACAAATTACGTGTATATGGACATATGGATAAGTTTATCTTGTTCCGCGAGACTTTACCAGAGTGCTCTACGATCAACATTCCTTCATCACCCCCTCCCCTCTCACTCTCATCACTTTCAACAACCAATAAGAGTACAACATTTACCCTCCCTCCCTCCCTTACCCATCCTTTCGGTTTGCCTATATGGCTGCGAGATCTGCAAGTGAAATGCTGCAATGTGATTAGCTCGTGAAATAAGACCTGGGGGGGGGGGGGATTAACAACCAATCAGAGTACACCATTTACCATACCCTCCCTTCCTACCTTTCAGTTTACAAGTTTTCTCCGAACTAAACATACTTTACACTGTCGTCCACACCTTTCGAGATAAATGAAGTTGAATTTTACCCCCACTCCTAATTTGGGAAACCAATCACGTTCGATGTGATTACAACACACAGCGATTGCAACACACACCTGCAAGTTTTCTCGGAACTACATCAAAGCGATTACAACATTCCCCCCACTCCAACTTTCAACAACCAATCAGAGAATGGTGTTTCATTCCCCTCCCTACACCCTTCCTTTCAGTTTGCCTATTTGGTGGAGAAACCTGGAAAAAATGTCAGTCGATGACGAGAGGTGGACTGAGAAACATCAACCTTCCTCTATTCCAGAGCAAAAGGAACAAGGCAAGTATAAAAAAGTAAGCTAATTAATACATACTTTATATAAGCTATATTTATTAAATAACTTTTTTTTTTGTTCTTACCTCATCTCTCTTCTGTTCTGGGAGAGGTGTAAGTTTGATGTTTCTCTGTCCACCTCTCGCTGTCGACTGCGGTTATGACGTCACACTCGTTCGTCGACTGTGGTTATGACGTCAAACAAGGTGGCTTTTGTGGCACCTCGGAAAACTAAATCCCGATTTTTGGCACTGCTTGGATCGGTTGTTTAGTTATATTGAACAATATTGTTTACTCGACTTTTCTATTGCAGGAATTTCTAGTTTTTTTTTTTCTTTATATTTTTGTTTTGCATGTGTTTGTTTTTATTTTATCAATGCTAGTGTTTGGTATCGTTTTATTCGACCAACTTTTTTCATTCAACAAGTTTCATTTCTTATAAATATAAAGTCATTGAGAAATATATATTTTTTATTTGATTACAAAACTTTTTAAATATAGTAAACATTTATCACACCCATAACTAACGGTAGAAAATTCTTTCTACGCATTTACATGTCGGTAGAGTGTATTTTCCTTCACTGTCGACAGTCATCGCAGCAATATTGGAAGCTACATGTGGAACGAACCTTTAGAATTTCGAGACGAAAATATAGTTTATGGACTCGGCCAATTTTTTTTTCTATCTTTATCCAGGTAATTTTCTATCTTTCTTATGGTTTGTTTCATTTTTTTCTGGCAATACCTTCTTTGATTGTAGGAAACAATAATAATTCAATTGTAGTTTCAAATAACATTTTTAATTTTGATTATTGTTTCTTCAGATGGGTATCCCATTATCATACTTGTGTATCCCCACTAACAAACCAAAAAATGCAGATCGCTAAAGTCGATAAATTTCTTTTCTCCGTCAACCACAATGATTTTCTTGGGAATATCGAAATTTCTTTTAAATGTGTATTTGCGCAGCCACTCCTGCTCCATTTTTTCTTCAAATTTCAAACATACATCGTACAACAAAAGGGTATAGCTGATTATAATTGTGCCAGAATTTCAAATAAAATTTTTCATATTCAAAATTGTCATACAGTTTTCGAAATCATCCACTCCTGTTTATAACCTTGGTCCGAAACGTAACATTGCATCTTAATAGGTATCCACAGTAGGTGTGAAATATACCATTACAAAATAATAATTATCCTCTGTAAGTTTAACAGTTATATAATCAAACAAAAATACATCTATACCCTACATTTTTCAAATGGGATTGCGAGTCGAGAGCTTCACCACATTCGCTTGGAGCCAAGGCAAATTCACGACTTTCGAAAATAACAGGTCGTGTATATGGAAGAATTAATAATTGCGCGATGCTGTCTCCTTTGTTAACGGTCAATTCATTCGGCGCAACATTCCAGACGCAGGCATGTAGTTATCTGCTATAATTGGGATCGCACACTCCGGCATAATGTTGAAGTCCTTGTTTTCCATTCGATGAACGAAGAATCATGTACCCAAAATGACCAGCGGAATACAGTAATCGAAGACCCAGAGGTAGTGCACATCGTTCTCCCGGAGCTAA
This sequence comes from Dryococelus australis, assembly GCA_029891345.1. NCBI lineage: Eukaryota > Metazoa > Arthropoda > Insecta > Phasmatodea > Phasmatidae > Dryococelus > Dryococelus australis. Next base: position 78,402,298 of record CM057000.1, read on the forward strand.
CGTGATATCTGCGATGGCGTATAAATCACAAGCAGCTGATCCGAGAATTGAATATTTTGGAGCTCTTGCATTTGGATGAATCTTATAGTAACAGAGAAGAGGACCGATGTAAGGTAATGCGTGGATCGGTAGTTTATCCATACTGAATAACATTAGTTACTCGACTTATTATTATATATACAACATTTCTAGTCTTACTTATTTTTTGTTTTTATTAATTACATTTTTAAAAAATTGTTTTTTATCCTTTAAGTTCTTTTTATTTGTTTTAGTCGAACAACATTTGCTCAGTTTTGTTAGCCAAATTATGAGCCGGATTCGTGGAAATGTAGTGAATACAAGCATCGACGAAATTGATCAACTCTGTGTCTGTGATACCAACACCATCTTCACGAACGAGCATCAACATACATGTGTTGCCCCTAACATCAAATTCGCAGCATCGACCATTGAATTGATTATGCTTCAATCTTAGTTTATCTATGATGATGTTGGTGATGCTGATGCTGCTACCCACGTCGTACACCTTCAATTTCTGCAAAAAGGGCAATATTTTTCTTTTTGCTTCGTTTTCTCTGGGTTTGTAACTGTAACGCCGTATGAAATAACAATCCGTAACGACTCGATTTATCAAACGGTCGACTTTTTTTTTTTTAATGATATCATTCGTAAGGTAGATTTGAACGTGTCTTTTGCCTCCTGTTTGCTTTCGAAAGGTACGCGCCGATACGATTCAGCTTACACGAAGTTTTGGGACGTGGTAAAATCAACGAAGCCACCATTTCGACCAACATTCTGTTGTTGGTGTGTAAAATTTTGGCAATCTTGCATTCTCGTTCCTGAGCATGCTGACATTCCTGTTCCGCTTTGTTTTCACGTTCAAGTGCGAGTAATCGTTCCTGTTCTGCTTTCCAACATTCCTGTTCGGTCTTTCTTCCTTATATAAATGTATGTGTTTGGAAAAAAAAAAAACATATTCTTAAAAAAAAAAAATAATTTTTAAATTTATAAAAAAAAATATTTTTATTGTCATCTTAGGTTGTGTGACGTCATAACCTAAGTCGATGGATATAGGATTAATCCTATTAAGAAGTGGGACATAATAACCTAACACAATGGATATAAGATTAATCCTATAAATGAGTGTGGTGTCATAACCAAAGTCTACGAATGAGTGTGATGTAAAAACATATTGAGGCACCGAACAGGAGTGATGTCATAACCCAAGTAGACAAATGGGTGTGTCCAACTCTCACTGTCGATTGACATAATTTTTTTTTACAGATTTCTCCACCATATACACAAACTGAAAAGAGGATAGGGAGGGGAAATTAAATGCTGCAACGTGATTCGTTGTTCAAATTAGGATTTGGGGGGTGGGAGTGGAAATTCAACTTAATTTACTCGCAAGGAGTGGAGGACAGTATATATATATAATATTAATTAACTTACCTTTTTATTCTTACCTTATTTCTCTTCTGTTCTGGAAAGGAGGAGAACGTTGATGTTTCTCTGTCCATCGCTCACTGTCGAGTGAAGTCTTTTTTCAAGATCTCTCCGCCATATAGGCAAACTTTGATGAGGGGGGGGGGATTAAATGCTGCAACATGATTGGTACATCAAATTAGGAGTGGGTGGGGGTTGGATGTCGATGTCGACACACTCTGTCAACATTTCGTGGAACTAAACAATAAAATATGCAGTTTCCTTCATTTTTTTTAAATTTAATGTACATGTACATTTGTTTATTTTCTATGTAAAATTATTTTATAACAAATGTCATATTCCAATAATCGTTATGATTATTGATAACAACATTCCCATCATAACCATCACTGATATTACTGCCATCACTATCATTGCTGGTATCATCGCCCTAACAACCAACTAACTTTGTGAAGAATTACTATTGTAGAGCACTCGAATGTTTTCTCTACTTATAAAAAACCACGGCAATATCAATAATGTATTTTTTTTGTTAGTGCAAAACTAAAAAAAACTAAACTATAAATACCCAAACTCAGATTCTTACTATACCCAGTTCGAGTAGTCTGTTGACGATTTGCACTGCGGAGTACTGCATGGGTGTTATATCATCAAATAAGTAATCAATTTCACATCTGTTGGTATTTAGTATTTTTAACCGAGTCGAGGGTTTAAGGTTTATAGTTTTTTTCTCAAACCTTTGTCCCTGGCATTCATCGTCAATTTCCACTACTCGAGTCATGTTGGTTTTATTGGATTTTTCTTTCTGGAGTAGAATTGTTAGTTTACCATTATAATTCGCCATCATTGTGTTGTAGGGTAAAATGAGCAAATATCGAACATCTCCCATCTCGGTCCATTTGACACAACATCGCCCAAAAGGAAAATTATGTATAAATTCCATCAAGTCTCGAAACATGATATATTTTTTATTCCTCTTATCATGTATTCAATTAGTATAATTGGAAATGATCACCGTGGTTTTTCGCGGTGGCCGATGGGTGTTTTAGTGTCGCAGACGTTGAAAACGGCATTGAGTGGTCGCCGACTTGAATTTTCACACGATTTTCTTTACCTGCGGCATGGCGATAAACATCAAATACGTTTTATGTGATTATTGCATATTTAAAAACATATTTCGTGGGAAAATTATCTACTTGGTCGACTTTTCGGTACCATCTCTTATACTGGAGATGTGTCGTTATGGAAACATAACTCAATTGATAACATCCAACTGATTTTCGATGTAGATTCGTCAGGGTCACCTATGAAAGGACTGGCTATCGCCTGTGATGTTACATTCACGGTCGATGCCCTAGGATACGAAGAGGGCAATGTTGTTGATACTGGATGATTTTCTTCATCACCATCCATTCGCATCACGGGTCGATTCACGAGTCTAATCAGAGGGAATGAGAATGGAGAGACGAGGCAACCTCAACTTTGCCTCACGTGGTTCTTGAGGCAATATTGAGAATGTCTCAACTTTGCCTCAATATTATGCAGTAATAAAATGAAAAATGATAGGATAATTTTGAGGCAAAGTTGAGGCAATTTTCAAGTTTGCCTCAAGATTATGCCAACATTTTTGCTTCATTACCCTCAACATTGCCTGACGTAATTTTTTTACTTGGTGCACTTTTTTCTTTGAAATTTTTTTTTAAGTCTCGAGAGTGTCTCACTTGATGGGTGAAAAATAAAAAAACCAACAAAATAAAGTATATATGCCTTTTTTATCGGGTGAAATACACATACAACAAAACAATAAGAATATAATTTAAAAAAATGGAGTGTATTAGTCTTTGTTTCTCAGGTGAAACACACATACACAATAAAATGAAGTACCGAGTGTCGGAAATTACCCTGGAATGAGCAAAAAAAAAAAAAAAAAAAAGGCCAATTGTTAGGACAAAAAAAAATTAGGCGTATCCTCAACAGTTGGTGGTTTAGAAACAATATTGGTATTTACATCGTACAAACAAAATTTCCATACATTTACCGTCGGTCGAATCGTAGGGCTATGGAACAATTAAAAAACAATTCCAATGATTTGTGCTGTTTTGTTATTCCCAACATGAAAATGCACTCGAAAGAATCAATTTCCAAGTTTAAAAATATCCTGGAAACTGACGAGATGGCCGAATTGGTCATCCTGTTCAAGATGATTGGGAATCACCAGTACATTTCGAAAAAAAAATTACATCCCATTCTGGATTCGTTTGATTCCCTTATTGCATAGTTTCCAGAATCCCCTGGAAAATGGTACCGCGATATAATAGATCGCATAAAGACGTGGCAGTACAGTCAAATTTATGCCAACTGGAAGAAAATATATACATTTTTACTCCTGTTAGAATCGTGCAAAGTCGGTGAATCGTACACGGTTGACGAACATGCTATTGACGCCTCGGACGAGCAAATTTGTAGCTGCGTTTTTTGACATTCCATTTTGTAATGGGTAGATGAAGACAATGTTGCAAGGTAGCAGGAGCCAAATGCGCCGGAATTTCTGTCACCAGGAATAAAATGTTTCTGCAGTCAAATTGTTTTACAAGACGATCTCCGACCAAACGAGATCATCGTTCCTCACACGTGGATGAAATCACTAGGCATCGACCTGAACGTCTCTCGAATCGTCCTCTTTGACCTGACCAACCTTGTGGATGGACAAAAGGAGAAATTCATCAATCTGGGGTGGGATACCGTCATTTTACTCAAACAAGATCCAGTGGTATATCCCGCCTCGATTGTCGTCATCGATCGAGTGGCTTTTGCGACGACAGATTTACTGTGTGTCTCGCCGTTGATCCTGAAGAATCAGAATGCCGACATCGACGGAGATACGGTATGTGTGGTTTCGGATGCGGTCGCCATCAACGAAGCTATAATCAACATGTCTCCCATTTACAGTATTTACATTCCTTTTAATAAACTGAGGTTGAAATTTATCGAAGCTCATATTCTGTACATGCATAAACGAAGCTTATCCAAAACACACAAGTTTCACCACTTATACGAATTATTTCGCAACATTTACACATCTAAACGGTTCGATGAAGACACAAATCGCGAAGCATTAGACAAACTGATTGTCGACGTGCCCCACATTTACGACTTGGTCGAACCAACGGCGGATATTTTGGAAAATTTTTGTCTCTTTGTTTATTTCAAATACGGCTCGAGGAAAACATACAATTTCTTTTGCGGGATGAACCAGAAAACTTACGAGTTGGCAAATGGCATCACTACTGATTTTCACAACGAATCGCTCCCATTTCTCTACTCGTTAAAATCACGAGTTTGTTGGACGGAAATTTAATTCGCATCGTTTTGAGCGGCGCCAAAGGAAACATTTATCACTACCTGGGACTAGTGGATAAATTGGTTTCGCTCGATGGTACGCTCGAATTTAAAGACGCAATCTATTCCTCGAAACTTTCCCTGAAAGAAATCGCGGCCGAAATCGATAAGGAAATGTACCAAATGGGTATAAATGTGCACATGGTTCCCCGACTCTGTCATAATTCGTTTATCTCGGCCATCGAATGGAATGGTTTAAATTTGAGAGATGATGGTTTGTATTTAAATGAAAAACGAATTTTAAATAAATCAAAGACTTTGTTATTTCCGAGACAATGATTCACCGGATCATTCATGGAATACTTTGTGCATACTTTGTGAATTGTTTTCATATATATATATATATATATATATATATATATATATATATATATATATAAGGATACTCACCGAAAAAAAGGTGGGCGGAATAGAGAGACGAGGAAAATAATTATGGCTAATTTCGAGTATGTTTTTCACGAACATGGGCAATGGCCCTCCAATGCCGTGCAATCTGCGTTTGTGGGATTGCGAACGGCGAGTTTCGAAGATACGGGTATCGTGGAATATATAGGTTCGAGGCATCCCGAATATAATTTGTTTGAATCGCGGTTGGCAACGTACGAGTTTTGGCCCAAGGCGATGAAACAACGACCGAAACAACTTAGCCAAAGCTGGTTTCTTTTAGACGGGGGAAAACGATATGGTTATTTGCTTTTATTGTGGCTGCAAATATTATCACTGGAAAGAAGAAGATAATCCTTGGATAGAACATCTTTATAATTACTCGATGATTGAATGTCTGTATGCTAACTTGATAAAGGATAACATATATCCCATTATGACTGCAAATTTCGAGGTGGTAAAAAGTTACTAAAATTGACGTCATAGACGATGATGTCGATGTTGATGCCATACCTCAACTTTTGCAAAACAACACGGAACAACATGCCTATCCTGAATACAATATGTGTGAGCACGAATTAAAACGTTTAAAATAAAACAGTGGCCTCCATATCTAGTTCAAGACCCGAAACGGCTAAGTATTGCGGGGTTCCTTTACACAGGTTTCGGTGATTGAGTGACTTGTTTTCATTGCGGTAAAAACGTTGTACATTGGGAAGATGAAGATCCTTGGATAGAACATGGTTTTCGGTATCCCGAATGCAAATTTTTCCTTTTGGAAAAAGGAAAGAGTTTCATCTACAAAATTCGGGTGTAAAGAATACAACGGCTTAAGCAAAAAGAGAACGAGGAGGTGGCAAATTCTACAAAAAACGATTTGGATAAATGTGTGAGTGGCAGCGATAATTCCACAAAAAACGATTCGGAGAAATGTGTGGGTGGCGGCAGCAGTGGCGATAATGAAGATGAACAACAAAATCCATTCTTATGCTAGATTTCTTACTAAAGAGGATTGAAGGTCGTTGGTCTGCCTTGTGGTCATTCGATTTCATGTATCGAATGTCTATTTGCACATTCCAAATGTGCAATACGTCGTGAAAGATCATTGCTGTAAGTAAAATATTCATATCGTAAATAAATAAATAAATTTTTTAAAATTGTTTTTATTTATACATTTATTTTTGTCAGTTCATTTGAAACATAGTTTTTCACAAACACAACTTCTTCATCAAACAGGGAAGCAAACCAAGTAAACAAGAAATTTTGATTAGTAATGTAATTATCCAAATTGAACCCATTGGTGATTTCAAACATGTTTATTCACTTGATCAATTCCTTCGTAAATGGAATGTCTGCGGCGAGACACCATTTCATTTCGACTTTGCAATCCAAAATGGAAAATTTATGCAGGAACGTTTTGTGTATGTAAAGTAGACGTTCGGCACAAAGTTGTAAGACGGGCAACACATTTTATTCGACAGTATGCGGGTCGGCGTGTTGGCCGTTTTAATCGAATAACAACCCATACACAAACTGTGAATATGGAGAGCAGTCTAGAAACACTTTACTTTTCTTCAGCGTTTGTACGTAGCACATTAGTTCGTTTTCCATGTCGATGGTATACATCGATTGGAGTACGTTATTCTCGTTCTTGTTCTTGTATGGGGGATATTCCACCAGAAACTGGAGAAAATCAAATGATCGAGCAGACACTGTAGTCTTCCCCACATCCGAAGTGCCTTCGAGAAAAACAGCTCGTTAAGTGATAAACATCAAACTACTGCAAGTCAAATTAAAAACCGTCGTGATGATTGTAGACATCATTTCATTTCCAAATATGAAATGTTCATAGAGTTGTAAAATTAGTAATTCCAAACAACCGACACATAATCCAATCAAATAGATTGGAGACAGTAACTGTCTTCGTCAAACAATCAATGTTATGGTTTGAATGATCGAACCCAAATTGATTGTCAGTCCTGCTATGATGACGAAAATGTTGCTGAGGTATTCTTCGCGAAAAAAATCCATTGCTGATTACCATCAATATCGAAGTAATCAGTCACTTGATGTACGATGCGGTGAAAGAGTTTTCGAGAACATCTTCTCTTTCCGACATGGTTGACAATGATTTTCTGATGAGTTGGATGAGATTCGTTCAGATATATAAATAAATAAATAAATAAATAAATATATATATATACACACACGTGTTAAAAAAACAAAACCAAAAAAATGAAACCTCTACAAAAGAAAACAAAGTTATATAGTAAGGGATTTCATTTTTTTTCTCAGTCTCAAATCAGTGTTCTTTGAGGGAAGAGTATGTGATGTAGGCGAATTAATTTGACAGGAAAGAATATATTTATGTTCAGAGTTCCTCGCGGTCTCTGCCTGAAAAGACGATTAAATTTGAAGATAAACAGTCTGCTAAACGAGGGTAAGTTGGAACCATACATTTTATTAAAATTAATTGGTGATCAAATTCCGATTGGTGATATTCTGATTTATTCCACCAAGCTTTTCTTTGTTCACAATTTCGAAAAGGATACAAGTGTAATGTAAAATTCGAAATGGCATATTTACTGGCAAATGAAAGGTTCCTACATTACCTGACAAATGAATTTGAGATTGAATTTTACGACTTGATGAATCACCATCTCCCTAAAGTGTTAATGTCCAAGGGATTCGATCCAATATTGACGGAACAATTTCTCACGCTGTTGATGACCGTGTACGAAAATCAATGCGATGGCGAAAACTTGAAAGAGAAAATATAGCAGAGTTTGCAGGCGAAACAAGTCGACGAGAGGACGATCCGATAGCGTGAAGCTACGATTGATGGAGGCGTTCGATTTTTGACGCATCCAACGCAAACCCCGCGAGATTTGGACGAAATTACCGACAAGTTTCAAACATGGATGAAAACTGGGTTCGGATGATCAACCAGTATTACTTACTGTCTGACATTGAACCGAGTTCGTCTCTAAACATCATCGTCGCCAATTACTTGGAGCCGAGGCAACAGGGAGCGCTCAAAATTAAACATTCAAACATGATAATTTCTGAAAATATTAATGGTGTTGAACTGTTTGACTGAACGACCAACGATTTGGTTTTCACACGCAATGCAATGTACATAAACGCAACTGCTTCGTATACGTGTTTCAAGTAGCGAGTGTGTATACACAACGACGTGTTTGACAAATTTATCAATCGGCAATATATCATGGCCTACCAGTTGGACTCGAAACTTCGTTCGAGTTCGGTGTCGGCGGTGATTTATGTACACCGCGACTGCAATTATGCATTACTCGAAAATATGTCCGAGAAGCTAAAAAAAAAAAGATGAGGCCAACGAGATATCTATCGATGAATCGGAAAAGACGACGACTGTAAAGAGGTTGAGATTGCACCCCGTAATATATAATTATAAACACGGCAGTGTAAGGATGTGTGTGCTGTCGTTTCGAAAATGCATTATTGGACATTTTTCGAGATATTCAACTTCAGTTCTCTGTTCTCGCAACCACTTTCTTCTGCGGCCAATCTTTTTTCTACGTTCATTTTTATGTACGGAATTTTCTCGAGTCGAGATTGTACAAGATCCTACACAAATGGTTGAAAATCCCATCCATGTGGCCCGATCCGAAATCTGTCTGGGCCAAACGACGAAAGGGCGCAGTTGATATACACGAGCAACACGAAACTTTTATTCGCAATAAGATTTGTACTTTTACAATCACCTAGCTTTGCTCTTTGTGCAAAATTACAACAAGATTAATCCCCTTCCAGAAGATTTACACGAAGAGACTTTTTGCGTCGTCACCTTTATCAGATTGTTGAAAAGATACGTGTCTCATTTATAAAAAAAAAAAAAAAACTGATTTATTTCACATATCTTCGGAAATCTCGCGGCCTCTGGTGAACGTCATCAGCGAAAGTGGAATTAAATTCATGGCAGATGCGAGTATAACTAATCGAGAGTTTCAGATGACAAACGCATCGGGTTTGGCCACAATATTAAACACGCTTATTTTCAGCAGAATCGAAGCCGAACATTACGCAGTAGAAATTAAGTAACGAATATGTGTATGTAAGAACATAAAAAAAAATGATTGTAAAAAAACTACCTTATATTTTATTTCTATGCGCGGTAACCAACAGTGCCCTTTCATCACCTCTACTATCCAAATCCAATAATACAGAACTTCAATGATTTTTCTAGTTTAAATCAGAAAAATTCTACACCTTTTATGAGACGAGAAGGGGATAAAAATTCGTATATCAGTGATACAATTGAAGGTGTTGGGAACCGTCAGTATTGGAAAACAACCACACTGACAGAGACCTTTTACATCATCACTTTTATCAGATTGTTGAAAACATACACATCTTATGAAATTACAGAGAATATTGAGTAACGAATATGTATATATAAGAACATTGGAAATAAAATGATTGTAAAAAAACTACCTTGTATTTTATATCTATGCACGATAACCAACCTTGCCTTTTTATTACCTCTACTTCCCGAATGCAATAACACAGAACTTTATGAATTTTCTAGTTTAAATTAGAAAAATTTAACACTTTTTAATACACTGATAGAGGGAAATGTGTAAAGTGACTATAATGATGATTTATTGGGGCGAGGTGCAGATACAAACTCGTACGATTCTATTGAATGTGAAAATATTTCAAATTATAGCGTGAAACCAAGTGTCGGCGATACAACTGAAGATGTTGTAACTGATGGAGCTGCCAGTATCGTTACACGAAACGAGACTAGGAGTAATGGAATTATCGGTTAAAATTGAAGAGGTTATTAGGAAAACAACTACACCGACAATAAAAGAAGCAGTTTCAGGGGCAGATTATGTTTCCCCGTGGTTTATCGAAAGCTTTGGTCCTGATATGTTGTCGAAAATGGAAGAAAAAAAAAATGATCGAAAAAATTGTAGAAATTTTTCAAGAGGCGAATAGTGAAGCTACAAATAAAACATCTCTCGTTTTTGATCGCATAAAAAATGAAGCTATTATTCAAAGTCTGTGTTTGGTTATTTGGGGCACAATTCTAGGTTTGTGTATGGCACTCTTAAAATGTGCATTTAAAAAATGTGCTCGGAGGAGAAAAACGTCTTCATTTGGTCAACAATCACCTGCTTGCTGCTCAGTGTCTGAATGGGTTCTGCTTCCTGCCTGGTGTCTGAATGGCCACTTCCTGCTTCTCTGTGTCTCTGTAGCTTTGTGTGCTGCTCTGTGTCTGAGTGACTACTGCTTAATGCTCTGTGTGTGGCTACTGTCTGCTGCTTTGTGTCTGAGGGGCTAATTCCTGGTAATCTATCCCTGAGTGGCTGCTGCCTGCTGATCTGTGTTTAAGTGGCTACTGCATGATGCTGCGTGTCTGAGTGTTTACAGACTGCTGCTATGTATTTAGTGGTTACTGCCTGCTTTTCTGAGTCTGAGAGGCTATTGTATTCTGTTCTGTCTGTGTGGCTACTGCATACTGCTCTGTGTCTGAGTGGCTAAGGCCTGCAGCTCTTTGTCTGAAAGGCTACTGTCTGCTGCTCTGTGTCAGAGTGGCTATTGTCAGCTGGTCTGTGCCTGAGTGACAACTGTTTGCTGCAATGTGTCTGATTTTCTACTGTGTGCTGCTCTGTTTCTGTTTGAGTCCTGCCTGCTGTTCTATGTCTGAATGTCTATTGCCTGCTGCTCTATGTCTGAGTGGCTACTGCATACTTCTTTGTTTCTGAGTGGCTCTAGCTGGCTACTCTATGTCTCAAATGCTACTGCCTGCTGCTCTGTGTTTGTGTGACTACATTTTGCTACTCTGTGTGTGAGTTGCTGCTGCCTTCTATTCTGTGTCTAATTTGCTACTGTGTGATGCTGAATGTCTGAGTCTCTATGGCCTGCTGCTATGTATCCGAGTGGCTACTGCATGCTGCTCTGTGTATGATTGGCTTCTGCCTGCTGCTCTGTGTCTGAGTGGCTACTGCCTGCTGCTTTATGTCTGAGCGGCTACTGTCTGCTGCTCTGTGACTGAGTGGCTACTGTCTGCTGCTCTGTGTCTGAGTGGCTACTGCCTGCTGCTTTCTGTCTGAGTGGCTACTGTCTGCTGCTCTGTGACGGAGTGGCCACTGCCTGCTGCAATGTGATGATTGTCTACTGTCTGCTGCTCTGTTTCTGAATGAGTACTGCTTTCTGCTCTATGTCAGAATAGCTATTGCCTGCTGTTCCGTGTCTCAGATGATACTGCCTGTTGCTCTGTGTCTGAGTGGCTACTCCCTGCTGCCTTGTGTCTAAATAGCTGCTGCCTGCTGCACTGTGTCTAAGTGGCTACTGCCTGCTTATATGTGTCTGAGTGGCTAATGGCTGCTGTTGTGTGTCTGAATGGTTATTGCCTGCTGATCTGTGTCTGAGTAGCTATTGCCTTCTGCTCTGTTCTGATAAGCTACTGCCTGCTAGTCTCTGTCTGAGTGGCTAATGTTTGCTGCTCTGTGTCTGAGTGCCTAGTGTTTGCTGCTCTGTGTCTGAGTGGCTATTGCCTGTTTCTCTGTATCTGATTGGTTACTACCTGCTGCTCCATGTCCGAGTGGCTTCTGCCTGCTGGTCTGTGTCTGAAAGGCAAATGCTTGCTGCATTGTGTATGATTGGCTGCTGCCGTTTGCTCTGTGTCTGAGTAACTACTGCCTACTGCTCTTCTGAGTGGCTATTACCTCCTCCTCTGTAACTGATTAGATACTGCCTGTTGTGAAGTGTCTGAGTGGCAACTGGCTTCTGATCTGTGTCTGAGTGGATACTGTCTGCTGCTCTGTGTCTGAATGGATACTGCATGCTATTCTTAATATGAGGCACTACTGCCTGCCGTACTGTGTCTGAGGGGCCAATGTATGTTGCTCTGTGTCGGAGTGGGTACTATGTGCTGCACTGTGTCTGAGTAGCTACTGCCTGCCTTTCTGTGTCTGAGTTGCTGCTGCCTTCTACTCTGTGTCTGAGTGGCTACTGCCTGCTGCTCTGTGTCTGAGTGGTTACTACTTGTTGCTCAGTGTCTGAGTGACTACTGCCTGCTGCTCTGTCTGAGTGGCTACAGCCTGCTGATCTGCATCAGGGTGGCTACTGCCTGCTGCTTTTTGTCTAGGTGGCTACTGCCTTCTGCTCTGTTTCTATGTGGCTACTGCTTGATGCTCTTTGTCTGAGTAGCTATTGCGTGCTTCTCTGTGACTGCGTGGCAACTGCCTACTGCGCTATGTGTGAGTGGCAACTGCCTGCTGCTCTGTGCCTCAGTGACTACTGCTTGCTGTTCGGTGTCTGAGCAGCTACAGCCTGCTGCTCTTTATCTGAGTGGCAGCTGCATATTTTTCAGTGTGTGAGTAGCAACTCCTACTGCTTTGTGTCTGAGTTTCTGCTGCCAGTTGTTCTGTGTCTGAGTGACTACTACCTGCTGCTCTCTTTCTGAGTGGCAACTGCCCGCTCCTCTGTGTCTGATTGGCTACTGTCTGTTTCTCTGTGTCTAAGTGGCTACTGCATGCTGCTCAGTGTATGAGTGGCTACTTCTTACTACTCTGTGTTTAAGTGGATACTGCCTGCTTCTCTGTGTCTTAGTGAATTGTACTCTTTGTCTGAGATGCTACTGCCTTCTGTTCTGTGTCTGAGTGGCTAATTCTTTATTCTGAGTAGCTACTGCCTTCTGCTTTGTTTCTGAGTTGGTATTTCTCTCTTCTCTGTGCCTGAGTGTCTACTGCCTGCTGTACTGTGTGTGAGTGGCTACTGCCTTAAACTCTGTGCCTGAATAGCCACTGGCTAATGCTCTGTGACTGAGTGGCTACTCGCTGCTGATCTGTGTCTGAGAAACTACTGCCTGTTGCTCTATGTCTGAGTGGCTACTGATTACTGCTCTGTGTCTGTGAGGTAACTTCTTGCTGCTCTGCTTCTGAGTGGCTTCTTTGCTCTGCTCTGTATCTATGTGGTTATTGCATGCTGCTCTGCGTCTGAGTCGCTATATCTGCTGCACTGTATCTAAAAGGCTACTGCCTGCTGCGTGTGTCTGAGATTTAACTGCCAGACACTCTGTGTGTAAGCTGCTAATGCCTGCCGCTCTGTGTCTGAGGGGCAAATGTTTGTTGCTCTCTGTCTGAGTCGCTACTGGCTGCTGCTCTGTGTCTGAGTGGCTTCTTCCTGCATCTCTGTGTTTGTTTTGCCACTGACTGCTCCTATGTGTATTAGTGGTTACTGCCTGTTGCTCTTAGTCTGAGTGGTTAATTCCTCCTTCACTTTGTCTGAGTGGTTATTGCCTGCTGATCTGTGTCTGAGTTGTTTATGCCAGCCGCTCTGTGTCTGAGTGGCTACAGCCTGCTGCACTGTGTTAGAGTGGCTACTTTATACTGGCCTGTGTTTGGGTGGCTCGTGCCTGCTGCTGTGTTTCTGAGTGAAAACTGCCTGCCGTGCTGTGTCTGAGTGGCTTCTACCTGCTGTTTGTGTGTGAGTGGCTACTGCCTGATGTGATATGACTGAGTGAAAACTGCCTGCCGTGCTGTGTCTGAGTGGCTTCTACCTGCTGTTTGTGTGTGAGTGGCTACTGCCTGTTGCGATATGACTGAGTGACTACAGCCTGCTGCTGTGATTCAGAGTGGCTACAGCCTGCTGGTCTGTGTTTGAGTAGCTACTGCCTGTTTCTCTGTGTCTGAGTGGCATCTGCCTGTTGATTTGTGTCTGAGTGGCTAATGCCACCTGCTCTTTGTCTGAGTGCCTAATGTTTACTGCTATGTGTCTGAGTGGCTATTGCTTGCTTCTCTGTGCCTGAGTGGTTACTGACTGATTCTTGGTGACTGAGTGCCTACTGCTTGCTTCTTTGTGTGTGTGTAACTACTGCCTGCAGCTCTGTGTCTCAGTCGATACTGCATGATGCTCTGCATCTGAGTGGCTACAAACTGCTGGCCTGTGTCTGCATGGCTAATGCCTGCTGTGCTGTTTCTGATTAGTTTCTTCTTGCTGCTCTGTGTCTGAGTGGCTACTACCTGGTGCTCTCTTTCTGAATGGCTACTGCCTGCTGCTCTGTGACTGATAGGATACTGGCTGCTGCTCTGTGTTTGAGTGGCTACTGATTGCTGATCTGTGTCTGAGTGAATACTGCCTGCTGCTCTGTGTCTGAGTGGTTACTGCTTGCTGCTCTACAGGGCTACTTTTTGATGCTCTGATTTGAAGTGGCTACTGTCTGCTGCTCTGTGTATGAGTGGCAAGTACATGCTGCTATGTATCTGAGTGGCTACTGCCTGCGGCTCACTGTCTGAGTGGCTACTTCTGCCTGCTAGGCGTATGAATGTCTACTGTCTGTACTCTGTATCTAAGTGACCACTACCTGTTACTCTGTGTCTTAGCTGCTACTCCCTGTTGTTCTATGTCTAAGTGGATAATGCCTGTTACTCTGTGTCTGACTACCTTGTGCCTGCTGCTCTGTGTTGGTTCGGCTAGTGCCTGCTGCTTTATGTCTGATGTCTATTACCTGCTGCTCTGTGTCAGAGTGGTCAATGCCTGCTGTTCTGTGTCTGAGTGGATAATATTTGCTTATCTGTCCGAGTGGCCACTGCCTGCTGCTCTGTGTCTGAGTGGCAAATTATTGATGCTCTGTGTCTGAGTGGGTATTGCCTGCTGGTCTGTGTTTGAGTGACTACTGTGTCTGAGATGCTACTTCCTTATATTCTGTGTCTGAGTGGCTACTGCCTGCTGTTCAGTGTCTGGGTAACTACTGCCTTATGATTTGTGTCTGCGAGGCTACTCCCTGCGGCTCTGTTCGTAGTAGCTACTGCCTGATGCTCTGTGTAAGAGTGATTACTGCCTGCTACTCTGTGTTTGAGTTACATATGACTGATGCTCTGTTCCCGAGAGGCTCTTACTTGCTGCTCTGTCTCTGCGTGGCTTCCGCCCGCAGCTCTATGTCTGAGTGTCTATTGCTTGCTGCTCTCTGTCTGAGTGGGTAATGCCTTATGCTCCTTGTCTGAGTGTCAACTGGCTGCAGATCAATGTCTGAGTGGCTACTACCTTCTGCTCTGTGTCTGAGTGACTACTGACGGCTGTTTTGTATCTTACTGACTAATGCCTGCTGCTATGTGTATGTGCAGTAATGCATACTGCTCTGTGACTGAGTGGCTACGGATTGTTGTGCTGTTTCTGAGTGGGTACAGTCTGTTGCTGTGTGTCTGAGTGTCTTTTGCCTGCTGATCTGTGTCTGAGTGTCTACTGCCTGATGTTCTGTTTCTGAGTGGAATCTGCCTTCTGCTCTGTGTATGAAGGGCAACTGCCTGCTGTTCTGTGCCTTATTGGCTACAACCTGCTGATCTGTGACTGAGTGACTACTGCCTGCTACTTTCATTATAAGTTCTACTGCCTGCTGCTCTGTGTCTTATTTGCTTCTGCCTGCTGCTGTGTATCTTATTGGCTACTACCTGCTTCTCAGTGTCAGAGTGGCTACTGCCTGCTTATCTCTGTCTGAGTGGCTAATGCCTGCTGATCTGTCTCTGAATGGTTACTGCCTGCTTCTCTGTGGCAGAGTTGCTACTGCATGCTGCTTTCAGTCTGAGTCGATACTGCCTGCTGCTCTGTGTCTGAGTGACTTCTGCTTGCTGCTTAGTGTGTGAGTGGCTGGTGCCTGGTGTTCTGTGTATGAGTGGATCGTGTCTGCTTCTCTGTGTCTGTGTTTCTAGTGCCAACTTCTCTGTGCCTGAGTCGCTACTGCCTGCCTTTCTGTAACTAATTAGCTTCTGCCTGCTTGTCAGCTTCTGAGTGGCCAGTGCTTGTTATCTATGTCTGAGCTTTTAATACCTAATGCTCTCTGCCATTGTGGCTACAGCCTTCTGCTATGTTTAAGAATGGGTACTGATTTCAGTTCGCTGTCTGAGTGCCTGCTGCCTGCTGATCTGTGTCTGAATGGATACTGCCTGGTGGTCTGTTTCTGATTGGTCACTGCAAGCTGCTATGTGTGTGAGTGAACACTGCCCCTGTCAGAATAACTACTACCTGCTGCTCTGTATCTGAGTGGTTACTTCCTGCTGCTCCTTGTCTGAGTAGTAACTACTTTCTTCTCTGTGTCTGAGTGTCTACTGCATGCTCCTCAGTTTCTCAGAGACCACTGCCTGCTTCTCTATGTTCCGTCTAAGTAGCTATTCCTTCTGCTCGATGTTTGAGTGACTACTTCTGCTGTTCTGTTTCTGAGTGGCTACTGCGTGATGCACTGTGTCTAAGTGGCTAGTCCCTGCCTCTTGATGACTGAGTGGCTGCTGCCTGTTGATCTGTGTCTGAGTGGCTACTGCCTACTGTTTTATTTCTGAGTGGCCACTGACTGCTGCTCTGTGTCTGAGTGGACACTGCCTGCTGTTCTATGTCTGTGTGGCAATTGCCTGCTGCTCCGTGACCTAGTGGCCACAGCCTGCTTCTTTATGTGTGAGGGGCTACTGCCTGCTACTCTATGACTGAGTTACTACTGTTTGCTGCTCAGTGTCTGAGTGGATACTGCCTGCTGCTCTCTGTCTGAGTGGCTAGAGCCTGCTGCTCTGTGTCTGGGAGGCTACTGCCTGCTGCACTGTGTCTAAGTGACTACTGCCTGCAGGCCTGTGTCTAAGTGACTACTTCTTGCTGCTCTGTTTCTGAGTGGCTTCTGCCTGCTGAACTGTGTCTGAGAGATTACCGCTTCTGCACTGTGCCAGAGTGGCTATTGTCTGCTGATCTTTGTCTAAATGGCTACTGCCTAATTCACAGTTTCTGAGTGGCTATTGCCTGCTTCTATCTTTCTGTGCGGCTACTGCCTGCTGCTCTGTTTCTGAGTGGCTACTGCCTGCTGCTTTATATCTGAGTGGCTACTCCCTACTGCTCTGTTTCTGAATGGCTACTGCCTGCTGCTCTGTGTCTGCGTGGCTACTGCCTGCTGCTCTGTGTCTGAGCGACAACAGCCTGCAGCTTTCTTTCTGAGTGGCAACGGCCTGCTGTCCTGTATCTGAGTGCATAATGTCTGCATATCTGTGGCTTAGTGGCTATGATTTCTTTTTTTGTGTCTGACTGTCTACTGCCAGCTTCTCTGTGTCTAAGTGGTTTTTGCCTGTTGCTCTGTTATGTGTGACTACTGTCTGCTGATTACTGTCTGAGTCTCTATTGCCTGCTGCTCTGTGTCTGAGTGGATAAAGTCTGCTGCTCTTTGTCTGAGTGGCTAGTGCCTGCAGCTTTGTTACTGATTGCCTAATTTTTTTCTCTGTGGATGAGATGCTACTGCTTGTAGCTCTGTTTCTGAGAGGGTACTACCTGTTGTTATGTTTCTGAATGGCTACTGCTTGCTGCTCAGTTTCTGTGTGGCTACTGCCTGCTGCCCTCTGTCTGAGTGGCTACAGCCTGCTGCTCTGTGTCTCAGTGGCTACTGCCTGCTGCACTTTATCTGAGTGACTTCTGCCTGCAGCTTTGTGCCCGAGTGACTACTTCCTGATGCTCTATTTCTGAGTGGTTACTCCTTACTGCTTTGTGTCTGAGGTGCTACTGTCTGCTTTTCTGTGTCTGAGTGGCTAATACCTGCTGCTCTATGTGTGAGGTGCTACTGCCTCTTACTCTGTGTCTGAGTGGCTACTGCTTGCTGCTCTGTGTCTGAGTGACTACTGCCTGCTGTTCTCTGTCTGAGATTCTACTGCCTGCAGCTCTGTGTCTGGGTTGCTACTATCTTCTTCTCTGTGTCTGAGTGGCTAATGCCTGCTGCTCTTTGTCTGAGTAGTTATTCCCTGCTGCTCTATGTTTAAGTGGCTCCTTTGTGTCTGAGTGGATACATCCTGTTGTTCTGTGTCTGAGTGGCTACTGCGTTCTGCCCTGTGTCTGTGTGGCAACATCCTGCTGCTCGTTGTCTGAGTACCTATACCCTGCTGCTCTGTGTCTAAGTGGCTAATGATTGCTGCTTTGTTTCTGAGTGGCTACTGCTAGCTGCTTTGTGTATAAGCGATTACTGACTGCTACGCTGTGTCTGAGATGCTACTACCTGCCACTCTGTGTCTGAGTGGATACTGCCTGTTTCTCTTTGCCTGAGTAGCTACTGCTTCTTGCTCAGTTTCTGAGCGGCTACTACCTGCTGCTCTGTGTCTGAGTGGTTACTGTCTTATTCTCTATGTCTGACTGGTAATTCTGTCAGCTTTGTGTCTGAGCGGCTACTGCATTCTGCCCTCTGTCTGTGTGGCAACTTCCTACTGTTCTTTGTCTGAGAAGCTATTCACTGCTGCTCTGAGTCTAAGTGGCTACTGATTGCTGCTTTGTGTCTGAGTGGCTACTGCCTGCTACTCTGTGTCTGTGCTGCTACTACTTGCTGTACTATGTCTGAGTATTTTATGCCTGCGTATCTATGGTTGAGTTGCTATTGCTTGCTGCTCTGTGTCTGACTAGCTGCTGCCTATTGCTCTGTGCCCGAGTGTCCCCTGCTTCATCTGTGTGTCTGTGTGGATACTACCTTCTCTCTGTTTCCATTGTGGCATCTGCCTGCTGCTCTTTGTATGAATTGCTACTACCTGCTGTTCTGTGTCTGAGTGGCTGTTGTCTTCTGCTCTTTTTTCCGAGTGCCTCCTGCTATTGCTGTGTGTCTGAGAGGCTCCTGCCTGATATTTTATGTGTGTGTGGTTACTGCCTGCTTCTCAGTTTCTGAGTGTCTCCTTCTTTCTGCTCTTTTTGCTGTTTGGCTAAATCCTGCTGCACTGTGTCTGAGTGGCTACTGCCTGCTACTCTGTGTCTGAGTGGCTACGTCTTGGTGTCTGAGTGGATACTGCCTAATGCGCGTTCACTGAGTGTCTACTGCCTGCTTCTCAGTGTCAGAATGGCCACTGCCTTCAAACTCTGTGTTTAAGTCGCAACTGCCAGTAGCTCTGTGCCTGAGTGTCTTATATCTGCTGCCCTGTGTCTGTGTGGCTACTACCTGCTGCTCTGAGTCTGAGTAGCTATTGACTGCTGCTCTGTGCCTGAGTGGTTGATGCTTGCTACTTTGTGTCTGAATGGCTGCTATGTATCTGAGTGATTATTGCCTGCTGCTCTGTGTCAGACCAGGTAAAGCCTGCTGCTCTGTAACTGAGTGACATATAATTACTTCTCTGTGTCTGAATGTGTACTGCCTGCTGCTCTGTGTCTGAGTGGGTAATGCCTGCTGCTCTGTGATTAAGTGGCTTATATTTACTTCTCTGTATCTGAATGTGTACTGCCTGCTGCTCTATGTCTGAGTGTCTACTGCCTGCTTTTCTGTGTCTGAGATGCTACTGCCTTCTGCTCTGTGTCTGAGTGGCTAGTGCCTGCTGCTCTGTTTACGAGTAACTACTGCGTGCTGCTCTGTGTCTGTGTTGCAACTGCATACTTCTCTGTTCCTGAGTGGCTTTCCCTGCTGCTCTGTGCATGAGTGGCTACTGGCTACCCCTCTGTGTCAGAGTGGCTAATACGTGTTGCTCTGTTTCTGATTTGCTAATGCCTGCTGCTCTGTGTCTGTGTGGCTACTGTATTTTGCTCTATATCTGAATGGCTATTGCCTGCTGCTTTGTGTTTGAGTGGGTAGTGCCTGCTGCTCTTTGCCAGAGTATCTGCTGCCTGCAGTTTTGTGTCTGAGTGGAAACTGTCTGCTGCTCTATGTCTGAGTACTGCCTGCTCCTCTGTGTCTGAGTGGCCTCTACTTCTTCTGTGGGTCTGAGTGTCTACTGCTTTCTGCTCTGTGTTTGTGAGGCTACTGACTGCTGCTCTGTGTTTGAGTGGCTACTACCTGCTGCTCTGTGTCTGAGTGGCTACGACCTGCTGCTCTGTATCTGAGTGGCTACTATCTGCTGCTTTGTGTCTCATTGGCTACTGCCTCCTGCTCTGTGTCTGTGTTGGTACTGCTTGCTTCTCTATGTCTGAGTGAATACTGCCTGTTGCTCTGTATCTGAGTTGGTAATGCCTCCTGTTCTTTGTCAGAATGGCTACTGCCTGCTTCTCTCTGTCTGAGTGGATACTGTCTGCTGCTCTGTGTCCGAGTTTGTACTGCCTGCTGCTCTGTTCCTGCGTGGCTACTGTCTGTTTCTCTGTTGGCTGAACAGCTGGCAAGTAATTACCAGGAGTGGTGTGGTGAACTTCTCTCCGTCATGTTGTTTACACTTCCGCCTGGAGTTCGCGGTGCAGGCGGCTGTTTCACTTCTGTATAGTTAAGTATTCTGTGTTTGTCGAGTCTTCCATGTCTCTGGGCCACCGCAGTGTGGTGACCGTGGCTCCTCGCTAAATAATCCTGTTGTTACTCCATAATACCTCTCTTCCCACCTCGTCAGCGCTGAAGACGCGAGCTTGTTGATTTAGATTTAGGTGCATGAAAATCATGCCGACCTTTCAAAGCAGATAACAACAGCCAGCTTCGTAATTGTTTGGCCTCTCCTGCTTCTGGTGGTAAAAACTAATTAGTGAACTATTTTTGGAGGTGTACAAATCCATGGAGGAAATTTATCATGGATACACAATTACTACCCAGGGCCCCTTTAGAAGTATACAATATACAAGTTGATTTTAAAATGAGTGCAGATATTTTGAGGAGTGTCGAGAGAGTGTTTTGATGTAATGAACATGGTGTGAGAAACGTATTCTCACGCTACAAATATAACATATCGCAAGACGGTTATGCTATAAGCAATAATTATTGTGTAAAGGACATGTAGCTCAATCACTGAAAGCGAGTTGGCATTAAAAATGCAAGCAGGGTATTACAACAATTGTTCGAAGTAATGGCCGTTGACCTTGTTGCACTGCTCCATGCATCGTACAATGACTATTATACTTGGAGTAGTAAGGCTGGCTGGCAGGTTAACTGCCATCACTTTGAATAATTGTTGCAATGCTGTTCTTGCAGTTTCTATGCCTACTCGCTTTAAGTGGCTGTGATAAATTAGTTTACATAATAATAATTGCTTACAGCATATGTCTTTTGTTTTATTTATTTGTAACACAATGATGCATTTCTGGCACCATGTCCAATGAAGCAAATCACTGGTCTTGACATACCACCTTGCATTGCCCAAAATATTTCCCCTCATTTCAGAAACATTATGTATAAATTCTTTAGCTGAAGCATTTAGAACCGTATCGCACGATCTCGAGCTTGAGCCTCGTGGTCGACCTGACCTGTGAACGCGTGAATGCACCTTCAGGGTCTGCCCAGAGCTGCCGACAGTGAAATGTCGTGACGGCCGTGGAGGCGTTGCCCTTGCCGAGGAGGGCAGGCAGCCTTGTTCGGCGATGACGATGGGGAGGGGCGGTCTCACTACTGTGCCACAGCCGCCACTCGGTGAACAGCAGCTACGGCGACCGTCTGGTAAGTGCCTTCTCTACATCGTCCAACAGGTGAGTGCCTCTTCACCTCTACCCTCTCTGCATTGTAGCCTTGCAAACTCTTCAAAGCCATGCTGCTCAGCAAGGTAAATTGAGAATAGGCTACTCAGTTCCATTGTTCTACCCACTACTCCAAAGCTCAACAAAAACAGGACGAGGGGATGCGGTGGTGCAGTGGTCAGACTACTCTCCTCCCACCAAGGCGAACCGGGTCCTATTCCCGGCGGAGCCACTCCCGGATTTTCGCAAGTAGGAGTCGTACCGAACGATTCCACTGGTCCGCTGGTTTTCTCGAGAGTCTCCTGTTTCCCCCGCCCTTGCATTCTGGCGTTGCTCCATACTCACCTCACTTCACCTGCATTGACTCTCAAGACCCCGATGTAACGAGCCACCTACATCTCTCAACTAAACAAACATAGCGATTTTATTCCTATGAAAGCGAGGTGTGGGTAGTTAGTTTAGTCATCGTGTGTCTTCACTCGAGTAAGGGCGGTTGTTTGGCTCCTGCGGATGTATATCGATTACAGTGAAACATCGGCCAGTGGCGCGCTTGGAGTAACCGTAGAATAATATAGACTACGTATGTTTTCAGCTCAGACATTACAGTCACAGCTGCCCTCCCTCTTGCGTATTCTCCCTCCTCCCCGTCAATGCTAGACACCACGTCTTCAGCGCTTCTAGCCTTTAAAATGCGCGAGGAGAATCTTCTCATCTGAACTGCATTCTAAACAGGCGTTTGTCTCTCCCCCTCCCCCCTCCAGCATAAATTTACTTGGGGGTGCCACAAGAAAACAATGTCGATTAATAATAGTATTTTATGTCTATTTCCTAAAACTGGAGATCAATAATAATGTGAAATGTTAATGTTTACACTGGTATGGTAAGAATTTTGTTTAAAATATTTTAATACGAAACAATTTGCGTGTAAAATATTTTTCTTTTTATTTCAAAACCAAATTTTGGGATGGGGCACTTTTTCGAACACGAGGAACGCCATATTATCTACAAGACCCCCCTCCCCCTTCTCTTCTTAACACAGAAATATTCCCATGTAGTAATTATAATCTATTCACACTTTTTGAACCGAACCATTAAAAAATGACAGCACGTATGATGCTTAGATGTTTCATTAATTAACCATATATCACTAGCATTGAATGTTGCATAAATAGTCAGACTACTTCCATTCATATTACCATACTTTTTTATATCTCATTTGCCCAGGAAAGGATAACAGCAGAAGCACTACACGTACGTTCAACGCCTTGCGCGTAGGAGGGACAGGGCGCTGATCACGGGTGTTATTGTCGCCCGTATCGCTGTGCCTCGAATGAGAATAAATAAATAAAATTCTTGGGCCCACGTACTTTTACGGTTATTGTCAGCAGAAGTGTTTCCTGTACTGCAATGTGACAGTTGTAACTCTGGGGCTCGGTGGCCATGCGGTTAGCATACCGTTGCCCCTTCCTTCTGAACTGCTGGCGTGGTTCAATCCCTTGCAGATACCAAATGAGATCTTCAGAAATGTTGCCACTGTGTAGCACGGCGCATCCAGAGTACGCGAGGAGATATACTGTCTCATAACCAGTATCATGACTGAATGAGGTGAGTGGAGTGGGGATATCAGTGGACAGATTTGGATGGCTCTTAACAGCGAGGTCTTGAGAGTCAATGAGGGTGAAACGAGGTGACTATGTAGCAGCGCTGGAATGACAGAGTGTTTAGGGGGGGGAGGAGGAGGAGAAACGGGAGATCCTCAGATAAAGCCGCCGACCAGTGGCATATTCCGGATCGACTCACGCATTCGAAAATTCGGACCCTGCTGGGAATCGAACCCGATTAGCCTAGGTGAGAGGTGATTTTAAAACAGGGATACAGAAATGGGTAGTTAACACGTTCAGCGTGGATCCCGTATGCCATACTGACTATTATTTATTTATATTGTATAGCTTTTACAATCTTGTACAATCAGATCGTGAATTTTATTCTAAACTTTGCCAAACAAAAAGCAAATGATAAAAAAAAAAAATCTCCTCGAAAATATTACGTGGCTACAAACACCGCTTTACCATTAAATAAGTTTCTGAGCTTGATAAACTGATAATCGTTATTTATTTGGTTAGTTGCTGTTTTAAGTAAATATGAATATACCACATGCCCTTGAATATAGTGGGTCATTAACAGTCATATATCGGTAAATCTGATGAGCTCTCCGTGGACAAATGATTCAAAGACATAACGAAAACAACGGCTGATGAAATGTTCGGCTTTTCACAGACACGCGTTAATATAACGCATTTACCTTCTATTACTGACAATGTCGCTACGAAATTTCTTCGAACGTTGAAAGTGTTAAAGGTAGAGAATAAAAATGAATCACCCTGTGAAACTGAAAGTGTACCCGACCGTGCTCGTACTGGCACGTTTTGTTTACAAACTGATAGCTTTACCTTATATTTGTACGCAAAATTAATGGCGTTAAATATTAAATTGTGCATGTAGTCATCTTCCTGACTGTAAAATTACGAAATACAAAATTGTCCAATCTCCGCTTTATTATGTTGCCTAACGTTAATATCCTGTATTTTTTATAAATGAAGTTAATTTTATCTGTCTTAATATTACGTTTTATTATTGTATAATAATCATGCCATAAATACTAAGCATTAAAATTTTCTCTTTGTAATAGTTCTGTTTTTTAGTTTACTGCTAAGTACGAGGCAGTGCCCCAAACATACTGGTTATGTTAACAATTCCTATAATATCAGTTGTAGTGTGTAACTTACTGCTGGGCAGCATTTAGTAGCATACAAGCAAGGCAGTTGAACTGCGATGATGATCCATATTAAGAATTGCAAAATATGAAAAGCATAATTATATAAAAAAAAACAATATCCAACTAAAACATGGCTTCCATAACACTGAGACGCAAGAATACCGCAAGAATATCTCTCTTAGCTGCAAGTACTTGGCGGAGGAAGTCTGTGCTGCAGTACTTGACAAATGTGGAGACTTGAACGCCCGAGAAGAAAGTTAGCTTTTTAATACACTGTTCAGGTGCGCGCAGATCAAGTATTCGTTAGTTTATATTTGAGCCAAAACCATTCAACTAGAAGAAACTAAACTTTATGTCATAAAACGTAAAGAAAAAAAGTATTTTACATAGTTTTTGCACGTTCACTTCACAAAAATTATAATTTTAATGATTTGTACTTAAAAAATAAAACCTAAGTCATTTGCGAAAATTGAGATATAATTGTAAAAAGGTCGTGAGGTGCCTCACTATGCCTATGTAAATGCAAAAAAAAAAAATTTCATTTTACATTTTACTTACTAACTAATGAAATAAAATTATTTTTAGCGACCTTTCCATTTAAGGTTGTCGCTGATTTAACTTTAAAAAAATGTTAAACTAAAAAATTAATACAAAAAGTTTATCGCAAAATGAATTGAGACATTGCTTTTAGATTGAATTGTATAATTTTTTTGTAAAGTAAACATGTTTTTATTGCACTTTTGTATCTCCAAAACAGTCAAACTGATGTATTTGACGAGTGGTTAGATGAAAAAAAAAACTATGTAACAGATGGAATTTATTACTCATCATTCGTTAGAAATTGCGTTGAATGTATGCCAACTGAATACCAGGGTTTCTTTGTCATAAATATGTTGATGTGACCAGACGGTAACTATAAGTATCCTAGGTATGCATTTATAAAACTATTCTATAGTTCAACAAATATTCGAACAGAATAAATAAATCTGAAAGCAATATTATTAATTTCAGCTTCTTAAACGAGACATTAGGTACGTAAATTTAGCTGTCCCTAACTACGTGAAATAATTTGTTATAATATTGAATTATCATATTTTTTCAAAAATCCGCCTCTAGATCTTCAAAATTAAAAAAATGTGTAGCAGCTTTACGTGAAGTATCCTCGCACATCCGGATATTCACGACAACAAGGCGTTTGTTCCAAGAACGGGAGACGTTTCCTCAAGGCAAACAGAAACATTTCAAGGTTGAAGTTATTACCAGAGTTTTGTTGAGAAATCTGTTAGCTCCACGGTTTACAATCACGGCCGTGAGTTTTAATTGCTGTGACCGACTAGCCCTAAACAGTTTGTTTCTGTTGGTCAAGTTATAATTATGCGGGCTATACCTCGAATCGCACAGTATTCCAAACTCCTTTTCTTCCCAGAGGAAATAAAGCTGGTCCACTGTTGATAAAACATGCCTGAGACAAACCTTAACAAAAATGCCTACTTGCAAGTTTATATGTGCTTTACTGTTAATACTGACTGGCATTTCGACTGTGAGGTTGGTAGCGATTTAGGAAAAGTATTTAGCTCCGTGTTTTAGTGTCTTGTTAAAAGTGTGATTTTTTTAATTGGCGGCTATCTACGCCAATGTGTTTTTAACCTATGGTCAGTTAAATCTTTTATTTTGAAATATAAATTTATTAATGATTTAATTAATTTGTACCTATATGTAGAATAACAATAAGGGCAAGAGAGTTTATCTTCTGCACATGCCCCAGCATTGATGAAATAAGTGCCAAAACAACTGTGTAATTCGTGTTTCAACAGTGGCACGACGTTTATTTACATTTGGTTTTAACTTCGAACCCGCGGTTTTACGAAAAAATTAGGACATTTGGCGTAACTTAATTAGTATATAGAATTAGCAGTACAAATTATTCAAAGATATGTTACTATCAAAGCAAATCACTATTTTAGTAAAGCGTGTGCTAACCTCAATCGAAGCCACGTGGTTCTGATACTAGCGTAGGAGCAAAAGCAGTTCAATTTAGAACAGGACAAAAATGTATAATGTGCAGCTGGTACACGCACTGTACCACATATATTTTTTTTACAATTTTAATAAAATAGTATATATATATGTTATACATGTTCGTTACAACTCCACAGTGTGAGATGGTGGCATATAGAATTGTAATTCGTCCACGACAGTGTAACCGACAATCGTCCGACTATGGTCAAAACGGAGATTGGTGTGTACGTATAGGCTATTCACGGTAAACTTAACACTTTTGAAAGCCCTCTCATTTGGAATAATAGTCAGTAAATATATCTTATTTCAGCCTTAGACGTAAACTTCTGAGTGCGGTGGAATATATACATTGTGGTTATTACTTACAGGGCAATAATTATATTAAAAGGTTGTTAAAGGATAAGTAATTACTAAAAGTAAAAAGTAACTAGGGCCTCAAAAGTGCTCAATTTACCGTGAACAGCCTATAACCAGTTATACTTATAGTGACGATTTATTTAATGTATTAAATAATATTTTTTCGTGATCTGTACATACACTGAATGTACATGGAAATAATGTAATTGTATCGCCAATTACTCTAGCTGAGGTTAGTAAGGCGTTACGCCTAGGCGCAGGTAGTTTAGGTTCGAATCTCGTTTGCGCTTCAAATTTAGGAAGTTCACTAGAAATCTTTCTCACTGTGAGCGTACTGGACTTGTAACGCAAGCAAGTTAAGCTCGTTTCTGAGTGTAAATAGCCGTCCGGAATACACAGGAAAAATTATATATATTTCAACTTTTTCGCTTTTTGATAAGTGCATCGAGTAAAGATATACCTAGAGTGGGCTTCCCCATGTTAAATTTTCTGAACACTCCAGCAGGTAAGAATATGTACAGTAGTTCGTGTGTTGAACACCACCTCGCATTACTCCATTTTCGTGGCGTGTGCGTGGGGAATGTCGACGGCGTTGCCACAGTGACATCTACACTCTCTCTCACTCATAGTCCATCTCTGTCACCCCCAGTCCTAACGCTGCAACAGTAGAAAGTGTTCATAGGCTGTGTTCCAAACAGCCAGCACTCATACTCGCACTTGCTCTCGCACTCGCACTCCCTCCTTATGGAACTATCGTCACTCGCACTTTTCAAATCAATCAATAATGTGTGCAATCGATTGTTATTCTGCATGAACTAAATAATATTTACTCGAAAAGACAATATATTCATTAATATTACATTTAAATTAACAATGGCTTGATTAGTAGGGATGATAATGGGTATGATAATAATGCATGTAAAGAGTCAGATATAAATTTGATCTGAAATGAACAGTTTTAGCTTGGAATTTTAGCACCGTTTATTCAAAAATTATGAATTAATCATTTCAGAATTTATACTTATATTAAATGTTTACTGAAAATACTTTACAGTGAAAAAGTACTTGTTCCTGTGCGATTCCAATGTTGTAAGTAGTGTACAAAATAAACAAAAGAATGGCGGTTGTAGCGAGCACGGATAGCGAATATGCATGTGTAAACACTCGTAAACAAACATTCGGTCTCGCACTCGCTCTCGGTGGACATTTGGAACAGCACTCTCTGACGTCATTGCCGAGTGTGAGTGCATGAGAGTGCGCATTTCTTGCTATTTGGAACACGGCCTGAATGTCTGCTATACCCACGAGCTGGGAGAGATAAGATGGCGGACACCCGAGCTCCTAACTCAAGCCGTATATGCCCGTCTACGAAAATATTACAAGTTCTGTAAAACATATGTATATACAAAATGAAACTTAATGTACACATAACTAACGGGAAAGGTTCCATATTACTCACGCGGTCATAATAAAATAATAAACACCACTTTTTAAATACGCGATAACTATGGATTTATATTCCATATATACTGCATCACACGTGCATACTGTGAGTTGTTTGTGTAACTCAGTGAGTCAGTGCGCAGGTCTGCGCCATATAAGACATAGTGTAGGCTTTAGAGTTCAAATCTCCGATGGGTAACGAGTTTTTTATTTGACACATGATGGCTGTTTATAACTTATTTTATTATTAGAAACTGTTTATTTCCAGAATATTTTTGTCTAAAAGTAATAATACTCAAGTACCAGCACCGTACAATCGACGAGCAGTGGTTGTTTGCTAATTACGTTGATTGGTTTTTAAAGTGGATAATTTGATCAATATAGCATGAGTAATGTTAACAGGCACACATGGAAGTCTTAAGTTTAATACTGAAATAGTTTTGTCTTCTTTTGGCCTTATAACTGTGAAAGCTTGTTTAATTACGGAAAGTACAATATTTACTATTATGCTCATTAAATATACACATTTAAAAACAGTGATGAGGTGGGGAGGGGGTGATATATTGGGACATATCCCCCCACCGAAATGAAAATAAATTTGAAAACAAAATTACAAGTTGAAAGATTATTTTTTTATTCAAGGAATATGTGATCTTCCTTGAACATGAAAAACGTTAGTAGCATTTTATGGTTCCGTATCTGTACATAAAACCATTGATTATAAATAATTATATAACTATAAATTTGTAATAATATAGGTTTTGTATTTTGCTCAAAAATATAAATATTTTATATTTTTATTTATATAAAATATAAATATTTTATTGTACCCCCGAGTACATTCTAAACTAAGCCCTTGTTAAAAAAATAATATGCCAATGTTTTAATGAGTGGCGTAAATGTCCGTCGTACATTCATATGAATGCAGTGCTTTGTTTTTCATACATAAGCAGTGCCCTTACTAATATCATTTCCCATACATTAATGTACCATTAATGTATGGAAACTTCTTGTTGTTTGAACCAGTCATAAGAGAGCTATATCAACAACTGGGAAGGACTTCTGTCGCAGTTCAGGTGCAGAGGCCAGTGATAGGACTCTACACTAGGAGGTGATAGCACTTGGTTTTCATGGCTGTACCGCTGCCAGAAAACCCATGATAACACGCTCTAATGTCTGACATTTGGACTGATGGAAAGAACACTATCACCGGACTGTGGAGCAGTGGAAGAATATCTCATGAAGTGATGGGTCAAGATACTTGGTCTGGTGCTCAAATAAATGTATAAGGACCTGGCAGATGCCAGTGGTGAAAAGTATATTTACTTACGTATCTTACTCACTTTTAAACTTAAGCCAGTGCAGTTTTCAGGAGAAAGAAGAAAAAGTCGTACGTTGTGGATGCACCACAAAGCGCCTACATATATAGTTTGGTTGCATTTGCACCCCTGTTCCCTGCAAGTTGGTTTGCCTGCCGCTTACAAGCTTATTAGCACTTTAGGTGACGCGTGGGTATGAACGGATGCGTTCTTTCTTCCCTTCTGCTATAGAAATATGTATGCTTTCTGTTGTGCCTATGAGTATATCAGAAAGTTACAGAAATTGAATATCGTGTAAGGCCGGCTTAAAAGACTCACCCATCCCGCAGAATTTAGGCACCAGGAACTTCTTAGACCCGTTTTAAATATCGGAAGAAAAACTATTTTGAAAATATGATACACAACATACTGATAGTATTAGACTAACATATTACAAGTAACATTACTAAGTGGTAGAGGAATGTTAGTAAAAAGGAGAAAATACCCACGATAATCGAATCGAATCTACACTTGCTGTTTGAATTAACACTACTCGTTAAGAAGATGATCGTAGAAGTTATAAAATACTTTCGTTAGTATAGTATAATCGTGAAAACGAAATGAGTGGTCGTTAACGAAAAAAGTATTTATTCATTCAACAAAACATGGGGCACACAGAACATAACTAACTACTTTAAGGAAAAGTAAATAATACTTAGGCCTATGTAAATACTAGCTTTTACCTGCGGCTTCGCTCGCGTGTTTATAGGGACAAATAATTCAGTTTTGTGACACTAAGCCTCGTCGCGTTACATAATCGCGGTGCATCTAAATTTCGCATAAGCATGACCAGAACGCCTACTTTTAATTTGAGGTTATGTAAGGGCACACCTGACAACTTTAGATCATTCAGGAACTCTACAGAATATGTAGTGCTCTGTTCTGTGTCCATGACTGTGTTTACTGACAAATACTCCGTTATTTCTCCTTGTACCTCTTTTAAAATGTCAGTATTCATTTTGTTAACTATGCAATGTAGCCCATGTAATTTCCCAGCACACTAACTAACTCTGAGCAAAAAAATACGACGGTTTGTTGCGCTGTTGTGACTTTGTAATGTAATTCCGTCTGTGTATTTTTTAAAAATTACAATAAATATTTTCCTGAAAGAATAAGATATTTTCCCGGTATAAAAAGTATCATATGTCACTCTCCGGACCTCCAACTCTCTGTGCAAAAAATCACGTCGATCCCTTACTTGATATAGTTCTATCCACTGAGCCACTGCGGCCCCGCTTGGAATCTCTCTATCCACTGAGCCACTGCGGCCCCATTTAATTAACGCAACATTGAAGTGAGGTATAAAAAGTAGCCTATGTCACTCTTCAGCCCTCCAACTACCTCTGTGCAAAAAATCACGTCGATCCACTGCTCCATTTTGACGTGAAAGAAGGACAAACAAACAAACTAACATACTGTCCCATATTAGTAAGGATGCAGCAAAGTTAACACACGAGAATGCCCTACTGTCATAAATCATTCCAATTTTTACTTAGTGTTCGTAAATTGTGGTCATCATCCATTTGTAGGCTAGAAGACGACAAACATTCCACAATACATGAAAATATTTTGACACAGTCGAGATATTTGGTAATATTTCTGTTCTTATTGGTAACAACTGTACTCTATGAAGAGAGAAATGTATTGATTTGGCTGCGTTTAAACACACCTGCATACCGTAATGCAGCGTAAGCTGCGACGTCTGAAGTAAAGCTGGGTTTACAATATAAATATTTAAGCATTATATAATGCGTTAAGATGTGTGCAGAAGAAACGAATGTGTGTTCTCTTATGTTTTGGTTCCCAGTGGAACCTTATCAGGTCATGTGCGTTGGTGGTACTTCCTTAAGCATTAGAAAAAATTTCGAGGCTGCGACCAATTAGTACAGAGCAGTCGGTGGTGTTGGCGGGAAACTGTTATTTACAGTAACGTAAGTATAAAACAATATGACAAATGTGTGTATATATGTGTGTGTGTTTTTGTGTGTGCACAAGCGCCTACTGCATATTCTAAATGCATTAGTCTTTGTACTGTAAACGTAGGCCGTGTCCGAAATGGCAGATTGTGTTGACGAAATGATCACGTGATCCGATTTTGAATACAAAAATTGTGACGTATTTGGTAAATTGATATTTCGTATCTTGTTTATAGCGGATGTTAGCAAAAATACAAAATGACAAACTCAGTGGCATGTAGGTTATTACATTCAAAACCCATGTGCTAAAGCGTACTTAAAACGTATTTTAGAATAAACAACTGTTCATAAAACACACTAGACATGTTTTAAAAAGCAAGTGCAAGAAAGAAAGTATATTTCACAACACATGTTTTATTTTAAGTCGTTATTGGATATTATTTTATTTTCTTGTTTATTAACATATTCTAATCATTCCAGTGATGATTGTTGAAATATTGAGTCCATTGTAAGCATTTTAATAACATAAAACGAATTTTCAATGTTAATGTAAGAGTGTGTTGCCGTGAGTGCTAAACCAGTGGCTGTTGACAACGTCCGGATTGAAACCTACGAGATGATAAATTACAAAATAACCAATTTTTCCGTTCGGATATGGCCTTAGCTTGACTATTTGTGATTGGCACCGAGTCATTGCATTCAACCGAGGTTTAGTGTAGAAATAGTTATATTTTGTAATGTACATAGTCTGATGTAGAATACTGTGACTGTCTTTGTTATGTTAAGTTTTCATGCATTCGTTAGTGTTAACTATACTAATAAACACTCCACTGTCAACTTGTTTTTGCACTCTTATGAGTCCTACGTTTAAGTGTAGAATATGCAATAGTGTGTTGTGTTACATTCGTGTAAATGTAAACACACACAACTGGCAACTTTTCAGACAGTATCCACTAATGTAAACTTGGATCTTACAGAGACGACAGTTGTATTATCGCTTAAAAAAAAATTGTTAGAGTTGAGCCTTATACGTGATCATTAATGTGTTTTTCCCGCACTGTGCATAAGGTTTTCTGCTTAATGAGATGCACGCTCATACAGCGTTCACATTCGTCTACATACGTAAATGTTTTACATGTCTCGGGAAATGACATACGCACGTACACGAGGAAATCATTGCCTGTACGTCTCGCGCCCTTACCTTAAATAAGCTACTATTTTGAAAAACAATATTTATGTTGCCCATAATTGTTATTTCTAATATATATTTTCATAAAAGTGGAACGGAGGCATTAACTTTCGAGAAACGCCACTGAACAAAGTTCTTAAGAATGTATACTATTTAATCTCTAATCATCTAGAAGAGGCGGGATAAACATAACTAGTTTAAAGTTTTCTTCGTGATTTGTTATAAACCGGGCGTGGTGTTGAATATATAGTTAATATGCAGAGCAGTAAGAACATAACCGATGTTTTTACAAGGCAAGGCATGGACAAGTGAAAACGTTATATCAAAATCAGTTATTTACTTTTTATTCAGACTAATATTAGTGTTAAAAGGAAATTTACCTTTAGTTGTTCCCAGTTTTAATGATACATTATCGACAACTGTGTTTACTGACTCATATATATATATATATATATATATATATATATATATATATATTCCTTCCTTTCTTGTAAAAATGTCTATGATTTGTTAATAGGAACACTAGTGTCATATACTATTAATCAAGAACGAAAGTTTGCCCTGTCAAACACTTTACGCCCAATAGTGAGGAGGAAGGTAGGAACGGGCCTAGAGAAAATCAATAGTGCCCCGGGGGAGAGGTGGAATTTATGGTTGCGGACCCGCTCCCTCCTCAATACTTCTAGGGGTAGGCGTTTTTGTGCCCCTGTCTTAAGGTTCGTGTATACCATGCGGTGTCATACACTTTACAACCAAATTTCAAGGGGAGAGTCTCCCCCTCAAGTCTTAAGTTTTAAGTCTTGAGTCTTTAGTCTTACATCTTACGAATTAAGTCTTAAGTCTTACATATTATGTCTTAAGTTCGCCCACAATGATTAAATGTACCACACTCGTATCATAATGTTTTTACAACTACATGACAGGATGTGCGTGCAGGCGCCGAAAGGCACGAGCGAGCACGTGCCGGAGTTCCGAGACAAATTTCGTAAGATTACTGACTTCACCGACGGTGACTTAGCCCGCAGATTCTGCGGGCCCGTCCCCTGGTATATCTTTACTGAATGATAAGGCTAGGAAGTAGTAGGGAAATGTCGATTCTTGGGCAAGGGGATCAGGTATCGGAGCCAGAGCCGCCTGCCGCCATATTGTTACGTCACCGTCCGCCATATTGGACCCATATCACCTTGACCTTTGATCCGTGGCCTTGACCCAGGTGACCTATGACACCAAAAATCCAACAAATTAGAAAGAGAAATAAAAAAATTATAAAAAATTATAATGAAAAATTTATTAAAATTGTTTGATAAATTATTAAATGTAAAAAATTGCAAATAAATTTTACGACTTTTTTTTTCAAATTATTAGAAAATTATTTTTTAAACATTTACTAAAAAAATTATCTGTTAAAAAATCGGTAAAATAAATTTAAGAATTTTTTCCCCTTTGGTAGCCATTTTTTCTAACAATTTCCTTTTTCCCTTACAGTATCCCTTTCTGCCTTAGAATTTCCCTTTTCCCCTAAAAAAAACTGAAAAAAAAACTTATGTAAAACTTCATTTTTAAAAAATTTCGTTTCTGGATGTCCCCTCACCACCACTAATTACTCACTATCGTTCGAATCTCATCATACGACTGTCGCCAATTGCTATTTGCTCTTTAATCGGCAGACTTTCCAACCCCCATCCCCACCAATTAGTTAGCATGCCTCCGCCTCTCATCTATACTCATTCTATCGTATGCCACCATATTTGTTTTTTCGTCTGTCACGTGTTTACACAATACTGGAGACCACCATCATTGTTTATATGTTGCTGGAGTTTGTCTCTCACCTCTGTTCGACTGCCATATTGATTTTTTTGTTCGTCCTTTGTTTAAACATTGCTGGAGGCCCCATATTGAAAAGCTCTCACTTTCTTAAAAATTTATATAAAAAGTATTTAAAAGTTTTATAAAAATTATGTAACAAACTTTTGTCACAACCTATTAGGTCTCCATTGCGTCCCATTGGCTGTTTATTCACTTTCGTTAGACTGTCTGCAATCCTCCACCTCATTCGCTCCACTGACTACTCACCTCCATTCGATGCCATATTTGATATTTTGTCATTTGTTTTAGAGTTTGTCTCTTACCTTCGAATAATTACTCACATCTGTTCCACCACCTTCGCTCGACTACCGCCAATGTTTCTCACTGACCATTTAATTGGTGGGACTCTGTCCCCCACCACTCCCCACAAATGTTTCTCATTGGCTAATTAGTGTTTAGTCTGCAAGACTCCAGCAGCTTCGCTCCATCCCCACCAGTGATTCTCATTGATTAATTACCCTGCTAATGCTTCTCAATGGATAATTAGTAATCTCTGTTCGACTGCTGGTTCTCCTTCACCCTCACCGCTCCCGAACAATGTTTTTCTTTGGCTAATTACTCACCTCCGTTCCATCCCCTCCAATCACTCGCGTTTCATTCGATCCAATGCTACTCAATGGCCGAATACTCGGGTGTTTTTGGAAACCTACATTTCACCAATCTCTGTGATTGGCTAATTAGTCATGTGATAATCTACCCGACCAATCAGTGTTTAGTTTTTAAGCCCCCGCCATCCATGTTACCACAATTAGTCGCACGTGTTTAAATCCTGCCAAACTCTCCGATTGGCTAGTTATTCTTTTGTTCAATCACGTATTTTCCCATTGGCTAATTACTGTTTAGTCGGCGATCCTCCATCCAATCAATGCTTCACATTCGCTGTTTACTCATACTCGCTCGACGGTCGGCAAGTCTCCGCCACCTCTGTTCGACGCCTTCCATCTATTAGTCGCATGCGCTCCACCCTCTTAAACTCTGGCTTTATAAGACGTGTCCCCGAAGGTCCCTGGAAAAAGTTGAACCTCGCTTTTAGAAATAGACACTTTTTGTCCAAGTAGCTATAAAATCCTTTAATCTATTTTGGAATTCAGAAGGGTGCGTTCACTAAGTGCCCTGGATAAACAGGACGAGTTGCCGTACCTTCCAAATGAGTCCCTGCTGATTTACGCACCATACGAAAGTTCGGCAGTATTCAAGTATTTGCCGATCTACCTACAGCTAAACGAAGACATACAGGACTGCCTCCCATACAAAGAGTGTTTCGAAGGCTGCACCAGCTCGGTTCCTGACACGCCGCGCCGCAGGAGTGGGTGCAAGGCCCGCCGACTAAATAGTAACTAACCAATGGGAAAATAGGGGATCGAATGAAAAACAACAATTAGCAAATTGGGGAGATTGTTGGGGGTGGCACACACGCGACTAATTAGCAAATGGGAAGCATTTATAGAAATGGAATAGAAGTGACTAATTGATCTAACAGAGTTGGCGAAAGCTTGCTGACTAAACACTGATTGGTCAGTTAGAATGTCACAATACTAATTAGCCATACGGAGACATTGGCGGAACAAATGTTTCTGAAGACACCCGAGTAATCGGCCAATGAGAAGCATTGGATAGAACGAAAAGTGAGTAATTGGGGTGTATGTAACGAAGTTGAAAAATTAGCCCATGAGAAACATGGGCGAGGAGAGGAGGGAGGGGTGGAGGGGAAGCAACAACCGAACAGAGGTGAGTAATTAGCCAATGAGAAGCATTGGCATGGTAGTTAACAAATGAGAATCATTGGTGGAGATGGAGGGAAGGTGATGGAGGCTTGCCGACTAAATACTAATTAGCCAATGAGAAACATTGGCGGGGTGTGGTGGGGGATGGAGACCCACCGACTTAACAGTCAGTGAGAAACATTGGCATTAGTAGAGCGAAGGCAAGTAAACAGCTAATGGGAAGCATAGGCAAACTAATTGGTCGTAATGAAAAGTTTTTTTATATAAATGACTAGAAAATTTATAAACAAATTTTTATAAATTTTTAAGAAATTACGAGCTTACCAATATGGCCGCCTCCAGGAATGTATAACACAATAACAAACTAAAACTCAATATGGAAGTCGAGCAGAGATGAGATACAAACTCCAGTAACATATAAATAAAGATGGCGACTTCCAGTAACATGTAAACAAATGACAGATAAAAAATACATACGATGGCATACAAAAGAATGAGTATATTGGAGGGAGGTGGAGGCCTGCTGACTAATTGGTGGAGGTGAGGGGATGAAAGCCCGCCGACTGAACAGCCAATAGCAATTGGCGACAGTTGTATGCTGGGAGTCGAACGGATGTGAGTAATTAGTGGTGCTGGGACACCTCCAGAAATGTAAGTTTTTTAAATAACCTTTTTACAAAAGGTTTTATAAATTTTTTCGGGATTATTTATAACTTCTTATGGAAAAAGGGGAATTTTAAGGGAAAATGGGCAATTTTAAGGGAAAAAGGGAGATTTTTAGGGAAATGACTGCCAAGGGGAATAGAATGAAACATTGTTTAAAACGATTTTTTGATAATTTTAAAATAATTATTTAATGATTTTTAATTATACATTTTTGGATTTACAATAACAATTTTTGTAATAATTTAATAGTTTAAATTTTTTTTGTATTTTTTAAAAGATTTTTAAAGAAAATTTTTTGTAATAAATTTTTTTATAATTTTTAAAGATTTTTTTTTTGCAATTTTGTGGGTTTTGTATCATAGGTCACTGGGGTCAAGGTCAAGGGTCAAAGGTAAAAGGTCAAATGGGTTCCATATGGCGGAATGTGACATAACAACATGGCGGCTGGGCGGCTCTGGCTCCGATCCCCGATCCCCTTGCCCCAGGCTCGGCATTTGCCTACTACTCTGGGAGGCTCGATATTACTCTGCTATGTCCCATTTCAGGATTTTCCAACAAACTTACGGTTTTTACGGTTTAAGGATTAAACAACTTCGCGAGGCGATTCCTTATGAAAAATCAAGGTGTAAATATATAGGACGCTTTGTACCTAAACTTAATATTAAGGGCGAAATTAGTCCCCGAAAATGGAGATTTTGAAATGTATTTTTGCGAAATATCGGGAACCAGGTGTGATGAAATTACTATTCGCCGAACATTTTTTTATTTTATCGGGATCTTCAACCTAAGAGCAAATTCATAATAATAACACTCCGCGTTATGAAAATAACAGGGGTGGCCACCCTTTATTTGCGCTGGCAACTACGTTGCCGTCGGGAGTTATGGAAGTTTTATGCCGATTTATTGAGCAGTATGATCTACGAAACAGGTAAGGTCTCCTTGTTACAATTGCCTAGCACCCGCCGTTTTCGTTTAAAATGCCCACAAAGATTCCGCTAGATTTCGCTGCCGCGATACAGCGCCTAGTATGTAGGTAGTACTGCATGCGTGTATGGCCACAGCACAGACGATGGTGACGGACAAGGTTAACACCTACTGTAAACAATGCATACCATATACGCATGTATGGTGTATTGCCTACATAAGATGCAGTGTATCGCGGCAGCGGAATATTTGTGTGCGTTTTAAATGAAAACGGTGAGTCCTAAGCAGTTGCAACAAAGGGACTATTTTTGTTTCATAGGTCATACTGCTCAATAAACCAGCATCAAACGTTCATAATTCCTGGCGGTTACGAAGTTGCCTGCAATGAGAGGGTGGCCACCCCTGTTATTTTCGTAACGGGGAGTGTTATGACTTTGTTCTGCGGTTGAAGATCCCGATAACATATAACAATTTTCAGCGAATTGTGCTTTCATTTCATCTGGTTTCTGATTCTGATATTTCGCAGAAATACATTCCACAATCTCCATTTTCGGGGACTTATTACGCCCTTAATATTAAATTTAGGTACTAAATGTTCTGTATGTCTATTACTTGATTTTGCATAAGGAATCACCTCACGAAGTATGTCGGTCGAATTCAGCTCCATCCTGTATATAAGATATAAATAAATATATATATATATATATATATATATATACATATAGAAATATATATATCGGGTGTTTATAACATGAACTTATCACAGATGAGCTAAATATGTAAAGATTTCGCTTTAATAATAGCATTTTTGGACCGATCACATTCAAAAGATATTTTATTCACAAAATCAATGTTTCTTGATTTATTGTCACTTCCTTTACAAATGCAGGGCCTATACTTTAGTCGGTAGTGATAGAAAACGGTTTAAAAACCGAGAAAAAAAAAACACTTCTAGATTTTCAATTGAAAATACACACGGGCATGTTTTACACCGGATAATAAAGCAGAACTCGTGACGTTATATTTCAAAATGTCGTTTAATAAAAGACAGTCAAATTACCAGGCTTTCAACATCTCTTTTAAAAATTGTGTAAGTATGCATATAGAAACTAGAAGATCCGCAAACATTATTATTGTCAAAAGATAATTTTCGAATACGAAACGGTTACTTGTACAATACTCATGTTTTCTAAGTCAGAATTGACAACTTCACTCACAGTAAATTATTTCCAACTTACATTACCACGTACAGATCGATATTTAAAACAACTCATAAATTTTCAGTTAGGCTATTTGCAGCCCTAGTAAACTGACCTTGTAAAGCGAGTCAACAAACAAACTACAGCAGCCCAAAATTTTCCTAGTACCACGTTATCACTGTAGAATGTTGTGTTAAAGTCAATTGAGGGCTATTTCCAACTTTTCTGAAGCCCCTCTAATGTTCCTTCGCCATATGCAAACAAAGCTTAAAAAAATTGCTCTAGAGAGCCAACGTACAGCATTCGTGGGTAATAAGTGTAGTATTTT
This sequence comes from Dryococelus australis, assembly GCA_029891345.1. Taxonomy (NCBI): domain Eukaryota; kingdom Metazoa; phylum Arthropoda; class Insecta; order Phasmatodea; family Phasmatidae; genus Dryococelus; species Dryococelus australis. The sequence continues at coordinate 78,441,630 of CM057000.1, forward strand.
TTAAAAGAACTTTTTCTTACAAAGAATTTCTAACTCACCTATTATTTCTGTCTAAATTCAGTTAGTTATATGTATGAAATGTGCTTAATTTATAGAAAAAATATAAGTAAACGTCTAATTTAACTATACATAACATTATTTTACAATTATGCAAGTATAAATTGCTTGTGATAAATTACATATTTAGGAAGCATCAAAACACGTCAGACGTGAGGAGGTTTGCTTCAAATGTTTGGTTAAAAAAAGTGCGAAGAAACCGCGAATAGACTATACAATGTAACCTTTGCATCGAGGGGCCGCGGAGGTTGAGTGGTTAACGTGCCCGCCTCCCACAAAAGCGAACCGGTCTCAATCCCCGGCCGGGTCACTCCCGGATTTTCACATTTGGGAATCGTGCTGTACAATGCCGCTTGTCGCTGGTTTTTCTCGGGGATCTCCCGTTTCACACACGTTTTCATTCCCGCGCTACTCCATACTCATCTCAATCATCCTCATCGGCTCTCACGACCTCGCTGTTAAAAGCCTCCATTGAAATACTGAGATGCTACACAAGGAGATACTAAAAGTTATTTAACCCTCAGAACACACAGGAATACTGGAGAAGTGACAATGGACATGGCCAAGACGGACTCAACATTCTGCAAAGTAATCATACACTGCCAGGAAAATTTTAAGTTGTTGACTTTTATTTTTCGACTTGCTTTTCGTGTTCTTTCTGCTAAGGCAGGAAGTGCCTAAGTCGAAATGCGTTTCTTAGTTCGTGTTGCAATTATTCGGAGCATTTTATAATTTTTAAATTAAAATACCGTAATGCGTATTATTGTATGGTGGGATGATGTTTCTGTGCGCTGTGTGTGAAAGTTTTAACTATCAATTCGTGAGTACTAGGTAAATAGGTATTTCCCAATCGCTTTTCAACGTCTTATCAGAACCAAAAATTTTACATTAATTAACTAACCAATGATAGTATGTAAACTAAGAGTATTTCAGTTTGAAACAAGAACAAGCGTGGAAATTACCTAAATAGGCATATAGTTAAAGGCAAATACCTACTTCGTTTGAACTAAAGTAAAAATAGCAAAACCTTTTTTAACCATTTCATCACGTCCACGTGAGGCCAATAAGGCCAAACAGGCGTTTGGGCGTTTGAGTTATTAAGTACTAGAGACCCGTCCTGGCCTCGCTCGGGTGCGATTTACAAATATAGCGTTCTTTAGGTTTACAGCACGTATATACACTAAATGCTTAAGGTAGCTAACATAGGATTAATACTTTGTTGTTCACAAAGTCTTCATAAGTGAACCCCTATTTTTAAAACGACAAAAATGGTTACTGTGGGTCATACTTAAAATACAAACATATGTTGTCGGGGACATTTTTTGTAAAACTTTTTGAAATCCACAATTCTGTAGTACATTAATTGTTGTATCTCTTATGGTTTAATCAGCGTAAGCGCCCGAAAAGTGTATTTTTCCGGCTTCATTATAAAACGTCGACATTTACCTACTATCCTTACATTAAATATTAATGTATTATATACATAAACCTTCCTCAAGATATCCTCTAAATTATGGTGAAAACCGCATCAAAATGCATCAAGTAGTTTAGAAGCCTTAGCCGAATACACAGACACACGAGGCCGGGTGATTTTGATTTATGCTATGCATAAATAGTAAACAATAACTTGTCCTCGGTCCAGTAGTCGGCAGGTGCACTACGTCCGGGGACGCATATCCCAATGTACGTTTCTACAAAACGAACGCTGCCGTCAGAAGCTAATATTTCAGGCACTGGCAACAGAGTGCACTATATTCGGCGCGCCAACAAATCGTATGGGATTATTAATAAATTATAATGTTTTTTAACTTATTTTATTATTTGATTTTTTTTTTGGTTACAGTTATGTGATTGAGTAATTTTTTATTTGCTTTAATTGAACTGTACTGTTTGGGTTTTTGTCATAGTTACGTTTTAGCGTCTGCAGCTAGCTTTCGAGAATCACTCGTATGTCGTTGACGATTATGCCTACTGCACATAAATCGACACCGTTTGTGAGCGCTAAAATGCAAACAAAAGAAACAATCTTTTTCTTTTACTAACTTGGGATACGTCCGCGGACGAATGTTGAAGTCGGTGAAACATATTGGGACATGGCATCTTGGGACATTGTGACCACAAGCTGTGACGTTAGAAGGCATCAATCAAATGTTGATTTTCCGCTAACAAAATGCGGCATAGGCTTTAGTGTAACCAGCGGAACTGAGAGAGTCCTTTGTTTTGGCCATTGAGGCATAGAAGCGAGGGAGCGACACCACATCGGCCTGCCGGCGCATCTACAGTATGCGCGCGCATGGTTCTCAAATAACACGCAATGTGTCCGTTGTACTGCTGGAACTGTCGGACTTTAAGCGGTGATCATATAAATTTATTAGTGGAAAGTCTGTAGAAAAGTACAGGAGATATCCATATACTAGTCTTGCGTGTTTCTGAGCAGTGCAGTGTGAAAAGGCAATATTTTGCTACCTTGAAGGGCTCGTAAATAGTGTTTGTAATGCATGTCATGTCTCGAGAGTAGTCTTCGTATCTTGTCCCAAATGTATTTTCTTCTCGAAGATTATTACACAGGAATTCATTGAAATATACACTTCACAAATGTTTGGAATATTGTGAGATATGGTAGTTTAAGTGGTAGGTTTTATGTGGTTCTTTTATGTTAAACAGAGAGCGAGCACATTAACCCAAAGAACATGTCTGACTAGCTGACAACAGCGGTTTATAATCGTCCACAAAACCCCAAAACCACTTCCAGATCCCAAAAGAGCTGCCCTAATGGATTGGGACCTTCTTCCGGAAGATGACACCAACACATTGTTTACAAGCATACCACTTGGAGGTCAACCTCGGTACTAAACTGCAGTGGGAAGAAAGAAACCCTCCCTAGTCAGAGACACCTTTACATCAACTTTGTTCTTCTTCCGTGTTTATTTTCTGAAAAATTGTAAAATGTTTCTGTATTAAAAACACTTTGAAGTTCACGTTTTGTATCGGCACCGTTGGTAACTTTTACATGTTATGCTTTCTGTTATGTATATTCCCTACTTTTTAGCATTCTGTATGTATATCCCCTACTTTTTAGCATTCTGTATGTATATTCCAGATTTTTGTGAGGTGTTTAGTTTCGTAAATTGAAGTGTATTTCAAACACTCTGCAGCAACTCATTTTTAGCTGTATGTACATAATTCCCTATTCGCGTATTCGTGGACGTACCTCGTGAAGGACGAAAAGGGGGAGGGGGGGGGGGGGTGATTGGCTGGAAGAGCTGAGCATGTACGAATGTCGCTGGTACATACGTGTTACTCCATTAGCATCCCGGCTGCCTCTCAAGGCCAGCAATTATTCTCTGGGTCCAGGAAAAATTGCGTTCCAGTAACTGTAGCTGACCGCAAATAAATGGTCCGTATCTGAAGCAAATTACACTTGTTCTTTAAAGCGCACAAGTTAGTGCAGAATGCTTACAATTCAGTAAAACATTGTCGTTTTAGGTTAAATAACTTGAAAGTAACTTTCGATAGGAAAGACTCATCGCAAATCTCTCTTTTATTCTACAGTACAAAAAAATGAAACACAATATTATAAACATAATCAAAAATATATTTAAGAATTTTTCTTATTGCAGTTTGTTCTTAAATTACAATGATTTTGTGCTAAAACTTGAGTAGCGAAGACCCGTGATATGCAAGAGTATCCATGCATAGGTAACTTAAGATTTTTCTAAAGTTGCTGTAAGATATGTCTGATTAGCAGTTTGTAGGTCGCCCTTTCGGAAAATGATAAACAACGTACTCCTTAACATAATATCCTCCGATGAGTGTCTTTACGCGTTGGTTCACGTCTACTGTGCTTAGCTCACTGTCGGGGATTATTATCCTAACCATACAAATCCTATGCCGTATAAATGTTTCTTAGTTTTACAAACAAACCTTCGAACACTAGTTGAAAAAAAATTTGCTTATAAATTTACTATTTAAATATTCTACACTATCTACCAAAAAGTAATTAGGCACATGTCCACAATGTTTGCTCGGTGGTTTTCGCCCGGTTAGAATCTCGTGGGGCCACCTCTTGCGGCTATAACAGCAGCCACCTTGTATGGCATGCTCTCTACGAGTGTTTACAGGACATCCACGGGGATTCGTCGCCATTCCTCTTGCAACCAGTCCATGAGGTGAGCAATGGATTTTGGCCGCGCCTGACGAGCCCTCACCTGGTGATCCAATACGTCCCAAAGATGTTCTATATGGTTGCTGTCGGGACTCTGGGCGGGAAAATCCATTCGGCGAACATTGTTGTCGCCTTACCACTGCATGCATATTACCTCTTGAAACATGACACCTGGCATTGTCATCCTGGAAGTAACACGGGTACATTCCGTAAAAACGCTACAATTTTGGGAGCATTTCATTATCCAGAATGTTACAATATTACAATGTTACAATGTTCATGCTACCACGGACAAACACCAGCGGTCCTGCGCCGAAGGTTGGGAAAGACATGTCAACTGAAGTACTGAATTACCTATCTTCACAGGTGCCCAATTACTTTTTGGTAGATAGTATATCTTAACAACACGTTGGTTTATGAAACATACAAAATAGTTTACGTAGCTTTGCTTTTATAATAAACTTGAAGTTTACCTGCTTGTTAAAGTTTAACAATAATTTTACATATTCCTTGCGTTTCATAATGTTTGTGGCAAGTAACTTGTATTGTCAAAAAACTATCTTGGCATTTGGTTTTCAAATAACTTTTGTATAAAATACACAGATTTTTTACAGCGGAAATTTTATCTAGGACTAGGTACAGCACATCAATTGCACCTTACATTAACAGTAAATCTTGCTATATACCAAGCTTTATCTTGCTCATTTTTGTAACAGCTTTCTTGATGGCTGTTTTCTTAAAACGCCAATGAAAAAGTTTTGTTCAGAACCCTATTAGTGAACATTTTCTCATGAAGGGAAAAATCCGTCTACTTGATTGCAAAGTTACTCTTGCCTGCCGACGCCTCATATTCTGATAAAGAACATTCTTGATACCTTTACTGACAAAAGGTTGAGAACTATAGAAATATACTAGTGCATAGTTCAAGGGAATAGTCATGAGGGCATTCGAGGCATGCTAAAGACTTTGATATCAGCCATTCAAGATAGAAAAAATGGCACTTCCCGTGACACAATATATTGTAATGTACTGAAATATTATTAACTGGCACACTTAAATTTAGGAACACCCGAATTTAGTGAATATATTTCACAGGCAGTTGTATTTCATAACACTTAAGCTCACATCCACTCTCGTGATTGGATGATCTGTAGGTGTTACGCGTCTTAAATGTTTGCCCACGAATCACAGACGCACATTATCGGAGTTAGCAGTAGTAGGGAAATGATGAGTTGGGCACAAGAGATCTGGAAACACAGCCGGAGCTGGGGCGGTCGTCATGCTGTTACGTCACCCGACCACATCTTGGACGTCATTGAAACTCGATAAAAAAATGCATACAAGTCAACAAGTATATGACATTAGACACAACTGCCGCCATATTTGATGCAGACTACTACGAACTTTACCCCATGACCTTGAATAGCTCTGAAAACAAAAACTCGAAGAAAATACCTAAAATTCAGCAAGCATAATACTATACTAACTACTACCACCATATTAGATGCAGACTACCTCGTCTTTGACCCCGTGACCTTTAATGACCTTGAATACAAAAACTGGAGAAAAATACATTAAAGGTAGCAAGCTTAATACATTACAAACTGCTACCACTATATTAGATGAATACTACCTTGACCTTTACTGCATGAACTTGAATGACCTTGAAAACAAAAACTCAAAAAAAAAATACATAAAAGGCAACAAGCATACGACATAACACACTACTACCACCATATAATATGCAGACTACCACGACTTTGACCCCACGACCTTGAATGACCTTGAGAAAACCTCGAGAAAAAATACATAAAAGTCAACAAGCATAATACATTACAGTCCACTACCATCGTATTAGAAGCATACTACCTTGAACTTGACTCCACTACCTGCAATAACATAGAAAATAAAAACTCGAGAAAAACTACACAAAAGTCAACATTAATATAAAATTGCAGACTAGCACTAACATTTTAGATGCATACTACATTGACCTTGATCACATTGTCTTGAATAACCTTAAAAACAAAACTCGATTAAATACATAAAAGTCAAAAAGCATGATACATTACAGAGACTACCAACGCCATATTCGATACAGACTACCTCGATCTTGACCCCATGACCTTGAATCATATATAAAACAAAACTTGAAAAAAATACATAAAATTCAACAAGCATATGACATTACAGACTACTGCCGCCATATAAGATGCAGACTACTTCGACTTTGACTCCATAACCTTGAAAAAACTCGAGAAAAATACATAAAAGTCAACAAGCATAATACATTACAGACTACAACCATAATATTAGATACATGCTATATTAAACTTGACCCCATGACCTTGAATGACTTTGAAAACAAAAAAGTCAACAAGCATATTACACTACAGACTCTACCACTATATTAGATGCAGACTACCTCTACCTTGACCCCATGATCTTGTATGAACTTATAACAAAAACACAAAAATGCACAAAATTCATCAAGTATATGACATTACAGACTACTACCAACATATAAGATGCATACTACCTTGACCTTGACCCCATGACTTAGAATGACCTTGAAAACAAAAACTCGAGGAAAAATCTATGCGAAGAGGCAGAATCTAGTAAAGACGATCCACATTTCATGCCAGCTGCTGTCAAACTATGTCTCTTAGATTACATTCCTATTGCTTATAATATACGAGTATGCAGGCCCTATGGAATCATATTGAATATTGAATTTGAACCATTCGTACTGCACCATTTATACATTGTGCAGGCACCGACCAGTCAATTACCGATCTGCCATGTGATTGCAGCTGACCAATCACATGTAAACATTGAAACATCACATGCGGGTGTCAGTCTCTGACTCCAAAATTACTCCAAAATGACCCCTAAATGAGCCCTTAATGACCCCTAAATTATTCCACTACCACCACCGTGACCCTACATGACCCCTAATGACCCACTGAACCATGATCTATTGACCTCATGACCCAAGACCCATTTACCAAATTACTTATGATCCAGTGATACATAACACAACTTGGACTTTGTACTGAACATGCAGCACCACAGCAGGCTGCCACCACGCTTCCCAATAGGTAGACGCATGAAAAAGGTATCTTCGTACAGACCATCGTCTCATACCGACATACATTTTGACCATAGATGAAAACGCGATCGCAGAATCGGCAAGGTCGAGATAGTTTGCATCTAATATGATGGTAGTAGTCTGAAATGATACTTGTTGATATTTATGGATTTTCTCGAGTTTTTGTTTTCAAGGTCATTCAAGGTAATGGGTTCAAGGTCGATATAGTCTGCATCTAATATGATGGCATATTGTTGACTTTTTAGTATTTTGTCTCGAATTTCTGTTTTCAAGGTCATACAAGGTCATAGTCAGGGTCGAGGTCTTGGGTAAGAGGTCAGTGATCAAACGTCAAAGTTCGATTGATACTGTGCACTTACTTCCATTATGGTAAATGGGTGACGTCTATCAAGATGGTGGTCGTCTACCAAGATGCTCACCTACCAAGATGGTGGTTGTCTACAAGGATGACCATCAGTTTCACCTACAAATTTGGCATAATGGGTATGGGTGAACGGTGACCTCCTTAACTTTAAGTTTTTTAAAATTATTTTTAATTATATTTTAATAATGTCTATTAATATTTTTGGGGGATATTTAGAATTTTTTCGCAATTTTTTATTTTTATTTTTTAGGTCAAAGGTCTTAACCGACCGGCTTGTCCTAACCCCATGGCTGCCTGGGTCACAAGTCCGCTTTGCCTGCCAGGGAAAAATAGGAAATTTCTGGGTAGCCTTTTTTAATATTTGTTATAAGTTTGAATAACTTTTGATAATAAATATTTTCAATTTTTTTTTTTTTGTGATTTTTAGTTTTTTTTTTGTTGCGATTTTTGGGTTTAGAGGTCAAGGTCAAAGTTCATGGGTCAGGGGTAAAGGTGAATTACATCCGAAATGGCGGTCGGGTAACATAGCAACATGGCAGCCGCCCAGGCTCCGGCGTCGGTTCTTCAATCCCTTGTGTCCAACTCATAATTGATCTACTACTGTTACCTAATTCTGACTGGACAGTCAAATAAAAAAATATCTTCTCACGGTGATATGCCTCCAGTTATAATGAGAAATCTGCTAGTACGATAGTAAGGAATTGAATCCTAGCATGTGCGGAAATCTTTTCGCGAAATTCAGGTATCCATAATTATAGTAGTGCTGGTAGTAAGCAATGTATCTCTATGCCAGCTTATCATGTCACATTTGTGAAACGATGGCCACTGTGAGTAGTTAATTTTTTTTTACTTACTATACAATAAGCAGATGTCGGTATAATGGGAAAATATTTGTGTGTCTTACAATTTCCGGTAAATTAAATTGCACGTTATAATTCCTTCTTCGTAACACGAGAGGACTTCAAACACATGCCAAAACTGTTTCTACAAATTAAGACATATTTTCAAAAATGTGTTGTAAAAGGCGATAGATATATACAGTATTACTATTTGTGAGTACATTTTATGTAAAGAATATGTGGGATCCACATTTTAAAGAATTCCTTCATATGTGCTCAAGTTATAACACAGAAATGTGAATGAAGGCGCACCCAGGGCCAGGGTAGGGGAAACCCCGGCCGCTGACGGGCTGTCGAACTGCGGTGGTAGGTGCTGGTCGTCCCTCATATGTGAGAATGGAATGGCAGGAGAAACGAGACTGACCCGGCTAATCCTGCCAGCCGTCCGCAGCATCCCCTACGTACACCACCTGCGAACATCCCTGTGCTTCAGTATAGTCGCATACCTGATGTTCATGAATTAAAATGGTTGTCAATATTTTTCGGAAGTTATATATATATATATATAAGAGTAGTCCGCCTAACGTGGACATCCCCAACATTTACGGAGAGGTTGCAGATCGCGAAATACGGTATTCACTCAATGAAATTACGTACGGGAGCAAGTAATTTGCTGCAAAGTAACTATTCGTAACACGTGCAAGGACAGAAATAAATAAACTACATATGATTTTCCTCCTGAAACATTTATTTCAACGGCATCTGGAACTACGTGCAAAATGGAATTCAGTGATATACCATAAGTAATAAAAAGTAATGCAGAAACGCCAAGAAATAATGTGAAAATATGATTAAGTAAGGTGGGTCGGTAGCATGGGGCAGTGGACCTGTACTCACAAATGTAAGCAAGCAACACGTGCCGTAACTCGTCCTGGCGGGACCGCTTCCTTATAGCAGCGTAGCGCTTGCCTTAATGGTTCAAGAGGGGCGGAATGCGATATTAGACAGAGGAGACCACCGCAACGAAGGGAAGATGGCCAATGTGAGTGCAAATATATTATCAATACATTACATTTTATTCAGATACCGATATAATTCAGGAGACTGGTCTCCTAGCCATTAGCTGTACTGAGTAACGAGTGCGTACAGATGCTCAATAAAAATAAAACAAATCAATGTAAGGAGAAATGCGTTTCCATCCGCATGCATAGTACAAAAGAGCACACCTATTGTCGAAACTCTTCACATTAGGTCTTTCCAAAGCATGTGCTTGATGTGTTTACCATCGATAACAATACATATCTGTAAACGCATATGTGGCGAGCGACGTGTGGCCTGAAGTGTTTCTGATGTAATGCCTCTGGAAGCTGCCACAATGCGTTCATGCATGTCTTCTGGCGTAGTAGGAACCATGTTGTACATCCTATCATTCAGTGACCCCCACAGGGAAAAATCGAGAAGTGTGAGGTCAGGAGAGCGTGCTCGCCATGTTACAACACCACCATACCCTAATCATCGGCTTGAAAAAGTTTCATTTAAGACTTGCTTCGCCACCAAAGCGAAATATGAAGGACAAACATCATGCTGAAACCACATATCACGATGTATATCGAATGGTATGTCGTCCAGAAGTGCCAGTAAGGTCTCTATGAGGAAATGGGCGGACATAAAGCCGGTCATTGTCCCTTGAATTAAGTGTGGCCCTATGATGTATTCGCCAACAATTCCACAGCACACATTCACTTTCCACTGTAGCTGGTGCTCCACGTGCCGGACACAATGCGGATTCTCCTTCGCCCAGTAATGCATATTTCGTAAATTTACTTGCCCATGGTTTGTGAAGGTCACTTCGTCGGTAAATAGTATGTTCTTCAGACTATTGCTGTCATCCCTTACAGACATCAGAACAAACCTACAAAACTGCACATGCTGCTTAAAATCGCCTTCATGTAATGACTGATGAAGAGCCACTTGATATGTATGAAATTTCCGTTGGTGCAGTATCCGGAAAATACTCGTTTTACTTATTTCTATGTACCTGGAAATTTCACGCATTCCCGTGTGGGGGTTTGCATCGACACATGCCAATACAGCGTGTTGATGCGTCTCGCCCGTAGCAGTCTTTCGCCGCACGCGTGTTGTGGAATTCGTGACAAGAGACGTGAGTGAATTCTTCGTATCGTTTGCCGTGAGATGGGCGTCCGATTAGGATACCTTCCATCATACATTTGGATGGCTTGCTTGGCATTTCTGCCACACTCACCGTAAATAAATAGAGCGCCCAATCTTTACTCATCTGTGAACTTTATTGCCTCACACTGCAATATCACTTAGCATAACAGATTACGGGGTCTGGTGATGCGCCGATTTTAGGGAACGAACCCGCCAGCATGAGTCACGGCGCATGATGCTTGTTTACAGCTGTGCGTAAAGGTTCACTGCCCCATGCTACCGGCCCACCTAACTTAAACATATTTGCACATTATTTCTTGGTGTTTATGTGTTACTTTCCGTTACATATGCTATATCAGTGAATTCCTCTTTGCAAGTACTTTCAGATGCCGTTGTAATAAATGTATGTTACAGGGGAAATATCACGTGTAGTTTAATTATTTTTGTGAATACACGTGTTATAAATAGTCACTTTGCGGCAAATTAATTGCTCCCGTATGAAATGTCATTCTTTTGGCAAAATCTGCATTTGGTGATCTGCAACTGTCCTAGAAATTTTGGGGGTGTTCTTATTAGGCGTAATACTCTCTCTCTATCTCTCTCTCCCCCTCTATATATATATATATATATATATATATATATATATATATATATATATATATATATATATAAAGGGATCCCAGACCTTAGCGTACTAGCCCTTTTTCTCGAAAACAATGCATCTCAGCTCTTTCGAATAAAATGCTTTGTAAGCGAACCCTTATTGACGAATTGGATGGGGATCCCTAAATTGCCTAGAAACTGCTGTAAACAGGAGAAAACGAAGGTAGATACAAAATTTCAAATGGGAAGATGGTAAAAAAATCAGTATCGTTGTATAGGGCTCGTATAACAGAAATGTTTTTGTCTGGAAAGTCTTTATGTATGTGCCAACGATTCAATAATATGAAATATTTCCCTAACCCTGTCGAGATGATGTGCGTAAAAATACCTTATAAATGTTGTAGTCAGGAAACAAACTTTTACTTACACTTCCAATTTGAAATAAACACAATTTGTACAATTTAGCAGTAACAAAATTCATTATTTTTAAGTTATAAACAATTTATTTGTTTAGAAATTATTACAAAGGAACACATTGGCTTCTTTTTTGTTCGTGTTCGGTAGGTTTTCCTCCCTTTTCTAAGCACATTCGAGCCCATCTTCGTGCACTTTGGATAACCCGAATTATATTTTTCGCCTGGCAGCGACCGGCATGCTTTTCTCATTCGGTCTTTCGTTGCATCTCTCATTGTAAGATACTGTTGATAGACAATGTCTTTAATGAGTCCCCAAAAAAATTAATCAAAGGGAATTAGGTCTGGCGACTGAGGTGGCCTAGTTAGTGGTACCCCTCTCCCAATCCATCGAAAATGAAAATTTTAATTTAAAGTACGCCTGGCAACTATCGAAAAGTAGGTGGGCATCCGTCTTGTTGCAGCCACATTAACAACTGTATTGCCAGTGTAAAATCTTTAAGCTATTCCGTCAGCACGTGTTGCGAAAATTCAGAATACTGCTCATCATTTAATTGTACATAAAACAAATAAGGTCCGATATATTTAACATGGATGAGACCATACCGGGTATTTCGGCTCTGAATGTGCTGGTTGTCTTGCTGACATAACCAATGAAGATTATCTGCCGATCAATAATGAGCATTGTGGATATTTCATTCCATTAAATTTTAAAGTGACCTTATTAGTCCACAGTACGACAATATGGAAGAGCATATTTTGATTTAAAAATCACAATTCCGTATTGCCTCGTTTTGGGCTGGCGTGGCGTGGCATGGCACGAAGCAACATCCAGTGTTCTAGAGAGTATTCCTGTATCTCCAAAAAGGCGAAACATACCAAACAACTTTCCAGACAAAAGATGTTCGGTTTTGGGAGCTCTGTTCAACGATACTAATTGTGTACCATCTTCTCATTTTAAATTCTGACGTTGACTTCGTTTCCTCCAGTTTACAGCAGATTCCAGTCAATGTACGATTCACCGTTTAATTCATCCGTATAGGTTTGCTTACAGCGCATTTTATCCGAAAAGTCTCGGACTCACCGTTTTCGCTAAAAAGGACTTGTACGGTAGGTCTTGGACAACCTGCATATGTGTATATATATGTGTGGGATATCGTGTGTATATATATATACACATATACATATATATATATGGGATATCCCGTATATAAGTGTGGGATATCCTATATATATATATATATATATATATATATGTGTGGGATATCCTATATATATATATACATATATATGTGTGGGATATCCTGTATATATATATATGTGGGATATCCTGTATATATATATGTGTGTGTGGGATACTGTATATATATATATATATATATATATATATATATATATATATATATATATATATATATATATATATATATATATATATACAGTATCCCACACACACATATATATATACAGGATATCCCACATATATATATATATATATATATATATATATATATATATATATATATATATATATGTGTGTGTGTGTGTGTGTGTTGTGCGCGCGCGCGCGCGTGTGTGTGTGTGTGTGTGATACTGTATATCACTGTCGTAGTCTCATCGCCATCTGGGGGGCGGAGCGCCGGCCTTCAGGCCTTTTATATAGCAGGGCGAACTGGGACATTTTTGTAAAACAATCCCGCCCGGCCATTAACTATAGTGCGCTCTACCTAAGGTGGTGTAACGCCACCATCTGACGCTACACCACGTTCAACCGAGTTGACTCCGCTAGACTACTTCCTGTGGGGCCACATTAAGGGCTTGATTTACGAGACCTCTGTGGAATCAGAGAAAGACCTGCTGGCGCGGATTTTGGCTGCGGCGAATCTTGGATTTCCAGGTATTGGTGATCGTGTGTTCCAGAACACGGTACGTAGGTACCGTGTTTGTGTAGATGTCACTGGTCATCACATCCAGCCCTTCTTGTAAGTGAATCCTGAAGAACATTTTCGTATAGTGTGCTGCAGACGTGGGAGACGTCAAGATGTGATGTGATGTTGTTTTGTTTGTCACGGGGAAACGGTACGTTTCGCTACCTATGATCCTATGCAAAACGTAACCTTCTTGGTCCCCACTACAAGCCCTTACATTGCTTAGTTCGAATTTAAACACATTCTGTAAATGCTTGCTCAACTTGATTTTTAAATCCGTGTAACTTTAATAAACAACATAATTTATGATTGTATTTTAACGTTCTCTTTTTTGTGCAATAACTCAGTTAACTTTCAATTAAGTGTTTTTTCGTTGTCTACGTAACTAGGCCGTGTTGCTCCGAGCATGCAGCGACAAAGTTCTGTGAAATCAAACTAGCGCAAACTCTGTAATGTAATGTGTGACTTATTAATAATTATACTAACTCCTATACAATACCATATAGTTATTACTATACTACTTTTATAACATATAATATTCTATTACTTTTAAAATCTGCCACGATGAAAATCGATCGCAATGCTCATTATGTACTGCAACTGTCAATGCATTACAATGATCTATAAACACGGGGTATTAATGAGACTGAAACTCTCGCAAAGAACAATTACATAAAAACTGCATGAACCAAACGGAATTAAATCATGACCGACGCACACAGAGGTATTAGTAAGAAAGTTACATTAGATATAACAAATCGATTATTCCTATATCTAAATTATTATATTAGACCTGTTGATGTTTTAGAGCTACAATAATTTAAATGTAAAAGAAATTAGAATACTTGTGGGGATTCAAATTATCATTACTGGACATACTAAATTAAAGTGTTGGTTGGGAATTTAATGAAATTAGGAGGTGGATGGTAGGCAAACTAATGAAAGGCAGTGAGAGGTAGGAAAAGAACCGGCGCTTCCACCAGTGTTACAAAGTACGTCTTCTGGCCGTACTTGTAATTAAAGGCTAGGCGAGGTTCATAACTGAGAATCATGATGGGTAGTGCACTGAGACTATCTGGAATAAAGCTGGGTTATTATTGTGTTAACAGAATATTACAATTACAAGAAGTCAAATTATCGGCAGAGCACTTAATTTATAATTATAACCTAATGAGAGCCTGAAAGTAACTGGGCTTGTCACACCTTGCGTTGAGTTCCGTGGCTGTTGTACTGATGCGGGGTTTTACAGCGAACGGCACAGCAAGATCCTAGGGTCCTCCATTCAGGTCGGCGTCACTACGAAGAAAGACGTAAGAGCCCGATATTCGCGTCGCATCTTGCAGTCCGCCCTGCTTCGTGGTTGGTAGTGGGGGTTCTCGCTTATCAGCGTTTGGCGAGCCATGCCCCGTTGTAACAATCACCTTCCTGGTTTGTACTTAAGTGATAGGATGGGCTCATACGACGATGTAATCGAAGATGCGTTCACGTCAATATGTGTACCTACTTCGGTTCAAACTAATTGTTGCCAAGCTTGTTAAATTCAATTTTATGTTATGAATCCTTTTTATCAAATATTATTATTAACCATTATTTCCAAAGACTTAAAACATTTTCCGTGTCACCCTTAAAACAACAGCAAAATATAAAAAAATCTTCTCAGTTAATTCTTTATTATTCACAATAAAATTTCAAGGAGACATTGCAGAATATATATAATTAAAAAAAATTAAAATATTTTGTTTCTTCCCTTCTGTATAATCTTTCATTAAAGTAAGGTAGGACAGAGATCCGCGTGGGGAAATTTTACAACCATGCGAATTAGTGAATGTTGTTAGTAAAAATGATTGAATAGAATTTCTGTAAGCAAGCACATAAATAGCGTTCCTTTGTGGTTACAGCGCTGTAATAGTAATTGGAATTGCCCGTCACAGGTAAACATCACTAGTCACGTACCGGCAAGACTGCGCCTGGGACAAGCATGGGCAACTAGTAGTGGGGTAAAAGTCCGCGCTACGTGTTATGTGCGAACCTTTGCCCCTCACAACTGGATTTTCAACATACACATTTTAAAATGTTCAAAATCCGTATTTCGCTCGAAGCCTTAGCCTATCTAGTGCTCAAATGTTTGCAGTACAACTATTATATAATTATTATAGTAAGGGACTTCGTACTGGCAATGTCGCGATGTGTTATTACTCAGGCTACATAAATTCTAGCCTGGTCGTGCAATGGTTTCGTCACTTTCCGGAGAAGGTTCGAGCTGACAGTAATCATTCTGTGTTGCTTTTGCTGGTTGAACATTCTTTGCATTTGTCATTAGAAGCAATAAACTTATACCGTGACCATAGCATACATTTGCTGACTCTTCCACCCCATGGTATCTACAAAATGCAACCACTTGTCAGAAGCTTTTTGGGTTTCTAAAAGCTTTTTTTGCTGGCGAATGCAACAAATAATTAGTGACACATCCTGGAAGAAATAGAACTACCTAACCATTTGGTGAATATTTCGGGAGATCTTATGCGAGATGCGCAACATTAGATAAAGCGTGAAATACATTTAAAGCATGTGGAATTTGGCCTATCGATCCTGACGTTTTCACGAACGGAAACTTTCTTGCTTTTAGTGTCACAGACTTTGCAAAAAATCGTGGAAGTTGCGATGAAAAATGTAGGAATGACATAGGAGAATCTTCAATAGATGACGGAGAATTGACCAAAGAGATACCACATATGACAAAAAGAAGATATTCTTAGCTCAGTTTATACTGTGCTAGTAGAATGACTATGGGCATTCGGAGAAAACAGGACCTGGGATAGGCGCCGGCCAACTGCCAGTTTGTGACATCACCTGGCAGCCATCTAGGAAGCCAGTGACTTTTAACTATGACAACAAAAATTAAAAAAAATCCGAAAAAATGAAAACAATAAAAATATCCCAAAAAAGCCCAAAAAAATTCCACGAAATTAAAAAATTTCTCAAATAATACCCAACAATCTAAAAAAAAAAAAAAAAAAAAAATTAAAAACATTTAAAATTACTTAAAAATCTCAGCCCTCGATGGCCATTTTAATGACAATTTCCTTTCTTTCCCTTATAATGTCCCTTACCTCCTTTAAAATTCCCCTTATTCCCTTCAAATTTCCCTTTTACCCATTCAAATTTCCCTTTTTCTTAAAAAATTCTAAATAATCGCAATACAATAATAAAAACAAACGAAAATATTATGTTACTTACTAATTTTGTCTAATTGGTTGTTGGTGACCTTAACCTGGATCGTGTGAACATTAATGACCTTGGAAACAAAAAATCGAGAAAAAATTCATAAAAGTCAGCAAACGCATTACACTACTCACTACCACTGCCATATGGATGCAGATGACCTTGACCTTGACCCCATGACCTTGAATGACTTTGAAGGCAAACATTCGAGAAAGTGCATTAAAGTTGGCAAACATATTACATTACAGACTACTACCACCATATTGGATGCAAGTGGCCTTGGCCCCATAACATTGAATGACGTTAAACAAAAACTCGAGAAAAATCCCTAAAAGTCAGCAAGCATATTATGTTACTGACTTCTACCACCATATTGGATGCAGGGGACCTTGACCTTGACATAACTTTAAATGACTGAAAACAAGAAATCGAAAAAAAAATGTAAAAACAATAATATCCTGAAAGTCAGTGCCCAGAAAATACGGAAAATATAGGCCAGAATCGGGCCGGTAAAAGTTAGCCAACAAAATCCGGCCAGCCGATACAGGTCCGATGTCATATTCCGGAAGCAGCCTAATGGAAATATGGACTGGGGGCTGACTATTTTCCGACAGAGTCAAAAATACACTGTACTGCTACCAGCATGATACAAATGTATTAAGGCCCAACATACACGAAAAGTATGGACCAGAACCGGGCCGGTAAAGGCTAGCCGACAAAATACGGCCAGCCGATACTGGCCTGACGTCGTTACGATGCTGGGCCTGCGATGGCTGGATGTGGCTACGATGTCGGGCCTGCAGCGGCATGATGTCCAGAAATAAGCATTTTAACAAAAAAAAAAAAAAAAAAAAAAAAACTTAAACTTCCCGATTTAAGATTTTTGTAATTGTTATTTCCACTTTACACAAATTCATTCCTTTTACTTCTCAACACATTACCTATATGATATGAAAATCTATTGCTTGCTGAGTGCAGGTTTCGAACTTAAGACCATTGAGTTGACAGTCCAACATGCTAATCTATACTACATGGGGTAAGTCTCTGATACTTTCCAGTAATTCCGATATATATCAAGACACAAATTATTAAAAAAGAATGTATAAATTCCATGACAATATAAAAAATAATTTTAAAACGTGGGTTATTTTTAAATTATTTCTTTGGAGGATTGCAAACAAAATGGTTTTTGTTGGTGTTTAATATATCTATCGGACGGTTGTACAAAAAAAATTCAAAGTAAACAAGTGCCATGGATACCACGTGACACATACAACGCGAAAAAAAAAAAAAACATTCTGATGGTTAATACATTATCTCACTAAAGACATTATGCCATTAAGAGCTAGCTAACATCTTGCCTATTTAAATAGCTTTCCAACAGCTTATCGTCAAACAGACATCAGATAAATATCTTTATTGTTATAAAGAGCAATGTCTCAAAAATGTTACTGTGCGGAAATAGATAAGATGTTGGCCAGCTTACCGAAAATACAAATATGCTCTATTCCGAATCGGTCCAAAATATTATTTGAGCTATTGGCGACAAGTTGGCTGTGAGAGATAATGCCGACATAATTGAGGTAATATCCATCTGTTATTCTAAAAAGTACAGTAGGCCATTGGATTTTTTCTAACAGCAAACATTTGGTCTAAAAAAAGACATCATGACGTTAACAGCTAGCTAACATCTTGCCTATTCAAAACACTTTCCAAAAGTTTTCCGGCAAAAAGCCTTCATATTTATATCTTTATTGTGATAAAGAGCCCTGTCTCGAAAAAGTAACTAGTCCGGAATAGATAAAATGATGGCCAGCCTCCGATAAGACAAAGATGCTGTATGGTAATCGGCCCAGAAACATTTTTTAAGATGCTTGTAACATGTTTGCTCTGCGATAGGTCTATCATGCCGACACATTTTCGGTGATATCCATCTGTTATCCTAAATAATACAATGGGCCTTTATTTTCATCATAACGGCTAGCAATCTGTCTCGAAAAAGACATCACGCCGTTGTCAGATGGCTATCTTCTGGCATTTAAACGACAGTTGCCGACAGTACGGGTATCGGGCCGACAATTTGCCGAAACTTTGCCGACAGGTTGTGTTTGCTGAGTGAACATATTTATTTATTTTCTGCTACCAATAATTTCATTTTGGTGAAGTAGGCAAACATGACATAAAACACACCATATTTTTTAAACACACATTTTTTATTTAATTAGTTTTTAGCAGTCGCTCGTATGGACAAAAAATTACAATGTCTTTCAATGTATGTATATGCATGTCAATATATGCATATTTGTTGTAGGATATAGTCTTTTATGCATCTCGCTTTTCAAACTCACGTCTTTGTACGAAAATATCATAGCATTTATAAATCGACAGTGCGCAGGGCAGGTTATGTAGATAACTACACTTTTGTGGACATGTACCGAAGCCACAAGAGGATCAACTTGCAGCAAACCTGGTACTGGTAAGAAATATGCACTTCACCTTTACAGGTATTTGTATGTCAAAGTAAACTATAGGCACGGCTAGTCTTCTTACCGCACCTGTCACACAAATATGACACACGACAGGGAGTTTTGGGCCAATGAAAACTTTATTTGCACTTACATTGCGGTCAATAGTAAATGTCTTATCACAGAAGTGACACTGATGACAGCGTAGTGGTTCATGCAAAGACACGGGCGTATCTGTTGGAGATATAGGTGCTGGAGCTAAAGAAGCAGGTAACGCAAGCAATGATGTTCCACGTATCTCAGCCGAAGAGATCGATGGAGATGCTACTATAGGAATGCCGCTTGAAGAAATCGATGGCTCCATTGTAGATTTCGTGGGCGTACCAGCTGAAGAAGTCGATGGTGCTGCCGTAGCTACCACTAGCTCAGGAGTGTCCGAAGCCATCGCAGATGCAGATAAAGAGTTAGGTGCGAAGCTGTAGAAGCTAGCCGAGACGATTTATCTTTCACGACAGCCATTGTCAAACTAAGCCTCTCAGCTGACCTCCCTACTGCTTATAATATAAGAGTATGCAAGCCCTATGACGTTATAATGACGAAGCAATCGTATTACACCATTAATACATTGTTCGAACAACGACCAGATAATTACCGAGTTGCCACGTGATTGCAGCTGGTCAGTCACATGACGGCATCGAGACATCATATGAGGGAGTCAGTCTCTGACTGGTGAAATCAAAGATATTTTTTAATGTCGTGAAACTAAAACCTGAAGAAAAATGGAACATTCTCCACCTGCTCATATGCCAAACATACACACACACACGTACACACCTAAACACACATGCCCGCGCACACACGCAGAGAGAGAGAGAGAGAGAGAGAGAGAGAGAGAGAGAGAGAGAGAGAGAGACAGAGAGAGACAGAGAGAGAGTGAGAGAGAGAGAGAGAGACCGAAATATTCTAACTGACAGGCGAGACGAATAACACATAAAAAACTGGTAGTATGACCAGGAACAACATTCACATTATTATTTCCGAAGTAAAATGCATACATATGTACATAAGATCCAGCGACGGGTGGTGGACTTGGAGGTGGACGCAGAGCTGGAGGCCCCCACCATGCTTTCCAATTGGTCGTTGCGTGACTTGAACTTTGTACAAATTGTCTAAGGAGAGGTACAATGTAAATAATTCCAAAAATCTGGTATAAGCTAGAAATAAACCTGCTTTGTTCCATTCTGCCTTGCGAATTCACTGTGTATGATTCCGAGTGCTTCTCCTATACTATCATCTTGAGTCTATCAGCAAGTTCACTCGGGTCTTCGGAAAATAGGTAGCCAGTATTCTAGGCGTCTTCTGCCTTCTTCATATCGCTTGAGGCACGCGCCTCATAAAACTACATTCCTCCACTACAGTTTTGTCTGCCCGCTTCTACACCGGCGCGACGAGGGAGACAATATGTGCGGAGCGGGACCTATAGCCAGCATAAAACGAACTTTTTGAGTGAAAAATATGTGTTGCTATTTATCCACAGTTATAAAAAAATTATTTTTGTGACTTTACTTACTCAAATTGTACAAGCACGTGATGGTCTGCGACGAAAAGCCTGCCCCAACAGGCCTACGTACGTGTGACAGAAAGGTGTCGCCCAGCAATCATAAATAGCTTCCAGCTGTGGCGGGCACCTGAGGTAGACTGGCCGCTGAGTGTAGGGGATAATTTGATCCGCTCGTGCCAGACCGTGCTGCAGTCACGGCGGTTGCGTGGCCGGATGGTTAACCACGTGGCATGCAACTGTGGCGCCGGGAGAGGCTGTTCACTAATAATTTGGAATTGTATAGAAGCTTTTCGAGAGCTTCTTGGGCTCTGATTGGTCGGACTCACATTACTCCCTCCCTGGGAGAGGTAAAAGTTTTGTATATAACGCCAGGAGTTTGGTCGTGTAGGCAGAGACCAGCACTCCTGGACGTTCAGCTCACAGATAAGTACAAATATAATGTCGCAACAGAAATAATATTTCTGGCCCCTCTGGCCATTGTCAGGATGACGACTTTTGCCTCATGGGAGGTAGAAAAAAACTTAGGAATTCCCGTATTTTAAGACAGGAAATTTCTGTATGAACTATCAGCTGATTAAAGTTATCATTCATGTTTTTAAAGACAGCCGAAAATTCTTAAATTGTAATAAAATGGGGAAATTATAGCCATTTGTGTCTTTGTTGGACTTTACTGAAATATTGACTCTATTGTGAGTACAGTGCTAAAAGAGTACACTTACATTAGGAGACAGGAAATACTCCAAGTTTAGATTTTGTATCCAGCCAGTATTAAAGAAAAATGTTTAAGTGTTAAGAAAATTGCTACGAAAATGCTAAACATGAAAATATAGCAGTGTGGGCTTTTAAAGGAGTTGAGAGGATGTTATTCTATTTGTTCTAAAAACGACATATCACCCAGGCATGTTTTTTTTATCTGATAATACCCTTAAACCTGGAGTAGGACTACAGTAGATACATGCATTCGTGATAAGGGACACAGGAGAGACATAAGATTTAACTCAGAATTCTTTCAAGCACTACTTCTATGTGGAATTCTAGCACAGTTTTTAATGGGCATTTGTATTTTATATTTGAAAATGGTAACATTGTGTACATTTCTGAGCCCATCTGATATTTAATCAGTGTCAAATATTTTTGGAAGACTGGGAATATAGATGAATAATATATTAAGAATATTTTCCATAATCCTGTTTAAACTTTGAAACATTAATACAAATAAATCACACATGTTCTGCTAAGGAAGTCATGTGTTTGTCTTTCTAACCTGAAATCTTTAAATAGATTCGATATTTTTCTTATCCTTTTGTGGATAGGTCTTTGTAGGGCTGTGTATACGTCCCGCCTGCCACGCTCTTTGGAAGGACGTCGCACGCTTATTGCAGCAAATGTGTTGAAGGAGTGTATCAGTTCATCGATTATATCGTCGTTATCGTCTTCAACATTATCACTGTCTTCAAGTTCATTTTCACATATGCTGTCTACATGATCATTTTCACTTCCTATTTGATTTTCAATATTATATTTGGTTTTATTTGTTACAGGAGTTGTATGCTCATCAGTATTTAGAGCCGACGATAGTTTAATTTAAAGTTCGTCGACTTCACGAAAATATCTTGCAAGTGTACAGTTTGGGCAAACTGACTCTACTGCACTCATTACATCTTCAGCATTAACTGTCTCATCAAAATTACCAGTCGAATCGGTACCCATCGATGCAGCAGGAGGTATTGCGACAACACTTGCTGACATCCACTAGACAAATTCTTGCAGATCTTGGCGTGTTCTTTCAATGTATTGCCTTTCACAAACTGCATGGGACCAGTGTCATAATGTTTCATCGTGCGAAAATTACTCTTCGTGCAGATCTTTCTCTCGTGCTGACAAGCATTTTGACCGTAGGTGAAAGCTCGATTGCAGAATTGGCACTGGCGACAACTAGTAGGCGATGTTGCAGGCCACAGCCCCATGAGTGTTGAGGTAAAATGTAGTCCTTCACATTCGCAATTAATCTTCGTGCTATGAGAGCACTATGAAAAACACAAATACTCGTTCGCCCCAGAAGAAAACCCGCAGGTACTATTGCATTTATGTATATATGTATTTAAACATGATAGGAATATACATAATTACAATTTATGTATAGAATTATACATGAATTTATATCAGATATCAATAAACATAATTATGTATACAATAGCATATATGTGTTTATATACGACAGGAATCTACGTAATTGTATATAGAAAAATAAATATTTATATGAGATATGAATATACATAATAAAGTTTACCCAAATATTCAACCTCTTGTCCACACGGCTGATCAACGTTGTTCCGCCTCATACTTGAAGGAAATGTTTGCTGATCTAAAATAAATTGTTTTATTGTGCTTTGCATTCAGTAGGTTAGGTTCCGATAGGTAGTGCTGGAGTCTAACTTCTATATTTATGGGCCGATTTTGCTCATACTTGCAGGAAATGTTTGTTGATCTAAAAGAGAAAAATACCAGCGATACCACGGTCAAACATCGGTCGAAGTACCAGACGTAATAGAGAGGATGCATTGAGAAGGGAAAATAGAATGTGAAAGAGGCAGAACAACGTTTGCCGGGATCAGCTAAAAGAGAAAAATGCCAGAGATACAACGGTCAAACATAGGTCGACGCACCACACGTAATAGAGAGGACGCATTGGAAAGGCAAAATAGAATGTGAAATAGGTGGAACAACATCTTGTAACAAACTAAAATATTATGAAAAGGGCACACATAATTATAAATCACTCGATAATATTCGAATGTTACTTAGTAAATACTACAGCTGTGAATCAACACGTAGATGTCTGCTGTCTTCTCTGCTATAACACATACGTACTTTAAACTCCGAACACCTAAACGCATTTAACTTTGTAGAACTAAGAGGCGATGAGGGAGAGGTGCCTGTGTGTGTGTCTAGTACGCTATCGTGATTAGCTTTCTTTGTAAATATATACAGTTGGGTTTTGAATTCTTTGTAGATATAATTCTATTAACTCGTTGCAACATCTTTTTTATAAACTTTAAGACTCTCTCGCTCTCTCTCTCTCTCTGTTGAGATATGTTATTGAACAAGTTTATAATTTTTCCTCTCTTAGGAAAACAAAAATTTACATTTCACTGTTTTAAAGGGGAGAGGTTAATTAAACATACGAACGAATTCATTTTAAAACATATTTGATTTACAAACTGTTCCAAAAATATATTCAAAATTTAACAGCAAAGTATAAGGTGATTCACAAACATAGATACGAAAAATTCTAATACTGGTTATATATTACAGGATGTTTGACAGTCCCTTATTTCTCAAAATCATTCCTCAAAAAATCATTTCTCATTCCTCTAAAACATTCCTTATTCCTCAAAAATCCTAATTTATTCCTCAAATAACACCCCTTTCCCATTAAAAAGTTTATCAACCAAATTCAAACGACTTAATCCTTTTGAGTTAGACATGATACTTCGAATTGAAACATATTCCTATCACACAATGTTTACTTGAAATAATTAGTATGCAATGTTTACTTGAAATAATAACGTTTTTTCGGTCAAGTAACAGGATTAAGTAAATTTATTGCCATATTTCTTTTTAATATATGCTGTCTTGATACTTCTCGAGTGTAATACCTCATTCGATGTATCCATGTTCTTGAAGTATACCAATAATCGAAAACATTTATTTCATGCTCGAGTATTTCGTGTGTTTAAGCAAATACTTAAGTCTGTTTACAAGTTCGTTGGAATTTTCGGAAAATATGAAGTCATTATTCACAGCACTTGTTGAAGGGAAGTCTTCAACACTATCACCTCAATCGCCAATGCTTCCTTCACTTTCTGTTTTATCATAAATATCGACTTCACTTTGCTTTGAAGGAGGTGTACATTTCATATGATCCGAATCTATGTCATACAGATTATTTCTTGTAATTACGTTAGTATCCTTTGATTTTGTGATATTATGTAGTGTAGATGGTACATTTTGTTTCTTGGCAGGAATATAATTTTTACAGATCTTGATATGACGATTTAAGTTATCCGTTCGTGCGAACTCTCGAAAACAGTTTTTGCAGTTAAGAATCTCCCGAGATGCGTTCTTAAAATATTCACTCTTCTCATGCCTACGAGCACTGTAGGCGAACGTGTATATTTTCCACGGTATTTGCAGTGTAGTTGATTCGGTAATAGATCCGCTTCCATTGACATTATGGTTGACTGTGTGATTACTCTTTGGTGACAGAATGTCGACTAATTTGTTTCTGTACAAATGTAATGTTTTAAACAGTAGCGGGTTTGATTAATGACGATAAAATGTCTTCTGCTCTAATATTTGTATGTTATAGCGGAATTATGCATACTAATTCACCATTTAGTTAAATCTACGTATATTAAACAGAATATGTTACCTAGTATCTCAAATTGGATAATCGGTATGTTTTTACTTGATATTTGATTAAAAATTAATAAAGAATAATTTATTTTTAGGTATGTAAAAGGGAGATATGGGTTTGGAAGTATTTTGTAGCGAATGTTTAAAGACTTTGTTTTCTGAAACGATCGTATTAGTCGAAGGCTAGTCTGTTGAGTAATCCTTTTGGAGTCAGACTTGTCTTAATATTGTCTGAAATATGTTCTGGTTTAAAGGTATGCATGTAATATGAATTTCGTATTTCCCAGTAAATTTTGTTTGATAATTCGTTATGTCGATTGCATAAGTTATATGCAATAATGTTGTTTGTTTCGGGTATCTCTTTACGATGTAAATAATTTGTTGACAATCGGAATTTATTGTCCTGTTTATAGACTAATCGAATCAACAATGGTCGAAGTTTTCCTTGAAATTTGCTTGAAATAGGATCTTTTCCCATATTTCGTTAAATTTCGCATAATCCAGCTCCGATAGAAGTCATTTCAGCCTGGATTCGGGGTATTTCATTTATATTATGTAGAAACATAGTATTTTTTAAATAAAATAGATTCATATTTTTTTAAGTATACATATTTCTGATAGTTGGTGTAACCGAATATCTCGCATGGAAGCATTATTTTTACATATATAAAACATTGTTATATTTAAATTTGAGAGAATTCTACACACAAAATACATATTTTCTCTGCCATACACAAATATTTCCATATGCACACATTTGTCCTTAGTTAAAACATATAACATATGTATTGTGTAAATCTAATGATAAGTTTTTGAAAATTGTGTTCTTTCAATACTTAAAACATACATCATACATACAAAGTCCTTGAATCGAGTAAATTTTATTTAGTGAAAATATTTGTTGTGTGAAATTATTCGTAGTTTCCTGGATTGATTTCCTAGAATTTGATTTCTGTGGGATTTTAAAATGAATAACTACTGGAAAACTGGAAATACATTAAACTTAAAATTTCTTGCGAGTTTGTGGATTAAAATTCACTTCGTGGAATTTTATGGATTAAAAATATTTGGAATGTAATCCGTGATTAGAAGATACTTTTCCAGTGGGACTTGTTAAATTTTATTCGCCGCTTGCAATCGTTCAAAACAGGCCAGTGTCTGGAGTTGGTGGCTTCTTTGCAACAGTATTCAGGACAAGACTTTAAGGCTCTTCACCTCGGAATCGTCCAAAGTCATGGCCGGAAGGGAGTTAGGTAGGCAGGGCTCGTGGTGGACAAAGACACGCTTTGGGGTAGGGAAGGGAGGGGTTGTGGAGCAGTATCTCTCAACTGCCCCTGCTGGCCAGCAGCCTAGATAGGCCATTTTGGTTATTTATCAGTTCCCACTCTGTACACATCACCAGTCTCTGCTGTAAGGACCTGCCACTTCACCGCTCTCGTGGTCGCGAGTCTAGTAACATTTCACGGCGCCGCACAGCCTCACCTGAGCAGTGGACTTAGGACCCGCCTGGCTGCGGCGACTAACTGCGATTCTTGTTAAGCACTTAATTTTTACGTGTGTTAATAATTTATCATATTAGAACAAGTTAATAACTTTTCTGAAATATTTTTTAAGCGGCAATTTTAAAAAGTGTTTGGTATGCAATGCTGGACTTGCTGTGTTTACATTGTTCGGATTAATAAACTGTGTTTATGTTCGTAAATTATTATTTTAGACATAAGCTATTATTGATTTTAAAATTTTTTTATATTTTTCTTATAGGATGTGTCTGGACTGTTTAATTCAAATCGTTCGGTAAGATCGTGATTATCATTTCATTCTCTTACTAATTATGTGCGATTTCCATTTTGAAAGTTAACCTACATCATAATTATACCGAGATGACTTTCATGCGATACGAGTCTCCCTAAGCTTCAACGGAAGTTTAATTGCTTGTTAAAAGTAAATTATCTTAAAATACATTTTCTAGCAGTATACGTGTATTGTGTATACGTTGTTTAATAACACCAGGGAGTTCTATATTAAAAAAAAAATATTTTTCCCAGGGAAGTGAAATTGTGTATTAATAATTTTAAACATGGCATTGGAGTAGGTTTTTTCTGTGTGATTCCATGTTACATTTTTGTACATTGTAGAACTGAGAGGCAATGAAGGAGACGTGATTAACTCATTAAAAGTAAATTGATAGGGACAGATAAACTTGTGATTTCGTAAACAGGGATAAATAATTTTTAATGATCTGTGGCGTAATGTTTAGTTATTTAAATGTCTAGGAGTTTCTGCCATAACCTCAGTTGACAGCAGTCAAAGCAGACGCAGGCTTGTTTGCTCCCAAAACCTCGCCTAGCTTATAATTTACTGCAAGTGATACACTGGACTCATTCCTATATCAACAAGTGAACAGGTGTATATTATATTTAAAAAAAATATGGTATGTGTATATTCTAAATATAAATAGTTGTGTTGTAGGACTAGTGCAGTTTAATTCAAGTCGTGTAATTATATATTAGTATGAAATTTTGATTAACTTGTTGCATTCTTTATAACATCAGAATAGCTGGGATCTGTAATTCTTTTGTGATTTGCGATTCGTTTAATTTATTGACAGGGAAATAGTTTTTGACTGTCTTTATAACACCAGGATAGCTGGCCTCTGTAATTCCTTTGTCATTTACGATTCGTTTGATTTATTTGTGGGAAGCAGTTTTTTCCCTTTGTTGTAGATATGACTCGTTACTTGAGTTCTTTATGACACTAAGATAGCTTGATCAATCATTCACATGGAAATATACTCTGTTACCAGTAATTCGTTTGTCATTTGCGATTCGTTTCATTCTTTTTAGGGAAATAGATGTTCATGTTTTTTTTTAAGTTTGTTGTTTCATTTAGTATATGCATCGTAAACATAATTTTTATCGATTTGTGATAGTCACGTAGTCGCGTTAGTTTTGTTGTGTATTTGGGCATAAATTGTATTTATTTCGTTATTTTCATTTCCGACACTTAATATCTTCTGTTTGTCTACGAGTCATTACCATCATGCAGGACGGGTTAGTCAAATCACGGTCTAGATTTCAGAATAATATTCAATAAAATATATCATATTTCGTTATGTATTTCCTAATAATTTCATTTCGCAGAAATACGCCTTTCCGAACTCCGCCATAACCTCAGTCTATAATAAGATATCACTGCACTTGTCTTATCACCCAGTCGTCTGCCAGATGGTAAATGGGAAGGAACTCCTCCTCAATACCATTAAATATTTCACAATTCCTAATACAGCCCTTCCCCAACACATCACACCTCAGTACAACGCCATAGCTCCGAGGGTGAGGACCTACAATGCCCCCCCCCAACACACATAAAAGAAAAAATAAAGACCC
Organism: Dryococelus australis; assembly: GCA_029891345.1. Lineage (NCBI taxonomy): Eukaryota > Metazoa > Arthropoda > Insecta > Phasmatodea > Phasmatidae > Dryococelus > Dryococelus australis. The sequence continues at coordinate 78,470,336 of CM057000.1, forward strand.
TTATGACACTCTTGCACCATACTATACACTTATAAATGCATACAAAATTAATTTTTTTGATTGATTACTTCAATTCAATTAATTGGAACACTCAGCCAAATTTCATCCCATTATTTTATCGGATTAAGGTTAATTTTTTGATGGGATTAAGATCGGATTAATCTTTAATCCAATACATTTATTTGACATCAAACTGATAATCCGATCAATCAAAAGTGAAATGAAACCATCACGCCCCTACTACTTACGTCCTATGCAATTTGTCCTTCACACATGACCGCACAGCCTTGTACTCCCGGAATTGTATGCCGCAAATTTGAATACAATTAAATTATATACAATTAGGCCAATTTTCCAGGTATATGTGCATATGATTTTGTCTTATTATTGGTCCAAATAAATTATGTCTGTAGTTTTGGCACTGAGTTTCCGAACATCCTGTATATATAATTGTGTGTGTGTGTGTGTGTGTGTGTATATATATATATATATATATATATATATATATACACACAAACATAAACATAGGCCTATATATAGCCAGCTCGTAATACACGTTTAATGATGATATTAGCCCCGGCAGGACGAGTGTGATGAGTCAGTCCCACTGCGGACGGTGCGGCGCGGCTGTATGTAACAGAGTGCGGGGAGGAGACGGGGCTCTGTGTGACGTCACAGAAGCGGGTAAGTACGCGAGTCGCATGCGGGGGACCGCACGCCGGAGGGTGTCAAGGCGAGTCTGCCTCCAGCTGACAGCAGCTCGCCTCAGCACATGCCTTGGCGTACTTTCCCTGCACGTAGCCGTGTTCGTCCAGTCGAGTCGCCGACCTAACTTCTTGTTCCACACAACACTAACTACATTGATTATACATAGACTTCTGCGCATGTCAAATCATCTGTGGTCAATCTGCGTCCTCATATTTGTTTTAGTTTACTTTTCACTACATTTCTGCTTTAACCTATTTTTAAAAATATTAATGCATTAAAGCAGTATCCTAATTACAGCGACGAGACGAGCATTAGCCAATCAGAACGTTGTCACCGGCGTCGGCTTCGAATGTCGACAAAGAAGAAGAAAACTTTGTAAACATTCGAGGCTTCTATCTTCGTACTGTAGGTTGGTGAATAATTCCAACAGATAAATATGCATCAGGCCTAATAAAGATGAATGCTCTGAAATTACTAATATGAAATAAATTGTACATAGTGATACGTCCTTTCGCAAAAAAGTAAGTAAATATTTCTACTGTTGATGTCTGTTTTTAGGTTCGAATAAATTTTTCTGCGTGTATTTGTGAAATAAATACATAGCAATATTCTTTTTTTCTAGTAATATTTTGTCTTAATTTTAGAAGGGATATTTATAGTATCAAAATAAATTAATAGGTGCAAACTTGATGTTTATAACATACAAGAACAAATTTCATAACCTTAACAGCAGCGTTCGTGTAGCTATTTGAACTACATTGTTTTAAAAATCAAATTTTAAACCTGCTAACGTGACATCAGACAGCAGCACAGTCTGCATCGGTGATTATCGTCGACATTACGTAGCTCAATTGTGAACATCGTTAATAATCCACCGTCACTTGTCGTCGTCTGCCGCATCGCGTGGTGCCGGGTAGGTGTATTGTGGATACTTCTTTAAGCTCAGTCACAAGATGTAAACTAAATGGAAAAATATGGTCACGTCAATAGCGCGTCAACCTAAGTCCAAGCAGCGTGATTGCGACAGTTCCAATATCAAAACAGCCCGTCGGTGTTGGGATAAGTTAGTTACTGCACAGCTGGTGTGAACGCACTAATTTATATTCATTCCACGGTATTTACATTCTCCCGCGTAGGATCGCCCGTCAGCATGCATGCTTTGATAATCCAGCCTCCATCCTAGAACTTTTCCAGTCCGGATTACAGTATGTGGGACACATGGCGGATATGGCAAATGACCGGTTGCTTTTCTCGGGTTATGATGCATTTACAATTAAGAAATTATTGTTTAAGTGGCATGCAGGAACCACTTGTCGCGCACAAGGAATCACGTATTTTTCATTCACTATTTATAACGAATTATTGAGCCCAGTCTTAAGACACTTGCGATAAGCTTGCCCTCCCTACGTTTTATTGCAACAAACACCCCTAATTCTAAATAATACAACCAGTGTTTAATCAAATCAATCTTCAATACCGAGGGCTGACATTTTCCGCGCAATCTCTTCTTATTGTGAAATAAATAAACAAACGTGATCAAGAGCATTTTCACACATTTGCTCTTTCAGTATTTTCATTCTTCTTGCTTATGACAAAGCACCAGTTTCCCGTCAACAAAACCTTCTGCCATGCTTTTATTGACCACCGCTACAGAACTTTTACTGACAGATCTTTCTATAGACGCTTTAGGGACGCGAAACAACGTACACGACCTGCTAAGTTATATTGTGAAACAGCAGATGAAACAACACATTTTCGGTTTTTCCGTACACGACATAATTTTTAAGTTAACACATAATATTAATATAATAAATCCACCCTTATTCCTGTTTCCCTTTTCTGTTCGTCTCATATCGTCCAGTCAAGCGTCTTCTTCATACCCTATTTAATTCAACCATCTTAAACCTCGATTTGCAAGTAGATCTACCAGTGCGTACTTGAAAACCACCCGGCTCTCGGATCAATTCGTGAAAAGTCACTGGCTCTGAGAATGTCTGAGTGTACAGAAGTGTCGTTACATTGTTTATCACGAGCTGCGTCCGTACATCAAGACGCAGGGCGCGCACTTGTCTCTCTCGGCTGGGTTGGGCTGGGCTGGGCTCGGCTCGTCAAGCCGAGCGTACTCCCTGCTATAGCCTATTCGCGATTTCTTTGCACATTTTGAATCAACCTTCGGTAGAAAAACACCTCATATATGATGTATTTGGTTGTTTCCTTAATACGCCATGTATCACAAGTGTCTTATACTTGTGTAAATATAAAAATACCTTATTTTGGATAAATTGAACTCGTGCCCTACGTTAACGATAATATTTATTTATAAATAATATAAATAAAGACACAGAGAAAATAGGTATGTTGGTAATACCTACCAAGAAAAAGTTCTTATGCAAAATATTATTACACTGCTTGAGCATGAATATGTTGCGTTGACCCTCTGGTGTAAATTTCTAAGCTATGCTGGCATGGGGCGGAGGAATATCTTGGAAGTACAACTTTGGCAGGGTTTCAGGAACGTTGGAAGTAACTGTGGACGGGGCATAGGCAGTATTACGCAACGCCCCTATACAACATGGCGCCAGGTGAACCGCCAACCAGCAGCGCAGCGGCTTGAATCCAACCTGACGTAAAGCTAGCCCAACTAGCACAAAACCGTACACATTACGGACTACCCACTTAGACATCTGCGCGCTTAGAAATTTATATATACATTTCTGTTCTGTAACTAAAGACGCGATTCTTATTCAATTTTCCACTTATCGGATGCCCAATTACGTGAGCATCGCCAGGCGGGTGTACAGGATTTGGGATATTCTGATAGAAAAATGACCACTTTACTTCATGACATGGCAACGTCCACCCCGCTTATTGTTCACATGACGTAAATTGTTTCCCGATAAGCGGAAAAGTGAATAAGAATGACGCCTCTGGTAGCCATGCAGCGCGACTTTCCTAGCTCATTCCCTTGAAAAGATTATGTTAAAGCATCAATCTCCAAGAAACTGTGCTTTCTACATAGTATTTATACTATGCAGAACGAAACTGTTCGTCGGAAACTACGTTTATTTATAAGAATACGTCTGACCTCAGCATTTATGCTGAGTTTACTTACTGAATAACTATAATTTATAGTTCTGATAAATGATCAACTAGAACGAGACGGAAATAATCTATTGCACCTGATTGCGTTAAAAAAAAAAAACCTGAACATATAATATTCAAATCATAAGATAGGAGGAAGTTTTAGGTTTACTAAAGTTACATACATGGGATTATCCTGATCTTCATGTACAAACTTTGAGAGATTATTCATTATAGAAAGTGATGTAGAATGAAATAGGTATATACTACGCTCTATGACATAACATTATTATTAAGGGAGATATAGCCTCGAGAGTTGGGAATTAATATTACTCACTTGCAAAATGTGGATAATTAAGCGATTTGAAACAACAAATTCGTGAGTAGTGTTAGCTTGATTTGATACTTGTCATCTACGAACGTCGCCGTCATTAGGACATTAAGTAGGTAGGGGTTAACTTCTTGTTGGCAGTGAAGTCATTAGATACGAAGCAATTTGCTCAGAAAAGCAGCAAGGGAAGGGATCGGCCATTGACTACTGTAGTAAGGAATCGTCCAGAATTCGCTTGGAGTGATTTCGGAAAACCATGTAAAACCAAGATCAGGATGTTCACACTGAGATTCAAACCCAGTCCGAAGATTAAACGCTGTTCCACCTCGCACGGTAAGGCATTAGAGGGCACCATGTCATTAACCAGCAAAAGTGTGTTGCCTGTGGCTGTTTATCGGTTGTTACGATGTATTAACAATAAGTATGGACATTAAAGGAACACAAGATGTTACCTTAGTGTGACACTTGACAGTATAGCGAAGAAGGGTTCTCGAGAAAACATGCTACAGTTGAAATGGCACCTAAGGTTGCCAGTCAGGTATGCAACCTGTCTGCAAGGAAGACATTACAATGGAACTTCTGTTGCTGTGTATAAATGCATGCATGTAATGACGACAGAACGGCATGCACAGTACATACAGTCCACTGGGATACATAGCAAAGGGAATGAAATTGGTGGAAGGTAATTGTGAACGGAGACTGGCCACAATTCATCAGTTTGGAAGGGCGTGTCTCTCTCCCTTCATAATTACTTTAGGTCATTCAGTATGTCGTTGGATGCTTTCTACCTCATTTCTATGACGAATCTTCTAGTAGAGTTTGTAACTGGATTTCAGGATTACCCTATAGGTATAATACCGAGTGATAAACAAGAGTAAACAAAGACTTTTCGGGTGTCAAGAGGGTTGTGCCATACCACCCTCCCGTTTCTTTTGCTGTGTGCTTTAAAGAACCAACCATATTTAAATTGCCTTTACGAAAACAATAACTTGCATTGAGTTATGCTTAGGCAACCTTGTTATGAATTTAAATATATAAATTACTCGACATTCCCAATTAAATTCACTGACTGGTAGTTTATCCTTCGAATCTTTACGAGACCCTGTAACAGTAGATAAAGCAGTGCACGACAATTTAAATTCACGGAATATTCACATTATTAGTGCACGTATATTTTCAATATACCTCATGCCTCTGCGTCCAGATTACGACTGCAATGGTTTGTTACACAGCAGACAACATTGCGTCGTGCATTCCGCTAACAAATGCAAACGAATTATATTACATTTTTATTTCCTATGTCATATGGCCGTATGCAAAGTTGTATAAATTCGAGTCAGGGTAAAATATTTACTAAGTAAATATAAACTACTTTAACAAATTTGTACGTAAAATTTATTACAATTTTCAGTTCTCAGTACGATGTTGTCATAAAATATAATTTTTTCATTTAAAGTCATACTGCGACTCGAATACAAGTTGGCTCTGCATACGGCCCATAGTTTAGCACAAGTACTTTACTTGCCTGCCGAGACTGACGTAGCGTCGCACGGTTCGTGGAAACAACCATCACATTATCCTTATGTACAGTACAGTACTTTAGGTCACGGGGGCCGCAGTTAGCACACCACCAGAGCGAATCAGGTTCGACTCCCGGCGGAGTCACTCCTGGACTTTCACATGAGGGAATCGTGCCAGACGATCCACTGGTCAGCGGGTTTTCTTAGAAACCTCCTGCTACCCCTTGCATTCCGACGCTGCTCCACATCCACTTAATTTCATCGTCATCAGATAACTAGACCTCGTTGTTAAGAACCATCCGAACCTCTCAACTTATTATCACAGTATCTTATCTAAAGGATATTTCATAGTAACCGCATCTCTGGTTTGATTTATGCTATACAGTACTCTATCCAATAAAGAAAAAATACTTTATGCAAATAGTGCAATTTGCAGTTGAGAGCATTACCTAGATACATTAACAGCTGTTGCCAATAATAATGAACACAGTGTAAGCTGTCTATGGGTTCCGAGTAATAAAATAATTCAAGTCCCTTAATATACCTGTTATCCTGAGAATACTCGCTCAAGTAGGACAAGTTGCAGAGAAGGTAAAATCATGGTTGGTGCTGTGCAAGGCCATATCCTAACAGCACCAAATACAGACAGAGATTTCTCCTGAGTAATACTATTGTCTTTTGCTGGCACACAAAACTGTAGTCTATAATTGGTTGCTGTTTTTGCAAGACGCCAGCAGAAACTCTTCCTATCAGATTCATTGTGAAAGTTATTAAAAATAATTTCTAACGACTTATCACACAAAATTGTACTATGTTCCTACATCATTGCATACACATGCCGTAGGAATGTATATTTTCTCCGGTAGTGTTACTACGAGGCTCAATGGCTAATGATGGTTCTTGTAGGTAAATGATTATAAATCCATGTCGATGTTATAGATTGTGAATGATTCATATCACTACCGCCGATACAGAATAATGCGACTAAGGCATTAGCCTTAGTCGCATTAAATGCCTTAGTGTACGAACTACACAAGTACAGTTGTAAACATAAAATAAGTTCATTGCAACACTTTAAATTACAAATATATATGTTACTGTAAGGTTAAAGCAACCGAATCGATATTCATTAACTTAGTCATGCCGTGAGTGTGTGTTATGACACCTGAACGCCGGCGAGGTTACCTTGAGAGAGGGCCTGCCCCACTAGCAATCCCGCGAGTAGCGTGGCCTTGTGACGTCACCACTGTGCCATTTTACACATCACGCCCGAGTGTGACCTGCCTACATTGCTTCACATGGACAACAAGCACACCGTCTCTAGAAGCCTTGGACACACGATGTAGCTAGCTAGCTGTCATCTCATTAAGGCGGTAACCCACTCAGGGGTGTGTTTGTGTAAGTAAAGCAAAAATTAATGATGAGCTACAAGCGACGCCAACAGGTGTACAGTACGCATGTAAAGCGGTAACGTATCTACGCACAAGGTGTTCAACTGGCGTGCAGTTTTTCCGTCGGTGACTCGCCTGAACGTGTCTTTAAGCGGTGGGCCTATAATTTTATTGAATTAAACTCTGTTACAAAGTCTACCGTAGTTCTCATGTACGCAGTTCGTATATTCTGAGATATATCAGTCTGAAAAGCCGTTTTTAGTTATGTTGGAAGGCATGAAAATAATGTTTTAAATGTGCGCAATGTCTTGAAAATACCATTCCGTCATCATCTTGAACGTCATTTTTGTTCGTAGGTAAATTTATTGGGAAGACTTTCCATTGCGCCTCTGACACGAGTTCCAGCTAACACCCCAGTACAGTCCAACTTATGCACTACGTCTGTCCAATACGCCAAGTGGTATGACTGCAGCGCGTCACTCTATTAATGTATTTGTACTACCGTAAAATAAATATTTATGTACTGTTTTGTATAAATGTATCTGTGTGTGACCAAATATTAGAAGTAGAGAGGTTTCGGCGATTCTGGCGCAAGGGATAAGGGGATTCGGAGCACCGGAGCAGAACCTGTTCTGTCATTCCCGTCACTCGGCGGCCAAATTGGAAGACAGTGACCTTGACCTAGACCTTTGACCTTGAACCTGGTGATCTTTTACCTTTAAATTAAAAAACAAAAATAATATGAAAAAATAACAAAAGAATAAAGAAAAAAACTTAAAGAATCTCAAAAATTCCAAAAATTTCTAAAAAATTAATTATTAAAAACTATCAAAAACAATTTAAAAATTATTACAAATGTATAAATATATTTTAAAAACTTACATTTACTGACGTCCCTACCACCCCTCGACTATACTCATTACGCCATCTTGGTTTTTCGTTTGTCATTTGATCATATATTACTAGAGGCAGCCATTTTCGGATACTTTCGTTTGTCATTTGTTTATACATTGCTATAGGCTGCCATATTAGTCTAAGAAGGGGAGGTACATGTCCTGTAGTTTAATGTTGTCATAACAAGGCAGTGTGTTGTTTACATCAATTCCAGTTTTAATATACAGACGAAGCAAAATGATATTAGAGTTTGTACTAAAATACAACTATAACCGGTAGGAAGACAATTGAGGGAGTCTTCACTGGTGTTAAATGTTAATAAATGTACGTATTAGCCATTTTAGAAATTGTATTTCTCCTACGTATTCTGCAAAAAACCATTGTTTTTCAATCGACTGAAAATTATTTTTGTCTTAATAGGATGCAAACGGCTGGTGTATGCTGCTTCACTATTCAGTACATATGTTATTACAATGCTTACTTTGAAATAAATATACATATGAGAAAGTAATTCTAAGAAGAAAAAGTTTCGGTAGCACAATGCTAACATCGAGGCTTCAGGTGCACAATGTTGCAGGATCGAATTGTGCCCGGATAGAAAATTTTAACTATTTTATAATTTTTTTGTGTTGAATTTAGCATAAATTATTCGTGGGAAAACGTAATCCTCGAAAGATCGGATGCTCTGTGGTATGGGAAACGAATTATTATAATCGTAATTTTACATAAGACTTAATCACTTGAATATGCGGGGAAAAGAAACTTATAGGTAATAGAGCGGAATGGAAATCACTTTTAGGTTACTCAGTCGACTATGCCCACCATGCCCAATTGTATTAACTAGCTTCTCAGTATTTTATTTTAGGAGTAATCTTGCTAATACGATGTATTACATAGATGATATAATGTACAGTGAAAAGCTGTAGCTGTGTATTCTACAGTTCATATAGCTTTGTTTTGTGGTTCGAACAGTAGAGTACTTGTGAAGGCACTCTTTTACAAACATTCACAACTGATATATAATTTGTATTTCACACAAAATAACTTAAAGGGCACCAAATAACATATTAACACTCCAATTAGCAAACACATATAATAAACTTGTCAAGAAATGCAATGTCAAAATATTTTTTTTTGGTTGCATGGAAATATAAAATACAATAGTTTATGTGCCTCAGACTAAATGAAAATGCACAAAAATCGATAAAATTGAAAAATTATTAATTTTATTTGCTCTGATTATACTTAATTTGTTTTGCAGCCAGGGACCACAGAATGATTAGGCATTTAAACTATTAAATAAGAAATTTACTGTACTTGCTTTCACATTCAAACTAAAGACAAAAAAATCACAAGTATATCATTTCTTTTTAATGTATTTATAATGATGATGAATTTGTATTTTAATGCTAAATGCATTACAAAATACATTTCAAAATGGCTAACATAAGCTTCCCTGGCAAGACGCGAACCTGTACCACTGGGCAACTGACCCCACGACGTTACCATTCAGCTACCAATGGATTTCCCTTAGGAACTTTACCTACTATGATTTGTATTAAAATTCTCTTTGAAAGTATTAATATTATGTCTGTTAAGAATCTGTTTTCAGAGAAGGTATTTGATCGACACAGAAATAGAAAGGCATTTCTTGAAGAATTCACTTTTTTGTTGATATGTGCGGGATAAGAAATAAATGTGACTTTCCACCACCATTTGAAATAATGAAGTTAAAGTAAATCGAAACTATGGTATCAAATAACAGATGGAATGATAGGCACATGCAATATATGAATTCATAACTTATTATTCGCAAATGTTTTGTTTTAGTATTAAATTGATAATAAATGTGTAAAGTTTGTCATAACAACTAAGATGAATTTTCAACTACATGACACATAGCGCTCGGTAGACAGCAGAACTATACAGTTACATTAAGTGAGTAATTTTTGCAATGTTGGCTGGGTTACAGAGTGTCCAGACTTTCCCTTCTTAGACCATAGTTTATACATTGCTGCAGCGTGTCATCTCGGATTTTTTCGTTTGTCATCTGTTTATACATTGCTGGAGGACGCCATCTTGGTTTTTTCGTTTGGCATTTGTTTATACATTGTTGAAGGATGCCATATAGTTTTTTTCATCTGTAATCTGTTTATTCATTGCTGAAGGCAAACATCCTAGATGTTTTGTGTGTATTTTTTTATACATTGCCGGAGGATACCATCTTGGTTTTTTCATTAGTCATTTGTTTATACATTGCTGGAGGATGCCATCTGGGTTTTTCGATTGTCATTTGTTTATACATTGCTGGAGGTCGACATCTTGATTGGGTCTATAATTTTTTATACATTTCTGGAGGCCGCCATCATGGTTTTTTCATCTGCCATTTGTTTGTACATTGCTGGAGTTTGTCTCTCACATTTGCTTAAAAATTTATTCATTCTGTGTCCTTTAAACATTACTACAAAACTTGGTACTTTTTACAATAAGCAACATGATTCGGAAAAGGAAAAAGGCAAGTTTAAAAAGTTTTCTTTGCACCTATTGTCCTATTCTCACTGTGTAGGCCTATTATCATGTACACACCCTACGGAAGATTAATTAATGTTTACAGTAATTGTTAGGTTTTTATCTTTCGCATCTGTAAAACTTATATATATATATACTGAGTGCGGAAAAACTATGTTTCGTAAATGATAGGTGTCTTACAGGGAACAATAACAAGTACTGTGAAGATAGGAACCATAGGTTTGTGGTGATCAGTTTCGGCACTACATGCTATTTGCTGGGGTGCTGTCTATGCGATCATTATTACCAGATGTCCAGGTAATTCGAAGATACGGACTGTACCCCACACATCATTGGTTAAAACTAAGTAGAAAATACTCTTACGAAAAATTTAATTAGATACTTTATTTACGAGAAAATTGCCAGGAAATTAAAAAAAAAATTGTCATACAAATGGCAGAAGTTTCTGAGTTAAATTACTGATTGAAAGATATAAAAAATATAAAAAGCACCATGAAAAGAATATGAAAAAATAAGAAGAAAGAGCAACCTGTGTTATTTATTTTGTATTTTGTAAATATTAATGGATAGAAAAACAATTCCACATAACACATAATCACAGATTAAAAACATACATGACCAAGAATAAATGTCGCCAGTAATATCAACTTATTTCCAATACAACCAAATCTGATCAAAAAGTTCCATCTTTATCTTCTTATGTGAATACATAGACACATTTCCAAAAACACTACTTACGTCAGTATTGCCTGCCTTGCTCTCATGAACTGGAAAAGTTTTCCAGCAGATTATCCTGTTTGGATCAATCTCACTGATATCCTTTGGTGCAGGCTCTTCTCGACGTGAGAGCTTCTGAAGAAACACATTTCCAACAAACCACTACCAGATTTGGTTTTATCAGAAATTAGTTGGTAATACTAGCAACATGAATATTCTTGGTCATGTGGAAATGTCTTTCAATCTGTGATTATGTGTTATGTGGAATAGTTTTTCAATCAGTGATTATGTGTCATGTATTTTTTATTTTGTAAATAAATGTTTTGTTGGTGCAAAATGTACTGCTGCCTTTTTTTTGTATTCTTTATATTTCTTTTCTTTATATTAATAAGGGGGTGTATTGAGGGGCGAATATTTGAACATGTATTTTATACACAATTAAATACATGGAGTGATATAAATACACATCAACGGCATCACACTAGATACTCAAAAAGTGTACACTTCAAAAATCCTATTATAAAATTTAATCGCGAAATTTATGAAGCTTCCTTAGGGAAATGTCCAACATGGTGTGTATATATATATATATATATATATATATATATATATATATATATATATATATATATATATATATATATATATATAGATTAAGATAACAAATAGAACTTTCGATTTTCCCTTTGAGGAATTAAAAGATTTAGGTATATACAAATTTTTAACAAATTATCAAATTGAGAATACATAAATAAAAAGATTGAATGAAGGGAGATTTTTCGAATTAACTTTATTATTGCCAACAGATAAAAAGATGGCCAAAGAAAAAAACTGGCAGTGGTTTATATCGTGCAGGAATTATACCAATTATATTGGCTGATTTAGGTGCAATTGGTGATTTATCTGTTAGAGCTAGCACAATGCATAATTCTGTTGAACGAACTAAAAAAATTAAAATGAATTAGGCGAACAAAAAATACATAATTTAGCAATATAAAACAAGTCTGGAAAAGAATTAGTTGCAAAAGAGGAAGGTAAAAAAAAATTAGTTTCATTATCTAATATTGATATCGAAAAATACATAAAACTATTAAATATTAAGCATTTAAGAAGTATTTATATGATTGATGCATTGCCTAGAAGTATGCACAAAGATGAATGTGCTCAAGTAAATTTTGACATAAAAAATCCAGGAACCCACTAGGTTTGTTATTTTAAAGAAAAGAATGATGTTTACTATTTTGATTAATTTGGAGGTAATATTCCTTGTAATTTAATTAATTATTTCAAAAACAGAAATGTTTATTACTATGATGATCGAATTCAGAATTTTAATTCAGTTATTTGTAGACATATGTTACATTGTTTTACATCTTTTTTCGAAAGATTTTAAGTTTAACTATATAAGTTCTTTGTTAATAAATGACATGTATTTTTGAAAACCATAAATAAAATTTTTAAATAAAATTTTTTACTCTAGTGCTCATGCCCTAAAAAAAGATGTTGATTTAAAATACAAAACTATTGCTTCTGATTATACTTTAAAAACATATTTAGATTCACACTGCAATTCGGGTGGTTATGGTTAACAAAGTAAACTAAGCACTTACTTTTATTATACAAAATCTTATGTTTCTTTTTTATGGCATAGAATTGTTAATAAAGGTGATCATAGAGACAATAAAGACAAAATCAATAAAAGATTTTTAAATAAACAAAGATCTGGTTATGATTCAAAAGAAGATATACATTTACAATTCAGTTATACTGCTGCTGATTATATAAAACTAATTAATAATGCGAAGCAGGCACTAAAAAAGGAAGAAGATTCGAGATACAATAATAAAGAAATATATGTTAAATTACAAAATTTAAACCAATCAGTTTTTAATTATTGTGATACACTTGTCAACTTGAAAATTGAAAAATGTAAGGAAGAAAAATCACATATATTTTGTTTGCCTGCAAAGTGGAATAAAAGTAATACTAATTTTCACTTAGATAACAATAAAATATTCTTTACTTTTTTTATGGATTTCAATGATTTAAAAATAATTACTGTTAATCCCAATTTACCTGACGATACTGTGACTGTTATTAAGGGATCTTGAAAAATATATTACAGTAAGCCTTTTGATGTTAACAGGGGTGATAATTTAACTTTTAAAATAAAAAACCAAAATATCTGAAAATGATGATAGTTTGATGACTAAAATAGGAGTATTCGTAAAATGTAAAGATTAAATATTTTTATTCTTATTAAATGGAGACCACTACTTCTCAGCAGCATCAGTTGCCTAACACTTGGTGCTTGAAGTGCAAGAAAGTTACTAAAAATAATATAAAAACTTAAAATACTAAAAATGGCCGATTAGTTCAGAAAGGTAAAGATTCTATATGCAATTATAATAAATCAACATTTTAAAAAACAAAATTTTGCGCACTGCGAGAGAGGGAGTAATCAGTGAGTATAATAAGCCTGCAAGAAGAAATTTTCCATGTACAAAAGTAATTTTGTATGGTATTGATGATTTATGGCAAATTGATCTTGTAGAGATTAATACTGGCAGTTTGAAAGGAATATCACATATAAACAATGGATACAAAATATTATGACAATTATTGATGTTTTTTCAAAATTTGGATCTGCTGTACCTTTGAAAGATAAAACAGCTAAAAATTTAGCAATTGCTTTAAAATTTATATTAATTAAAAGAAAACCATGTAATTTTCAAAGCGATAATGGGTCCAAATTTTATAATAAAATATGTTATGTACTTATGAAAAAATTTATTATAAATAATTATTCTTCTTTTAGTGAATTAAAGAGAGTGTTATTGAAAGATTAAATTACACAATGAAAAATAACATGTAGAGGAGATTTGCTTTGAATGAAAATTATACATGGGTTAATATATTATGTGAATTCGTGAAAGAATAAAACAATACAAAACATGGCACTATCATGAAGCCAATTGAAGTAAATACAAACAATTAAAAAACTTTAATAACACCATATGTGTTTACTGAACCAAAACTGTAAGCTAAATATAAAGTCGGTGATGTCGTTTGTGTAAGCAGACTAAAGAGAATTTTCGAGAAGGGTTGTACTGCTAATTGGTCAACAGAATTGTTTACTATTTGTAAAGTTTTAAATTATGGTGTGCATACTTACAAATGAAAAGATACTAAAGGAGAAGAAATGGAAGGCAATTTTTATGAATATAAATCATGAAAACCACCTATCCTGATGAATATTTGATCGAAAAAGTTTTAAAAACTAAAGGTGATAAAGCATCAGACTCGGCTGCGCAAATTTGTGTAAAATTGTTTGGTTTTGATAACACACATAACTCATGGATTAATAAAACACCTGTTTTGCGAATTTTTTTTCATTTCAAACACAAAAATGTAATGCTCATTGTTTTAATGTTTGTTTCAACTTTGTTTTAATGTTCATCTTAACATTAGTTTTAACATACACATGTTAAAAAAAAATGTTATATTTAATAAAGTTTTTAATTTTATTTCTGTTCTTCCCATCATTAATTCTTATACTCAAATCTAAGATAGCACTACCATAATCTCCATCCCAGCATTTTGAGCATATATATTTAAATTTCTCATAGGGCATGTCGCCACCAACAAAATCGTTGTATATAAGCTTTAAGTTTGTCGTCATCCTGTCTTAAAAAACAGGAAATTTTTTATTATTTCTTACAAATTGTTTTGGTATTTTTTAATACGTTTGTGCTAAATAAAATACATCTGTATTTTTACGTCTTCCTCTAGTAAAATAATCACAATTAATGTGGTGATTTTCTAAAATAACATTGTCAAATATAACTAGATAGCTATCTTCACATCCGTGTAAAGGGTGCATTTCCAAAGTATTATTTAAAAAGTATACCATCTTTTCTTTAATTTTTAGTATATTGGATGAATCATCGATATCACTCTGTAACTGAATATATTTGGGCTGGTTTAAACTGTTTGAGCAAAATGCAGTTTACTAAAATATATCCATCCTAGCTTAATAATAAAGTTAATCATGAAATTTGTTTTTCCACTATTGCTCTGTCTGGCTATTAATGATCTAATATTATTAGGTAATAGTTCTCCATTCTTTTTTATTTCAGATAGTTCTTTGGAAATTAATATGCCAACACCCCAATCAACGTTAGGCTGATTTAGCTGTCGCTTCATCATTCAAATATGATATTTTTTTATATAAATGGTTAATAAAGTATTCAAGTTAACTGCTAGCAGCTCTGTTCTTGAAAATAATCTTCATTATGATATCGTCCATAGTGAAAAATCGATTGTTTGGTCAGTTTTCATACGATAATTTTAGCACCTAATATAAACAATAATAATATAAAAACAATTGAAAAATTCAGCCCCGTTGTTCATAAAAATGAAGTTACAATTATTCCTAGAGGCCAATACGATATTGAATAATTGAAAAAACTATAAGTTCAATTATTCCATTTTCAACAAACAACATTGAGTTTACATCAGATAATGTGAAAAACAGAGTATCTATTTGATATTCTTGGTTTTGAAAGAAAATTAACTATTGAAAAAGACAAAATTGCTGTAGGCACTAAATTACCTAATTTTAATCAATTCAAAACAATAAATGTTCAATGTAATTTAGCATATAGCATGTTTATAATATATGACGAGTCTAACTATTTAGAAATTGCTATAATTGCTATTTTTCCACCAAAAACTATGTTTGGTTTTAGATATATTATTTATCAGCCCCCACATATACAATTTCCTGTCAAATTAACAATGGGCGATTTAATCATATTGTTTTGGATATTAGAGGCAAAAACTGCAAAATGATTGATTTCGATGGTGCTTATTTTGGTATTGTTTTAGAAATTAAAGATGTTTAAGATTCTCTGTTTCGATATCCATATGGTACTGTATCTATTTTATTGTGTAGTACAATTCTCTTGTTATCATGAGGACTTAATGCAATTTTATTGTCTTTGTTGTATATATTTGGTGCTTTTTGCTTCTTAGTAAATTTATTGCTTTATATTGTATTTTCTCATTAAATGAGTAATTCTTATGGTCATAAAATTATATTATCTTACTGACTACACTCTCTTTACTCCTTTAGAATTTCGTTTTATTTTTCACCAACCTTGTAAGCATACATTTTTGCTTGTAAACCAACAAATTCTTTCATTATTTTGCCATTAAATTCATTTTAAATTATTCCTAAAATTTTATTATTTATTTGAGGCATGTTATATATATATATATATATATATATATATATATATATATATATATATATATATATATATATATATATATATATATATATATATGATGTTTTGGGTAATCACTTGTGTCAAATTTGTCTAATATCGTTTTCATATCATTGTAAGATTTATATGCTTTTATGTTATAAATCTAGGAATTGGCATCTTGATAACATAATTAATTTTATTACCATATTTTGGCTTCATAACTTTATAATGAAAATCATACATTAGCTCTTTCGATATGTCCAAAATTGACATGCTCATATAATTTGGCTTATTAAATTTCATGTATGTTTTTTCAGATGTATAGCTGCAAGGTTTTCATTAAATATAGTACTTTTCTTAAAATTTGGTTTTGCTACTAATTTTTCACCTTTTTTGTTCGTTTGCTATTAGTTTTATCCACCCTGTCTCTTATATTTTTCATAGTTTTGCCTAACTCAGAATTATTCATCAGCTTATAAAAACCTTTTTCAAATTAATTTTTAGTGTTAGTTCTCATTGTTGTATTTAAACCTATATATTTGTCCAACCTGTCAGACTGATAAACTTCAGTAATCTATGTATTTTAGTAAGTTTTAATATGTTCTTTAGGCATTGTTTCAAATTACGATAGTGTATTACATAGTTTTCTTTTTTTGTAAAGTTGTTAATAATTTAGACTGCTTTTTTTTTTTAACTACTATATTTTCTGGGCAAAAATGTAGATCTTTTTGTGATTTATGTAGTGTCTTAGGATATTCCAAATCAACTTCTAATATATAACCATAATTAGAATCATTGTCCAAATAAAATGTGTGTTCATTGTAAAAATGAAGTGTTGTACAATTCTCCCATTTGGAAAATATTGCGACATTGTCCAGCCATATAAATTAGTATCAAGATATGCTAAATAGTTGGACTCTTGATTAGAGCCAAAGTCATCTAAATATTTATTATTTGCTTTAGCATATTGTTTGTAACATTGCGATATTCCGCCTCTAATTCCTTTTTCTATCAATAAATCATATCATAATTGGGTATTAATGTAATGGTTGTTTAGTCATTTTTAACATTGCATCCCAAGATAACCGTGGTGCTGACAAATACCACGACAGATCTAAATTGTATGCATTTATATAAGTTTCAAATATATCTGCTAACAGTAATATATCACTTTTTAAATATAAATCGTGATATTCACCAAAATTCTTACTATTAAATTGATTCCAAACAAGTTTTGCATTGTCATAATCATCTTAAGTTATGTCAGATATATTTAATTTATTATAAAATGCACTTTTTGGTGGGAGATGGTTTTTGTTAAATTTTTTCCAACGATCCATATAATCGTTAGGATAAGCACCCTTTCTCATAACTAAATCTACTTTATCTTTAGGAAAAAGTTTTTGTGTGTGTTTCATTTTAGCTTTACTTAAATTCGATGATAATTTAGCTAAACTACTGGCCGTAAATTTAAATGTGCCTATAAATTTCATTTTAAATTGTCTGTTTCTTTCCCAAAAGTATGAAACTTTTCTTCATTACTTGGAAGTAAATCAATATTTTTTTCATCATAGCTTTACGTGTTAGTATATAAATGTGCATCATATGTAGTTAAATTATGGAAATAAATTGGTACAAAGTTAGGCAATTTTAATTGTAGATTGCAATTATTACATACACGATTAATGAATTTTTCACTTATGTGATCATGATAGCGTACTTTTTTATTCTCTTCTGTATATGAACATTCGCAAACAGTACATTTTTTTAATCTACTATATAATACTTTTTCTTCTTTTGTTAGCGGATGCTTTGGTTCAATTTGTGAATATATTCCCCCAATTTCTTCTACTTCTCTTTCAATTGATAGTATAAAAATTTTAGGAGCATTTAGACCTCAATAAACTACTGGTAGTTTATAATCACCATAAGCAGAAACAATTTAATAGCAAAAAGTAGATGCTTCATGCAATTGATGTTTCATAGTATATGATTCGTCATTCAACTTTAAATCAATGTTTTATTTACTTTATCACTAGTAAAATTATATCTTTCTTTAAGTATTTCCGTATAAAGACCCATTATCCATATCATCTTCTGTCAAAACCGGATATTTTTGATTAATATAAACTTAGTTATTTCCTTTGGGTTAGACTTGATGGTTGCTATTTTCTTCAGTATTGACTCAAAATCTGCATATATTGCTCTCCTTTTGAAGGTAACTGAATTTTTACTGCTTCATTTTTAGAGCAGTCTTCGTTATGTTTACTTAATTTCTCTTGAGAATAAAAGAATCGAAGACACATATCACATAAATATGTTTTATGCTGTTGATTATTTTTTTGTGCTGAAAGCAGTTTCGATAAATCTTTTATCCAACGGTAATGCGAGTTATCACCTTCTTTGAAATAAAGTAAATTTATATGTTTGTCCTTTTTATTTGTCGTAAATTTTAGTCAATGTACCATGGATTTGTAACCTTCAATAGAGTAACCATTTATAGATGTTTCAAATTGATTTTTACTATATTTGGTATATTGTCAATTTTAATAGGATATTCATATTTATTTATTATTTTTTTCGTATTAAGGCCTACAGTATTATATTTGGTTAGTCTCTGTGGAACTTTTTCTGCTGGAAACAATACAGATTTTATTGCCCAAATAATACGTTTTTGATCATTATTATTTACATTTATGGTAATTATGTATTTGATGCTCAATTTAATGGATTATACTTATTCATAGCTAATTGTATTCCATTTATTTTATTTAAAGTCCATGCAGAACCTATTTTTTGAAATTCATATAACTATGTAATTATTTCTTGTATTAGGAATTTATAAATCCTTTGAATATCTCCTTCATTCAATGCTGTATAATTGGGTGATTGAAATGTAATTAATTCTACTTGATTATTATCCTGCTTATGGCAATTGGAATATAATTTAATACTGGTTTTCAGCCCTCTAAGTGTTCTAAGATTATTGTGTATTATATCAAAAACCAAAAATTTTACTGAAGTCAAAAAGTGAAAATGCTGTACAAAATAAAAGGAATTTTCAATGTTATATGTTGATATCCTACTTTTAAAAGCTTTATTAAATAAGTAATTTTTGTTGCTTCATCTTGTATTTCTTCTGTTAACAATGAAGTTATTATAAAAGGAAAATATTTCTTCGAATTCCTTTCTATCTTTGGGATATCGACATCAGTTGAAGGCAAAATTTGTAAAATCATTCTTTGTTATCAATTCAGATAACTTTTACTTTTATTTCTAGGCTTTTAAAATATGTTGGTAGAATAAGGGAATATTTCTTTTACTTCCTTTTTCTCTTGTTTTACAAATAGATTATTAGAGTGGAAATACTTTTCTTTTTTACTTTCTTTCTATCTTTCTTATATAATTCAGTAATATTGGCATAAGAAAATGGCAAATTTGCGAAGTTTCTTCTTCTTTGCCCATCAATAATAAATGTTATAAGAGTTCTAATTAAATCATCTTTCTTTAGCCTGTTTATATATTTTATTCCAAAATCTCTAGCTATAATTCTCAAATCCCTCACTGTCCTATTGAGCAACTCAACTGTTAGATTATTCGTCGCCATAATTATATACTTATAAGAAATAAAAATTCATAAATAAATTATAAAAAAAGGATAAATGGAAAACTCGAAAAGTGCATAAATTATTGGGAAACTACATTAACTCCTTGTTTTGATAATGTTTCTTTGTGTATTCACTAAAACAATGTTTACATTTATTTGCATGTTAGTACTTAGAAGTTTTATTAGGAGAAAATAATTTTATAGATTTATTCTCATTACACACTTTACATGTTTTTGTTGGATCATCATCGCAGTGAAGTTTGTTTAAATTATCTAATGCTGTATTGTGTAATTTACTATTTTTGTGTTTTTTGTGATTACCACCATAAAAATATTTTCCACATTTACACATTACTTTCTCTTTTTTCAACTCATAACGAATACTAGCACATTCACTAAAACCTTTTTTTCAGATGTTAAAATGCTTATTTTTGTGTGTTTATGTGGTGCAAAACTTTCTATATTTAATACTTCGTCACAATTTTTTCACATTGCTTGCATGTGTTATTATTTTCCATTTCGAACGTCGATTCCATTTTATTTATACAGAAAAAAATATTTATAATAAAGAAAAAATATTTTTTGTAATTTCAAAAATTTTGCAGTCATATTAAATTTGTTTCCTTTTAAATAACACAAAGTAAAATGTAAGCACTCCTCAAGAAGTTAAACAATTCATATGAATTGACTAAACTATCGGATCTCGAAATTGATAAATATTATGAAGCAACAGAATTTCAAATTAACTACTCTAAGTTTGGCAAAAATTTAATTGCATTCTGGATAGCAGGTATAAAATCACTTTATCAGATCGCTACACAAAGATAATTGACGAAAATAGCTTAAAAATGAGGAATGAGGGGCAAGCTGTTAGAGCATATAAAGGATTAAAAGAAATGAAAAATGGAAAAACAATGTATGATATTATAGTCATTGAATAAATTTAATTCTATCCATTATCTCTTCAATATTTTTACTTGAATTGATCTTATTTTGCTTGCTTTTCTCTTAAATTCACTTGATTTATATTACTCGCTCACAAAATTAGCGTTTTTAGAAAGCAAGAAATTTGCATGTTTTTTGCTTAAATTTTTTTTTTTTTTAATTGACACAAATCTTGCACGACGAGTTTGAAAAATTGCAAACTTTGTTTGATTTTGGCTAAATTAAGAATCAAAAACCTTGATTTTGAAGCAAAAAACACCGATAATTTCGATGAAAATAAGGGGTCTGCCAGGATAGGGATTATACATCTACTTACAACCGGGTGTTTTCATTTCGTGTCCGACCAGATTTCACTTCCAAAAATAAACTTTCAAGAAAATATGTACTTTTTCTTTTTAAATTGGGCTAACTGATAGCATGTATTATACCTGTAGTCTTCTTTGTTTTCCGTGCAATAAATCCCTCATTATGACCCATTTTTTAGATTCACATTTCACAGTCAACAAATTAATAGCTTCATGAATATGGTGTGTTTCAATATCTTATCATATCTTACTGCTTCCGGCGTGACGAACCAATTGTTCAAAACTTGGAAAAGAGATAGAATGTTTAAGAATGCCACATTCGCGTTTGTCAAACAATGATCCTACTTGTCATTACAAAATTGATTTTTTTGCCACATTGGTTAGAAAAGGATTTAATATTTTATATAAAAATATTAAATAATTATTTAAAATATTAATAATTTGTTACAGAAATTAACACTGCCTTTAAAGGAAGGAGGGAGTTTCAAACTACTACTTTAGTGATAATTCATTTTTATTTCGACTGACGTTTTATTCACAAACATAACTAGATGTATTGGTATAGTATTTCTGAACTTCCATGCCTTTCAAAGCAGTAATTTATTATTTACAATTTTTTACTTTAGTCCAGCACTGTGGTTTAACCAGTGTGGCATCTTTTGTCCTAATGATAGTTTTTTTTTTTTTTTTGCAGGTACCACTTGACTCCGTACAAAATGGAGTTTCCCAAAAGCCTGGTGGTTATAATCACGTTCATGATCTCGTCGCTGGCTCAAGGTAAGAAAGACCTCAACGAAGTGAAGCAGTTAGCAAAATGCTGGACAATAACGAAATATTCAAGAATATTCGTGCCTACTTTATCTGACACCGCCCATGTTAAATACTTAATTATGTAATGACAGCAAGTGAAGAGGTATCTTTTTAAAATAAGAGAGAATGTCCATCTGGTGCTTTCCAAAAGCAAAAAGCAAAATTTTACACAGCACAGTGACAAGTTAATTCCACTATTATATATATATATATATATATATATATATATATATATATATATATATATATATATATATATATATATATATATATATATATATAATATATATATAATATTGGTATTTTGATAGCAGATTTATCTCTTGAAAAGAGCTTTCCCGGACTGTGAATATTGTTCTTGAAAAAGCCAGAACTCAGCAAACTAAAACTGTCATATTCAAAATTACAAATGAGATCCTGCCAAAAATAAATTTAAACAATTGTTCATGGGTATTCATATAGCGAGAATACCAATCCAGGCTCCATTCTGTTACGTCGAAGAAGAGGCATGGCTTCACTAGGCCTCAAAAGAGTTTTTATAACTGAATCAACCATAACTACAACTGTTTCCATAGCCATTACCACATTCACTGTAAAAATTAAACTCCTTACTAATATTAACAAAATAAAGCCGGATGTTTTCATTTCCCGTCGAGTCAGATTTTACTTCCACATGGTGATTCTTAGGAAACCAGTATTGTTTGAGTGCTATAATAGTTCTGAACCTGATCGTTAGATAGGACTGGTGTCTCTTGATGTCGTCATAGGCGGCTAGGTAACGCACCAGTTCAATCAATCGATACACCAATTCTCGCATCGCCTGACAGATGGAGTGTCGGTCGGTCACCCTCCAAGAGCCGCTGTATTGCTTAATGCTATCTGTTACTAGGAGCACTGAAGTCCTCTTTAAGCTTAAGACAATTTTCTCCATCATATATGTAATGTTTAAGACATTATAAAAAACTTTGCTATCTCGTAGTTTTTAACTGGGAACCTTAAGTCGTCAGATTAACGCCCTTGAACTCTCGACCACGAGAGCTTGGATCCCAATGAAGTTTTAAGAAGGTATAAAAAAAAGAAACACCTTCAAACCCGTACCTTCAAAACGAATTTGTAGTATATATCATGATTGAACAACCGATTAGTTAAAATATAAATTCATAAAAAGTTAGATATTTAAGTAATAATTGTTTTTTTAACACTTTAAAATTTTTAAACGTAAATGTATGAAGCGATGTGTATATGAACTCGTATTTAAAGGAGATTTGTTTATGGCTGCACAACAGCCAGATATTCAAAATGTTATTAAAAAAACATTATGAGTTTAATTAAAACATATATTTATTAAACTTTTACAAACAAGTGTATCGAGTAACATTTCTAAAGAATCGTTATTTTTAGACATATAAGAATATGCCGTGAGAATGACATGATTATGGACCTATAACCATCGCCATCTTGAATTTTAGTACATATAGAAGCAATCTTTATTTTCTTAATTAATTAATTATTTAACTACTCCGAGCTTCAAAGACAACACATCGCCTGCCTTACAACATGACGTTTTTTTTGCTTTATGCCCTTTCTGACAAGGCCAATTATGCATTTAATCCCTTGTAAATATACTCATAATTTCTGAACTGTTGATGCTATAGGGATCAAATTCATAACATAGACACCATACCCGACATACACCACGATGGTAAGCTCATTTAGACCCTAAACCATTTCTGACAAGGTCAAACACATCTAAAAACATTTTTTAGCATAGTTTCTCATAATATCCGAACCACTGATGCTACGAGAATCAAATTCAAAACACACACATCAACCCCAACAATTAAAAAGACTACAATGTCAAACACACCTAAAACATTTTATAAGCATCGTAACTCACAATTACCCATATACCGAAGCTACAATCATCAAGTTCATAAAATACGCACAAACCCCAACAAAAACAAGACTGTAAGGTCTAACACAACTTAAACAATTTAAAACTTTTTATAAGCATAGTAACTCATAATTACCTATATACCGAAGCCATACTAATCAAATGCATAACATACACAGCCCCTCCAATGTAGACAAGAGCAATAGGGACAAACATACCTAAAACATTTTATAAGCATAGTTATTCATAATTACCCATATACTGAAGCTAGAGTCATAAAATTCATAACACATGCATAAACTCCAACAAAAACCAGGCTGCAAGGTCTAAGACAACTTATAACCATTTATAAACATAGTTACTCATAAATACCCATATACCGAAGCTATGCTCATCAAATTTATAACATACAAATTACTCCCCGATGTTGATAAGAGCAATAGGGTCAAACACACATAAAAGCATCATTTAAGCATAGTCTCTCATAATTAACCATATACAGAAGTTATACTCATCAGATTCATAACATACACAGAAACACCAACAACAAACAAGACTTCAAGGGTAAATACACCTATAATCATTTTAAAAGCATAATTACTCATAATTGCCCATATACTGAAGCTATACTCATAAAATTCATAACATACACATAAACCCTGACAACAAACAAGTCTGCAAGGGCAAACACACCTAAAACACTTTATAGTATACCCATGTAGCAAGCCACATTCGGCCGATTGTGGTTTTACTGCTGGCTCTGCTGGATGACTGCTGGTACTGAATACTTATGGGTTTACACTAATGGCCCTGTAATGGCTGACTGCTGGCAACAAAACACTTGGCATGCCATATATGGCCCACTTATGGAATGTTAATGGAAATGAAGCTGATAGTTGAGAGTAGGTGACCTATTAATGACCCATAAATGGCTTGCCAACAGTATTCCAGCAATGGCCGCATATAACCTAAACTTACTGCTGGTAAAACTATGGGCAGTCATCTGTAGGCCATTTGAAGGCTGTGAAGTGGTACATCAATACACAATTTCTGGTGCAATTAGGCTTATTATACGAATTTTTATGGCCCCCAAGTTTCGTAGATAGTTTCTTCAAACTACATACATATGTATATATGAATATTTGTAAATGCATAATGATGGATACATCTATGGCAAAATGCTGTAAATACAGTGACTTATATTGAATAATTTCACATATCTAATTTTATTTTCCATGTATAACTGCATATAATTAAAATTAGAAGGAAAACCACTATATTAACCACCTTTAGGAAATTAACATCCAAGGGCTTTTAAGTATTCATAACTGGCGACTGCATTTCAAAACCAATGAACAGCATCCAGGTGACATATATATTGCAAACGCTTACACTAAAGGCAAGTTTATGGGTTGATGTCACGATTCATGGAGGAAGACTTTTCTCAATGAAAGCATTTTTTTATCTGCGCCTTTTTAAAAACTGATTTTTTTGCATGGTGAATTTTAGGCTATGGAATAACTGGTGAATTCTATATTATATTAGTATTTATTAATAATTCATGTCCAAATATAATCTAAACTAGTTCAATTGAATGTAGAATACACAGTGGAGTAATGGTTAGCATGCTGGGCTGTCAATACAAGGGGTGTAGGTTCCTGCCCCCTCACCTGCAATGGTACGCATAAGATTTTCATGTCGTATAATGTGTTTAATAATGAATTACAGGAAATTAAAGAGAGAGAAAAGTTGTTAATAATGGTCAAAATAAGTATTTTTAAGAGATAGTTAGACATATGGTGAAAACATGGCTAGCTATGAGTAGGCCATCTGATGGCTGCGAAATGGTACAGCGATGTGCCATTGCTGTTGTAAGCATATGGGCCATAGTTGCGCCATGCTAGGGCCATTTGTGTTCACCACACCTTGCCTAGATATGGGCAGGGAATGGCTAGTTAGTGGTGCCCCTTCAGAAACAGCAATGGTGCTGGGTGCATGCCAGCTGTTGGCCAACTGTTTGCTAGCTTGGCATCAGACAGTAAACTCATAATTACCCATACACAGAAGCTATACTAATCAAATTCATAATATACACAACACCTCCAGTGTAGATAAGAGCAATAGGGTCAAACACTCCTAGAATAATTTTTTTAAGCGTACTTCCTCATAATTACCAATCTACCTAAGCTATAATCATCTAATTCAGAACAAACACATTAAATCCAACAACAAACAAGACTGCAAGGGCAAACACATCTAAACCCGTTTTATAACACACATACTCATAATTACCCATCTACCGAAGCTATACTCATGAAACTCAAACTCAAACAAGCAGTGAGCAGATCAGCACTGAACTCAATTCCCGTTCACGATAGTTTAAATATGTTCAGTTTTATTACTTTGAAATCTAAACAGTGAATGACGAGCTAGTCCTACCAAGGTAACTAGATTCGTGCAATAAGCAATGGATAATTACACAAAGTAGAATTTACATATTGGTACGACACTCATACTTTTAATTCCGATATAAACTTTTTCGTTCCGTTACAAACACACAGTCAAACACATATGCACTTTCACCTATATCCTTACACACTGCAGGCTTACCAAGGTTCTCAGTTAGCATGCACCATAGCTCGGCGAGCCAACAGGACATGATCTATATAACGAACAGTGAGCAGACTGACACAGAGATCGAGTCCTGGACACAGTATTTGAAATTCTGTTTATTATTCCTAATCTTAGAACAATACATTTTGTAATTTTTAACATATTCTACACCTTATTTCTTACTTCAGTTTAAATAGTCATACACATTAATAATTCATGTATTCTTGTGAACCTTAACATATGGTTTCTTGTAGTTTATTCTTTGTTTTTGAAAAGTAAACTTCTATTCCACCATTTAAATTGAATTAGAGATGAACTATGTTATTTAAATATTACCTGTTTTAATTGGTTTTAAACTGTTTTAATATTTTTAAGTGAGTGTATTAAAATGTTGTAAGGTAAGGCGTTTCGCTAGCTTAGTTGATTAAGCCATAGGTTATGAAGCGACCCTGCTAGGGATTCACACCCCTTCTGAGTTAAATGAATGAGATACAGTGTTATTACTTGAGAAATTTTACAGATTAACGATTATTGGGAAATGTGAACAATCGAAAGGTGTAGGCTTTGCTTTATGGAGAATTGGCATAAATAATTAACTCCAAACGCACACACACAACAATCCACACACTCACAAAACTCATTTACACAAACCACAGCAGACAATTCCAAACACCATACCACCAAACTTTAAAAGCAATACAAAATAATTACAGTAACAACTATATCATCATATCATACAATTCAAATGAACAATGCACACAAAAACCACACAATCATACTATGAAACCCCTTCAATCTATAATACCTACAACATAACACCCAACTGCAGAACCTCTAACATCAAACTTTACAAGCAAAACCAAAAACTTGACAACTATATCAACATGTCATGTAACACAAATGAACAAATCTCCATTATCTGTCTTCCAATACACATTATTATCACACATATATAAGACAAAGTATAATGATATAAAAAGAAAAAACTTTACCAAGTTTCTGTTTTTCTAATTGACTATACAACATCATTAAAAACCCAATTATGATTCAAATGAAACACTCGTCGCACTCAAATCGTACAATCCCATATTACATATAGCAATCAAAACATGTCAATTACATAGAAACTGCATTATCAAACAATATTTTTTAAGATCTGCTCTTTTTAACAGTTGATTCGATCCTTCTAGGATACTTTGATATTATCTGTGTAGCAAGTAATTACACAATTAAACCTTCTTTCATCTCACAAGTAGTTTAAGTGTTGTTTAAATGCAATTATATTTATATATATCGAGAAGCTTACGCATTCAAGCACACATAATGATTTAGTCAATATTTCAATCTAAATGCAGGCATGTACAGTTATACTAAAATATTATTTATTTCTTTTCCCAACAAGGTAAAAATGCATATACGAGTTACTATGTGCGATATTTGTTTAAACCCACTCATTTTAAACATTTAATATTAATTAATTCTTTATATTTAATATTATTTTTATCTATCATTAATGTAATGACACTCTAATATAATATAGTGTAATAACACATGCACTAAGTACTAATTATGCAACAAACATCAACTTTAGATAATGCAAGTCGATGCATTATCTAACATACCCTATTATAATAAAATACATTGTAATCTTTTAAATTATTCTACGAACACTGTTTTGTGAATGGCTTACAAATTCTCGCACACTTCCAAAGAACACCATGTTTAATTGTTATCTATATAGCCTAACATTTTGAGAAACTTCAAAAAATTGTAACGATCTTGATAGGTTAGGCTTACATCGAATTGAGCACACACATTTTAGAACATCACCAGTAAAACATGTATATTTGCATAACAAATATACGTATTTTGCTAGAATATTTACATATAAATGGTACAAACATAGTGATTCAAGAACAATACAGTGTAGGTAGGTATTTCTTTTAATTGCATATGAAGTAAATCAACCAAAGTATTGGCATAATGAATATACAACTGCAAGTCGTATGGACGTAACGAGATGAAACCAATTACCCATTGATGGATGAAAGACAAAACAAAAAAATAAAAAGAAAGGAATACAACTATAGGTTAGAGAACATAATCATGGCTTCATTGCAAGTCAAACTCACTTTTAAGCACTAGTATTTACATATTGAATAACAAACATTATTAATTTCACTCGAAGTATATATCTTACCGTAACCAAAATTTACTTCCAACTGTTTGATATTACACATATCTTATATACATGACATTTTGCAACACACTACACAACAAACAACTAAACAATATGCCTTTCCATTAACTACCCCACTCTATATTCAACTTCCACACAACATTCATAATCTCTCTACACAAATCTATCACAGCTCATCGATAACAAAGAACGACATTATACTCATCCACACAGGCCTCCATCGGTCCAATGTCATCTCTGGAAGGAGAATAACGGTCTCGTGGAAAATATACAAGTGAGTGCTTTATCTAGGAATGCTACACAATCACAAACTGCGTAAATATGTAATTAAAGCATACTGTTGTAAAAATATTTTTTAAAAAGTTCATGCACTTTAGAAATGACACATTCAACACAATCATATATGAAATTACTGCTTTACATATCAAATCTCAATATTCAATCCTCATTCCTCAATCCTCAATCCTCTATCCTCAATCATCAATCCTCAATCCTCAATCATTAAAAGCCATTACTTATTCCTTAAAAATCATTCCTTATTCACCAAAAATCATTTCTTAGTCCTCAAAATTCGTTCCTTATTCCTCAAAAATCAATGATTATTCCTCAAAAATCATTCCTTATTCCTCAAAAATCATTCATTAATATTCTAAAATTATTCCTTATTCTCAAAAATCGTGCCTTATTCCTAAAAAATCATCCCTTATTTCTCAAAGAACATATCTAACAATCTATCGCAATACAACAAGACATACATATCTCTATTAAAACACACACACATGCACACCAATACACACATAGAATTAAGTAAATACCTAAGACCTACATCACATTCTAACACTCTAGTTCACCTCCTAAACACACCAACCATTCACATTTTTCGTGAATATAGTAGCATATGACTAGGTTGGTCTATCTGGTACAGGAGGGATGTTGAGGTTATGTGGAATGTTTCGGTTTTATGATGGAAATTGAGACGCCTTCAGCCCCTCGGTGGCGTCAGGTGTTTCAACCATGCCTCACTCGCATCCTTAATTACAAAACACTTGAACAGTATCCCCGATGGGATGGAACGCAATCTCATCCTAAAGTTTCCCATATATCACAGCCCATATATACATACTATTACGACACTCCATTTAGTATTGCACAATTACTATTCCAAAGCATTCAGTTAACAGTTCTTTATGGTGACTCAAAAAGAATGTTTCCCTAGGTTCGTTTTCAGTAATTTACATACGTTTAATAATAGTTAGGCCAATACACTGTCTCCATCAACATTACATTACTTTTCACAGTTATTATAAAAACATATTTAAATTTCTGGGCCCTCTAAAAGTGATATTTTATATCTCTTATGATTAAATTCATGAAAACATGCCATTAAAAATGCGCTCCATATGCTCGCACACATCACCATCAAAATCACTAAGCATGAAACTTGAGTTTCTGACAGCATGAATAATATTTAACATATATTGGCCTATCACTTGACTACAGTTTATTTCAATAGGAACCGTGCGGGTCTTCGCTCGTAGCGGGATCATCATTCTTTACACAATATGACGACTTTCGATGGCAATATAAAAACTTGTTCCAGCAAACCCCGTCACCGAAAGGACGTCGTGGACATACCTAACGCAGAAGCACGTTTACATGTGCACACAGGAACAAGACAGCGAGTAGACCAGTTGTAGCCTTACATACGGAAAACCAGAAACGACGCCTTGGGAACAGCTGTGGTGAATTTCAGTTGCCGTCAAATGTGGCCCGGAACTCGTCAGAAATACTGCTCTGCATGGTCGCCTTGCCCGATAACAGATCTTCCGCACTGACGTTCGAATCACGCTAGTGCATAATTACTGACTCGTAATTAAACATTCTTAGGCATTGGGTAAGCCCCATGCACATCTTCAGAATATTAATGTTTTTCACACGACCCACGTACATATTCGCTTAATTTAAATAGTCGTGTTTAGTTCTCATTATATTTCTCAAAAAGCAACTTCACGTCAGTCGGCACTGTCTGCATTTTGCTTTTCACACACCGCACGCCCTCGCTGCAATAACCACTGCCGGACTCATACTACACAAGTATCTCGCTCGGTGACCAGCCCGCAACTCGCCTGCTGCTCGACTCACAACTAACTGCCCTATCGCACACTGGCTGGCACTACATCCGCGCATCTGGCCAGGTGACGTCACGCGCCCACTAGGAGCGAAGCCTAATGACGATCCTTCACACTGATCGTAAATTTTGTTTGCAAACAATAAACCATAAGGTTATCTCACCATAATTATTATATCATACGTTCATATTAAAAATATATACGTGATACACAAACATACAATCATAAATACAGATATTATAGGAATAAGGCCAGCCTTTTCTGATAAAATATACATAGTAAAATACGGAGAACAATATGTAACAACTACG
The DNA here is from genome assembly GCA_029891345.1 of Dryococelus australis. Lineage (NCBI taxonomy): Eukaryota > Metazoa > Arthropoda > Insecta > Phasmatodea > Phasmatidae > Dryococelus > Dryococelus australis. Next base: position 78,501,594 of record CM057000.1, read on the forward strand.
GTTACCAAAAGGTACCAATGGTTACCAAAGCCACACATATAAAAACTGGTTACTAAACGATTGACCAGTGTGGTTACTCAGAATTACCAACGGTAATTAAAACCTAACCACTTCTGGTGACGATATTCAGATCGTCACAAAATGTTACCCAGGGCGCCAGTCTGCTCAGCAGCGAACATGATGACTCTCTCTCTCTCTCTAACTCTCTCTCTCTCTCTCTCTCTCGGGGGCTTATGGCCGATCACCCAAAGTGGCTGCACTTCCCGTACCAGCCGTCTGCTGTTGTTGATGATGACGAAGTTCCTCTAAAATCCTGTTATACCTAGGCTAGTATGGGTTGTCGGCCCCTCGTATACGCCGTAAAATACCCTAAGGGTTGTTCCAGCTACCTCACGCCGTGAAAAATACACTTTCTCCATAAATTCCATTTCGTGGTTAAGTGGTCCGAATGACTAATAAACAAATGCGTACACAGTCACTCTTATTTACGTAACGATTTATTCATATCGCCCTCGTATGAGGCGCAAATACATTGCTGTCTCCACTGAAGCTCGGAGAGCTCTTACACTGATAAAAATGGCGCGAAGCCAAAAATGAAATTAATTGCAAGTTACGGTTTGGCCGTGTACAAACGAGCCGAACGATGGGGAGGTGCTCACTGCAGGTTTATGCAAGGTTGAAAGGTTCCAGTAATCTTAAAATTGAATTATTGCCGCTACATGATTAGTGAAAGAGTTGAAGTCGCCGGAGTGGTCCCGACACACGACCTACCTCATCGGATACGATGCCACTACCCTCTATCATGGTCTCGGAAGTTTGGCGCCCAAACACCAACTTCCCGCCGTACACACAAAAGTGCCATTATTCAAATATATATATCTTTATGTGAGGTGTGGATGTGGTAATGATAATGAACAACTAATGATAAGAGAACCCTGCAAATGATTTAAAACATTACACAACAATTACACACTACAAAATAAAATATAATTAGGAACGGACATGGTTTGTTTACAACCACGTGTATGGTGTCCGTGTCCTATCTTGAATTTGTGTATTTTTCACATATCTGGTGCGTCTCTCTCAGGCAATGCCTTTCGCCACATCCATTTACATAACTATTTCTAACACTGGAATGTCTGATGCAATATGTGCATATTCATAAAACACTGCGGAAGGCTTAATTGAGAATCGAGAAGGTTTGTTGTTGTCTGCGGACAAGTGTCCTTCACTTTGCAGGACACACGACACGTGGTCACAATAATTCACAAAAAAATAAACCCTCTTATAATTAACAAATATAACACTATAAAATTTTCTCTCATAATTATTATTAGTGTACATTATTTGTATACACTTTATACCTTAACGATTATATGAACTTTATTATGTCAGGGTGATCAAAACATTGCACTAGGTAAACATTGAAAAATGTAAACAAATATTACACGGACTATCTTGACCGTGAATACTACTTCCCACCTTCAGAATATACTGTTCTACACATACACAAACCATGGTAGATAATAACACTAAATACAATGCCTTAACCTGCATGTCACGTGACCTGTAATGGCAGTCACGTAATACTAACACACAATAACACTTTTGAGAAAATGTAAACAAAAGACACATGACACATGACACTCGGAATCAAAACAACATATTTCTCTACCCTCTGTGGCTCGTTGCAACATAAACAAACCTGGGGAATGAAAACACTTAAACTCACAAGATATTTACATGCACTCGTGCATGACACAAATGTGCTACGCACACACATGTGGAATGTTGGCTTGTGCACTAAAACTTCTCACATGGTGGTGTATGGTTGTGGATGCTGATGGGATGGGATGAGCATAATGGCTTAAGGTGGAAGCACGTGGTACACGTCACACACAAGGAAGAAAATATCATATTCACAAACCATCCCAGGATAATTAAACATATCAATGAGAGTTATAATTCATTACTTAAAAAAAAATATTCGAACCCTTTAAAAGAATTCTCTCCATATACAGCTCATAAACAATGTTACATCTTTGTCAGTTACCCCACTAAGACAAATACCCAATATTCGAAAGTTAGTAGGTTCGAACATTATACCATGCAATACCTACTCACACACACACACAATATATATACTATTTAGTAGAGAACATTTTCTATAATGAATCCTTATGTTAGACTCATCTCAACTCGTACACAATATTCACTTGTAAATTTAACTTTTAAATTCACATAACATAGTAAAGTTTTGATGCAGTCATTTATTTTTCAGATCTATATTTATAGTATTTCATTTACTTTATATGCCCCATTTGTCAAAGCTCACCATAATACCAAAACACACACACACAAACAGGCACACACACGCATGACAATCTTTTCCAAACATTACCATTCTTTGCATCAATCCTTACTAATCTTTCCATCAATCCTTACCCATCTTTACGAATCTTTCCAGTATTCCTTACCAATCTTTACCAATTGTTCCATCATTCCTTACCAATCTTTATGAATCGTTGCATCATTCTTGCCAATCTTTATTAATATTTCCATCAATCTTTACCAATCTCTTAAAAACCTTACAAAACATTACCAATATTTACACCAATCCTTACGAATCTTTACCAATCTTTCGCGATATTTACCAATCCAAGGGTTTGTACGATCTCTCTATACATACGTAGTAGAAAAATGTTACATTTATTGTCGCCAATAATTAATACATATCGGTGGAATGAATGTTTACGTAGACATTCAACCAACTGTCCATACATATTTATATTGAAGTCTTTATTATCATTCTCTTATCTTTTATTAGCATTTGCTTATAGCAACACTTAATGTTGGAATGGGTTAAATGAATGAACTTTCTTTCATAAACTTTATTTTTATTTCGTACAATTATAAAAAAACATAGTAATACTTACATACTCTCAATCATATTCTCATTTCAACAAAAGTAGTTTTGATTTACTCTAAATTTAAAGAACATTTCAAGCAGTAACCACTCAAGTCTTCCCTACTCGCATATGCAATATTACAGTTAACACATGTATAGGTCTTATAAAAATGGCAAATGGACAGTTATTATTATCAGATTATCTGGCACTAAATCTAATCTCAAATGTCTTGCTGCAATACTTGCATTCGCTGCCCGATGATCGACAAACAATATATTTACACTCCTTTGTATGTCTATACAGGATATCACTATGAGTAAACACAGTATTACATTTATCAGAGTGGATTGAATGGTACGCTGAACTGAACAAGCAATGGCTACATTCACGCCAAAGTGCCTGACAACTTGCAGTAAAAGTATTTTTCACAGTAACATTATTGCTGAAGGTGTTACAGATGGTAAGGCTTCAGCCATTTTAACATCTTCATATTACAAAAGTTTACTATATCACTATATGATTCCACTCGCTACGAGCTGACTTCCATCACAACCATCAAAGAAGTGACAGCATTCTTACAAGATGCACGATTATATACTATTTCCACAACAGAACAATTGGTCTATGTGTCACTCAAACTAAGTCAGAGAAAGAGACACCATCTCCACTATTTTAATATTATATGTCTTAAAAAATTATTTATCAGGTGTGGAACTCGAGCCCATGCTGCCATGCAGGGAACCAGGGCTTAATTATAGCACCTTAAACAGCTCAGCCTAACCGACATTTGAAGAAAATGTTTTACTATAGTGAGACGTGTTAACCTTTTCCTTGGTTAATGAAATAGGATGACGACATAGGATCTTAAGCTAATATTCAAAATATACTACTCAGAGTGTTCCCAATTGGGAAGGTTTTACTGGTTTTTTTTTATGCAAAACTATTAATTTGTTAAAATTATGTTTTTTTTTAATACAGTAGATTTTTAACATTAGCTTAAGATCCTATGTCATCAACCTATGTCGTTAACCACGGAAAAATTAACACTTTTTATTAATAATAAATATTTTCTGCAAATGTCGGTTAGGTTGAGCGGTTTGAGGTGCCATATTTAAGCGCTGCTTCTCTGTAAATGAGCGTGGGCTCAAGTTCCACAGCTGATAAATAATTTTTAATTACATATATTAAGATAGTGGAGATGGTGTCTCTTTCTCTGACTGAGTGTGAGTGACATATATACCGGTTATTCTGTTGTGAAAATAGTATATAATCGTGCATCATGTATGAATGTTTTCATTTCTTCGATTTTTGTGATGGAAGTGTACGCTTTTGTAACATGAAGATGTTTAAAAATGGTTGAAGACTTACAATATGTAACATCTTCAGCAAGGGTTTCTGATGAGTCTCTAGAAGCAATACAGAATCAATAACGTTGTTGTGGAAAATACATTTACTACAGTTGTCAAGCACATTGACATGAATATAGTCATTGTTGGTTCAGTTCAGTATACCAGACGTTCCACTCTGTTAAATGCGATACTGTGTTCACTCGTAGTGATACCCTGTATAGACAAAAGAAGAAGTGTAAAGATATTGTTTGTCTAACATCGGGAAGTGAAGGCAAGTATTGCAACAAGACATTAGCGATTAGGTTTAACGCTAGACAACCTGAAAATAACAACTGTCCTTTTGCCATTAGTTATAAGACCTATGCATGTGTTAACTGTAATGTTGTATATGCGAGTAGGGAAGACTTGAGTTTTTACTGCAGGAAATGTTCTATAAATTTAGAGTAAAGTAAAAATACTTTTGTTGAAATGACAACTTGATTGAGTGTATATAAAGATAAAGTTAATAAAAGACTACTGTTTTTATTCATTTTATCCCTTCCAACTTTGAAGTGTTTCTATAAGCAAAAGCTTATAAAAGTTAAGAGAATGATAATAAAGAGTTCAATATAAAAATTAATGGATAGTTGAATTACTACATAAACATTCATTCTACGATATGTATTAATTTTTGGAGACAACAGGTGAAACCTTTTGTATGGATAGATAGATCCTAGAAACCTTGGATTGGTAAATATTGCTAAAGATTGGTAAAGGGCAGTAAGAATTGTTAAAGACTGTTAAAGATTGGTAAATATCGATGGATAGTTTGGTAAAGATTGGTAAAGAATGATGGAACAACTGGTAAAGATTGGTAAGCAATTATGGAACGATTGGTAAGGAATTCTGGAAAGACTGGTAAAAAATAGCAAATATTTCTAAATTTCTAAATATTGGTAAAGTTTGGTAAAGTGTGGATTGATGGAAAGAATGGAAAAGTTGGGTAAAGATTCCAGTGTGTGTGTTTTTTTTTTTTGGTGATATGTTGAGTTCTCTGTTTCTGTAAATGAACCTTTGACAAACGAGACATAAGTAAAAGAAAATATTGTAAATATAGGTCTGAAAAATAAACCACTGCATCAGAAAATTTCAATTTTTAATGTGATTTTAAAAGTTTAATTTATAAGTGAATATTGTGTAGGAGATGAGATGAGCCTTACATAAGTATTTATTATAGAAAATGCTCTCTACTAAATTGAATGTTTTATGCGTGTGTTTGTGTGTATGTGTGTATAGGTATGGCATGGTATAATGTTCGAACCTACTAACTTTCGAATATAGGGCATTTGTCTTAGCATAGTAACTGACAAAGCCATAAACATAGTTTATTTCTTGTATGTGAGCTGTTTATGGAGATAGTTCTTTTAAAGGGTTATGCATATTTTTTTAAAATAGTGAATTATAACTCTTATTGATCCGATTAATTATTATGAGATGGTTTCTAGTATGATATTTTCTTCCTTGTATGTTACTACGTTCACGAAAAGTGTAAATTGTTGGGTGTGCATGGGTGTGTGTTTTAGTAGAGCTATGTATGTTTTGTTGTATTGCGATAGCTTGTTATATTTTTTTTTAAAGAAATAATGAACAATTTTTGAGGAATAAATAATAATTTTTATGAATAAGGAAAGAATTATGAAGAATAAGGAAATAATTTTGAGGATTAAGACGAGATTTTTTTTTAAAATAAGGAACAATTTTTGAGGAATAAGAAACGACTTTTGAAGAATTAGGAATGATTTTTGATGAATGAGGATTAAGGATCTCGTATTGAGGATTGAGGATAGGTGATTGATATGTAGAGTAGTAATGTCATGAATTCTTGTGTTGAATGTGTCATTTCTAAAGTGCATGAATTAAAAAAAAAAAAATTTACAACAGTTTGCTTTAATTACATATTTATGCAGTTTGTGATTGTGTAGCATTCCTAGATAAAGCACTCACTGGCATATTTTACACGAGACTGTTGTTTTCCTTCCTGAGATGACGTACTGATGGAGGCCTGTGTGGATGAGTATATGTCGTTTTTTGTTGTCGATGAGCTGTGATAGATTTGTGTAGAGAGATTATGAATGCTGTATGGAAGTTGAATATAGTGTGGGGTAGTTAATGGAAAGGCATATTGTTTAGTTGTTTGTTGTGTAGTGTGTTGCAAGATGTCATGTATATAAGATATGTGTAATATCAAACAGTTTGAAGTAAGTTTTGTTTATGGTAAGATATATACTTAGAGTGAAATTCATAATGTTTGTTATTCAATATGTAAATACTAGTGCTTAAAAGTGAGATTGACTTGCAATGAAGCCATGATTATGTTCTCTAACCTATAGTTGTATTCCTTTCTTTTTGTTTTGTTTTGTCTTTCATCCATCAATGGGTAATTGGTTTCATCTCGTTACATCCATATGACTTGCAGTTGTGTATTCATTATGCCAATACTTTGGTTGATTCACTTGATATGCGATTAAAAGAAATATCTACTTATCCTGTATGGTTTTTGAATCACTATGTTTGTACCATTTATATGTAAATATTCTAGCTAAATATGTATATTTGTTATGCGAATATACAAATTTTACTCTCAGTGATTGAAAACGTATGTGCTCAACACTCCTGATGTAATCCTAGCCTATCACGATCGATACAATTTTGAAAGTTTCTCAAAATGTTAAGCTGCATAGATAACAATTAAACATGGTGTTATTCGGAAGTTTCTGAGAATTTGTCAGTCATTCACATAATAATCTTTCCTTGAATAATAAAAAATATTAAAATATCTTTAATTATGATAGGGTATTTTAGGTAATGCATCGACTTGCAATATGTAAAATGCATGTTTGTTGCATAATTAGTACTTACTGCATGTGATATGACACTATATTAAATTAGCATGTATTCAACTTAATACGATAGATAAAAAGGACATTAATTTTAAAGTATTACTTAATATTTAATGTTTAAAATGAGTGGGTTTAAACAAATATCACACACAGTATTTCATATATGCATTTTTAACTTGTTGGGAAATGAAACAACTAATATGTTAGTATAACTGTACATGTCTGTATTTAGATTGAAATATTAACTAAATCAGTAGGTATGCTTGAATTTGTATGCTTTTCGAAGTAGATAGATATTTTTACATTTAAAAACACTTAAGCTTCTTGTGAAATGAAATAAGGTTTAGTTGCGTAACTACTTGCTATACAGGTAAGATCTAAGTATCCTAGAAGGATCGAATCAACTGTTTAAAAGAGCATATCTTAATCAAAATTATTTGATACTGCAGTTTTTATGTAATTAACTTGTTTTGATTGCTATATGTAATATGGGATTGCACGATTTGAGTGCAACGAGTGTTTCATTTGGATCATAATTTGGTTTTAAATGATTTTATATAGTCAATTAGAAAACAGAAACTCGGTAAAGTTTTTTCTTTTCATATCATTATACTTTGTCTTATATATGTGTGATAATAATGTGTATTGGAAGACAGATGATGGAGATTTGTTCAGTTGTGTCGTATGATATGTTGCTATAATTGTCAGGTATTTGGTTTTGCTTGCAAAGTTTTATGTTATGGGTTTTGCAATTTGGAGTTATATTGTTAGTATTATAGTTTGAAGTGATTTCATAATATGATCGTGTCTGTTTTTGTATGCTTTGTTCATTTTAGTTGTATAATATGATTATATATTTGTTACTGTAAGTATTTAGTTTTGTTTGTCAAATTTGGTAGTATGGGGTTTTGAAAATTGTCTGTTAAGTTTTGTATAAATAAGTTGTGTGAGTGTGGGCTTGTGTGTGTGCGCGCGCATGTGTGATCGAACATGTGTGTGTTTGTGGATTGTTTATATTTGACGATTTAAGAATATCCCCCACTAAGCAATGCCAACACCTTCCGATTATTCACATTTATCATTAATGGTTATTCTGTGAAATTTCTCAAGTTGTAACCCTGTATCTTATTAATTAAACTCGGGAGGGTTTCGAATAACTTGCAGGGTCGCTTCATATTCTATGGCTTAATAAACTACACTACTGAAGCATCATAACTTATGAAATTTTAATATGATCATTTAAACATATTAAAACAGGGCAAAAACTAATTGAAATGGATAATATTAAATAAAAAAAATTAACAATGAATTCAATTTAATGACAGAATAAAAGCTTACTTAAAAAAAAAGGATAAACTTCAAGAAAACATTTAACTCTAAGAAAATGAAAAAGTTCTCAAGAATACATAAAATATTAAAGTGTGTGACTGTTTAAACTATAGAGAGAAATAAAGGTAAGAAAATGTTAGAGTTCAATGTTTAGGAAAAAATACACAGAATCTCAAATACTCTGTCCGGGACTCGATCTCTATGTAAATCTACTCACTGTTCATTATATAGATCATGTCCTGTCGGCTCTCTGGTCCATTGTGCACGCTAACTGAGAACCTTGGTAAGCCTGCAGTGTGTAGTGGTATAGGTGAAAGTGTATATGTGCTTGTGTGTGTGTTTGTTTGTAAAGAAACTAAAATGCATGAGTGTCGAACCAGTATGTAAATACTACTTCGTGTAGATATCCATTGCTTATTACACCAATCTATTTACCTGGATAGGTCTCGCTCGTCGGTCACTAAATTTCAAAGTTATAAAACTTAATATAATGAATGTATCCTGAACGGGAATCGAGTTCAGTACCGATCTGCCCATAATTCATTAGAGTTTGAGTTTGATGAGTATAGCTTCAATAGATGTGTAATTATGCGTACGTATGTTTATAAAATTAGTTTAGATGTGTTTGCCATTGCAGTCTTGTTTGTTGTTGGTGTTTATGTGTATGCTAATATTTTGAATATTATAGCTTTGGTAGATGGGTCATTACTAGTAAGTATGATTATAAAATGATTCTAGATGTGTATGACTCTATTGCTCTTATCTACATCGGAGGTGATATGAATGTTATGAATTTGAGTGTATAACTTCACTGTATAAGTATTTATTAGTAACTATGCTTATAAAATGATTCTTGGTGTGTTGGCCCTTTCAGTCTTGTTTGATGTCAGGGTTAATGTGTATGTTATGAATTTGATGACCATAGCTTCGGTATATGGTAAATTATGAGAAACTAAACTTATAAAATGACTTTAGTAGTGTTTGACCATATTGCTCTTATCAACATCGGGGGAGATATGTATGTTATATAATTGTGTAGTATAGCTTTGGTATATGGTTAATTATAAGTAACTATATTTATAATATGATTTTAGGTATGTTTGACCCTATTATTCTCATCTACATCGGAGGTGATGTGTATGTTATGAATTTGACTTGTATAACTTTGGTATATGCGTAATTATGAGTTACTAGGCTTATAAACAGTTTTAAGCTGTGTTAGACCTTACATTCTTGTTTTTGTTAGGGTTTGGGTGTATGTTATGAATTTGATGACTGTTTCTTTGGTATATATATATACTTATGAGTAACTATGCTTATAAAATAGTTTAGGTGTGTTTGACATCGTAGTCTTGTTTTTGTTGGTGTTGATGTGTGTGTTATGAATTTGATGATTGTAGCATCAGCGGTTATAAAATAATTAGTAACTATGATAATAAAATGTTTTTAGTTGTGTTTGACCTTGGAAGAAAGTGTTTAGGGTCTAACGAGCTAACCATTATGGTATATGTCGTGTATGGTGTTTATTATATGAATTCGATCCCTATAGCATCAACAGTTAGGAAATTATGAGTACATTTACAAAAGGGCTTAAATACATAATTGGCTTCCTCAGAAAGGGCATAAGGCAACGAAATGCCCTGTTGTAAGGTAGGCGATGTGTTGTATTTGATGCTCGGAGTGGTTACATATTTATTTTAAAAATAAAAATGATTGCTTCTGTGTTTACTAAAATATAAGATGGCAATGGTTATAGTTACATAATTTTTCTGACGATATATACTTATCTGTCTAAAAAAAATCCCTTGTAAACATTACTGGATACACTTATTTGTACACGTTTAGTAAATATATTTTTTATTGAAACTCATATTTTTCTTTAAAAAAATTCATTTTGGATATTGTCTGTTGTGGCGAAATCTCCTTTAAATAAGTGTTTGTATACTTACCACTTCATACATGTATATTTGAATATTTGAAGGTGTTCATAAATATTACATAAATATTACTTAAATACCAACATTTTTTATAAAAATTATATTTTAACTAATCGATTGTTCAATAATCTTATATACTATAAATTTGTTTTGAATGTACGAGTTCGTAGGTGTTCCTTCTTTTTATACCTTATTGAAAATTCCATTGGGAACCAAGCTCTTGTGGTCGATAGATCAAGCCATTAATCTGGCGACCTAAGGATTCCTGGTTCAAAACCACCAAAAAGGAAAGTTTTTATAATGTACTAAAGCAATACATAGATGATGGAGAAAATTGTCTTAAGCTTAAAGGGGACTCCAGCGCTCGTAGCAACATATAATATCATTAAGCAATACAGCGGCTCTTGGAGGGCGAGCGATCAAACCTCCATATAGTATGCGATGTTAAAACTTGGTGTATTGATTGATTGAACTGGTGTGCTACCTAACAGCCTATGACGACATCAAGAGACACCAGTGCAATCTAACGATCAGGTTCAGGACTATGATGATGGTCGATGATATCATCTCTGCCTAACAAGCAAGTATGTATATAACTGAACAAAGCTTACCTCATTGAGAAAATTAAGGAAAGGGTGTTAACCATTTCTGAGGAGAGGAGGTCGAGAGGCTGCAGTCTCAGAGCAGGAACCCGATCTAACCGAAACTAATCGCAACATAGTTAAGTGAAGGTGTGAAGGTGTTTTGTGAGAGGATGGGTGGGTGTATACGTATGTGAATGTGTGGAGAGGGATGTTTGTGAATTAGGTGTAGATAATCCCAGTATAGCTTGTTGTAAAGGAGAATGGGGGTGGGGTGTACTTAGGTGAAGGGTTGGAGTAGATGGAGCATGCAGAGTCAAGTGCAGTGCTGGTTGTGGATGTGGGTGTGGATGTGGAGATATATGTGGAGCAAGTGTGATGAAACCCTTCCCAGGTTAATCAAATAACACTATGGAACCATGGAGCGATTGTGGTGCGATTGTAGTGCTGATTGAGATAAAAATGATGAGGAAATGAGGAAGAGGCTGTGTAGCAGGTTGTGAAGTTTATGTGGTTTCTAATTGAGATGAAACCCTTCCCAGGTTAATCTTATGGGACTACGATTTATTGGGGTTATCGTTGCAAAAAATTAATGGTCAAAAATCACCACACTACCACTACTGTTCAGGATGGTTCAAGCACAGCATCCAGCTTACTTCAATTTTAGCACAGAGGCATGATGTAGTTTAGTATCATCTTATTGACATTTGTGCATGTAAAGATGCGAGGTGAATTTACAATTTTTGCTCTATTTTCGGCCAGATGGAGTGAGATGGGAGAAAAGCCCGGAATGTCCCGCTGGTACCTGCCTCAGCATCACGCAATGTCCATCACTACTGCGGCTTCTGCATGAGGGGCGGGCACAGCCTCACGTGGCAGACATGCTGCGCAGGGCGAGCTGCGGCTTCCGCGGCAGCGACCCCCTCGTGTGCTGCGAGGTGGCCTCAGCTCCAGCACCTGCCCTCCCGACTACAGCAACTCCTCAGCCAACTGCAGCACCTTTCTTCCCAACACCCCCAGACTGTGGCTTCAGCAATGCCACCATGTCGCGTGTTGTAGGTGGCCACCCCGCCAAGCTTGGTGAGCATGCCCTTTTTTTCTACAACTACATCTTCTCTTTGTTTGGCTCCTTATTAACCAAGATAAGCATTCTTGGATATACACGGGAAAAGTGATTAAATTTGTTTTCTAACTCTTTATATTAAGGGCACCATGTTGTAATGGCAAAAACTTTGAAATCCTGGTGGGTGCATATCTGTCAACATTAGATTTTATTTGCCATTTTTTAAATCAAATTACGATGTTTCTCACTTAAAAACTGTTGCAATTTACGTGCATTTGATAGACATACAAATAAAAATTGAAAATATTTGTGTTATCACGACACTACAATTTGCTTATACTATGTCCCTGCATGCCATCTTTTCCTAGCACTGTGGGATTAACTCTGTTCAGGAAAACATTTCTATATGGAGTGAACTTGTTGAGGACTAAAGAATTTCTACAGTAGTTTATCCTAAATACGCCTGAAAATTATTAAATAAATTTTCAGTGCATTACTATAGTCTCGTATTTAAAATGAACATGAACATAGAACTATGAGAGACAGTTTGCCATAAATAGTCGACTCGATTTAACTAACACACACACAAGTAAAAGCTATTGCTTTTCTATATAGTTAACTACTCACAGCAAGCATGTTTCAGAAGACTGTAATCGATTCTGCAGTGTTGAAAATAACAGAGTTGATAAATCTTACAATGGGAAAACAGCGAGTTTCAAATCATATTATTAATTAGAACTAAGTGATCTATATCAGCCATTAGTTCTATGCTTCGAGCAATTACTAGAAGATAGCTCTTGATCTTTCACACCCCAACTCCTACTCTGCCTTTGTTCTTTCTTAGTTTGAGTCCATTTTAGAAATTTCACTATACACAGCTAAAATTAATTTTATGTCCAGTGAGGTTCGATCCTATCTAAAATGTTCCCCCAAAATAGGAGAGTTAATTCCCTGACAACTTTGCGATCGTATTGCGATTTAAATCGTGAAATGGTAAAATGATGTAAGTCTGTTAACCAAGGTTCTGAGGAAAGTTAAAGTTTCACTGGACGGAATCGAGTGTGACATACCTTATCAATCTCACCCTTTAAATAGCTTGGTAACAATTTCAGAACTTTGTACATTTTGGTAACATCTTTAAGAACTCTGCTCCCTTCTCTTTTGTGTCTTTGCTTATAGTATTTATTGCGTTAGTTATTTTTATGCAAGCACAGTCAGCAAAGACTGCTAACTTTCTGCTTGCCGGATATTTTCTTGTAATGTGTGAACTTGCTGTTATTTTATGACTGACGGTAAAAAGCAGGCACGTACACCGAAACCAAACAGTGTGGCCGTATGCTGAGATACAATGTGCCGCCATCTTGTTGCAGGGGCATGGCCGTGGCTGGTGGCACTCGGGTACACTCGGGCATCACTGAGACCCACGAAAAGAACCAAGCCTAAGTTCCTGTGCGCTGGCTCGCTCGTCACCAGCAGGCATGTGCTCACAGCTGGACACTGCGTTGCCACCCGTATGAGCACACTGTGAGTGATAACACTGCTGCTTTCATAGCCATATTGTTGTCAATTTGTTCAAAATATGATTCGGCATAGCAGAAGGGTGTTCAGACTTATTTCCCTAGGGAACATATCTTACACAAAAATGAAGCAAAAATGCATATCTAACTGACATTAATCGAATAAGTAAGTAAAAGTTACAATTAAAATAATTAGTACCTTAAAACTGTGTGATTTGCGAACACAATAAAATTTATATTTTTAAGAAGTTGGCCCTATTGTTCTTCCCAAAAATCTCCAATGAATATTCATATCGATGTTGGTGGTAACATGTTTGATAGAGCCATTGAAGTAAAGGCAGTAACGGCAAGGGATTATATATAGCAAGCAGGTGACTTGCCTGGTCCTGGGTGTAAGCAGGGGCCGCTCAGCCTGTTGTACAAGAGCGGGACTGAAAATCGTGTTTATAATTAATGCAGGTATCTTGATTTCGCACTAGTTTATTGGCACATCCTTTAATTTAGCTACCATCAGCGGTAGTACAAATTAGAGGGAGTAGTAACTACAGAACCAAAGTGTAGAGGCAGTTAAGGTTGAAGTAAAGTAACTGTCTATGGAGCACAGCACCCGACTATACAACGTGAAGAACTCATCAAAAAGTAGTACAGACATCATAAAAATTGTCATAAAAGTGCAATTTATGCTGTATATGAAAGAAGAATGAATATATATTTCGCAACACTATTAAATATGTTAGTAAAGTACCCTTTTTAAATGTAAAAAAAATCGATCGATGGAGTCCGCATTTTTAAGCAAATTTAAGTGCATCTCCGTTTCGGATGCTTCGGAAAGCAGAATTTGCTATGACTGTGTGTAAGAAAATCGCAATAATAACGTAGCAAATAATTTTTATTAATGATTTTATGTGCATCCATTTGTTACAAACATTTACGGCTGAAAATGACGTAGAATAAAGTTAGTTATAAAACTGATATCATACATTATTACTATGATTGTATTACACACAGTCATAGTAAACATCTTATTTTAGAAAATTTTCATGTAAATTCTGTTTTTCGAAGCATCCAAAACGGAAGTACGTTTAAATTTGTTAAAAATGAGGACTCTATAGATCTATTATTTTATTTGCTTTTACAATTTGTATTTTAGTAAAATATTTTATAATGTTGCAAATATGTGCATTCTTCTTTCATATACAGCATAATTCGCACATTTATCAAGATTTTTATTGTGTCTGTAGTATTACTTTTTGATGAGTTCTTCACATTGAATAGTCGGGTGCAGTGCTCTATAGGTAGTTGCTGTACTTCAACCTTAAGAGAAAATTGACAATATTTCAAATGATGTGTTTAAAATTTTACTACAAACTGTTATATAAATATTATTGCTGAAGGGAAAATGTGCGGATCTCGCCCTTAAATTTCTTTCCCAGAATAGGTGTCGTCGTTATTAAAGAAGATAACTAGTTTCATCAGTCCAGTACTAAATATGGATAAGGGCTATGGACTTATAAGAGAGTCCTCCCTAGGCGAGGAAGACATCCAGGCGCTTGAAGTGTCGTGGCATTACCATACCGTAGTTATCTAAGACTGGTAGCCCTCACATAATCCTAGAAAGGGTATATGAAACGACGGACCTTTGAGCTCTACACAGCCTCTATCCAAACATAATGACCCACGGCTCCTTGCACCACCCCTGTTTTCAAGCAGGTTGGGCGCCACGGCCTGTTTCCCTATGGGACCCAGTTTTCTCATAACTGGGAAAGGGATATCTGCCTTGTGGGTTGAGCAGAATATAGAGTATCATATACCCGATCACTTGGTGGAATGTTTGATTACTTGGCACTCAGGCCGCTTGGAGTCATAAACCGGAATATTGATGTGAAGAAATTTTCATGTATGGCAATGGTGAGTGCTGATGACAGTTCGACTGCCCTAACTGTCTGTGTTGACGACCTGTCTGTAACCTGGGTGTAAGGCTGACCATCGGATAAGGTCACTGTGACTGGGTTCGCATGTGGGGTCCGGTCTGTAATAGGCGTAAGGTGTTTTAATAAGTATGGCTGTACTTCGCTCGACCATATAGAGGATATGTCTAAATTCCCATTACACATTGTAAGAGTTTGTAGTGGGGACCAAGACGGTTACGTTTTGCATAGGAACTTATGTTCGGAAACGTACTCTTTCCCCTCGACAAACAAAACACCACCATAGCACATGTTGAACTCTCCTCCGTCTGCAGCATACTGTATGTTGTTTATCTTATGGGGCCAATTACAAGAAGGGCTCGATGTGACGAACAGCGACGTCGACACAAACGCGGTACCTACATATCCTGTTCTGGTTCACACAATCACCAATACCTGGGAGCCAACAGGTCCGCCTCTGATTACACAGGGGCTCGTAAATCACGCTCTTCATGTGGCCCCACAGCAAGTAATTTAGCGGAGTCAAGTCTGGTGAACATTCAGGCCAAGCAATCGGGCTACCTCGACCTATCCACTGTTGACCAAAACGACTACACTAGACTTCTTCCTGTGGGGCCACATGAAGGGCCCACCAGACCTCTATGGAATCAGAGGAAGAACTGCTGGCATGGGTTATGGCTGCGGCGGATCTTGGACGACCTGGTATTGGTGATAGTATGTACGAGAACATGGTACATGAGTACCGTGTTTGTATAAGACGTCCCAAGACCATATATAATGATAATGGAACCAATTTTGTGGGGCGAACAATATTTTGGACAGCATAAACTGGAAAATGATTGAAACCGAAGTTGTTGTAACATGAATCCAGTGGAAGTTCAACCCACCGACTGCAGCTTGGTGGGGTGGATGGTGGGAGTGTTGATACAAATTATAAAGAAACTGCTAACAAAAATTCTTGGATGTGCTGCCCTTTACTATGAAGAGTTACTGTAATTTGTGAATGCGAAGCAGTGATCATTTATAGGACATTGACTCATGTTTAATTTGATTATAGAGACTTACAACCACTAACACCAGCAATGTTCCTTCAGGAGATTTACACAGTGGGAGTTCCTGACCTTGACCAATTTGAACAAGTAGATCTGGATAAGAGACGTCTTTATCAATAGAGGTTAAGGGCAGATTACAGAAGCAGGTTCAGGGCTGAATACTTAAGCCAACTGTTGCAATGTCGGATGGAAGCTGGACAGGTGAAGACTGAAGAAGCAGTTTTGCTGGAAAATGAAAAGCAGGGAAGAATTTTGGCCTTTAGCAAGAGTTGAAGTATACCCTGGTGGAGATGGAAATGCTAGTATTACTAAGGTCAAGACATTCTCCGGAGAACTTGTTCGACCTGTACAGCGAATTTATCCTTTAGAGATATCTGCACCTGTAGAAGAGCTTAAGGCACGAGTGGCACACCAAGTAGAAAAGGGACTTCCAGCACTATGTCATTTAAGGGACCTACTGGGACAAGATATGGCAGAGTGGTTAAAATCCCCCAGAAACTGAGAGACTAAAATAATCATTAGTGTTTATTGTTGATTGGTCACATACTCCCAATCAAGGTGGAAGGATGTTAAGGAGAACAGTTTTGATACTGAGTTTAATGTTTGTGACCCGGTGATTCTGAGACTTAGTGCTCTATGGAAACAGTTTTTTTCTGTTCTTTCTTGTATTCGCTGTGTGTGTGCTGTGTTTGGCTAGGACTTCTATGATGCTAGAAGCAATGTTATTATTAGTGAAAGTTTTCATTGTGTAAGTGTAAAAATTTGTTGAAGGAAATTTTATAATGCGGCTCTTCAGCAATTCTAGAAATATATGGAGTGAGAACAGAATATTGGTAATTTTCTGCGGTACTCAACAGTGCAGATAAAAGTTGCAGTAAAGTTATTCATAATTAACGTTTGCTGATTTAAATAAAATTACAATGTGTGAAAGATACATTTTAATTAATGTGACATATAAAATAATTTAGAATTAATCATTCAAATGAAGTTAATAAAATATGTTCACAAAATTTATATAGCCATAAATGGTGTGTGTTGAAATTTAGGAATAATAAAGTGCCTTGTGGAGACTCCCTGTAAGGAAACTCCTTTCAGAAAGCACCACTTAGGTTCTGAGTCACAATTTTAAAATTTTATGATAAACATAATAACAATTACAACCAAACTCAAGATAAGCGAGCAAACTAACTAACTGACAGCAGATTAACTACTAGTTACATGAACATTAACAAGTACAGGTAAACACTCCGAACAATCAATATCAATATATACACATGAGATGGTGCATGATCACTAGGACCTAAAGAAACAAAGAAAACACATTAGAACACTCAAGACATAATTACGTAACAATTAATTAAAAATTCCAATTCTGTGCGCTTAAGCATATATGACAAGAAATCAATGGCAAGAATGTTTGTGCTCTAATGTCACTTTTCTTGTTAATAAAAACCTGTAAAAGTTCAAACACTATGCTTTAAAATAGGTAACTATTTTCCGGAATGTAAACTGGGTATTTGTTTTCTCACGATACGCAATCAGCATCTCATACAGTCTGGTAGTTGCAAAGCTCAGGACATCTGTAGTTCTGCAACTCCTTCGTAGTTGAAATCTCTGCTTCAACCCGGGAGACGAAATTTCTGCATCACTCGTACACCCACACACCGGAATAGCTGCAGCACACAGCCGTCAGACACAAGACAGCTGTTGTTGTCAAGTTTTCCTTCCGCAGCGACAAATCATTTGGCTCAGGTCACAGTGTATGAGGTCCACATATGTTTCCCTTACGTCTTCTTCCGTAGCTGGAATTAAAAAATTTTCACTGTTGCCATACATAACATAATTCATACTCTGTTGATAACACTTCTTGATGGTTTCGAAACACTATTGGCTGGTTTAGTAGCTCAATAATATGTTTAGTCCCAAAACTATCATCGTGATGTTTTAGGGATTGAAAGGGGTAAGAAATATCAGTGAAAAATAGCTGTTCATGTTACAACAGCTAAAGTAGGCAACTATAGAAGACCCTAACAAACACTAAATGATAGACGGCTACAAGAAACATTTCGTTTCTAAACCCTAAACAACATCATGAACTTATCCATGTGCGCAGATTACTTAACTGACATATAAAAGTAGAACTTTAATTTTTCTTTTCATTTCCAAGACATTTAAGCGCGCGCGCGCGCGCACACACACACACACACACACACATATATATATATATATATAATATATATATTACCTAGCATTAATGGAAGAAATTACATAAACCCTATAATAAACTAGATACCACAAAAACATAAACAATTATCATCTCAATTAAAATTATAGACTCAGGATGTGTGTAGTTTGTGGGTGAATCTAGGAAGACTTAAGAAAGAAAATATTTATGACTTTATTATTCCAACTTTTCTCGTTGAAAATAGCGGGAACATATGCCCTTTGATAGTGGTTAATTAATGTTCTGCTAGAACTTGGTTCGAGGCTGGTTTCTTCTCAGTGGCAGTAACTCTTATTTGTAGACACAATTCCTTATTGTTTCTTGGATTTCTAGCACGTCACAATGTATGGGCAAATTCAAACAGCTCCGTCGTCGTAATACCATACGGGACTGTAGTTTAGTTACTCAAAGACTTCCAGTACGATTCAAAACTTCAAGACGGCAGGTAAACGTATGGGTACGGCGAAAGTTACAAATAAGAACACATAATAATAAATCCTAATACTAATATAATAACACTGAACAAACAATAATAAAAAATGCACACTATATACCGTCTTCCCTATACTCAAGGCTCTGCATAAATGCTCTTGGCAGAATCTACTACTCGTACTATATCCAAGTTACGAACTCATTAGCAAACGTGTAGTCAATCTTACAAATCATAAATGAGTTGTATATACATAATACTTTACCATTGCTGTCATTGATTTCTGACTGTGGTTGCCATAGGAACTCGATATGGCCTTAGTTCTGTTATGTTATACTTTCCCATGGTATTGCCTTGAAAATCCGCTGGTTAAAAGCAATTATTGAGTACTATACCGGTCACTTTGAAAGGCCCCTCAAAAGTAAAAACAATTTCTTCGTGACTCCTTCCTAAGCGTGACTTGTAGGACAACTATGTCACAACACAAGATCGTTGATACTAATTTTCCTCAGCTTGCTCATTTTGTAGTGTTTCTTCATGCTTTCTGCGGCGAGGTTAAGTCTTCTTTTAACTAAATCAAGCAGCTTTTGCCTTATTACTTCCGGAAGATACTGAGTTTGACATGTGTGCTTGACTTACATTATTCGGTACTGCGGGAGGAGGAAAATCGGGTGAGAGGGGATTCAACACTTCGTTTCTTTGGAAATATCCCAGTCGTTGTGGCGAATTATTCTGCGTGAAATAATTAGTATTAGCAGGTGTCGAATCAGGAACAATCGGTGGCTGAAAATAAGCCCACGGTGGTCTATTATTCATGTTGTAACCATTTGCAGTTACATTACCTGGAAATTGACAATTACCGGCTGTCCATGTTCGTGACGGCGGAACAGACCAACTCATACTTCCTGGAGTATTTGTGCTACCATTTGTACGCAAGTTCGGTCGCCTTTCACCTCCGTTGTTTACCTGAGCTCGTAGTACATACGCGTTACTGTCTGGATGTACATAGGCATTCGGTTGTGGAGTGTTTGATGTAGGTCCATCTCTGTGTTTTTTACGTTTAGATCGTGTTAGGTATCCGGGTGAAAACAGTTTTCCTTGACTATTGTAGTTAAATCGATTCGATCTGCCTTCCGATTCATAATCAGTTTGTAATGACTGGGGTTCTTCACCTTCTGTTATCACTTCGATTGCATTAACATGTGTATTATTACCAAAGTGGTTTGACTGGTTTGGTCGTTTACCTAGACGTTGGTATAACGGAGACGCACGGACTGATATAGCCTTATCCGATTCTCGCATAGCGTTTGCTCTTTGTCTCTCATTCTGATGTATCTTTAAAATCTGAGACCGGAATTCATTTAAGTTTGCAAATGCCCTGTCCGCCCATCGGTCTTGGCATTTAAGCTGTAATTGAGCAATTACCACTTCCCGCGAACTCCTCGTCGGCAATTGGAGCATCCAAATGTCGCATTCGTTCGAATATTTCTCCATAATGTTGCTCCAGTGATTTATTCTCCTTTGCAGACGCACTTGCAAATTTCCCTGAGTATGGTATTCCAGTATCTTTTTAGAAATTTTTGTCTAAACTAGGAAAACGTGTGGACTCTTTCTATCTCGACCTCCCACTAGTAGAATACGGTCGACTTTAAGCTCAACCCTAAACATAAAAAGGTTTTCGATTCGCTAAGATTAAACAATTTATCTTAATCCTCCAATTTATTAAGGTAGATTCATTGCTTCGTCCCGAAAATGTCGGCAGTCCCTCACTCAATTTCTTGGCGGGATGATGCAACATCGCAGCCGATAAATTTAGTGTGGCAACATTACTAGAGTGAATAGTATTACTACTTCTATTCTGTTCACTATTATTCCTATCTGTAGGAACAGGTGAATGCGGAATGTCTCGGCTGAAAACAGTCGTAAAAGCGTTGCTAGCAGTTCGCTGGTTCAAATGCGCATCTAATTCCAGTACTCTATTATGCAATTCTTAATTTTTGTTTGCGACGTCTTTCTGCAAATTAACACATTCAACATTCGTTTGGATTAAGTTTTGCCTCTAGATGTCACTAAAAATTTACCAACTGGTGGTTTACATCATCTAGGATTTGATTATCGACATTAGTTGGCGAAGTCGTTGCTCTAGATTCCGCGGTAGTAATACGGGTTTCCAGTCCACATAACTGACTTTCGATCTCGGTTCTTGTTCGCTCTAATTCCTTAGGTACACTAGCCTCTATGGAATGTAATCGAGTCTGTACCTCGCCTACACTCATTTGCACTACGTCAAAACTTTCTTTCGTCACATCTTTCAACTGACTTAATCGGTCTTCCAAACGTGTCTGCACTTTGTCAACATTATTTTGAAGCGTCACAATAGCGCGATCTTGTGCTGTCTGATTTGCCTGTATTTTCAGTAACCGAATTTTCCAGGGTTGTCAACATACTATTAGTTTGGTTAACCCGCTCATTCAATCTTAACAAACTATTATCTACATGTACGATATGCTGAGCTAAATAATTAAATTTTTGGTCTTGTGCATTAAACCTAGCACTGAGTTTAATACCTTGTGCAGCTATTTCTGCGCTTTGTGCAGCAAGACTTGAATCAAACTTGGCACTTAATCCTGCAATATTTTGAACGTTTTGTGCATTTAGCGTTCGCAAATAATCCATTATTACCGTCGCATCTGTAACTGAAATTGCCCCCGTTGATCAATCTTTTCTGAAACCTTATCCATTATGTTGGTGTTCAAAATAGACTTGACAACCTCTTCACTAACGGTATAAAAGTCTCCACCAACACTTGTAGTCGTACTAACAACAGGCGTACCTTCAATACTCAAAGTATAAGAATTGGTTTCTGTCATATTATTCGTCCTCATACTTCTTAAACAGTTCATGGAACTCCTTAAAAAATATGGCTCTCTGGCCATGTAACAATACGAACAAAGTCTTAACTGGGCTAGCTTCTTAGCTTCTTTCATAACTCTTTTGCCTTGTACCATGCAGTAATACTTACACATCTATGACTTTGATTGTGTCAATATATCTTAGCCTTATTTTTCTCTTGGTAGTATTTTTGTTAATAATATTTGGCTATCGTGGCCCTACTGTTGTGCGCCAACAGTCCTCTGTATAGAGTAGTAGGCTCCACGATTGTGTAGCCAATAATTTCTGTGTAGTTGGAACAGATTAACTTGACAGAAAGTAATATATTTTGAGCCGATATAACTATATATATAATTATTGCCCCGGACTGTAAGACTGCCAGTTTTCTGTTTGACTCTACTCTATTTCTGTCACAGATAGGAATATTAAATCAAATAAAGTTAACAATGAAATTTAACTATTGTTAGGAATTGATGATAATAAAATTCAGATGAATAACAAATATATAAAATGTGTATAGTCAAATAAAAATTATTTGCGTGTGAAAATCAATCCAAATTATACCAATATGGTCTATTTCCTTCACATGTCATAATCAGGACTGTTAATCGACATACACATGCAATTAAATGTATCGAAAAGCAGTCCATAAAATTCTTCTTAGATTGCAGAAAAGAAATACAACTAACACAATGCAAGAAAACGGTTCGAAGAAAACTTATGAAAATATAATATAATAAATAACTAAAGCCTATTCACCACACATATGCTACATATTAAAACCCTTTTCATTAGAATACATCAAACATTTAAGAATTTAACTGTTAGTTCTCAGAGAAAATTCGTTATTTCAAAAATTATCTGTGGTAAAAGAAAAAGTTATTTTATTTTCCCTAAAATAGTCATGTAATAGTTTTGATAAATGACAAGCATATCATTTGACTACCAAACTCAAAATGATGGATGATCTGAAACAGTTTTTCTTTAGGGCAACCAGGCTTTGTTCTTTCGGTAAACTGAAAAATCATTTAAATGAGTTTTGGTAATTTTATACCTCACGATCGGACCACTGAACCTGCCATATTATTAAATTTAGCACACAATTCCAGGCTCATGATGCATTAACTGGTTAAAGAGTATAGAAGACCGTACTTGAGGACTTTTGCAGATAGTAAAGCACAATGGCTGGTACTCCAGATTGCATCAGGACATCAACCGGGAAATGCAGACTTCTGGTTCAAAATTCATTTTCTTTAATAATTCTCTTGAATGAAGATAATCTCCGGTGTGTCTAGCAGTGGTGCATAAAACTACTCAGCCTCAATACCTTGAAACGCTTCTTAAAATGTAAATTACATGAGACACATCGGTCATGCATGCAACTTCTGCATGGAAGCCATTTGAATCGGTCATTTGAGAAACAACATAAGTCCAAAAGTACTTCTTTTCAGGAATTTAAAAAAACGCTTTAATGCCGAAAGTTACCTATATAAAATTTTACATGATTACTCAACAGTCATCTCAAAATTACTTTTATAACGCATACAATGAAAAGTGTTTCTGTGTATAAATGAAAGAGGTACGTGCATTTCAAAATTTTTACTTATGGTGTTTTAAAAGTTAACAGCGGTATTTGCAACATAAAATGATAGTCAGAAACAATTTGCATCGTGTATATTGCTACAAAATATGTCAATAACACCTCTTTGTACAATTTAACATATCATTTCCCATAAGACAGACCTGTCCATGCACACATCCCTTCGTACAAGTAATGTTCTTCTAGTTAACTTGTGGACACAGTCTTACAAGTACTCTGGTTTTTCAATCCAACATCTCATGCTCCGTAGAAGAGTCTGTACGAATAGTTGGCCAAGCATACAGCTCGTTGTAAAATACCTTGACATGTTCTTCATTCGGTAAAATTGGTTGAAATTTTCGTAGGTCAGACATTTTTTCTTATTGATGGGGAAAAAGCCATTGGAGCAGGCCTTGGTTAATGGAAGTTCAACAGGTGCGTTGGCTTGTGAGCAATGTGGAACGTGGACTCTATGAGGCCATCAGTGAAGTGCCTGGCTTGAACTGTATCTTTGTAGTCGCTGGAGTGGGTGAAATGCATAAACCGCATAATTTTCAGGGATATTTTAAGTTCTCTCAGCACGCCCCTGCTACGAGATTATTTGTAGAGAATGATTTTTCTGTAGTTGCTATCACCCCAGTCTTTGAAATCAATAATATTATAACCTGAATCATGCAACACAACAAGAAAGCGATCGTTGTTAGCAGATGACAGGGTCAATGCAGCCAACTCTTTTACAGTGTATATTCTGTCATGTCGTTTCAGTGTCCTCTTGACCACTGCAAAATCCCTGTCACATGGGAGAAAGGAATGCCCTCTCACTGGAAAGTACTAATGTATCATTTTAAACATTCCTGTTGAGACAGGGGCATTTGACAAACGTAGGAGAGAGTGATTTTTATTTTGAGCTCCACACCCATCCGAAAAAAATGTGCAGTTGTTCAGTGTCTCTTATACTGTCGGTCTCCTGCAGATTGTAGCAGAAAGGCGCACACTTCATTTGGACCCTTGGTTGCTACACCCTCGTGGTACATATAAAATACAACGATATCGTCTTTGAGATTGTGAATGCAAAATACCCCCACAGTCAGCTGGTGGAGATAGAAAGTGTCTTGAATTGGTGTGGTGGGCAGTTGTAAATTAATCATGTAGTCAGTACATATGCCTCCTACACTCTCATTTGATTTTGCCATGGCCCTTAATGCATCAATTTTACTAAAGAATTTTTTAGAACGGCGAAGATGGATCATTTTTTCTCCAGCATGCACTCGTTTTGTTGTGTCAGTCAGGAACCTACTTTGTATCTTTACCGAAAGTTCCTCAGATGTAGAGCAGGTGTCGACCTGGGGACGCACAAAGGAAAGAGAGAGGTCCTCATTGGAGACTTTCAAGTAAAACTTGTAGCAAACAATGCCGTCTGGATGGGAGGCCTTAAATAATCTGTACATTAGTAACACATCAAGTCTCTCACTTAGGTAGTGGTATTCACGTGTACTATAGCGCGCAATCTTGACTGGAAAGGAGGAAATATGCTCCTTGACTGCATTAAATACACAGTCAGGTTTTGTGTTACCTGGGGTAAATTTTCCTCGCCTATCCGTTGGTACATTTCCATCTATCAGTCAAGTTGTTAGTCTTCGAATGCGCTCACTTGTGAATGCGTGAATATTCATAAATGCAGGTTTACATACCTGCGTTTTTTCCAGAGGGTGTTGATATGTCATACACAACTTATGCCTTTCGTGATGACTTCAAACATTCTTCTGCAGATTTCCGTCTCCTTCGTTATTTTCACTTCAGATGCAGTGATTAGTGCTTGTAAATAAATGTCTTGTTCGTCTTTCGTTCGCATTTGTCGGAAGTTAGTAAACACTTGTTCTCTCTGCTGTGGTGTAAGTCTATCATAGCATTTCCGACGACACCTGAAACAGAAAACAATCCACCAAGTGCATTGTTAGGTTATGGAGGTTGTGCACTGTTACACTTTATTAGAATGTTTATGTCAGTGTACTTTATAAACAAACATACGAAAAACGCTACTTACTTGCAGCCGACCCCAGGTTTCAATTCAGCACATTCCTTTCCTGAATAGTTTGTATATGTGGATCCATTGATTCGAGCTTGTTCAATAACCTCCGATTTATACTGTGCATTTCAGTCGTTTCTTGCTGGTTTTCCAGTATTGTTTCAGCAACAACACACACATCCATTTTACAGATAAATGATTCCAAACCACTTCATTAACTACACCACATCACATACATTCACAGAATAAACAGGCCAGCTGCTGTTGTGATGCCATAGAGCAACGAATGTTGCAATACAAGCCATGGAGGAATATGTGCAAAAGCGACTGCCTTTTTTTTTTTTTTTTTAGAGAAACAACACAAGTCTATGATTTACGGTGTTTCTCAAATAAACTCAAAGTTCGGTACCTTGCCATACATTACACATAATGTCCGACTTAAGTTATTTCTATATTACGTGTATTTATCTCTCTAGAAAATGAAAACACCCAAATATCATTTTGGTGGTAAATTGACTTATGTTGTTTCTCAAATGACCGATTCATTTGTTTTTACTCTAGAATATTTTTTCTAACATAAAACTTTTAGTCAACTCATTCCAAATAAACAAAAAAAATCTGCATTGTCATAACTTCCAAATCACTGAATTTTTTTCTGCTGGACACATTTTCATATTCTTCTTGCCAATGATAAACAGATAACACACTATTTAAACATTAATGTCCATTATTGAAAGTATGCAGCTTAACTGTCAATCTAGTAGTGTGCGGATAAAAGTTGCAGCAAAGGTTTTACATAATTAACATTGGCTGATTTGAATAAATACAATATGTGAAAATACATATTAATTAATGTGAAATATGAAATAATTTAGATTAAATAATTCAAATGAAGTCAATAAAATATGTACACAAAATTTAAATAACCATAAATGGTGTGTGTTGAAATTGAGAAATAGTAAAGTGCCTTGTGGAGACTCCCTGTAAGGAAACTCCTTACACTCCCATTCCGTGAAGATTAATTGCTAACACGAATGCTTGCCTTTTGACTTCGACGACCACAGGGCCGTAACCTGCATCATCGCTAACTGGCTGACGCCAGTGCCGATTCTGCGATACAATTTTCACCTATGTTCAAAATGCACGTCGACAAGAGAGGGCGGCCTTTACGAAGAGTCCTTTCGCGCGACGACGAATTGGGAAGCATGGTGGTGGCCTGCTGTGGTGCTGCATTGCTCAGTACAGAGGTCAAGTTTGTGCATAGACCAATGGCGAAGTGTAGAGAGGGCCTTCTGTAGTTCTAGGCAGTTCTATTGCAAAGTGCAAATGCAGATTACCCAGGAGGCGATGAAATATGCTAAGGGCCTGGATGTATAAATTATTTGAAAGCGAGATTACTACACGAAATGGAGGTAGCTTCTGGAGGTAGGATAATATCATTCTATTTTAAATTAGGGAGAGTTAATTTTGACTTGAAACCCACACACACCAAAACAAAGATACCGGAATATTCCGATTTGCCGACTATCACCAACACGACCACAACCACCAACACCTCTAGCACACACAATAACTCCAAAATGACTCCACCACCACCACCACCACCTCACGTGACTGACCAGCTGCAATCAAGTGGCAACTCGGTGATTGGCTAGTCGGTGTCCGCACAATGTATTAATGGTGCAATACGATTGGTTCAAAGTCAATATGACGTTATAGGGCTTGGATACCCGTATAAGAAGTAGAGAGGTAAGCTGAGAGGCTTGGTTTTGGTAACGGCTGCATTGAAAGATACATCGTCTTGGCTAGCGTCCACGCCATGTATTAGATGTCTCATGTTTTATCAGCATCATCGACTTCTTCAGCTGTGATGGCTACATTACTAGCAGCATATGCTTCCATTAGTGAAGTGCAACCATTTCAAATTAGTTATGTACCATCGAGTTCGGCTAGGACAGCTACATCACTACCAGCATCTACTGCCACCAGTGCAGAACGATCATCTACAGATGCAACAGTGCTAACGACTTCTTCAACTGTTATACCTACGAAATCTTCAATGGAGGCATCGAATTTTTCGTCTGAGGTATCTATTACACAATTGTCAGCATTATCTGCTTCATCATCTCCAGCACCTACATCTCTAACAGGCCCGTCCAAGCCTTTGCCTGAACCACTAAATCACTTTTGTGATAAGACGTTTACTGTCAGTCGCAATGTACGGTGACATGAGCGCTTCAGTTGTGCCAAGAATCCTTCTTGCGTGTCATATTCGTGTGAAAGGTGCGGTACCCTGTTCAGCCGTAGAGACAATTTTCTTCGAAACGCAAAAACCTGTAAAGTTACCTCTTGTGACTTTGGTACATGTTCTCAAATACGTAGTTATGTATATGTACATAATCTGTCCTGCACAGTGTGTAATAAATGCCACGATATTTTCGCCCAATGACAACACGAGTGTGAATAGCGAGATGCATAAGAGACTACAACCTACAACAAAGTAGCATGTATTAAGATGCATATATATATATATATATATATATATAATGGTAATTTTAGAGGGTCTGAACGAATGAAAAGAATATGTGTAAAAAATATAAAATAAAGGGTGTTTATTTTTTTTCTAATTCACCAAAATATAATTAAAATTTGAACGACGCAGAAATAAAACAAATTGAAATAAATAGTATTGTATAGAGTACCATTGTCGAATACGTACAAATATATAATTAAATAAAAATTACTTTCTAAATTTGTGCAGAATTTATTTGTTAGTAAAAGTGTATAGTTAATCAATTATGCATGTAGGTATACTGTTGATTGGTAAATTACAGTTTTTACTGTGCTATGAATATGAGTGTTGACCGCTCACCTGACAGCTGAAATGATAAATTAACCTCACATATGTGTTGAAAATAAAATCTAATATGGAGGGGTGTCGACAGAACAAACTATACTTTAAAAAAATAAACATATATGGTTGCTGTCTAATAGATGAATTACTACACTAGGCGATGAAAACATGAAATCCAAGATGGTAGTAGAACGAAAGTGGAAGAGAAACACCAAAACAAATGACAAATGAAAAACCAAGATGGCCACATATGATAGAATGTGTTGCTCTTCACCGTCTCCAGCTATGGGAAAATAGGAATATTTTAAGAAATTTTTTAAGGAAAAAGGAAAAAATTTAGGGATAAAGGGAAATGTTTAGAGTAAAAGGGAAATTCTTAGTAAAATTTAGTCAATTGTGAGGGAAAAAAGGGAAAAATGATGGGGGATGGTGACATAATATGGAGGCTAGCCGGTTCTCGTGCTCTGGTACCAGGTGACGATGCGCCTCAATGCCCATTTCCCTACTACTGAGTGACATGGAAAGTAAGTATTACCACAAGTGATTGGTTTGGCCTCGCCAGAGGTTCTCTCTGGTGACCAATCCATGATGTCAGATTTGTGATGGAGCTGTTAACTCTCTATGCTGGACAAGATCAGGAGGGATCGCCTTCCTTGAGAATGGTCGGGTGTTGAGTTACCATAATGCTCCGGGGTGTCCTGGAAATAAATGAGGGGTTTGAATAGTACCCCATCCATACCACAAACTTGGTGATTAGTAAGAGGTTCTCAGTAATCGTGGAAGAGTGTGGCCGTGCGCAAATATGATTCACACTGATGCTTTGGATCAGATAACTTCCGGTATTAGCTGGGCACACCTGCGATGAAAGAGCAAGGCTGTGTAACATACACATACATAACTAGTCCATAACTAGAGTTCCTGAAGAAACATGATGTTTAGCTCAAACTAATGCTATTCTTAAAGCCAGTTGCATTTGTACTCATAGTATAAAATAACCTATTTAATCTTAAGATGTTTCACAGGTCCCACAAAGTAAAAAGCAGCATGTCTTCAGGGAGAGAAACACCCATGATGCGTATGATTGCTTGCACAGGTACCTGGTGCGACTGGGAGAACACAACTTGGAGACCGATAACGATGGAGCATCGCCGATAGACATCACTGTCGCCAAGACGAAACTACACGAGGATTACAATGGCATCTCTTATGTTAACGACGTAGCGCTCGTTTGGCTGAGCGAGCAGGTGAAGACGACACGTAAGTCATGTCCTCATTCTCTACACACAGCGAACAATGGGGCTGGTTGAAGTCCTGTCTACAGTAGTGTGCGTCTTCAGTAGCTTCGGTTGACTGTCAGTTAACTGTTTTTGAATACTCCTCTTAATCTCTTCTTTCGACACATTGATTACCCCCCAACAGCAACATGTAAATATTAGGACAGCCGTCTATCTAATCACAGAGTACCTAGAAAATGTAAGTGAAATGGCCACTTTTACGTCGAAATACAGCCGCTCATCCCAGCAAAATGGCATAACTAGCCTCCAGCAGCATTCGAACTACCATTCACTAATCAGCATCTGGTAAGTTACTTGCCAGAAGGCAGCTAAGCCAAAAGGTGATATTTTGAAACACACTACAGCAATCAGCCATAAGGCCCATACTGACCCTCGCACAACGAAGGAACCATTATGCTATTTCGCTTATATACACGTATCTATTTTGTGACCTGAGTACTAGCAGACATGCATCCTGCATAGAACAATTGTGTAAATACACTCATTACTAATTACCGATTTTGATGCTTAGAAAACATAAATTGCACGATTGATCAACCATCAAATTGAAAGTACTTTTCTTTATTTGCTGCATTTGGTGCATAAAACAACACTTCTCTATTAAATCACAATTTGCCACTTGGCACACTTGTTGCTGACACATACAAGAAACAAATCTGAAAGTGGAACCACAAAAATTTTCCTGTAGAATTCAAAATGGGAACCTTTCTTTTGATATGGCTGACTATATTTTTGAATTTTGTTATTGCTAGCAGATATGTGTATTTTAATGCTGGAATTATAACATAAATTACCGAATGTTAATATTGAATTTCAAATCAAATGTTATGAATCATAATTTTAACCCTAAAAGCCACACACATTTAAAATTAGTGGCTTCCAAAGCAATAAATAGACGGGGTACTACCTAGTCAAATGAAGAAACAATATAGCAACTGTTCAAAACTGTAGCTGGCGAAGTTTAATTATTTATTTTATAATTTTATTGCTTTAACAACGACCCCGTCTTAGTAATAAGGCATAGTTAGAAGACGAACTTGTGTCACAGCTTGTTGTAAAGTTGTTATGTTTTCTATTTCCTATCCTGATAAATTTTACGTTGTTACCTCCTCTCCAAATCAGTATCTAGAAAGGGGCACAGCTTGTAAATACCAAAGATTTTAACTTACAGAAGGCGAAGCGTATCTCGGTAATTCAACCAACCTTTAAACAACACAACATCTTTACTTTATGTCACAATATAAAAGTTACACTTACATGATTTATTTGTATTCAACTCTCAAATCAGGTAATCTGAATACAATGAGATTTACAAAGTAATTCATTTAATTATATATATAAGTTATCTTTAAATTCAATGTACCACGACCTCTAACTCCATCAAGACTCCGATCCCCTTCTCACTCTTAACTTAGGGTTTTTCACTTACTACTGAAAATGTTAAATCGATGCCGTGCGACAGACACACAAGGGCTCCACCACACCTTGACGTTTTGGATCCGCAGCTCGCTGTTACGACGACCTGGTGACTTACTGAGCGGAGGCGGCCTAATGACACCCTTACTTATATACACACCCACTGGCCTCCTTTTGTCTGCAGGCTCCTTGTTTACTTGCCGTCTCCAAAACACTGCACCTCGGCTCGTTCCCTTGTTGCCTCAGCACCGCCTCGTTACAGTGTCCCTCTTGTCGAAGAAGTGATCGTCCTCGGCCGCCATAAAAGGTTGGAACAGTTTGCGAGAGATGCATTTGGAGCCAGCATCTTGGGGTAGGAGTGGCCAGCAGGGCGTGGTTGTGGTCCGCCCGCAGTGACGTGGCTGGCAGCGCCCTTTCTTCCTCGCGATAGTGTTTGTCGCGTTTTTATGGTGCACTGGCAAATCAAGTGTGTGTTAAAGTGTCCTCACCCACTTATTCACTTTAATTCCCTATGAATGTGAAATGGGGCTGTCTTTGTATATACCTAATTAAGGTCGTTTGATAAGTTCTACAGCAATTCAATTATCTTTGTCCTTTCTTTTGTTTGATTAAGTGCTTTTCTACATTTTACCAGTATATATTAAAATTTTTTAACAAATTTTAGACACTTTATCATTACTTTGCACACATTAAATTTTACTTTTTTTTTGGTTGATTTTTATACTTTAAATGATTAGTTTATTGCTATATAAATTTTTGTCCATATTTCTAAACATTCTGATTACCCTCATTCATATTTAATACTTCATGTATACCATGATAATCTATTTTCACCTTTCTGCAGTTCTTATCCTTATTTTTATAACATATAGTATATACCACACAAATTAACACACCAGTTACAATCCTAGTTTTGTGATATTTTCTAGAATAGAATAATCATCTACAAACACATCTATATCCTAAAAATGAGACCATGAAAAATATACCCTCGAGCTATGGTCGGTTTGCAAAACCTTTGTTGTACCCTATAACTTGAAGTGCCTGGAAATGTTAATAAATCATTTCACTGTATACTTTACAAGAAGCACACAACTACACATTGCTAATATACTATACAAGTCCCAATAATCTTGCAAGACTTATAACATTACGATTTTTCATTTACTGAACACTGACACAACAATTGCAACATGTGTTTGCCAGTTATATAATTAAACTATATAATTATTTAAAATCACTGCGTGACCTTTCTAGAATATTTTAGGTTTCTGTATACAACTGTGGGGATCACCATAAAATTCAATAACTTTAAATTTGTCTTCATAATAAAAATGCAATTGTCGCTAACTAACTTTATACTCATGCGTCAGCATTCACTTTCCCATCGCCTTATCTCAATTACCAGATGTGATAGCCTGACACAGTTTTGACTAAAACATTTTGTATTTGCAGGAAACACCACGTCATCACTATTTATATTGTGTGCACCTCATGCAATAATTTACTCAAATACATAATCTGTTAACTTTACCTTTTTAGCAACTAGCATTTTAAACAAGAATGTAGTTACAATGTATTAAATTTACAATCGTTTATGTATAATTTATCATTTTCGATATACTACTTTTATAATAGTAATAAGTACTATGTTACTTCGTATCGCAGCATGGATTGAGGAGTGTGATCAGTGTTATTATTACCCACAAAACAATTTTATAGACGCCGATCACTGGGTGAGTGGGTTCAGTATGTCGTGAGCCATGCATGGTTTTTGTGCTATGACACTCCGCAATGTTATATCCTATTTTTATAATTAAATTTACAAATTTGCCATTTATTCCATATTACATCCATGATTCTATGTTCAATTTTGTATTGCTACCTTGAAATTCATATTTTGCACACTCAATTTTATTTGACTATATTCAATAAGTTTTTTTTTGTGTATTAACTATAAGTACTTAGGTTTTCAAAGTACCCTGACGTTTAACGTCATGTTAAACATTTTGTGGAGCTTCGCCTGTTACTGGCTGGTGGTGCACTCTGTCGGTGGCTGATTCAACTAGAACATTATGTAAAAGACTTGCTTAGCGCTTTAAGGCATCACCATTATATGTTTAAGCGCTACCAAGGCTTCATTTTTGCGTACCACTTTGAAACACTTAAGATCATTTTGCATCCATCTTATGTTCCATTGCTACTGCATTACTTTCTTCTCTGCATCTTTTTTTAGGCCTTATTATATTTATTTATGCGGTTCTAGTACACATTCGTGTTTAGATTACCTGTATTACGCCGGCTGGCATCAAAATATACTTTTCTTTTCAAACAGTGATACTATCTCTTAGTGATTCGTACTATAAAGAGTGTTTGAACTTAATCTTAGCGTTTAATAAAATCAATATTCTATTTGTGTGACGTGTTAAACGTGCTGTAAATTGTGCTAATAAATGTGCACTGTTATGATAATGTGACATCAAGGGGAATGGTGTGGCATGTTGTATTGTGATGCCTGCCGCTGATTAATTTCTGCAGCTCTGCTCGTTTGTGGGCTACCCAGAAATGTTTGGAGTAAATGACCAGGTATGTTGTGGGGAGAAGTAGGGATTTCTCTCCCTATATTTTATTACTATGTTATATAGTAAATTATATACTTTAATAATTTCCTATGTATAATTGTGACCACTACATTTAGTCATTTCTGTTGTAATTGCATGGTTAATATTGTTAACTTTAACACTGTTTAATTTTGGTTTAACTACTGTAGGTATTCTACTCATCGCATCTGTTAGTGTGTTTAACATCCCGTTTACTATTTTTGCTTGAAAGTCGAACTCGACTCGTGCAATCACCATCTTTTGTATTTTGATATTGTGCTCAGCGATCGTTTTTGGATATCTGAAACTTGTGTGACGTGTCTCTATAGTAAACGATCTTCCATACAAATACTGTCTAAAATAATCACAAAAGTATTTTATCGCACCTTGTACCCTTCGGTAGTAGACCACTTTGTTTCATTTATTGATGACATTTTAGATGCAACAGCTATAATATTACTCTGTTTATTATTTTCCTGTTGTTGCATCAGTACTGCATTTATGGCGGTCTGTGATGCATCGTATGCAAAGGTAGTGGAATTATTTTCATGGAAACTTTGTAATAGAGAAGCATTTGTATTGTGTCCTTTAAGCCTAGATAAGCCCTATCTTCTTTTTCTCCCCATTTGTAATTGTATTGCTTTTCGTGAGTTCCGCTAGCCGTTCTGCTTTTGTGGCATAGTTAGGTATATACATACACAAGTAGGATGCCATGCCTATAAATTTACTTATTTCCTTTATATTTCTCTGTGGTGCCATTTGTTAAATACTTTTGACTTATTTTTCTGATGTTGGTATCAAATCCTTGTGGTGTGATATAATGGCCTAAAATTTTTATCTCTTGTTGCGCGAATAAAAATTTTTGCATCGATTTTAACAATAGCTTTCTGTAATCTCTTTAATACTCTACATGTGTTCGCCAAATGTTCTCTAAATGTGTTACCTAATAAAAATATGTCGTCTGTATACACTGTTGCAGTGTTCCATCTCAATGGTCTTAACCAAATATCAAAAAATTGTTGGAAGTATTGCGGTGAAGTACTTGAACCCATTGGCATTCTTTTATATTGACATAGGCCTACCCCTTATGCCGTAAAGGCGAGTTTGTGTCTATGTTATTTTATTACTGGGATAGCGTAAAACCCTGAAAATAATCTAACAATTTGATATGCTTTTTGTTCTGTAATGTGTTTAAAATGTCCTGAGATCTGGGGAGGGAATATTTTGCTCTTTAATACACTGGTTAAGTTCACAAAAAATTAGTTAAAAATCTTACTGAGCCCTCTTTTTTCGTGATTATGCATTGCAGAATATGGCGCTCCGATCATTCCATTATCCCTACATCTTCCATGCAATTAAAGAAATGGTATTACATTGTATTCTTTAATAAAGTACACTCTTAATATAACAACCATTTTTTAATTGTCGATTGACTAAATGTCTTGCGAAAATGTGTTTCTTGCTATGCTAAACTTAATATTAGTTTTAAATCTTGGTGGTTCTACTTCCTGTGTCGCTCTTACTAAGCAAATTTTTCGATTACTAGATTTAGTTACTGTTTTAAAATTAATGTGCTTGCTATGCAACTGCGGTTACACCCCGTGTCCAAAAGCACATAATTGGTTTCCTTCGATTTTTAGTATCACACATGATGATGTTTTTACAACTTCTTGTTGTCTTGCAGTGGCAGGTGTGTTGTTTTGTGTTGTGCTGTTTGGACTTTTTGTTGGCTCAGGAGGCTTGATTATAGCCTTTTCTCATCATTGCTACGTGGTTTTGTGTTTTTCTGTTTTGGTTGTGCTCGTGATAATCGGCGTTGTCTTCCATAATTATGAGCAGTTTAATAGTACACATTCCAAATTTGATTTGGAACTTCCTAAATCTTACTACGATGTTTGTCTGGAATTGAAACTCCTGTTATGGAATAGATCGCAATGTTTTGCATGGTGCCTGGAGTACAAACATAAGGCGCAGGTTTGCTGAGCTTTGATCCGGGGCCCAATAAACTTCTTATTTGCCTCTGCACACGAAATTCTGATACCTTGCACTTCGCTATCAGCATACACGTTTGCCAATGTTCCTTGCAGCCACTCGAGCTTCCTGTTCCATGTGATGACCTGTTGTTTTTGTGCACCTTTTAAAACTTTTACATTTCTGTTTTTGAACTCTGGCTTATATCCTCACGCTTACGTTGTTTCCTGACCTAGTTTGGTTGAAATGTATTTGAAATTTCCTTTCATTTTTATGTGAGAACATTATATTTGGCCTGTCTACTTTTGTACCTATACTAATCGTCTTCTTTTATGTTTTGCCTCGCTATATCCGTGCAGGTTCTGGCTGATATAAGTTTACTAAATATATCTCTACGTGTGTTTTTACTCATGCTGTCAACTGGGGTAATGTGTTATTCTCCCTCATTATATCTGCTATTTCCCCATGGTGTGTACTCATGCCTGTACTGAGTTACTGAGCTCTGACTCCTATACTTCATTCTGACTTATTTCGTTGTGACTTTTTTTTGCTAAGATTAATATGTTGGCAATTGTTTCCCCTGTTTACTCCCATATTGTGATGCAATACTATCTGAATTGGGGTAACTCTGTGAATGTTCTGCTTTCTGTTGCTGTAGCCTGACCGTACTTTGCCACGTATGTTTATACTTTGTAACTTGGTTATTGCCTTATTATAAAATTCCTTTTTATGTTGAAACTTGTTTCCAGTCTGTGTGTTTTGTTTGTTTTTCCTTTCTAGCATTAATTTGGCGAGTTCCTGCCCTAATTGCAATACCTCCTTGTGGAGTTTTTTTTTGCACTGCCTCACTGGGTCTGAATAGCTCACATTATCCCTAGCTCAACTCGTGTTATGTTGCCTAGTAACTGTTCTAGTGTGTCATTTTCTAATACTACAATCTTATCTTCTATTGTTGGCAACAGTGATTTCAAAATTATGGTCACTAGATCGGATTCTGGCAAGTGGAGATGGAATTTATTTTTATAAATAAGCAAATCCTCTACATGTGCTCGGCAACTCTCTCCTAATTTCTGTATATTTTTGTATACAGCAGCTGTCTGTATTTGTCTGTGTAATCTGTTGGTGTGAATGTATTTTGTAGTTTTGTTGCTATTTAGTTCCATGTTACTTCTTCTCCTATTCTGTTTTGAACAGTGTTTTCGTAAGCCCTCTTAGCTCTGCCCTCGAGATAGAATATAATTATCTTACATTATCTGTGTCATTCCAACCATTTATGTCACTAGCTGTTGTGTAATGGTCTAAGAATTCTTCCACATTTTGCTGATTTTACCTTAAAAATGTGGGGATATTTCTGCTTGATTGACAATTATTTGCATGGACTGTGCTGTGTTGATTGTGTCTGTTGTTTTTCATTGGTTTTCTGCCTCTACATTTTGGTAGTTATGCACAGAAAGTTCATTCCCATGTGTGGGGAGTGTGTATACGAAAATCTCGCTTTGTTGTGAATTTATCACCCTTTTTGGTGTGAAGTAACTGGTTGTGTCTTCTACAGATGTACTTGCAGCATAGTTTTGTATTGCATCAACTGCCTTTGAATTGCTTCTATTTATTTATGCTCTATCGCACACCTGGCATCTTACAAGTCTATGTTTACCCCACTTTTAATAGTTTCTTATATGTAAATTGAGCTGACTTATGTTTGATACTCATTAATATGTTATGTTGTTACATGTATTCTATTTCATTCACTCAGGTAATATTTTTGTTTGCCCTTTATGTGTGTTCATTCTCAAGTGTCAAATATAGAGGGCGCGCGGTGCGCATGGGCCATTATGGCACATGACATATTTTTCAATCTAAGAACTACAAATATTGCTAAACACACACGACACCTCAAATAAATAAATAAAGAGACTGTTTGTCTCGGTACTTACGTGTTAGGCAAGGTTACAAGGGAAAACATAAAAAAAATAACAACACAACATGACACTTACAATGCAACACAATAGCCTGTATGAAAACATATACACTGCTGAATCAAAACAATGACATGTGCGCTGTGTCGCACTGGTGGTAGCTACGTGTGATGCACCTTGAATTTAATATCATAAAATTTATTTTCAAAATATACATATAAACACAAAACCTTAACACTGAACCACACTGCACGGTACGCATTTATATACACATGCAGGATGGTGGCTTTGGCTACAACGACCACACATGGCACAGAATGGTTGTGGTGGCTGTCAGCTGGCGGCGTGGTGAATGGGCTTAAGACTGGAGAACGCGGTCCACGTCAAGTTAATTTTTTTAATCATTAAGAGATTTAAAACGGAGCATGAAAGTGGTATCCCTGATGCTTCTTACAGCCAAAAATGAATAAAAACAGTGATACAGTGTGTGTGTTAGTAATACCTAGTAATAAATAGTTCTTATGCAAACTATTATTACAGTGAGCGCACAAGAATGATGTGTGTTGTTTCTTTGGTGTGATTTAATAGGCTCGGTTAAGCTTTGTTTGCATGAGGAGGAGGAATATTCGAGATGTAGAAATTTAGCAGGGCTTCTGAAAATTTGGAAGTAACCCATGACTGGGGTGTACCGCCATATTCACTAGGAGCGCCACCAATTAGATACAGCTCATCCGCACGCTCCCTATAACGATGTGTAGGTCACATTCATCACTTTTTAACAATGTCAGTATTGATGATAGTTTTTATGGCTATTATTCTACATATTGATGACATATTTTTTATACCACATTACACGTAATACATGTTAATATTTCGCTGCGACAGTGTTTAATCCTGTTGCAGCTGAGGGGTAAAGTGTTGTATTTAACCTCTTATTATTAATATTTGTTGGGTTATTACGTAAAAACGGTGGCCTCAGTTAGAATTGATATTAAAGGAAGGAGCAACCAGTCCAACGAAAAAGAAAGAAAATTCAAACACGCTGTAATGCCCAAGAGGTCTAGGGCTGAACACAAACACTCCAAAAGAAATAATCTAAGTCAATTTAACACATTTAATAAAACCGAACACTGAAAAGTCTACACTTGCACTTATACATCTACTTACTTGGCGATGTGGCGGAAGTTGACATGCGAATTATCAATATAAAATAAAATAAACGTTCGTCTGGAAGTAAGAACATATTAGAGCCACAGTAATGAAGGAGGTTGGAGTCTCAGTGTAGCTCAGGTGAGTCGTCCCAGGCGGTGATGTGCAGTCTCTGGCGTCCTCTGCTGAAGTCCCGCATCCTCAGAAAACATGCATGGCATAATAAAGCAACATGAGTGTAGTGGGGAGAAGTCTCTCTCCACCAAGAAGCCGCGCATGAGCAGCCTCCCACCAATGAGAAGTCAGGGCGAGAAGAGTTGCCAACTAATGAGAGAGCAATTTTAGGGTGTTGGTGTTCTCACATCGTCCTCTTTCTGTCCAACTTCTCCTCCTGCATCACATAGAGGTGTGGCTGCACCTTCACCTCCCTCTCCTGCTTACCCCTTTTGCTAGTTTGGTAAACTGAAAAATGATGGACGTGCTGATGTCTTGCTGATGCTGTGACGATCCCTACGTATTGTGTTTTATCATTCGGCGTGGTTAAGTGACGTGGGGCCCGAACCCATGGCCCTGGGCGAATTGAACTTGCGTGGTTGACATGGGACCACGAGAGGAACGGGGAGGCGTGACTCGCCGCCTGCATCCTGCCGCGCAGTCGATTGATAAGCGGGGCCGAACAATCACAAACAGTCGTGGCTAGCAATGCGTACACTGCCAACTCCGAGCAACAGGCGTGAATGAATCTGAAATGACTGACTTTGCAGATATTTGAAAAAGTCTAGCCTGGAATAAATGTCACAATGTTTACATTTGCAATCTCCTAATATTTACACTTCCAACAAAACCAAAAAATCATAAATGAAAATTTATATACCAATTTTTCTAGTAAATAATTATAACTTCTTGATCCGATATGTGTACGACAATCAATTTGTACCGGACGGAGTGTCACAAACCAAAAAATAACATAAGTGTGTGGCAAGACTGTTTTTATCTCATAATATTTAATGAGTTGTCACTGCAAAATAAAGTTTAGTAAACATTACGTACTTTTTTTTTTTTAATATTAGATACTTTATTAAAACTTTACTTCTAGCGAATTTTGGGCTCTATATTTATTTCCCCCTTTTTTTCCCATTTCACAAGCTTGTTATCAAATTAAAAGATAAAACATCACCTGTACCCCACTCGTGTATTCGGTTTTTTTTATAGAGTAAAATTGTAATATCCTCTATTTTAATTTCGAAATAAGTATTGAAATTGGGTAACGAAATTATAGTTGCAGCTTAAATATACACATACCTGACATAAATAAAATAATACTGAAATACATCAAAAACAGGCCAACGTTCTGAATACTAAAGGAAAATGTTTGTAATTCCACTTCCAGATTTGTTTCTTTAGGTGTCAGAAAGAAGTGTGCCAAGAGGCACTCCATGACTCAAACATGAATTATTCTTTCTTTTGTTGTTGCGTCCCACCTAAATTACCAACATGTTTGTTACGTACATCAGAAGGGAACCGAACTACCTTCCTCGTGTTCCAACTGTGCTGCAGTATGTTTAATTTACATAATTTTTTAACTTAACTATTAAACGTGCGCACAATGTGCTGACACACAAAAAAAAAACACTTTTCAGACTTGGCCTGTCGATTGTTATTAAGTCATCACACTCTTTAGAAATGCCATTTTGGAACACTCCAGCATAGATAAAGACAGCTATTTCAAACCTCTGTATCTCAAAATATTAGGATCAGATACGCACAAAAGTACTCAAGGGGCCTCTATTGAATAGTGCTACAGAATTTCCACCAATAAATAGATAGAGCCACTGCTTGAAGTACCATTAGTATGAAGTACACTCGTCCCCCTACCCTACAGCCCGTTTGTCCGGCCAACCGCGCACTCAACAGCGCAGCATGCAGACACACACTGCGGCTGATCATCGCAAAGTTTTAGTGTAATGCTACGCAACGAGAAAGCGGCGGTGCAGTGCAAGTGCAGGAGAGCAGGCAGTGCAGTGTCATGTAAGCGAGCAAGGCCCAGATGTAAACAAACACTCTGGCAGAGTGTCACGCAAACCAAAATGCTCCAAATTAATATTTAGCAAGGAAATATGAGCACGCAATCATAAACACTGCCACGTGTGTGTATATTAACGCAGACACCACCTTTTACTACCACGTTTTCATCGTAGTTGCAGAGTTTTGTTAGTTCACGCTTTTTTTTTTTTTTTTTTTCATGTAATGTTTCAATCATCCAGGGCAAGAGTGTTATTGTGAAAATATTTATGCAAGGGTTATGTGTGTGTACGTAAATTTTAAGCAGAGTTCCTTTTGTGCAAGGGTGTAAGTAATAACTTCACAGCGCGGGGGCTCGCTCTCGCCCATCCTCGCGCTGGCGGGTACAGTTAGTCAGCAAGTAGCTCCCAAAGGGGCAGGTTGTGCGTGGACCCGTCACGTTTTCCCGCGCTCGGGCAGCATTCATATTTTGCAACAATCATGTAACGTCAATAACAGTAAGTAATTCTGGAACCGTCTTGTTTTTCAGCCGCCCGAGAAACTGTCCCTCGACTCCCCGATGTTTGTATTGACTGGGGAGTATTTTCATATTTTATTGCACACCTTAAACCATTTGTTAGCATTATCCTATTCCCAGCGTCACTTCTACCCCAAAGTTAAAGGGGACAATATCGCAAGCTGTTTCCTAGAGGAACATGTAAAGTTACGTCGAATTAAAAGAATTTTATTCAGCTGCCTCAAGGGTTTTCACGCCACGGGCCCTTAAATCCCACCATTTTACCTTCCGTGTTTTATGTAATGTTTCGAGTGAAGTTTTGTGTGCAACACGTAATAAGTGTAACTTGTATGGGCTTGTGGTTAGCCCCAACATTCCACAGCGTAGGGAATTTCCTTAAAATTGCAACTACTTAACAAATGACATCATGACACTAACGTGCCCCACAATATGCAGTTTCAAAACGGCGGGAATGGTGTGCCCGGGTGATCGGCCCGCAGAACCCTGTAAACACTTCACTTCGTACTCTACAAAATTTTCAGTGACACCGCCACGGCGACGTCTGGCACCTACCGGGTATCTTCGCTCCAAAATTCCTCATTACCACTTTTTCGCCCACCCAACTCCCATCAAGTACACGCAACGCGACCAGGACACTGCACGCCAGTTCAATGTCTTGCGCTTAGCGACGCTGGCGAATTTTATGCATTTGACAGTGTCGTTATTATTGCGCCCGCACTTCTCGGTTTCAAACGAGAAAGACAGCTCCAAACAGACTACTGCCTTAATTTATATTATTTGTAGATATGTGCAGAATATTTGTTCAAAGATTGGTTTTGAAAAATTCCAAAGTATACTACAATTAAGTATATAATTCTTAATATGCGATAAACACAAAGATGGCAGCCAGTCGGAGCACGAAAATGCTTCCTCCATTATTGCCAGTATTCTGCACATAAAGGTGTATCTTCACTAGAAGACTGCCATCTCTCAGCCCAACTTGTTGCCCTGTCTGCTGGGTGTTCGTCTTCCATCCGTCTTATTGTCCCTATGTTTTTTTTGTAAACCTTACCCCTTCAGCTCTACTAACATGCCTATTCCATTCAAGCTTTATTTTTTCCACAATATGTCTTGAATCGTTACATCATTCTCTTACGGTTTGAATGCTAAATCTATATGGCATACATTTTTCCAATTACAGTTCTAAAGTGGCTCATCTCAATTGTTATATCTTGCCATAAACTAATGTATTGTGGGCTTTACTTTCAGTATGTAAGTATTTGTTTTCCAGATTACATCCTCGAGGAAGCCGGATGTACTCGATCGTTTTGAGCTTGCTCTTCGGCATCGTTATACAGGCTACTGGCTTGATGTACCAGTCCCTAAGGATAAGTGAAGTTCTCAATTTATAGTTTGTAGCAAACAAATTCCTTCGATTTTACCACTGATTTTGATTTTTTATATTCAGAGCGCTGGAACATCTACCTAATATACTATACTTATTCGTTGAATTCCAATATTATACCCAAGGGTTCATTTGTATAATGCAATTTGGTCATTTTGTCCAATCAGGCAATATAATGAAAGGGATTAGACAGATTTCTGGTGTTACAATAATAAAGGAGGAATTCGTTTCACTAAAGTTTTATTAATATAGACAAATTGAAAAAGAATCTGACAAATTATGCAATGTTTATAACTACTCTTCGTCATAAATGTTTGAAAACACTTATTCTCCAAGGAATTGCAAGTGTTGGTAGGAAGGGAACTAGGATTAATTATTACACCTTAGCTCAGATGTCATTTACCCCTAACTCGCTGGCTGCTGATGCCCAACCTATGGCAAGTCCTGTCGCCGATTTCGTCCTTCCTTCTAGTTCTGAATTCTCACTACACTGGTCGTCCACGCCCACCCGGATCTGCCGTCTTTCATTAGCATTGGTCCTCTCACGATTCCTGGGTGGAGTTACTGCAGACAAGTCTCGATGTTTAGCTGCAGTAACTATGGGCCAGATAGACCCAGTTATTTTCTGGACAACACGAGATACCTGGACTTATTGCTATTGCAAAGTGGTATCCGACATTTATCCGGATATTCTTCTTGAATATTAGTTATATTTTTGTGATTCGTTTCGTATACTATATTTACTATCCCAGAGGATAAACCATTCTCTTTCAGTATGGAAAATGTTGGCATCCAATCATACTCAATCGAATTATTTTTTAAGATATACAAATCATACAACTGTCGAGTTGAATTCGAATGTTTTTTCTACGATTTGCCTTGGTATGAAGATAGCATCAACTGTTAAACTGTCTCTACTGATACATTGTCCCTTACTTATTTTACGAATGACTATAATTTGTCTATAATTATTTTAATCACAACTTCTGTGTAGCATTTTGAAGCGTAAAACAAAAATAATTTTTTTGTGTCATTCTTACTTCACGTTTGAAGATCGTTATTATATTCACTGTTTCACTTTTTAGATACTCTTCCCGTACTGAAAAGTTACTGTACATTTTTA
The DNA here is from genome assembly GCA_029891345.1 of Dryococelus australis. Taxonomy (NCBI): domain Eukaryota; kingdom Metazoa; phylum Arthropoda; class Insecta; order Phasmatodea; family Phasmatidae; genus Dryococelus; species Dryococelus australis. The sequence continues at coordinate 78,545,536 of CM057000.1, forward strand.
TTAGTTTATTTTGTAGATAATCGACATATTTTAATAATTTATTGGATTTCATTAGTTATTAAGGCTTTACATAAGTCCTGGGAAATCTCAAATATTTAACTGTTCGCCTCTACTTCAGTTAGCTCAGATGCAACACTAGTAATTTTTCTGCACATAATTTGCCACGTGTTATATAACTCTATTTTTTTTACGATATTTGCTATGTCAGTCTTTCTGTTATACAGCATATTACAAATATTTTTCTGTGCATCGTGGGGATCATTATTCATTCTCTTGGTTAAAACCTCCAGTGATATTCTTTAAATGTTCCAGTTTCGCATTAAAATGATTTCTTATTGAAATTATATTTGCTATTTATCCTGCATTTCATTAGCTTTATATACCGAAAAATAACTCGTTCTTTATCATTTTAAATCTCATAGTAAACCATGGGGTTTTATAACAATAGGTTTTATTACAACAGTTCCTGTAAAAAGTTAGTTCAACTAACAGTTTATATCAAAAATAGATAAGAATAAACAACATTTCAATGCATTTTCTGAGATAAATCGTGTATTTGCAGCATGTCGTTTCGTCTGTTCGTGTTTTTCTTCGTTAAAATTGATTTGAGTGTTTCCTTAACCTTAACGGTATGTTTACCCAAAAATATTTATAATCGCAATAGAATATATGCTATTCTGCAAGGCAAACTTTCAACAGTAGCAATAAGATAAATTAGTTACTTCTATTTATATTATAAAACACTCTGTTTATAGTGTGCAAAGTGGTGAAAATAATGCACCCCATACAGATGAATTTATTTTTAAAGTAATTATAATATTATTAGAAAATTATTTCATTATTTATACAGTGCAACATTGGTGCAAATAATACAATGGCATACAGTTCAATTAATTAATTATTTATTTATCCTTTTATTAGGAAATTATTCTATTGTTTACAGAGTGCGACATTGGTGTAATTAAAACAAGGAGTTACGAGTTAAACTACTGTTCCATTTTGAAACTTTGGGGACTGGTGTTTGATGACCAGTAAAAACAACAACCAAAACATTTGTCAGTATTGACTCCAAAATTGACAGGAATGTTTATGGGCGAGTAAACACAAAGACAACAGAACAACAACATCTAACGCAACTGAACTAGTTGCTCTGACAAAAACAACTAATTTGATGCCCACCACCAGGAGTACGTGAAGCGCCATATTTAAGCATATATCCTTCTACAAGATCTACCACACAATATTCTGCCTACGAGAAAATGCAATTTTTTATGCAATAGTTACTTGGCAGAACACAATTTGGTAACAGGTCTCTTTGAAGACATCCTGTGCAGTGGCACAGTAACCAGAACGCAATTCCATGGTCCTTCCGCCGCACCTTTACCATGGAACCTTACTGGAGTGTTGGAGGGGTGTTACTGGTTGTATCCACTTTTGGCACTGCTGGAGTGTGTGGGGATAGTTTTTATGCCGACACTTCCAAAAACCATGATTCATATACTCTGTAAGTTGCCAGCACTGACAACGATTGATGAACAGGGTGTTCAGGCCTGGTTGAGGCACTGCTTTCAGGAAATCTCGGGTCAGGAAATACCCTGGAGTAAGTGCCGACAAATCACAGGGGTCTGGACTCTTGGGACACAGTGGTCGAGAATAAGGAACTGCCTCCATCTGCACTAGAACAATATAATGTTCTTAATATGTAAGATGCTGCTCACTCACCACACATTACAAGTTAGTTTGTAACATAGCTCCAGCCTCCTACAGCCCACCAAAGTGGGGAGCACTGACAGTATTGAAGTGCCAGGTGATGCCCATTGGTGCGAGTTTATGAATGATGTTCTCCTGAAGGTTTGATGGCGATAGCATTATGTCAACTAATCTGAAGCTCCCACAAAATAAGTGTCATGATTACTATATATGTGGGAGCATAGGCCTCGTCGACCTACAAATTTCTTGTAAGCTATCTATGAAATTCTCTGTGGAAAAGTCTGATGCATTTTTCCAAAAGTATAGCCAGTGTTGTAAAAATTGTATGCTTTGTGGCATCTTGCAACTCGATTTCTGGACATTTGAATGAACAAAGGTCCCGCATAATCCACCCCACTTGAGGATAAAGGCTTGTAACTGGAAGGCTGTATATTAGCAAAAATGTTTGAGAATGTTTGGTGCAAAAGCAACACCATAACATCTTTTCAAGTATACCCTGAAGGGCTTGGATGTTAAACCAATGATTCAGATTATGTTCATGAGTAATCAACGGTCTTGCAAATCTGTTTTTTTTTTCTAGGGAGTGGTACGAGATGGTTTGTGCCAAACAGCAGGTTTCCTTGTTCTAGGAGACCAACCCCCCCCCCCCCCGAGCACTCTATCAGGTCCATAAGTCGGAACAGCTTCCGTAGTGAGGATGGCACTGATTCGTGGCTTTGGAGAGCTGAAATGTCATTAGCGAAGGCCTGTTGCTGGACCACTGACGTCCACTTTCAAGTGACAGCTCCGGGCTCTTCGTGAGGGGAGGTGGGGGAGGGGGGTGTTGTATGTTTGATGATGGAATGACGGAGATTGTGAATGAACCATATGATATATGTAGTGACTCGAATTAGCTTCATGAAATGGCTTGCATCTGTCAAGCAATCCATCAATATCGGTGCTAGGAATAAAAGTACCAAGAGCAACAATTTTTTCCTCAACTCGAACATATCCTAAGTTGGCACCCCCCCAGTTCCACACATTTGATCGTCATTCATTCTCAGGTTAAGTAAGCCAACTAGGCCCTGACCACTTAGTCAATTTTACAGGCAGTAGTCCCTTTGATATGTCATCTATGAGATTATGCTCAGAAGGAACATGGTGCCACCAATCACCTGATGTGAGGTCTTGGATGTGGATCAACTGGTTATCAACAATAATCTTTCACCTATGTGTGGAACCAGCAATCCAACAAAGACCAACTTTTGAATCTATGTCCACACGCGACTCATTTTTACTACTGCTCCCTAGACTGGTCTAAACAAATTGCAGTGCTTTGGCAAGAATAACAGCAACAAAAAGGTCCAATGAGCGAGAGGATCGAAATTGTTTTGGGAAGTGCTACCTTGCACTTAGCGAAGACAAAACTGATGTGTGCAGGACGAATATAAGACACCACATGAAGAAAACATCACTGCACAATATCTCACTTCCGAACTATCGCAGAATATATGCAGCTCTACATTACAGGTACAATCACTTGTATATGGAAGGGGGATGTGAAGTTTGGCAAGTTAATTGTGGCAGCCCTGAAATATTTGTTTTCAAAGTTACGGACTTAGAAAATTCCGAACGCGCGACTAGCTCTCTAGTATTACTCTGAGCTGTCGCGTTCAAAGATATAACCTAGGGAGTTTATCCTTGGTTGGCGCGCTGCCAGTATGGGAGATAAGAATAGCCTGCCTGCTGCCAAGCACTCGCCTGTCAAGGCGGCTATTAATAGCGCGTCGGGTCGTTTGGTGTTTTTGCGTGCATTGTGTCTTTATCTTTTATGTTATGTTATCTATGGTCATGTGCTGGATGTAACTTTTTCGTGTGGTATATAAAGGTTGCAGTTTGTTCGTGCATTTCATATCACTCCGTGTCATTAGAGAAGACACATCAATAATGTTTCCTCGGCATTCTCGTACGTCTAGGTATTATTCTAAGAAGGTATACCGAAATATTATGTCTTTCAGTAAGGATGTAAATAAGGACGACAGGTCTTGGACTGTTAAGATTGTTGATATAGAAGAGAGTTACATTTTGTTGTCTTTTTTGTACCGTTTTGGTCTTCAAGGCATAACCGCTAAAGCTTGTAGTAGTTTGTTGGAAATGTGTTTCTTCAGGAAGTCGCATACTCAAAAACGATCCTGCGCCTAAGGAAATTAGTGACATTGACTCTCGTGATATAATATGTTGGAAGACTTTTCCAGTTCATGAAGGGAAGATCGATAATACTGCTGATATTAGCATGTTTGGTAACGCTTCCATGCTTTCTCGTAAGAAACTGAAGTTTGAACTTGGTGATCAGATTTGGTTGTATCGCAAGCTGGTTTTTACGGTTGGTGACATGCATATTCATGGCCATGCTGAATTGTATTTTAATCCATAATAAATCTGTTTTGCCGTAATAATCGTTTTTTGCTCCAGTATTGTTTTTTGTTTTCGCTTTGTCTACCATTTGTTAGACTTAAGTGTCACGATACACACAACTATAAAATACACGATTACCAGTACTATACTACACTGCAAGTCTCCAAAACTGCCAACATCAAAACCTACAGTGAAATTAATCACATTGTATCTTTAACATAACCGCGACCCGTAACTATGCCTCGGTAAAATATCAGGCCCAGAGGACTAACTTTTAGTTTTGAAATTTTGGGTGCTGGTGTTCGAAGATCACGAAAAAAAAAAAAAAAAAAAAACTGCAACATTTGCCAGCACTTACCCGACAATACATGGGAATTCATATGGCACGAGTTAACACAAAACAAACTGAGCTACAACGAACGCAAATAAAATAGCCGCCCACACTCTCCAAACAAATCTAGTTAGATGTGCCACCACCAGGAGTACATGTGGCAACAAGTTCAAACATCCTTCTGCAACACCTATCTTACGAAACCTCTCTGACCTTCCTCACTGTTGAATTTCTTAAATAATTAAAAAGAAATATGTATATACGCCCAAACATATAGGAAGGTGAAACACAATATTACTTAATTTGGGTAACTTTTTATATAAATTAAATTTGTGAGAATTAGAAGAGTGTCTCGCTGCAACAAGTATTAGTCCAGATAAAATTACGTGTTGTTAACATAACATACATGGAAATAAGTGTTACTGTGCTTCAAGGCCTCTGTAGAGATGTTTACCATTAAAAATCTGAGTAGCAGTATTTGAAAAGAATAACCAGCTTCCAATGATGTCTGATAAATACCACTACCCTCAACATACATATTTTTCTAGGGCGGTAAGCATCCACATTACATATTGTAGTAGTTCATCAAGACAAAAATAAACTGACACTGAGTTTCGTATTTAGACAACCAATGCTGAAAATCAAGTGAAACATGTTAATTTTCAGTGCAGTAAAGAACATTGTATATAAAACACTGCAATCAGTAAGCAGTATACTGGGACGAGGTGGGACTGTAAATACATGTTCGTTATTGTAAATACCGATGAGAGCATAGATTAAAAAATATTCCGTGTCGCAGGATCATTTCATTTCCTGAAACTTCTGTTAACTCGATGCAGCAAATTGTCCATTGCATATCTAGTTGATGACATTGTCTACATTTATAAGAAAATCACTAATATCGAATGGGAGAACCTTGTAGTAAAATAAACCTTTGGAGTTTAGCAGTGTAACACATTGCACTGGAGAACTTCGATATGAAATGGGCAAATGGAGTGACATTTTTCAAATATATTTTGGGAACAATTGAAGAGTTCTTGGGATGTGCAGACTGTTAGCACTGTCCCATGAAGTGTGCATTTTTCAATAACCATGTTATCCAAGAAAACATTATTGTCCAAAGCAAACTACACAAACTGGGCCTTAATTATCCATGATAGAATAAGCAGGTCACTACGGGAAACCGTCTGTTGTGGATAGCACTAACTAAATTGTTTTTAGTGACCATCATTTTTAAGTGAGTTGCTGTAAGGTTTTACAATTTTATATTTTTGTGTACATTTATTGTTAGTGTTGTAGACAGTGTAGTGTCACGCATATTTCGAAATTGTGATGTGTCTATTTCTGGTTTATACATGATGTCTCTTGGACAAGAATGACTATGTCATGTGCAGTCAGCTACGCTACTTTAAGAACTATGTTTGCATTTCTCATCTTGCTTTAAATTGCATGTGTACTTTTTACAATACACCTACAAGTGAGTAAAGGAACGACAGAATAATAGCCAAATGACCCATTAAATGGCAGACTACTGTAATACTCAACTCCCTACAAATAATGTTTGCAGCCGTAAACACAATTTCTACTATCCTGTAATGCGGTCTTTTTCAGAGCTTCAGTAATAGTAGATTCTTTGGTTTTTGTAGTCATTATTCGTTGCGCTTGGATTCTGTTCTCAGGAAGATGGAACCGGACCTGTAGAATGGTTTTGTGAATAATTGTCTTCCAGTGTGGTTTATAACTAGGCTTTTAAGGAATGGGAACAACATTGCCTTACAGAATATTTAGTATGAATATATGTCATGAGAACATTTTAGTTCGTCTATAGCATTTCTGTTTCCATTTAAGGTTTCAAGCTTGAAAATGACTATTAGTACAGTACCAAATTTCATCTGTGACCTGCGAGCTCTTTTGTATATCTCTTTTATGTTTAATGACACACTCCAAGTTACGTTTTATATCATAAGCTACTGCTTGCAATGTATCATTGGTAGCAAACGAGAAGGCTGAGCCGAACATTTATCTGTTAATTCCTTCTTTCACAAATAATTTTCAGCACTTGCTACACCAAATTACAGTTGACATTTCATGGAGGAAATTTGTAGTGTTCTTTATAGCAAGTGACACTTTTGTTATCATATTTTGATTGTATGGGTTTTCACCAAAATGAAGAAGAATCAATCGATTTTGTTGCTTGACTTGTATTTGTTTGCAGACCTACCTCTTATGCACTTCGATGCATTAGTATTTTTACGTTTTGCAACAGTTTTATCATATCTGGTTTTTGCACTCTACCTTCTCAGTACTAATCAGATTACCATAGCAGGTTTCATGGTAAGAAACACATTTTGAAATTATTTCCTCAGCAGTGAGATTATTCATGTTAGCCACTATATTTGCTACACTGCAGAAATCACTTTCGCTGCACCGCACACATGCATGGGCACTATCTTCCATTTTTCGTTTAGAATCTTAAGTCGGGTTTATAGCATAACTTTCATTGCCATTGGGTCTTTAACCAGTTAACAAATGAGACAGATGCTAACATCATCCGACTTCAACCCTGTCTTCTCCATGGCTGTCTTTGTAGTTACCAGTTGAACATTTCATCACCAATCACTCTCTGCAACACAAAATAAGCACACGAAAATTACCAAAATCAAACAAACTTATCAGAGTCCACTGTACTGTGAATAAACTTAAATTAACATAAGGAAAAATACAGATGAAACGTTATTCTTTCTTTACTGTGAGGGTGTCAAGCATGCAAATATGTCTATAACAATACGTCACTAGTACGAGCACATTTTCATATGAGGTGAAAGTAAATAAAAAGCTACAGAAAAAAATGGAAACGTATTTTTATAAGTTTGAGACACAAATCAACCAAATTCTTTAAGTTTTCACTTTTAAAAACACTTTACACATTAGTAGATTACATGACATAGTAGCCAAAATTAATTTCCTGACTTAGGTTGTGTGAAGTTACAAATGTTGCAGGCTCACCGTGTGACATCTTGTTTGTTTGTAGCGATGATCAGGCCCATCTGCCTGCCGACTAGTCCCGAGCTGCGGTCCAACACGTTCCTCAGGAGCTACCCCTTCATTGCCGGCTGGGGTGCAACCTCCTTCCGTGAGTACCTGCCCTACTTTTGATTGCTCACCCCCGAGCTTCTCCAGCTTCCTTAACACAGTGTGCCATGAGTCATGTTACAACTACTTCATTTCATGGATTTTACATGATTTGACATTTGATTTATATCGTAGTATACCTAGAGCCACATGTGTTAGTATGAGCACCATCGTTATCGCAACACAACTAAATACATCATTTTCGATGACAGGTTTTGCGGAGACAATTTTCTGTGATACCTTGTTCTGAGTGTCACTGTCGGAGCAATCTGCATTTCCGCCGTTGTTCGGTAGCGCTGTTAATTCACTCAGTCATTGTTAAAGCTTACTAAGTGTTTTATGAATTGGAGTCAGTATTGGCCTTGCCATCAAATGGTCTTCGCTTGATCGCACCAATCAGTGCTTTGTGGGGGATTTATTAAGGACAGAGCAAGTGAACGGCCCTACCTGACGCTAATAGAAGGGTGGCCTGATTTGACAGAAGTATTGAGAAGTATCACAAAAGATTTTCACTACAAAAACTTATTTTATAACTGAAATTATATGGAGTAAAATTATTTGTGATTAGTAAAGTTTCCTGTATATATTATGTTGTAGTAACTATTAAACTAGTTAATTTAACTATTTATTTATATTCAAAAGTCAACATTAGCGATAAATGTAAGATCCAGTGGCAATTTCAACCAATAAAAACATCACTATCAACCTAATTGAGCAAATTATAGGCCTAGAATGATATGGAATTAATTGAGTAATTCCTCAATATGAAAAAATAACAAATAAATTATTTTAAGATTACGTTGTTAAGCTCGTTTTGTCATTTCAGTTTGTTATATTATTTTTCAAGAATCTGAAAATGGGAAACGTACATTGATATGTTTGTTCCTGCGGTGGCTCCTTGACTCTAATAGACCACATGTTCACACGAAGAGAGATTAAACTCTCAACCAGTCCCTGTAAAGAAAGTGTAAACATTTACCACAATATCGACATGTGTATTCAATTACCGCCTAAAGCGAATCATGCATCAGCAAACATGCCATTGTATACCTGCAAAACGCAGACGTAAATTAGGATGCTAGCGAGTTATGAGCCAACACACAGTCTTTTATCGAAAGTCTAGAACAGATGTTGTTGAGCTGCTAGGCGCCACATTCACCAAGAGAAGATGCTACTTCATACACGAGTTCAACCTTGAGTCGCTAATGTAGAATACTCTCGCTATGACTGAAGACTCGCAAATTTGAACGAGATTTAAAGAATAATGGTTAACTACTAGACAGGAAATTACTCCCACTGTAAGTTATACCAGCCATTTTATAACAGTATAGTGAAGTTTGACTGTTCAGGCAAAACATTTAGCTAAAAATGTAGAACTGATTGTTATAGTCATTCGTATTTATAACGTATTTATAAATACATATGGGAAGTTGAAGTCAAACCCCAGAGTCCTTAGTTAACATACTTTTCAAATATGTTACGCGAAAGTTGATCTCCAACTTTGCGAGAGTGCACAATACTGCAACACAATCAGTGCTAAACTTCGATACTAATGCTTCCAAAAAGCATGCGCAAAAAATGTAACTGCACAAGAGGCATAGAGACAGTGGCAGGCACTTTAGTTAAAATAATTCTGGAATAAATTCCATATAAATACATGCTGTATGAAACATAACGTATGTTAGTTAGACAAATTTTGGATGAAGAATAATGATATTTTATATTACGACGTAGAGTCCACAGTTCGAATGCCGACCCTAATCTTGGACAATTTTTAACGAACATAGTACGTATTTTCTGCACGTTTACGGGCTTATATTCACGTGATATATAGATCTAAGCAATTCCCAAATTCGAGGTATCGTGTAGGAACTTGAGTTAAAGACCTGAAACAAAAAAAAAAAAAATGTTTATTTTCTTTCGGATTTAGGAAAAAAAATGTAATTTATCTCAGAGTTTCGGAGGCTATTTTAGGAACGAATGATAAAGGAGAAATGTTAGTTTAAGCATCGATTTTGGGACCAGAGTGAGATAAGAGATTCGCAATTCGATTAATGACCCAAGTTTTGGTATATATATATATATATAATGTAGAGTAGTGATGCATACTGATACCTTATTTGGTGTTCAGATGTTGAGAAGTTAACATCAATTTGGAAGCATTCTCTCGCTACAGAGTGAAGAAGAGATTTGTGAATACGAATACCTGCCTTCGAGTTCAAAGACCATGGAGACGCGACCTGCATCATCGCCATCTGAATGTCGTCAGTGCCGATTCTGCGATAGTTTTCACATTCGCTCAAAATACCTGTCGACATGAGAGGACCACCACTACGAAGAATCCTTTTCGCGCGACGAAGCATTATGACATTGGTCACAGGCAGTTTATGCAAGGCGATTCATTGAACGAACACACCAAGATCTTTAAGGATTCGTCTACTGGGAGCCAGCAAGTGTTGCAACCAATTCTTCTGGCCGCAACGATGGGAACTAATTCCCTAAACGATTATGACAAGGCAGTTAATGATGGAATGAGTGACCTACGACGTGCAGTAGAGTCGGTTCGTGTGAAATATACAGTTTCAAGACTTTCATATGAAATCGACAAATATAAAAATTAACGATCATTAATCCTAAATACTGTTGAATACCATGAAAGTCCTGCCACAAAGGAAAGTAAACTTGATATTGAACACTGAACTAATGGTGAAGACGATCATGAAGACAGTGTTGGTGGTGAAGGTGTTGGTAATTTTCTCGATGCTTTGATACACCCCTCTACCACATTTACTGCAACGAGCGACATGACGAAGGTAGAAGACAATGAGCACACTGGCTACATATTTACCGAAGACCTTAACGAACTAGCTGATAGACTCATACATCAACGAGATATCTTCAAACTTTATTGAACTGAAGGACAGGGATTATATAGCATGATGTGTTTATATAACATGATGCGAAGAACTGCATTTTTCTGATATTGTAATGTGTAAGCATAACATTTTGTAAATCAAATAATTGGGTTTTTAACTTTTTGTGCTGTATCCGTTTATCGATCGTAACTTTGGAGTGATGATATGAGTACGTGACTACTGAAAAACCGACTATTAATGAAGACTTTATGTATAAAAACCTGCATGACGAGTGGACTACATAAAAAACATTAATGCAGTAAACATCTAGAAATTTGAAGAGAGTTGCTAAATTAAAGAAGATTCTACATGTATTGATGGGGAACAGATGGCAAATTCATTAATTGATGATGGATTGCTGATTGTATGAAAGATTGAAATATTGATAAGAAGATTGCTAGATTTGTTGGAATATTGATATAAGGATTGTGATCTAAAAAAAATCGATGGAAATATTGTGAGATTGATTGTAAGATTGCTGGAAAGTTTAAAAGATTGATAGAAAGTTTGCGAGGTTGATAGAAATTTTGCGAAAGAGTGATGGAATGATTGGAAGACTGATTGAAATATTGCGAAAGATCGAAGAAAAAATGGTGAAATATTGATGAAAAGATAGTTAGACAGGTTGCGAAATATTAGTGGAAAAATTGGAAGATTGATGGTAATATTGGAAGATTGATGGAACTGTTGGAAAATTGATCGAAAGATTGTGAGATTGATGTAAAGAATGCGATAGATTGATGGATAGATTGGAATACTGATAGAAAGATTGCGAAAGATTCATGGAAATAATGGTAGATTTATAGACAGATTGCGAAAAATTGATGGAAAGATTGTGACATTGATTGAAATATTGATGGAAAGATTGCGAGATTGATGGAAATATTGTGAATGATTGATGGAAATAATAGAAGATTGATGGAATGATACGAAAAGTTGATGGAATAATTGGAATATTGATGAAAAATTGGCGAAAAAATGATGGAAAGATGGCGAAATCGATCGAAAGATTGGACGAAAGTTTTTAATATCGATAAGAAGATTGGACGATTGATGGATTGATGGTCAACAAGAGCATGGAAGATAAGACTATAACGCGGGTTGCCCTCGTACATTCAATGTCTCAAGAATCTAGCACTAATTATATATAAATCATAACCAACTATCTATGCCTATAAAAGAATTGGTAGATGCTGTCTGCTGCCATGGTTATGGTGTACTTGTGCATGTGATCGCTACTCTTATGATGGAATCGGTTTCGTCACATATACATACATTTTAAAATTCCGAGAAGCATACTTACGCATTCAAAAGAGTCGAGGCAGTGAATGATTTGCAGATTCTGGCATCGTGTAGGAATTAGTCTTCAAGTGAGGAGATGGTAGTGTAGTAACTGGATGAGTCACTTTTGCATGGTTCTGCAATACTCTACATACGATTTCGGTACAAATAAAAAGTAAATAAATATATGTTTTTAATTTCAAATAAAAAAATAGAGTTTATAAATTGAATAATAAATACAGGTTTTCGATTTGATATACACTATGTATATAAATCCAACATGGTAACCAGCTACCAGTGGTCGTAACTGCCGGGCACTTTCGGGAATGGCCGGATATCGCGAGTCTAGACGTAGATGGCCGAGCACACCTGAGTCGAGCCGAAGATTGTCGATCTTGTCCGAGTCGAGCCGAAGATCCCCTCCACAGTCGAATATCCGCCCAGCCTCACAGCTCCCATTTAAAATACATTGCGCTTGATCTTTCATTATCTTACTCCTTACAGTGTTGCCCCAACTTATCAATTACAACAAATTATGTTAGTACTACGTGACATTCAAGAAGATAGGTACATAAATGCTGTCTACACTGAAGTTGGAATCCTTCTCAAACGAAACTAAATACACATGTGGACACAGGAGCATCCATACAGGACACACTCCAATGCCTCTTTGTTGTTGATGAAACAAGGACGTTCCAATTCCTCATTGACACTGGGACAGATATTTCTACGATTCCGCCAACATACACATACCTATGCAGTAAACAACGCAGTAAACGCGAACAAAACTGTTATGTCTACTTTTGAACAAAAAATGGTCTTTCAAATGGACTTTTATGATAGCCGATGCTTCCAAGTAGATCATTAGCACATATGTCTTGTCACATTTTGACTTACTTATAAACATATGAAGGATGCGGTTAGTACCTATACAGCATCACTTCACTACAAACTAGAGGCAATATAATAATTCACCTTGCACCTCATGTTACATCTATTCACTTTAATATCAAATAATATGAACTGCTTTCCGAATTTTCCACTCTGAACAAGCAGTCTATAGGTCTATGGCTTCCAAAGGTAGTCCGCCATGTAGGAAATTACACTAACCCTCTGGTCCGCCAATTTACTCCCGAACTAGATGTCTCACCAGCAAAACTTATGCAGCCAAGGAATAATTCGAGTTCACATTGTAACAAGGACTTTGTCGCCTATCTAATAGTCCATAAGCGAACCCATTTCACTTAGTTAAAAAGGAGATCAGAGTCTGGAGACCCTACAGTGACCACCGAATATTAATGCAGTTATTCAACGAAATTGGTACACTATTCCATTTCTACATGACTGTAACAAAATACTGCATAGTACTTCAGTTTACTTTACAATCGACCTGGCGAGAAAATGGTCAACAAATACCTGTATGTGGTGAGAATGTATTCCAAAGACTTTTATTACCATACCTTTAGGTTATCTTAATATGGCATTTGCTTTGCGTAATGACACACAATTTTTTCCAACATTTTATGAAAGAGGTACTTTAAGGACGACTAATATTCTGTTTCTATTATATTGATGATGCTCCAGTTGCTTCAAGGGACCAAGATAAACAAATATAGCATTCCTCAAATGTTTGAATGACTACAAAAGCATTATATTGCCAAAAAATTCTAAGAAATGTTAGCTGAATATCACAGAAGTTGATCCCTGTGGGACGGTGGAAATTATGGAAATAAGTTTTCAGGGGCGGTGAAAGTGAGGCCTGAATTGTGGTTACCCAGTGGCGCCACACGTCGGCGAGGCGACGTCAACGTGATGGTCGACTTCCTCGATCTCGGGGTTACGGGCTGTCCACCTGGACCAAATCTCCTTCCGATGATGATGACTGATGATTGTTGACCTCTGCCCTATTGAGAATTACTCCAGATGAGTGGCGCTTGTTAAGCGATAGCCGGTAGGCGATTATACACCGTAGTTGATGGAGAAAAACCTCAATCTTAACACTCGCATACGTGGGCTGTCAGGGTCTTTCACACGCCCGTACAATGCGAAACAAGGCTGATTACACTGAAAATTAGAACTTACATAGTGGTTGAGCGGGTATTATCAGGGTCTGTCCCCTTAAATGCATGCGCGATCGTAAATAAACAACTGACTTGCAAACATGTCATTTATTACTTTTACGATTACAACCCCTTCTCTGAGGGAACTTTACATTTAACGCTCTCGGCTATTAGGACCGGTCATGCGGTGAAACAGAAAAGCGTCTTTCGACAATCAAAACATTACGTGAGAATTTAAGCTCCCCAGGGCGATGCTAAACCACAGGGGAGTGGAGGTGGCTTACTGGGAGACTAGATATGAAAAATGTTCCATATGAATTAAGTAATTTGTAGTTACCTGTCCAGTTGCAAAATGACGATGGTCGCCGGCATGCGCGGGAAAACGCTGGAGCCTACTGCACTCACTTCACCTCCCTGACTTGCTGCGTGCTGACTGACTCTCACGCCTGACCCGGGGGATTGCCACGGCCTGCCCTCGCTCCGAAACGGGACTATTTTATGGCATGACTTGCAAAACCTGAACTTATGCCTTGTTAACAATAAATATACCTCTTAAAAATTACATAATCACACTTGCAACATAAAACCCTGGTGAAATGATATGGACAAAGCACTTAATGGTAAAATGAAATAAATAAATACACATTACCTTGCAAAGAAATTGCAGAACAATAATCACAAAACAATCATAAATACTTTAATTGGAAAAACACAACAACGTCTTCAATTAAGCCTTAAACGACCCAGTTCAATATAACTGGCCTAATTGTTCCTCTGTGGCATCTTGCGTTGCTATGGCAACCACCGGCTGCACTTGAGTTGGCGTGCCCTTGCATCTGCTCTATGCCTGGTCGCTCCGGTGACTGGGCGCACACTCCACACGCCAGTAGAGTGCACAACTCTGCTGCGGGTGCCTCAGGCTATCGCCGGATAAACTTTCTTAGGGCTGGGGTACGTGGCCCCGTCAAAGTATTGTTTATAGATTTCCACATTTCTGCAGCAAGAATGCAGGCGTCCAGCATAAAAGTGGATGCGATTGTTAGTCACCCACAGTCTGTCAATGTCGAAATTATTGAATTTCGTAAATTTCTAGGAATCTTCAAGTTATATAGCTATTCCGTTAAAGATGCCGTTCGCATTCAGATGCTTTTGCAAGAAAACCAAAATATATAGATTCATTGTGATTGGGCTGAAACTCTCTACAACATTTCACTGCACTCAAACAAGCCCTCGCAACAGCTGCTTTACCAGATGCACATCTTTTGTTGGCTACTGATGGGTGCGACATGACAGTGGGCGCACTATTACTACAGGTAGAGAATGGTCACGAGCAACCTCTGGGTTTTCTTCTCGTGGAGTCTTAACTATGGTACACTAATTATGATAAGAGAAATGATTGTTATTTACTTAGCTATGAAACATTTCCGCTGCCTCATAGAAGATCATACTAATCACAAACCACTAACATTTGCATTCACGCTGGCCAGCAATAAAATGAGCCATATATAGATGTGCAAACTGGCACTTACCTATGAATTTTTAAGAGAAATCCCTCGCATTTATGGCAGCACTAATGTTGTAGCTGATGCTATGTTGTTAACAGTAAATCTCCTTTCCCTCACCTGTGGACCACGACGACTTGTATGATTAATAGTATTATAATGAATAGCAAGATTCATTTAGAAACTCTTCACTCAAAATGTCCAATGCCAAGGCACCCGAGTCAAACAAGGAGGCTTTGTTGCAAGATACCTCAACATGCCGTTCACCCGTACTTTCTGGCTGTGCTTCTATGCAAAGTTTTCGAAAGTATTCAAAAACTCAATTATCTTTTTGACCAGGAATAAACAAGAATTTCAGATGGTGTGAAACCGCATCCACTATGAACGCTGTAAGTTAACCAAGCATACTAATTCTCCAGTATCTATTCTTGCAGTGTCTGGTGAACATTTTTTATATTTTCATTTATACACTTTTGGCCCACTTCAAACTTGTGAAGTGTTGCATTATGCCCTCACAGTTGTTGGCCGATTTACTAGATGGTTAAAGGCTGTTCCAATCGCATCGTTCAGCAAAATGCTGAAACAGTTGCAAAGGCCTTAATCTCATTTTTATGACAAGTTTAGGGCATCTCTAAATGTAACAACTGATCAAGGACGACAATTCGAAAGCGCACTTTTCCATCAACTCAAAAAGATGTTTCGAATTGACACGGGCAACATTACAGATTACCATCCTCTGTCAAATGGTTTGTTGGAACATCAATATCAGAAAATGAAAGCCATTCTCATGAGCCACTTAGAGCAACGTACATTATGAGTTATAAGACTTCTCTTAATCGTTATTGTTCTTCGCTGTTCTGTCAAGGAAGATTTGAACAATCAAGTGCCGAGATGCTTTGGGGGACGACTATATGTCTATGCTATATACAAATCGCTCCAACCTCCATAAGGCGGGCATTACCCAGTGTTAAATCGCCAGGACAAATTATTTGATGTAGAAATGAATAATCATCAGCAGCGATAAAACTGCGTAGATTGACTCAAGCCTGCCTTTCTGAATGTGCTATCAACCGAGGTACAGAGGGCGACCCTCGCACCTTCAGCCAACCGGGGCATGGAAAGTGTTTTACCACATGTCATCATTGGATTATTTTCGCACACTATCTCGGTCAGGTCGTCATGATATGAGAATTATATTACGCTTCTCTTAAGGGGAAAAGGGGGATAGGTGGGGATGTGTTGCGAGTTTCTTGAGCATTGACCTCAATGGACTTGTGTCTAATTCTTTTTCTTTACCAGCGTGTAAATAAGTTTGTGTTCTTTTTCAAGACATTACAGATATTTTACTAATTTATTCAACAATATTTGTCAAACTTTTATCTGCATAACTTAAACACCCCGTGTTAATACCAACATTGGTAGGTATAAATGTTATGTGTAATACAAATTTGGCATTCAAGTGAATACATCCAATTACTGATGATTTAATTGGTATGAAAATCCACTTATTCTGACAATACATTATACATACAATAAAAATTAAGTAATTTAAATACATTTCCTTTTTTTTTACCAAAATTTCACCAACCAGTATTTAAGTTGAGATATATTAATCAATTTTGGGCGAGAAATAATTTTCACATCTGTATTTCAGGTCGGTAGCAGACACATCAATTCTTAGGTGGGGGGGGGGGATTAATGTTTCATCTATAGCGAGGTCACTATATGGTCTTTATAATTAATATTTTCAGAAGGCAGTAGATTTATAATTGAAAGGCTATGTTGAAGCAGGGTATATCCCACATCCGCAACAATGCATGTTACCTCTGTAGTAAAGGTCCTTCAACCAAGAATGCAGACGATGCGTAGATCTGTTGTTCCATGAGGCTTATCCACAACAGAAAATATAAGTATGTACACATTAAATGAAGCAAATCACCGTGTTTTATTATGTATTTAATTGTTTTAGATGTGCAGAATGGGCTTTTCTTCCACCAAGCCTGCAATTAAGCAGTAGGGCCATACATATTCAGTGCACGAAAAGCGATCTTACAGCTTAAGTTCTGGCATTAGAATCGCATTCCAAACTGTGTTGCTTAAAATAAAAAAGGAAATATAGGTTTATTTAGCGATATCTCTGTCTTAAGTAACTGTCATTTAGTAGCAGGGAACAAAAACACATACTTAAGATTTTATTCGAGATCAAGATATACCTAAATGGATGTACAATTGATGGTTAATTTTGTTAATGGTGTAAATCACCTAAGAATGAGAATCAGATGTTCAGATAGTCAGGAGCAGGGTTGGTAGTGTCCATGGCATCTGTTAGGAAGCATCCCAGAATTCGTCTGAAATGATTTTGGAATATCATAATAAACCGAAATTAGGCTGGCAGGTTCGCTTGTTGGCGAATGGAACTCGGGTTCTCCTCCAGGACACGAGTCTATTGTGATACCAGTGTGTCATCTCGCCTGGTAGTTGATATCAGAATTGCTCCATTGCGACTGATGTAGTTGTGGAATGTATAGGCTGGTCCACTGAGAGACAGAGAGAAAGCGAGAGAGAGAAAGAGAGAGAGGAGGAGGAATTTCCAGGACCAGCCGCAAATGAGCCTGACTTGCCTTAGAAATTTTATTTGAAATTATTTCTTACCAATTTTAAGTTTAAACAATGTGTTGCAAATGTGCGTACATACAATGTTTGTTGTATCTGCGAAAATTTATTATGAATAGTTGGATGGAATGTAAGTTGTGTTGGAAGAAACATATGGAAACATTTTCTTCAAATCTTTGTTAAAAATTATGAATTAGATTTGCTATTCACAAAACAATAAACTAATTTTTTTTAAAAGGAATATAATGAGTTTGAAAGGTTGCACAATGAAGTTGGAAATGTGGATCAATAATATCTTGGCCTTGGAAAATTTCAAGCTGTCAACGGCCGTGGTTATTGGTAGTTATTTCAAAAGAGTTTGCCTACTGTGTTGTGTGTGAATGAACGACTTTTAGCAATGCTGAGTGTCTGAGGTGCATAGTGCAGAGAGCTGATGAATGTCCTGAGAGAGTATGTGTTGTGCAGGTGGACCACGCAGCGCCACCCTGCTGCAACTACAGCTACCTGTGGTGGAGCAGGAGGCGTGTCGCCGCGCCTACAGTGAGGTGCGGACTGCCGTCATCGACGACCGAGTGCTGTGCGGCGGCTTCGCGCAGGGTGGCAAGGATGCCTGCCAGGTGCGTGCACATCCATCCCGCCACACACACACATACTTATAGCCCATAAGATAGCCTTCCTGACAAAGGACAGGGGTGTCCATTAGTTTGGTCATCCATTATTTAGTCATCTCAATTGGCTGAATTGTTGTCAATGCATCTTTATGGCCAGAAACCTATTCCTCAATGAGCACCTGTGTGTATACAGGACGATTTTGAGAAATGAGAAAAAAATTACAGGAGATATCTGATATACGATACCTGAGAGGATAAGGAGCAAAAAACATAATATGGACAAATATCCGAAAATGCATGGTTTCTATGCTAGAGACCATTTATTATTTCATAATTAATCTGTACAGTACAATGCAGTGTACGAGATGCTGTCATGACGCCGCCATTAGGTAAGGTGTTCGAAGTGGCCTTCATGGTCCTCTAATAATTCACATATACACCACAGCCGCGATTGCCACACACATTCAAATGTGTCATCTGGAATCCGAATGGCATCACAGGCAGCATGAATGCACTGTTCCAGTGTTTGCACATCGGGATGTGGTCCGCATACACAACACCTTTCATATACTCCCACAGATATAAATCTAAAGGGTTAAGGTACAGCGACCAGGTGGGCCATGCAACTTGACCACCTCATCCTATCCATCGATCGGCAATATCTTGTCTAGATGCCTCCGCACAGTAATGTGGAAGTGGGCTGGAGCACCATCATGTAGCAGCCACATAAACCTTCGTACTACACCTGTTTTAGCAAGGAAGGCAGGGTTACCCACATGAAGCGCAGTTATGCCTTGCCTGTGAGACATTGTGGAAGGATGACTGGTCCCATGAAGTGGTCGCCACTAATCCCCGTCCACACATTGGGGGTGAACCAGTGCTGATGGTTCGCTGCCATCATACCACAGGGATACTGCATAGCCCACATATGGGTGTTGTGGAGGTTGACGATACTGCCCCTCGTAAAGGTGTCTTTATCTGTGAATAAGAAAGATGACAGAAATCCCAGCATTGTGGTGGCCTGTGCAACAAACCAGCAACAAGACTGTTCCCACAGAGGAAAGTCTGCCTGTTCCTCCAAGGCCGGTGATACTATTCCCGGTACAGCTGTGCTGTCTCCTGCCTATTGCCATTTGCCTGTTCGTATGTAAAGACCATGTCGGCCTGTTCCCGATTGCAACACTGGACCATTATTTCATAGCACTACACTATACTACACATGTCCACTCCAGGGTGAGCCAGCATAAGCAGTGAAGCGGACGCATTGTGTAACCGATATGTGAGCGCACCGCTGTCATGGGGAACAGTACTACCCTCTATCGAGAAACCCATGTATTTCTGACATATGTCTATTAGACCTTTTTTGTTCATTATCCTCTCCGGGATCGTCTCCTGCAGTTTGTCCCTGTTGCTCAAAAATCACTCTGTGTTATTAAATTTAAATAATTTAGTTTACAGCAAGTTTAGAAACATTGTTGCTCCTGACCACAACATACTGCAAAAATTGATGTCTCCCTCAGCCTGAATGAGTAATATTTAGCATTAAAATTATATGTTATGTGGAAATTTTGCCTGGCAATGCACCACTTATATCCATTCTCGTTTCACTCCTTCTACACTCCTTCGATACAGTATTGGTTGTATATTTCACAGCTGGTAATGTAGCCCTTTGATACTTACCAAGGTACATGACTGCCACATTTTGATGTATGCCACTTCATATGTATTGATGACCATGAAAACACCCATCTTCATGACTCTCAGCACTTTCAAAATTCAGTAGGCCTATGCTATGTGTACAAGATTCCAGAACAGCTATATGGGCATGGGTAAGTCAAAGATCTTCAACTATCACATTATCGATGGTCACCAAGCACTGACAAATGCACAAAAACTTTCAGTCAGTGCGATCCTAATGACATAATTGTGGATAGTCACTCTCACTGCCATAACCATGTTGATAACTGCCAACACTCTTATTTTACTCCTCTTAAAACCATAAAGCATAGTGTGTGCTGCCCAATGCCTCTCCATGTATCATCAAAATTGGATGGGCCGGACCTGGCCCGTGGAGCTAGCCGTGTGTTCCTGGCCTTAATGTGATTAATCTCATATGTGCCAAACGAATAAACCATCTGGATAACCGTCCTGCAGGTTTTTGAGGACAGAAGCCAACCAAGAGCCTGATTGCCCGTATACAGCTCGTGTCCTTATTTAATCGAAAATGTATTCCATTCCCCAAATAGATGTCAAACTACCTTTACAGAAACCGCGTATTTCATTCAGCAGAGGTTAAAAGTTTACTGGCAAAAGCTATCGGCACCAAAGACCAATTTTTCTTCAGGCTTAATAAAACCCCAAATGCTAGCATATTAGCTTCGCAATGCAAAAAAAAATCTCTTTAAAATCAAGCAAGTGTAGAACGGGAGGATTAGTAATTTTTTTTTTAAGAATCTGGAAAGAAACCAGCTGTTAAGATCCCCCAATTTTCAACATATTTAATGGTTCAGAAATCCTGGAAAAATCTGGAATTGAATTACCATATAATGAGACCATTCACAGAAACTGTCGTACACCCTTAATGTTTTTAGGCATCGGGAAGTTTACACCTGCCTTAATTTTCTCCGGATCGGTGCGCAACGTTCCCTGTAAAATTATGAATCTTAAATATCTGCCATGTTTTACGGCCCAGCTGATCTTATTTGGGTTAATAGTTAGCCTAGCATTATTCAATACTTGAAGCACTTGTTTAATGTGGCTTATGTGATTTTCAACTATATTGCTGTAAATGCACACATCATCGATATAAATAAAAACATAATGATACATAAATTTGCCGAAATTGAGAAACAACCTACTCATCGCCTGAGGTCCTTAATTTATACGTACAGAAAATCTAATCCGAAACAAACCTCAGAGGGTGCAAAATGCTAACGGCTCACATGAATGTGGATTTAACTCGCACTGGAAAAATGCAAAGTTTAAATAAAAAATTGTGAAGTAATTTGCGGAACCTAAATGTTGAAACACAGTATCTATTACTGGAACCAGATAAGGATGTAAATATATTATTTTTCATTTACTTTTCGGTAATAACGTATTAAGCGATATTGACCAGGGTTTCTGTTTGGAAGCACAACGGAAGGGTTTGCATACTTACTGAGTCTTCCACTACTCCTTGTTCTTTTAAATAATCGATAAATGGTTTAAAGGCCTACACCTTATAAGGAGGTACCCGGTACGGCAATGAAGTAACAAGTTCATTATCTTTAAACTTTAAGACCACAGTATATTAATACAATACCCCAATTTATTGATAATAGCATATGAAAATTCTTCCTGTATACTCTGTATTACCCGCAATTATGCTTCCCCTCCTTTTGGAGAGAATGTCTTTTCCTGAGATAAATTGGCTTACTGTCTAAAACAATAGATGCCTCCGGGAAAAGCCCAAATCTTAAACACTTATTATGTACATCTACACAACACAGTGTCTTGGCCAGAAATTTTACCCCCCCCCCCCCCCCCTCTTCACCAAATTTTAATTTGAACTTTCCACGAAAAGGACGCAAATTTAATTTTAACAGTGGCAACAGCCTTAGACTCCACAATACCTCCGCCCGCCATCAAAAATGCGGTTTTACAACAGGTCGATATTTGGATAGCGCCAACAGGATTACCACGCATCAGCCAGTTACAAAAATACCGGCTCATTAAAGACATCGACGCACCTGACTCAAGAAGTGCGGAAACTCTAATATTCCCTATTACTAAGGGCACAAAAAGTAAACTAGATTGTTTTAAATGTGCAGCATTCAACTTCCCAATCCCAGAAGGCCATTTCATAAATGCACACGCAGTGTATCTTTACATGAACTTCGTTACCGCAAAAAAATTTATCTGATGGAACATGCTCACTTGACTACTCCTTTGTTCTAGATCACCTATTTCACTGCTCACTGCACCTATAGCTTCCGTGTTGGTTTTTTCCACCCGATCAATACCCGAGCTTTTCCTTTTTTGGGGGAATCGCTCTTGACCTTGGGACTGCTTGCAGCTGTTTCACGGTCATTCTGCCCGCTATTGACCTTGAGAAATTTACCATATTAAAAAAAAACATTTCTCACTGATCTGATTACTGAGGCTTCACTATATGCACTCGGTTTAGGTCTTCACATCTTTTACGTCTTATTTAAGGCTACAATCCCCAACAGTTAATTCCACCTGGATAACTAACTCCAAAAGTTCAGGTAGTGTGGCAGGTTAGCAAACAAATGCAAAATATTAGCGATTCTCTGTCAACAAATTGAAAAAGATGACTTGTATTAAATACACCTCTTCACAGGGCCAATCCAAAATGTCTACCCAGCGGATTAGGCCTACCTCCTGTAAAAACTCCTGCATGGATTCGCCATTCAACAGCTTTAAAATTTTCATTTTAGAGGCTACTTGGAAATCGCCACTGGTGACCCTACCAATTTTAGCAGTTCATCACAAAAGCGTCTAAATTCCCACTTTTGCGAAATGGCCTGCCTGACTAATCCTGATGTTTAACATTTAATTCACGAAATAAAACGCGTACATAATACACGATGAACAATTTAGGAATCTGACTTCTTAACTACATGATGTAATACCGATAGCGCCCACTGTAGTTTACACGTGCAAAGCATTGTGTACATTCGTGAATTTAGGTAATTTATCGCGACTGTTCAGTGAAACTATTGTCCGTCTTTCATCATAGTAACATGTCCTGTGATTGTGGATTGCCTACCTGCCAGGCCACTCGCTTTCTGTTTTGAATGGTTTCGCCACAGATTTCTTGCAATCGGTTCACCTGAGAGTGTTCGGAGAAGACGACGTTTTTTGTTAATGTAGACGTGCTGATTAATAAATTCATGCAACAAATCGCTAACAATTAATTGTTAACGCGATTTGTGCAAACAAAGAGTTGCAACCCCCATTTCCCCAATGTAAAGGGACGCTATTACCAACCACGTTTCTCGAGGTGAACGATCTCCATCAAACAAAACACTATTCGCTGATTAGTCGCTTAATCGCAAGTAGTTTCTAAAATATTCAACTTAAGGCATTTCAAAATCCTACTTTTGGGGGGGCCCTTAATAATCAATTTCGGAAAATGTGGTTCTTATATTTTCGTTTTATATTTTCCTAAGGAATCACCTGTCGGCGTTTGTCGGTGTCTTTCAGACTCGCCCTATACTGTTAGCATAAACGTTTAGTTGCAATTCGTCAAATCATTAAATATATATAATACATTTTCCTCAATTATTTATATTGCACCATTTTGAAAAACAATGCCTGGTCTACTTTAATTATGTAAGTTTACATTACTTACTGTAGTACTTTTTGTTAAAAAATTAAGTGGGAAATTAGATGATTGGTTCCCGAGGTATGGCATAAATGTTGCATTTGATCACTTGGTAATAATACAAAAAAGTTGCAAAAGACGATATCTATAAGCATATTTCATGCTTCTTAATGGACACTAAATTATTTACATGCCAGCCATACTGTATACAAGCCATACACATTTAAAACATGGCCTATTATAGAACTACTTACACCAAAAATTGGTGGTAATCGGTTCATTAGTCCCGTATATATGACACAAAAAGCTTCATTTTCTGATGTGATGCTATCTTCATCAATACAGAACAAAACAGTTATTTATTGGCACATTCTATGTTTGTTATAAATACAGCTATATACTAAAGTAGTTTGAAATTGTTGAGGACATATGCACAATAACATAAAATATTTATACTGGGACACATCAGTTTTATCCACGTTTTGTGGTGGCCATGTTGGTGTTGTTAGGCGTAGTGTGATTGAGTCCGCCACAGTAGTACCATGCTTACTCCTGTCAGGAATGGTTGTGTCTGTACGTCAAGGTCGGGAAAGGTTGTGTCTGGTCATCAAGGTCGGGATTCTAAGGTGTTCAGGATACTGTACAGGCTAAATCGACCGAGTCTGGACTACACTTGACATAACAGCCAGCTGTTTTGTGTAAATGTGCTATGAAAACAAATCAACGGGTTTGTGACAAGACATATTCTCTACATGCATCGGGTGTGTGACAACTTGTGTACATCACCACCAGTGAAGAGAGTCAAAACATTTTGGTCCTCTAGGCAGGATTCGTTGGACACGTATTTTGGTGAACTACGGATGTGGAAGACTTGCTTGAATATTAAATTAATGTTTGGTACTCTCCTTTGTTTACGTTTGTAACATTCGCCGGCTGGGCGCTTTGTTAGTGCAGTCGACGAACGAGCATTGATCGATGGATCTCTTCGAAGTATCGACCTGCCATGTACAGTACTGCTGCGCTGTATATCGTGTTGGTACACATGTTACTCCCAGTGATATTGTTATGTACGTAGCAAAGATGTAGTAGTTGTAGCAGCAGAGTTTTGGAGTATCGCTAGAATGACACAGGGATGAGGATGGGTGCAGTTGTGTAGCGCGTGACAGGGTCCCGGAAGTGAAGCTGCAGGCCCTCCGATCCCATTACGCCCTTCACCCCATGCTGTGATTGGTCGTAGATTGAGGCAGACCATCCATCATTTATACCCTAAGCCCTTTCCGGTAAGGTCAATTATAAGTTAAGTCATTTTATAAAAGTAGTCATAGTTTCCAAACTGTTGAAGATATAATGTTCAATTTCATAACATACACATCGTCCCCGATGTCCATAAGAGCGATAGGGTCAAATACACATTATGTCGTTTTATAAGCATACTTAGTCATAAAGTCACCAAGTGCATACTCATTAAGTACATGCTTACCGAGTGCATGCTCACCAAGTACAAACTTACCAAGGGCTTACTTACCAAGTACAGACTTACCAAGTATATACTTGGCAAGTATATACTTATCAAGTACATGCTCACCAGGTACATACTCACAAGTAATAACAGACGTAGTACATACTCATCAAGTACTCACTTAATATTTTATTTTCGAATTTAACAAGATTTTATTTGTGAGTTGGTTAGCTGCTAGCGATATAGTGTAATGTTAATATCGAAATTGGATTTGATTCTCGCCCAGGGCACATAATATTATTTTATTTTTGAATTTACAACACTTTATTTGTGAGTTGGTTAGCTACTAGGGATACTTAATGTAATCATAAATTCGGAATTGGGTTCGATTCTCGGTCAGGTCACATGATATTGTTACAACTTCTCCCTTAAGAATTTAAGTGGGCTATACGAAGTTCGTTAAGGGATGGAGGTCTTTATAAAATAAAATAATTAATTATAATTTCCTTCTTTAATTTACAATAACCACAGCAAAATTCTCTAAATCAAACTCTCACAATAAATTGAAATCACTTGCTGTTCACAATTGGCACCAATTAATAAAATTTATAATTACGAAAAAGAAATCAAAAAAATAAAATAATTATAGATCAGTCCCAATTGACAGTGTATCAGCCTATTCAAATATTATATACAATATGTGTCCAAATTGACAGTTCGAATATTTACAATAAAATCCGTATTACACTTCCATTCAGTCCCACCTTAGTTCAATCCATGTCCCGCCAGCCACAATGTTCAAGAGTCCTCCAAGCGCCCTAACGCACAGTAGGCTTCAATAGTCTGTTTCACACTATCTCGTACATTCACGCCACGAACACTTCGCCCGTCGTCGTCCCGCAATCTCCTTTTGTCGTCCACACATCATTTTGCTCGCGCACACTCGCCAGACGGCCTTCGTCAAAGACTGCCGGCTGCTGGGTTGCGGCAGTATATATAGTGTCTTAGGCCGCCACCTAGAAGCTTCCCCAATTCGCGTGATGCGTCGCAGAGGGCTAAGGCACTAGCCGGTCTTATCAGAACATTCTTGCATCGTCGCTAAATGTATCGGAAACTTCAGCAGGCGAGAGGAGGTCTGTGAAGCCAGTAAGTCTCACCACTGTCGGCATTTACGAGATTCCCAGAAGGGGATAAGCCAGCCACGAGCGCATCGTTCCAGGAAGAGGGGAGGGCGAGGTGGGTCTCCGATTACGGCGCGGGGCAGCTGAGTCGGTGCCAGCTGCAGCACGTAACACTGCCCCCTCCTTAAGTCTGTTCGTACCGAACAGACTCTATAGAATCAGGACCTTCGTACAGAGACAGTTGGTCGATGTGGACAATATTAGGCTTTGCCCGAGTACCCTGTCGGCAAATCCTGTAGACCACATAATTTATCCGCTTCAAGATCCTGTAAGGGCCTTCCCAAGATTTCTGTAGCATCGGACAATATCCCTTCTTACTTTGCGGGTTTTACAACCACACCAGCTGTCCTTGAAAATTCTCCTCGGGTTTTCTTCAGTCATATCGTGTTTTTATTCTGTCACTGTTAATGTTAAGGTTCCTCCAGGCAAACACATGAATGTCGGTTAACTTCTGATATAACTTAATAGCATATTCTGGAGTGTCTGCTTCTTCCTCCACCGGACGTCCGAACAGCAGGTCACCAGGTAGGCGGAGCTCTCTCCCAAACAGCATCCTTGAAGGTGTTACCTTTGTGAACTCGTCGACTGCCGAGCGATATGGAAGGAGAAATAAGGGTACCTTAGAGTCCCAATCCCTCTGATTGTCTTCTACGAAGATAGGCAGATACTGTTCTAGGGTACGATTTAGCCTCTCAGCCATTCTATCCGACTGAGGGTGTAATGCTGTGGTTCGGGTTTTCTTCATTCCTAAAATTCTCGTTACTTCTTGGAAAACAGTTGCTTGAAAATTTTGTCCTTGGTCCGAATGAAGCTCGAGTGGCACTCCAAACCTGGAGAAAACATGCACGACAAGAGCGTCAGTTACTGTGCCTGCCTCTTGGTTTGGCACCAGTATGACCTCGGGCCACTTAGTGAAATAATATTGTGCTACCAGAAACTATCTATTTCCCCTCTCAGTGATTGGTAGGGGTCTGAGAATGTCAACTACCATCCTCTCGAATGGGGCCCCAACATTGTACTTCTGAAGGGGACCACATCCCTTAACTCTTGGACTCTTCCTTGTAGTACATGCATCACACAGACGACACCACTTCTCAACATCATACCGACAATGCAGCCAATATAATCTCATCCGGACTATGTCAAGTGTCTTATTTACACCGAAGTGACCACCTACTGTTGTGTTGTGTAGTTCTCTTAGCACTTCTGGGATTCAGCACTCTGGTAGCATCAATTGTAAATGACTCTGTCTCCCATCGTTTCCTTCTACTCCAATATTGGACGCAAAGGTGGGATCACTAAGCTGATTATTTCTTATGTCCTTTTCATCCCACATAGATGACACATCATCAGATACAAGGCCTTGGATTCTTGTCCTTGCTTTCCACGATACACAAACCTTCTCCTCCTAGCGTTCACAATTACGACATAATGGTTCGCATGGTCTCCTGCAGAGTGCATCTGCAGTGCTGTGATGGCGTCCAGATCTGTGGTGTATTTAAAAGTCATATTCTTGCAGGTGCTTTATTCACTGGGCTATTTGACCTTCGGGGTTCTTGAAATTTAGTAGCCAGCGTAATGAAGCATGATCAGTTCCTAGGATTAAGTATCTGCCATAAAGATATGAATGGAAATGTGCAATCACCTTCACCACTGCCAAACGCTCCCTGCATGTCACACAGTAGTTCCTCTCGGGCTTGTGTAGCACCTTACTGAAGTGTTCCAATGGCCGCTCTTTTCCATCCTGGATCTGAGATAACACAGCGCCGATTCCAACATCACTAGCATCAGTATCCAGAATAAATTCACCCTCCCTACTCGGGAAGCCCAGTACTGTGGAAGATATCGGAATTTCCTTTGGTCTATAGAAAGCAATTTCGCACTCTGGGGTGCAAGAAAGTATTCTTTTTGCCTCAGTCAATTCATGCAGAGTTTTGGCGATAGTGGCGAACCCATGCACATATCGATGGTAGTAAGCACACAAGCCCAGATAACTTCGAATTTCCGTTTTATCCTTTAGGTGGAGGCCAGTTTCTTATTGCTCTGGTCTTCTCAGGGCCTGTTTCAATCCCATGGGCTGATACAAAATAGCCCAAGAAACTAATTAGCTTTTGGAAAAGGTGGCATTTTCTGGAAACCAATTTCAGATTGGCCACAGTCACTTTCTGAAACACAGAATCTAAGCGTGCCAAGTGTTCTTCAAAAGTTCTTCCTGTGACTTCTTCCTGTGTCTAGGTATACCTGACAAATATCTAAGGGTAGAACTTTCTCCATTAGTCGTTCGAAGGAGGCAGGGGCATTGCATATCCCAAAGGGCATAACCTTAAATTGCCAGGTTCCTTTCCCTTGGATGCAAAAGGCAGGTATTTCCTTATCGTCCTGGGCCACCTCGCGCTGCCAATACCCACTCTTCATGTCTAGAGTAGAAAACCACTGTGAACCTGCTAGGTTATTCATGGTGTTGTCTGTCCTAGAGAGTGTGTAAGAATATTTCTTGGTCACATTATTAAGCTGGCGGTAATCAACACAAAATCTAATCGAGCCATCTTTCTTTTTAACAAGCACAATGGGAGAAGACCATGGACTGACTGATGGCTCTATCGATTATAAATCTCTCATCTCTTTCAGAATACCGTCAACGACCTCATATTAAGTTATCGGTAGTCGCCTTGGTGTATGATATATGGGTCTGGCATCTCCTGTGTCGATGTGGTAGCATGCAACATTAGTTCTGCCAAGGTCTTTGGGTTCGCAGGAGAAAGCACCTCTATTTCTCTGTAACAATTCTGAAACTGCCCTCTCCTGTCACCAGTTGAAGTTTTCTTTTGTTCTTGTCAGCAGTTCCCCCAAAGCACCTGGAAGAGGACATTCAGTAGGTTGTGACAGTGAAGCTTCTGGAACATTTGGAAGTACCTGTGAGACCTGCTTGCAAAACCCTATTGTGGCCCCCTCTGGCAAACTGTCCGATTTTGAAGAAATTATTGTCCTGGCTACAATGACACCATTGGGTAAAATGCCACCTTCCTGGGCTGGTTCGATTATGCCCAATCGCCTGACAAATTTTCCCTGGTATCAGGGTGCAATAACAACTTCGCTAGAAGCAGGGAGCACAGTTGACTGATTACGCACTTCTGGGCAGTTCATTGGCTAACAGAAATCTCGTCGTTTTGACACTACTTATTTGGCTACTCAGTCCTTCTATCAAACACGAAGTGCTTCCATGGCTGCCGACATTTTTCTGATAAGCATTCAAGAATTTAAAAAAAAATCCTCGGCCTATTGCTTAAATATTGTGATAATTACAAATACGAATTACAACTTTTTTATTTTTTTTTATTTTTTTGTCAAATGTCTCCATCCCACTTTTGACACCAGTGTTACAATTTCTCTCTCTACAAATTAAGTGGGCTATACCAAGTTCGTTAAGGGATGGAGGCCTTTATCAAATAAAATAATTGATTATAATTTCCTTATTTAATCTACAATAACTACAGCAAAATTCTTTGAACACAAATTCTCACAATAAATTTAAATAAATTACTGTTCACAATTGACACCAATTAATAAAATTTATAATTACAACAAATAAATCAGTGAAATAAAATAATTAAAGATCAGTTCCAATAGACATTGTATAAACCTATTCAAATACTATATAAAATATGTGTCCAAACTGACAGTTCGAATATTTACAATAAAATCAGTATTACACTTCCATTCAGTCCTACCTCAGTTTAGTCCATATTCCGCCAGTCGCAGTGTTCAGGAGTCCTCCAAGCGCCCTCGCGCACAGTAGGCATCACTAGTCGGTTTCACACCCTCTTGTACATTCATGCCACGAACACTTTGCCCGTCGTCGCCCGGCATTCTCTTGTCGTCGTCCACACTTCACATTCCTCGCGCACACTCGCCAGGCGGCCTCCGTCAAAGACTGCCGGCCACTGGGTTGCAGCAGTATATATATATATAGTGTCTTAGGCCGCCACTTAGATTCTTCCCCAACTCGCGTGATGGATCCTGGAGGGCTGAGGTGCCAGCCAGTCTCACCAGAAAATTCTTGTGTCATCGCTAAACATATCGGAAACTCTAGCAGGCGAGAGGGGTCTGTGAAGCCAGGAAGTCTCGCCGCTGTCGGCATTCACGGTATTTCCAGAAGGGGCGCAGCTAGCCACGAGCGCATCGTTCCAGGAAGAGGGGAGGGCGAGGTGGGTCTCTGGTTACAGCGCGGGGCAGCTGAGTCGGCGCCAACTGCAGCATGTAACAATATTATTTTATTTTCTAATTTAACAAAATTTTATTTTTGTGTTGGGATAGCTGTTAAGGATTTTTAATATAATGTTAAATTCGGAATTGGGCCCGATTCATGGTCAGGGCACATTATATTATATCATTTTTGAATTTAATAAATTTTTATTTGTGAGTGGGTAAGCTGCTAGTGTTACTTAATGTAATGTTAATTTCGGAACTGGGTTCTTTTCTTGGTCAGGGCATGTAATATTGTTTAACTTTCGAATTTTACAAAATTATATTTGTGAGTTGGTTAGCTGCTGGGGATACTTAATGTAATATTCATTTCGGAATTGGGTTCGATTCTTGCTCAGGACACGTAATATAATATTTTCCAAATTTGAGACCATGTGTCTCATTTACAGTAGAATGTTACCAGCCACGCCCCAACTTGACTGATGAGCGGCACTAGAACTGACGTTTCGCTTGATAGCCCGCCCACCTGCATGCCTTACCTACAACACATGATGCAATACCCAGGGAAGATTTTTTTTCTCCTAGAAATGGAATTATACAAAAATATATTGTGTGCTACTGTACCACGCAAAATTATAGAACTTTTACCTTGACTGGAACCGTTATGTGATGTCGAAGAACAATATACGTTACGTGTTGTTCATCGGAGCGTGATCCACAGCAGACTGGCTAGTAGCGAATCAGCTGTCATTCTGAGCAGCCTGGCAAAATAGTGCAATCACCTACCACCTTGGGCGCTAGTGTAGCGCAGGGGGGTTATACAGCGCTCTATGCGCGTTATAAATAGTGCTACAAAGACTAATTTTTGGGGTAATTTCTGGGAAAGTGTCATTGCTCCCAATTGGTTGAATCAAAATATGACTGTCCCTTAAGTAGTAGGGTGATTTCCCCAGCCGAAAATGTACTACAAATTAACCCCGCAGCCGACTGGTCTTCAGAGACTCGGCTGCTGAAATTCAGACACGTTAAAAGTTAAGTTAAATATAACATATATGTAGGGCCCATAAGGCCAAGTAAAAGTAGAAGTGAATGTTCTTTCTTGTCCATGTAGGTATATAAATTTTATCTCGTAGGCCTCCACACATGATTTGGGATAGCTATGCATTTTATAAGTCTAGTGAGGAAAGGCTGTTAGTTTACAAACGTGAATGCCTTAACCTTGGCATTATTCTCTAATCAATGTCACGTAATTGCATAAAAAAATGAAACTCCAACTTTTCCTAGGTTTGTACATGTTTTGGGAAGAAAGTAGTTATGTCATGTTGTATATTTTTAAGTGTGGCATACTAAAAAATGGTTACAATGAAAGGGGAAATTTTACGAGTTTTTTAAAATAATTCATGTTGAGTCAAGTACAAATGCACGAATGAATGTTAAGTTATATTTTTATGCTGTGTCACGATAGAATTTTAAAAGACTGTTCTTAGTATTCAAATTTTATTTTCAGCCAAATGAGAATTATTGAAACATTAAGAATATTTAAAAGAATTACTTCCTGCATAGACAAAGTTACGCATTTTGGAGTTTTAATTCGCAAGATATTAGTCAGATGCATATATGCCTTTAAATGTAGAAAAATTAAAATTCTCGTTAGTTGGAAGTAGTGTTTTGTATTTTGGGTAGTTGCATGAGTTTGTTACATTTTTTAAAAATAATATAGAAAGCTTTTTCCATGCAGTGTTTGTGTTTGTAATTATAAAGAAAGATTATGCGTTTTAACTTCACTTCAAAATTACTGTTGATTTTGGACGACTATGTTGTACTATTGATATGTGGCGTCTCTCGTGTCTTCCTGTTTTGTAGGAAGTAGCGAGCGCCTCAAATTTAACAAAAGTTAGGGATTCTTAAAGAAATCTTAATTTCGAAATTGGGCACGTAATGTTATTTTATTTTCGAATAACAGAAAAGGTTATTTGTAAGTTGGTTAGTTGCTAGGGGTAATTAGTGTAATTTTATTTTTAGACTATCGAGTTCGAGTCTCGCTAAGAACAATAATATTATTTTATTTCAGAATTTAACAAAATTTTATTTTTGGGTTCGATACCTGATAGCGTTAATCAATGTAATGTTAGTTTTAAATTACTGAGTTCGATTCTCGGTCAGAGTACCTAATACTATTTTATTTTCGAATTTAACAAGAAAATTACTTTTGCTTTGTATTCCTGCTTATAATAATTAATGTAATGTTATTTTTGGATTACCGAGTTAGATTCTTGGCCAGAACACTTATTATTGTTATATTAATTCTTAAGTAAGGAAAAACTTATTTTTTGGATGTCTTCCTTCTTAGAACAATTAATGTAACTACATTTTTGTATTACCGTGATCGATTACCAGGCTTAGTTAAAAATAAATTCTGGGAAACGCATTCTGACACATCCGCTTATGCTCGCTGTCTGTTGTCTTACCTGATCAGTGTCTACTGCTCAACTGACGTGTTACATGTTAGGTGTCAACTGTTGAAGGTTGAGAATGGTGCATAAACATGCAATGAATATTTACTAGGTATGCACGTCTACACATGTACAATCAACTAATTAATCACCTAAGTAATATGTTGTCTCTCGGCAAGACAGACACACTTCAACTGTCATAACACCTTTTCATTTCTTTCAGAATTTGTAATTATTATTAGTGATATCAAGTATGCACATTATACCTAGAGAGAGAAATACGTCCGCTCCCGAGGAACGACAGCCTACGACTGAAGCCTTATTGAAAACATGCTGTCCATAGGGCATTTCAAGCGAGAGCACATCCTCTTTATTCCTATCAGGTCGCCGAACCGTAACAGTAAAACAATCGTGTGTGCGACTTCAACATGAACCAGCGCCCACAGACAGAATATGTCCAACGAATTACTCTGACAAACCATTTCATCATGCAATAGCAAAACACACACACAGACACTTTCACATATACCCCTGTACCCTGCAGGCTTA
Organism: Dryococelus australis; assembly: GCA_029891345.1. NCBI lineage: Eukaryota > Metazoa > Arthropoda > Insecta > Phasmatodea > Phasmatidae > Dryococelus > Dryococelus australis. The sequence goes on from CM057000.1 coordinate 78,579,262, forward strand.
CCGAAAAATCTCAGTTGGCGTGCACCATGGCTCAGAGAGCTGACAGGATGGGAGCTCTGACGAATATTGAGTGGACTGGTACAGAGATCGAGCCCCGGACAGAGTACTGGATATATTGTTTATTTTTCGTTCCTAACCTTCGAACTCTGACATTTTCTAACCTTTACATTATTCTTTTCTACACTTTAGCCAATCACACAATTTAATATTTTCTATATTCTCGTGAACCATTATATTTTCTTGGAGTTTAATGGTTTCTTGGAGTTTATACTTTTTGAAATGTAAGCTTTTTCTATTGTTTAAATAATTTGATTGTTTATATGTTTGGATTTTATGTTGCTATAACTCAATATGGTAGACTGTTTATCACAACTAAGCACAAAACATAAATACATACATGTACACAACAATCCACAACAAATCAAATACCAATACACATACCGATCCACACACACACATACAACTATGCATACACACATACACAAACAAACACACACTTTAACCTATCCCCTACAGAACTACGAGAAATAACATAGCGTCATAGGAAAGAGCGCCAACAGGCTGGTAATTCTAACAACAGGTAGGCGGATTGATACCGAATTCAAATGCCATTCAAAATAATTACTTTTTATTTGCGCAATGAGACTACTTACACATCAACATCACCATATGAAAAAACATCTCTCGACTAACACCATTGACATATACAATACGGTGCTTGTTTCTCATCTGCATTCGACTGATTAAACACCTAAGTTCGACTGTCAATTATTTCTCTCTCACCTTCATTCAACCAGTTACATACATGCAAACCATTTACTAAATTTTGTTGAATACATTATTTTCCTCATTGGCTATTTCTTACGCCAATGCTTCTCATAGGTCAATTACTCACGTTAGTTCAACTGTCAGCAAACCAAAACCTGCATACGACTAACTGATTGGAATCCAAAAGTATTACAAATTACTAAAACTATATTTATTTAGATTAATTATTATTAGCTCTCTCACGCTTGCCTAATCACACAAGTAGTATGATGTAGCCGGTTGAGGCATAAGGACATCGGAGATAGGAGCCGGCGCCGGTGGAGCTGCGATATTATGCCACTTAATCACCATATTGGATGTAATTTACCTTTCACCCCTGACCCATGTGACCTTTAACCTTGACCTTGACCCCCGAGGACTTTTGACTTCAAAAAAACTAAAAAACCTTAATAAATTCCAAAAAATACCCAAAAAATTCTAAATAAATTACGAGAAAATTTCTTATTAGAAATTATAAAATAAATAATTAAAATTAATTATTAAAAGGATCCACAGAAATGATCCATTTTTTCTATAAATGCTGACAGGGATCAGCGACTCCGGTGACTGGGATAAGTGACGCCGAGCCAGGTGACTGGAATCAGGACCTATGACCTTTGAACTTGACCTTGAAAATGAAAAAAATAAATAAAAATTTCAAAAAATTCACAAAAATAAAAACCGATAAAAATAATTACGAAGAATTTATTATTAAATCATTTAATTAACAAATCGATTTAAAATATAAAAAATCCTTAACAATTTATTTGTATACAATGCTTTTAAAACATTTTTTAATCAGAAAGATTTTAACCCTGGCAGCCATTTTTCCCTTTTCCCTCAGAATTTCCCTTTTTCCCTAAAAAATTTCCCTTAGAAATTTATAAAAATCTAATAAAAAACTTACCTTTCCTGTGGTCTCCTCCCACACCACCAACTACTTAACTCTGTTCGAATCCAGGCGACGACTGACTCCCTCGTACCCACTCCCCTCACCTATACTCATTCCACCATCTTGATTTTTGTTTGCTACTTGTTTACATGCTACTGGAAGTAGCCATCTTTGTTAACTTTCTACTGGAGGTAGCCATATTTGTTTACATGCTAGTGGAAGGAGCAATATTAGTTTATATAATACTGGAGGTTACCATATTTGTTTTTTCGTTCGTCATTTGTTTATACATTAGTGGAGGCCGCCATATTGGTAGGTACCACCATTTTAGTAGGTGACGACTATTGCAATTTTCCATCCTATATTTAAGAACAAATTTTTTTTCAATAAATGGTATAGCTACATGCATGATCCATGACTGACTACATGCTTAATTTATTAAATATATAAAATTCGTGTTGTTATTATAAACCTAAAGGCCAACAGGAGGATACGACGCAATAAAATTAAGAAAAAACACATAATGTTATAATAATAATTTATTATTATTTGTAAATACATTTTCAGATGAAAGCACTTCATCGCATCATCTGATATAACCCCTATCCTTAAGTGCTCTTATGAGCGAGACCACCTCTTTCATGGTCGGGTAATACCCACGTTATTGTCTATCAAGCAAATATTTAAGTCTGTCTACAAGTTTGTTGGGATCTTCGGTAAACATACCGTCAGTACACTCGATGTATTCTGTTTTCTTCACATTAATTGTCGAAGGGAACTAGTTAAGGAAATGTGTGGGACCGTCGAGGGAATAATCATCGTCTTCAACACAATCACTGTCGTCATTGTCATCATCAATTCTGTCTTTATGATCGGTTACACTTCTTGCTGCATCCTCAACATCTAGTTTACTTTTCTGTGTATCAGGAGTTGTATGTTCATCAGTATTTAGACCTGATGACCGTTTATTTTGAATTTTTTCGACTTCACACGAACATCTTGTAAGTGTACCTTCCAGACAAACCGACTGGACTGCACTCATTCCGGCTTTAGTATTAACTGTGGCGTCATTTTCGTCTGCGGAAACGGTATCCATAGATGTAGCAGGAGGTATTGATGGCATCACTTGCTGGTTACTAGTAGACGAACCCTCTCGACAGACAGAGATGAACTGATCGAACCCACGTCTGAGACAGTCCTTAACAATCATCAAAAATCCATATTTCTCTTTCCAGCACAAGGCACACATATCTTTAAAATCTGATATAAACATATCCGTATTAACATGATCATTGTAAAAATGACGTAAATTCGTATCGTCAATGCGAAACAGCACCAACATATATGCATTGTCACGAAGCAGATGTTTGGGTATGCGCGGATAAGTCTAGCCAAGGTATACACAGTTAACGTTCGCGTGTCGACCTATGCTAAAGAATTCTTGCAAGCAAGTTTGTTTCTCGCAGGCAATGTCGTTGAAGACAAATATCGAATTTCGCAGTGCTTCGCTCGGAGGTACGATGGCTTCGTTATCAGTGCATGCGAAATATCCCACGCCATCGACAGCTTGCAGCACTCGTGCCAGTCGCTGGTATTTCGGTTGCTGAAGTGATTTGGAGTATACATTCTCGAACCGAAGGCCGTTCTCTTCTTCCAGCAGGCTCAGTAGGACGCATGTCTTGCCACAACCCGATGGTCCCGCTATGATGCAGTGCACAGTATTCGGAAATAGGCTTCCATGTCGCGGTTCGTGGAAGATAGCTTCATCTTCAACAAGAATGCGTATGGGTAAAGTAACATTTTGCTTGGCGATCCGTATGTTACCAATACGATCTTCTAGAACAGGTGGAGCCGATTGTACTTGCAGAGAACCAATGCTACAAGTTTTCGAATGTTTCTTTAACGCATCACTACGAGAAAAATGTCTATGGCAGAATTGACATTCAAAAGTCACACTCGAACTTTTAATTTCGCAGGTCGTTATTTCATGTCGCTGTAAATTCTGCAAAGCTGTGAATTTTTTCACCGCAGAAGCGGCACAGCACATGCATCAATGACATTATTTCTTACGTCTGTACTGTTCCAAGTCTAAAAACGAAACTGAAACAAAAATGTATAAAAGATCGTATTTATACATTTTAACCAGCATCGGAAATGGTCCATACGACAAATAGCTGATACTCAATACTGCATATATCAACTAATATATGCATGCATCATACAGTTGGTGAACGAATGTAATTTCTATACATATGGACGAAGGGCATGTCAGTCCAAACATGATTACCTTTTACTGGTGGCCAAATCACATGCCGTGCGATTAAAAACTGCAAGTCTTCCTAGCCTGGAGTTGTTGGGATCGCATTTGCTTGCGAATCTCATGAACTTAATTATACCCATGTTGTCAAAAAAGATAACTGTTGATAAGTTGTAAGCATGGTATTATTCAACAACTATCATTACGTGGGTCTGTACTGAACCATATCGTCTCAATACTTGTTTTTCGCAAATAGAGTATCTCAGATTCAGGAAAGCAAAGTACTGCATCAGCGGTGACATGCATCATCACAAGACAACCCTGCAGACTATGCCTCAAGAGGCTTTATGTCAAGTCAGCTGGTCAGTCATGACCTTTGGTGGAGTGGTCCATCATGACTTGTTGTATCAGAAGATGCCTGGCCAGGAGATTGCTCGGACTCTAGTTCCCCAGATTATCAAGAAGAATTGAAGCTTTCAAGTATAGCAGCCTTAGCTGCACCGAACACAATCTTAATCTCTGAGTGGATAAAGAGATTTTGTTCCTTATCTTAAATGCAACGAGTACTGGTGTTTGTACTGTGCTTCTGTTCAAATGTGAGGTTTCCATCAAACCCCTACTGTGGCCCCTTGTGCATAAACATGACTCAAATCTGTTTAAGCTTGTTTTCTACACCAAGTGCAACAAGATGTTTTCAAGGTTGAGAAAGACAATTTGCAAAAGGGGAAGGAAGGCTCACCACAGGTCCGAAATCTCAACTCGTTCCTCAATCCTCGAGGCCTAATTAGAGTTGGTTGACGAATACAAAACTCTAGGTTGTCATTCGATAAAAAAAATCAAATCCTGTTATCAAAAAAGTGTTAATTCACTAATCTAGTAACTGATTACTACCATGCCTGGTCCCTACACGCATGTATTAGCACTGAGCATTCTATCATCAGACACAGGTATTTGATCTTGGCAGGAAAAGCAAAAATGGTCAAGTATTTTAAAATGTGTGAGGTGCATATGCTTTAAGATGTCTCCTGTCCAGCTGATAATGGGCAGTTTGCCAACCAGCAGGGTTCGGAGCACAAGGGTATTACAGACTGTGGGAGTGGATTGTGGAGGTCCATTTCATATCAAACAATAGTATCTTCGGAATGCACATGTATAATTGAAGGCATACCTGTGTGTGATTGTATGTTTTGTTATGATGGATGTACATCTGGAGGTCGTCTCTGCACTGATTACGACCACATACCGGAATGTCTTTTATCAATTCACTGCGCATAGATGTCTGTGCACATTTGTGTATAGAGATTAAGGCACTAACTTAGTTGGTGTTCACAAACATTTTACTGAACTGGAAACACACTAGAGAGATAAATCCAATGAAACCCAATTAGCAAGTAGTCTGGCAAAAAAAAACTGTTTCAAGTGGCACTTCAATCCACCATTGGTCATTCATTTTGGTGGGGGTTTGGGATGCTGGAATCAAATCAGCAAAGGTTAATGTGAAACTTGCAATAGGGCAGAAGGCATTGGCCTCTGATGAATTTACCACACTGTTCACTCAAGTAGAGGCAGTGTTGAACTCAGGACCATTATGTGCTCTTTACACAATTCAAAATGACCCAAGTGCCCTGAATCCAAGACTTTTTTCATCGGCTGTGCGTTGGTAGCTCCATAAGTTGCTGTCATAATGGAATCGTCTACAAAAAGCCTCGACAGGTGGCTGTTACTACAACAATTTACACAGCATTTATGGAAACGATGGTCAAAGGAATATCTACACACCCTCCACCAATGAAGTAAATGGCCTCAACAAGGGTCTACAATAACTGTAGGAGACCTGGTATTGTTAAAGGAAGATCACATTTCTCCTCTTCAGTGTCAATTTTGTCACATTAACACATTTCATCCAGGCAAAGACGGGGTTAGCCGTGTGGCAGGTATGAAGATTCGGCAAGGAGTAATCAAGAGGGAAGTTGTAAGGCTGCATCCGCTTCCCACACACAATGACTTCTTCTCAGTGTTGTGCAATGTGTAAATAATTGTTGACAATTCTGAAATTTGTACCAAATTTAGTGCACAAAATGTTGAGACAGGTCAGTTTTATCCACGTTTTGTGGCGGCCATGTTGGTGACATCAGGTGCAGTATGACTGTGCCCGTCATGGTAGTACCTTGCTTACTCCAGTTGGGAACGGTTGCGTTCTGTCATCAAGGTCGGGAAACTAGGGTGTTCAGGATATTGTATAAAGTCTACATTGACCTAGTGTGGACTACACTTGACATAAAGGCCAGTTGCTTCGTGCAAATTTGCAATGACAACAAATTAACGTGTTCATGATAATAAATATTCTCTGCATGCATCGGGTGTGTGACAGCTTGTGAACATCACCACCAGTGAAGCGAAAAAAAAAAAAATTACAAACATGTTATTTTGAAAATATTTGTCTACATCCTTAAGTCATATTAATTTTGATGGTCTATAAAAGTATAATTTGTCGCCTGAACTAAGTGGATATCAGTTTGTAATTTTTCCGAGATAGGATACAGAAGCTGCATTTTTTATGACATACTATCTTCTAAAAAGGTGGAGGAGAAAATCGTTTATATATTAGCTCATTTGAAACTTGCATAGCTACTGTTAGCTTATAAAGTTAAGTTGAAATTGGTTATATTGTTTCATTGATATAGCATATTAGGATGAAATTTTTATATGACTGATATTTTGAAAATTAGTGTATTGGCCATTAAAACATATCCTTTTAAAGGGCCTACTAGGTTACTACTTGTTTGCCATTTTTTTTAAGAATCGCTTGATTATTTCCCGAAATAAGAAAAAAATACTCTCTATCCTAGTGGCATTATCTTACAAAATGACTGGCAAAAGAAATTCTGTGCAAGCACATTCAATTTTTGTAAAAGAAACTGCCAGCATAAAATGTAAAGTTTAAAATGGTTACTTATAATCGTAGATATAGAATACTTTATATAATATATATAGCCGCACTTTTAAAAACAAGTGTATTGACCACACACAAAATATGTCAGTTTATACGGCCTACTGTAGTATTACTATTTTGCAAATTTGGGAAAAAAATCGGTTGATTTTTTTCTCGAGATATGAGAAAACGTGATATTTTGTGTGGCACTATCTTTCAAAATGGTCGACAAAAGAGACTGTTGGTAAACGCATTTGACAATTGTAATAAATACAGCCAGTATACACAATTAAGTTGTAATTCGTTACAGTGTTTGTTAGATATGACTTAGTAGACTAAAATGTTCGTATGGCAGCCATTTTTAAAATAATAGTCGACCCTTTAAAACATGTCAGTCTAGATTACCTACCATAGTATTACTTGAGTGCCAAAATTTGGCATGATTCGGTTGATTGCTTCTTGCAATATGACATTAAAACTTTATATTTCATGTAGTATTATTTTACAAAATGGCGGACAAAATAAAAATGTCTTGTAAAATACTCTTTTAGCATGACTAGTATTAAGATATTGGTCAAATGGTATGGTAGATATTGCAACTGAACCTAGCATGTTTATATTGTCACCAATTTGGAAATATGTATTTCATACATTTAAATGGCATACATGTACATGACCAACAATTTGACAATAATCGGTTGTGTAGTTACCAAGCTGTAACATAAAACCTGTATTTTAATGTTTCACTATCTTCCAAAATGGAGTTTTAATAACGTCATAACTTTATAAATGCAATGCTTCTATCATGCACTGTGGGTTTGCAAAATTTGGGTTAAATAAGTTAAGTGGTTCCCGAGATATAACATAAAAACATTTTTGGTCAATTTGTACTACTTTCCAAAATGGTGATCAAATAACGTTAGCGGTTTCTTTATCAAATTCTTACATCACGCACTGTCAATTTGCCGAATTTAGTTAAAATCTGTTAAATGGTTTCCAAAATGTTACAGAAAAACTTTATAATTCCAATTTGTTCAATCTTCCATAATGGTAGACTAATAACATTAGCTCTTTCTAAATTTAATGTTTTGACTTGAATTCTCAAAGTACCGAATTTGGTTTATATCGGTTAAATAATTTTCGAGATTTAATATAGTTTCCTAAATAATCAAATTGCTACCATTTTTTAAATATGAATCCAGCGTGATTATAAACTTTTACATTCCAATGTATTTACACAATACTATATGTGTACGTAGTTTGGTGAAATTCGGTTGCTGATTTTAAAAGTTTTTAGAATGTAATGGGGAAGGGCAGGGAGGAGGGAACGAGGCATATATTCCAGACAGACATTCGGAAGATTGCATTAACTTATATTTCCTTTTGGAAAGTAGGCTAAGAATCATACTGATAGGTATGTAAAGCATAGCTGATCTGTGCAGTTAATTGGCCAATAAAGAGGGAACTTACCATGCCGGGGGGAATAGGCGAGGCATGTACTTAGTAGGTGGTGTTCAACTGCATCCTTGTGTGATCAGGTGAGAAGCAGTGCTGGTGCTGTGTTGCAGGGCGACTCTGGAGGACCCGTCATGTGGCCGCAAGGAGATACCGACGTCTACTACGTGATCGGTGTGGTGTCGTACGGCCTGCGCTGCGCGGAGCCGGGCATCCCTGGGGTCTACACCCGCGTCACGGCCTTCCTCGACTGGATCCTGCGCAGCCTGGACTAACGTGAGCCCCATTGTCTCTCCATGCTGCAGGCCCGAGCTCAGTGCCTCTGTGCGGACAACCACAGTTCATGTGCACAAGAAACTGTGATGATAACCGCTGAGATCCTTGATCTCCACATGAGCAGCATCAGTCCAACACAACGGGCATCCCTACCTCAACATCTACGTTTTATACTCGGAAGCTGAGGAGCTGTAAGGGAAATACTTGCAATAGCATCGAGTGCATTCTCACATCTATGCGTGCAGACTTTTTGTAGTGCTGCGTATTTATGAAACGTTTCTAGTAGTTACCAACACTCATTGCATAAATATTCAGTTAATTATGCTGGGGAGCTCAGAAATGAAGTCTACATTTCGAAAGGCAACTTGAATGTTGCATTTCTGACTAGTATTAATCTGGTGAATTTCTATGTTGCAACGGATTTCAGATACACTTTTTTGTGAGAAACTAGTAAACTTGCTTAGTAAACTGTATAATTGGATGTGTGCAGTGTACTTAGACTTCTTTATGCCAAGTCACGCAAGGTAGCCAACAAATGGCCCGGTTAATTAATTTTATTGGTCCTAAATAAGTGACTGATAAGTGAAACAATACTCGCCAAACACTGCCAACTTTGCGGTACAAAATCTCTACAAGTTACACAACCATAAACAATATATAGAATTTTTACGTTTTTAAAAAGGATTGTGACACAGGTCAAGAGTGTTTTACCCTCTGCGGTGAAATTGTTTTGATTTAATCATGACGACGGGCTTGCACATTTGAATTATTGTTTGCTCTCAGCTTAGAGTTAACTAATGTTTTCATTCTTAAATTACGTTTACTGGACTACAATTTAGATAACACGCCCTTCAAGAAGCTCACCCAATGAGTAAAACCTTACAACAGACTGACTGAATCGTATGCAACACTAACATAAGGTAAAATGGCTTCTGCTGCTGCGGCAACCGATGAACAAATGACAGCGACTACAGAAACCACAGTACTGAGTGTTGCGTAGTTTGCACTACTGCTACCAGGCAATAACGCGAATTTCGAACGTCTCTAATTGTGACTTGTTAAAATGAATTTTAAAAATATGTGTACCAAATCGTTTTTATCGGTAATATTGCTCGATTTTAATTATGTTGCAAGAGAAGTATCATTCGTTACAGCGTGAATAGGAAAATAACATATTCGCTTTCAAAACCTCAGAATGCTCTACATGTTTCGACTACCTCATCTATGTTCAGCGCACACAGCAGAATCCAATATCAATGTTGCAGTGCTCGAATCTGTTAGCAGTAGGAGTGAAAATAAATGAGTTTTTTTTATATGAACTAGTAGTGCGGTAAAAAAAAAAATAGAATACAAAATGTGTATTTTAAAACGACATAGACATATTTGAGGATGAAAGTGTGAACTGGTTTGTACACTTTCGTATCATACGTTCTATGAATTGTCAGAAATGTTTCGTTTGTTACTAAACTGTCATAAATTATAAGAATCCTATTTTTGTACTAAGCGCATGAATTTATAAACATAGATGTCTGCAGTAATATTATTTGTTATATAACAAATTTGACAAAACTGCGATGAACATATAACACAGATAGTAGGCCTAAACTCCTATATTTATCTGTCAAGGTGCTAATAAAAATTCTCTTTATATACTAATAACCTTTACAACTAATTGAACTGTAAAAAAATAAATAAATGAGAAAGCAGGTCACTTGAAAATATTTTCTAGAAATAAATAAAACAAAAACGAAAACAAAATATAAAGCTAAATTCCTGAAAACTTACTATAAAAATTTTGAAAACGATTCCTATATAAATTTTTACCTAATTACTACAAATTAATTTTTTCCTAACGAATAATTTAAGACGTCAAAAGTTTTCGCTATCTCAATACACAAACGCTCAGATTATGATAAGGAAACATTTGTTTTTGGGTGTTGGTTTTCAGAAAGGAAAACTTTTTGATATGATCCAGTTTTCTCAAATATATACTGCTCAAATAGAATCACAGAAAATTTTAGAATTATAAATGTATAAGGCCATATTATATAGAAAAAATATGTTCATTAAAATAATGTTCACTAACGAAAATTTTAATGTCGTGCGTTGATTGGTCCGACTTAGTTTTTGTTAAATTCTTGTATGCGAGAAAATAACTTGTCTTACATAACTTTATAATAATCAATATCTTTTGTATAATTGGTAAAATTATTTTATATTGAATGTCAAAGAATAGAAAATACATTTTACCACAAAATGTATCAATAATGTGAAAATTAGATTTTTTATATTTTTATTTAACTCTTAACTAATTTAGTTTTATAAACTCGATTGAGATGTTCAATATGTTAATCTTTGGGGTCATTATTTATATAAAATACATTTTAAATGGTAATCATTAAACAAATAGTTTTTAAATATCCATTATGTAAAAAGATATTTTGAAAATTAAATTTATATGTTTATATTTTATATTTATACTTCATAAATAACCAAATTATGAATTTAAATTCTACAGAATGTGATTATTTTTCTTGGTCAAACCACTCTAAATTTATTATTTCATTATACAAATGTTTGGTATTCAAAAGTAGGGCCTACATATAAACTCAATATTCGTAATAAAATAACGTCCAAGTACTAATTTAATCAATTTAAAAAAAAAATATTTCATTGATGTTGTTAAGTTTGTTCAGAGTCTGTGTCTAAGTCAATTAATATAAAAAATATTTAGAAAATTATATATCTTTTTACTCGAATGAATAATATTTTCAAATATACATAAACACTCGAATACAACTACTTAAATGTCTTAAATTTTCCATAAAACATAGAAAAACTTAAAAACCTCAGTAATCCTCTTATTTAAATAATCGTAAGTAAGGTTTCTTTGAGTTAATCAATACCACAAATGCATATAGTATGCTCTGGAAATTCGTTATCAAAATCATCACTTATTTTAAATTATTCTTTATATTTTACATTTATTGTTTTCTCTAAGTGCAGTAATTTATTAATTAAGGTCATCAAACGAAATTACAATAAATATTATGTTCACAATCATCATTTAAAACTGATTTGTAGTTAAGTTTATTGTTTCTACAATTCAGAGTATTTCTTAAGAAATTATACAATAATGATATGCAAGATAACCTTATTAAAGAAACCAACATTGAAATCTAAATTCCAACTTTCTGCAGGAAAATGAAATTTTTTTTTCGTTCATAACAAAATGTTTTTCACAAAAGAATAGTCAAACATAGAAGAATAAATAAACCGTTTCTGCACAAACCTTTATATTAGTTTTAAAACCAACTACCACATAATCAGGCATATCAAAGTGTAAATTATTAAAATGATCTGTTATACCAAAATTAAATGCTCATGTACCTCGAGGAAATGCTCTTTTCGAAAATTTCCAATAATATGAACTAGTAAATTTTAATATATATATATATATATATATATATATATATATATATATATATCCCTTTATCATATTAGCTGTATTAGCTTCATCTTCTAAATTTGGATATAGAAACTTTATGCCTTGGATTTCGATTTTTTCCTGGCGCAGCGTAATATTGAACTATTATTCCATATAATTTTTTAGTATAATATACATACAACGATTTTAATCAGAACAACTATGTATAAAGTTTATCTCATAGCCCCATTTGATTTTCATTGTATTATTATTTTTGAGAAAACCAATGAGATATCTCAATAGATACATAGTTTCGTTTGTTGTACCTGAATCAACGGATTTTACTGCATATGCACTATAAAATGCACTCATTTCTAAATAATATTTATCTGATGGTGAAGTAATCGAAGAATGCATCATAGTAGAAGAAATATTAGGATTATCAAAACCTTCCATTATTTATCCATGCTTTAATACTTCAACTGGAGAAAATTGAAAAGTAACTAAAATAGAAGTCATAATATCTTTAACAAGTCTAATTGTGCATAAAAAAAGCATCTTAAGGAAGAAACAATACATCACCGATATTATAATCAAATTAAATTCTATTGCTATATACATTTAACTTCCCCTTTGTTTGATCTAAATTACTCATGAAAAATTCAGAAATTATAAAACTATATATTAAAATAAAAATCTTCAGTCAAATTGTATTACTAAACTACAAATAAGCAAAGTACAATAATCGTGAACGATTTTCAATAAACTTTAATAATTATTTATCCTTTTTGTATAGGATATCATTAATTAAATAACAAAATAGTGATACAGGATAGTGATTCAGGTCTAATTTACACTACAAGAGTAGCTAATTTGGGAAAGAAAAAAAAACAAATTTCAATGGCCTATCCCCAAATAAATTCCTTGCTTGATAGTTTCTACTCAAGTAACTGTGGCTTGTGGGGAAAAAATTCTTACGAATTTTCTATTATGAAGTTTGTGAGCTTTTGAAGTATTTTTTTTAAATCTGAAGGATGTTCTTTGTTGATAGAGTAGAGTGCAGGACCTGTTGACGGTACATACATGGAATTGCATAGACAGCCCCACGTTTAGACGTCCGCCATGTATAAGACATCTCTGGTCAGTTTTCTAGGAAAATGCTGCTTCATGCCACTACTGTGGTTCATCATCTCAATTAAAATATTGTTTCTGTGTTACTGTAGAACTATACGAAATTAACAACGTTCAATTTTCTGCATAGCTGCGAAACCATCTTGACATTGAAATTGTTCCTTAAAAAAATTTACTTTAGTCAGAAATGCTTTTTGCTATTTTTTTAGATGATTGCTTGAATAATTTATTATTTCATAAGTTGTTTTCTAATTCCAAAAGCATGAAGTAAAATTATTCACTATTAAAATAATTTAGTATTAAGTTATAAAAAATGCATAGTTGTGACATAATATTTAAAAAAATGACATTTATGTTTAATTTAGTAAAATTCATATTTGGAATACATTTTTTTTACAAATGATCCAATGTTAATATAAGTCTATGTATGAAAAATTACACATTCCATATTTTATGTTAGTTGTATGAATTGGATGAAGTTATTTTTCATTTTTATGTGATATTGCTGTTACCAGAATTAATACAGGCATTAAAGATTCATTTTTAAAAGAATAGTATGAAAACGACATGATACTGACTTTTAAAAAACCATTTGTTGTAAAAATGGTGATAAAATTGCTGAAAGGTTTAAAATAAATGTGTTTATAGTATGTAAAGAAGTAAAATATTAATTTTATCAATTTGACAACACCTGATATTTGAAGTGCAAGGAAGTGACTAGAATTAGTAATATTAAATAACAAAATAAAAATAGTACAGCAAAGCTATTCAGAACATTATTTGTTCAGTCTGCAATTCTAAGACATTATAATTATTATAAATCCTAAAAAAAACCTTAATTTAGGAAGGGATAGTTATAAAAAAAATGTAAATAATAAATCCTACAAGAAGAAATAATTAGCTTTGAATTTATAGTATGGCGACATAGTTGAAATGGAACGTGAAAATTTAAAATTTATTTTTCAAAAATTATAAAGGAACGTATTTATTTTTATCATTACCTTTTATTGATATGGTTTGGCCATTCCTGGTAAAGAGAGAAGAGTTTAAACAATAGAAAAAATGTACAACATATATAAATAGAAAAAAAAAACAAATAATATACAAACTGATATTGGTAAAGAATTGAATATTAATAAATTTAAATATTAAAACTAATTTATATTAATAGGATATAGGTCATCATTCAACATTTTATGAAAATAAAACTACTGTTAAAATATTTAGCTAGAATTCAAAAAACTAAATGTGGCGAAAAGATCTCTGAATGTACATTATAAATAGCTTAAAAGTTTAGATTATGTTCAAAAAAACATAACAATAATAATATATACAACCATAGATAGGTTATGTTTAATCGGGCACAATGCCATCTGGCAGAGGCACAAGGCACCAACACCTATTTTGTAATTTTTCTCTCAAAATTGTTTGTTTCAAACTCAAAATCGCTCCAGAAAGCGAATATTTTACTCAAAATTTCCATATTTCCATAAAATTTTCTTTTTTCCCTAAAAAAAAAACATGTGCCAGAATTGCATTAGCGAGTCTCTCTCTCTCTCTCTCTCTCTCTCTCTCTCTCTCTCTCTCTCTCTCTCTCTCTCTCTCTCTCTCTCTCTCTCTTTTTTTTTTATTTTTTTTTTTATACAAAATCAGCCATGTTTAAGATTTGTGAGGCTCATTTCATGCTCGTAGGCTATCATTCCATCTTGTATTTTCCTTCTCTGTCATTCTGGTTGGTCAATGGCCATTATCCCCCTCCTGATTTCTCTTTATTCATTAAAACATCTCAACAATCATAAAAAAATCTATTTAAAAATTATGAAAAATTAGTAAAAATTTAAATAAATACATTTCGATATTTCATATTTTTATGGATTTTCTTATAAGAAAACTCAATTTTCATAGAAACCCCCACTCACATGCTGGCAGAGTGCGAGAAATGCCAGTATGTATATTTATTTATGAATTTAAAGATGTAAGTTTCCGCATACAAGAAGGTATATAAAAATTATTGTAAAGTACATTCCACACAGGACCTTGTAAAAATTATTCGAGTTTTAAAAGTTTATTTACTATAAATCAACTCAGTCGATATTTTTAAAATATTTAGTTAATTCAATTTATTTTTACTATTGTACAAAAATAATTTAATTTAAAATTAAGCCATTTAGTCTCGTAACCACACATTCCCGCACCAACAGGCGTACGAGGCAGACACACCTGTTATGACATGCAAATATTGCAAGCAACATCTGTATGGCATCATGGAGAAGGGGAGGGGGAGGGCAAAGACCATGATCGAACGAAAGCTGCTGTGCAGCCTTGTAAATCAATATGACATCTAGGAAACGATGCATTTATTAATAATAAAAATGATTTTTTTTAAATTGATTTTATTTATATTTAAAAAAAGCCAAAAACTTTAAAAATACAGCAAAATATAAAATTGATCGAAAAATGCATTTTTAATGCAAAATCGGTTTAAAAATTTTAACTATGTATATTTCACACTTTGCCATTATAGATACAAACAATTAAAAAAAAAGCAAATTTCTCATGGAAGTGCAGGGATATGAAACCACAATCTGTCTTGAATAGAAGTCCAGTATGCTGACCACTCACATACCAAGTCACCAAAAACATCAACACTTAAATATTGTTTTAAAAGGCTTTCGCTACCTTCTGAATCTCATGTGCATATGCTTGCAGTGATTGTTTTTTATATATGCTTTTCAAATAATTATATAGCAGACCACATTTATTTCGCAAGTCGGTTTGTACTGAAATTGTGTTTAGAGTACGGTGGAACAATGCAAAAAGTTCTCACAACTTCCATTTCCTGTCTCCTCTCATGAAGTGTAATTATTACACGACGTCGGTATCTGTTAATTATTCATTATAACGAGGGTTTCATAGGAATAATAGTATGCTACTCAGATTTTGTTAAATGTATGTGTATGTGAATAAACCAGCCCATCATATGAATAACAACTCTCTGCACAAATATGATATAATCATGAAATGGATCAACATCTATGGACACTTTCAAAAGCATAGTTGTCTATTGTTCACAAACCCCAATAGGCCCTTTAGACTTAAAAGAGGTACGAGCATGATAAAAGTCTTAACTTTCGTACTCTCCTTAACCGTTAATCGTCCAACATTTACATCAATCTTTCACAATATTTCACAATATTGTCATTACATTTCATAATCATTCACAATCTCTCGCCATCTTTTGCAACCTGCACCCAATCAGCAGTGCAATTCCAATCTTTACATCAATCTTCTACAATATTTTCATCATTCACTATCTTTCACAATCTTTCACAATCTTTCCATCAATATTTCAATCTTTACATTAATCTTACGCAATCTTTCAATCTTTTCATGTATGCAGTCAACTATTCATGCATTTGCTTTACTTAATTAAACTAATAAGTATTTTGTATGTAGATCTGTACATTAGAAGTTGAGGGCTCATAGAAACACTTTAAAGTTGTGAAGGAAAACTTAATACGACATACAAAAATGAGGAAATAAACAATTATTTAATAATAATATTATTATTTTTTAATTACATTTTCAGAAAAAAGCTGTTTATCATATCATCGTATGTAGCCCAAGTTCTCTAACGATCGAACACATATCTTACATGTTCGAATAATCCCAGCGTTTTTGAAGGTCGAGCAAATATCTGAGTCTGTCTACAAGTTCATTCGGGTATTCGGTAAACATGTAGTCAGTATTCTCAGTATCTGCCGCCTTCTTCATCTCGCATGTTGCAGTACATGTGTTGGATGTGTGTATCAGTGCATCTAGAAAATCGCCATCATCATCTTCAGAAATACCACTGTCTGTATGCTCATTATAATTAATGCTGTCTTCATGATCGTCTTCACTTCCTGCTTCATCATAAATACCAAAATTATTTTTCCTTGTAGGAGTCGCATGGTCATCACCATGTTTAGTGCCAAAGGTCTGTTTATTTGGAAGTTCGTCAACTTCATGTGAACGCCTTGCAAGTGCACATTGCACACATACTGACTAGCAAACTTCGTAGTGTTGGGCGTACAAGTGAGAGGAGAACTGGCCACGAGGTTGACCCCTGCCCGTGGTCGAGGGCGACGCCCCGCAGGAGAGAGAGAGGGACCAGGGGACAGCGGGGTAGGCGCTGACGATGAGCTGACCGGCAGGCCACGGACGTTAATACGGCCGACACCCCTTCTCCCGAGAGATTGATAACCTAGTTGCGTGTCGGAGGTTGGTCGCTCAGCGAGGCTGGAGCGATCCCCGATCAGCGAGTCTGCCGATGCTGGAGCAGCGTCGGGCTGAGCCACTGTCGAGGTGATCCAGGAGCTGGGTCGAGACCAAGCTTGGGCAAGCCGTCCTTCTTCACCACATCTCCAGTACACGAGCCGACGGAGGAGCTCCGGCGATTCGACGCTGTCAGTGGTAGGCGATCTTGAGTAGAGTGCAAGGGTGAACAGTGTGCGATACGAGTCGGGTAGAGCAATTAATGTAAAGTAATTATTGAACCAGAGAAGAATTAGTAGTTATAGACTAAGAAATAGGAATTTAAGATATTTGATATCTGAAATATAATTAGAGTAGAAGGAGTCAAGAAGTGTAGCATTTATAGTATCTTTGTAATTTGTAATTGAGTTTAGTTTTGTTTATGTAATAAAGTTTCATATTAATGAAGCAACCAGTGGTAGTAATTTGTAAGAATTAATATAGTCTATCCTGGTACTTTGTTAAGGGCCTTGAGCCAGTGTGGTTATGCAAGAATATATTTAGATTATACACTTGGCTGGGCACTACAACAAATGGTGGAGGCTCCATGATCTCTTCACCATCGTTTGTTTAACACTTGTGTGAGTTGAAATTTGCATTGTGTAAGAAGGCGGAATAGGTACCGACATCTCGTGTCGCATTGGTTTTAAATTCATTTCAGACTTAATAGTATTTATTTTATAGAATATTTTTACACCGGAGCTCATAATTGCAGTAGTCGAGTAGAGAAAGAGAACTACCGTAGCAGTTGTAAAAGCCACGTCGAGGCCACGTAAAGTCAGGGTCACTGTAGGGACTTGCGAACACAGCACAAAGTAAGATTCTCACCCTGCACTCATTGTTTGTAGCTGTAGTGACAATAGTAGTAGTAAAATATTAGTTGCTTACTGTAGTATAGTGCATGTCCGACAGATCCGCTGGGCGGAAACGTTTGGAAATGCTTGTAGTTTTCCTAGGCATAGCAATTCTGTACGTATATTACTTGTAGATTAGCGCAGTGGTACTTGCAGGTGGAGGCTAAGTAGGTGGCAACGGTATTCCAGCAGGGAAGTTGTACACTGCAATTTAGCCATATACAGTTCAGTCACACGGCGACCATAGTGAGTATATGGACACCAGGAGTAAATCAGCGTCGGTCAAAAAGCTTATAAAGAAGGCATTATTAGACACTTCTGAGCTCTATGAGTTAATTAGACAGCGGAAAACGGGAGCGAGCGTTTCAGGGCCACAAGCAATGGACGCAGACCAGACTGTTGGGTCAGAATTCTCGTTTAAAAATATTCCAGAGAATGCGTTCATAGTTCAGAAGGAGAGTGACACACTGCTCGAAGTGCATGAGTAACTAATACGTAAGAATCGTACACCAGCGGCAGCAGTTGACGAGCATCAGTGCGAAGTACCTGCTATAGTGCATAGGGAACGAGGACAGGCGACCGTAATGGAAAATATTTATATAGTCGTTCATCAACCGGAGAACTACCGACATTCTGCAGTGAAGTCACAGAAAAGGTCACAGAATTTTTAGAATAGTTTCACGCCGTAAGCGAGGTGAACGGCTGGGACGATAAGGAAAAATGTCGCTGAATAAAAATTCACGTTAAGGGAGCAGAGAAGCATGCTATAGAGAATTTGGTGCAAAGCCGCGTCCTAGAGCTTATGTAGAAGGATTTCGAGGACGAACTCCGCAACACGTTTACCCCTACAGCAGAAATCGAGAAGCACAAGCAGCTTCTATAAACAACGAGGCAGCAGCTAGGCGAAAGTGCCCAGCAGCATGTAGAAACCCTCCTATATTACAGATGCAAGTATAATCTGTACGTGAGTAATGCGGAACTCATTAGTATAATATGGACGTCATTGCTTCCTTCCATCGCCGATAAAACTATAGGCCGTGAGAACGATACGATTGAACAGATGACATGTAACCTGATCCGAGTGGAACTAGGGCTTTATCGCTATAATGAGGCAGTAGCGCACGTTCCAGGCAACGCCAAATCCGAAAGGTTCCAGACGGAATTCACCAAACTTAAGGAGGAGATAGGTAACCTAGTTATCGAGAAAGTGCAATCGCAGGTTGCATCGCGACAAGAACAAACACAGAACAGAGGCGCGTACAGACGTCGCGGTGGCCGCAAAATAATCGACGAGAGTACCAACCAAGGTATTCCAGTCAAGATTACGGCAGGAACGTACTCGGGTGGCAACAGAGGCAGTAAAATGTGCCACAGCTATTGTAATAGTGAAGGAGTGTTCAGGGACGATGCACGAGCATAATTTTCCCCAGCAACTACGGGTCGGCGGAATTACGGCAATTTAGGCAACCGCGGCACACACATCACACGTGCCACATATTCACAATCATGTGATTACCAGTATGGGTACAATAACCAACGCAGCACATTTCGAGGTACCAACACGTACGTTCGTGGAGGCGTACGGCCCCACCAGCATTAAAAAAACTGACAAGGTGGTTTGTACCGTTGCCCCGTCGACAAACAAGAATGGGTACGAAAAGCTTGTACAACGTTTTTCTACAAAGCCGCGCCGGGACGGACATACACAAGTACAGCGACGTTCAATGCTCAGAGTCAGGGTGTTGTACGTAGCAGACCCGCACAGTTAGCGCCATAACCAGAAAAACCCGCCAAAACGTGTGGCCAGGTAAATCATAGCAATTCGGCGATAAAATTCGGTAACCCGCAACGAACATCGACCCAAGGAAGAGAAGAATAGGGCGACACAGCAGCCGGTGGTCACCGACTCGGCAATACGAGCAAGTGAAGCGCCACCGCGTGTTTTGAAAGAGAGGCGAGAGGTGAGAACAGACAGCAGAGTAAGACGGAAAGCCGGGAGCAACAACACGGCGAACGCACGCAGGCAAAAATCGTGTGTGCTCTGTGCTTGTAAAGCGGGCATAAAGCATGACACTGCACACTTTTCCCTCACCTGGGTTTTGAATTTAACACTGACATAGCAGCGCGGTTCAAGTGGTACAAACATAAGTTTGAGGCGCGAACAGTTAAAGTGCACACCCGCGGGAATAATGACGCAGTCGTTGACGCTGCAGTTAACCATCCCGCCGCGGAGCGTCACGTCGGCAGTGATGAGCTTGACAAGATCCGCGGCGACTCAACCGACAGACGTCCCGACGCCGGCGACAGCGCACCAAAGAACAACACGAATGTCAGCAGATTTCTATTCGTACAGAAAACCGCGCATACAAGTAAAGGTATGCGGTAGGCCATTTAGCGCACCAATAGATACAGGATGTTTGCGAAGTTGCGTGGCGTCCACAGTAAACTCAAAACAGAAACTCGAGCCCATTCAGGAAACTTTAACGCTCGTTGGTGCGACGAACGAATTAGAAGCACCTCAGTTCAAGACGCAAATAAACTTGAGCATTGCAGGACACACATATAAGCAGGAATTTTTAGTTATACATTATCTTAAGATGGATGTTACTATAGGAGTGTATTTCTTTAGACAGTATGATGTGATACCATATTTAAAACACAATATATTGTTCATCAATGGTAATAATTAATAAGATCGTTTAAGTTACAATCTTTTCAGTGACAGTTGACATCAACAATGCAGGAACGATCGAGTATTGTATAAACAAATTAAAATCAATAGATCTTGATCAGGTTAAGTGAACCTAACCGCAGATAAGCAATACACTAGATAAGCAACATAAGCAAGCTATAGAAGAGGTGATAGAGGAATTTAAGGACCATTTTTGCGCTTTACGTTTTGGGATTACAGAAGCTAGGAGTCATAGTATTAAGATGGAATTGACTTCCGATAAGTCGATCGCAATGCCACCATACTGAATAAGTCCACTGGCTATGAACAAGTTGTTGCAACAAATCCAAGACCTGGAGAAATCAGGAATAATTGAAAATCTCTTCATCTCCATATTCCGCACCAAGTATAGTTATTAGAAAGAAATCCGGAGATATCAGATTTCCTACCGATTGTCGTAAGCTGAACCAATATGTTAAGCGTATTCAGTATCCTTTGCTGCGCACAGAGGATATTTTGAACATTTTGCGAAATCCTAAATATATAAGAAATTTAAATCTCTTTTCCGGGTTATATTAAATTCCAGCCTGTAAAGAAGATAGACACAAACTCGTGTTTTCCATTGATGGAATAGGATTATTTTCCTATCATCATCTCCCAATGGGCCTCAGCTGTTCCCCACAACACTTCCAACAGTTCATGGATCATTGAAATGGAATACAGCGATAGCATATATCGACAAAATATTTACTATAGGAAATTCACTCTCTGAACATATTAACAATATTAAAAAGGTGTTTCACACAATAAGAAGCTCCAATGTTAAGATCAATGCTAATAAGTGTGTTTTCTTACAACGCTAAATAAAGATTCTAGGGCACAGATCCAGAAAAAGTACGCGCAATCCAAGAAATGTCACCAGCTAGTAATGTGAAACAATTGCGCACTTTCTTAGGTTTGACATCTTATTTAAGACGATATATATAGCATAATGCAGAAAAGGCAGGGCCCTCAGTGGAGTTGACGAAACAGGCAAACAAGTATGGATGGGGACAGGACCAACGGAAAGCATTTTTGGAATTAAAGCACGTAATACAGCAGGCGCCAGTTTTACAAAGATTTGATGACAATAGAACATGCATTTTAGCTTGTGATGCATCTAAGATAGCAACTGGGACAGCCCTTTTACAAGAAGATCCAAAAGACATATTGCGCTATATAATCGCGTTTGCTTCCAAAAAACTATCTAGTCCAGAATCGCGTTGGAGCGCTACCGAAAAAGAGCTTGGTTCGATTAAATTCTTTTGCAATTACCTCCCGCAATATTTATATGGGCGTCATTTTAATGTTGAGACTGACCATGCTAGTTTTCGCTACCTGCGCACAATGGCGGATCACAATTTAAGGAAACAGATGATGGCCATTGCGCTGGCTGAGTAGGATACGCTTAGACGGCTTCCCACACATAGTTAGGTTAACACGCAAGTGGTACATGCAAGTGGGATATGTTATAAAGTAAAACAGATATTCTTACATTGTAAGACATTGTTTCTGGCACTTGCAGAAATTTTATTCTAAAATCCCGAAAAAGACGAGGAAATTAAGGTCAACCATAATTATTTCGTTAACAATTGGAACGAAATCAAACAGTATATCCCACCAGACACACAAACGAAAGAGAAATCAGTTCTTAGTAAGACAATTTTGAACAGTGAATACATTCCAACCTATGCGATAGCAAAGATAATTTCTCAGAATTTTCAGGTCAATATAGAAATAGTCTTGCAAGGTCAGTCTAAATGTGTACTTGTCACATGTATAGATCCTTTGCTTTATTGTCAAATAATTGTAGTTCAGGACAGGAATCAAGTGTGCTATTTGCCAGTATTCACACACGAGCAGGAATACATTCAAATTTATGACGACCAACAACTTCATTTATTTCCTATAGACAAGCCCAAATCTCCACTTTCAGGGGAGTATGAGAACGACCCGCATATTTCCATATTAAAGGCAGCAGTTATAGATCCAGATAGGGCAGACCATACATACAGAAAACTCGCAAAGTGTTAAGGAATTATTGGAAACAGGGAGATTTTTATCAAGGTAAATACACCCGTCGGAGAAAGAAAACTGAAATTAGTTCCAAGATATGCCAATGAGACACTTACAGCTCACTACGATGCTATCCTGTGGGGAGGTCACTTTGGACTATTTAAAACTTTGCAAAAAATAAAGCAGACTTATTATTGGGACATCATGTATTCCGCTGTAAAAACTTATATCAAACATTGCCAAATAAGTCAAAAGGTAAGAGCTCCCAAATTCTCTGCCTCTTGGCGAACTGACACCAATTTCTCCACCCTTCTTTCTAAAGGCATTGGCCTTAGATGCCAAAAGACAACTTCCTGTCATGCAACAAGGCAATAAATACATCTTGGTCATGATGAGATTTTATAGTCGTTATACACTAAAAAGCATTGATGTACAAACTTGCGCAGTTTTTATCAAGGATGTGGTTTTGAAGAACGGTTGTCTTCAGCAGATCTTAACAGACCAAGTCACATCTTTTAACAATGAGATAGTTGCGGAACTCTCAAATAGTCTGAAAATTACAAAACCCCAAACTACATTCTATAATCCTGCTTGTAACCTCATTGAAAGTAAAAATAAAATAGTGTCCACACACATTACTGCATTAGCTCAGCAAGATCCACATAACTGGGATTGTTATATAGAGTTTGCAATTTTTAATCACAATACTTCAATCCATGTCAGCACGAAGTTTACTCCATTTTATCTAATGCATGGTGTCGAGGCAACCCAACCTGCCCACGTTGTAGCACATAAGTACTCGGAGCGAGTCACCAATTGGTGCGAACAATTACGCAAAGACAGAGAGCAAGTGCGGGTGAATCTTGTTGAGGCACAAAACAGAAGAAAATGCAATTTGACAAATAACATAGACCAAACACGATTAAGATAAATGACTGGGTTTGGGTTAAGAACCGTCCGCGCGCTAAAGCGCTCAATTTTAAATACAATGGTCCATACAGAGTTTTAGACGTGGTTTGCCCTTCCACTGTGAAAATACAAAGGAACAGAATAGGCGATCCCAAATATCATAATGTTAACGCTCGTAACATTAAGATTGCCCATGTGTGATACAAGCAAGTGTGTAGTCATTGCACGTTCTTAACAGTGTGCATCATGCTCATTTGAACTACTTTTGTTACGGTGTGTATGAGTGCATGTGTCTGTGGAGAGCGAACAGTGTAACACCGCCTGAAGCCGACCCACAGCACTGCCAGAGGCCGACTGAAGTCCAGCAGTGAAGGGAGCGACCGCCCGCCGACCCAGTGGACCCCAGACGCACAGGAGGTGACGTGTGGCGCTACCTATCGGCTAGCATGACTAAATGCCGCCGCTGACGGCACGATCAAGTGGTGTCATGTAGCCCAGTTCACAACAGTAGGCAAGACAGGTGCCGCTGTTGTCATTTCTGTACTATGTTCTATCATTTCCGTCACTTCTCTGTCCACAGGGTTTCGTATACTGGCATCTATTGGATTCCAACAGATGTGGAAATTATATATGAGGAAACCATTCCGTTATACTATTCACTCGCCATACAAGTCCCAACGACACCCACATCCTTTGACACATGGTTACATGGGGAATGCAGGAATACTTCTTCTAGCGATTGTCTTAATGCCGGGAAGATTTTTAAATATGTTAAAACAGTACAGGAGGGAGTTTTAACACAGTTTTTAGGCGAAGTTGCAACACACACTCACGGACGCCGCGGCATTCACTTACAGTGGGACATAGGTAGCTGGTGTTGTAATATACTCACCAATAAACACTTACATGCTCTTATAGCCAATGACGAACAAATAATCACCCAGCTGAATGAACTCACTCAACGGGTAGTAACTTCTAACCCAGAGTTGAATATCACAGTTAAAGCTATCGATGAAATCAAAATGCAAGTGGAAGAAAAAGTGAACAAATCTGAACAAATGGTTAATTCATTATCAACCGTTATCAGGGAATATAATCCAGCTGTGGAGAGTATACCGGCTATCAAAACTCAAAATCATCTTTTCACTAAAGTTATTTTGCACCTCATAAATAATTTGGTTACGGAGCAGCAAGTTACTACTTACATACAATATTACCAAGACAATAAATTACAGTTACACACAGTCTTTAAGGAACAGTTGATTTCATATTTGCAAAGGCTGGAAACGAGTTTGCGTAAATTAAACTTACGGCTAAGCATACCGACAGGTAACGTAATTAAATATTAGTGCATGAACTCGTTCAATGTTCATTCTCACAAAATCAGGTACTCATCAAAGTACGAGTCCCATTACGTAAGGCAGTTGGGGAATGGAAAATTTACAAGTTATTCAATATCCAATATCTCTATGAGAACGAATCATGTCGCATTGAGACAACGTCCAATTTAATAGTGATGAGTGAACATTTTTCGTGAGTTAAGGAACTTCCAGACTCGCCAAAACATAAGTTCAACGTCTTTTATATTCCCAAGGAGTCAGTACACTGTGCAACTCACGAGTGCATTAGAGCATCCATAATATTAGATGACTATGAAAACCTTTTGACCAAATGTTAATATACGTGCTCCAAAGACAAACGTACAGCCTTGACACAAATTCTGCCACTCCAATATTTTGTAACCAACCCTCCAACAGGTTTGGAACTTTTTTGTACAAATGCATTTCTCAATCAGGTAATATCTCACAACCAGGTAGGGGAATTTAGAGCTATTCTTGCCATGTGGGAATCAGGTACAAGTGGGAGAGACGACATTTATTGAGGTTACGCACATTTGTGATGTGCGGGCACCGTCCGAGACGGCCGCTATTACTGTAGTGTCCATTCACTGGATAAAAGAGAGTTCTTTTACACTAGAGCAATCGTCGATGACGAGCACTGGCAGATCAAACACGCTACTTTACTCAATATCTCTCAGTTTAAGGCCACTATATTACGACGCCAGTGGGCGCCTTATCCGGTGCTTTACTTTCTTGAACAAGACACCTACAATTACGTATCGAGTGGCTGCATAATGTCGTTGTTATTGATAGTAGTTGGCGATTTATGCCAAAATGTTAAAATTGTCTCAATTGCCATGACAAGTGGTTCGTAATGACTAATTGTGAAAGTTGAACATGGGTTACAAAACTGGTTATCAGTCATATCAATCTCACATGTAACTCAATTGTGCTCTAGCACGTTCGATGTTTGTAAATAGTAGGAATACATGTCATGTCCAATAGTATAATACTGTGTCTACCATGTCATGTGGACGCAATGCAGTCAAATTTAAATAAATTATAATTTGAAGCTATCATGTTTTCAATATGTCTGTGTATCTTGTTACTTCGCATCACGCACAACTTTGTATGTTAGTACTTGGCCGAATGTAATTTCAGATTAAGTACGTTCATTATGGTCCACCTCGGCGGGTTGCCATAATTGATGACGTTGCAGGTCAGCGACGACTGCTAGCCTCACATACTATAAATGGCCGTTTAACGTTATCACAACGGTGTATTATAATTGCAGTGTCCACTCTTGTGTCAACATAAGACACAATAGTGATGTTTTTAACCAGTCAAATGTTTGTTAATGGCATGAGAAGTCAGTTGTGACGTATTTAGAATTTCATGTTTCTGTATTATATTAGAGTTTATATTAATGTACCATTAGGGCGGTACTGTACGTGTGCAATAAGGTCTCCGGACACAGCCATGTTATCTACTTATATGTTTTTGCATTGTTTGTTACCATTTTTTTGTATAATTTAATTGAGACATATATTTAGGACGCTTTGTATTTTATTACAGCTCACGCTTCTCTAAACTGGTCACGAGCTGCTAACCTAAGTATTTCAGTCAGCTAATCCACATGTACA
The DNA here is from genome assembly GCA_029891345.1 of Dryococelus australis. Taxonomy (NCBI): domain Eukaryota; kingdom Metazoa; phylum Arthropoda; class Insecta; order Phasmatodea; family Phasmatidae; genus Dryococelus; species Dryococelus australis. The sequence goes on from CM057000.1 coordinate 78,606,207, forward strand.
CGCATCTTGCGTCCGCTTGTAAATTCCCACAATGTCGTTTTTCATCATTTTATTCAACATTGTGATTAAATGTATGCACTGTTATTCTAGGTGTACCATGCTTACATTAATTCACGTGTCATATATGTTTTCACAGTACATTGCACTACTGTGTGCGGTGTTTTGCTTTATCAATAAGGTCACGTGCCCAGCAGGCACAGGTGTGTCAACTTTCACAGCCCTGTCGGTTGATGCAGCAGGCTCTCTCGTGTGCACACAGCGCTGGGCGCTTACTTAAATATCACATTTTCTGCTATACGACGATTCTGACAGTTTAATGTATGATAGCCATAATTGTTCATTTCAATCTCACTTACACCTTTTTGCACTGAGCGTCTCGTACAGTGCTAGGGTATAGGTATGGGGAATATGGCGTGTCCGCTCACCAGACGCGTCACCATATCTCTCCCCTCACTATCATGGTCATGGTATTCGGCTCCTAGCGGATAAGATTTCTGTATATTTTCGTGGGTATAACTGTGCGGCAGAATGCACTTCCGTATCTGGGGATAAGGCACGTTGCATCCCTGTACAGAAGTATTTATGTGCGCACATGAATTATTCACGTTGTCACCTATTGTTAGTAAATTTTTATACGTTGTTTTTATTCATTATTTGACTCAATTGTAGACTTCAGGACACCCCTGTTGGGGTTTATACCACATTGACTGTATTTTACTTTACATATATACGTTACTGTTTATGGTTGTATATGTATTTTTTTTTCGGTGTATTAATCTCAGTTGAGTAACGTTGGTATACTGTCATTGAGTTCAAACTTTGATATACTATTATTTTCTATCACACTCTTCTAGTCTTATCACGCTCTTTTGCATGTATATAAATTCACTACTCGTAGACCTTCTCGTGCGTCCTTGCACTTTGTGTGCCACCTTAGAATACACTGCTCGTATAGCGTCGCTGGTGAAGAAAGCTCTACCCTGCGGTTCCTTGCCCACGGCGGTCTGTGGCCCGGGTGCCGGTCAGATGCCGCTATCCCTTGCTGGTCCACGTCGTCTCTTCACCGCACCCTCTGTAGCAGCCGTGGACGTCTGCGCCCGGAAAAAGTGGTTATTGTTGTAGGCAAAAGTGAGAGGAGAGCTGGCCACGAGGTTGACCCCTGCCCGTGGTCGAGGGCGACGCCCCGCAGGAGAGAGAGAGGGACCAGGGGACAGCGGGGTAGGCGCTGACGATGAGCTGACCGGCAGGCCACGGACGTTAATACGGCCGACACCCCTTCTCCCGAGAGATTGATAACCTGGTGCGTGTCGGAGGTTGGTCGCTCAGCGAGGCTGGAGCGATCCCCGATCAGCGAGTCTGCCGAAGCTGGAGCAGCGTCGGGCTGAGCCACTGTCGAGGTGATCCAGGAGCTGGGTCGAGACCAAGCTTGGGCAAGCCGTCCTTCTTCACCACATCTCCAGTACACGAGCCGACGGAGGAGCTCCGGCGATTCGACGCTGTCAGTGGTAGGCGATCTTGAGTAGAGTGCAAGGGCGAGCAGAGTGCGATACGAGTCGGGAAGAGCGATTAATGCCATCTAACGTAATTATTGAATCGGAGAAGAATGAATAGTTATAGGCCAAGATATAGGAATTTAACGTAATAATTTAAGTCATTATAAGTAAGATAGTTGAGATCTGAAATATAACTAAAGGTAGAAGGAGTCAAGAAGTGTAGCATTTATTGTATCTGTGTAATTTGGAATTGAATTTAGTTTTGTTTACGTAATAAAGTATGATATTAATGAAGCAACCGGTGATAGTAATTTAGAAGAATTAATATAGTCGATCCTGGTGCTTTGTTGAGGGCCTTGAGCCAGTGTGGTTATGCAAGAATATATGTAGGTTGTACACTGGGCTAGGCACTACAACAGTAGGTGTCTCATTCCATCTGTAGCAATAAATGTCTCGTCACAATCGCCTGTCGAATCGGGACCCATCAATGTAGCAGGAGGTATTGCCGGCAATACTTGCTGTCTCCCAGTATATGGATTCTTGCAGATCTTGGTACGTTCTTTAATTTTATCGCCTTGTATAAACTGCATACAGTCATTGTCACAATGCTTCGTCGCCCGAAAAGGACTCTTCGAACAAACTTTTCTCTCAGGCCGACAAGAATTTTGACCATAGGTGAAAACTCGAACGTAGAATTGGCACTGGCGACAACCAGGTAGCGATAATCCAGGTCACGGTTCCATGTTCGTCGAGGTCAAAGGCATGTCGTATTCGCAATCCATCTTCGTGGTAAGGGAGCACTCTGAGAAAAACCTAAATACTCGTTCGCCCCGAAGAAAACACGCAGGTATAAAATTAAATCCATACATAATTATGTGTATATGTATATTATATATATGTATGTACATAATTATGTATATTCCTATATTATATACTTACACCTTATATTATGGACATCACCTGAACTCTTCGCCTGTCATAACAGGTGTGTCTGCCTCACATGTCTGTCAGTGCGTGTGTGTGTGGTTACAAGGCTAGATGGATTTATTTTAAGTTAAATTTTTTTACAACAGTAAAACGAATTTAATAAAGTAAGTATAAAAATATATATGGATTTTTTATACAGTATTAAAATTCGACTAACTTTTACAAAGTCTTGCCTTGAATGTACATTAGAATAATTTGTATATACCCTCTCGTATACAAAATATTACATCTTTAAATTCGTAAATAAATATACACACTGGCGATTCGCGCACTAGCATGGTTCGTGCAAGTGGGGGTTTCTATGCAAACGGAGAAATTTTCTAGGAAAATCAATAAAAATCCGAGGTATTGAAATGCATTTACTTAAGTTTTTACAATTTTTTGAATAATTTTTCATATTTTTTTTTTCGATTAAAAAAAAGTTTCTTTAGAGAATAAAGGAAAATCTTGAGAGGAAAAATGGTCGATGACTGAAAAGAATGACAGAGCATAAAAATACAAGATAGAATAATAGCCTAGGAGTATGAAGGGAGCCTCACAAATCTTAGAAATTGTTTGTTTTTTAAAAAAGAGTCTGGCTGTTGCAATTCTGGCACTGTTTTTTTTTTTTTTTTTTTTGGGAAATTTTATGGAAGAAACGGAAATTTTGGTAAAATAATTAATTGATCTCTGAAGCGATTTTTATTGAAAATCAGGAAAATCCCAAGAAGGAGGTCGACGCCTCACGCCTCTGCCAGATGCCATTGTCCCCGAATAAACATACCTATATATTTACAAATATTGCAATAGTAGAGTAAACCTATTGATATATATTAAAAAAATATTAAAATTCTATAGCCAGACATTTTAGATTCAGAAACCAAATATAAAATGTTGATATTGTTAGAGTTAGTAAAATAAAAAATAACATAAAGAAAAATTTGAAAATGAATACACAGCAAATTGGTTTGACAGAATTTTTTTATTTTCAAAGTATGGTAAGAATTATGTTGAAAGTCTATGATGACACTTATATTTCTTGGAATAATGCAATATCAAAATTAAAAAATATATCTTGCAGTGAAGTTGCATTTATTCCATTTCATTATTCATTTCTATAAATTATCTATATTGATTCTAACATAATTTACATGAAATATGATACTTAGTGTCTCTTTCATTTTTTACAAAAATATGTAGAACTGGGACATATCCAAAATCGAAAAGTTTTTCGTAATTTGGATGCCTATCTTGAATTGTGCATAATCGTATGCCAGTTTCTTCTTTGAGTTCTGAAAACATAAACATAATTATATTGAATAGTAGGGATATGGAGGTTGAGTCATAAGGGTGTGGGGCGCAGGAGTGCAGGTGCCAGCCACCGCCATCTTCTTACGTCACTGTCCACCATCTTGGATGTAATTGACCTAACCTTTGACCCATGACCCTGACCTTGACCACAGTGACCTCTGACCCAAAAAATTGCAAAAAATTAAAAAAACCGTTTTAAATTTATAAATAAAATATTATTATAAAATGTAATCAAAACATCGATTACAAAATTAAAAAAATCATTTTAAAATTTACTTTTATAAAATTTTATTTGAAAATTTCTTAATTTAAGATGTGTTAACCCCGGCGGCCATTTTTCCCTTTTCCCTCGAAATTTCCCTTTTTTCGAAAAAATTTCATTTCACAATTTTTTTTATTAAAAAATCACTTTAAAAATGGTTTATAACCCCGGTGGCCATTTTTCCCTTTCTCCCCTCAAAATTTCCCTTAAAATATTTTTTATAAAAAATTGTTTAAAATTTTATTAAAAATAAGTTAAAAAACTTATATTTCCGAAGGTCCCCCCTCCCCTCACTCTCCAGTGACACCAATTACTCAACTATGTTCGAATCCAGCAGATGACCGACTCCCTTGTCTCCACTCCCCTCACATATACTTATTCTCCATCTTGATTTTTTTCATCTGTCATTTGTTTACAAGCTACTAGAGGCAGCCATTTCTATAATATGTTGCTGAAGGAGGCCATCTTTGTTTATATGTCACTGGAGGCCACTATCTTTTTTTATATGTTACTGAGGCTGCCATATTTACATATATGTTACTGGAGGAGTTCATTTTTTTTTTCGTACATCATTTGTTTATATATGTTACTGGAGGCGGTCATTTTTTTCGTACATCATATGTTTACATATGTTACTGGAGGCTGCCGTATTGGGAGGCAGCCATTTTACTAGGTGTAGTCCTCTATGTTTTTTATTGTCATTTATTCTATAGTTTGTGTCTCACCTTTGTGCGACAATCCTATTATGCCACCTGATACAGGCCTGTACCGAATGGGAGATATGTAAGTTTTAAAATAAATTTTTATAAATTTTTTTATGAAAATTTTTTTAAGGGAAATTTTAAGGGAAGAAAGGGAAAAGTAGCCGCTGGGGTTAAAGACTGCTATAAAAACATTTTTAAAACAATCTTTTATAAAAAGAATTTACTCAGGGAAATATTTAAGAAAGGAAGGGAAATTTCAAAGGAAAGGGGGAAAATGGCCGTCGGGGTTAAAGACTTTTTAATAAAGGCATATTTTAACGAATTAACTACATAAAAATTTCTTGAAGGAAATTTCGTGCGACAATATGAAATTTTCTAATGAAAAAAGTTGAAAATGGCCACCAAGATTAACGACTTTAAATTTAACAAATTTTTAAAATAAAATTAAAGACTCGATATAAAAACCGGGCTAATTGCCAAAACGTTACTTTATATATATATATTTATATATATATTTTTATATATATTTATTTATATATATATATATATATATATATATTTAATGATTTACCTATATATATATATATATATATATATATATATATATATTGGTAAATCATTAAAAATGCGCATTAGGTGTTCTAGTAATTATTTATTGGTTCACCAGTACCAAAGAAATAGGCTAGAGGAAAACCAAATTCACCAGTGTAAGGAGTTTCCTTACAGGGAGTCTCGACATGACACTTTATTATTTCTAAATTTCTACACACGCCATTTTATGGTTATTTACATATTGTGAAAATATGTTATCAACTTCATTTGAATGATTTAATCTAAATTCTTTTACGTGTCATATTAATTAACAGGTATTTTCACATGTAATTTATTTAAATCAGTCAATGTTAACTATGTCAAAAACAATACTGCAACTTTTATCCACAACCTGTTTGATTGACAGTTTATATGCAAACCTTTAACAATGGAAATTAATGTTTAAATAGTGTTTCTCATTGGTAAAAGCTATATGAAAGTGTGCACAGCAGAAAACAAATTTAGTGGTTTTGGAATGTGAGAATGCAGACGTGTTTCGTTTGTTTGGAAGGACTTCACTGAAAATTTTTTGTTGTCAAAGATATTCTAAAGAAAGACCAAATGGCTTCCATGCAGAAGTAGCATGTATGACTAATGTGTCTGATGTTAAATTAAGTTTATGAAGGTTTCAGTATTGAGGCTAAGGAGTATCAATTATCGCTGCTAAACACACCGGAGAATATCTAAGTGCAAGACGATTATTCAATATGCATTTCCCGGTTGGTGTTCTGAAGTAGTCTGCCACGAACGACTTTGTTTCTTAAGCTTTACTGATGAACTAAGCCTTATTACCCACATGAGAATATTCGGAATATTTTTAATTTAATTTATGTAGTCGCTTAATATGTTTGGTAACATATCAGAGCTACTGTGTGATTATTTTAGGGAAATCAATAGTTTATTTTGTCACATATTAATTATTTTTAATAACTGATTTTAATAATTAATTTATTGCGCTGGTCATTCATGTCTCAAAACTTTCAAACCCCGTGTAAACCAGTACAAAATACAGACATGATATAGAAATATGTATCGTTATAATTAAGTAATATATTATTTTATAAGTTTACATATAGCCTATATATGTATACACTTGTACCTTCATACGAAACAACATATATGGAGGTAGTTAAATACTAATCCAAAATCGAAATAACTAGACTTGTCAACGTACCTGTTCTAGGCATAAATGCGTCTATATATACTTGTGTTTCTTAAACTCCAACAGAGTAATGTAATGATTTTCGCAAAGTTATATATCGCTATTTGAAATGTCTTGTTCGAACACGGCTTCTATATTTGCTTTAACATACAAAGTTATACAGTTTTTTTACAGTGTCGGAATGTTGGATATGCATTGTAGAGTTTTCATTTCTAAAGGAAGAGTTTAATTTTACAGTAAAAGGACAAGAAACAATTTTATTTCCTTTGACGATTTATGTAAACTAATTTGGTTGGTTTGCAGTTAACTTCTAAACCCATCTTTTCTTCTTTTGGACCACTGCATGCCCTTCAATCACATGTAAAAATCAACACAACCTTGCATGTACCACTGAACAGTACACTTGTATGACGTAGCCTATGAGACACAGAGACACTAAACTGTGTTACATAAGCTTTTATATGTATAAAACGAAGTGAAACCGGTATGAGTTGCCACCAGTTTAAACAGTGCTCTTTTATTTTAGCGTTAAAATCTCGCATAATTTACTCTCTCTCAGTCAGTATTTCTGATTGCTCACTGGAGGGGGGGGGAGGGGTATTTATGTCAGCGTATATGCATTTCGGGGCTGTGATTTCTTTGTAAAAGTTCATTTGTAGCAATGCTCAATTAACCGCAAACTAGCTACAATTAAGCGTTTCTTCTGCGTCAGCAGAAAGGTTTTCAACGTCTCAAAACTAAGAAACATATGATTAAAGTGCCTTATTAACTATCGTTAAAGCTTGAATAAATTTAAAAGCGCGAGGAGTGTGACCTAGGGCACATTGATAACTGTATATAGTCAAGTCGAAGTGACTGATAAATTTAAATACTATCGCGCACAAAACATTTATTCATTTTCCATGTTTTCGTACAGTATTATTTATAAAGTTAGTAATTTGAAGATATTTGCTCCGACTCAAATCAAAATCTACTGTGCAGCTGGCCTCTGATGTCCGTCTATGGCTATCAGAATTGCAGTTGTTGTAGAATGATGTTCCTAAATCCTAACTGGGATTCAGGTAACAGATGATATTTTCTTACTTGATAATAAATTTTTCAATAGGAAGTCTCGTCAACCATTCACATTTCTGGAAACCTATCAGAAAGTTAAATTTATTTTTAGGGGGTTGAGGATAATGAATAAAACCGGAGAAGTAGAAACTTAATGAAACAACGAATTTTGTATATAGAGAATATTTTGAAATAATAAGGGTTTTGGAGTTTATAAATGGGTTGTGCGATAAAATTAAGTTCACTGTGCAACTGAAACTGATAGCGAAGTTAACATAGCATTGTCCCTACCACACCACTACCTCTCATTTTCATGTCCTGTGCTAGAGCCTGTATGTATGTGTGATTATATATGTATGTATACGTATGTATCTGTATGTGTGTGTATCTGTTTGTATGTATAAATGTATATGTGTATGGGGTTAAGCCTAGTTTTCCATTAAACATTTTGTGAATTTTCGCAATTGAATATCGTGCATACAGAGACTTTCTGTTTCCGAATACTACAAGCGAGGATGATGTATTATACTTCATCGGACATATCTGTGATCATTATTTCACTTGAAAACTTATGGCATTGAGCTTGCAAGTGTAACTATTCTTAGCCTACTTTCCAAAGGAAACAAAGACTTTCCTGTTTGTGTGTATGTATGTCTGGGAGTGTGTCTACATGTCCCCCCTTTTCCATTTTTTAGCTGGTCGAGCGGATTTAACCAAACTCGGTTTATATACAGTACATACTTAGTAAGGACACCTGATTTTCATGGTTTTTGACAACACCAAGAACTTCCTTTCAAGATGGCGGCCATTTTTATATTTAAGGCAATATGTAATATCTCGGGAATCATTCGATCGATTTAAACCAAATTTGGTATGGTCGCAGAACATCATGTAAGTATAAGATTTTGAATTTGGCATTGTTAGACCAGAATTTTGAAAGATATAATAAAATGAAAAAATAAAGATTTCACATATATATCGAAGACTATCACAGCAATTCTCTCACAATTTGACACGTAAGTCATACTATGACAGATCAGGTAAATGTACATAATTGAACATGCTTAGATACTTATTTGAAAATGGTGGCTATATATATATATATATATATATATATATATATATATATATATATATATTTCAAATAAGTATCTAAGTAAGTTCAATTATGTACATTTACCTGATTTACCTTATATATATGTATAGTGTATATATATATATATATATATATATATATATATATATATATATATATATATATATATATATATATGGTTTATTTGGTACTAGCAGCCCGCCATCGCTTCGCTCAGGTTTTAAGGCGTCATTGAAATACATAACTATATATGCGACTACCCGTAAATACCTGCGACAACCCGTGACTACCTAAAACTACCCATGACTACCTAAAACTACCCATGACTACCTGCGACTACCCCTGAATAACTGCGACTACCCGTGACTACTCGCAACTACCCGTAACTACTTGTGGTTACCTGCGACTACCTGTGACTACCCGCGACTACCCGTGACTACTTGCGACTACCCGCGACAACTTGCGACTAACTGCGACTGCTTACGACAACCTGAAAATACCCATGACTACATAAGACTACCTGACAACCCGTAACTACCCGCGACTACATGCGAATACGTGCGACAACTTACGACAACCTGCGACTACCCGTGACTACTTGTGACTACCTGCGTCTACCTGCGACTAATTGCGACTGCATGTGATAACTTGCAACAACTTGTGACTTCTTGCGACTACCTTCGACCACTTATATTTTCTTGTAACGTTGTTTCAATTGTCTTTAATGACCTTGGTAGAGCATGCTTACAAAACAGCCAAGTAGCACATTCTTCTCCGACATGGTTTACAAATTTTACAATTTCTCAAGGAATTCTTAAATAATTAAACATAGCCTATATCCACCCTGAAGAATGTTGTTTTCTAACAGTCAAAAATTATATGAATCGGCCCTGTAGTTTTGGTAGAGCATGCTTAGAAAGCAGTCAAGTAGCTCATTTTTATCAGAATTGTTTTATAATATTTGAGATTTCGCGGGGATTTTTTTTTTTTGGAATTAAACATAGTCTATGCCCATTTGGAAGAATGTAGCTTTTTAACAATAAAAGAATTATTAAAGAATCGGCACTGTAGTTTCCGAGATAAGCCATTACTTATAAACAAACAAACTCAATTTACTTCTTTAGAATATTATTGGTATATATATCAACTATAATATTCAACCAATTTCGGCCAAATTTTGTATACTGAAAGTGTCTACAACAAGCATCAATGTGCCAACTCATAGCCATATTTGTCAGCCAGTTTGTAAGTTAGTGCCACATGAAGAAAAAATAATGTTTTTATGCCATATCTCCATAAAAAACGCCGATTCAAACGAAATTTGACAAACAAGTAATACTGCTTCATATGATGTTCAATTATATGTTACAGGTTTCTCGGAAGCTTATTTTCTATATGGTGGCCATATAGTTATGGTAGCTTAGCTTAGAATGTTATATCGTCGAGATTATGTAATCAATTCCATCTTATTTGTATGCAGGCAGTAGATATTACAACTATCAACTGTGTCTTTACGAAGCATGTGTTGTCGGTAATTTTGTAAGATAGCGCCAAATGAATAAATAATTTTTTATCTAATATCTCGGGGATACAATTGCTCGATTCCAAGCAAATTGGTCAAACAGTTTGCACTGCAGCAGGTGGTGAAAACTGCAATGTTTTGAGTATGCCAGGCACTTATTTCAAAATGGCGGCTATATAAATATTTCAGCTTAGTATCTTTTATGAACAAACCAATTTCCAACTTCACTTTTTACGCTAGCAGTATCAGTTACAACGATCAAATTTGTCTATACAGAGCAATATTTCTCTGCCATTTTGTAAGTTAGCCCTACAATACAAATTAAGTTCTTGTCATATCTCGGGAAACAATCAACCCATTCGTACCAAAATTTGGCGAAGAACTGGCACTGTGGTAGGACATATAACTATAAGAATTTTCTCAGTGTGACAGACATGTCCAGAATGGTGGCTATAAATTAATTTTAGGCTAGTGTGCTGTATCTACGAATTTATGCAATCGATTTTAGCGTTACTTTGTTTACTGGTGGTATACAATGATCGAATGTGATAATACGTAACATTTTTGTAAGTTACTCCATTTGTGAAGATCGTCACATGAAAAACATGGTTGTTTTATGTTATATCTCAGGGACTAATAAACCGATATTTACCAAATTCTGTACACAAGTAGTGCGATGGTAAGCCATGTAAACTTCAGTGTTTTAAGTAGCTCAGTTACTTATTTTCAAAATGATGGCCCTGTAAATATTTTTGGTTACTTAACCCTATCATTCGAAACATTAGACTGATTAAATTCGAAGTTGATGCTTGAATCGACCTTCGTAATGCAATTTGATTGCACACATACTTATAGTAAAATGTTTTCTTGGTTCGAGTCCCAGGTAAGGCACTTGTGTATTTGTAATTGTCTCACTACTGTTTATCTGTTTCTGGTTTCACCTTTAATGATAGACTATTGCTTTCAACCTTTCGACAAATCCTACCTACTATCAAAGATTTTAAGAAATGGTTTAAATATTAATTGCACCCATGTTAAGGAAGGTATGTTCATTACTTATATCAGAAACTTCTTCTATGTGTTGACTATGAGTCCAGCGATAATTTACATTCAATTCCTAAACTACAATAAAGTAATATAATAATTCTCGCAAAGTGATATCTCAATTTGAGATGTCTAGTTCGAATACGGAATCTATATTTACTTTAAAATTAGTATATGTAACGATTACGTGTTTATGTCAAGAGTTTGTAAAAATATCTTGCCTACAAATATGCAGTGTGTCAAACAATATAGAAAAGTTCTGAAGACGCAAATCTATTTTAGGATGACTTACGCATGCTTTCAGTGTCTAATAAGTAAGGTCACCTGATTTTTGTGAAAAGTTCTCCGCGCCACTTACAGTTCAATATTATACGTGCGCAACTTTAGCGTTACTTTGTTTTTTAGACATTTGTCTTTAGAAAACATTTGTTAGTATACCAAGCCAACTACATTTAGATTACTGTAGGAGTAAACATCTATAACTCGCTGGCAGACGCTTAAAACCAGCACCAGTTAAAATCATCCAGTTATGAAAGGGAATCTAAGTTGATGTATTTTGGAAATACATAAAATCACGATATTTTTTTGCGAAACGCTGGCATCTCCGCTAATTTGTGGATACAGACATTGGACTGATTACAACATTTCTGAAGCAATATACTATACATACATACGATGAAATATGTGATGTTAATTTTCCTTTCACGATTTGTTATAGTTGGGTGTCTGTAAATATCTGATTTATAATATTTCACCACATTACATAAATAATATATCCATCCAAAGAGTTATTAGCAAATCTGAGTATCAACATTATTTACATAATTATAGACATGGAATAATCAACATAAAGTCATAAATATTGAAGTGTTACAGTGTTTTCAGAACCGATACCTTCAAATACAATATTTTTCTACCACTGACAGAGAAACAAATGCTATTAGTGAAGTTGAATTAAATTATACTGCGACACACCAATCCAGCAGTGGCAATATTTTATTCAGCTCATCAACATTTCTCGCAATACATGCTATTGACTTCACTGGAGTGTCCATTACAAACACGCAAATACTTTATTTTACGTATAGACCCTGCGACTCCTGGCAAAGTTGTATTATTGCTAGTTCACAAACTTAAAATTGGAAATTTTAAAATGCATGTGCTCATTATTACATCATCCTGTATTCACACTACTAAAAAATGTTGCAGAGTAGCAATTATTTACACTTTCCCTGACCTAGGGTAAAATTGCCTGACATTTCCCTGGCGTTTCCCTGTATTATGAAATTCGGTGACTTTTCCCTGTTTTCCCGGAATTATTAGAACAAACGTTACTTAATATAACCTAATAGCAGAATCATAGTTTACAGCAATTATAATTTTACCGAAATGAAAGGCTTATTAATAATTTTAATTCTAATACTTTATATCCGCATTTAAAAAAAGGGAGGGGGAGGTTACAACCCCCATAGTACGCCCTCTGGCTACGCTGCTGGTATTGGTGTATGCAGTGCATGCAGTGTCAAATATATGATAGTATATTTTCTGTTTGTTATAATTTGAAAGCAATTCTGATTCGCAGGATTTGTGGTATATCGTACAAATACTGAATTCAATTAGACATCAAATATAAAAGGAAAGCCTTCTGTGTGCAAACTCTGCCAGAACATTGTCACTTCAAATGAACTTCAGAATAGCCGATTGACTGTTTCAAAAGAGCGGGAATATCGCTTCACAATACTACATCATAATGTTTCTGAGATCATGGCATTGGTTTATTTAAATAACGGAGAATTTTAATGCTAGGTAACAAACACAAATAATATTAAGTAGCAAATGAAAATTATTTGCTCTGCGTATGAGAGCTTCCGCTGTACGTTATTGTCAATACCCAGTAATTTTCTTTCGTAAACAAGTCACAGAAACCACATATAAGGTGCCATTTTGTAGTGCACGAAAATAATCTGAAACCAATATTAGCTTACAGTTGTTCAACTAAGTTGGTTATGAGCTGTGCTTTGTTTAGTGACCGAGTGCTGCTCGTTTTTTTTATTTTCATAGCCACATGTGAATACATAAATTACGTTAGGTCAGTCGGCGAAGATGCATATTGTAAATTAAAATTAAATATTTCGTCTCGGAGCCTGTCAGAATACATCAGCGTAACTGGCCAAGTACAAAACAGACATGTATTGTATTGAAATAAACCTTTCATGTGTCTGCTAATGCCAGAAACCTATCGCCTGAGACCAGAGGCTAGTACTAGTCATTTATTTTCTCTATGGCCCGATGCCTGTGGCAGTGGACCCTCGAAAGCGAGCTGGCAACCAGAGCTGGCAACGCTGTTCGAAGACGTCACGAGCACAGTCCTTGTAGTTCCGTTGTGTCGTGCAGAGTGCAGCAGTAAACAGAACTATCTTCAGCAAACGATATGAAAGCCACGACTATATCGTTTATGGCTAGTGTTTATTTGCACAGCTTAGTGTTCATTAACGGTCACACAAATAAATACATTGCCAGATGTTATGTTTTCTAGAAACATGAATGCCACGAGGTCAATTTCTAACTTTACAAAAATTAACATACGTAAGAACTCATTTGAATATACTCTTTTGCAGATTGAAAGGTGCAACATACAGTGACTATTAAAATGATATATGTTACTGTTACAACTTCCTACAAGTCAAACGTTTATGCCTCGGCAGAGTTTATATCTCATATGAACCTATGACATTTTTTTTCGTTAAAGAATAAACAGTGGTGTTATTTTTACGGTGTTTTATAAAGAAACTAAAAACCAAATAATGTTTTTATATATTTAAATATTTTATTGTTTATAATTTTTTTAATATTATTTTTCCATGAAATACTCCGACCTTACCTGTAATATTATAAACATAAATTCACATAACTAGACATCGCCAAATATCTTAAACTCCCTCTTAAACACTACAAACCAACAACTCCTACCCGTAAGAAAGGTAGAAAGATACGTGTATACAGCCAGAATATGTGATGGTTACCGTATGACGAAGTACGGAGGGGCAGTATGGTGTGCAAAATTCCGACGACGACGCACACCGATATCCCGGAAAACGTATCAACTGCACACTTATAATAACGGAAGTGAAGTTCACACGCAGAATGAACGAAGAAAATAGCACGCAGCTCACGAATAAAATAAAAACTGTTCAGCTCAAGAGTCGACTAAGAAGTAAGCCCGATCGATGTAGTACAGATAAGAGGTACCAATTGTCGAAGTCCATGCGACAATCTCATAATGACTTACTTCAGAGTAAATGTCGGAAAATAGCGCAGAAGAAGCGAAACCACAAAATTAAAAACTACAGTAGCAGGCCAAGAAAACTACAAGTTGAAGAAGAGGAAAGTGCGATCCCGCCATGGCCACCACCGGAAAAAAAAAAACAGGTCGAATGGAAATGTAAATAAACCATGACATCCATTGAAGTCTTAACGGGTCTTAACGGGTCTAACAGAAAATTTGGACGCTTTCCCAACACTGGATATGTACACCGTGGAGAAGAATCCAAAAGTGATAACGCAAGAGCTGCTTGATTTAGTTAAAAGAAAACTTTACCTCGCCGCAGAAAGGAGGAAGAAATACTACAAGTTGAGCAAGCTGAGGACGTTCAGTATCATCGACCTCGTGTTACGACGTAGTTGCTCTACAAGTCACTCATGAGAAGGAGTCACGAAGAAATTGTTTCATCGACCTCGTGTTACGACGTAGTTGCTCTACAAGTCACTCATGAGAAGGAGTCACGAAGAAATTGTTTCATCGACCTCGTGTTACGACGTAGTTTCTCTACAAGTCACTCATGAGAAGGAGTCACGAAGAAATTGTTTTTACTTTTGAAGGGCCTTTCAAAGTGACCGGTGTAGTACGCATTAATTGCTTTTAACTGGCGGATTTGCAAGGCAATACCATGGGAAAGTATAACATAATACAACTAAGACCATATCGAGTTCCTATGGCAACCACAGTCAGAAATCAATGACAGCAATGGCAAAGTATTATGTATATACAGCTCAGTTATGATTTGTAAGATTGACTACACTTTTGCTAATGAGTTCGTAACTTGGATATAGTACGAGCAGTAGATTCCTCCAAGAGCATTTATGCAGAGTATTGACTATAGGGCAGATGGTATATAGTGTTCATAGTTAATTATTGTTTGTCCAGTGTAATTATGTTAGTATTAGGATTTTATGTTATGTTATATTATTTGTAATTTTCACTGTACCCATGCGTTTGCCTGCTGCCTTGAAGTTTCGAATCCTACTGGAAGTCTTTGAGTAACTGAAATTACAGTCACTTATGGTATTACGATGATGAAGCTGTTTGAATTTTCCCATACACTGTGATGTGCTAGAAATGCCAGAAACGGTAAGGAATTTTATATATATATATATATATGCGTCTACGAATAAGGGTTATTGCCACTGATATGAAACCAGCCTTGAACAAAGTTCTAGCAGAACTATAATTAACCACTATGCTTAACTGGCTGATTAATTAATTGAAAACTAAAAAAAATCGCCCATGTCATTCGTATTTCATAAGAGTATGTTTACACCTTCCTCGTCGTTCATGATATGTAAAAAAAGATGCTTACGTCTTGTAATCTCAGTTCCTTATGCAAAGGGAATATGTTCCCGCTATTTGCAATGAGAAAAGTTGGAATAAAATCATTAAGCATTAAGAGCTTGCTAAAGTTTTCCTGGATACGCCCACAAACTACACACATCCTGAGTCTACAATTTTTAATTGTGATGACAATTGTTTAGGTTTTTGTTGTATCAACTTTGTTATAGTGTATGTAAATTTCGTTTCATTGATGATAGGTAACGTATTTATATGTTTTAATATTTAAAAAAAACAAACAAAATTAAAGTTGTTTTTATACATGTCAGTTGAGTAGTCTGCATACACAGATAAGTTCACGACGTTGTTTAGGGTTTAGAAATGAAATGTTTCTTGTAGTTGTCTATCCTTTAGTGTTTATTAGGATCTTCTATAGTTGCCTACTTTAGCTGTTGTAACATGAAAACCTATATTTCACTGACATGTGTTACCCCTTTCAGTCCCTAAAATATCACTATGATTGTTTTGAGATGAAGCATATTATTGGGCTACTAAACCATCCAATGATGCTTGAAGACCATCAAGAAGTGATATTAACAGAGAATGAATTATGTTATGTATGGCACCAGTGAAAATGTTTTAATTCCAGCTACGGAAGAAGATGTAGTAAAAACATACGAGGATCTTATTCACGGTGACCTGAGCAAAATGATTGTCGTTACAGAAGGAAAGCCTGACAATAACTGCCTTGTGTCTGACGTCTGTGTGTTGCAGTTATTCCGGCGTGTTGGTGTATGAGAGATGCAGAAACTTTTCGTCTCCCTGGATGTAGCAGAGGTTCCAACTACGAAGGGGTTGCAGAACTGCAGAGATCCTGAGCTTCGCCACTACCAAACTGCATGAGATGCTGACTGTGTTTCGTAAGAAAAACAACTACCCAACTTACCTTCCGAAAAAAAGGTTACCTATTTCAACATATAGTGTTTGAACTGTTTAAATTTTAACATGTTTTTTATTAATAAGGATATTGACATTACAGTACAAACATTCACGGCATTGATTTTTGTCTTATGTGCTTAAGGACACATAAAATACATTTTTAACTAACTGTTATGTTAATATGTTTTGAGTGTACTAAAATGTTTTCTTTGTATCTTAAGCTCCTAGTGATAATGTGTCATCTCATGTGTCTTGTGTATATTGATTGCTCCTAGTGTTTACTTGTAATTGATTGCTAAGTTAATATGTTTTCGTAAGTAGTAATTAATCTGCTGTCAGTCAGTTTGCTCTCTTATCTTGAGTTTAGTTGTAATTATTATCATGTTTATCGTAACATTTACAATTGTGACTCAGAACCTAAGTGGGGCACTCTGTAAGGACTTTCCTTACAGGGAGTCTCCACATGACATTTTATTATTTCTAAATTTCTACACACGCCATTTATGGTTATTTAAATATTGTGAAAATATGTCATCAACTTCCTTTGAATGAATTAATCTAAATTCTTTTACATGTCACATTAATTAACAGGTATTTTCACATGTTGTAATTTATTTAAATCAGTCAATGATAACTATGTCAAAAACAATACTGCAACTTTTATCCACGCTCTATTAGAGTGACAGTTTAGCTGCATAATTTTAATAATGGAAATTAATTTTTAAATAGTGTGTTAACTGTTTATCATCGGTAAGAGATATATAAAAGTGTGCCCAGCAGAAAACAAATTTAGTGGTTTTGGAATGTGAGAATGCAGACGTGTTTTGTTTGCTTTGGAAGGACTTCACTGAAAATTTTATGTTGTATAAAATGATTTTAAAGAAGGAATTAATGGCCTCCATGCAGAAGTAGCATGTATGACTAATGTGTCTGATGTTAAATTAAGTTTATGAAAGTTTTAGTATTGAGGCTAAGCAGTATTAAGTATCGATGCTAAACACACCGGATAATATCTAACTGTTGGAGAATTATTCATTATGCATTTACCGGTTGGTGTTCTGAGCCAATCTGGCATACCAGCTATTGTGCCTTAATATCTACAGAACTCTTCAAGTAAGATTTTTCTGTACTATTTAATCATTCAACACATTGCTTTGAAGTTGTATGTGGAATTTAATAATACGGCTAGACCAGTGGTCCAAGTGTGTGGTATTAAATTACCGTGAA
Organism: Dryococelus australis; assembly: GCA_029891345.1. Classification (NCBI taxonomy): domain Eukaryota; kingdom Metazoa; phylum Arthropoda; class Insecta; order Phasmatodea; family Phasmatidae; genus Dryococelus; species Dryococelus australis. Next base: position 78,624,183 of record CM057000.1, read on the forward strand.
TGACTTTGATTCTTAAGCTTTACTAATGTACTAAGCCTGGTTGCAGACGCAAGAATATTCGTTAAATTCTTCATTAATTTTAGTAGTCACTTAATATGTTTGGTAACTTATCAGAGCTATTGTGCGATTATTTTAGTGAAATCAATAGTTTATTTTGTCACAGATTAAATTTTTTTAATAACAATTTTTGTTTGACGACTAACAGCAGTATCTTTAAATATTAGATGTCTTCTGTTAAAAAGGGTGAGTAGAAAATTAGATTTTCCATTACTTCTTTAATTATATTACCCTATGCTTTCTTCAACGCTTTTCCTTGTATTATTTTAGTAGTAAGTATTTCTTTTTCTGGAATATATAATAGCCTGTGTATATTAATCAATTTTCCTTATGACATGAGAAAGAAGTGGTACATATTGCTATGATTTTTGCTGATTTCCACACGCACACTATCTCATTTGACTACACATATTTGTATTCATTGAGTTTCCTAACACACTTCATTACACCAGTACCTTCAAAATCACACAAATATTATCAAACCACAGAAAATTGTAGATTTTGCTAACAACCAACACATAATACATAAATAATGGGCTACGTGACAAGCCACAGAATGTTAACCAGGAATGTTATTATAGGTTAGAAGTTAGTAATAATTTCATAAGACACGTATGTCTTGTTTCCTTTTAGGCAAAAAAAAAGTTGCCTAGTCTTATCGCTTTAACAGTTCGTCATAGAAAGGTTTGTTCTCACTTTTCAGTTAAGGGAGCATCTGTGCGAGGTCATTCTTCTTTTCTTCAGAGATCCGGGGGTAGCAATTTAATGGTTGTAGCATATTTTTTTATTGCCTCGTTCGTCACATTCTTCTTCGAAATGTGAAAAGATGACTAGCTTTCGAACTCAGACAATGTTGTTCGTGTTGTCAGAATTCCAAGATAGCCTTCGTCATGTTGGTCCACTGAACTTTGGAAATCTGTACTGTAGATGTGCTAAGTGCTTTATCTGCAGCAGTCTTACAGTCGTAGAAATCATCTGATTGCATTAGTGTTACCATAAAAGGATTTTTGTGGTTAGCAGTCTCCATTATTTTCATTATGTCTGTAGGTACTTGACAATGTTCGACACGTTTTTTTTTTCTCTGCAAGAGCAAAATCTGTGTCACAACTTTAAAATGAGTGTCCTGAAACTAAGTACTTGTGGTTCACTTCATCAACATATCTCTTACATAGCAAATAGCACCACAAGAATAAAAGCATGCTGTTTTTATTCTGGGCTACGCAGTTGTCACTCCACACAGGTAATGTTTTCTTCCTAGTCACACCAGATGTGATTGCCTTGAGAATACATGACGCCACCTCGTTAACACCACGCCCTCTTAGCCCTTCATGCCAAATAAACATGTACCCTCTGTTGTTGTCTCCAACGTGTACACACATGTTATAACACGATAACTGATGCAAATAATACATGTGGTAATGTGTTAATTATGAAAGAGACAGAACTTGCTGAAGATCCACTGAAATTGTGGTACAGTCACTTGATTGAAGCTGTGATCTGGCGTGATCCTCCTTCATTGTCTTCATAGACCTTTCAGCTTTGCGGCGATGAAGCCCTAACTTCTGTACTGCTTGTGTGGGTTTTTGTTACTTTTTATTTCCATATGCAATCGATCACATGTCCCGCATGTGTCAGTTCGTGGATGGTGGAATGCTAACATAGAGAACTTGCTCTTAAATATTTCATAATAGCAACGGTACGTTACAAAAGAAATTGGATACTTTTCTTTGAAAGCATGGTACAGTTTATTGATGCTCAAATCTGGGCTGAGATATTCATTCTGACTTTTCATTCTAGAGTAACGACTCTGCTCCCGAGGAAAGCTTTGTATGTGTTCGATAACGACTGCTTCGTCTTCTACTGAAAATTTCCTGTCTGTTGCTTTGTTACCTCGTTTCTCGGTGTACACTGTTTTGCCATTCTTTTTTGCTTTACTAAGGTCTCAATTCTTCTCTTAGTCGCACTAAACACTTCCATGAACATTTGTTTACACACTTGCACAATATTTAGTTTGCCATTAGGTAAAGTGTAGGGAATACTGGCTTATCGCCAGCTTATCTCTTCACCATCCTTCTTGCCATGCCTCCTTCTCTGTACTGGGATGACGACAAGAAGACCAATTACATACGATTTTTTTTCATTGTCCACCATAGCATAAAAGTTCATGAAAAGCTTCAGTTTCTGGTCATGGACGATTATGTTGCATTCATACTTGAACTTGCAGGTAATCTAAAACAGAATATATGAGTGATTATTGTACCTTCTATATTAGTAGGGAAAATTATGCGCGATAGATGCCAACTAGTAAATTTTCAATGATATTACTTTAGTAAAGATGGTACCCGACTAATGTGAATGGACTTTAAAACAACCTAATGGTTCTACTGTGAATTGTGCCAAAAATATGCTGTCGTTTTGCTACTGCTGTAAAAGTAAAACGAAAATTAAGTGTAGCAATATTGATGGTTAAAATCCATTTAGAAATTACTATATTTCGAACCAGAACAGATGTGTGTAATAAGTAGTTTGGTGTGGCATAGCTTACCTGTTCTGCAGGCTGTTTTTTAGCTGGCAGTTCTTTTTTCTGGCTATTTACATACATTTCGCCATTTTTTTTTCCATTTCAGTATGAACATTTCCTTTCCCTTTACGTCTTTTCCTGCACGAAGAACACCCTTCCATAATGTTGAATATTAATGTTTGGTTCTTTCAATAACAACAAACAACAACTAACTAACTGAAACAACGACACAACGATTTAAACACTCATCTCTGACGCTCTGGCACTTATCCCAGTTTTAATGTACATGCCGGTTGACATGACCACCCACGCGATCTTGTGGTGAACAGTTGCACTACTAAAAAAGCAGGTAGAACTTAGCCTGTTATTTATGTTATAGGGGCTGCCACATAGAACACATAAAAAAAGATTGTTTACATTTTGGCACTTAGCCCAGTTTTTATAACAAGTATTAAATTTTATAAAAAATATTTCTAAAACAATTTTTTAATTTCTTGAACGATTTTTTAAATTAAATATTTTAATAATAAATTTTCTATAAATTTTTAAAACAATTTTTAATTGTTTAAAATATTTTTAGTTAGATTTTTTATAATACATTTTTTAGAATTTTTTAAGATTATTTTTTGCATTTTTTGGTTTTTGGGGTCAGAGGTCACCAGGGTAAAGGTCAAGGTCACCAGGGTATAGATCTAGGTTAAGGTAAATGCAATTCAAGATGGCGAACGGTGACATAACAAGATGGTGGGGGCTGGCTCCTGCGGTCCTGCACCCCACGCCCTTATGCCTCAACCACCATATCCCTACTACTATATTGTCATTAAAATATTTTGAAATGATATAAATTGGTCTTAGTTTAGGATCATAATTCTGCGAAAATATATCTAAGCTCATTTTGTTAATTTTTTAATTCATTTCTTATCATTCTTCATAAATATCATTTCCTCTTTCAAGTATATAAATTGCATTATTTTTTAATTTTTTTTTGCTTTTATTGAGTTCCTAACAGAGTCTCATACAACGTTTACAAGATCACCTTCAATTATATTATAAATTTTATACTTATATTTTTAATATTCAATTTTGTTTCTGAGTTTATCCTCACCAGTTTTTATAATGGGTGGAAGACTTTCTGTAAAGATCCATATTTTAAAGTTCATAGCTAACAGATTTTAGAAGAGAAAATGAATCCATATAAACCTGGTGTGTGTATTTAATCATTTATATTGCTTTTCCTTAGCGATAATAAGGTTGGACACCATTTTACATCCCATTAAATTTTTTGAATTTTGTATACCCAATAATGGGAAAATAAAAATTATAAATGTAATTATTCAAATGAAATTGTTTTACTATATGAACATTTAGATTTATTTTTTTAAATATCAATGTTGTAGTATTAACGTTTACTATTATTATGTATATGTAAATGTGGACCTATCTAATTTTTGTCTTCAATTTTTTATATATTTTTTCAGTTTTTAAAATTCTGACATATATCATAATTTGGATGTTTTGGCGATTTTTAATTTATATTTTTTTATAAAGTTAAGTTATCGCATCTGGAGAATTCTTTAATTTGACTTAGTTCAATTTTGTCCATTCACCATCGATTCATTATGCACATTCTCTACAGATATTTAAATGTTTTGGGCTCAGTATCTGGATGATTTTAAAACAATTTTCCCATCTTTATTGCACGATTCTAAATTTACAAATGAGTTTTTAGAAATCAGTATTCTTATAAGAACTTATATAGCATAGTTCATAATATTATTGAAATAATGACATAATATATTATATTCCTCATATTAATTTTTGATCATGTTATAAGTTAATATTTTATTTAATATTCACAGCAAAACATTTCTGTTGAAAATGGTGTGGACGTATCAATAATATAACTGAGAATATTCCAATTTTATATAGATATCCATATTTTTTGGGTTAAAATTTTTTTTGATTTATTATAGTTCAGAATTATGAATTTTTAGATTTATGAATATAATCATTTCTTAATGTGTGATAGTGAACTAAAAAAACACTGCTTTAAATAATTGCCTGTGATACATAAGATAAAAAGGTTTTTATTCATAATTTTTAAACAATGATATACAATTATATTTGTGCATCTCATTTAAGTAAAATAAATATTAATATTTTTTTTTATAAATGCATGGGGAATTTTATTACAACAGTCGATTACTTCAAAATAGAAACTATTATATTTTTTAATTAAATTAACTCGGGTAGTTTTTTTTCTTCAGAGGAATTAATTACTTTTTTTTTGTTTAGCACTTCAATTTTATTAATGTAAAATTAACAGGAAAAAAATGAAAATTAAATTTGAAACCAAAGGAATTTTTTATTTGTAAAGATTTTAAATATTGTGCAAAAAATTTATGAAATAATGTTCAGGAATATTTTTTTTTAATGACTCAAAATTTTGAATAAAGCCCAGGTAAAGGTCAGATAATCAAGTTATAATAATAATTTCTTAAACTGAGAAGTATCTTTAACTATCTAAATTAATCGCAATTTAAAAGAATGATTGGAAATCTTTTTGGACTTTTTTTATACTAGAGAACTGCATGAATTTAATTTACTTCCTTTTCGTTTCCTTGGAAAATGGTGAAATAAGCCAGCTTCGGCAAACACAATTTACTCACTTGCTTGTTACACATTCCTCAATAGATCTTAACAAAAAGGATATATAGGTATGAAACCACTTTTTTTGTGACAGCAATTCATAGGGTTTAGTATGTTTTGGTGCAAGGCGACAGAGGAAAGTATTTGGATTTAGCTGGCGCTATGTACTTACATCAGACGGCGGACATCTCGGAAGTCAGTGACCGTCGGCCATTGACCCATTACCTTCGAACACAACCCCCCCCCCCCCCAAAAAAAATTACAAAAATTTAAATAAAATTATACAAAATTAAAAAATATATTAAGTTTTTAAAATTAAGATATAATAAAGAAATCGATTAAAAGATAATTATTAAAAATTATGGGAAAATCATTTAAGACTTTCTATAGAATTCATTATTGAAATATTATTTTTAAATTTATAAAAAAGTCATTTAAAATTTCATAATAAAATTTATATTTAATCAATTATTTAAAAATCATTAAAAATAATTATAGAATTTATTATTAAAAAACTACCAAACATTTTTACCAAATAAAATTTTAAAATGTATAAAAAAATTATATAGAAATATATGTTAACATTTTCTAAAAAATTTATAAAAAAATTTAAGTAAACAAATATTTCAACATTTTATAAAAGACTTTCAGAAATGTTAATAAAAAATTGTAACGAATTTATGATTTTTTTTTTATCATTACAAAGTTTATGAAAAATGTATTTAAAAAACTTACATTTTTAGGCTCTCTCCCGCACCATCCCCAGAAGACTGACTCCCTCAACCCCACTCCTTCAACTATACTCATTCTGTCATCTTGATTTTTTCGTTCATCATTTGTTTATACATTGCTGGAGGCCAACATATTGTTAAGTGTCACGGCCACCATACTGCCAAACAACATTTGTTTCTATGTTTTTCTCGCACATTCGTTCGACGCCAATTTGGTAGGTGCATTCGACACCATATTGGCAAGCATGATTTGTTTCGAACTTTTTATCTCGCCTTCTTTCCGCCGCCATATTGGTATATATGTTCGATGCCATATTGGTAAGAGTAATTCGTTTCGAAGTTTGTTAAGAAATTGTTATTTAAAATTCCGAAAAATTGATAAAATATTATTAAAATATTTATTTAACAAATCAGTTAGAAAACATAGCTTTCTGGAGATCACCCCTCACCCATGCCCATTTCACCATCTTGGTAGTGATCACCGTATTGGTAGGCGACCACCATCTATGTAGATGTTACCCATCTACCATATTAAATTCAGACTACATTTCCCTTGACACACAAGGCATTTAATGACCTTGAAAACAAAAACCTCGAGAAAAAGTAAATAAAAGTCAGCAAGCATATTACAATACAGGCTACTACCACCATGTTATATGCATACGACCCTAACCTTGACCCCATGACCTTGAATGAACGTGAAAAAACAAAAACTCGAGAATAAAGACATAAAAGTCACCAAGTATATTACTTTACAGACTACTACCGCCATATTAGATGCATGCGACTTTGACCTCTACACCTGACTCATGACCTCGAAAACAAATATAGAAAAAAGTTATATAAAATCAAATAACATATAATATTACCCTACCCTACGCCTTACTCATCCCACTAACCCCACCACAGGACATAATTTTCTGCCACATCTGTGATGCCCATCCCCTGTGCAAGCTTTCTACGCACAAGCTGTACCTGCAGAAGATGCCGTGGTGACGCCCACCTAGGCAAGTGTTCTACCGGCAAGCACTACCCGGCGACGAAGAAGCCATCCCAGAACACGAGTGAACACAGTGAAATTACTTAGTAAGAAATGTATAGTGTCTATGTGTGAGGTCTTGAAATTATTTATGAAAATATCTATAAACATCCAATGTTTACACTGGCTGGAATCTTACACAGTCAAGCAGGTTACCATCTCGCACATCGATGAACAAGAGGAAACCAAAGTGGTTATGTTTCTACCGCTATGTACATAGAAGCATTTCGACCGCAACACGCAACCAGTATATATCACCTACAGACTCATGGACTTAGGTGGAACAATAGAAATATTCTATACAGGGACATTTGGAAAGTTGGATTGTTATATTCGAGTATTAATGAATTTTGCTTGTTTTACATGACCTTTTTAATTCTATATTTTTCAAGCACAGCAATTATTACATTAATTGTGTACTTTTGTAATGAGAAATATTCTGATGCTATTTTATTTTCAAGGGTGTGTGAATAAATTTCGTTGTTGCATTATTTGGAAACTGTACCCAACCCTGTACATAATAATACTATGTACCAATTTTTGTAGATATATTCTGATGCGAACTATACCTTTGTTATTTTGTCGTATTAAAATTCAAATGGGAAATTATTGGTTCATTCTGGTGAAACCAAAGATACTTTGTGATGCTTTGAAACTAAGAAAAGAGAAGAAAAATTGTTACGTTCTCCACTTGCTCATGTATCAAACACACACACAATCTCCTACACTCATACACATACACACCTACACACACACACTTTAATCCAAATTAAGGTAAGAGGAAACAGAATACTCATTACAGAAATAAGGGAAAAATTGTCCTGTATTGAATTTAAGATAATGCACTTCAAGGCCTGAATAGTGATATACATTTATATTTCCGAATCGAAGGAATATTGTAAGGTAGAAAAGCCGTAGTATTTAAAGTTGTCATCTGGAACCTTCAGAGGTAACATCTATGTTTACACACCAAAGACCTAACAATTAAAAAAAAAATTAAATCTTATCCATATTACAATTTCTATCAAATTACAGAGTATGCATCGTAATATCAGAGCTAAATACCAATTCTAAAGTAGTCCCCAGTTCAATATGAACCTGCAAAGATACGTATGCACGTTGACAATGTTTCAGCCGAGATATTCCAGTGTATCACAGACATATGATCCTACTACCACCATATTAGATGCTGACGACCTTGACCGAATTACCTTGAATGCCATTGAAAACAGAAAGTCGAGATAATATATATGTCAGCAAGTAGATTATACTGACTACTACGTTAGTTTCTCGAAGTCACTGCCATGCGATCTGATGGCACTTATACGTATAGATATAATAAATATAATTTTCATCCTATTTAATACATATATTTATAATCAGCAGTATACCTATATGCAATATTTATTCAATACATATTTTTCACTAAAAAACTGTAAGGACGATTGAAGGATACAATGCACAAAAATTAAGAAAAACCAATTATTTTATTATAATAATGTATTATTATGTTGTAATTCCAATATCAGAATAAAGCAGTTCATCACGTCATTGTTGTAATGCTACTTCGTGCGAAAAGGTTCTTGGTACAGGTTGTTCTCTCATGACACTTGGCATGATCGGTTTTGCTGAAGATCTTTTCACAGAAGCGACACTTATTACAATGTAGTGGTTCAGGCAAAGACTCGGATGGACCTGTTGGAGATGTACGTGCTGGAGCTAAAGAAGCAGGTAACATCAGCATTGGTGTTCTAGGTACCGCAGCCAAAGAGTCGGTGGTACTTCTGCCCCACTCCCAACGAAGTCGATGGCACATCCATAGCTACCAATAACTCTGGAGTACCCGAAGACATTGCAGATGCACAATAAGCCTTAGATGCGAAGATGCAGAAGCTAGCCGAGTCTATGTACCTTTTATGGGAGCTCCTATCAAACTAAGTCTCTCAGCTGACCACTTTACTGCTTATAATATATGAGCATGTAAGCTCTATGACGCCATATTGACTCTGAACCAATCGCATTACACCAGTAATACATTGTTCGGGCACCGACTAGCCAATCAAGGCGTTGCCACGTGATTGCAGCTGATCAATCGCATGAAGGAACTGAGACATCACATGTGGTAGTAAGTCTCTGACTCCTGCAGGCCGATCCCTCACAAGACTGACCAATAAATGACCCCTAAATGACCCATTGTGACCCCTAAATGACCCCTGATGTTTGTGCATGCAGTGCTGGTTTTGGTGCTGACACTTAAATGACTCCCTATTGCAGTGGCAGAGGCGAAGGTGGAGGTGGACACTGAGACCGAGGCAGAGCCGATTATAGTTGCAGAGAACCATTGCTAGATGTTTTAGAATGACTGTTCAAAATATCACTCCGTGCAAACTTCCTCTGACTGAAATCTCACTGAAACGACATTCTTGACGTTTACATTCAGCAGAAAGTGTGTGCACTCGTGTTCTGGTTTGGCTTCCTTGTCGCCTGGTAGTGCTTGCCGGTAGAATACTTGCATGGAGAGGGTATCGCCAGGGCATCTTATACAGGTACAGCTTGTCCATAGAAACCTTGCACAGAGAACATGTGTCGCAAACGTTGCGACACATGGGTGAGGGTGGTGGGGTGAGGGTGGTGGGGTGAGCAAGGGGTAAGGTAGGATTAGGTAATATAACATGTTCTTCGATTTTATATAAATATTTCTCGATTTTTTTTCGAGGTTGTGGGGCAGTGCTCAAGGCTGTCTGCATTAAATATGGTGGCAGAAGTCTGTAATGTAATATGATTGATTACTTTTATGTATTTTTTCTCGTGAGTGCATTTCAAGGTCAATCAAGGTTATGGGGACAAAGTTAGGGTCTTATGCATCTTATATGGCGGTAGAGGTCTGTAATATTATATGCTTGCTAACTTATATATATATTTTTTTCTCGAGTTTTATTTCAAAGTCATTCAAGTCCATAGGATCAAGGTAAAGGTAGTCTGAATCTAATATGGTAGATGGGTGATGTCTACCAATGTGGTGATCCCTACTAAGATGGTGGTTGACTACCGAAATGGTGGTCGCCCACCAAGATGGTCGTTGGTTGCATCTACCAAGAGGGTGAAATAGTTATGGGTGAGGGTGACCTATAGAATCTTAAGTTTCTTTTTAATGAATTTTTAAATTAATCTCAAAATAATATAAAACTGTTTTTTTTTAATTTTAAATAATACATTTTTATTAAAATTTGAACCATATGATGCTTACCAATATGACATCGAATATGCATACCAAGATTGCGTCGAACGGATGTGAGACAAAATTCGGGAAAATTACACTTACCAATTAGTGGCCGTGAAACTTACCAAGATGGCGGCTCCAGCAACGAGCAAAAAAAAACAAGATGACGGAATGAGTATAGATGAGGGGAATATGGGTGAGGCGAGTTAGTGGTCTGCTGGGCATCGTGATGTGGAACTCCCAGAAATGTAACATTTAAATAAAGTTTGATATATTTTTAATATAAATTTTAATACAAATTTTTATATTTTTAAAATATTTTTCGCGATATTAATGTATTTCTTAATAATTTTTTATTTATGAAATTTTAAAAAATTTGAATACAACTTTTTTAATTATTTAAAAATATTTTATAGTAATAAATTATTTTTACTTTCGAAACAATTTTAGGTAACTATTATTAATAATAAATTCATGATTATTAACAAGTTAAAAAATTTATTAATAATAATTTTTTTTATAATTGTTTTTATTATTTTTTAAAAAACATTAAAAATCTTTTTAAAATAATTTTGTTTTCTAATTTTGTAATGATTTTTAAATAATTTTTTAAAAATATATTTTTTATAAATGTGAAACTATATTTTAATAATACATTTTAATAAATATTATTTATAATTTTGTTTTAATTTTTTAACGAGTTTCAAGTACTTTTTATAATTTTTTATTATACAGTTTTTATCAATTTAGTAATGGGATGGTATTAAGTAATTTATTTAATAAATATATTTATAATTATTTTGGATTTTTTTTTGTTTTTTTTTGGGTCAAAGGTCAAATGTCATTCTCAGGAGTCAAGGGTCAATGGTCATGGGTCAATGTTCGATGGTCACTGGCTTCCAAGCTGGCTGCCAGGGGACGTAACAATCCTGTCCCCTTTCCCCTTGCGAAAAAACATACTAAACCCTACTACTACAGCAATTTGAAAAACATTTATATATAAATTTGAAGCTTTATGTTTGTACTGCCTCTGTCCCTTCGCACAGAAATTCAATCTCACCAATGCATATTAAGTTACCATACTTCTGTGCATTCCTTTTAATAACCCGTTTCTTGAGACACATTCTCAAATATTTATAAAAGAAATAATTATTAATCAAACATTTTATAACATATTTTGAAGTGAAGAAATGTATGTTGCCAGGTTGCATGTAGCAGTGGGACAAGTTGTACCTTTGTGAAAGGTATTTACAGATATGAGTGACAAGATGACAGTGTTTGTCTGCAGGCTGGACGTATTTACGTCCTCGTTAGGCCTGAGAAATGATAATGATGGACCAGCTGCAGTGCCTGGCGATGGATCAATATACCGGGAATGAAGTGCAAAGGTTCAGCTGGACACAGAGTTAACAGCGAGTTTCGACGCCACCTCCCGGTGAGTACAAACTCCACAATTATAGTTACCATACCCTGTCCTAACCCAGGATTACTGTAACACATCGTGCTTAGTGTATCTTTTCATACTCTCCGGGGGTTTGAGATCGGATGGGAATCAACCAATGGGCACTGGGAGCTCACCTCGACTTCTTCAGGTCGTCGGATTGGCGCCAGTTGGCAGAGGTGTACCATTACCAACTGGCTTTTTCATGTACATTCAAAAACGATCCAGCATAGCAAGCCCTCCACTGATGTGTGAGATTTATGTAAATTTTACAATTTCAAATAAATGGTGAATTCTTAACACCTCTTGTTAAAGCCCACCGCTTGTTGTAATTGATTTCATAAATTAAACATACTAGCCTATAATGTTTATATAACTGCCATTTTGAAAATAAGCATCTGATACACTTAATCTATATAAATTTATATGGCCTGCAATAGTACTAACTGTTTGCTCAATTAGGTAGGAATTGGTTAATTATTTCCCGAGATATAGTACAAAAACTTCGTTTCTCCATGTCGCACTGTCTTACAAAAAGGCGTACAAAACTGGCTATGTGTTGGCACATATGATGTTGGTAAACTACTTTTGGTGTACAAAGTTTGATCGAAATTGACCGAATAGTATGGTAGATATAGCAATTGAACCAAAGTATTTTCATAGCTGCCATCTCGATAATAGTTGCGTTATAAATTTTAATGTACGTATGTTTTCATGGGATATCGTATTATTTCAGACATGACAAATTTTGCGAGAATATGTCTAGAAGGTTGCAAATAACGTCAATGGTTTAGTTTTCATGTGGCGCTATCTTACAAATATTTGGACAAAAGAGGCTCTGTGTATATATGTCTTATGTTTTTAATATATATTTCCCGTATACAAATTTAAATTTAAATTCGATACATGCTTTGATATATGTGGCTTACTGAGCTAAAATGTTTATATTAGCACCAGCTTAAAGATAAGTGCCTGGCTACATTAAAACATACAAATTTTCATAGTCTGCCACAGTACTATTTGTTTGCCAAATTTGGTAGGTAAGGTTATATTTTTTCCCCCAAGATATGAAATAAAACTGCATTTCCTCATGTGGCGTTATCTTGCAAAATGTTGGATAAAAAAGGCTATGTTTTTTGCATATATGATTATGTTTGTAACAGATGCCTTCAGCATACAAAATTTGGTCAGAATTGGTTGAACATTATGGTAAATAATTATATATAATAAACATGAACTATTAGCGCAGCCGCTATTTTGAAAACAAGTATCATATTTATTCAAAACGCATATTCAGCAGTTTACTATATATAAAGTAAAAGCTTTATTTGTCATGTAGTGCTATCTTCCAAAATGTCATAGCAATATAGATATTGATCTCAACTTCAATGTTAACATGTTGCAATGTCAACAAATACATATCGGGTTTACCGTATTAAATGGTTCCCAAAGTATGTCACATCACTTTAATTTTTTAATGGGTATCATTTTAAAATTTAGTACCTAGTATTATCAAAAACTTGAAAAGTCGTATGTCCTTAGTAAGTACTATATGTGTATGTAGATGGTGAAATTCTGTTCAAACGTTCAAAAGATTTAGGTGCGGCACACGCACTCACAGAAACACACAGACACACTCCAATACACGTACAAACACACGTAAACATAACCAGCTTAATATATTAAAAACTACAATATACCTGTGTATAGCAAAATGTATATATATATATATATCGTATGGAATAATAGCTCAGGGCATGTTTACGATTATATTTATTTTCAAGAACAGTTCAGAATACATTGTTATATAAATAAATAACTTTTATAACTACCCGGCATTGCCCTGGTATAAGCGGACAATAAGAGTTGCACGACCCAGTTTTTAGGTGTTCCGAACCCTATTGAGGGGTATAGCCCAGGAGTTTTAGGTAAAAATTTGAGGAAACCTCGAAAAAAATAAGGTAAATCTGAAAATTTGGTTGTAAGTAGTACTGACATTGCTGAATAACATACTAAAATTCCTCGAATTCCCCATGTCAGCGTCATATTTTTTTTTCGCACAAGAATGTTATAAGTCGCAGTTAGTGGCACAAGAACAGAAATGAACTTCCAGGAACTATTTATACTAACGAACACCTTCGGGGATGGGTTAAAATTAGCAACTGCATTACAACGAGGGGCTTTAAATGTCAAAATAGCTTAAATATGGTATTGAAGCTAGAAATTTAATTACTTATGTTCGAAAATTCTTTAAAAATCGAGGTAGTTACGAAAAAAAATTACCTATAGGCGAAATACTATTGCAAATAGCCAAACTATGGTATGTGCAAAAGTTAATCCTTATACGTGTAGCTTTACAACGGCGTATCATCAATGCTTTGTGACTTACAGTTATCGAGATACGACCCTTTAAGTAAAAGCGTCCGTAACCAAACAATTTTTCTCGTATTTTTCCGTCGTCTTAGTTCGAACAGCGACTACTAGATTGTATATTCAGTCATCTTAATTATGAAGACACCACTAGATTACTGGTAGTAACTTTCTTTAGTTCCACCTTCACTCAAAAGGTGTATATCTGGACTATATTTTATAATTTATTATTGCTGCATTGATGTATAGGTCGTTGATTTACTACCTACTGTTTAATTGTTCGTGTGTGTTATCTGAGTTATGGAATCATAATGGATGGCACATACTTTCATTGCAAAAAAAAAAACACTTAATGAAGGCAAACTCGTAACTGTGACTTTGTGGCTCAAAGGTTTTATTACCGCAAGTGAAAAGCGTGTTGATGGTTTGGTAGATTTGTTAAAAAATGCCGAGAGGAACAAAACCCCCATCCTTGTACTTTCGGACTGTAGGTAAGTGGATGTTTTCTTCAACACTGTGGAAATAGTTACGTTTATATAAACAATTTTTTGTAATAGTTTTTTTAATGTTTGAATAATATTAAAAAATATATTTTACTTAGAATACCCAAATGAAACTTGTGTTTGAAACAGCAAATCATTGTACAAGTAACATTTGAGATTTTTTAAAGGCTGATTTCTACAAGCATTTAGCTTCATTTTAATTTTTTTAAAGGCAGATTTCTACTAGCATTTAGCTTCAGGTTATAGAATACATTACGTCAATGATATGGTGATTGGGAAACGAAATACTTTAACATATTTCGTACAGCGAAATATTTTTTAGCTCAGATGTTTAAGCTGTTTTATTGTTAAAGTACCTTTCGTTTGTAACACGATGAATAATGTATTCGTAATACCGAAATTTTGTTTTAATACATAGCATTTTACTTCCAATACTTTCTTGAATACGTACTTTACTTGCCGTAAAGCATAGTAATGCAAACCAATCACGAAGAAATATAATTTAATTCGCAAGTAAATGCAGTCGTATAGTATCAGATTAAACATGTTTATATATAAATAACGTCTTTCAATAATACACGAAGAAATGTCATACTTAAATGTTTTTTTAACAAAAGTGAACAATGCAATGGGTTTTGACAAAAAATAGTAACTACTTATTGCTATGGTATGTAAACTATGTTGTTAGTTACTACTGTTTAAGTAAATTGAATTTTTCGGGATGCTGCTGGGACCACAGGTTTTGTCACTGACCATAGACAAATGAATATAGCCTATGAAATATAAAAAATGCCATTAACAATGAAAATAATGCATTTTAATTGCTAAGATGCAATGAAATGAATAAACAACAGATGACACATTAAAAATAACATTTAAACGAATTTAATTTCAAAACAACATTTGTTCTCTTAGGCAGACCTACATAAGGCCCTCAATGATTAAAAAGGACGGAAGCAACAATATTGCAGCTTCTTGTGTTAATGTAGAAGAAAATAGGCAATTGAGACTCCGTTCATTGCTAAAGCCTTTTGATATTTCTTCTGACTGTCTGTTTTGTGGCGAAGAGGCTTCAGAAAGGTAATAAACTAAAAAAGCGCTCAAGTATAGAAGAGTCATTAATGAGATTACTACTCTTCCTTTTAAAGAGACAGTTATCAAACGGGCTCTCACCCGTAATGACGATTGGGGGGAAACAGTTTGCGCTTGAATAGAGGCTGTAGATCTTGCTGCCACAGAAGCAAAATTTCACCATGACTGCAGTCTATTATTCTATTCTGCTAGGAATCTTCCAGGAAACTTCAACAATGAGGATATGCGTGTAAGGCCATCATACAAACACAAAGAAGAGTGTTTTAAAAAACTGTGTGTGTTCATTGATGAAAATGAAAACTGCCAGTTAAAACTCGCTTACCTTGTGGGATTCATGGGCGAAAATGCATATAGTGCGAGTCAACTAAAAGACAAGCTCGTTACTCATTATGGCGATTCTATTTTCATTACCGAAAATCCAGGAAGATCTTCGGTTGTAGATATGAAGGGAAAACCTGGTGTTATCCTTTATGACAAGTGGTATTCCAAGCGCAAAGCATCCCAGTGTGATGAAAAGCTTAGCACAGACACCATGAATTAAAACAACTGGTTGAAATGTTAAGTAAGCTTTCCTTTTCAGTGGACTATAAAGAAGTAAAAAGGTCTGAATATTCTAAAAAGGATAATACACCTGGAGATGGAAATGTGCAGTATGCATTCGATAATGCTGATTTCATGTGAGAACTATGACAGGACATGGGACGTTTCACAGCATGGGTGGCTAACGTTTCACCACACTACCTCCAAGCATCCCTTCTTATGGCATTCCTCATGTTATGAATCCTCCAGCTGCGTTTGATGTCTTTGTTAAAGGGAAAATCCCTGTACAATGATACAAGAGATTATGTATAAGCGGATTGAAAGGAGTAATGGTGATAGAACTGACAACTGTATCTGAAGAGCCTCATAAGTCAGTGAAAACTGCACTAGTTATAGATACTTTCTGCATGTCTGGAATATGGGCTGCAGTTCCTTCTCCGCCTTCCTGGAATGGCTGCATGAGGAGGGTATTCAGCAGTGGAGAAGTACACTTCCTTGGAACTCAAGCGGACCCTGTGCCATTCATTAACTTAGGTACAGGAAATGCTACTACGATATACTCAGCACTGCGTTTTGCTAATGATGAATGTCAAAGGAGAAGACAAGGTAGTTGTTTCGTCAATTTCAATCAACCCCTTATGCAAAAGCCTCAGAAATCATTGCGGCAGCACCCTAAGGCGAGTTGGACATTGTGATTCTTCGAATAGGAGGTTTTCAGCTTCTTATGTCTTTTTTTTGGGCTCAATCGGTTATATCCTGTCTGGAAGTGTGCTCGAAGAACTTTGGGCACAAGTATATGCAAAGACATCTGTTGTCCACATGATCTCGGGTCATGCATATGTTCGTGCACTTAGAGCACATTTACTTACAGCAAATGTTTTAAACACAATGCTGCTTGACGATATTCCTCATATTCAGGACAAGAAAGAAGAAATGCGCTCCTTATTTCTTGAAATGATGACAGGAAAATTGACAAGTTAAGAATTTGCTAACTCAAAAGTTTGTGAGGACTTACACACAACCTTAGTACAGAAGATCAAACCTGCCTCCCATGTTTCCAGGACTGGAATATTGTGGACTCAGTATCTCGAAGAGATTGATCCAGTACACTTGTTTATAAGAGCGGAGTGCACAGATGATTGGCAAATGCATCTGTACTGTGAGAAAGAAATTTTACCATATCGTCATGCAGCAAGGCACTTTCATTATGATAAATCTGCTCATCTCTATGTCCAGCAAATGGAGGAGCTGGATTCCAAAATGCCACCAGAAGAACTGTAGAAGTACACAGAATGGGGTTATTCACCATCCGGTGCAGTCATAATGTGTGGAGTGGTGTTTGGAGACTGACATGGCCATCGAACAGGACTTCATGGGCCCAATGAAGGTGCAAGGAGGCCTCACACATGAAAGAGGCATCCTGCATGTATTAAACCATGCAGTGCAATGGAAATGTTGAATGGGGTCTCATGCAGTACATCAGAGCAACATGTTGAGCGACATGAATCTAGACATGTAGCAGATATGCGGGATGCTTATGTGTTTCGTTCATGTCTGGACAACCACTCTCCTTGGGGTGAATATGACTGTTTCCACCTATAGGCTCTGGGGTTGCTGGGGACGGAAACATCAACTGCGACAGCTCGGTATCTGTTGGCACAGAAGGTATAAAGTCAATGGTAGGTAGTAGCTTTGGCAATGTCAAGTTGTCTAGAAAGAACAGAGCGAATCCCTTAGCATCGATGAGCAGAAGTGTAATTTTCTTTGATGAAACTGTTCCAGTCTCTCCCCAACAATTCTTTGTGCGTATTGCGTCGGTAATTCATCACCAGGGTGGAGATTTAATGGTGTATCTTAAATATGAACTCGTACCAATACCGCCCTTTTTGTTTGACGAGGTATCTATGTGAAAAAATGCCAAGTCATCACTGCCGCAAGTCTTCGTTTCCCACCACTGCCCAGGCAGGTAAATAAGGCAGACACAATAATTATTGATGGTGGTTATCTGTTGCATGTTGTTGTCTGGGACTACCCATCGACATATGGAGAAGTTGTTAATACTTACCTACAGTATGTGGTTAAGAATTACTCTACCAGTGTTATCGTAGTGTTCGATGGATATGGCGAAAGTCTGTCTACCAAAGGAGAAGAAAGGAAACGCAGTGCATCATTTATGTGCTCAAGAAATATTGAGTTAGACAGGAGCACTGCTGTCAGAACTTCACAAAGAGATTTTCTTAAGAACACCCATAACAAAGAACAGCTTATCCGATTGCTAATTGAAAGTTTTGAACATGCAGGTCTCGTTGTTATTCAGGCACCCGCGGATGCAGACACATTGATAGTGGAAACTGCACTGAGAAATTACCCAGTTAACAAGCAAGTTGTAGTTCTAGCTAATGATACTGATATAATCATTGTGTTAATTGCGAGATCTAACGAGAATACCAGCATCAGCATTCTCTGTCCAGGAAACAGCACGGCACCAGGAAAATTGTTTAATATCTTTGAAATTCAGAAATATATCTCGAAGACAGCAAGAATTTTTTTTGTGTTACCATGCAGTCACTGGGTGTAACACCACTTACGCCATTTTTGGTAAAGGCGAGAAGAAAACTTGGAAACTCCAGGAACAAAAGCCATAGCTTCGTGATATTGCTTCAATTTTCAAAAATACATCTGCTACTGTAGAAGACATCACTTCCGCTGGAGAGAAATTCGTTATGTACCTGTATACCAGCGAGAACTTTTCTAGCTTGAATGAACTTCGCGGGCATCTCTATGGTCGAACTGTGACCCAACACACTGTAATGGCATCCTTTGATCTGGTAAATCTACCTCCTACAAGTGCTGCATGCATGCAGCATTTGCGCCGGACATATTTGCAGGTATAGAAATTTATATTACAATGACCTGTATCTGCCCCAATCTTCATGGTAAAACATGTTGACTAATAGCAATATTACACTTCATTACAGTTTCAAGAGTGGCTTGGAAATTCTCGTACACCGACCGACTGGGGATGGCGTGAGGTCCGACAAACTCTGATTCCGATTTCTAGTGACCTGTCACCTGCTCCTGAAGGACTTCTACATCTTATGTCATGTGGATGTATATGTGAGTGTGGATCCAAGTTATAATGCATATTGCTGGCCTTCCTTGTTCTATGATATGCACGCGATGTAGGGGTCGAAGCTGTTTGAATGGGGTTGAGGATATAGATGCCAACAAACCAGACCACTTTAGTTACCGGGTTTATGTGAACAATATTTCTATTTGTAGATTTTTACATGTAACTCAACCTCATGATGGTACCAACAATTCATTTGGTATTTGTTTAGCATTATAATTGTAAAAAAAAATTATATACATTTGCAACGTAATATTCTACTACTATTATAACGAATCTTGCTCAGGAGTTGACTGTTCATTGTATACTTAATATTAGTATTGTGGCAACATATTTTATTTATGCATGTTAAATATTATTTAAACAGTGTTATGAAGTTAGTCATCACTTGTTTTGCCAGAAAAACACTCCATGCATTAATCTACCAAATGGAACATTGCATGGAAAAATGTCTTGCTATCCCGATAATCCATATTTAGCAATACACGCCTTAACTTAAGGGGCCGTATCTCGATAACCGTAAGTCACAAAGTCATCGGTGATATGCAGTTGCAAGCTACAAGTATAAGGACTAACTTCTGCACAGACCATAATTTAGATATTTGCAATAATTTTTCACCTATGGGTGAGTTTTTTCGTAACTACCTCAATTACGAGAGAATTGTCGGAGATAAATCATTACATTTTCTAGCTTCAATACCATTTTAGAGCTGTTTCAACATTTACAGCCCCTCGTTGTAATGCAGTTGTTAATTTAAACCCATCTCCAAAGGTGTCCATTAATATAAATAGTTCCTGGAAGGTCATTTGTGTTCTTGTGCCACTTACTGCGACTTATGATATTCTCGCGCAAAAAAATCTGACGCTGACACGGGAAATTCGAAGAATATTAGTATGTTATTCAGGTAAATCAGTACTACTAACTACCAAAGTTTCAGATTTACCTTATTTTTTTCGAGGTCAAAACCTAAAATTCCTAGGCTAGTAGGGGCTGTAGTGGAGTTACATTACCCCGTTTAAAGGGTTTTGGGTGTTTCGGGACCGTAATCCATTTTACCTTACACAGTATTTTATGTTGGGTTATAAAAGAAAGCCCTGCCAAATTTCATCGTGATCCATCGAACTGTGCAATAACTGATATATACGACCCCATTTGATGTGTTTTGAGATTTTCAGGTTAAATGAGGGTATGGAGTTAATTTTGGCCTACACAGTATTTTTAGTTAGGTACTGAAGGGCATCATTGCCTAATTTGGTTCAGATAATGGGTTGAATTGTATCGAAAACAAACATACAACATACATACTTTGATCTTTATTTGTATAGATAAATGCAGTAACATAAGTTATATTTAAATTAATCTTGTTTAGAATTTAAAGAATTCAAAGACATAGGTAGCAAGTGACATACATTATAACTCGTATTTGAAAACAAATTCAAATACGACAGAACATGCTATTACTTGACTACGGCCGATGCATATTAAAAGTCACAGGTATGCGATTTTGACAATTTTTTCTATAACTATGCCAATATTTCGCAGCCTAAATAAAACCTGGACATGATGTGGAAATTACTAATTTTTCAGATCATGAAATCATAGTCGATAGAAAATTCAACAGCAATATTTTTATAGGCAAAATTGCAAATAATTTGTGAACCATTGTTATAAAGTGTTTGAAATTCAGTATTTAGGTTCCATTTCCTACTCCGTGAATGTAGGTTTGGCTCGATAAGTCCTGTGATGTGTTTACATCTACTCATAATTTGCGAACCATCAGGGTTCCCATTAAATTAAGAGTGCAGTAATCATTTCCTATCCAGCTATTGGTTTGACACGATAATTCGTATTGCATTTAATAAGCATAATTAATCATAATTTTCAGACAGTTCATTATAGGCCTCTGAAATACAGTACGTAGACATCATTTTCTCCTTCGAGAATGTAGTCCCTACATATGCCACATGCCTTATCTAATTTTGTAGGTATACACAAACCTTTAGTTTCAGACCGTTGAAAATTTGAATTTACATGACCAGCTAAATTCACTCAAACAGTACAATGCACTATGATCTAGGCCCGTTTGTAAGCAAAGTTGACCACAATTTTTGAATCACTGGTGATAGAGCCAGCTAAGCACAGGCTGTAGGTAACACTGCAGACACTGATATGTCGCACTAGACGAGAAGTACTATCACAACGTTATTTATATTAAGGATGAATACATTTTCTGTATCATAAAGTCAACATAGAATAACATCACCAATTCAGTTCAGTAAAAACGCTCTCATAATCCATACTTACCATAGCAATTATGGCCAAAATCAAAGTTATTGTATACACAGAAAATTAACGTCCATCAAAAATGACCAACCACATAGACTGTTAATGACAACTGACCATATGTATATATACACACACACACACACACACCTATTCACCATGTCAACTGATCATGTAGGTCAACTGGACATACCAGATGACAAGACTACTATGTGACAAGACAAACCGACAAGTCCGAGCAGACAAAACATCCATACCAGCTGACTAGGCCAACTGTTCAATATGGCTACCCACCGAGCGAGCCGACAGACCAGGCTAACTGACCATATATATATATATATATATATATATATATAAATCCTCCATATCAACCTACCAAACCAAGCGACCAGCAAAACTAACTGACAATACCAACAAACCATACCAAACTTCCATATCAGCAAGTAAAACCAGTCATATAGACCGAACATACCATCTGGTCATATCATATTAAAATATTAGTTGCCAACAAATCATACAGACCAACCGACCAGATATTTGCTCAAATATTGCCACGATGCAGGCTGCTTCCCCTTATCATTTCCACATATGTAACCCACATCGTAACATATATGGGGCAGGGTGGTATTGCCATTTTTCTCAGATGGTAGATTAACAATACTAGGATGAGGGGGCCTTAGCTACTTGAAGCACTCTCAATTTAATTTCCTCACTTCCTGGGCTTTAATTCAAGAGAGCGTTTTTCGTGGTAGTTGCCTAGCTAAAACTTATATAGACTACCTTTTCAATTATTAGTATTGTTTGTAAAGATTCCATACCATCAAGTGAGAAATGAGCTGCGCGACTTGCTGAGTATCCATGAGGAACGATATACATTGTAAGGCCTGAAGAGAAAAAAATGGCTTGGCGACTTGTTTAAAAATGAAGTTGAAATCATCGATGTGCATTTCGAGTACGACTGTCTTTCGCTGCGCAAACTGACGAAACTTTATGACGACCAGCAGCGACATATCTGTGACAGGTCAAAACCTGACTGGATACACATGTGGAGGAATGCACAGCTGCTGCACAAATGGCGTGCCTCGTCCTTGGACCGTGAATCGATGAGTAACGACTAGACACTAAGTCACCCGAAATGTAAGACCATTTTAAGTTTTTGTTTTCGTGGTCGCACACCTGATCGGCATCCTTATTATATATAATTTCTACCCTTAAGTCGCAGTACAGTAGTCAATACGTCACGATGGCAATGTTCTGTTCTACGAACATTTACACATTCATGAAGCCTGACTATGGTAGTATTGAATAAATTTTTAACGCAGTATATGGATACATGCACACTTACACCGAGACCTGATACAAAATGATATGCGAACTGGAGGCCGATTTGCTTATATACATATGCTTAGCTCACGATGCCATCAGTCTCGTAAAACAGTCGCAGCTCACTTTTCTGTTGTGCAAAATCAAAAAGTATGCAGCTATTTCGCAAGCATATTTTCCTTGGAAATAATTTATATACGACAATCCCCCACACCGTTTTGAACTCGCCGGTTTTGTTTGGATGTGTCTAAACCCAGCAATGGCACTGTTTCATTGAATCTTCTAGACTCAGGATGTGGTACGACTCGCGCCCACAGTAGGAGGCTTGAAACTTCGTATACAGATAATATGTTATAGTAATTCTTTTTTTGCCTAGGGAGGTGTTCAAATCCACGTATGGATATCTTTCGTTATTCCAAAATAATTCTATATCCTGGACATTTCAGTGATCGAAGGTCGATTTGTCTGCCGAGATGTTGTGTTTGTTAGTTTGAAATGTCAGTACGAAGTAACAGTGTTTTTCCCTACTTTAAGACGTCCTCACGAACCAGTGGTTACGCATTGCAGACGACAAGACTGGCCAAGTAACCGAACTCCAGCTCCTGAAGGTGATGTCAATCATATTTTCTCTCTTGACATAGTTCAATAGCTTCATGCATTCGTGTGTAGTCGGAGTCACGCGGGGAATGAACCACTGTATGTCGGTCAGGGTTACAGCGATGTGCTGCGGGTTTTCTCCGGCTCCAAACGCTAAATCGAGATGCGAGGTGGCTATCATTATCACCAGTTCTTGCTCGGCTCCTATAATTATCTTCCTATAATCTTTGGCGAAACACATTAACATAGATAGTGACATGCTCCCTTCGAACTTGCCTTCTGTAAAGATAAGAAATTTGTAGCCATCTTCAATTTCACAGCCTGCCATTTTTACCACGTCGAGATTGTTAGGCATGAACGAGAGGTAGATTTTTATGGTGGTAGCTATGCCCACATCCCACGTTTCATCAGTAGTAACACCTATCAGTTCGTATATTACTCGCTCGAAAAAGTGGAGTGTACCATTGTGAACGAAAGTGTTGTGCGTGGGTGGCGGGGTCACTTCGTCTTTCGTAAGAGTACTTCGGATGTATAGAAACAATTGTGAATTTCAGGGTGTAAAATCTTGGTGCTGTATCGGGATTCAAACCTATTGTCCTAGGCCATAGAGCCAATCATATACAGATGGGGTAGCAATGCATCTCAAACTTGTCGATTTTGTCGTCGAATTCTTCCCACTGGGTCTGGTTCAATATGTTGCTCTTTTACATTCATGTTTACATTAAATACTAGACTATGTAGAAACTGCTCGTTGGCACGTATTAGCACGTAGGTCTCTCGAGCTCTACTGGTCCAGGTTTGGTGGTGCACTCGACTCTATGCACGATTCACCTAGCGAAACTCAATATCAACATTTCAGGTGCAAACACAAGTAATTTCTTAGCTTCTGAAATCTCTCTGCTTATCGTTCTATTTCGTAAACCAAGGCACAAGCCACAAAAAATTTTCAAAAGCATTGCCAACCATGTCACGAATCAAGATGTAGTTAGTAAATAGTGCCTCAAAGCATGTCAAAGTTCATTTCCTGCCATGCTGACTGTGGTCCACCAAGCAAAGACAAGCTTTAAGCAGTTCAATAAATTCTATGGTAAGTATTGCGTAGCAATTCAGTCAGGCTGCCCTAGTTGTCTAAATAATTTCCCGATTGTGAAACATGGGTTCAAGTCCCGCACAAAACAAATATGTATAAAAAACAACAATTGCATTAAATTTCTTTAATTGTAGACACAGTGAGCTTAAGTCCCGAAGAATATTTTATGTTCTGTAACGTGCCATGAAGCACGTATAGAAACATATTACAAGTTTTGTTGCGAGTCATACATTAGAGATGTCATCGTAGGAAAGCTCCTTCCACATGGCACATCATCTATGCAGTTTGACACGCAATTGCCCAATGAAGTTCCGAGTCAAACAACTGGGTGCTGGAGAACTCACCATTGACACCATGCACTTGCGAGCATGCCCATGACCAATGAAGTTGCACTATCTCATCGGGCTCGGACTGATGGCACACTTGCCACCATCATCGACACACTGCAACATGTCTCTCGGTTGGGAATCACTTCGAGAAACACATCGCGAACCACTCAGCTTGTTCGCCAAAATTCTTGGTACTGCTCTAAAGATTGGCGAAAGCCTCCATCAAACCTGGGCCCTCATTACTTTTCCTGAATTTCGAAATATTACTTAAAACTTATTATTATTTTAAGGTAATTTTCGTATGGTGTTAATCAAGATTTCATACAAGGGGTTGGTAGTGATGACCGCAAGGTGAATGCCATTTATCGTGGCACTTGTTTCTTGTCATTACATAATTCAGTTAGTACTTATCTTATTTATTTGATATTTTTTCAAATATTTTATTTTATTATTAGATTGGGCTCTAGTTCTGCTTTATGATTGTTTGTCTTTATCATCTAGAATTTGGTAATATTTAGATATAGAAATGTTTATTTTATTTTTTGTGTCATTTAAAAATCATTTTCTTTATGTTTATTAATTATTTGCATACATAAAAATGAGTAAACTCTTAATTTACAGTTATTAAAATGAAAATCTTCATTTGTGAATAATTGTATGTGCTTCTATACTTTCTGTTTATTTATCGATTAGTCATGCAAGACCATGAAGTCCGGAGTATACCTTGGTATATATAGTTTTCTGCTCCGTTGGCTCCAGTCGGTCATTCTTTCGGAGATATGACACTAGCAACTGTGGACCAGTAAACAAAGTGCGGGGTCGGCTTCGAGGGAAGAGGAAAGTCCCTTATAGAGCAAGAGTGCACGAGCTTACAGAAGAAGCAAATCAAGGCGGCATGACATCAAGTGTGCCTCCCTAGTCGGGAAGGTTACACAACCTGGGGTTCGCCCCCACAACCGAAAGGAAGACAACTAAACAGGAGTGGGAAGATAATAAAATTAAAACAAAACAAGTTGAGTTGCAGAAACAAAGCACACCAACAACAGTTCAACATAATAAATAGCAACAAAAATCAGTCCTTTCCTCAGGAAACCTAATGGTGTCAACAAAGGGGGCGGGCATCCCCAACATAACTGAGTGATTGCATCCGGGGACAATCCCCCCTGGCATAGCCTTAAAGAGGTCAGTGGCTGCAACTACAAAGGAACAGCTGATAGGTCGTGTTCAGTCAGGACAGTTTAGACATGTACCGGACCCCACCACAGCTGATATGTCCTCTGTGGGATTAGCCACCCTTCACTCTGAAGACTCCATATAAAATGCAAAGGGAACAGTGGGGTTGTTCTATTTTCGATCAAGTTCTGGAACTCAGGCAAAAAAAAAACCCTTCCTTTTTTGTTTTCTCGCCATACAGCATGTAGCCGACTTACTTTTACCTACTTTTGGAATCCTTCATCATCTTGTGATGAAATAGTTTTTATCTGCCATTTTGGGTAAGTTTGTTTGTGGATATTTTATTTTGCGATGTGGTCATATTATTATTGTGATTATGGTCATTTTCAAGCTTTATTTTTGCATTTATGTTTAGTGGTTCCCTGCCGACCTCCCATGGTGCAGTCGGTTGGTGCGCCACCTCCTCTGGAGTGCGGGAGGCTCTGGGTTCGAATCCTGGGTAAACATGGATGTTAATTTAAGTAAGGTTATAAGTTAGTCTGAAAGCAGTCCCCTGCTGAGCTTTCCAACATAAAACCGAGGACATTAAAAAACCCTTTAAATACAAAAATTTTGCTGTTCCCAGCATGGTCGTTTAATCTTGTGGCCAGTTATTTCATCCTAGATGTGTTGCCAACCACACACCTAATCGTTGCATGGTCGTTTTGACCATTATTCCACTTATTTCGGCCGGCACAGCTGTAACGTCTTAATTTCAGAATATGACATCAGGTAACCTCTAAATATTTGTTTTTGCATGCTGCATGTGCTCAGGAGTGCTCCGAACTTTCTTGCGATGCCAGTAGATCGTCGGGTACCCCCGATCGTTTCATTTGAATGTTTACATTACTTCGTATTTTCTTTTAATACTTTATGGCTTCTTTTAATTCAGTTGAAAACAAAAGTAATTTTGTAGTTGAACAGTCAAAATAATTACACATAAATAAACTGACGTCGCGAGAAAGTTCGGAGCACTCCCAAGCAAATGCAGCAGGCAAAAAAATATTAGATGTTACTTGATTGCAGATTCCGAAATTAAGTTGTTGCTGCGGTGCCGGCCGAAAGAAGTGGAATCAACGTTTTAACGACCATGCCACGATTAGGTGTGCGGCTCACATCAGCTCTAGGATAAAGTGGCTGGACACACTATTAAACGACCATGCATGAAACCACTATAAATAAGCAAAAATAATGATTATAAATAATTGCAACCACAAAAATGATATGACCACATCGCAAAATAAAATATTCACAAATATACCCAAAATGGCAGATAAAAACTATTTAATCACAAGGTGATGAAGGGTTCCTAAAGTAAGCAAAAGTAAGTCGACTACATACTGTATGGAGATATTTGTCAGGAACTAATAGTATAATACTCAAAAGTTACTCAAACAATATAGAAAAATCATATAGAAAATAAATAAGATTTATTTGTAGCAAACAAGGTTTTCATAGAACAGTTGTTTAAAGAAAGGAGAATTTTGATTTATTTGTAATTCCTCAATAATCGCTCATGGATAATATACAATTTTATAACTATAATATTGTGATTGGTAAAATTTTTAGCTACACCTTGAGTGTACTCATTATTTATTGATTATCTTTTGTAATAAGTAAAACAGGAGCACGCCCAGATTTTTTTCTTTTCAGTGTAAACCCTAGTGTAATCCTTCCATTTAAGTGCCATCCTTGTGTCATAACAAGTGTACCTATGGCTTCTGAAGATTTCTTCACGAAGGTGCTACATAACATGTTGACACAGGACGGCTTCTTGCTTGCCCTCCAGACAGTTTGCTATGCCGCACGTCCACCGTATAAACCTGCACCAATGTGCTCTCTCTGCATCGTGCAGTATCATGTGTAGTGAAATGCAAATAAGTGGTAGTGCAGAGTAGTACATCACAATCAACAAGTGTTTCAATAGCAAAGAAAGACCCACTATGATTGGAAACATTTAAAGATGACTATACTTGCTTTTCAGAGTTTTATTTGTATGTTTACCTTAATTGACCAGATGTTCAAAAGGGGATGGGCTAATGGGCAGCCGAGAAAGGCAAGAGACGGAGTAACACCAGTGGAATCGTGGGTAGCAGAATTAAAACCCAGATTAAGGGTGTATAGTTCCCAAATGTTATGGTCTTGATTATAAAAGATAGACAGGGAAGCCTTCAGATTCTTGTTGAATTGTTCCACCTGATTCCCCTTTTGGAAATATGGACTAAACGTGTAATGTTTCACTGCTCATCGGAAGCACATATCTATGAACACTGCTCATCGGAAGCATGTGTCTATGAACACTGAAGAAGTAAAATATGTAGCATTAGAGGTAACTATTTCAAACAGAGCGCCAAATACCTTCCACACTTGGCCATTCAATGCTTTCGTGATGGTAGAGACCTTCATATTCCTAAGGGATAGCAATATATTAAACTTGGGGAAGGTGTCCAATAAGATGAGAATACATACATTTCCCTTTCTGGACCTGGTAAGGGGCCCAAAGATGTCCAAATGGACACTAGTCAAAGGAGCAGGGGAAATTTGCAAGGCAGTCTGGCCATAGTTGGTCCAGGCAGGCTGCTTGCACTGCTGGCAAAGTTCATATGACCTGACATATTCTGACATGTCGGCCTTCACTGTCGGCCAGGAAAAATTAGCGAAAATCTTCAGAAAAGTTTTCCCCACCCCAAAGTGACCCCCGAAAATGGAATCATGATAGTATGCAAGGACAATCGATCTCAGCGACTCTGGATCCACTATTTTCTTGACACAGTCGTTATTTCTAGTGTATCTTGTTCAAATATATAAGAAACTGAGACTCCTCTGTTTATATCGACCACAACATGAGAACAGAAGGCATCCGAAGCTTGAGCGAAATGTAAGATGGCAAACAATTCAGGGAAACCCTGAATTACATTTAAAGAACCCTCAGAGGCTACTAAATTTTCCATTTGAAACTCGGAAGGATCATACATCTGGGATAAACCATCTGCTATGTGATTTTCTGATCTGCGCATGTGATGTTTTTGAAATAAAAACGATTTAACCTGAGGATCTAACGCCCGAGATTTCCTAGCTGTTGAGGGTGGGCCAAAACCCAACTGAGTGCCTGATTGTCAGTGAATATCATATGCATCGTGCACAATATATGTTGCGAAATTTTCTAAATAAAAAATGCAAGCCAGTGTCTCCTTCTCATATTCACCTAGATGACGTTCAGCCTCGGAGAGACTCCTGCTGGCAAAGCCACTGGAAAAACCCCCTTTTTGGTATGCTGACTCAGCAACGTGCCAAGAACCAGTGATGATGTGTCAACCTGAGCTACAAATCGCTGTTAAAAGTTTGGAAGATGGTGTACCGATGGAGTAGACAAAATCTTATTTATCCTATAAAATGCAGATTCCTGTGCAAGTCCCCAATGAAATTCAACTCCCTTTGTCTTGAGAAAATTAAGGGGCACAGCTATCTCTGAAAACCCATGGATAAACCTGGCATGATAACCTAGTATCTGTTAAATCTTTTGGACCCCCTTAAGGTTCTTGATACTAGGGAACTGCCAGACTGAGGTAATATGGTCTGGATCGATCTTCAGCCGGCCTTCTGACAACTGATAATCCAGGAATCTAACATTGTTTGACCCCAGAGTGATTTTTTCAGGGTTGACGATCAGTCCACCCTCTTTCATCCTGAGAAGGACTTCCCATAAATGGACAAGATGCGAGTCGTAATCTTAACTATATACAATGGGGTCACATATATAGTTAAATACAAGCTTAAGTTTAAATTCGGCAAGAACAAAGTCCAACACTCGGGATAAGGCCTTGCTTCCAAAGTTAGAGCCCATTGGAATAGGAGTGAACTCGTATTGGCTCCATGGAGTGGTTAAGGTGGTATATTTACTACAAGAGGAATCAATAAGGCACTGGTGAAAGCTATTGTTAAGGTCCAAAACTGAAAATACCTGACCCTTACCAATATGTTGGATGGCACAATCTATGACGGAAGAGGAAAGGGATCTTTATGTATTTTTCGGTTCACTAGCAAATGGTTTAGTACCAGACGATACTTATCGTTGCATTTCTTCCTGACAAGGAAGCCTGGAGAACAAAAGTCGGAAGTGGAAAGAACTATGATGCCGGCATCAAGTTACGTGGTTATGAATCTGGCATGACTTTTTTACCAAAAAGTGACTGATACGACCATGCCTCTGGTCAGTCAACCCTTGTTTCCCCCTCGGGCACAATCCCTACACAGATAACCGGCCTGCCCACATCGAAAACACTTGCGATCCTGGAACACACAGCAGTTTCCCCGGCAATTCTTAGTAGTATGGCCACATGCAGAACAGTTAAATCGAGGAACGAGGCTGACTAACCTCTTCAACCGTGGTAACATGGCTAGGAGAGGCACAATTACGACCCATAGATAATATAAGAGAATTATATTTTGCCCTAATACTGTAGGAGGCATTGAGGCGACTCTGTACCCGGACCACAAATTGCCTCACTCACACAACATGCGGGTGAAATTGGTCATGCTACACTGAGCGCCGACCTCAGGCGCCAGATTATCGATAACAATTTCAATCAGTTCGTCCTCCTCCATGCCCAAGCACAGGGCATCGCAATGAGTGAAAACAGAATCAACAAATTCGCTAACACTCTCCCCAGCCTTTTTTAGATCTTAGCATCAAATCCTTCTGAGAATGGTGTAGAAAATAAGGGTGAAACAAGGCCCTAACGACACATCACTTAAAACCAGAAAAAAATCCTCCCCCACTAGAGACTATTTCCTCCTGGAGCAGCTGTAGTATCAAGCCCTGACATTTTACAGCAACGGAATTCAAAACCACATCTTCTGGTTCGAATTTAAGCTAACCATGTCACTAATAGCAATAAGAAATTGAAGAACCACTGCAGGGTCCAGGAAAGTCAATGGGGCAACCTGATTGAACTAAACATAAAAACTCTTTAACAACTTGGAAGTGCACCCCGAAGCGACACTCAAAGGACCCGTTCGCTCAGTAGAAAATGACCCAGAAGCACCCTGCTGCCAACACCATAGTTCCACCACACTCCTTCTCAGCTCAGCAACAGTAATGTCTTCCTCAGCTTCTTGGTCCCAGTCTGCGAGGAAGTTAATCAAATCTTCTTTACTGAGACAATATAAAAATCTGATGTACACCATTTCATGCATGAAAAAGAAAAAGTACAAATTTGAGACTTGCAAGCAGTGTTGTGCAGTTTTTGTGGTGTACCCCACGAATATCACAATATGCCAATTCAATTTAAAGGCACACCACAAATTTATCCACATAAGTCATGTTACATTCATCAGACCAAACACAATTATTTCTTCACTGAATTGACATTGCAAAATAAAGATCACTCAACAATATATTGATCATTCAAACAGATAACCAACAATAATACACATATACAGTTTCCCAAATAGGGTTTCATAACATTTGGTTAACTCTTAACATCGATCCACCTCATTAATGCTTATTGCATTCACTTGCCTTCTTCATAAGGCATGTTTTAACCACAATGCAATAATTGAACCTTGACACAATTCTGTTATAACTCAATTGCATAAATCCAAAAGTTTACCTAAAATGTTTATAGAATTTTTGAATCATATACCTTTTTCTGATTTAACTCACAAGAAATGCACTTAATCTCGAATTACTAGCTCATAGAGTGCTTGGTAATGATAAATGTTTCCGATATATTTCTAGTATAAAGTTCTCATAAAATAGTATAACCAAATATAATCATGAAATAGGAGGTTAAATTC
This sequence comes from Dryococelus australis, assembly GCA_029891345.1. NCBI lineage: Eukaryota > Metazoa > Arthropoda > Insecta > Phasmatodea > Phasmatidae > Dryococelus > Dryococelus australis. The sequence goes on from CM057000.1 coordinate 78,656,110, forward strand.
CTCTATAATATTGGGCATTGCTCACAAATTAACAATTTATATTGGCCACATCGACCAAAAACAAGCCCCATTAAAATATATAATTATCACGTACTAACCTGGGTTGATCCAGAACTCCCCCACTTTCATTACTCACTTCGCCGACTAAAGGCAAAAATTAATAAATACTACAATGGTCAATTCAAAAATACCGAAAGCGCATCATCCTTATGTACACTACCCCCTCCCCCCTCCACACATAGTATTTTGCACCAATAATACACACTATTACCAGACAACAGGGCTTTAAGATCATACGTATCATTTGAATAGCATTAAGGATTCCGGCGGGCGACTGAAAAAATCCCAATAAAGTCGTGGCCACCACTAAAGCCTTTACACTTTTAAATCTTGCACTAAACCATATTAAAACAGTATTGAGAGCGAAGACGACTAATATACATATAACCCAACCAAAGTTTCGCTCTTTATAATATGGTAAAAACATTCAACCTAATGACCCTTTGCTGTACCTAACTTAGTGCGCCACTTCGGTCGGCAGAAATAGAACCATCATATAAAGAAACGAACACTGTAACCAATAAGCGATTGTAAACGGAAAAAAAAAACGCGTAAAAATAAAAGACGAGTTACGAACTAAACTGCAAGCTTTACCCCGGGCACACAAAGACAGTTTAAATGGATAATATCGCCGTGGAAGACTATACACTTCCTGACAATTTACTTTATCATCAGTAATACGTTAAATTCTCTAAAATCTCTCGACTGAAGTTGACTCACTGCAAATAACGGCCTCTCGTGCGCAAAAAACCAAATTATCAAGCAAGGACTTGGTAATAGCCCACTAAACTTGAAGGCATGCGATGTACACTTGATTGGTGATAAATAACATGCTGATCCCAGCAGATGTAAACCAGGGTGTCCAAACGAAGTGGACAGGTGCAAACACGTGGTAGAGTATCACACAAGCGCACCGTCGGGAGTTGACTCGCAGAGGGTGGGAGTTGGGTGAAGGAGGGATAAGGAAGGGGAAGGAGGGGAAGCAAAGAAGGTGAGCTTGGAAGGGGAAGCGAGGAGGAGTGGGTGTGTATGACAAAATCCAGGCACAGCTGATGAGATAATAAACCATAGAAAAAATATTCTCTCAACTCAAAGTTGCGTGCTCAGTTGCAACTGAGGATGTTTAACTGTTTACAAAAACCTGAAGAGGCATTTTCTGTGTATGTGAGAAGTATTAAGGAGACTACCATCATAGTACGTTGAAATCCCCCTTCATCTTAAGTGGTTAATTCCATGTTAGAAGGCTCACAACCTCAAGAGTATTCTCGCTTGGTATTTACCCTAAATCTAAAACACTTTTGTAGAGTTGGATAGGGGATACATACATTCCTAAAAAAAAACAGATACACTGACCAAAAATGCCAGCTTATCTTTGGGCCACACAAATCACTTCACTTTGTTGTAGTGATAAAAATAAATTGCTTCATGATTCTTCCACCAATGCAGTTATTGGTAAAAAAGATCACACACAAACCAAAGGATGACAAATCGCCTTCACCCTCAGATACTCTTGCACGTGACAACCAACTTTCTTGTAGGTATTGCAAAAGTCAGGTCACACGATTGACTAATATTTTCAGGTAAAAATTAGTCGCGCATGGACGACAAGTGTGCAATCTTCCTGTCAGTTTTGACAATATTGCCAATAATTATTATACTGCTCATATTTTCTAAATGCGAACCACTGCAGGCACTCTCAACAGATGTTCGGTCTTTATGACCAAGGTGAAAAGACAAATTGGAATAATGTCGAGTAAATTTACCTAATGTCGTGGGCATTCAAAAGGTCATGTCATCCCATGTTGAGGAAAATTTAGGGCCATTATATGTTAATGTTCTTGTTGATTCTGAATCTGTGCATACTATTCATTCTGCGAGCCTTTTTGAGAAATTAAAACATTTAAGGTTAGTTATGTCTGCTGAACCTTCTGGCGTACAATGTTATACAGCATCAAGGCAAGTTCTGCCGATATCTACTTGTGCCACTTTAAAGTTGATAATTGATATTTTCCCTTGGATACACGAATGCCTAGTTTCCAAAAAAACTAGGATTAGCTATTATTTTGGGCGCCAATTCAAGGCTGTTACTGGCCGAATCCTTGATATTCAAGATGAACTTATTTTCTTTTAGTTTACTCCTGACACAAAAATACCATTGGTTGGCTTTCGACTAAAGTAAAGATTGTTGGGTAGAGTCCAAACAAATAGTACATTCTTTTGAACATCTTGCGACCAGCATCATTCTGCTTTTGAGATTTTGCGTAAAAAATTTTCCAAGGTCCTTAGGATTGACTTAAGCCTCACTAAATTGTTGTAGTATCAAATAAAATTGCTTAGCATGGAAATAACGGCCTCTCGTGCGCAAAAAACCAAATAAAAACATCGAAAACGAATCAGTCCCTCTTCCTGATCTCCAGTCGACATTTAACTGGTTTAGAAAAGTAAAATTTAGTACAACTGATTTAAATACGGCCTTTCGCCAAATCTCTCTGTCAAAAGATTTCATACCAAATACAAGTTTCTGTGTTTCTTGGAAATGGTAGAAATTTACATGTGTGATGTTTGGCTTGGACACAGGTGCTCAAGTACTTATCATGCATTCACATATGTTTTTTTTTTCCATGATATAAAATTTAAGCTTGTCTAATACTATATGGGTGGTCATGTCAGTTATTCCGACAGTTTTGAACAACTTTTGGCCCACCGAAAATAAGTTCTTTCTCGTTTAGAAAAGGCAGGTCTTACTGTTAACAATTCTAAAGTTAAATTCGCAGTTAAAGAAATTTCATTTTTGGGACATAGGATTTATTTCAGTGGAATTTCCATTGATACAGAAAGGACAAAATACATTAAAGATTTTCCTCCACCACGAACTGTTAAAGGTATAGCCAGATATATTGGCATGATTCAATTTTTTGTTCAATTTATTCCCAACCTATCTGAAAATTGAAGAAAAAATCTGTTAAATTTAAATGGAGTGAGGAGTAGCCCAAGGCCTTTGACACATTTAAGAATTACGTTATCCATTATCCCAAATTACGTATGCCAGATTTGAGCAAGGAATGTATCCCTCAAACAGACGCTGGCTCATGAGATTGATGGCTGTAAGCAGATTGCATTTACATGCCGCACTCCTACACCCCAAGAGAACAAGTCTTCCACTATATATGAATTGGAATGTTTAGCTGTACCTTTGCCATAAACAAGTTTATGCATATTTTGAACATGTGGAATTTTTTCTCGAAACCAACAACCAAGCTTTGTCAAGGTATTTTAGTTCATTCACACCAACTTGAAAAAATTTACTGTTGGGTAGTCAGAATTTCTTCTTTAAAATTCACAGTGCAGCGCATAAAAGGAACTTAAAATGTAGTTGCTGGTGTGCTATCACGTATGTCTGATGGCACCAATGTAGAAACTGAAGTACTTCCAAATTGTCATGTTTAATCAAATATTCTAATAGCTTTTACATACATCAAAGAACATAAAAAAGACAGTAATTTAAAACAATGCATTATAAATTTAAAATCAGGTACTGAGCACAAACCGTATTTTATTTCTAAAGGTCCCCTTTGTTGCAGATCTCGTGACAAACGAAAGTGTATAGTATTGCCTGATAATCTAAAACCTATGATATTTGAGTATTTTCATTCATTACATATTGGTGCTAACCTGGGCACACACAAAACTATTCAGGCCATCCATCAGTACTTAATTTATAAATATATGGATGCTGAAGTATCTGAGCGAGTGAAATGTAAAATTTGTGCTCTGAGCAAGCCAGCTCAGAGTACACATTTAGGTTTTCTCTCTACTGAAGTAGCAGAAAACACCCCTGGAAATATTGTTCAATGATTTGGAGTAAATAAGTAAATAATAAGCTGTTAAAGTTTGTTGATGCTTTCAATAAATTGTATGGTTAATTCCACTTCGGAAACTGATGTCATGTCCACAATTCGTGTACTCATAGGATGCAATTTTCAAAATTTTGTTACACCTTCATACATTGTGTCTGATAGCGGTTCACAGTTAACCTCTCATATTTTTAAGAACATGTGTTGTTCTCATGGCATACGCCAAATAACTTTATCCCCATATAATCCTCCTCCTTCGCATGTGGAACGTTTCAACCGAAACCTTGCACCATCTGCTACACCCTACGCTGTAGGGTGGCACAGGAGTTCTTTCCTAAAACACAAACCACCAGAAAATTCGAGTACGAAAACAATTTCCTTTAGAGACTACAGAAAGGCAGAATTGATCAAATGCACATCTACAAAGCAACACACACGTTTTCTGGAAAAGTTTACAAATTTTTTAAATCCCAAACTACATTTCCTAATGTTGCATGCCACAAATACAAAAGCACTGCACTAATTTTACATACAACTCTGACCATCCAAAATATGATATTTTGATTGAAATTTTCTAGATTTCCTAAAACACATTAAAAAGGATCAATGATACCTTTATTAATTAACACTGATCTTCCCATAAAAGTATGTAAATGCAATATTTTTATATTCCTTTAAAAAAAAGAATGAAATTGAAAATGACTACAATTTACAATTAACAGCTTTAAAATTTGTAACCTCTCGAACTTTTTCACAGTGAACTTGACTTAGTAAAAATCTAAAAAAAAAAGAGATCTCTAGAATTGATGCATTGTAAAGAAATCGCATTCATAAAATTACACTTTTGCAATTGAGAAAAGTTTGAAAATGCAGACATTTTTGACATTTCTATAAAACACATGTCTTTTGATAGCTGACACAATAATACAATTGACTATCAATTTCTGATCATTTTCAAAGACAAAGACTGAAACATATTTTTAAAACGTTTCTTCTCAGACTCAATTTACCTTTAAAATATGATTCGTGCAGCATTACTTTATCACTGACTTAGGCCTTCTAAAATGCCTCACAAAGTATCAACTTTCAGAATTATATGTCATTATTCATTTCTGCAAAACTTTGACCATGCAACTCTAAATTTTCACATTACTTTTTGTCTTTATGGATTCTGTTTAATTTTCCATCAAAAATCAACATAACTACAACAAATCAGAACGACAAAGCCATTTATACTTTTTACAGCCTGAAGGGCTCTACATATTGAGCTGAACCACTTAGCTTATTTTCCATGGCAGTCCCCAGCACCCAAAGTCTCTCACGACCAAGGCTGCTGCTGGGTTATTTATACTTAAATCCAGGAAAGGACACATCAAGTAGAGGAGGTGATGGTTTAATTTTCAACTAATAATATACAATGGCATGTTCTGTACACATTTATTTCTTGGAATTAAGCACTCTGAACACACTCTTTTTGTCTTGCGCCAATTATAAGCATAGCTACCCCAGCGCTCCACTGCGAGTCGGGCGGGAACTACAGACCGCCATGATGTCAGACTAGCACGCGCTGCCTTTCAGTCGGGTCACCCGCGATCGCCTTGCTGACGAACTTTATGTGACGTCACACTGCAAGACTACATAAGGTAAGAAAACACTCCTTTATTAAATTTTAAGTCCAGTAGAAGTGATTTTAGGTAAAACTGTCGTGAATTATTTCTTATGTCTCACATACGTAGCAGTTGTGCTACGTATGTGCGACTCTGGTTCAACTGTTTCCACGCCATGCTAGTCTTCAGCTAGCATGTCGTGGAAAGTCTCGAGCGAGGCTGGTCAAACAGGGGCGTATAGAAGTATTGTGTTGTACATGAGACATCCGAAGGTCTCAACCTTCGTTCAGCAGCCATTGCTATTCATGCGCTGGACAAAACACATTGGGATAGTAATTTCTCTTTGCTCAAATGGCTTTCAATTGTGCCAGAAATGAATCCCACAAAATAAATCCATTCAATATTATGTTTACCTTAGCCCAAACAACCTTTTGTCGAATTTTTGGGATCTGAAATATTTGTTGCCGAACGATCCTAAAGATGTTCGTGATATTTGGGCACCAATCTTAAGAATTTAAAGTGTGCTCATTTCAAAAGCCATACCCAGTTTAATAAAGGTCAAATTCATAACCCTTTTCGCATAGGTGACCTTGTTCTACATATAGCACACCCTGTCAGCAGTGCACTTGATAAGAAAACGGCAAAACTTTCTTACCATTGTTCGGGCTTGTATCAAATTGGACGTTTTTTGATACCATTCTCGGCCACTTTGGCTGACTCCAGTTCAGGAGTATTTATTACAAGTGCTCATGTCTCAACAAAGTAATTATCTTTTTGCACTGTTAAGGAGCTGCAGACCCTAACTGTGCACTTATTTATTTGGTCGTCCAAAAACTCTATCTTTTTCTCCCTCAAAATAATTCGGTAACATTTGTTACTTGTTAGATTCTGTATTTGTCTTGTTCGTTGACTGATCAACAACTGAGCCGAGTCATTTTGGCATACATGTCATTTTGTGAGCTCAAATTTCCAAAAAAAAAAAAAAAAATCTATTTTATGTGGATATTTTTGTGGGTATTTTGCATTTCATAGCCACTTCTTGCCGCACCTTTGTGGGCCTGTGTCCTGGTTTAGGAGGAGAGGAGAGTGAGTGACAGTTTTGTTGGCACTTGTTTCATGTCACTATATTATTCTGTTAATTTTTTCCTTATTTATTTGGTATTTCATATATATCATATATATATTAGTTTTGGAATGTGCACTAGTTCTGCTTAATAATTTGTTTATTCATTTCAAGTTGTAAACCAAACTTTATCATCTAGAAAATTTTGTATTGATTAAATGTAAATATGTTTATTTTATTTTTTCGTTCTTGTTAAAAATATTTTTCTTTGTGTAAATATATTATTTAAATACATAATATTGTGTAAGCTCTTAATTTACAGTTATAAAAATGATAAATTTCATTTGTGAATTATTATGTGTTTTTTTCAATTTTCGATTTATATATCTATTAGTTGCATGAGACCATGAAGTCCGGAGCATATCTTGGAATATTGAGGCGACCCTGAGAAAAATAAGGGGGAGGGGGCGAGGGGAAGTAAGAAATATCACATCTACAAAAAAAAAATTCTGGGAATAAAAAGACAACACCACTTGTGGCAAAAGCAATATTAATTCCCAAATATCGAAATCTAAACTGGTGTAGTTCTAAAATGTTATCCTCCACCGAGTTCCTAATTTGTTGAAATATTACAAAAATAAAGCCTCCGCCAGGAAAAAACAAAGAAACTCAATAGCAAATCTGGTCCTCCTGGAAGCCCAGGATTGAAGAGAGTAAAAAAAAAAAAAAAACTCATCAAAGAAATCAGTATCTTTAAAATTTAAATCACCATGTAATATCGTGGTACTAAACCCAAAATGTTGAATAGGACAATTCAAATTTAATAGAGTGACTGGTGAAAAGAAGGGGTGAGGGGCGATGTCTACTCGCTTGGGGGGAAAGAAAGGTACTAGGTATCATATCATGATCTTCCTGTGTATTTGAAGACTGTGACAAATGGTGAATCTCATCTAATAATAAAAATAAAATCAACTATAGTAACCTATAAACTCAGTAAGTCAGAAAATAGAGCCAAATTCTATAGGAACTAAAATAAATTATTCACCGTACTTCAGTATCATAATTCGTCCAGGAAAATTATGAATATAGGTAGTTCTCATACCACCAAAAATAAATTCACTGTGTGGAACATAACTTCAAATCATTAGTACCCTTCATGACTCATATGTAAATAACAACACACAGAATTCAATGTGAACATTTATTTTAAGTTAATTAAGTAATGTCACAAATGTAGTATAACAAATTATAAATATTATGAGCAATAGAAACTGATTGATAAGATTAAAGAAAACAATGTTGTTACAAAATTGTTGTCATCTAACCAAAGATGTTAAAAAGATATTTGTTCAAAAATGATACAGTCTGGCTTTTAGAAAAAGAAATTATATCAGTTTCCTCGGAAACAACATCAATAATAATGTACACGAACAAAAGTATGAATTAAATAGTGTAAGCAGATTAAACTTTCGTAAAATTAGAAAAATAACAGAACTTTCAATTATATCTACTATATAAATTTGGTTTTAATAATACGTCTTTAATGTCTAGCTTTTATACAATTAGATTTGCCTTCTGACAACAAATTGTAGTAAACTCAGATTACCGAAATAAATTTAATACAAAACTCTGTGTAGGGAGTTATTCAATGACTATTCAGGTTAAAAGTAGAATAAACCAATATAAAAAAATATATTTTTCTGAATGCAATAAAAAATTCTCTTTACTTTTCAAATTTAAAAATATTCACGCAATGTAAGATTATTTCTCAGGAGGAAACTAATGCAATATTTCTTTGCCTTTGTGAAGGGACATCTGTGAATAAAGATTAGGTATGTACACGCTCAACTATACCCAGTAAAACGTTGTAAATCTTCTTCAAAACAAAACTCAAGGTTACCTATGTTTCTGACAGGTCATACCAGTTATGGCAAAAATTAGACAAACTTAAATCAGGAGAAAAGATTCGCGTTTAGAATCAATTATCTGTGTTATAAAATTAAAGAGAGTACTGATACGCAAATAATAATATTGCACAAGACTACAAACTCTCATTCCTCGAAATACTATGGGTTACGACCCGCAAGAACAAAAACAATACACACACACGATTAAGCATGGATACCAACTAAAGCCTGTGAAAACTGTCAACCAGCCAACAACCCAAAACTTATTAACGCAAAGTATCTTAGTACTTAAACCAAACAAAAACAATTCTTAATTTCCTCAATTCAACTTTATTTCTGTTCCTCAAAAGATCAACTAATATCTTACTTCATAAACACAATGCTTGAACAGCTGTAGTTCTCTCTCTCTCTTCCTGACGCACTGCCTATGACTGCTCACCAGCAACTAACCTTACTTTCTACACTACGGAACTAATATTTATACGATTAGCCGATGCCATTTCTCCCAGAATTGGAAAGAATAGCCTCGACCAACTTATAAAAAAAAATTAAATATTAAACTTACTTAGCTCATTTCTGCGGACATCACAGTTGCCTCATCCATGCCCCGCCTGCTTCACCGAAACCTCATGCATTCTTTCCAACCACCAGAACAACAACCTGCCAGCGCCTCCTGACTTGGTTTTTAACTGGCTGGCAATGCCATTGGCCCCGGCCAATGAGCGTGCGGCATTTCCCTAGTAACAGCCGGACTCCAGAAAAATCCTGCCTTCCCCACTTGCCTCAATCCTCGGTGGCTTAGTTACTCCAGCTGAATTCAGCAAGACTCCTTCCCCTCGCTCCTGGCAGAACCAATAAGCCGGGTGGCTGCCGACACACAAACAACACCCTGTTGCGACTATTCATTTCCTGACACACGACAACAAAGAGCGCCTGGAACCTTCCCAGGCCTCTTGAATGACTCGAAATTAGGCTAAAAGAGAACTGCTGAAATCTTCAACCATCAATTATTAGGAAATCAATACATACGATTTTAAAACTCGATAGCCTAGAAACGACTAGAAAACATTATGTCAACCAAGTCGGCCTTAGCGACTTCTAGAGCTCTCGAAAGCTGAGGCCAAACTAAAAATTATCTCGTCAAAGGGAAAGTCACCAAGTTAAAAAAAGGATTCGAATTTAAGTAAAATTAAAAGCGTGTAACGCTTCCTATATGATAACAAAAACACCTACAACTAAGTTAAACACTCCCTTAACAAAAAAAAATGAATTTTCAGTAATATAAGTAAAAAATATGTCTCTGAACAGAAAAGTAAACAAAAAAATTGTTCTCCTAAATTTTACGGGGGTAACAATATATAGGTGTCCGCTGAGGTAACTTATTTCTTCGTCTTCTCGCCATACAGCATGTAGTCCACTTACTTTTGGAATCCTTCATCATCTTGCGATGAAATAGTTTCTATATGGCGTTTTGTGTAAGTTTGTTTGCGGATATTTTATTTTGCGATGTGGTCATATTATTTTTGTGATTACGGTCATTTTCAAGCTTTATTTTTGCAATTATATTTAGCGGCTCTCTGCATGGTCGTTTGTTCTTGTGGCCAGCCATTTTATACTTGAAGTGATGTGAGCCGCACACCCAATCGTGGTATGTTCATTTTGACCATGATTCCACTTCTTTCAGTCGGCACCACAGTAGAGTCTCAATTTCGAAATATGGAATCAAGTAACCTCTAAATTATTTTTTTTTGCCTGCTGCATGTGCTCCAAATTTTCTGTCTGATGCGACGTCAGTTGAAATTTGTGTAATTATTTGGACTGTTCACCTGTGAAAATATTTTTGTTTTCAGCTTAATTGAAAGTAAATAATAAAATATTAAAAGAAAATATGAAGTAATGTAAATTTTTGACTAAAACGATCGCGGGTACCCGACGATATAGTCATGGTCATATACCATAAAAAAGGAGACTATTTAATTAAAAAAAAAAAAAATCGTATATACTCAAAAGACACTCAAACAAAATAAAATAAAAAAGCAGATACTCTATAACTAAAATTATATATGGTTACATATGTTGTGGCGAAAAAGTTTTTATAAAACAGTTGTTTACAAGAAAGAAGATTTTTATATTTATTTTTATTTCCTCAATAATTGCCAATGAATAATATATAATTTAATAGCTATACTGCTTTGATTGGTAAGAAATTTTAGTTACACTGTAAGTGTACTATTGTTTATTTATTTATTTTATGTAATAAGTAAAACAGGAGCACACCCATATTTTTTGCTTACAACACTAAACTCTAGTCTACACCTTCAATTTATGTGCCATCCTTGTTTCATAACGAGAGTACCTATGGTTCTCAAGTTTACATCACGAAGGTGCTACGTAATAGTGTCGGTAAATGCTAATAGTTTACATATGTTTTCTCAAAGTGCTCCAAAAGTTTTCTGTAAGTGTAACTTGGGCACCTTAGCAGAGCAGTACCAGAGATGTTCCACCAACTAGAAGGACGGTTCCCGATGAGTTTTGTTAAGTGTTTCACAAATGAGAGACATTTTGTTGAGAGTCGATGATGTCGGTAAGTGTGCCATCAGTTCGAGCCCGTTCATATTGTGCAAAATCGTTGATCATGGACAAGCTCACGAGCGCTTGGTGTTGATGGTGTGTTCTCCAGAGTCCAGTTGCCTGGCTTGGAGATTCATTGGGCAATACCATGTAAAACAGCATAGGTCATGTGTCATGTGACAGACGCTTATCTACGGTGACATCTCAAATGAATGACTCGCAACAGGTCTCGTAAAATAGTTTTATATGTGCTTCGCCACATGTTACAGGACTTCAAATTTGCTTCGCGACTAAAAATATGCTTCGCGACTTGAGCCTATTATGCATACTCTTAAGGAATTTTAAAGCAGCTCTTAAAGTATTATTAATATATTAGCTGATCTCGGCGAACGTTGTTCCGCCTCTTTAACGTTCTATTTTGCCTTCTCAATGCATCCGCTCTATTGTGTTTAGTACGTCGACCTATGTTTGACCGCGATATCGCTGGTATTTTTCTCGTTTATATCCACAAACATTTCCTGCAAGTATGAGCAAAATCGGCACATAAATATAGACGTTAGACTCCTATCGGACCCTAACCTTACAAATGCAAAGAACAATAAAACAATTTCTTTCAGATCCATAGAAGTTAGACTTCAGCACTAACTATCGGAACCTAACCTACCGAATGGAAAGCACAATTAAACCATATCTTTTAGATCAACAAACATTTCCTGCAAGTATGAGCAGAATCGGTCCATATATATATATATATAAGTTAGCCTCCAGCACCACCTATCGGAACCTAACCTACCGAATGCAAAGTACAATAAAATAATTTATTTTAAATCAACAAAATTTTCTTCAAGTATGAGTAAAATCGGCCCATAAATATATAAGTTAGACTCCAGTGACCCCTATTGGAATTAAACATAACTAAAACCTTACTCGCCACCTCAATAACATATGGTGTGAATATGGTCTAAATTGGTCCAGTGGTTTGTCAGTAATGATGCGGTTTAATGACACACAAAAGATTTTATATTATAAAGATTTGGTTGGGTGCAGGACTCTTACCCATGCTTCACCATCGGGAAGTGCTTTGGACCTCTCGGGCAGCGCGACTAATCTGCTACACAATAACCAAAACCCTTATTTAACTGTTTGAGGGTGGTCATTGTTCAGTGGACCATGCCGAACATGGCAGTAAATGAAACATGAAATGGTTTGAGGTATTTTTTCGTAGCTTGCGCCTTGGTTCGCGACATGACTCGCAATGCTCTTGAAGCAATTTTCGTTGCTCGGTAATTGGTTCCCACAAAATGGCTTTTTGACTTTGGATCATGAATGGTTCGTCACATGCTTTGAAACCTTTTTCCACAGCTCAGAACTAGGTTCGCGACATGACCCACCACATTTTTGAGCCATTTTTCATAGCTTGGGTCTTTTCTGACACTATTACTTGTGATGTGTTCGCATCATGTTACAATAATCATAATATTCGTACATAATCGCAGTGGGTGATACGTTTTGCAGGGTTTTTCGCGAATTTTTGCAATGTTATTCGTATTATGCGATGTGTTTCGAGTTGGATGACATTTTCTTTTGGTCAATATGATTCGTATCATTGGTTTGTGTGCTTGGATGGGCTAGTCGGATGGTCATGATGATTGGTCTGGTGGGTGAGTGTAGTTCAATGGTTTGTTTGGCCGGGCCAATTTATTCTTGTTGGTGGGTCATGCCAACTGGTATTTTTATTTTCTGAGTCTTGATGGTTGGTATAGCCTGTTGGTCTTGTTAGTCGGTTTGCATGGTCAGCCGGTAGGGCCAGTGTGTTTGGTTGGTATAGCTGGCCATTCACTCATGTAATTTGCTTTGGTCATTTGGTATGTTCGGTCTTGTTAGTATTTGGTATGGTTGGTTGGTATGGTCGGTAAGAGGATCGTGTTCGGTGTTCAGTTGGCCAGTTGTAGTTTGGTATCGTGAGCTGCCATGTTCAGTCTGTATGGCTGGTCGATCACGTTAGTTGGTTTGGTCGTTTGGTATGGCCAGTTGGTAAAGTCGGTTTTGTTGGTCGTTTGGTATGGCAGGTTGGTTGGCCACCTAATATGTATAGTTGTAATAGCCAGCTGGCATGAACAATCTGTATGGTTCGTTGGTATATGTGAATGGTATCGTCGCTTAGTGTGGTCAGTCGTTCTTGCTAGTCATTTGGTATGGCAGGTTGGTCTACGAGTATGGTCGCTTTTGTATGACTAGCTGGTATGTCAGTTTGTAAAACTATTCGTTCTGGTTGGTCAGTATGTCATTTGGTTTTGTTGGTTGGTCCAGTTTGTCTTGGCAGCTGGTATTACCCATTCATATTTTCGATTGATTGGTCTTTATATTTAGTATTACTAGAACAAACTAGAGATCTCTAAAGCAATGACATGGGGCACCGGAGCCACAGTCGACCAGCTGCCCTGTTGTGATGTCACCCGACCACGATATTGGATCTGGGTGGTCTTTACTTTGACCTCATGTACGCGATTTTGACTCGGTGCCCATAACCATCAATAACCTCGAAATCGAAAATTTTAAAAAACTCACAAATCTAGAAATTTTAAATGTTTTATAAAAAATTATAAAAAAATATTTAAAAACATACACACAGGAGGTTCAGGGTCCAATGGCAGTGACGCTACTAATCTTCTGGCACTACCGACCCTCCTCAATTTTTATTGGTTTATTAGTTGGCTCTCTTCCCACCACCTTCCTCACTGTACCATATATACTTTTCATTTAATTTTAAATCGCCTACTACAGCGCAGTGGTAAATCGTATTTAGGGCACCATCGGCCAGAGATAATTACTGTTGGCAAGAGTGCTATCGTCCTGTACCGAATGGCGACAAGGTCCATATGAATTGCGTAAAAATCACATATTTAATTTAATTTTACCCTAAACACAAGTAATCTTTATTTTAAAATATTTTTTTAAATATAAAAGCATGCAAATTTTAATTGATAATGTGTTAAAAAAGAAATAAACACACCATGTTTTTAAACTAAATTTATTTGGTAAAGTACACCATTAGAAAACACAATTGAAAAAATGCATATACACAGATATAATGGTTGTAATATTCAGTGTTCATTGTTCGATGTCCGCATTGGAGACCCAGGAATTTTAGCAGGCTGGGAAACCCCTCCACTTAACAAACAATTATCCATTATGCTGTTTCAGCACATTCTTGACAAAATACACATCCGGGTAGAGTGCAGACTGGATCTTCTATGTAGAAACTACCATGGATGTGAACATTATTCAGATCTTCGAGAAAGTAGGTTCTCGTAGGATAGTCTTGTATACGTCGCACACTCAGGCCTCCAATTCGCTGTTAACCATTTCTCTAAGATGTCTTTATATTTCGAGATTCACACCAGGTCATTGATCTTGACTTTAGACCTGCAATGATACCTGTTTAGAACAGTGAACATGTTCTAATCAAGGAGTTATCATTCATATTTTCAGGATACATTTGAGTGGTAGAATAAACGGTGTAATTGTACTCGCAAATGAGTTTTGGGAGTATATCCAATCACTTGCAGTTGCTATTCGCAGCGAAATGTCTCCACAGCTTGCCTTTCACTTTCCTGTTAAACTTCTCGACAATAGAAGCTTTGAGATTACTGTATGTGGGATAACCGTTTACCGCATGTTTCTTCAACATGGCCTTGAATTTTTCATTGTAAAACTCATTGCACTGGTCGGTTTATAGATTAGTCGGGATGTGTCCTTCACGCAAAACATCTGCCATGGCCTCAGTGACATTTCGTGCAATCTTCTACTTGACCAGCCTGGCCCACGTGAATTTGCTATGTGCATCAATGACTGTCAACATTGACTTGTAGCCCTTGTTGACCCCAGTATGCGGTATCATCTCGACGAGGTGAGCTTAAAAACGGTGGCTCACCTTTATATCATGACCTAGCGGTGGTGTTCGTTGTGTCTCGCGGATGCATGCAGTTCATTGGCGATTCGCTCCTTAATTCAGTTCTTTGATGATTGTAATTATCTTGATAATATGGGAGTGATTTTCAACCCTATATGAAGCTAGCATAGATGTAGCTTAACGACCAGCTCGTTCGGATTTTACAAGAATACATAGTCGCTGTTCTTGTCATCATGTTACTTTATAAATTATTCCCCACTTTCAGTACTAACCTGCTGAATAGACCTGCAAATGTGTCGATTTCCTTCGTGATCTTTGTCCATATAAGCCCCTGTATCTGGATTGTAATCTTGGTAAAGTGCATGCATAAGTTCGAGCAACGTCTTGTATTCCAGCAGATCGGGTTCTGTAAACTCCCTTGGCTCCTTGCAAAATATAAGTTTTTTTCAAAACCCGGGTTTTCCATGTATCTTCTAATCATCTGCTTGGACGATCCAACATAGTAGGAACTCTATTCGTAAACACCAAGAAATGATTTATTATTGTGCTTCTATACACCGTACTTTGTATCATTATTACAAAATGTGTACTGGCTTAAGGCCAATTTATAATTGAAAGAGGGGCAAAGGGCATATTTGAATAATGAGTCCTGATTAGGTAGAGTACAACAGTAAATTATGGGGTAAATGAATAAAAACAGCTGTCTGGTTATGTAATTAAATTTCTGGAGATTACATTGCATGAAATACTGAATGGTGAGGGAGCATTGATATTACAATTGCATTAACTACCTTATTAAGAGCCTTTTGGTGTTAGGGTTGTCCCTTGTCTTGTCCCACCTTGAGTTGTATCCAGAGGCTGTTGTACTATGGCGGGTTAGAGCAGTTGGCACAGCAGGCTTCTTTGGATGTCCAACTCGGTCATCGTAACGTGGTGAAAGATGCTTTCCACTATTCTGTGTTGTCCTCATGTTGGCGTCACGTGGTACAATCTGACCAGATTCCTCGACTAAGAGAGGCTTGGCTATGACAACTTTTAATTGCTGTAAAGAACAATTCTGAATACTTAAAAGTTTACCTTCTCTATGAAAACAGTTAATTCGGCCTTTCCGATATCAATAGTATATAAATTCACGATTTAGCATGTGAACTGATAGCACAGTGGTAAAGTTGAGGCGTCCACTGGTAACCTGTAACTCTCGGACGTGAGCTCAAATCTCTACCGGACCCAAAGTTTTTTATCATTAAATTTTTCATGCGAATAATATCCCGGTTCGAAAAGAAAATACTATATATTGCAACAGGTCAGTTATTTTAGTCAAAATTAAAAATACCACACTCGTAATCTAGTGACTTCATGACATTTTCAAGAAAATGAACGAAACTATACTAGTAAGCAATCAATTAATTAAAAAGACGAATTGTGATATATCAATATTAAGATGTGCTAATACGCATACGCAAGTTACTAACTGGTAGTAGTTCTACGAATGGGGTTCATATTTACTACGAACCACATGCTGCGCACCCATTGGTGGTGCCAAATGCTAGTACGCGGACTTCTGTCGTGTAATATGAATCTTCCATGGCGGCTCATATAGTGGCTGGTATAGCGAGTCGTGCACCAGGGCTTGTAGAAGCTTGTACAGGAACCAAGTATGGCAGCAGGTATCGTGATATATCGGCTTTGTCGGGGTTTGATAATGCGAACCCCGATTGCGGCACCTACTGTCCGGATTTCGGCTCAAGTATGATGGCGTGTTCAGATGGGGATACTGCATCTCAAGGGTCGCCCACGGCATCGTAACATAACCCCCAATATTTAAAAAATGAGAAGTTTCCATCTCGCTAAGAGTTTCGGGGCTTTGTACTTTTTGTAGTGTAGTGTTGTCCGGGCATCTTTGTCGGTCTTCGAGGCTGCAGACAGTGGGAATATGGTTTGCGTTTATGTCTCTTCAATACGGTAGGATAGCTTATGGGCAGGAGTTTAAAGAGTTGCAAGGGAACACTCAGGTAGGAAACTGTCATTGTCTTTGCTTTTGCAGTGTGGCTGTTGCGTGTTGTGCTCTGCTGTGCATTCTTGAGCGTGGATGCGGCAGACATCCCGTGGGTGGTTTGCGACACCGTCAGCCTTTTCATCTCTTGGCTTGATCCACTAGTTCGTGCGAATAAATGGTTTTAATTCTCTGTGGCTCTGACTAGTAATTTAAAGTTTGAATGTTGTATGTTATTTGCAGTTAATGCTACTGTAAAATTTTGATTGAAAACTTTGGTTGTAAAGAAATGAATGAATAATTAAATGACATTAAAAGAAGTGAATGGAAAATTGTTATTTAAAAACTGTGCTCGTGCCATTACAAAGTTATGTATGTTTACAAAATTATGAGGGCAATCTGAAAGAGAATTGAAATATAACACATGCAAGAAATTGACATTAATTGATTTGTTCAGTTTTGTAAGTCTACTTGAGTGTTTTATCTCAATATATTTGAGCTCGCATGGAAGGGAACTGGATGAGAAGGAATTGAAACATACTAGGTATTTTATTATGTTAAGTTAAAATAAACTTCAAAACAGAATAAATGTGCAGCTGCATCCTGCTATGGATCAATTGATTTCGGATGGTTGGAATGTTAAGAATAAGTTAAGAATAACTTACTCTAATTTACAGTTTTGGTACTATTACAATTAAATTTGTTAATACACCAGGAACAACATTTTTTGTGGAAATATACATTATAATATTTACTACTTCTCTCATTATTTTGTGATACATATGGCTTACGCTGATTTAATATATCTATTAATTATACATAAAACAATTTAATTCAACAAAAGTATACTAAGAGTTGACTTTATTTAGTTATCTGCATAACATATTTTTTTCTGTTTTTAATATTCACTTTACTTATTTGTAAATTTCTGTTAGAAGTACCTTTTGATGAAGAAATAAAAATCTATTCATCATTGACTGGCTATTACATAACAAGGTAATCAGTTATTTGTTTAATGAATAAAACTTTTCATGCTGTGAGGGCCTCCTATAAGAATGCATTGGATATAGCCATTCTTTTCTGTGCAAAAGCATTTTTAGAGATAAGTTTAAATTTTCTTAAATACTTTTTGGAAAATGTGTGTATTATGTGTTGCCTGCAGGGAGATGGGTAAGTGTGGTGTGTAGTATTAGAGTGCTGGTTACCTGGTTCCAATAATCTTACGTCTCAGGAGCTGCTTAAATCATTAACTTTGCTATCTGGAACTGGCCGTAAGTGTAGTGCTGAAATTGTGCGCATGACATCATGACAGATGTTCTGCTGCCGTTGCTACTAGCACCACGTGCATGCTCTCCTGGTGGGTCGCTGTGATGTGTGACATCACCGATCTCGTTGCTGCAGTTGTCTTTTGGCTGTCTGAAACTTAGAAAGACAATATTAGTCAAATGTTCCTTGACTTATTTTATAACTTAGTGGGATTTAATAATCGTTATTAGATAGTAAGGGTGGGACTCTATGTTATTTATAATTTTTTCTTTTTGATAAAATAATGCGATAATAATTTTGAGTTCGTTCTGAAAGTGGTCTATTCTTTAGCCGAGATGTTTCTTAAATTTTTTCAAGTTGTTTACAAAATGAAACTATAGGAATTTAAAATTGAAGAACAATGTAACTTAATATTTCCTGTAATCATTTGAGAAAAGGGGACGAAGCTTGTCGTAGAATTGGGTGAAATCTAATCTAAGTATAGTTCTTATTATTATTTATTATTACTACCCTCTATGTGCGCATCAATAGAGAAAGCAATATCATGTGATAATTATATAACCATTTGACACTATTAAATTTAATCAGTACAAATACTTTAAACATAAAATAACTATTTACATATCATACATATTATACTGGATGTTCACATGGGTAGAGAGATTATACATAAAGAGGAAGAGGGGTTCACATTAGATGGTAATTTGTAATAACACACTGGATTATCACACTCTAATCTAACAACAGAAACACTATACGAGCAAAGGAAAATTAATGCACGCATGCTTGTCCCAAGGAGGTCGGACCTTACTGCTTGAAGCTCCTTCATGGCCAGTAGAGCACAGGGAAAAGCCTCCCTAGATGGGCAACTACTCCTCCCAGAGTTCTAGGGAAAGTTCCACATCTCACGCGAAACTAAAGTGGTTTTACCTCCTGGGTAAGACTTCA
The DNA here is from genome assembly GCA_029891345.1 of Dryococelus australis. Classification (NCBI taxonomy): domain Eukaryota; kingdom Metazoa; phylum Arthropoda; class Insecta; order Phasmatodea; family Phasmatidae; genus Dryococelus; species Dryococelus australis. Next base: position 78,675,292 of record CM057000.1, read on the forward strand.
TTCTACTGGGGCAAAATGCTGGCAGAATAGGGTCAGCCTGAGCATAATTCAAATTTATTTAAACCCTAAAAATCTCACTCCAGTTTCCATCTCACCTCAGGATTAGAAGTCTGCAATCTACTTCAGGACTGGTGTGTATTTTCTGTACCTCCGAAAGCCCCAGGTAATGGGCTAAGTCCGTGAAATCACAGAACTGGTTAGCTCCACTGGGTTTCTTTCCATCCGTGCTTGTATTCGCATTCGTGGGTAGTGTGAAATAATCTTGAAATCAAAGATAAAGAATTATAAGTTATTTACAATCATAACGTTTAACTATTTATGGGCACATAAGGGTAGGCTGGGAGGGCATGTAATTCGGGACAACATTGGGTGGGTGGTGTGGAGATTAGACATTATGGGAATCAGGACGTAGCATATGTGATTGGGGGAAACATCGGTTGGGTGATGTGGAGATTACATGTTATGGGAATCAGGACGTGGGGAATGGGGTTTATTTTTACTTATAATTAAGTATGAATCGATTGAATGATGGGCTGGGGGACACGTGATGAAACAAAGGTGCGTCACACCGCGTCGTGGTGTAAGCGTGTCGGCAGTCATGCCACTCGAAAACGCTGAGCGCGCCACGAACTGTTAGTATAGCAATTCCTTAGAAAGTGTGTCGCGCTGCTCCGTGCATGCCACAATGAAGTTATCAACTGTATGAGGCAAACAAGCATGTATTATGTGCTATTGTGATTGATGGATTTCTAATGTTCCTGCTAATTTTTGTGGATGAATATTATGTTTAACTTATAATATTTTATGTATCAAACTAATAGCTTTTCCTTGTCAAACTTGCATATATTAAATTTATCACCGCTGCTTATAGTTTAATTCAACTTTCCGTACATTTAAATTATTTTGCACCTTTTTTTTTATATGGAATTGGATTCTTACAAACAAATATTACTTGAATGTAACAATTATCCACATTGTAAATAAGTCACGACAGATTCACAAAGAGATATCGGCATTTAACTTATGTTGGCTTGAATGAAAACTTATTAATCTTATATCTAAATTAATGTATTAAGGCTAATGTTATTTTACAGCCACAATTATTTAAATGCAAAATAAATTAATTGGAGAATTAGAATGGGGAGCAAAATTCTTATTACTTATCACACTAATATAAGCACGAGTTGGTGGGAAATGTATTGCTATGAGGGGTGGATGGTATAGTGGCTGTTGCAAAGCAGCGGGAGAGCAGGGAGAAACCAAGCCTGCACCAAATGTTAGGAAATTGGCCTACGACCAATTCATACATGAAAGAGGGGCTAAGGGCATAGCTGAATAATAAGTCATGATTAGGTAGAGTACAGCAGTAATTGGTTGGGTAATTGAATACAAAGCGCTTTAGGTTAAACATCTTGACATTACATGACATGAAACACTCAACAGTCTGTAAAGCATTGCTATTACAACTACAATAACTACCTTATTAAGAGCCGTTTTAGTGTACTGGAGTTGTCCGTTGTCCCACCTTAAGTTGTATCCACAGGCTGTTGTACTATGGCGGGTTATGGCGGTCGGCACATCAGGCTTCTTGGGATAGCCATATCGGCTGGCGTTAAGCGGAGAAAGACGCCTTCCACCATTCTGTATTGCCCTCATATCGGCGACGCATGGTGCAACTTGGCTTGATTCCCTGGACGGTAGAAAGGATTCCTTCTTACCAAGGTTTGGCAATGCTAACCCTGATTGCGACAACTGCTGTCCTGATTTCTGCTTATGTGTGATGGTGTGTTCAGTCGGGGATACCACTAAAGGCTCGCCCAGGCCATCGTACCAGTACGATCATAGTACCGACGTGCTAACACATTGGGTTTGAGGAGTCTCATCCATAACTTTTTCGTGTGTGGAAATTCCGCACCCGATCCATCGCCTTAACCTGTTAGTACATCATGTTTCCTCTTCTTTTTAGGCTCAGCAGTATCGTCGATTTCGATCATCGCCACTATGGGTGCTCCATCGTCCTCTCTGAGTACATTTACACGAGTGACAGGTTTAAATATTTCTTCATTTATAATGTCGTGCGAAAGTCTGGCTCTCTTGGCGAACAAACACTTTGAGCGAACAGACTAAATCGCTCGATGCAGGTCGCTAGCAATGTCCGACATGAAATGTAATAAATATGGTAACTGTTGTTCTCTTTTATACATTTAGCCGCGAGTCTCCAACAAAAGATTTTCGGTCTTGTCCAAGCATTCGCTGCAGACATCCAATATGTCTATGCTATGTTTTTTAAAATCCATTTGTTTAATATCCATGTGTTTTACGTAGTTGGAACTTGAAATACTTTTCTTTTTGCACTAAATCCACTTGAACTCACCCATGATATTTGCACAAATAGCTATTAACGGTTTTACGTTGTTGAGTGTCCACCATTTTTCTGAAACTCGTGGATACGGGTCAATATAGTACAAAAATTCCTTGAGGTGTGTTACAAACACAGCCCTTGTAGTATTAAAAACGAGTAGTTTCACAAGAGAAATCTTTGTACTCTTACAGAAATTTGTAAAATTACAAACAATTTCTCAGTTAAATTTATTTTTACAGTGGCAGAAGCAAACAACAGTTCGCATGCTATAAGTGGCCCATTAGCATGCTACTAAAAGATTCACGCCAGTAAGTAACAGTTGGTATACCATGAATGGCCCACACATGTTCTGCTTGTATGTCCCCAGAAGTAAACGACAGTTGGCATACAGTAAATGGGCCATAAACATGGTGCTAATATTTTCCCAGCAGTGAATAACAGTTAGCATTTCGTTCATCATCTGCTTATGGGATGTCTGTTGAAATTTACCAATGATCGTAAGAGCAATGGCCCACATTACGATTATTTAAAAAAATAGGTACTGTCACTTTGGTTATTAGACAAGATTGTCAACAATATAAGAAATTCTGATAGTCATAAATGCAAACGTTTGCCATCACTGCCAACAAATGGCCAACTGTTAACTGCTTGTTCTTTGCTACTTAGATAAGCTGACTTACAACTACAACATGGAAAATATGCTAAATACATGGAATTGTGAGTATTTTTGTCTTCACTTTCTTGTTCGTTCGTGTAAGTAATTGAGTAAATTGATTATACATTGACAGCAAACTATCAGTCATGCCGATAATGATGGGGTGTAGCTCCGAACTGAGGGTGGTACACTTCAAGTCACTAGACCTGGAGAGGGGAATGTTGCATCGGCCTGGTCAATTTTCAAACCTACAATGCGATACCGAACATCGATGAAATAACTTCAAGCTCTACCTCGTGAAAAGGGGCAGTGTCTCCCATGAGGAGTCACTGCCTGTAGGCTCTTACGAAATAGACGACATTACAAGGTACATTGAAGATTCACTGTCTTCGACACAGAATTCGAACTATGTGGCAATCTAGGTACTCTGAGGAGTGTCATCACATGCAGCGATAATATCGACTGGGGTTTGAGCCATGCATCTATGAAGGCGGCAAAACACTTGAGTAGTCGTGACCTGTAAATATCTTGCAGGTCAATATGATACGAATAAACAGAAATTGGACCAGTGGCATATACCTAAATTGCAGGTCGAGCAAAGTGCTTCACGAGTTTTTACTAATGGTCTCGCCAAGTTTTAAACAGGTCATAGCAATGCAAAGCATCATTTAAGTTCTGGTTGTTACGAAGAGAGCACACGAGATGGTCGTGACCGCCGTCGACCAGCACAGAGAGTTGGTGAACGCCTGCATTTGAGAAGATGAAAATATAATTTATGTTTGCTAGAAGCAATAAAACAAAATGGCAGGCTGGAGAATCAAAGATGATTGCAGTGTTCCTGTATACCCTGGTAAGTTCGAAGTGTGCATCACACTCTCCATGCTATTGGGATTCGCCAAAGACTACAAACATAATATCTTCAATTCGAAGTAGGAACTGGTGCTGCTTCTAGCCAATACACATGTGGGCACCATCGTGGGTATGGGAGAAAACCTGAAGAGAATTGAACTGATGCTACAATATATCGAATAGATGATACCACATGATAAATTGAGCACTACTGAATTAATAAAAATGTTAAAGAATGTGGAAGAGGGCAAAAACTTTGATGTGACATTCAGGTCGTGGAGTTTTGAGACCTTCCTGGGATTGACAGAAAGCAAACACATCAACAGGATGGCGAAGACCAGCTTTGCTTCTGAGAAACCGAGGTGTAGCATCGTAGGGCTGCAGAATGGACATCAGCACAATGTGAGAATGAGACACTCATAGTTCGGTACATGTCAAATAGAAATGTGAAAATATGTTTGATTATCGAAAGCCACCTGTATGTTGATATGAAGTTAACTTTAAAAATTGACAGTACCTTTTAGTATATCAGATGTATGCTCATTTCCAAAATGTATAAGTACATATTATAGAAATGCCTAGTCCCAGATAGTGAGCCCTATCATTTTTTAATAAAATAAGAACCACTCACTGTTTCAGATATCAGTAAACAGGGCGAACATATTATTTCCAATGTAATCATTACACATGGAAATATTCCTAAACACACGTACACTTTCTATCTTATACTTTACAAACAGGCTCGTATCGTACAATTGTCGATACAAGCCCTTCAAAAAAGTTCTGTGATTGTAGTGGAGTACATACAAATGTAACTGTTCATGCACGATAACTGTTTATTCACATTCAAGCCTCGTCTGCTTGAAGATGTGTATATTGCAATCTGCAGGGTTTCTAAAGCCAAAATGGGTAAGTGGTCAAGGAGTGACCCATGAGGATGTAGGTAAGACACGAACCCGCATCTACCAACATCCATTTTCCTGAAAACTTTTGGACGAGAAGAGCAAGAAAACAAACGAATTGTTAACCAAGTACTATCATGAACTGGAATCGGACTAAGGCAATATTCAATACAAATCGCAGAGCATATTTCCCACTTTATGGTAATTCCAGAACCCTAAAGGAACAATTTATGTAGCAGGGCTTGAGCAGAAAAAATGACTGAGCTCTATGTGTAAATTGAAAATGGAACTTACCGACTTGCACAATTAGTAAGGCTGGCCTTCACTGCGCAAGCTGTCAAAACTTTACGGTGAGTTACATCGTCATATCTGCGACAGGTAAGAACCTGACTGGGCCTGAGCACAGAAGAACATGAAGCTTCTGCACAAATGGGGCACCTCATACTTGGACTGGGAATCGGCCACCTACGACTAGACACGGAATCACTCATATCGGCACAAAAAGGTGAGAAAATGTAGTTTGTCGTATGATGGAATACTTGATCAACATCCATATTATATAAATAGGACAAATCGACGAACTCGTTTAGTCATCGCCTAAAGGTCTGATCATCACCATGACTCTTTTCTGTACTAATAACATTTAAATAAACACAAAACAAGACTACAGTGGCATGGAGTATAGTTTCATCACAGAAGATGGATATCTGGGCATATACACTAAGACCTGTTACGGAAGGGCCCAGCATTGGCGATTCGCATATTTTTCAACCTCCAAGGAACCATCACAGATTCATGTCGACTGTTCTCGACCATCAGCCTGCATCGTGTTCCACATGATACCGAAGATACAGCTGCCCTGCACTATGGACCAAATCATCGACCTAGAGCAGACTCACACTACCATCCCCGCACCCGACTGTGTCATGAAATTGCCCTAGTCGGGGCACGAACCATCGGTCCGCTACCAACAGCTACGGTCCAAGAAGAATACCGCTAGCCAAACCACCATATGCCGCCGAAAACGCTGTTAGCGCCAGACGCTCATGCAAATACTCAGCACAGATGGTTTTGCCTCTGGTCCTTTGTTAAAAATCACTATAAATATCATTTGATAATAGCTCAAGCTATTCATATGTTTCATTATGTGATTGCCAAAGAAATTCAGATGCCAGCTTGCAAGATATTAATATAATATACACAGATTCACATAAAAAAGTTAACTTTACCGCCAAATAAAAAACAGGCAACCTGGTTTTACTTACATTTTTTGACATACACACAATAATAACTTTTTTAAATAATTACTTAAACCCTACGTAGCCAATGTTTTATTGTGTTATAGCCAAGAAAATCCACATTGGCCTACAAGTTTGCAAGCTATTTATCAAAATTATGCAGATTTAAAAGATCCTTTTTATCCTAATTCATGGATGATACTGATCCACTTCTAAAGCATTAATTTTAAACTGAATAAATCACAGAACACTTGCTTAGCCTTATATTTTCAGTCTTACAAATTATAATTTTTTTTAGTATATTAACTTTTATATAGGCTAGTTCCCTTGAATTTACACATGTACAAATCGCAAGTATAATTTTCAGCTGAATTCTATCCAGAGCATTCCGAATGAACCCAAAGAGCATAATAGACGAATCTATACTAAATACCACCATGACGTCCAAATTCGTCACATACGAAGCACACTTACTTATTATATCCACTAACACAAACATCATCACTACCACTGTCATCGCAAAGTGCCTTCTCATCGATATCTTCTGGTTTTGTTTCACTTTCTGAAAACTGTATTTTTTGCTTTGTTTTTTAAGCATCCTTGGTTTTAGATTTCATTTTAGCCCAACCTTTGGCTTCTTAGGAATTCCTTCTTTCGTGATTTGTAATCTTCGTTTAGGCCCTTCTTCTATCGTGTTTTAAGCTTCCTGCAACTTTTCTTTCATTGGAGCTAAGGTCAATATTTCTGAATGAAATTTTCTAGATGGCTTTTTTGATTAGTGTGCTATATTCAAGAAATGGTGGTTGGACAAGGCGAAATATCTGCTACAGTTCTGCCAAAAGACTTTGAAGCTCCAGGCTCTGATTCGGATCTTCCTTATAAAACCAAAGTTTTTTTAGCCTATGACATATCATTCATAGGCGTCGGCCTACTTGTGTCACACCGAGTGAGTAGTGACGTTTCGGAAATTTGCAGCAATACTTCGCTTTCTCTTCTCTGTTCAGATCCGATTTCCCCTGCTGGAAAGATACCTATGTAGAATTCCTCAGTATTATTGACTTTGCCATGGTTAAATTGCCATATACCAGCGGTCCTGAGTCCAGAAATTGTCATTTCCATTCCCGCTGCCTTTAAGTAGGCATTGCTAAACAATTCAGCTAACTCATAATCAGTTATCTTCTGGTGATTTTGGGTTCTCAAATGAAGATCGCACTGTTTGTTGAATGACATTTTCAATGGCGCAGAAAATGTAAGGTCAAGAGGCTGCAAACATGGGATGTGTGTAGAGGAAGGAGCACTATAACTATTCCATGATCTCTACAGAAGATGTAAGTGTCAAATGAAATATGTCTTGTCTGATTGTCCAAGGTAAGCAGAACTGGGTGTTCTTTTGTACATTTTATAATTCCTTGAAAATGGTGTAGCCACTATAGAAATAATCCTTCGTTAGCCCACCCGTTTTTCGAGCATGAATATACTGCTCCGACGGATTCATTTTTTTAAGTTGTGGTGATATCCTAGCACGGGGGTAGATAAACATAGGAGGAATAAAACAACCTGATGAGATAAATGCACAGAGAACTGTGACAGTCTTTCCATGTTCCCATGATTTCGCTGCGCCAATCTGTTTCTCTCCTTCGGGCCAAACATTTTTGAAGGTTTCTGAACTGTGCTTATGCCAGTTTAGTCGCATTGGAATATCTTGTTTTGACTGAAGTGGTGCTTTCCTATAAAAATTTTAATGTTGCTGAAATACCTGCTGATAGCTTCCTTATTTAAAAAAATTAATTCTGTAGATGCTTGTTCCTTCTGGATTTTCTCAAGAGATTCCATTATTTCTTTTTAGAAAGACACCATTTTCGAAGACACCTCAAAGTTGTGTTAAATGGAATAGGCTTCTGCATATTCAAAAGCCTCAATTGTGTAGGTGTCATTCTATGAAAAATCTTCGTCAACATCAAAACATGTTTCGCAAGTTTTTGTTCTTGTTGTTCTGTGAAAACAGGTTTTCTGTCCAGATGAAATGGGTGTATTATCCCTGTTTTTAATCGAGGTCGTATTGTTGACTCTACAACAACGAAAGCTCTAGCGACTTCTCATATTTTTCTTCCTGAACGAACAGCATCTAATGCAGATTGAAGCTGTTCTGCTGAGTAGTTTCCTCGATTCGTTGACCTTATTCATGGCTTTGGCATCTATAAAGTGAAATAAACGCATGCACAAACCTACTCGCATAGATATTTTACCATACACTTATAATGTACTTATTTTATCATCGCCATAGGCGTAACGAGGAGGTGGTCCAGGTATGCACAGGTCCAGGGCCATCAACTAAGTCTGACATGGCTTAAAAGAATGCTGAAATCTTACTGCAATTTTTTATTTATGGGTTGGTATCGTTCTATTAGAGGAAAGTGAGCTGTGATTTTTTAGAAAGAAACAATACCAAACACACATTTCTATGTTGGGCATTGTCCATGGTAATATTCAATTTAAGTATGTGCTGATGGGCCTGGACCCTATATCACCTTAACTTTGACTGCGCCTATGGCTATCCCTCCAATATATCCCTAAAGGCCCTTTAAAACTGCCAAATTTATCTGTCAAATTTTTCCAAATTAATTTGGTCAAATAAAGTTGGACGCTAGTGATATCACAAAAGCGTAAATCCACGAAAATATTTGTTTGGGGATGTTTGATGACTCTTTTACTTCCATTTGGACCAGTTCCAAAATTTCTGGAATGTTCGATGGGTTCAACCAATTATGTTGGTGATAAACGGAAAATGGTTCAAAGGATATGCGATATAATATCGTTATCCATAAGAAATATATAAATTGAAGCTATCTTGTCAAAATGATGTCTAAAGTAAGACATTTAAAAATGTAAATATTTTGCTTGTATATGAAAATTTAATTTTTGTTCAATAATACAATAAAATCGCAATTCATTTCGCATTGCTTCTTGTGCTGTCACATCGTTACTGATTAAACTTTGAAAATAGGGCTTAGTTAAAAACTTCTAATTTTCACAGCAAATGATAAATATCCACACTATCGTAGCTCTTCAAATAAACTGTAATTATGGGAACATCCAAATTTCTTTGTTCTATACATTTTAAAACCATTTTTCGTCCAACATTATCTTCTAATTTTCCAGTCAAACATCACTGACAGCGAAATTTTGATAGTGTGACAGGGCCTTAAGACACATATTTAGATGAAATTACTAGAAAGACATGTCAAATAAAAATGTACCATTTAATTTGCAAAATGAACAAAGAAGATCGTGATTGGCATTAGTTTAAGTTTTTATGTGAAATTGTATGTCATGCAAATCTACATTTTAATGAAATTTATAAACCTGGCATTTATTAAGGTCTTAGGATTTCATAAATGAAATTCAGACATTACTATGAATGTCGGGTAATTCTGAGCATGTAGGGAGATTCTGTGCATGTAGGGTACTTCAGCGCATTTGCAACAAACTGTGTCCAGTATAACCCGATGCTATATGTTTTGTCTGTAGTGGCCATTATTCTGATACAAATGGCATAAATAAATTAATAGGTATATACATTTAATTGACGAGTGAAAATCGCATTATTATTAACACATACTACATTCATACATACAAATAAGATCATTTACTAATAGTGAAACATTCACAATAATAAAATTACAAGAATTTTCCGACAGTTTTTCCTCGTCTGCCACATATTCATAATGGAGAACTGGACCTACAGCACGTAGTTACCCAAACGACTACTAGATGAAAGCAGTTACGTCAAGCTACAATGTGTAGGCCAACGTTCCGAGATATGACGATGCGCAGAATTACCGCCTGCGCAAAATTACCTGACATTTCCCTACAGCTGTGACCCATCCTGAGGATGGATCAGGCCATGCATTAACAAGGGGGAACAAGGGTAGCTCAAAGGATAAGCAGTCAGATACAAAATACTACTTTTATTAAAGACTAGTTAAAATCAATCGTGCCTCAAGTAGGCAACTCAATCTCCAAATAGTTTCTACAGCAATGCAGTTACAAGTAGCAAATATATCTCGACAGTTACGTTTCACAAGGGGCGTTGATGCCCTTAATACAGCTCAAGGTAGTGTAATGTTAATAAGGCGAATTATGCTCAGAGGGAGCTTAATGCTGTCGTAAGTCCCGCTCCTTAGCGTGCCTCAAGTCGCCCTACTAGGGATTTGATAATTGTCCTCTTTGCCGTCGCAGTCTCGCAGCAGCTCTCTCGGCGGCGGGCTCGGCGGGTATCGAATGTGGACCACAAGCTGCGGTCCTCTCGTCTCGTCCTCAGGTAGAGCCTCTGGCAGCAGCAGGCAAGATGGCACCCAGAGCTGCCATCGCTCTGATCTTATATAGTACCTTCCTGACCTCGCGCCCAATCCCCCGATATGTATTATCTAAAACAAGGCTAGGCTGGCCGAGGTCACTCTGCGCCTTGCCTCAGTGCGGCGTTGAGCAACCCTCGCTAGAGCCAGCCATATGCAATATTCCAAATATTACTTTGTGTATGAAGAATTATCCAATTTAAATGAAATTTAAAACTACATGTATTGGTGTAAGATTGATTCAGGTCGAAACATGATGAGGCTCCATAAATGGTAATGGCAGTGTACATATAATTTCGTCTAATGCATTAATGGTTAAAATTACCTGCTTTTATATTTAAAAAATATTTTATATTATAACAATTATTATTTTAAAAATAAAACTAAATTAAATATGCAAATTTTACGTACTTAGCATAGACCTCGTCGCCATATAGTACAGGTCGATAGCACTCTTGCCGACAGTAAATTATCTCTAATGGCTGGTGCTCGACACTTGAGTAACCAGTGCGCTCTAGTGGACGATACTAAAAGATAAATCAACATTATTTGTGGTATAGAGAGGAAGAGGTCTGGAAGGTAGCATAATAAACTGCCGGTAAAAATTGACAATGGCCAGTCGTGCCGGGAGCATAGTAGCTTCACCCGCCATCGAAACGTGGGTCTCCTGAATGTAAGTCTTTAAGTAGGCAAATTTTTATAAAGATTCCTATGATTATTTTAAACTTTTTTTAGAATGTTTTTGAATTGTTTATATTTTTTGGGAATTTTTATTTCTCTTGGAATTTTTTGGTTTCAAGTTCATGGGAATGGGGTTAAGGTCACATGCATGAAGAAAAGTCAATGGTGGTCGGGTGACATCGCAAAGTGGCAGCATTACCTTCGAGCTTTCTATATAATTCTATTGGTATAAGTTGGTTGCTATAATTATAGCTTTATTTTATTAAAATTCTAAATATGATAACATTATATAAAACCTATTTTACTAAATTATTTATAAACATAAGATAGTGTTAGAAACAGTTGTTGAAAATAATTGATATGGCAAATATGCCCTGAGCTGTAGTAGCCTTGGGATAAAAAAAAATCTAAAATATAAACCATTTTATAAAAAGATATAAAGTAGTCTAATGTAAAAATAATACATTAGCAAAAATAAAGTAAATTAATAACATGTGTTGGACCTGGACATTTGTAAACCACATTTAAACTGCATGATCTGCCACGTATTGCATATTCCAATGGATAAGTTTTTACAAAAATATATATGAAAAACTTAGTAATTTCCAGAAATCAGTTGCCATTTATAAATTTAAAATTAAGTGACAAGAGATATTTTCTTTATGAACGAAATACACAACAGCTGTTTATATACACCATATATATATTCTCTAAATAATTACCATAGAACAACATAATGTTCGAACATGCAAATCATAGCTACCAAAGCAAAATAATGCCAGTAACATTGCACTTTCTGAAAGACTCACATATAAATTGCAAATAACTTTACAATGTTAATAGAGATTTTATATACTATTTCTTGTCCATATTACTCCCACCTAATTTTTAAAGAACAAAATTGCTGACATGACCTGTTTATAAAAAACACCATTACAAATTGGTAACGACTACTGGGCATTTGGGACTATCAGAAACCTTAGCTACCCCAACTTTGTTACCTTTTGTTTTATCAACTCTATGTTCAGCAGGCAACGTCTATACCCCAAAGGAAACATGCAATGCAGAAGGCGAATCCTTGTCCCTAAATAAGTTCTCAGTTGAACAACTCTGGGTATTTTATAACACCCATGAATGATGTATTCTACATGACCAAGAAGCCAGCTTATCCTTTTATTGTCATGGGATCCAATCAACACTAATCCTCTAACTGCTTGTTCACGAGTCTGCTTTCAGTGGGTCCATTTTAGGCTTCCCGAGTATTCCAAGCAGAACATAGCTCTCAATCATTTCATCAGCTTGTGTCGATAATTCAGACGGTGCTGTAAGATTCTCACCTCAATTTCACCAACATTCAATGTGCCACTATGTTGGAGATCCCGGAGGAAGACAACTGGTGTCAAAAATACAGGATCACGATTAGTCTCTAAAGTAACAGTGATGGGTCTCGAATTCACAAGACGCTCGCATTCGCAGAGAATGGTATTAGGACCATCGGATGTCAACGAAGGTCTACCCAGGATCTATCGAAGAAGTCGCTTGAACATCTGGACCATCCTCTTGTAGCATCCACCTCACCATGAGGTAGTTGGTGGGTTAAACCTCCATTGGATCCTCTCAATAGAGCAGTACAACTGAATTTATTCCCAATTGAGAGCTTCGAGAGCATTATCTGCCACTCGGAAATATGTGGCACTGTCATTTTAAACCACACCATATCTTCCTCTACAAACAATAAACCTCTGTAAGGCCAACAAGAGGGAGTGAGTACTCAAGGAGGTGACCATCTCCAAATTCGTAGGCCGAGCGAGGTAGCATAGTGGTAACTCACTGGACTCGCATTCGGGAGGACCCTGGTTCGATTCCCGGTTCGGTCATCCTGATTTGAGGCTTCCCCGGTTTTCCGAAATCACTCCAGGCGAATGCTGAGATGGGTCCTTAACAAAGACCATGACTGCTTCCTCCCCAGTCCTTACCCAATCCCTCTTCTCTGTGCAACTTACACCGTCTCTAATGACCTCGCTGTCGACAAGATGTTAAGCCCCCCTACTTACCTACATCCAAATGCACAGCTCTATATATTTGAGTAAACAAGGCAATAGAGACATTTTCTCCAGCTCTCATTATGGGGGGATCAGCATAATATATACCACAAACGTCAAGACTGATACATCGTTCACTCTGGATGGCGGAAGTGGTGGTGACACAACATCGAAATTCTTGCATCCATAATGGCATCAGACAGTACAATTTATCAAAATGTTATGGGTTAGTTGTATTCCCTTCACATTCTAAAAGTTCTCTCACAACATGTTCCACAGGGTGAGAGCACCAACATGCTTTGCCTTGATGTGGTATCAGCGGACTAAACGGTTAACAACTGGATGGTCATGAGGAAGTACACCTGGGGTCGTAAAGGTATACTCATCCTCCCTTTCATTCTGCCTGGTTTCGACATGAATGAGCCCTGCTTCGTATCTAAAAGGACGCAGCATATGGATTCGAGAATCGTCCAAGGTAGGAAAAGATTCTTCTCGCACAAGCCTTTACACTGTGCCCTTAGCATACTTCAGTTAATACAGTGATAATAGCCCGAACCGCTTCTCAGTTTTATGCAATGTGCTGTGGTTGAAATGCAATATTCATTCCATCATTAGAATTATCTGTTCACATTTGTTGAAATATTAGTACAACCAATGATAATCTTTGGGCAAGGTAAGAAAAACGGAAGTCTTCTTCAGCTTCTCCTTACATACTTCTTCGACATGTGAATAGGATGATATCAGCCAAATATTCTCACTTCCGTACAGCCAAGCTCGTCCCTCCCACCAATGTAACTTTACAAGATGTTCAATAGTATATCCTCTTGATGGCAGATCAGCAGGATTTAGAGGTCCTTGGATATGCCGCCATTAAATACTCCAATGAAATCTCTTATTTTATTAATATGATTTCTGATGGAGACAACTCTCTTCTTCATGTTGGATCCAAGCAAGTACAGTGCTCGAGTCACTCCAAGCAAATATTGGCTCTGTAGTCCACCCAATATTATCTCAGACTGATTGAAGCAGACGAGCTCCAATTGTAGCCCCCATTAACTCCAAACTTAGGTATAGTTACAGGTTACGATGGCGTAATCCAGGACTTCGAATGTACCAGGTTGACAATGACTTCTCCCTCTTCTGTTTCACTGTGCAGAAACATGCAAGCAGTGTATGCCTAGCTGCTTACATCACAGAAGATGTGAAATGAGCGTCGGCATGATGTGCCAATATTTCGACTGATATTTATTTTGGTGAGCAGGGTACTTGTTGCTGCCAGGCCTTGAAAGTTTCAGTGTAATCCCCATCTAATGGAGTATCCCAGTCAAGTTTATTTTCCCATGGAGTCTGCATCATTAGTTTCAAGCTTATGATTGCAGGGTCAGTGAACCTTATGGGATCGAAACCCTCTGCATCACAGATAGAACATTCCTTTCTGTAACTGTTTTCCATCAAAAACCTTGCCCCACCAATTGACATTGATGCTGAGTGTATCGGACTTGCAGTTCCATTTAAGTGCCAAGATGGGAGTCAACTCTTTGTATGTGTTATCCGAGAACTCCCACCTTCTGAGGCTGAACCCTCCCTGAACCACATTTTTAGTAGTTAAAGCATGCACCTTCTTGGCTTCACCAATATTGTCTACACTCATCGCCAGGTTATCCACGTAAAACCAACCCTTGAGTTATTCTATCCTTACTATATCTACAGGGGAGCATTCATCCATACTTCTGCTTAAATGGCAGTCCAGAATTACTGCTAACAGAAAAGGGCTACATGTTACCCCAAAAATGACATGGGAGTGTTTCAGTGTCATCAACTCATCACCAGAAGTCCACTACAGGAAGCTGAGGTAATCACGATCCTCGGGATGAACTGTGATTTGTAAAAATGTCTCCTTGATGCCATCTTTCTTATCTCTAAAATGTAACAAGTTGTCTGGTAGTCATTCAATAAGACCCGGACCTGATTCCAAACAGTTATTGAGTGAGGGATATCTGCCAATCTTTGCAGAAGCATAAAAATGGGGTGTACCTTTGTGTTATTACAGGTCTATTTCAACATGGGGTAGTGCATCAAGTAGTGACCCTTAACATCCTCTTCGAATTTTTCAAAAAGGTTGAGTCTTAACCATTCATAAAACACTGCATCATATTCTTCAAATGACCTTGGCATGTGGTGCATTTTCTTGGTTTCTCTGACAAGTTGCTCCATCGTCAACTCAAGATTTGAGGGCAAATCACAAACAATGTCATACCAAGGAAGTCTTACTTGATATCTCTTAATATCACTGCTCTCCTTAACCAGATCACTGATGCCAATGGCTTCGAGTTTCCACAGATCTGTGACATCTCCTGTAGTAACAGTTGCCAGTGAAAGTGGTGGCGAAATTGGTGCTACAACATGTGACAGGAAGCTTCTTCTCAATACCCATCAGTGTCCATCAGAACAAGATCTCGACAGCCACAACTCCAGTTGATAGGGCAACTCTATTACTGGACCAGATCTTTCCTGCCACATCATCAGCACCTATTAGTACCCCAATATGTCCAGGCATGTCTTCAACGAGGTGGATCCCCAATTTTTTAGATTTTTTTGTACTACTAAACTTGGGATTTCTAGGGGTGTGGCTGAAGCTATTAAAGTTTGATCCAACACTGACAGTTTACAAGCGAAATTGCTACGAAATCGCATACAGGCCTCGTAACATGAGTGCTTCAACAATCCCATGATATAACCTCCGAACAGAGAATAACACAGATATTCTTCCCCAAACTGAACATATTACAGTTCCCCTGCCAAACTACCCAAAATGTAGGATCTCTTCAATCCACTATCAACCAAAACTCGGATTTTCCTAACAATGTCTCCATTGTGTAACATAGCAACAAATGTTTGTAAATACACATCGTTAGATGCACTGGCCGCAAGACTGTGAATCATTGCAGGGATATATGATTCTGTTGTTGGCAAGGATAGGTGGAGTACTATTGTCTGGGTTCTGGTTATATATTAGCAGTATGTGACGTCCCTCACATGAACTGCACATGGCCCGACATTTCCAAGCAAGGTATCTCCTTTTAGCAGAGGCGAAACAACAACCAGCCTGAGTAAGAAGTGTTCTTTTTTCATCATAAGGCACGCCCAGGGCCTTCCGACAGACAGAAGGACCATGATATCCTGTACAAAAGGGGTATTGTTCAGCAGGGTTAACATTAGATAGATCAGAGGCGGTGACTAAGTGGTCAGACTTATTAGGATACATTCTCCTCCTCTCATAAAGTCTCAAACGAGGGGTATTAGGGGAATCATTAGCTAGTGCAACACATTCCTCAACCTGAACTTCCCTTCTAACGAAAACTATCAGGCTGTCCAATTGCTGTTTCAAAGGGACATCAATATCACTGTTCACTCGCTCCCAATGCCACAGAGTCTCCAAGAGCAAACAAGACTCCACCGAAGGAAAGAAAATAGCTGCATAGTTATTGGACATTGTCTTATATCTCCAAGGCATGCGATTGGGATTATAATTTAGCGTAAATCACTGAAGCATCTTAACTTCCTGATCAGTAACCAATTTCAGTAAATTCCTAATATAAAATTGAATAAGATGATCATTGTGGCCAAATCTCTCTTGCAACGAACATATTGCCTTAACATAGTTCCCCTGGAAGGAGGAAAACTCTGAACAATGGCTGTAGCCCTAGATTTTGGTACAGTAGCCTAAAGGATACTGAAAATTCTACTCATTTGAGAGTTCTGGTACACCATCAATTCGAGAGAACAGTGCCCAGAACCCAATCCACTCAGAAATCTCGCCACTGTACTTGACTAACTCCAATTTAGGCAGCCTAAAATGATGTCTGCCTGTCGATCAAGTCTCAGAAACAGAACATGCTGCATCAACCCGATGCTGGTTCAGAATATCAACTTTACACTTTAGTGAATGGAAATTCCGTTCTATGCATCGACTGATTCTAAGTCTTGAACAATTACTTCTTCATTTTCCTCGTTTTTATACAGGAACTTCTTTATTTCGTGATCAAGTTCAAAGACCTCGTAATACCTAGCTTCAAATACCAAAAACTTGGTGTTAATTTCTTCAATGCCAACTACATTATCTATCAGGTTGGTAATAGTATTTAACTGTTTAGAAAACACTGGCCTCAAAACTCTATGCTTCTTCACGGTGGCTTTATGTCGTCATCCTTTACCAAGGTTGTAAGATGTTCACGAAGGAATTACTTGAAATACTTTTCTATTACCGAAATCGGTGTCACCGACATAAACAAAAAAAAAAACCTCTAAATTAGACCAAATGTCCTGTCACAGTCGCCATACGTCATTTAAAGGTTTTAAATTGTGTGAATACACAACAGCTGTTTTTATCCATCATCAAAAAAAAAAAAAAACTACCATAGAACAACTTAATGCACGAACATACAAATCATAGCCTTCAAAGGGAAGTTATGCCACTAACATAGCACTTTCTGAAAAACTAACATATAAATTGCAAATAACTGTACAAGGGTGATAAAGATTTTATATACTATTTTTCGTCCTTCACATTAGTCAAATTAAACAGGAACTCGTCCTTAAAATTTCTCGCTCGGAGTTTAAATCTGATTGTACAAGAAATTCCAACATGCGGCTTTAGTATGCCATTTGTAGCAAGGAGTGTTTAAACCATGGCTGCGGCAATGGTTATGGGTATGATTGTGGTTATATTTATTTCAGTTGTAACATGTACATTGATGCACCCCAGTACACATATTCTTACACCCACTCTCACCTCTCAATTACCTGTACCAGCTCATCGATAAACCATTTCATTCCTTGTGTATGTTTCTTTTGAATAATATGAATTATAGACGACTTTAAAGCGATGTTTTGTGAATGGTTTATTCCGATGCCACTAAACACAAAGCATGTGTTCTGAGAGTGATGCAAAAATTGAATCGCTGTCAGCAAATCATGGAACAAAATATTTTTCATTGTGGCATGAGAACCTATATTCAGGTTTGGAAGGATTAATTAACTTCACACATTTAAAAGCCTTGATTTATTTTTTTCTCCATATTTAGTTATTTATTTTATTTGTATTTATCGCATCCATAAGACCTTTTAACAGAACATCTATGTTAGTAATGAAGTTAGTAAGTGAATTTTCTTCAACAAAATATAAAAAAGGCATACGGCATTTTTTTCAAGTTTTTAAAATAGTTTATTATTTATAATAACATAGTTCTTGCCGGTTTTGAGGTAACTTGTAAAATAGTTGGTTTGCAAAGTAGGACGGTTCTTTTTGAACCTTTTTAAGGTTACACAGTGCATGTGTATACACATTATTTATTGCTTTGTCCTTATGAAACAACGACTTTTCTAAAATCAATTGTTGTATTTCAGATACAGACATGAGTGAATGGTATAAGTATATATAACCATCCACATGCTAGCGGTGACTTTTGGAGCATCTGAAATAGGTGCTACTGAAATAGGTGAGTTTTTTCCCCGATTATTAAAGTTACAGTTATTATTTGCAATGCCTTCTAATTTTCACGTACCCCATCAACTTTGTTCGCTGTAACTTCGAAAATGGCTTGGCCAAGTGTGTTACAACAGAGCAGCCTTTGACATGCTGAATTACTATCAGTGTATGCATCTTTGATAATTCGTTACATATGCCTGTTTTACTGCACATACAGGATAGTATATCTTGTTTAATGTTCTCAAGTCTTGATCAGGATTCTAACCTAGAGAACATCATTATATTTGGCCTCCTCCGAGCTCTAGCATTGAGCTAAGCTGCATAATGAAACCACGGTAGTAAGACAAATATTTTACTTGTCAAAATGTCCCAAAAAAGTTTAGCAGAGGAGTGAGAGCAGAGCAGTGCTGTGATCGAGTGCCAAAGTAGCACCGATGAAAATGCTGTTTTAGCATTAAAAGGTTCTATTAATTTACTGCAGTTTCAAAGGTTGCGAAATCCCACTAAATTTTTCTGAAGTTTCTGTTGAAGGGGGTATCTCTCATGTAGAAGAGACAGGGTGCATTGCTGCAGTAAATGAATTCACAAATTCAGATTTAACCAAAGACAGGACTACAACATACAATTCGTTGGTATTGTTATCTGGGTAATGAAATTATAGTTAGTACAACCTGTTGACAGCTTGATGTCCATATATCAAGATTCTTGATGAGTCAGTGGTAAATAAATCTGTTCTCAAAACTATTTTTTGTCAGTTTGTGAAGATATGGATTTGTTGTGGACATGTTGCAGGAAGAATGACAGACATGCCAGGAGCGGACTTGGCAGCCAGTCTGGCACCACTGCGTGCCATGTGCTCTGCCCTCGGGCTGGAGGTGTTTCAACTGACATCAGACATGCGTCTTCAGAGATCTATCCCAGCCACTTTTCACACTTTTGTAATTTTCGTGGTCACCATAGTGGCGTATGGTGTTGATATTTTACATTCGGCGGACTACAGAGATAACATGCTACTAACGATTTTCGTGTGCCGCATTGCCATCGTTGTTTCTTCGTTGATCGCAAGCTTAGTGGGCCTTGTGGGGATGTGTATGAACCGCAAGTCTAGGGAGGAAATGATGCAGAGGTTTGTTGAAGTGGATAAGGTACTGTTACATTGCGCACACAGTCACTACAAGACATGGTCTAATGTTACAAAAATTTTCATATCACTGAGTTGCATTTTTCTTACAATTATTTGTGTTCTCGATTTGTATGCTTTTCCTCAAACGACATTAGGGAGTGCGAGTAAGGTAGCTGGGTACTTGAGGGACTACATAAATATTGCTATGGTAGGTAACTATGTAAACTGGGTGCTTCTTGTGCAGCGACGTCTTGCTTATCTGAACACCAGGCTTCACAACTACCAATGTTTGGAGATTAGCAGAACATTGCACGGGATGCATGTTGATGAGTGGATTCCAGAGAACGGGGAACTTCACTTGCTAGTGGTAGTATACAGCAAGCTTTGTCGCATTGTGGCACTGGTGAATTCAGCCCTAGGCATGCAGGTACTGTTCTCGCTGCTCTCGATCTTCGTTCACGTGCTGGGATGCATACACACAAGTTTGATAGCGCTGCTGGTGCATGGGCACTGTGGACGGCTCATGCTGGTGTCGACAGTGGGCTGGGTAGCCATCAATGTCGCCCAGGTTGTGGCAATGGGCTGCTGCTGTGGCGCCACGGTGGACACTGAAGCGGACACGAGGGCACTGGTGCAGGAGTTGTGGGTGCGGCGGAGGGCGACGCCCGGGGTGAGGCAGCTGTTTCACCAAGTGTGTAGCAGAAGACTGGTGTTCCGGGCAACGGGGTTCTTCCTGCTGGATCTGCGTTTTCTGGCTGCCATGGCGGGCTCTGTGTCCTCATACATCCTGGTGCTGCAGCAGCTGTCAGTTCCACAGTGACGCCTCTGCGGGTACGCCGGCCCCCTCTGCAGTGTATCATCATTGTTTCACACCCGTCTGTTTCTGACTTCAACGCAATGTCATCGATGAGATGAGAGGATGCCGATGATATTACAGGGACACTTGAACCCGGCCGGCCTCACTATAGGTAAGGTGAGATTAGGTCCGACTGGAGAAGCGGTATGTTACAGTTGCCAGAAAATCAGAAAAATTCTGAGTAAACACACTAGCTATCAACATCCACCATATTTACCACTTGCGAAGAATTTTGAATCACAAACCGACAGTGAATCGAACCCAGAATGTCATTTATGGTGGTACAATCGCTTGATATGTGCACATACAATAAGGTTTGCTCTGTACCGATGTCTGAATTAAAACGACTAACTGCAACAACTCGTACTTGCTGTAAAATTACACCTATCTACCATTTTTGCTGGAGAATCTGCTGCTCAATAGCTGTTCCTCGTGGATGAACCATTACACTGCCTCATAGGTCAACAAAGTAGAAGATATGAAATTAAACCCTCACAATTTGAGGGGCATTCTCTCCAATAAAGGGAACAAACATCTGTCAGCCAACCAATCCGCTGAAGAGACTGATGACTGATATGCCTGACATCTGATTCTGAGGACAGATCCATAACTTTACTCGTGTATAGCCATCTTGAAAAATGTATATTTCCCAAGCAGAACACTCTCTTCACAGCTATAACTGATTCAGTATTGTTTCAGTAGTTTTCAAAGCACTGCTTACTTTCTTCTCGCAGCATGTGAAATTGTGAAATTGTTGCAAATGAATAGCAACACCTCAAAGCAATAATTCAAATGAGGCGAAATTTCTTATATCGTATCACCACAGTAAATATTGCTCCTGTTTTAAGTTTGTCTGCAATTAGCCATGTGGCACGTATACCAGTGGGCTGCTTTCTCAATATATCTCGCGGATTCTTTCTACTTTATTTGCAGTTTTGTCATAATCCGGTAGCATGGATGTTTGTGAAAGGCAATGCATCATCTTTAGTAAAAAGTCCAGGTTTTGTATTGACATGGATAACCACATACTCGAGTATTAAGGAGGTCTGGTCAACATACAAAACTGGACTTCACTGTTAATCGACACACTGCCCGAACAATTGGCATTATTGTATTGATTGCCATGTCTTTCCTTGTAGTGATCAGAGAAACAAATGCAGAGCAGCAGTGCATTCAAGCTATTTTGGGGCCACATGTGTTTCCTTTCTTGACACCGCCACTTAGAGCACTGTTTTCTCAGAACTGACTTTCTGTTGGCGGCACCCTTCCTTAGCCGGGGGTAGCGGTGGCTGAGCCAAGGCGAACCGGGTTCAATTCCTGGCCGGGTCACCAGAGCTTTGCAAGTGGGAATCGTGCCGGACGATGCCGCTTGTCGGCGAGTTTTCTCGGGGATCTCCTATCCCCCCTTCATTACGGCACCGCTCAATATTCACTTCAATCACCCTCATCGGCTCTAAAGACCTCGATGTTAAGAACCGTCCAAATCTCTTCACTTCACTGCTTCCTTAGCCATCACAGTCCCCAGACTTGTCTCCTAAATAAATTATATGAAGCTAATAGGGATGGCAACTTCAGCCATAAATGGGTCTGCAGCATCTGGAGCGGTATATCAAATTATTATGGGACGATCTTCTAATGAGTAGCTTTAGAGGCCTCTACGACTCCATGTCGGACTGCATCACCATATTTATACACTAGACGCGGTACTACAAAACACTAAAGATACTTTTATTTTGTATAATTGTGCCTTTTCTAGCAGTCTCAAATTTAAAAGTCACAGTTTTGAAGACATACTATAACACAGCCTTTGTTTCAATAATTCTTAGAGACTGCTATAATATTATATAGCCAGTGTTAGTGGTTCACTGTACGCAGTTATTGACAAGGATATTTACGAATTAATCATTACTTTCTAAAGAGTCCGTGGACATTCATTATGACTAAGTCGTCATTGGCACGTTACGGTAACGTTTCCATTCCTGCTCACAGCATCACTTTGCTGTATAAACCAGGTGGCCATATAAATTTGAGGTAACTCGCAAAATACTGTGTTTCATATATCTCAAAGTCGTTTAAACTTACCAGTCTATTAAAATGTAATAATAATTTTTATACTGAACAGAAAAACAAGGTATGGTTGGTAAACATCCACTTCATTTTCACTTTGTGTTTGGAGGTTTCGCAGTTTTTATAATATCATACCATTATTTCAAAGTTGCTCAGTTCATTTCTCAAAATACTTCATAATTATGTACTAAATATCACCTACCTCCACCTACAAAGTTATATGACAGCGATAGCATTTCTAGTCAGCAAGTAGCTCACTACAATTGATAATGACTATGTAATGCGAAGTTTACGTAGATGAAAGCAAAGAAATTAAAATAATGACTTTTTTTTTTCTATTTTCATTTTGGCCGCCAGCCACCAAACAACATATCACGGCGCCACAGCGACTGAAACTACAGCCCAGATAGCGGAATGCCACCCAATTCTACAAGGAAACTTTGGAACAGATACCCAGCTCAGTGTCGCCACCCGTATTGGTCATTACAGAGTAGCATGGGACACTATCTTGACTAGTAATGAAAATGTGTACCACCTGTCAGATTACCATGCGAACAGATGCTGTACGATATAACGGGAAATAAAATTAATTGCATCCTTTACGCATACTAAATGCACCGATAAGGCTACGTGAAGGAAATATGACCACTTTTACTATATTTATTGCCTAAAAGTTTCAACTCATCAACAGAAGTTTCCAACTGAAGTGTCCTAGTCTCTAAGCATTATTCTTGGAGTTCTCCACTGTCGGCATCAGTCAAAAATTACTACTGCTCTACTGAAGAGAATTCGTGCGTACTTCGAACTGTACTCTGAAGGTGTTAAAAACTAAGTTATGTTAACATCATGTTAATTTTTATTCCTATGGTAAGTGCCAAACAAAATTTAACCATTTTAGGGACATTCAAACTCAGCAATTTACACACCACCATAGGCGTGTGCAGAGTTAGGTAATGGGGGGTGCAAACCGGAAAATGGTGATCCACATATACCATATTAAAAATACAAAGTAAGACTATATTCAAACGTATCACAAATAGTCTATGCTATTATGTAAAGATGGCAAGTAGGCTGTTAGCCTATCAAATATACAGGATGGATCACCTAACGTTGCACAGTAACTATTTCAGAAATGAAAGTTGCAGTTGGTGTGTTGGGTTCACAGAATTGAATTTTAGGCAACGTGTCATAACTGCAGCCCAGACACAGGTTTTAATACTTATTAGAATGTGTATTTCATGAACAAAGTTACATTTTTCAAATGGAACAATGTCTATTCACATCAAGAAAATAAAACAAGTAGAAATTAGAATGTTAAATGTTTTTTTTGCACAATTCAAGTGCAAGTAGTTTAAACGCTATGGTAATATGACAATTTTAAATACAGACGGTTGCCTACTCAATTTGCCTACTTAATTACTAGGCTACGACATTCGTATGTGTGTTTAGATGCTGTTTCCTTCACACTGATTTCATTGGGACCGCGTTGTCAGTACTTCGTGACAGTTCATGCCACCTAGACGTAGGGCGTGGTGGAAAATGTTATTTACTAATGATGAAGAACCCAATATGCTCATGGTGTATGGCGAATGTAGAAAGAACAAGGTTGACTTTGTAACAACATACCAATAGACGATGTCAACCATCTCGACAATTATTTGCGAACCTCTGTAACCAATTACGAGAAACTGGAAGTTTAATACCGAGAAAACTTAGCAGAAACAAACAAGTGACCAGAAGAGGAGGTGAAATTAATGCTCTAGATGCTTCCGCTGTAAACCTGCAAGTTATCTCCTGTGCAATCGCAAGAGGGAGTGGCATGAATCAGGGAAATGTACTACGCATTCTGCACTGTCATAAGTTATATCCATATCATGTCTCTCGCCATCAAGAGCGTCATTGAAACAATTTTGAAAATTGTGTTAATTCAAAAACAGGACATTACACCATACCTCACCTTTGATGATTGCTTAATTCCTTATATCAGGTACGCATGAATACCAAACAGTGAAATATTAATGTACGAACATCGCATAAAAAAGAAAGAAAAAAGACTTCAAAAACTCAGTTCATTAAACGATTTGCGCCCTATTATCTCACTCTTATTCCTATATACAATGCCTAAAACTTCAATCTTGCCTTTAATATAAATTCCTATAATATTCATCGAGCAATGGAAAAAATTATCGAAGTTTTCCTAAGTTTGATTAAAATATTTTTCCGGTCTCGAACTCGGGTCACTCCGATATGCATCACCGTAGCAAATTCTTTAAAAATTTGTATCAGTTGCGCATGATTATTGCGAAAAATTACCTTATTTTTTTCTAAGTCCGATAGAAAATTAACATATTTTATAATTTCGGGGCTCGAGCCCACGGTCATACGGCATGCCTAACCCATATATATTGCATTAACCTTTATTTCAGGTATGTAAAAGCACGTAAACAGACAGAAAATCACATGCAAAGTTCGTTTATATTGATCCAAAACTCGGGTCGGTATTCGAAATGTGGACCATTTATCTCAGTAGATGTATAATGCGGATCGTGATGCAGCAGGATTTTCTAATCATTTTAACCAAAAATACAACAAAAAATAGCATCATATTTTACTTGCAAATTTAAGCTCGAAACAAGCAAATTTATCGTTTTCAAGCAGCTTTTTCACATTGCTAGAAACAGTAATTTTTTGTTAAAAAATAAATAAAAAAAAATAAAAAAATAATAATAATAATTTTCATTGTAAAACAAGCAATTTTAGCCTATAATACACTAATTTTGCAATACTTCAGAAAAGGGCAGTGTAGAAATCTGATGATATAAAACCAAGCAAATTACACCAAAAGTGCAAGAAAATAAGCATTAAATATTTCCTGCTATTTGTAATGAAAGTGTAAGAAAAAAATTAAAACTCAAAATCGGAAATTCAATGAAAAAACTATCAAAATCAAGCGAAATAATAGATAAAGATAATTGGTAGCTTAAAAATAATAGAATTTATATATTTTAAGACAATTATAATTCATGCACAGATTTAACATTTTTCATTTCTTTTAAGCCTTTATATATCATAAAATTTCGATTCTCGCTTATGAACTTTAAAGCATTTTTATCAAACAGACTTACACAGCGATCTGGTAAAGTAATTTTATAATTTGAATCAAGAATACAACAAATTTTATTTCCTAACTTAGAATTATATAATTGAAAATTTGTAGCAACATACTTTTCATTTTTTTTCTAGTTCATGTAGTTTTGTCTACTCGAATGAGTTGTTAAACTATGTTCACAGAAATTTCATTTTTATGTTTATTTAAAAGGAAAAAAAAAAACGAAAATTAAAATATATTATTTTACTATTTTAGTTTTTTATTTTTGTTTTATAATTTTGATAATTTATTATTATTTTTTGTTGTTATAATATTTTTTAAATTTTTAAATTTTTCTGAATCGCTGTGCTCCAACAAAACGGAAAATAATACCACATCTAAGCAATGTGAAAAATGTGGCGATGTTTTAAACACAGAAAATGCATACTTTAATGAATACAAAAAAGATAAGCTTTATAACATCTGTAAAAAGTGCTGCATTGAAGAGGGTACAAAGTATTATGAATTAAATAAACAGAAGGAATTGTGCTATTGGGAAAATATGTTTATAATACATCTCTCAAAATACATAAAAATTCTAAATTACACAGTACAGTTCCAGATGTTTTAATGAAACTCAATACGATAACAATCCAACAAAAACATGCATCACGTGTAATGAGAATAAATCTGTATAACTATTTTATTTTCATAAAAATACTAAGGACAAAAATATAACAAAATGTAGAGCTTGTTATAATGAATATATGAAGAAATACATGAAGAAATATAATCGTAGTAAGAAGTTAAGTAATTAATAAATATTGCTTTAGATATTAATATTAAATATAACTTTGTGTTATTTGATATAAAAAAAACAATATACCAAATGGCCTATAAAAATTAAAATATTATTAAATTTGTTTTCTTCTGAATACAACTATCAGAAAAAGGAATTATAGGTGGAATATCACAATGTTGTAAGCAATATCCAAATGAAACAAAATAAAAATATCATAGTTTGTAATTCACTATCATAATTTAAAACAGTGTCTAAATAATGGTTTAAAATTTACTAAAATACACAGGATATTGACGTTTGATCAGTCCGATTGGCTGAAGAAATATATATATTTGAATACAGAGATGAGATATAATGCTAAAAATTGCTTTGTAAAAGATTTTTATAAGCTAATGAATAATTCTGTGTTTGGGAAAACAATGAAAAATATAAGAAACAGAGATGATATGAAACTAATATCAGATGCAGAAAAATGTAAAGAATTTGCAGCAAAACCAAATTTCAAAAGAAGTACTATATGTAATGAGAATCTTGAGGTAATTTTTTTTAAAAACGAATGTAGAATTTAAAAACCTATTTATGTGGGGATGTCAATTTTAGACATATCGAAAGAATTGGTGTATGATTTGCATTATAACATAATAAGACCACAATATGGTGATGACATTGAATTATGCTATGAAGATATTGATTCGTACATTTATAACATAAAAATTTAAGATTTTTACAAATATATGAAGTTGATGATAGAAAAATTTGATACAAGTTATTATCCAAATGACAATATTTATAACATGCCTCAAATAAATAAAAAGGTTTCGGAAAAATGGAAGATGAATGTAATGGTAAAATAATGAAAGAATTTGTTGTTTTATGATCAGAAATGCATTCTTATATGGCTGATGATAAATAAAATATAAAATCGAAAGGAGTAAAGAAATATGTTAACAAGAGAATTACATTCGAAGACAATAAGATTTGTTTGTTTAGAGAGTTAATACAATATAGAACAACGAATCTAATAAGAAGCAAAAACATTATATATATATATATATACAGTAGAAGTTAAAAAAATTGCATTAACACCCTGTGATAACAAAAGAATTGTACTAGAAAGTGAAATCGATACAGTGCCATATCGAAATCCAAACACAATACTTTAATTCATTTTCTAAAAAAATAGTTTAATATTTTAAGCTTCTTTAATCTCCAAAACAATGTCAATTTCAGAACCATCAAAATCAATCTGTTTACCATTTTCATTCCTAATTTCTAAATCAATGTGCTTAAAGTGTTCATTATTTATTCTACAAAAATTGTATATGTGTGCTCATAACTAATATAATCTCTAAAGCCAAACATACATTTTGGTGAAAAACTAGCAATTATATCTGTTTCTAAATGATTAGATTCGTTGTTCTTTATGAACATTGCATGAATATTTATTGTTTCAAGTGGATTAAAATTAGGTAAATTAGTACCTACAAGAATTTTGTCTTTTTCAATAAGCATATTTCTTGCAAAGCCAAGGATATCGGATAATCTATCATCCAGTTTAATATTAAAATTAGATTTAATAGATATTCTATTTTTCACATTATCTACTGTTAATTCAATGTTGTTTGTTGAAAATAGATAAATAAAATTTATAATCCCTTTCAATGGTTCAATATCATATTGGCCTCTAGGAATAATTGAAACTTCATTTTTATCAACCACAGCACTCAATTTTTCAATTGTGGTTATATAATTATTGTCTATATTTGGAGCCGAAAATGTTGTATGAAAACTAATTAAAGCTATCGATTTTTTATTATGAACGATAATATAACGAAGCTTCTCCTTCAGTATAGAAGTATTATTTGTTAACTTGAATACTTTATTGTCCATTTAAAACTAAGAATTATTGTTATTAAATGAAAAAGCACTACCCAAAGCAGCCTATGTCGTACAAAGTTAATTGGGGTGTCGGTGTTTTGATTTCTGAAGAAAACTCTAAGAATAAAAAGAATGGTGAATTATTGCCTGATGATATTAGGGGGATCATTGTAGGCCCGAGCAATTGTGGAAAAACCAATTTAATGACCAATTTTATTTATTAGTTAGGATCATTCGATTTTAATAAACTGTATGTTTGATCAAAAAGTTTGAACCAAGCCAAATGTATTCTGACACAAAATGATTTTCATAAGGTATTAAAAAAATTAAAGTTTAAAGAAAAACTGGTGTACTTTTTAAATAATACTGAGGAAAGAGTCCCTTCGAGATCTACGTGAAGATGAATCACTAATTTTATTTTATGATGTGATTTTATATGTTCAAATGTTATCCATGCATACTTTACTTGAGGTTGGTATAAAAACATTGGTGCATTTTATTTAGCACGAACATATATGAAAATACCAAAACATTTCTTGTATTTTTAGGCAAGATGACACGAACCTAAGACATATTTATAATGATTTTGTCGGTGGCGATATGTCAGATGAAAAATTTAAAGATATCTGTGCAAAATGTTGGGACAAAAACTATGGTTTTATCACAATAGAGTTGAGTAGAAAAATGGAAAACGTGGATAGAAATATAAAAAAAAAACAGATTTTATATTTTACCTCTCTCTCGCTTGTGAATTGTAAAATAGAATATATATATATATATTAATATGTGTGTGTGTAAATTTTACTATTAAATTGAGAACCCCTGGTGTTTGAATTTTCAGAAATTTTCTAAAAATAATAATAAAAAAATGAAAATACTAAAAATGAGCAATTAGTTCAGAAAAGTATATGTTCGTTATGTAATTCTAAAAATCAATATTTCTGAAAAATATTTTGGTCAATGTAAGAGAGGACATAATTAATGAATTGTATCAACCTGCACGAAAAAATTTCCGCAGAAGAAAAGTATTTTCGTATGGTATTGATGATTTATGGCAAATGGATCTTGTTGAAATGGATGCTGGAAATTTAAAAGGCATATCACATATAAGCAATGGTTACAAGTATATTATGATAATTATCGATGTGTTTTCAAAATATACATTTGCAATACCAATTAAGGATAAAACAGCTAAGCATGTGGCAAATGCTTTAGAATCTATATTAGTTAAAAGAAAACTGCATAATATTCATAGAGTTCCTGACTTAGAATTTTATAACAAAATATTCAAAAAACTTATGCAAAATATACCATTAATCATTATTCTAGATTCAGTGGACTAAAAGCCAGTTGTGTGGAACGATATAATCGTACTATGAAGAAAAAATGTGGAAGAAATTTGCATTAAGTGGCAATTACAAATGGGTAAATACATTAGATGATTTAGTGAAAGAATACAACAATACAAAGCATAATACAATTTGTATGAAACCGATTGAAGTTAATTTAAAAAATTAGAAAAATTTATGTAAACAAGATTTTGCGAATGTGTTTACTAACCGAAATACGAAGTTGGCGATATCGTCCGCATGAGTAAGGGTAAACAAATCTTTGAAAAGTGTTACACAGTTTATTGAACAACATAATTATTTTCCATTGTTGAGATTTTAAACAATGATGTACCTACTTACCTTCTGAAAGATGCCAATGGCGAAGAAATATAAATGCAGTTTTTATAAATTCGAAATTATGAAAACCTACTATCCAAATGAATATTTGGTTGAAAAAGTTTTAAAAACTAAAGATAATAAAATTTATGTTAAATGGTTGGGTTTTGATAACTCTCGTAACTCTTGGAATAATAAAACAGATGTTCTGTAAATTAAAATATTATTATGTATTTATCGTTTCCAAAATGCAACATAAAAAACGTGTTTTAATGCTCGTTTAACAAATATAAAATGATTTCAACATTCAATCAATGCTCATTCATTGTTCGTTCATTGTTTAATCATCATTCGTTCATCGTTAGTTTGTAGTTCGTTCAACTCACATTTCACCTATTATTAAAAAAAATAGCAAATCTCCTGTGGAGAAATCCCCATCTCCTCACCGTGCCATATTTACAACTTTTTTACGAAGAGGAAATGGAGATTTTTTTTTATGCTTTGTTCCTATTGCGTAGCATCTACACAATAGGTAAAGAATGAGTTTTTGGCTCAAATTTCGAATGGTTTTTTGATCTAATATTGCAAATATAGGGCTCATATATCCACAATATTAAATCATCTGCTCAGACCGGGTGATCGAACTCCCAACCTTCACATTTCAAACCAAGTACCCTGCTGCTTGTGCCACACAACAGGGCGAGGAATGAGCTGATTAAATCTCTCCAAGAGCTGCAAGCTGCAGTGAGTTCGCAGCACCGTGAGTAGAGATAGCAATGTGGTTGTGTGATAACATGCGTCCTGTTGCAGCGAGAGTTCGTTGTCGTCGCCTACAAGGAAAACTGTGAAGATATGCTTTTTACCATCTTGGAAAGAGCTCGATGTGGTTGAGAGCACATGACTGTACATATATGTTATTTTTCCTGTCATGTACAGAGCTCGTGGCAGTCGCCAAAGTAGATAAAAGAATAGTTAATCTTAATGTTTTACGAATATTCCTATTGTAGTCATCAAACCATCATCAAATTCAGTTATTTTAGTTTTTTTTATTTTAAATGTTAAAATATCGCCTATGTTAACATTAAAAGGCTTACTGTAATCTATATTTGAGGTCCGTTAATAAGTCACAGTATTGTCGGGTAAATTGGGATTAACCATAATTATTTCATAAACATTACAATCCATCAAAAATAAAGAATATTGTATCATTACCTAAGTGAAAAGCATTATTACTTTGATTTCACTTTGCAGGCAAATAAAATATATGTAATTTTTCTTCCTTACATTTTTCAATTTTCAAGTTAACACGTGTATCACAATAATTCAAAACTGATTTGTTAAAATTTTTTAATTTAACTGTTATTTCTTTATCGAAATATCTTTTATTGGCAGCATTTTTTCCATCTACAGGGTTAGCCATACTATTGATTCTAAGATTTTGAAGAGAAACATTTGTTCGTTTTATAAAATCAGCAATAGTGTTACTGAATTGTAAATTTATATATTCTTTTAAAGTATAATCAGCTATTTGTTTATCGAAATATATTTTATCGACTGCATTTTTATCGTCTAGGGGATCATTTATATTATCAATTCTATGTTCTAAAAAAGAAGCATAAGATTTTGTGTAGTCAAAACAAGTGCTTAGCTTATTTTGTAAAGCAGAAACACCTGAAATGTATAGTGAATCTACATATGTTTTAAAATCATAAGCACTGGTATCAAAAATTTCATTTAAAGATTAAACCATTAAGTTTCCCCTAATATGTCCGCCATTTAATAACAGAGAAATTATATAATTAAACTTAAATCCTCTCGAAAAAAAGGTGTAAAACAATAAAACATAGATGTCCACATATAACTGAATTAAAATTCTGAATTCCACCATCATTGTAATAAACATTGCTATTTTTGAAATAATAATTTAAATTACTAGGAATATTACCTCCAAATTAATCAAAATAGTAAATAGCATTGTTTCCTTTAAAGTAGCAAACACAATGAGTATCAGGATTTGCCGAAATGTCAAAATTTACTACAACACATTCATTTTTGGGCATACATTTGATTTTGGTAATTCATTAATCATATAAACATTTCTGAAATATTTAATATTTATTAGTTTTACATATTTTTCAATATCGATATTAGATAGTTGGTATGTATTAAAATATTTTTTGGCTGTCCTCTTTTCACAACTAATTCTTTTCCAGCCTTATTTTCCATTTCTAAATTATGTCTTTTTTGTTCTTCCAATTCTCTTTTTATTTTTTCTAGTTAGTTCAACAGAATTGTAAATTGCAGTAGCTCCACTGCTAAACCACCAAATGCACCTAAAGCAGCCAATATGATTGGTATAATTCCTCCACGATGTAAACCACTGCCAGTTTTTTTCTTTGGCCATCATTTAAACTGTTGGGAATGATAGAGTTATTCTGAAACTTTTGCCTTCTTTCAACTTTTTATTTTTTTCTCTCAATTTCATAATTTGTTAAAAGTTGATATAAGCCTAAACCTTTTAATTCCTCAAAGGGAATATCGAAAATTATATTTATCTTCATTTATAATTTTTAAAAAGTATATAATCAATAAAACATTTTAATTCCCTATCCTATTTTTTCTTTTTGTAAACATAGTTGAGACAACAGCAGCAGAAGCAATTTTTCTCCAATTGGAGTATTTTTATCTAACATGATTTCTTTAGCTTCTTTTTGTAAAATTTTACCAGCATCATGCCTAGATTCTAAATCTTTATGATCTCTGTAAGCAATATCGTGTTATTTGCATGCTTCATATAATTTATTTATTTCTGTGTCTCCTTTTTCTAGTCTTTCATTTAATTTTGTAAATGGTCCACAATAATTATAACCAGGCAAATACAATTCGAAAAAATTTAAATTGTTTAATGCCCAGTATATAATGCCTTTGCCTTGATGTTCAGAATTCCAAAATGAGTGTGGAATTACATTTAAAACTCGTATTAGATAAGGAATTCCTTCGGATTATTTATAACAAAATCAGAAAACTTATTGTTCAGCATATTCAATATGCTTACTTTTTCATTGTAATAACTGTTATTTCCAGCATTTTCTTCACCGTGAATAATTAACAATCAATCGATTAATTTTCTAACATCGTCCATCCAAATATGTTCTGTTGGCAAATTTTTGTATTTTTTTATGCCATTACCAGTTTTTGAAGAAATTTTTATCTGGTGTATTTGGTAATGATTATGAATTTAGTTTTTTAGATTGTTCATAAATTTGCTTAATTGTATTATTATACTTCCAGCCAACAATTGAACTTGGATTATTCATTCTCTTACTAGGAATATAATATTGAAATAAAGCATTGGTTAATGAAACAATATCTGTTTTATTTTTCAGGTCATTATCATAGTAATTACCTGCAAGTTCTTCTTGATCTTTTTCTGAAAACAAAATACAAAGTCTTGGTGTAAAATTATATTCTGTATCCTTAAAAGATTGTTTTTTTATCGTTATTTGTGTATCGCCAATGTAAAAATCTTCTCCATCTCCACGTAAACCATATTTTCCATTAATAACATTAATTCTTTTCGCAATTGCTATTCCGAGATTTATAGCAGAAACACCTGCTCTAGGTGGCAAAAATTTTAATGGAATAATACCCATTTGCTCTTCCAAATTACGAGATTCTTGTTCTGCAAATAATTCTCTTGCAGACTATGTTTCTTCTGGAGTTGGTGGATAATCTAAATTTTTTACTGCAACAGGAACTAGTATTATTATTATTTTTTGTTTTCTTCACTTACTTTTTCTACTTTTTTTTTTTACCAATATTACATAAATCGTAGATTGATGGCTGCTCTTTCCCCTTATTTTTTCCATTATGTTTTTTATATCATTTATATCTTTCGATGGGTAATTTAATTCGAAAATTTCTTCGAGTCATCCATTTATATATAAATTTTTAACTTACAAATGAGTTTTAAATGTGTCGAGGGCTTCGAGATGCACACTATTCCCACAACTGATCAAACTAGGGGGAATTTAAATTTTTACAATAATGAAATCGAATTTGATATTCCAATAGGAGATGGCTTTTCTTTCCAAAATGATGCTTATGTTTACGAACAATTTAGTTTACTAAAAAGAGATAAGTATGGAGATGAGGCAATATATGTTGAAGAAGACAATATTGATGTTTGTTCAAACTTTTTCCTTTTCAATTTTCTAGAGTAGATATCCCAAAACATGGATATATTATTGAAGCTGTTGATAATCCGGGTATAACATTAACAATAATGAATGCTTTATTAAGATCACCAAATGAACAAAATTAGTTAGAATTTACTGGTGTTGATAATCTATATCGAGATAAAACTGTTTCTAGTGAAAAATTAATAAAATATGTTAAAACTGTTTCTTGTGTTAAAACAAATGAAGTAATATATCCTCTTAGATATCTGTTTCGTTTTATTCGTGATAACTATGAAGTTTATTGGAAAGGTGGCTATAAGATTACTTTTTTTTTTTCGTAATTCGTCTGATAATAACAGTTTATTTCTTTATGAAACTTTTGATAAAGCTGTTACGAAACATCGTCCTGATCCTGGTAAAATTGTCATTGGAAAATTAGAAATTATGTGGCCTATTGCTAAATATGAATCGAATGTGGCAATTACAAGTAAAGAAAAAATACACAAAGAACTTAAAATACCTATTAGTTTTGATTATTGGCAATTTTTAGAAAAAAATGTTCCTAAAGAAACAAATGTTTTAGCTTTGATATAAAAGATCAGTATAATAATTTAAATTTTCATATGCCTGATATTGTAGTTGTATGTTTTCAATTTAATATAAAAAATTGTTCTGAACAGCATAAACACACTGCTATGTTTTGATCATTGTAATGCGAGAAACGTTTATTTTAAAAATGGCAGAAATAAAAATTTTCCTAAAGAAAACTGGAATTTAGACATTGA
Organism: Dryococelus australis; assembly: GCA_029891345.1. Taxonomy (NCBI): domain Eukaryota; kingdom Metazoa; phylum Arthropoda; class Insecta; order Phasmatodea; family Phasmatidae; genus Dryococelus; species Dryococelus australis. The sequence goes on from CM057000.1 coordinate 78,710,311, forward strand.
AAACTGTGTTTATCTTAAACAATTTTTTGATATATTGATTTTAGAAATTCAAAAACCAAAGTAGATACTGACTATTGAAACAATTAACTTTATTATAAACCAACTGTAAACTTTGATGGTTATATTAATTACTATTCATCTTGGGGGCGAATATCTTTATGTGTTATTGATTGTTCACACAGAAAAACAACCGTAGTTAAAGAAGAGTCTAATATAAAAATTTGTGTTGATTTTAATAAAACTCCTAAAGAAGCAGGTACCATTTGTAATGTTTTAATTAGTCGAAGGAAACTTACTAACGATTATTTGAATGAAAGCATTTCTGAAGATTTATAACATTTTAGTTTTATTAAATGGAGGAATCGAAAATTGTTTCGATAGTTGAAAACAATTTTTGAGCTTATAGTTGAGTGGTTACATTGAAAAGATTTGCGATTTTTAGAGATATAGAAGAATTATTTGATAGAATAAAAATAGTAATTTTAATAATAAATTTTCTCATAACACTTTCATAAAACATATATAAATTTTTATATTATAAAACAGCAACTTATATTGATAAAGAATTGGGCATTGTTAATTTCAAAATTGTATTAGAAATCAATACAATTAATTTAAGATCAGATAAATTTTCTAATTTAGAAGACGATGTTTGTGATTTGGATTACTGTGATGGCTGGGAATATTGAAACTGTAATGGCTGTGCTTCAGATTTTTTCTTTATTTTTAGACTTTAAAAAGTCTTATTGGTGTTTTACTTTTGTTGAATAAATTAATAAACTCTATTAATTCGTATCTTTCACTTGTTTTTAGCTTTAATTTGCTTGATTTTGATAGTTTTTTCATTAAATTTCAAAATTTGAGTTTTTAATTTTTTCTTAAACTTTTGTTTCAAATGGCAAAAATTTTAAATGCTATTTTTCTTGCACTTGTGGTGTAATTTGCTTGTTTTTATAGCATCAAAATTTCTGCAGTATCCTTTAGTAAAATATTGCAAAATTTGTGTGTTTTTACACTTAAATTGCTTGTGTTTCAATAAAAATTGCTTGTTTTTTAAAAACAAAAATAACGTTTCTAGCAATGTGAAAAAACTGCTTGAAAACTATGAATTTGGTTGTTTTATCTTAAATTTGCTTGATTTTTTAGCGTTTTTTCCTTAATTTCAGATTTTGAGTTTAGAGTTTTTTCCTGTACTTTCGTCACAAATAGCAATTAAAAGTTGGTGCTATTTTTGTTGTATTTTTGGTTAAAATTATCAGAAAAATCGTGCTGTGCCAGGATCCGCATTATACATCTACTTATCTCGCTATAAGACCTCTATTCTTCGTCCAATATGTGTGTAACAGCTTGCATGATAAGTTTCATACACAATTTATTTATATGGTATTTATTAGAGCATGTTTTATTAAAGTGGCACTTAGGTGGTTATTGCAATGTTAACCGGTAGTAGGAAATGGGAATTTGATGGCAAGGGCATCTGGGATAGGAGTGCAGGAACTGGGTCGGTCGCTATGTTGTACCCCTAACCTTGACCTTCGTCGTTATTATAAATAATTAAATTAATTCATAATATAATAGCTAGTTTACTTGGGTAAGGGGGTAAGTGGTGTACAACTTAAAGCTGATAAGTAGACATAAAATCCAAGATGGCGGCCTTCAGTAACGTATAAATAAATGACGATTGAAAGACAGAAAAGGTGGCTGCCAGTAACACATAAACAAATGAGAGAAGAAAATAAATCCAATATCTTGGCCTATAGCAATATAAAAAAAAGGACCGACGAAACTAATTAAATATGACGGCCTCCAGTAACATATAAAGAATGACGAACAAAAATGTAAATTGCTGCCGGGAAAAAAGATTTTTCAATAAACAAATTAATTAAACTAAATTTTTTAATAAAATTTTTTTAAGGAAATTTTGAAGGAAAAAGGCAAAAATGGCCGCTGGGGTTAACTACATTTTTATTAAAAGATTTTTTTATAAATCTATATCAAAATTAATTTCAATTCTTTTATTTTAACACAATTTTTATTGCATTTGCAATAATAATTTTTTAATCAATTTTTAAATTTTTAAAACAATTTTTAAATTAAATTTTTGTTATATATATTTTACTATTTTTTCGCAATTTTTTGGTTTGTAGTGTCAGAGGTCACCGGGGTCAAGGTCCCGGGTAAAAGGTCAAGGTCAGTTATATCAAATACGGCGGGCGGTGACGTAATAATATGGCGTCGGCTGGCTTCTGCGCTCATATTCCCGATGCCCTTGCATGTCAACATACAATTTTATACTACTGGGCTTCATGCAACAACCACCTAAGTGCCACTTTAGTAAAAAAGTTCTGGTATTAATCCCATATAAATAAATTATGAACGAAACTTATCATGCAAGCTGTTACACACATATTGGAAGAAGGAAATCGATCTTATAGCGAGTTAAATAGTCCACAGTTCGAATACAAACCCGAGTTTTGGATCAATTTTAACGAACATTGTATGTGATTTTTTGTATATTTACATGCTTCTACGTACATGATATAAAGATTTATGCTATATATATATATATATATATATATATATATATATATATATATATATATATATATATATATATATAGCATAAATCTTTATATCATGTACGTAGAAGCATGTAAATATACAAAAAATCACATACAATATATATATATATATATATATATATATATATATCGGTTAGGCATGCCGTAGGACCGTGGGTTTGAGTCCCGAAATTAAAGAATACGTTAATTTTCTATCGGACTTAGAAAAAATACTGTAAATTGCGCAAAATTTATACACTACTAATACAAAGTTTTGAGGAATTTTCGAAGGTGATGCATGTTGGAGGGATCCGAGTTCGAGACCGGAAAAATATTTTTAAAATATTAGTTATTTTTATCGGACTTAGAAAAATTCGACAATTTTTCTCATTGTTCGGTGAATATTAGGGGTGCAAATCGTTTGATGACCTGAGTTTTTGAAGACTTTTTTTAGCAACTCACATGCAACGTCTTTAGATCCTTTTTAACAGAAGACATCTAATATTTATTGATAATGCCGTCAGTTGTCAAAGAAAAATTAGTAATTAAAAAATAATTTAATCTGTGACAAAATAAACAATTGATTTCCCTAAAATAATCACACAATAGCTCTGTTAAATTACAAACATATTATTTGACTACTATAATTAACTGAAGAATATTCTGAATGGTTTTATGTGGGCAACCAGGCTTAGTTAATCACTAGATCTTAAGAATTTCTTAAAGTCGTTCATGGCAATTTAATATCACACTCGGACCACTGGACTTGCCATATTATTAAATTCCACATACAACTTCATAGCAATGTGTTCAATGATTAAATAGTAAAGAAAAACCTTACTTGCAGAATTCTGCATAAACTAAGGCACAATAGCTGGTATGCCAGACTGGCTCAGAACACCAACCGGGAAATTCATAATGAATAATTCTCCTGCAGTTAGATATTATCCGTTGTGTTTAGCAGCGATACTTGATACTGCTTAGCCTCAATACTGAAACATCTTCATAAACTTCATTTGACATCAGAAACATTAATCATACATGCCACTTCTGCATGGAGGCCATTTGTTCCTTCGTTTGAACCTTTTTTTTATACAACATAATATTTTCAATCAAGTCCTTCCTTACAAACAAAAACATGTCTGCATTGTCACATTCCAAAACCACTAAATTTGTTTTCTGCTGGGCACACTTTCGTACATCTTTTCCAATGAGAAACAGATAACACACTATTTACACATTAATTTCCATTATTAAAGCTATGCAGCTAAACTGTCAATCTAGTAGAGTGTGGATAAAAGTTGCAGTATGTTTTTGACATAGTTGACTTTGAGTGATTTTTAATAAATTACGCGTGAAAATTCATATCGATTGATGTGACGTATAAAAGAATTTAAGTTAAATCATTCAAATTGAGTTAATAGCAAATTTTCACAATATTTAAATTGCCATAAATGGTGTGTGTAGAAATTTAGAAATAATCACGTGTCTTGTAGAGACTCCCTGTAAGGAAACTCCTTACAATACTTTACTCTATCATAACAGAGATTGAAAGGCTAAGTTGCTAACAAGCATAAACTTAAATTAAGGTTCTACTTTCATTATACATCATTATGTTTCCATATTAATTTTAATTAATTAGCCTATCAAATTTCTCATGTTATTTTGCATATAGAAGCTTATACACCTTTTAACATGGAAAGGGGTCTGTATTAATAACTCAACACAAGATGTTCAATTTCATGGTTGCGCTCACAACACTACTTTGATTTCTATGTGCCGTAATAGCACCCTTGATCGAAAACTGGGACCTACAATTTAAGTCATGTAGATATTTAGAATACGTCGACAATTTTCTTCACGGTTGTTGAAAAGTTAATTTAGCGTAAAAAAGGCTTATAATTTTGAAAAAGGTCAAGGAGAGGAAAAAGAGGGTGTTAATAGAAAGGAAAACTAGGGAAGACAGCCAAGTGTGCCATAGAGTAGGCCTCCGGACAGATGCGCGCCAGAATTATGCTCGGGGTGGCACCACCATTGCAAACATTTTTAATTATTGGAAGTAGTAGGCATATGGGGAAACGGTGGCTCGGGATCTGGATGAGGCGCGAGGTGCCGACCTTGAACGACCTTTACCAAATTTTTTCCCCATTTTTCCCCCTAAATCGCTCATTTTCCTACAAAATCGTACGTTTTAACCCAAAATGCCTTAAATTTTCCCTTTCTTCCCTGAAAATTTCCCATTTTTTCCTAAAATTTCCCATCTTTTTCCCTAACGAAGAACTGAGCCTAATTTAGCGAGCCTTATTTCTGCATAAACAAGCCAATTTAGGTGATTTGTGAGACTCATTATTCCTTCTAGACCAAACAATGCGATATTTGCGAATTCGATATATTAAAATTATTTTAATAATTATATTTCTATATTTAAAGTAAGTTTTCATAATTAAAAAATTAAAGAAATAAGTATTTAATGTTATATATCACCGGACTCATCTTTTCAAGGTGCATACGATCATGATGTCATACCACAATTCTGCCTCGTTTTTCATTCTCTATTATTCGAAGTCGTCTCTATCCTTTCTCTCTTGTCTCTCTCTTTCATTTCTCTCTTGTTTTCAGACGCATTGTTATGTCTAGTAACGACTGATGCGATGTAGTGCTTGTTGCTTGTGCAATATCTATGTCCATATAAGATATTTTCATCCTCCAAATGTGAGGAATGTTTCCCCGAAGTATTGTCATGCATTTTGCAACATGCTGTATAACGAATGTGTATTGTACAAGCGACGAGCACTTTACATCGCTTCAGTTGGTGCTGGGTGGGTGCAGGTGGGTGGTATTAAATGGTCAAACAGACTACCACATTTAGGGCAAGAAAAGACCGTCTCTAGAATACAGGAAATGTTTTTCTGGCCAGGTTTAGTTAAGGAGGTAGAAACCTTGGTCAAGGATTGTGAAGCCTGTCAACGATCAAAACCGCGGAATGTAAAAAATAGTAAGCCCCTATAGTGCTGGTGTAGCCAAATTTCCATGGGAACGAGTTTATTTGGTTTGTTTTCGGGCCATTACCTAGGACAGTTTCAGGATTTACTTCGATCCTTGTAGCAAGCATAAGTTTCAGTAAATTTGTGTTTTTCCCCCCAACTGAGAACAATGAAGTCTTCAGAAATCTGCAGAATTTTGAGTCAATGCCTTTTCCCCTTATTTGGGTCACCCATGTATATTGTGACCGATAATGCCATTTATTTAGTTTCACGGGAAATGAAGATTTAGGCTCTTTCTTGGGGCATCAAAATGGTACAAATCACCCCGTATTATCCCAAGACGAATCTTGTGGAGATGCATCACCGAAACCTCTTTTCAGGTGGGGACTTATAAAGAGTGGGACGTGGCCTTATACCAACTAAACTTTACTTTTCATAACATTGTATGTGATGCCACAAAGAAAGTGCTAGCAGAGATTTTCTTTGGTCGTAAGTTGCTACACGCTCTTATCCGTGCATGGGGATTAAACGATCTTGATTGGCATTCTGTAAAGCAGACATAAGAATGAGATCTAGAAGTGATGTGGGATGAGGTCACAAATAATTTAAAACGATATTATTCTAAACTTGCTGCAGGGTATAATGGAAACTAAGATAATGTGTCAGCTAAGGTAGGCAATCAAGTGATGTTAGAAACGCACTACCTGAATAACAAAGCCGCGAATTTCACCTCAAAATTGGCGCCAAAATATGTTGGGCAGTTTATTATTCGTAAGTTTTTAACACCAGTGACAGTGATGCTTGAGGATTTAAAAGACACTAGGAGTGTTGCTATAGCACATTGTTCTCAAATTAAAATAATTTTAATTGCTGAATTGGACAATGATCGTTCTATCTTGTAGTGTTTAGTAATTAGGTGTTTTGATGAGGGTATTTTTCAATTTGTTAGAGTTAAGGTATTATTTTACCATGTAATCATCTCGTTAGAAGTGTAAGGATTTTTATGTGAATTGTGTTCGCAAACCTTTTTGTTTGTTCTGGCCCCCAGTTCCACAGTACTCTCAGTTCATGCTCATTATCATAATTGTTCATTTTCATTTAGATTGTTAGATGTTGTTTTGCTTTCGTAAAAAAAAATGGTTGTTAAGGTCTAGTCTCAACATCCGAGTACATGAATTAAGAATAGGGACACAAGTTTAGGGGTAGAGTCCCTGGTGGTTATTCTCTTAAAATTTTTGTTCTCGTGAGATGGATGAGAGTGAATGTCGTTATTAGTAAGCTGTAGTTCACGAATTTTGGAATAGCGGAATGGTGAAATGTGACCTCTTTGTTTCGAGCATTGGAGACTGGAGAGGTTGGAGTGATGGTTTGTCGGGGGTTGACCCAAGACTGGTAATTTTGGATGGACTCCTGGCTGCTCGCCGCTGGTTTCTTTGGAGATGGTGTTCTTTAGGGGTGTCGGATGAGATGGCGATATCTCATTATGCATGGAAAAATACCAGTCCGCTTACATGTTCCTAGTTGACTGCCTTTGTCTCGACATCACCCTGTTGCGTCAGTGGTCAGCCCACCGGCTTGCTAAAGTGCACGATGCAAAATCATTGTTTCACTGCGAAATTATTTTAAAAATTTCACATGAAAGACATAAAAAAAACTAACTGTTACTTATGTTACTTACTATACAATCTAGCTGTGTAAAATCGACGAACGGTAACGAATATGTGAAGTTCGCTTGCAGTTCCTGGATAGACATCCGACTAGCACAACAGCTAGAACCAGACTGGGAAATATGATGGCCATCCATAGTTCGTCATGCTCGCGCCTAGAGTGCTAGCGTCGCCGAGCTTACAGAGAGTGAGCACCGTAATTATAAATAAAATAGATGGCATTTCACCCACAAATTCTGCGAATTATACGACTTCTGGAACCTGCCACTCATTCTGATTGATTAAGGTAAAACTGTAACCCCTTCTTGTGGCTCACCCCTACTTTTGATTTAGTATTTAGTCCCCACAGCAGCTTGGGTTAGCAGAGATTGGTGGCGGCTGGAAACGAAACCATTGCTGAAATATGTAACAAAAAAAAAATGAAAATGTAGGGCTCTTAATGCCATTATGTAGAATTCGACAATTGCTGACTAAAATTACATGTACAAGTTATTTTTGTCTCTAAACTTGGATTTTGAAGCTAAACCAGCTAAGAAAACTAATTTGTTAAAATGCTGAATCTTTTCAGTTAACGCAATTAACATCACTTAGTTTTTCATGAAAAAATTATATAAGAAATTTGCAATTACAAGATCATTCATAAATTACGTAGAATGTTATGTAATAAGAGAAATAAAACGCATTTAAAAGAGAAATGGTCAAATTAAGGCTGTTGTAGAGTTTCCATGGTTTTACAGCCTGCAATGTTGTTTGAAAATGTAAACTTATATGCTTCATTCAGAAAAAAACGGCTTATAAAAAACAAGTAAATACAATTTAAATAAATATTATAAAGTCAACGCTAATTCTCTTTAAAAATGTTATTGGGAACTTTAATTCCTAAAATGGGTAGTGGAATGATAGAGTTTAGAAATTGCCCAAAATTTTAAGGCTGTTCTGCTCAGAATTGTATTTTTTTTAATATCAGCATTTTAAAAGAACTGCCAAAGAATTGCAAAAATTGTCATTTTATATATTGTATTTAAATTAAATCACGAAGTATAATGTATCCTGTTGGATATGAAAACAGTATTTCTATTTGAAAAAATGTGCTTATAAAAATGGCAGGTAGTATATGTAGTATTTCAGTATTCGTGTTGTATTTTTGGTTTAAATCATAATGATTATAGCTTTGATCCAAAATATAGGGAACATTTTTAAGAACTTGTTTGTGTGTGTGTTTAGTAGTTTTGTAACCAATTTCTGCTTCAAAATGGAGGGGTTTTGGTGTACAGCAGTTTGGTCGTATTTGCTTTTGAAAAGAGACCTTGCGTCACCTTACAGTGTAGATCGAAGGAAGGACCTCAATTCACGGTAGGTAATTCGTTTTCTGAGCATGTAAACAATGTCAAAAAAGTATTTCATAGATTGTGTAAATTTAATGTGAAAGTTAATGCCAAAAAATGTGTTTTGTGGAACAACAGATAAATATCTTGGGACATTTCATCCCTACAGACGGTATCGCTACAGATCTGGAAAAAGTGTGCGCAATTCAACAAATGTCACCATCTGGTAATATAAAGCAACTTCGTACTTTTCTAGGTTTTATGTTGTATTTACATCGTTATATACAGAATTATGCAGCTAAGGCAGCACCCTTAATTGAGCTAACAATAAGTCTAATAAATAGGAATGGGGCCAAGACCAACAGAAGGCATTTCTAGAATTGAAACAGGCGATTCAGCAGGTGTCAGTTATACACGGATTAGACGAGAATATAACTTCTATTCTGGCATGCGACGCTTTGCAAATAGCGATAGGAGCAGTTCTTTTACAAGAGGACCCTCACGATAAGTCGCGTCACACGATGGAGTGCTACAGAACGCGAGCTTGGAGCCGTAAAATACTTCTGCAATAATTTTAAGCAGAATCTGTATGGCCGCCATTTCACGGTGGAAACAGATCATGCTATTATTCATTATTTATGTACCATGACGGATCATAATTTACACATACTAAGGATGGCGATAGCATTAGCCGAGCACGATTTCGACCCAAGCATCGTAAAAGAAAACTTAATACAATAGCTGATGCGTTAAGTCGTATACCGACACACAGTCGGACTAAAACACAGGTCTTACACGTGCATGATGAGACATATCAGGTCAAACCAGAATTTTTGCACCATTTATTTTTAATTAATACACTCGCAGATATTTTGTACCAAAATCATCACAAGGAGAAAAGGATTAAGAAAATCATCCATAAGTACAGTGTCAATAATTGAACGGAGATCAAACTGTACATCAAACCTGAGTTGCAATGTAAAGATAAATCAATCATTAGTAAAACCATTTTGAATAGTGAATATCTTCCAGCAGATTCAATAGCTAAGATTATTTCTCATTACTTTCAGGTCAATTTAGGAATCATAATGGAGCATAATTTGAATAAGATATCTGTAACATATGTTGAACCCTTGCTCCATTCTCATATAATTATCATTGAGGATAATAATCAGATTTATGATTTACCAGCGTTTATACACGAATAAGAATTCATCAGGATTTACGATGACCAGCAGTTGCATTTATTTCCAGTAGACGATCCTAGGTCGCCATTTCTAGGCAAGTATGCCAACGATCCGCCTATTTACAAACTTAAAGTAGCTCTTATTGATCCAGGTAATGCGGAACCTAGATGCAGGAAACTTGCTAGGTGCTGCGGTATCACAGGTAATGGATAAATATATTTGAGAGTCAGTACTCCAGTAGATGAGAAAACGCTAACATTGGTGCCGAAATACTATGTAAATGAAATAATCGTAACACATCATGATGAAATTTTGGGAGATGGTCATTTTGGTATTTTTAAGACATTACAAAAAATTAAGCAGACATATTATTGGGATAGTATGAATAATTATGTAAAAAATTGCATTAAGCATTGTCAAATTTGTCAGAAGATTAAAGCACCTAATACGAAACCAATAGGGGAAACGAAGCCCATTTTACACCCTTCCCTTCTGAAAGCATGGAGTTTGGAAGCTAAAGGACCCCTTCCAAGTTACTCAACGAGGTAATAAGTACATTTTGGTTATGACAGAGTTTTTCAGCAAATATGCAGTTGCAAAACCAGTTCAAAGTATTAATACACAGACGTGCAGAGCCTTTGTTGAGGTTATTTTGAAATATGGCTGCGCACAACAAATTTTAACGGACAGAGGTACAAGTTTTAACAATAAGTTAATTGCAGAATTTCTCAAAAATTTGAAATTCAAGAGATAAGTTACAGATGTATTACAATCCATCATGTAATGGGCTTGTCGAGCTCTTGATAAGATATTTCAATGAAGTTGACTGCTTTAGCCCAGCAAGACTCATTAATTGGGATTCCTATTTAGATGTTATTTTAATTTTTACACTCCAGTCAATTTAAGCACGAAGTTTACACCTTTCTACCTTCTACACGGTGTTGAAGCGACACAGTCGACTCATTTTGTGGCTAATCAATACTCCGAACGAGCTGATAATTGGTGCGAACAGATATGCAAAGACAGAGAGCAAGCCCGCATGAATTTACTTGATGCACAGGCTTAAATAAAAATTCAATTTGACTGCAAATACCAAGCCAACACGATTAAAATCGGTGATTGGGTTTGGATCAAGAATCGTGCACAAACGAAGGCACTAAACTACAAGTACAATTCACCATACCGTGTAATCGATGTCGTAGGTCCAGCCACTCTCAAAATTTAGATAAATAGGACAGGTGTGCCAAAACACAATAGTGTGAACACAAGGAATGTGAAAGTGGCACATGTAGAATAAGTTCATATAGAGGCCTTTGAGCACCCAATGTAATTGTATTATGTTAAAACATTGCTCGATGTTCACATTAATAACATTTGTTACAGTGTGCGTGTGAATATATGTGAGAACGAGTGAGGAACCAGTGGGCATCGACGATTGAGAGATCGGATGGAGCTTTCAGCAGTGTTGCCGGCCCTAAAGTCAACAGCGCGGCATAGCAGGTATCCCGTGCTATCTAGCGACGACTGTGCGAAGCAGCACTAATTCACACCTTCCCTTACCCATGCAGGGTGGTGAATGTCTGCCGGAATTTTGTCAGAACGGGACAAGGATGAAAAAGGGATGGAATCATAAGCCCACCCACCGCCTGTCGGAGCGACAGGATGGTGGCCATTGTTCCCCAAGTGCATGTTTACGGTGAGAGGTTCTGGCGCAAACCAGATAATACATGCACACAAGAGCATGTTGTGTGCAACTAATTGTTGTTGTATTATTTCCAGGAGCGTGTTTCCTTTGTGTACATTGTAATTATCCCTTTCCTACCAATACAGCTTCCTTGTTTATTAGTGTATAAGTCACACATCACATTTATATTGATACAGGCATGTACAAGTGCTTATTGCAAACAACAAGTCAATATTGAGCCAACTTAATGAGCTCTCAAAGAAAAAAGGTACATCACATTCTGAGAGAACAGTACTGTGCATTATAGAAGTTGTGATAAACAATTGAACTCAAACAGTTAATTCTATATTGACATTGCGAAGGAGCTGAATAAAGCTGTAGACAGTACTCAGCCGCAGGTTTTTTTGCACACTGTACTATTACATGCTCGAGTTAGCTCAGTTGTACCAACCTCAGCAGGCAGCAACGACAGGCTTGCCACTCTTGTAAACGCAGATAGCGTACTTCCACACAGCAGAGTGCTGTCAAACTTTGTATAGTAAATAAACCATGCAAACTATCCCTTGTTACATGCGTCGTTGCACAAATTTAACATAAGTACATGTTTTGAATTCATGCTTCTTCAATATTTCACTAGTGCACACACAGGGCGGATTGTCAAGTGTAATTTCACCAGGACGGCCAACTACCTATCTTCATATTTCCCTGTGTTCGGCACTTAGAGCTTTTAGTTAAAAGTTTATTGGTTAATGGGATTACATGTGGAGTCGAATACAATCTCTTATTCAGTGTATAACACGAACGAACCCATCACATGATCGCGTACTATGTGCGGACGTTCACGTTCAGACAAAAATTGTAAATTCCATATAAAACAGGTTTCATTTTAAAGCCATAGATGATTTTTGTTTTTCTATACATACGCGTATATTTTGTAAAATAATTATATATGACCACTACTGTAACTTTTTACATAACGTACAAACATTTTGAGTTAGTCAATTATTTCAACCTTGTGGAAGTACGGAAGTTATCACATTACTGTATTTAATGTTTAATTTAATGGCTAGCGAACCTACGATGCTATCTTGCACCCAAACTAACACCGTAGTATGCACTGATAGAGTCGCGGCGTAGTGGAAGAAAGCTGACCCGTTTCACTGTACCGATGGCGACGTTTACTACCCTGGCTAGCACAACTTCGACGCTACCCTTGAGGTCCAGATTCCCCCGGGCCACACAACTTCCCCAGCAGCCGTGGACGTCTGTTCCCAGAGGAAAAGAGTGATGTTGGGACCAGAGATTGTAATGCAGGACGAATTGGTAGTATATTGTGCCCACACATCATATTAGCCGTGTGCGAGCCACTCCAGGAGAGGGAAGCTGAGGAATTATTGAGATGGCAACAATCCGAACTACGTCAGAAAACAGGACGGATGGAGATGTAATAAATAGCGCCTCTGGACCCCCACTCTGCGGCCCACTCTCAGACACTTTGGCCATTTCTCGGCCTGTGTGTAGCCGATCAAGAAGACGACTTCTGAGATGCCACCTACGCGAGGTTTCGTTGATCCAGGCAGCAGTCCAGACTGCAGTCTTCCCACGTCAGGAGACGTACTCACAGCACCACATCTCCACTGCTAGGCATTAGGACGGGCGGAGGAGCTCCGTTCGATTCGAGTCAATTTCATTCGTAGGTGTACATTCAGTAGGGTGCATAATTGAGTCGTTAGGGAAACTACGTGGTTAGAAAAAGATCATATTTGAAAGTTAATTTAAATATTACAAGTCAACCTTAGTTCCAGTAATTAATCCATGTTTGTAATATAATTAATTGTTAAGAAATAATATCCAATAAATCGTTGTTTTAGTAATCGTTGTGTTCCTAATTTCAATTTCTAGTATGTTCACCACAGTAAGTCCTTGTGGTGATTAGTAAATGTTGATTTGGAGAGAGATTTAAAGAGAAGTGAGAGTTAGCAAAGTGTTGCTCATTGGTGCTGAAGCGAGCACAAGTTGGTGGCCTTAGGTCAGCCAGGCTTGGTGTAGTCGCCAGCCTTAGTGTTACAGAGCGCAGTTTATCCTGCCTCAACAGTGAAAGCAGTAATATGTTTCAGGGCTAACTAGGCGCACCCAACAATATGTAACAACAGTGAGACAATTACAAAAACACACGTGTTTTTCCCGGACTCTAATACAGAAAACTTTGTAGCATAAACTAGCGTGCAACAATTACATTATGGAGGTACCATTCGGAGCATAAACAATCAGTCTAATGTTTTTAACGATATGGTTTACTAATGGGAAATTTTTGCAGACCCGTATTTTTAAAAATAAGTGTTCAAGCCACTTGAAGCACGCAAGATTACATGACCTTTAGTAATGCAATGGTGTGAAAATTTTTTGTGGAAATAAGTTATTTGGTTTCCGAGATATGGAAGAAAAATAGTTTATACTTGTGAAATGCTATCTTACAAAATTTCGCGATTAAAAGGTTCCAATTACGACGCTCCTATTCGCAACTGTCCGCATACAGCATTTCGTTGGAGTTGGTAAACTGGTCAAATAAATATAACAAACATATCTGAACTATTATTATGGCTGCCATTTTGGAAATCGATGTCTGACTTCGCTTATATTCATGTAATTCTGCATCTCCATCTGTAGTACTATTGGTGTGAGAAATTTGGTGGAAATAATTTGAAATATTACGGAAATATTGCAACATGTTACATTATCTCACCTGGCACTATCTTACAAAGAGAACAGCAAAAGAGGATATCTGTGTACGTATACGTGAATACTGCTAACGTACAAAATTTGGTAGAATTATGTTGAATTCTTTAATATATACAACATTATAAAGCACACGTAATTTCTGACATCGATTAATATTTGATTTTAATGTATTTGGATTTTTAACACTTTATATTTGAATTCTACGATTTGTTTTTATTTTGTCAGATGGCAATATAATTTTCAATTTTAATTTCTATATTTCAAATGAATCAGGATTTTATTTTTGTAATGGTACATATTTCCTCTGGTCACACATATTTGTTATTGTTTTGGTTTAATTGCTTGTGACTTAGCAGTTTCGACACCCTTGACTCTATGTTTTTAGGACTTGGGGATGTTTAAGTGGCATTTTGAATTGCATTTTGCTGTGAACTCTGTGATTGGTTGGAAGCTACGGATAACGTATGAGGTTCATTCACTTACCTACATAATCTAGAGTCGGCAGGTCAGCGGTAGGCCGCACGCCCGAGTGGGTGATTACTCGAGGCATTTTAATTAGTATAAGGAAATGGGAAGTCCGAGTATCGCCCTGAGTTCTTGTCTACGTTTGAGGAGTTATGTTACGCGAGGTGCTATATGCAGTAGGTCGGCCTGAGAACGCCCCCTCCGCGATAGTATTCAACAGTTAGATGTCTCGTTTGAATCAGGCTGTGCGTTAGTCCGTAAGCCGTGAGCTTATATTTATATCTTCAGAATCCCCCTTATGATTGACTGCACGCCTACGTCAAGACACAGCATGGAAATTATTTTCTACAAGTCCAAGTCACCACAGTTTAGGAAATATTTTGATTTATTAATAAAGTAACGGTGACACACAATCATTTGGCTTAAACATACGGGAAGTGTTTGCTTATCCACCATTTTGTTAAGCTTGAGAGTAGGCCTACATAATTTTCCCAGCAGTTTACTTCAACTAACCTGAGGAGTTTCTTTGTGCCACCCCTGACTAGAACCGATACATTTTCAACACACGAAGTTTTTGAGAGAAGTAATATTTTTGAAAGAATTCGACATTTTTAAGTCTTGAATAGTTAAAGACAGTTTTTGTAAATAGATCACTAGGACGTTAACGGCCACTACTCCAACTAACATTTTAGAGATTTTAAAGCTAATTTTACTTTTTTGAATTGTCATCCAGGAAACGATTCTTTTTTCTTTTTGAGAAATGAAAATTCTGATATCTTCCAAATTATACGCTAGGATTTTTCACGCCATTTTTCGAGCACCTGTTGTCATTCAGTAGTACTTATGATCCTATCCTGAATATCTTAAGCATGGCTTATTATTGCTTTCCTGAGTTTGTATTCCACTTGAACGAGTGTTCCAGAAACATGTGCAAATGACATATGCACCTTTAACCTGTGTGGTAAGAATAATTTGAGCGTGTGTCTGTCAACTCTTTTGCAGCCTGGACGTGACCAGGCATTTGTCAGAATGAATAATGACCTCACTAAAGTACTCTTAAAATCATTCAGGCACTACTATTTAGTATGTTTAGTAAAGGTAAAGAAGGGAATAAAAGGGTTAATGTTGGCCAATACACCAAGTTTAAAACAATTTCGGGCACAGACACTGTGCAGCTAGGATATTCACTCTGCCAAACTGTTAGCTACGTAATTTTAAGCTCTCGCATCTAATTTTACTTGTTTACTGCAGAGCGCCCATTACTATGGCCTATGCAAATAAAATTTATTTTGCTGTATTTAAAACACTTCCATTCCATCCTACACACACCATTGTTGTCGCACCTGGGAATTATATATTTTGTGCGATGTTATGTGTTTACACACAAATATTATATTGTGTTGACAACCTAAAACATGCAAGTTAAAATGACCGCCCTTAGCACTATTGCGTGTAAAATTTAGTGAGAATCGGTTGTTTGGTCCCCGAAATATGGTTAAATACCGGGATGTATATTCATTCAACGATTTACATAAATAGCTAACAAAAGGTTGTTTTTTTTAGCACATTTTATGGTGAACATAGACACTACCACGATACAAAATTAATTTAATATCGAATACATAGTTTTGGAGATATAGCAATTTAACCTAAAGGATTAATATATATCCATTTTGAAAATAAGTGTTCGGCACACTCAGTAATATGGCTTACCATAGTACTAATTCATTGCTTAATTAGGTAGAAATCGGTTAATTGTTTCCTGAGGTGACAAAAAAAACAATTATTTTATTCTTACAGTTATTTCAAAATTGTGGAGAAATTAGCTATAGCATACTAATATAAACATTTATTTCATTGCCAATTTAAAAATTAGAGTCTGTCCTGAAGGGTGCTCAAGCCATTGAGCCACTGTGGCCCCCATTGCAGAGTCCTCTAGCCACTGAGCCAATGTGGCCCCACTTGGAGAATGCTCTAGCCTCAGTGCCAATGTGACCCCAATTGGATAGTTATCTGGTCACTGAACCACTGTGGCCTCACATGGAGAGTATTCTAGCCACTGAGCCTTTTTGACCCCACTTGGAAGGGTTGCTAGACACTAAGCCATGGTGGCCCCACTTGGAAGGTGCTCTAGACACAGATCCACTGTTGTTCGACTTGGCGGGTGTTCTAGCCACTAATCCAATGTGGCGCCCTGGAGTGTGCTCAAACCACAGAGCCGCAAGTGCCCTCACTTGTAGGGTGCTCTAGCCACTGAACCACTGTGGCCCAACTTGGAGAATGCTCTAGCTACTGACCCTTCAGGCAACCACTGAGCAAAACTGGCCACACTTGCAGGGTGCTCTTGCCATTGTAACACTGTGGTCCTACTTGAAGTGTGCTCTAGTCACAGAACCACTGTGGACCTATTTGGAGAGTGCTCTAGCTACTGGGCCACCATGGCCCCACTTAGAAAGTGCTGTGGCCACAGAGCCACCATGGCCCCACTTGGATGGTGATCTAGCCACTGAGCCATTGTGGTCCCAAATGGATGGTGTTCTAGCCTGGTGCTTTCACCACTGACCCACTGTGGCCCCACTTGGAGAGTACTCTAGCCACATAGACACTGTAACCCCATTTGGAGAGTGCTGTAGCACTGAGCCACTGTGGCCCAACTTGAAGAGCGCTCTAGCAACTGAGATACTATGGCCCCACATGAGAGTTTCTGTAACCCTAGAGCCATTGTGGCCCCACTTAAAATGTGCCCTATCTAATGTGCCACCATGGCCTCACTTGGCGTGTGTTCTTGCCGCTTAGCTCTTTAGGGCTCACTTGGTGGGTTCTCTAACCACTGAGAGACTGTGTCCCCACTTGAAGTGTGCTGTTGCTACTAAGCCACTGTGGCCCTACTTGGACAGTACTCTAGCCACTGAATCACTATGGCTTCACTTGGAGAGTGCACTAGCCACTCAGCCATAGTGACCCTTCATGAAGAGTGCACTAGCCACTGAGCCACTGTGGCCTAATTGCATGCCAAAAGATTTCTTCCAGAAATTGAAAAAACCTACCCACCAAACGCAGAAAATACGGTCAAGAATTGGGCCGGTAAATGCTAGCTGACAAACTTCGGCCAGCCAATACCGGCCGCTGTCTTATGCCAGAAGCAGCCCAATGGAAATATGGACTGGCGGGTAACTGTTGGTTGAGAGAGTCGGGCCTGCAATGACTGGATGTTATTACGATGCCGGGTCTACGACATCTGAATGTCGCTACGATGCCGGGCCTGCGACGTCTGGTTGACGCTACGATGCCGGGCCTGCGATGGTTGGATGTGGTTATGATGTCGGGCATGTGACTGGATGTCGCTACGATGCCGGGTCTGTGACGGCTGGATGTCGTTACAATGCCGGGTCTGCGACAGTTGAATGTCGTTACGATGCCAGGCTTGCAATGGCTGGATGTCGCTACGATGCCAGGCCTGTGATGTCTAGATGTCGTTATGATGCCGGGCCTGCAATGGCTGGATCTCGTTACGATGCCGGGCCTGTAGCTGCATGATGTCCAGAAATTAGTATAACCATGAAAAAACTTAACCATTCGATTAAAAATTTTAGTAATAGTTATTTCCTCTTTCCGTATATTAATTTCATTTACTTCTCAACACATTATAAGATACGAAAATATTTTGCTTGCCGAGTGCAGTATTTGTACATAAGGCCTTTAAGTTAATTGTTCAGCATGCTAACCTATACACCACAGGGTAAGTTATTGATAATCTCCTGCAATTTATAACATATCATGACACAAGTTATTATAAAGAAATGTATCAATTCCATGACAATATGACAAATAATTTAAAAAGTCGGATTATTTAAAAATTGTTTCTTCAGAGACTTACAAAGCAGTTTTTGTTATTTTTTAATATATCTGTCGGATGGCTGTACAAATGAAAACAATTCCAAATAAACAAATGCCATCGGCTACCACATGGCACATATATGATCACGAAAAGAACATGATAATGGTTAAGACACTCTCAAAAAAGGCATCTTGACTATTCAAAACAGTTTCCAAAATTGTATCATCAAAAATGCATTATATTTATATCTTTATTGTTATAAAGAGCATTGTCTTGAAAACTTTACCTGGCCGGAATAAATAGTATAATGGCTAGCTTACAGAAAAGACAAATATGCTGTAAGGGAATCGGCCCAGAACATTTTTAAGATGCATGCAACATGTTTTCTTTGCGATATCATGCCGACATATTTTCGGTAATATTCATCTGTAATTCTAAAAAATGCAGTGGGCCATTGCCTTTTTTCTAACAGGAAACATTCTGTCTCAAAAAAGACCATGCCATTAACAGCAAGTTAATATACTGCCTATTCAGGACACTTTCGAAACGTTTTTCGGCAAAAGACACCATATTTATATATTCATTGTGATAAAGAGCCTTGTCCCGAAAATGTTACCGGCATGGAATAATTAAGTAAATGGTCAGCTTACAAAATACACAAAAATGCACTATGGGAAACGCCTCAGAAACATTTTTAAGATGCTTGCAAAATGTTTCCTCTGCGATATCACACCGACATATTTTCGGTGATATACATACATTATCATAAAAAATACAGTGCGCCATTGTATTTTTTCTAATAGCAAACAGTCTGTCTTAAACAAGACATCATCAGCTAGCTAACATCTTGCCTGTTCAAAACACTTTCCAAAAGTTTGTCGAAAAAACTACATCATATTTATATATTTATTGTGACGTTACCAGGCCGAAAAAAATTAGGTAATTGCCAGGTTACCGAAAAGACGATGATGTATGGGAATCGGCCCAGAAATATTTTTAAGGTGCTTGCAACATGTTTGCTCTGCGATATCATGCCGAAATATTTTTGGTAATATCCATCTGTTATCCTAAAAAATACAGCAGGCAATTGTATTTTTTATAACGGCAAACATTATGTCTCAAAAAAGACACCACGCTGTTAACAGCTAGCTAACATCTAGCCTATTAAAACACTTTCCATAAGTTTGTCGGCAAAAAGACATCATATTTTTATCTCTATTCTGATAAAGAGCCTTGTCTCGAAACTTATACAGTGGCCGGAATAAATAAGATAATGGACAGCTTACCGAAAAGCTAATGTTGTTGTGTGGGAATCAGCTACCTAACATCTTGCCTATTAAAACTACTTCCAAATTATTGTCGGCAAAATTGCATTATATTTCTATCTTTATTGTGATAAAGAGCCTTGTCTCGAAAACGTTACCGGGCCGGAATAATTATGATAATGGCCAGCTTACCGAAAAACAATGATGCTGTATGTGAATCGCCCCAGAAATATTTATAAAATGCTTGCAACATGTTTGCTCTGCTACATCATGCCGACATAATTTAGGTGATCAATATTTTATCCTAAAAAAAAAACAGCGGCCATTGTCTTTTTTTCTAACGACTAGCACTCTGTCTCAAAAAAGACATGACGCCATTGTCAAGTTGCTATCGTCTGGCATTGAAACGACAGTTGCGTACAGTACAGGTATCGGACCGACAATTTGCCGACACTTTGTCGACAGATTGTGTTTGTTGGGTAGAAGCCCATTTTTGGGATGTTTACTATAAATCCCGTCACATGACACCACTAATCAGTGACGAGGAATTTATCGTTTTAGTTTTGAACCAATTGCCATACAGAACCGCCTAGACACGAACCAGGCTGGCGAGTTAATGCTCATCAATGGCAATACCTGCAGCCTTATCAGATTCCATGGCAGGAATACTATCGTAGAGGCCAACGCTTTCACCAAGGCTGTAAATATTATTCCAAAAGGAGCTACCACCGTGGTAGAGGCTACTGAGGTAACCAGGGTTTTGATAGTGCTCACGAAGGTTATAGATCAGAAGGCGAGCGTGATCGTAGGGAAGGTGAACGCACTGAACACCAACCGTCACTCCAGTCCCTTTCCCAATGGTTTAACCAGCAAGGAAACTCCGAAGAAAACCCTAACAATTTCCTACGCCAATAGATTCCCCAGGTAAGTCAAGGTCTGAAACTGGTCAGCCAACACCGAAGAGCAGGCAAGGCCAACTGCCACCCACACAATTTGACCAAGAAAATAATTATGTTAATCCGCATAGACCAGGATATTTTACCAATCAGGAACCACTGGACCAGCGAGTGGCAGCATTTATCCTGGCACCACCTTGTGGGAATTTGTTAATACAAATTAGTGGCCTTCCTGTTAACTAAAGTAATAGGAAGTTAAACAGTTAAGGGTCGGGAATAAAAGGACACAATCGCTGACCCGCATACCAGAAAACACAACCATGGGCTCTAACTATACACCAGTAGAGTTGAAGGATGCTATACAAGGGCCTGTAGAATTAATACAGGTGGTAGTAAATACTGTTTTGATCGTGACACTGGCCGATATTTCTTCCTGTAAGATGCGATTGAAGAAGTAATTAACTGCCAAGAAATGTTGTGCCCAGAATTGATGATAAATATTTGCGGCATTACGGTATCATGTTTACTAGACAGTGGAGCTGAAGTGAGTTGTGTTTCCGAGAATATAGTGAACTACATTTAAACGTCGGAAAACAAATTGCCTACGGTCTTAGTACTCCAATTAAAAATTATTAGCACTGCTTCGAAAGCGAGCCAAGTTGTGAGCCAGCAAATACTGTTAACAGTGGAATGCTTAGGCAAACCTAAGGAGGTGTTTGCCTTAGTAATTAAGGACCTTAGCAAACCAGTTATTGTGGGTATAGAATTCCTCACGCAGCATAACACGAAGTTAGATTTTGGTGGCTGGATGGTGAGAGCACCAAACAGCATAAATGACATAGTTACGTCACCTAAATACTGGAGATGGTCTGACAAATTCGTAGAATTGGAAAGGAGAGACTTATACCATAGTAGCCAACCAGTAGGTACGAATATTATAGTTACTCCCACAGATATTTATCAAGCAGTCGCCAGCATAGAGACACTTGGCAGATGCCAGAAAATCCAGTTAGAGAAGCCATTATTTTCCAACCAGCTTATATATTTTCTGAAAAACCTGGGTGGAATAAATTATTCAAGGCCAACATTCAAGTCATGCTAGCGAAGCCTTTTTGTTCTAAATCCTACCGATACCTGCCAAGTATATCATTAAAGTAGAGGAGCATTTGAAATTAATGTTACCTTGGAACATCATTAAGCATGCTTCCATCCCATTCTGTAATCCTATGGTCTGCGTTCGCTAAAAGTACGGGTCGGTACACTTGTGCCTGGACACAAGGAAATGACGTCACTGTAAAGTCTAGAGAGAGTCCTCGTCCAACAGAAGAACTGTTAAGACTGTACCGAAGGGTAAGTACATTTCTACAATCGATTTAACTCATGGTTATTGGCAGATTACTTTAACCGATACAGTACAAAAGTAATCAGGTTTTCTTTTCAGAAACCAGTAATTCGTTTTCCAAGTGCTGCCATTTAGATTGTGCAATGTCATGATCCAGTTTACACACTGTATGAGTATTACACTAGTGAAAGATTGCGCAGACTTCGTGAGGTCGTATGTAGACTACATCCTCATAGTGTCCAGCACCTTTGAAGAGCACATTGAACATCTGAAAGCAGTTCCCGCCAAGCTAGCGGACGCCAGTATGACCGTGAAGTTGAAAAAGTCTTTGTTGTGCAGATACGAGGTACCATTCTTAGGACACATTCTCACGCCTACGGGAACAAGAACAGCGCCAGACAAGCTTGTTGCTATTACGCATTTTCCTACACCATGGAATGTGAAGCAAATTCACTCATTCCTGGGTGTAATTGGGTTTTACAGAAATTTTTCTAACCAAGATGCAGAAATTTGTTTACCATTATACATGAGCTGTTGCGTAAGGACGTACTGTGTAGCTGGACGGAAGACAAGCAGTATTAATTTGAGTGGTCTTGGGCCAGATAGGATTTTAATTTTAACAGGAAATCTGGTCGATTCCCTTATTTATGCAGACTTCCTTGTAGGCAAAGACGGGTTGTAACACATCAAGAAATTTTTGAATGCTCGCGCTACCTACGCGTGGTTAGTTATATTGTAATTCCGCACTACCGCGATGACGCATGGTACCATATAGACTCTAGCGTGGGTACTAAAGGATCGTAAGCCTAAACCAGGGGAAATTAAGGACCCGAACCAGCTACGTCTGAGGCAGAGAACTTTAAGATATTCAGCGTCAATTATTATTTGTGAGTTATGATTAACAAATTTATTCTACTTAGAAATGCTACAAGAGATGGACGTCTGAACATCCCATGCTAACATGCCAGCTAGTTCGCCATTTTAGAACGCAGTATAATTCATCTGTTTCTTTCAGGAAGCTCACGGATACCCCGACATAGGAGATTATTTTGCTCCCATTTGAGTTGGTGTTCAGTTTAAAGAATATTAAAGTGATTAATTATTTAATATCGGGCGTAATTCAGAGAAGGCTACATTAATACATAAGGTAACTTTAAAGTTCCTAATACTTACGAAATAATTAAAGAGCTGTAGACTTATATTTCTTCTAAAAGTGAGCATAGATAGCTCGCTAACAATAAGGGGTTTTCTGAGATATAGAAATTTGAAAATAAATTTCAAATACTATACCCACTTATTTGTGAGTATTAATCCGAAGAGTAGTTTGGTTGTTAGTTTTATTTGTATAGTATCCATTTATGTCATTTTAGTTACAGGGTTGCTTGCAGATACCAGGGAACTGGCATGACCCATCCGTTTGGTAAGTTTTATTAAGGATGTGAATTTGGGTGGCGCTGTTTTGGATTCTGTGGCTATAGCACACACATTATACTCATGCAGTTTTCCAATTGTAAGGATTGGCCTCCACTATCACACATGTTTAGATGCCCACACATGGCATTTGTACTAAATTACCAAACTCAGTTCAGCTAATACTCTACACTACATTTCTTTATACCAACTCATTATTAAATATTACAGGATGCATCAAGTGACATTCGCCCAGCAAAGCTTTTAACGATGGATGGAAAGTAGTTCCATATCTTAAAGTTGAATGAAAAGTGTGAAGTAACCATTTGTGATAACTTAAATTATTAATTTTACTGTTTTATAACTGTTTTTATTGTATTAAAGTGTTAAAATGAGAATATTTTTAACATACTTACTTTCCTAATAATTTCATAGTTTCACTTGACCGACGCACGAATAAAGTAATAAGGCCAATGGCAATTTTAATTTTTCATAAAGCGGAAGAACACACAACATGCATTCCAGTAGAACTTAAGCATTGCTTTCAAAAGTGGTCATTTGACTGTGAATATTCGTATCAGATTGTTTTAAATATTTTCACTGTTAATTGTGAAAAAAAATTAATAAATAAGGAAATTAAGGAAATAGGGAAAAAAATGCATAAACAACATATAGCGACCATAAACATTAATTTGGGGCATCCGGTATATCTGCACTTATTGCTGACAAACAGCTTACAGACTTTCACTCTCATTAAAGTGACTGGAGTTATAAACTATGCCAGCTGCTCGAAAGTGGGACTTGGGAACAAATTCTTTCTTAACTTAATATTCTATGTGTAGTTTTCAGCTCTCAAATTTTTGTGGAAAGTTGTACACAAAACTGACAAAAAATGTTGTGTTAAACATACCTGTTGTAATATCCCTATGTGACAGTTTGACCTGACATACACAACCATGTATAGGTAGAGCCCATAGTTACGGCAAATATTACAAGCAAAAACACTGTGCTTGTTAATTATTATGCCTGAAAAATTCATGCTAAAAAAACATATCGAAAAAAAATACTAATTTTTAAAACCTTACGATAACAGTCAGACTGTTGAGTAAAGAATAAACTTTAATATTATCAAAGACTGGAAATAAGTAGCCCTACATATATTTATTGATCTCGCCCGTGATATGTTAGTGTTACATTAGAGGCAAAACAATATTACGCGAAACTACAGGTACTCTACTTATAGACGATGTCTAATGTATTGATCTGTGGTGGATACGTACAGGAGGATTGGAAAGACGGTTCATTTCGTCATATGAAAAAGTGAGCAGGCAATATATATTTATGAGCGTAATCAAGTGTGAGGGGAGACGTGAGATTGGCGTAGGCAAGACCGGGGAGATAACATTTGGCAGGGAATAGAGCGTGTGAGTGAATGCTGCATGAACACGTCGACTGTGCAGGGGAGAGAAGGGGCCATTGCGAGCGCTGACATGGCCACAGCCGCGGCCTACCTGCTGCTCCACCTTGCGCTTGTCGTGGGACAGGACTTCCTCCTGCAGGACGTGTCCAGCCACAGGATAGGTGAGCGCTCGCCCCGCCCTTTTCCTTTTGTATAAGCTCATCGTTTTCCTGACATAAGCTAAGGTTCAGAAGTGTTATTGAAAATTTTTCATTGTAGAACATTTTCAATTTACTAGTGGTTGTTTAATACGTTTGTATTTAATTTTCACTGTGTTATTTCCCGCTTGCAAAAAGGCAGAAACTTTGTTGATATAATAGGTCTAAACATGTTCCTGACTTTACAACCAAGCGGATAATACACAAAGAAAACTAAGCTCGAAAATATTAAACAAATCGTGAAACATAAATTTTCTACATTCGTGTATTGTCAGTAATTACTCTGAATCCGAAAGTATGACATGAGGGCTAAGAATTTCCACAAGAGGTGATATCGAGCCTAATTGAAGACTACTTAAAACCACTTGATAGAAAAACACCCTTGTGTGGCTGTGTTTCGACATGTTGGTAGTTTTTACGCGAATACGTTCGCTTTTGCGGTGCGCCACCATGTCAATGTTACTACGTTATCGAAACCATCTCACTCGTTGTATGCCGGACGTGGCGAGTGTTAATGAGAAGATCTCTTCGACGAGATACGCTACTTGTATTTCCTCTGGGCTTTTCGGTGAGCATGAGCAGACATCGTTGATATAATATTCACTTATTACTTATCTCTGACTAATTCATCAACAACTGTTATACAAAGTTAAAGTTTTATGGCATTTGTCGACATATCTAGACGATAAATTTAGTTAATTGCTGTCAAAATAAGCGTGCCAGCACTTGGGAGTCGCGAGATATATTGCCCACACAATCGTCTCGCCCATACGCACAATAACCGCCAGTCGACGTACACCCTCCACTCCCCCAAGCATACGACCGCGTGGCCAACCCAAGGTCATGCTTACATCGCTGTCGCACATATGCCTGATTGAAACGAGACCACATTTACGTCTTTCAATCGTGTTGTTCATCACCAAGTTATACCGTCGAAATGGATCCTCCTGTGAACGTTATATCGCCGTCCTCGCCCTGATACGCCATGTGTCTAGCTGATTTTAAAATAAGTATCATGAGTAGTATGGGATGAATGGTTCAAGATAATAAGGGATGCCGCCTTTATTTATATCAAAGGGTTAAATTTATTGAAAGGGTTAATTAAATTGATTTAAAGTGTTAATTAAATTTTCTAAAATGGTTGACCAACTTGAAAGGGTTAAATATATTGAAAGGGTAAAATTTAATGTAAGGCTAAAATAGCTAAGAGCTATTTTTTTTCTTTTCGTGGGTTGGGGAGGAGATCGGGTACATCCTCGCCCTTGGAGCTCTGCCACTCGATGAGGTGTGGCGTGTGGGGGACAGGGTATATATGTGGTGAGTTTTGTGCATGAGTGGCATAAGTATTCTTTGGATGGGATATTGCTCGTAGACAGTAGATAGGCGATTTTTTGTTAATCAAAGAGAAAGAGATGTATAGTTAACACACGAGAGAAATAATTTCAGCAAATTCTACCTATGAATAAATTACATGCATCGAATCGCAAATTTTAAACGAACACAACTACATGAATAACATCTGGTGTCGACAAGTGCCAACTGATATCAAATTACATGAGTAGCCAGTATGAAATTAATTAACTAATCAAAAAATGTCTCTATAAATTAAACGACAGTCTTCCTAAACACAAGATATATAAAAAAAATGTAACACTACGTGACACCTCTCGCACATTCCTGACGATATTTTAAAACATGTCCGTCTACCTTTGTGATTCTGGTGAGGAACTTCTGATACAGAATCCACGCATAAAAATAAATTTATTCATCAACACGCCTAAAAAAAAAAGTTTAATATATGTCCATTCGCTCAGGAGGTCGCTGAAGTACTGACTTGGATATAGAACTTACGTCAACTTATAATCTACGTTTGATTATAGACTGAGGTGAAAAATTCGGAAATTTTAATGAAAATACAAAATTAATGTTTCGAAATAAATTAAACAGCTAATGAACACAAGTATGTTACTATCATTAAATAAATTATAAAAAACATGTAATGAAATCGCACCAGGAGCTCCCCAAAATACACCCATCTGCCTCGAGGGCTGGTGAATGAATGACGTGCATCAGCTGTCTGTTTATATATATATATTTATATTTATATTTATACGTGGAGCATGGTTGGAGACTGGCAGGCAAATATGTAGAAATTACGACTGACTAAATGATTTACACACTATTCATACGCATCCTGAATTATATATAGTAAAAAGTATCCCTACCAAGTTAATATTAACGACGTGCAATTAAAGCTGCGAAGAGCATAGACAACTATTTAGTACTTCCAATTAATAACAGACAAATAAATATTTCCAAACTAGCATTTTGAATTTTAAACAGACAAACTAGCAAATGTCTCCCTTTCATTTGTACACTTACCTTAAGATTTTTAAAATACAGCCATCGGCCTCGGAAGCTGGTGAATCAATGAAGCGAGCTTACATAGAGAGACTAACTATATATACACGTGAAGTGTGGCTGAGTTTAAATTTACAAGAAAAACTCTGTATTCGTCTTACAACATACAACGAAACTATAATTTATTAATGCGAGTTTCACTATTGTAGGAATAATTCACTTTTTACGCAAATAATTTCTGCCCAAGGATAGGGACACTCGGATGACCTATTCCTGCAACACATTATAGCAACATACTATAAATTATTTAAAGTAACTGATATACTACTAATTATTTCTGTTAAGTCTGTGAAACTCACTGCACTAGTTACCGAAACTGCAGTTGAAAATCATTCCAAGTTTCGTAGAGGGATCTCAGAAATGGGGTTCACACAAAAATTATTTTATTCCCAATAAATTAAAATTTATTTTTATATTAAAACAAGAATCGCAGCTACCACTCTCCAAAGCCCAGTGGCCGACACCACAAATCGAGAACCTCGATATCCCTTGGTCGCTTCACGTAGCCAGCCACACCCAGTGAAGTCGAGAGAGCTGATGAATACGTGTATCCTAGACAAGTGTTGTCGTGGAACTAACATGGCGGCAGACTGTGAGAATTGTTCATGGCACTCATCACTGCACCCCGTCCCCCTTCACCCTACCCTTAGTCCAGAAGATGACTTTGTGCGAAAAGATAGTTTATATCCAAGGTCATGGAACAATACCCCAGAGCGCGTCTTTGGCAATCTGTCCCCCACCTCTCCAACACAGAGTTTGTTTTCAGAGGGCTACCTTCTTGAAGTCCACACACCTCTGTCCTTGACCACCACCCCAGAGAACATTTTTCTGCTGTCTGGAGAACTCCCCAGTCCAAGCACCATGCCTTTGCCGTCAATTAAAGGCCATGAACACCCACCCTTCCTGACTTCACTGTCAGCCAAGATCGCATATTTTGTCCAACAACAACTTCAGGACTCTCCACCTGACAGACACCCCTCAAGACACCAAGTTAGACTCTTCCAAAATGTATATTTGTTTTTAAAACTATGCTTTACCCATGAAACGTGGACTCTCCCAAAAAAAATATGTCCTGTTCGGTTCTGTGAGAGGAATAGTTATTACCCCACCTGCCCCTTCCCCTGACTACCATACCTGGAGCTGGTTAGCAGCCTTCAGACCTTTGTGCACAGGGGATATTGAAAAATTCTTGCTTTTGAACTCTCAATTGTTTGAATGTTTGCTGAAAACAAATATAATTTAACATCTCTCACTATTTAATTATTGCACATAATTTGTGAGAAAGTGTATAAATACTACCTAATAAATGTACGAATACTAACCAAACTACTTGAATGAAAGAGTCTACACACTTTGTCGAAGAAAAACAATGATATCAATACTAAGTTACTCATCACAAATGTAGTTTGTCGATCTAAAATAATTTTAACAAAAACTCCATTGAAAACGTATTGCATGGATAGTTAAAAATAAAAATTCTCATAGCGAACACATGAAAACTAGCTTTGGAAATCCACATTTACGAATACTAATCTAATAATGCATGGTTTACTTAAAAAATAATAGATGTGCACAAACTTAAAAAATACTGAGAAGTTTTCTACGCTATAAACTATCATAAAATCGTAGTGACTCCCGTAGTTAACACTAGTAAAGAAACTGAATTCAAATATTAATCAATGATTATTAAAAAAAGAAATAAATTTATTAATATGCATTAAAATATTCTAACTCATATTGTATTTTATGTTACTAAGGTTAAATATGTGAAAAACAGAAATATTAAAAAAAAAATAGTGCTACAAATATTGTGAGCGAGGTGTGAACCCTGAGCAGATAGATGATGTTAGCACCTAACAAGGATTACGGGTTGGGGAAGCAGCTAGTCGAAGCACGGGTTTGGTGCAAATGCTTAAACAGGATGGGTAACCGCTATAAGCTTGTGTGACTTTGTCCATCTTTTTTCTATCTTGTGACAGACAGCTAGCCAATGAGGGACAACCTCGCTCCTTTGTCAAGGGAATGCAACACCCTAATGAACTGCCTTCAAGCAACCAGCCTGTTGCTAATTGTTGCAAACAAACACACACTCATTAAACCGAGTGAATGGAAAATTATGTATTGTGTTCACTGAAAATATATCAATTAACAAGGTAATTTTGGTTTTGTTATGTTGATATCTGTTTTTCAAGATATATGTGAAAAGTCACACCCCTAAATAAATAAATGTTCTTCACACACACAAACTGCGAAGCTACGACCCCTGGTGGCTAAAGTAATAAAATTTATTATATTTTATGTTAACAGTGATTCCTTATTTTTAAAGATATATGTTTTATAAAATTCCAAATTTAAAACTGTTTGGAGGTAAATAATAAGAAATTAAACACACATTCATTTTGAAATACATTTTTAATATATCCCATTTTTCCAACAAACATAATATTCTTTTACATATACAAATATCACACTCTTCTTAAAAATATTTATTTATATACAGAAAAAGCACTCAATCATGTTTTCTTGGAATAAGGTTGGTAACATGTGGTTGATGTTGCTGGAAGACAAACTCGTTATTCTCAAATCTTTGAGAAGTTGTTATTTACGATAGATTGTAGATGAGGTGTTGACTCACTAGCTGTTATAATGGTTTGCTGGCTGTTAGAATTTCAGATGAATTATTTTATGACACTATATATCAGTTAATTGCTTCACTGTTGATATGGCTGACAGTTTAATTAAATCATAGATGCGATTATGTCATTTAATACCGCATGGTCGGTATTGCATATAGCAGAGCTGAATTTATTATGGTATTGAGTGCAGTGCTGCAGGGAAAAAAATGTAGACAGCAATTCTATAATACCACACAGGGATACACCAGCAAACTGAATGAAGAGCTGAATGAAGTGCTGAAATATAAGAAGTGTTAAGTTTGAAAAGGAAAATTGACATAGACATCGTACTGACACGAGGCAAAACTCGCAGTTCAGAGGCTTTACACATATTCTGGATTTCGTGGAACAGGAAATATTTACGGATTTCTAATTGTATTAAAACCTTGTAGCCAAATTTTTTATGTATACATTGGAGCGAGTGAAGAGATTTTGGCAGTTCTCAAAACCAGGGTCTTGAGAGCAGATGAGGGTGAAGCAAGGTGAGTAATGAAGCAACATCGGATTACAAGACTTCTTAGCACTAATAAACTTTGATTCTTTACCACCAACCATGAACGGCTGGTATTGGGAGATATGCACATCCATTTTTGATATCAGTTGTATATTCCACCCGCTTCCATGAGCACTAAATTCTTCAAGTCTGGTTTTTAAGTAAGGTACTATCTTATTGTCATAAAGTTTACCAACATCGGATGAGTGTAGGCAGGGAGGGAATTACTTTGAAAATAGAAGGTTTGCATAACAACTTCCTCTCCCATGAGTGATTTCAAGTACTTAGTTGTTACTGTTATACTTATTCTAATAGATCAGGGTGACATTTTAGTTAAATCTATCAAAGGAATTCTGCACATCTCAAAAAGTGAAAGACGTCTACATCACTGTTAAACATATCGTTAACTATCTGCATGTCAGTTAGCCTGCCAGCAGCCAGTATCTCATATCGGAGATTGGATGATGAACTTTTCACTGAAGCTGGACAGTTGGAAATCAAATTACTTTTTATCCTTCAATTAACATATCGAATATTTGGAGGTAATTCACTGGGTGGAGCTGGAAATGTTAACTGTGCTGCTAACTGTGGCACTGGCTTAGGATGTGGTGCTGTTTGTGATGCTGGCTTAGGATATGGTTCTGTTTGTGGTGCTGGCTTAGGATGTGGTGCTCTTTGTGTTGTTGGCTTAAGGTGTGGTGGTGTTTGTAGTGCTAGCTTAAGATGTGTTGTTTTTGTGGTGATGGCTTAGGATGTGGTGCTGTTTGTGGTGCTGCCTTAGGATGTGGTGGTGTTGTGGTGTTGATTGTGGTACAAGTTGTGAAGCAAGTGGAGACGAAGTACCAGTGTTTTAAGTTTTACAATGTATCTTTAATGCACCACTTCAAGAAAACTGCTTCTGACAGAAATCACACTCAAACTGTTTTATTGAAGATTTCATTCCACACATTGTTCTTTCATGTCGATGCATGCTGTGCAGAGCTGTAAATTTTTTACTACAGAAGGACGACAGCAAAGACATAATTTCTTCCATACTGTTCAAAAGTTAGAATGAAACTGCAAGGTACACGCCTTTTATAGGTAGTTATAGGCAATTCCAGGAAGCAATTCAATTACATAATTCGATTTTAAACATAATATGTCTGAATAATATTACTTTTACAGAGTTTTATGTATTAAAAACTTTCAAATTACTAAATGTTTATTTAATCAATATCCCACATCCAAACCTTTATTTGCAAACAGATTTAGATTTGATTGTTAAATGTACACAAACAAAGTTTACGTAACACTTGACTGTCAGTATATGGGAATATCAAAATTCATGCATTCTTAAAGTCAGTAAAATAGAAAAAATAGTTTTAAAACATTCTTTGTTTCATTTTTCTTACATTTTGCTTACAGAATACATTTTCTCATTACTGTATGTTTACTAAAACATTTTTTACATCAATTATTTTCCATTCTCTCCTTGGCAATACACTAAGTATTTTCATCTGTTTGATTATAACCATTTTTCATGTATTCAGGTGTGTGTAATATTATACATTCTGGTAAATCAGGAAAAGTTTCATTCTAGTCTCACTGGTAGACTTGTATTCAGACACATGTGGTCTGAATAAAATACAAAATCATGATATATTGTGTAAATATCATGATTTTGTATTGAAATCCTTATTTCCGAAGCAAACATATACAGACCTGCTCGGAATAGTTCATACACATGTATTTCTATATTGGTGATTGAATTTTCAGAACTGATTAGCTCTTCAACATTAAGTATGTCTTCCATTTACATTAACCATATATCCTAATTCTTTTAAATACAATTTGTTGCCTCGTGTTAACTTCACAGGTAATGCAGTTGAAGCGAGCACTTTATGCTTGTGTTTATGTCTTTTTATACTTCCTTTCTTTGAAATATGTTCCTTAGTACATGGTTCTTAAATGAACAACCTACTTAACTTACGAAATTCTACTATACTCAATACCAATTATGATTGTAATGTGCAATGTAATGCAACTGTTATATAGCTTTTTAATATGTAAATGGACATTAATTAATAAGTTCACCATCTTGATCAACAATTGTAACAACTATTTCATCAACATGATTCACTATTACTGGAAGATATATCAGTCTATTCAGTTCTCAATTATTTTATATCCTGGAGCCACAGCACACATGAATTTATGTATTGTATTTGTCGGTGTTCTATTCAAATATGAACTGCCTACAAATATTAACATTTATATGGCATACATTTACCGATGATATATTAACCTGTTTTGATGATTCATGCAATTGGTTAGTTGGATATACTCTCCGTTCGTAACCTAACAAATTTGTAATTGAATTGTCTTCCGAGAAATCTATATCGATGTTACTATACATTGCACTAGTTAATGTATTTGGATTTCCATGTAATTTGAAATGTACATCTTCATGTAATGCCGCTTTAATGAATGTTTCTAAGACATCCAACTCATAAGATCCTACCAGTATCACAATCTTGTAGGTTGTTCACCAATATTAGCCATAAATTATTTGTTATGCATATCAAGATTTGGTATGCTGTTGTAAGTAATGAATTCGATTAGACTTATTTGACATTCTCCATCTAACTCGAAAGCTGGGAAATATACTGCATGCAATTGCGACAAATTTTCACTTAATATCAATGTAATTTACATATTACTAATATGTTTTACTATTACACTTATTTATATAGCCTATTTAAGGTCAAAAAAGTAAACATAAATGTCCACAACTGTTTGTATTTGCTAATTGTTCCATTTTGTAATCGTACCTTAGTTGAACATTTTTAAAATAATTTCGTATTTCAATTGGAGGACGTAAATCGCCGAAACTATCATAATACAATGATGATTTATGTTCTTCGTTAATGCAACCCAATGTGTTCCTTCATTTTGTATGGAATCTAAATTAGCAATCATACATTCACAAAGATTTGGTATCTTTGGTAAATCGTCTCTCATATATACACCTCAGAAATAGGGAATATCCAGTTTCTTTACAAATACATTAATATCTTTGTTTCTAAGTGCATGTTTTGGGAGACTATTTAGGACTTTCTTTATTTCTCCATATTTGAAGTTTTTTGCTCTTGTTCAACTTTAAATGGTTTCAAATATATTCCTTTGCATTTTTATTAACTGCTCTACTAATTACCAAAACCCCTCCGAAGAGTGATCCAAGAGCTGTTAATGAAGGAAATAAGAATTGAATGATTCCTCCTCTCATTGTTTTTTTTTTTTTTTTAGTTTTACATTTTATGCCTATTCCATTCTTCACCTTTGTGCGCATAACTATTTCAACAACCAAAGCTCCAAACTTTTCACCTGAAGATGTAGATGGATTCTTCATTATATTTACAGCTTTATAGGCTAGAATTGTATGTGTTATATTTCTGTCTTCCAAATAGTTTGTTCGATCGTAAACGATATTGTGTTCTTTAACAGCGGTATCCAAAAAGCTTAATCCTTGATTTTTTTGTGCCAAACGATTGGAAAGTTTAGTACCTGGCCCACAATAATTGTATTTCCGTAAAAGCAATTCAAATGGTAATTTAATAACCGCTGTATTCAATAAACTACATCCTTTTTTGATACGTCTAGTACAAGCCACTGTTTTCAACTGAACATGAAGCTATATATTGACCTATATTTATAGTTTTGTGTTAGTATGTTATGTTATTTTACATTAGCATGTTTCATTAGTACATTTCAATATGTTACATTATGTAACTATATGTGACGATATGTTATGTTAGTATGTTACAATACATTATTATATGTTATATTACTACATTACAGTACATTATGATATGTTACAATACATTATGATATGTTATTTTACTACATTACAGTACATTCTGATATGTTACAATATATTATGATATGTTATGTTAGTAGGTTAAGATACATTACATTAGTACATTACAATAAGTTACATTATACTACGTCATACTCTCTAATTGTTTAGAAATGAAGGTTATAAAACCAAATGCATATCTGCCGGTAATTGTAAATACAAAAGAAAATGTAATTGAACAGAAACATGGCATTCTTTTACCATCAAATATGAGTTGTATAATAAATGGTCCTTTGTCATGTGGAAAAATTTGTGTTATTCTATGGCTGTTAGAACATCCAAATAGACTTAAATTTTAAAATGTATATGTGTTTTCTAAATCAATACAAGAAGAGAAACATCAATGATAAGCGACCATTTTGTCGTTAATTGATGGAATGAGATATTTCCCTTTTACATATAAAGAAGATATTGTGCCTCTAAATGAGTCATTACCCAATTCTGTATTTTTTTTGACGACATTTGGTGTGAACCGCAGGATGAAATGCAACAATATTTTAGTTTTGGTCTACATTCAAATGTTGGTTGTTTTTATCTATCACAAAGTTATGCACTATATAATACATAATTTGTATGATAATGCAAATATGGTAATTGTATTTAAAATTGACAGTATGAATCTGCAACATATTTACAACAATCATGTTTTTGGGGACATGATATTTACAAATTTTTATGGTATGTGTTTTTACTGTTAGAAAATCAAATACAGTTTTTTGGTGATTATAACAATGCTTTCCCTGTATAACGGCAGTTATAGGTCTGGTTTTGTCAGTTTTTTACTTCCAAGCGAAGAACTATGAGTATTTCAAAATTTGGACATAGCGGTATAAAACATAATCATTACAATAGCTATTTAACAAAAAAACCCCATGGAAATTGTGATTTGAATGGACATTTATTACGTAATATGGGTATGGCTGTGAAAGAAAGTGATGCGGTAAATAAACGTTATGTGGAAGATTTAAACACTATTATGCTAAAGGTATTTATATCGCAATCAAACAATATTCAAGAGAATTTAATAAAATTATTTCATTTGAATGATAAAGTTTATAAAAACACGAATGTAATTGCAAACATTTTAACCAATGTTGGTAATGATTTACATAGTAATGAATTCATAATAGAAGAATGTTTAAATGGATTTAGTAAAGACTTTAATAATATGACAAACATAGGTTTATAACACAACTTGCAGAACTGCAAGGAAATTTAAGAACTGCGATTAATGCAGTTGTAAGCGATACTATTACAAAACAACTTGAAACACGAATGGAAGAAATAACCTGGTATATAAACAATGAATTCATTAATAAAAATTGGTTTCAGTTGTGCAAACAGATTTGAGAAAACAAATTAATGATTTGGAAACAAGAATAAATTATTTTATTAATGATTTGAGAGCTCAGACTATAGCTAAATTAGATATTGTTTTATGTAAGATCGATAAGATTTAAAAAGCCCAAACTATTTGACCTACTGCATCAGTTAGAAAAGCGACAACATAATTTACATATATATAGATTGTATTTAATGCAATATAATCAAAACATGTTAGCCTCTACTTCAGAATTACATAACATTATATCTGCTATGAAGGAAAAATATTTGCAAGTCAAACGAGCCTGTATGGAACAGGATGTTTTAAATGATGAAATATTTAAACCTGTTACGAGTAGAATGGATACATTACATCCTGTATCGAATAAGCCTAATGAAGCAGCTTTGGAAATGAAAACTCAAGAAAACCTTTAAAAAAGAAAAAGCAAACCTTTTCTCATTTAACAAGACAATATTTATCTTTACAACATCCTCCACCTCTGCACAATACAAAACCTGGTATTTATCGACATGACAACATAAGGTTCCTGGGAGATTCGGTAATTAAATTTTTGCCTGACAAAATTTAAATAGGAGATTATGTAACTGATGTTAGTGAAGCATTGTTTGAATTATTATTTAAAAACTTTCCAAATGGATACTCCAATACTGATTTGCAGAAATATAAAGAACTTGTTCGTCGAACGAATGCCAACATTCGTTCAGGAGATGAAAACCATTCGAAACTACATTTAATAACCGATATTGTCGGAAGTAGAATATATAAAGATGAAGTTGGTGATCGTTTTTCTCCTGTATATTGAAACAATCCTAATGAATGGGTCGACAGATTAAAACTTATCATCGCTTCGAGAGAGTCTGGGAATAATTCACATACAAACGAAATTGTTTCTTTTATTGAAGAGCTGAAAGAAGATGGTTATATTACAAATGAAGTTTTGTAATATTTCTGAAGAACCTCACGCTCTTGCAAGTATAAAACGTCCTAGAAGAAGAGTTATAATACATTGTTTAAATTGTATTTTTTCAAGCCGATTTGTGTGAAATAGCATTGCTTACCACATACAATAAGGGATACAAGTATATTTTAACTGTAATAGATGTCTATTAAAAGAATGGTTGGGGTATACCTTTGAAAAACAAAACTGAAAAACAGGTCATCAATGCAATGAAGATCGTTTTGAAAGAGAGAGAGAACCAAATTCTTTCCAAACCGACAGAGGAACCAAATATAATTTCTACACATTTCCGGAAACTTATGACTGAATATGGTATTAATCACTACAAAACGTATTCGGAGCTTAAAGTCAGTGCTGTGGAATGTTACAACAAATCGATTAAACCGTTAATATATAAACATTTCACATCCAAGGGGGACTTAAATGGGTTGACGTTTTGGTTGAAATAGTTAGATTGTATAATTCCAGGTATCATAGAACTATTAAGATGGCGCCCAAAGAAGTTATGGATAATAGTCTAACGAAAACTAATTATAATAATGTTGAAGTCATCGACGAAAGAAAATCAAAGTTCAACGTTGGCGAATTTATACGTCTCTCGAAGCAGAAAGTTATCTTTTATTTATAATGTAATTCATTGTGTTTGGTTCCTTTTAATTGTGACATAATTAGTTGCGTATAATTTGCAATTCAATTGGTATATGTTATAGATTCGTTTTATTGGAGAATCGAATTTAGGTGTTAATTGGGTGTATTTGGTATGTATTGTAATTAATTGTGTTTGGGTGTTATTCTGTTACATTTGATTCCTTTTAAAAGTGATGTAGTTGATTGTTTTGCATGTTATTTTTTTTAGTATCGGGATAAAATTTCGTGGAATTTTACAGCTTATAGACATTTAGGACGGGATTTGTTTTATTCTTTGTTTTAATTTCCTGGAATTGAAATATTATTTCACAGAATGTTTCAACTTAAAGGCATTTGGGGCATGATTCTGTTTTAATGTTATTTAGAATGTATTAGTAACATGATTTTTTCTTAGAACTTGGATAATGTTTCCCGGAGTTCGTTTCTCGGATTAGATTTCTATGGTACTTCATGTTTTTTTAATATTTAATTGTCATGTAATTGATTCTTAGTTTATCGGAATACTTTTCTGGGTTTCGTAATAGTTTGTGATAGGTTATAATTTTTTTTTTGCTTGTAACACTACAGTTCTTGTAAATTAGTAAGTTTTAAGAGAGCGAAATTATCTTCCCCCTGCTATAAACTTTTTACACAAAAATTGTTATTAAATTTTTCTAGTTTAAAATTTTATAAAAAACATCTTTACGGTGTAAAATTCATAAATTTTTAATGGTGTAAACGATTTTGCTATTAAAAACTGGTGATAAAATTCAATGCAATGTTATGTTGTAAACACACTCTGCTTGCTCCAAACGTGTAGCTGGGAAAGTTAGATTATGCAAGGTAGGTCGTGGAGCGTGGTGTCTAGTGGAGGCGAGCTGTGGGCATTGCAATTCATGTCGAGGAGTGGCGTGGCTGGAGGGGAAGTAATGACTCTCCTTCCTGCTGTCACGTATGCGCCCAGGCACTTGTAGGGTCTGTGTGCAGAGCACTAGCGCGGGGAAAGGGGGGTATTCGAGTGAATGGAAGCAGGCGAATTTCGAAAGTGGCGTACGCTGCGGACAGCACCGCTTTTCTGAACCTTTTTTCATTCTCTCGTCCGATCCACATGCGGCCCAACTCCCACCCACACACACAGTCTTTTTCGCTTCTCTGGCTCTGTACGAATCATTCTCATCGGCTCTCAGGACCTTGCTTTCGCTCGCTCCCCATGCACTCAATTCTCAGGCATCCACTGCCTTTGTTTGTCCATGAGACTTAAGAATGACTCGTCAAAGTATCTTTTGCAAAAACACATTGCTATATTCGAC
This sequence comes from Dryococelus australis, assembly GCA_029891345.1. NCBI lineage: Eukaryota > Metazoa > Arthropoda > Insecta > Phasmatodea > Phasmatidae > Dryococelus > Dryococelus australis. Next base: position 78,749,015 of record CM057000.1, read on the forward strand.
TGTCTTCCCCAAATAAATTTCGAACTAATTATTACTTAACATAGAATAATAAACTTTAGTGATATTATATTTTATTTCCTATGTGATGATACTGTCGAAAAATTCTATGCTGGGAAATTTATGGATAAATCTACATGTGAAATACGCAGAAATATTTAATAAACAGATTGATAGTAAAAAACTTTTCGAACAAGTTAGTTTCACGTAAGTTTTTTCAATGTTTGATAAAGTTTAACTTGAGTATTGCTTAAATCTAATAATGGTGTTCTAAGTTTAACTAGTGTAAGAGGAAAGATGTGGGGTTTTCATTAATTAAAAACATTTTAGCAAGTTAAAAATGTGTCTTATTTTTGTAATGGTATGAAAATTATTAAATTGATTTAGTTTAAGCTTAAATAAGTTTACTAAAAATGGAATAATGTTTGCTGCAAATGGTATAAAGTTAGCTGGAAATGGGCAAAAGTTTGAAGGAAAATTGACAAAGTTTTAAAATGACTTGCGTGTTTACAGAATTAAACTTTAAATTTTTACTTAAAATGGTTTATATTTTAATTGAATTTATTGTGTGTTCAAGATAGTTGGAACACATTTCTTAGAGATGAGGAAAATAAAGTTTTGCTGGGAATACGGTCGGCTCTTGCTTCTCTAAAAAATAGGAGGAAGCTTCAGTGTTCGAGCGAAAATAAAAGTTGGATGTGAGGAGGGGAGAGGGGTAGGCAGCTAGCCCAGGTCAGTTCACAATCCGCTGTTGCCCCGAGGGATGGACCCTTCACGACATTTTACACAAAAGACATACTTTGGCCTTGAGGCAAACTTCCATACCTTGCTGAGGCAGCTCTTGTTTGTAAAATGCATGCTCTGTGGTGGGGGATGAAGGGCCGGGGTTGCATGGACCGGCCAGTTCTCGAGAAAACCGAAAAATGCATTCCTGGCTGGTGTAAGGGGAAGGGGGATAGAGGACTGTGTGGCCTTGAACCAATAGAGGGGGGTTGTGCAGTGTCCTACGTGGACAGGCCAGTCACCCGAAAATGCTTTCTGACCTTGAGGGGGCAGGTTTTGCGAAGCATGGCATTGCAAGGAGCCAGTCCTCCGGAAACGAACTCTGGGATGGTGTAGGTGGAGGGGGGTGGTTGGTGCTAAACAGGTTTTTGCAGTGTTGGATCGATGGCAGGGTGTGTGGACTGGAGCTTTGGAGTTGTGAAGGGGAGGGGGACACATCGCAGAAACCACACTCAGGGGTGTTGCATGACCTTGGACAGAGCAGCCCTCTGAAAACGAACTCTGTATTGGTGGGGGAGGGGGACAGATCACCGAAGATGCAGTGAGTTATAAGGGACGGTGGTAGGGGGTGCAGTGAGGTGCTACGTGAAGAGTTCTCGCAGTCTGCCACCATGTTAGTTTCACGACAACCTTCACTCTGCATAGACGCGACACAGGATATCAGCTCTCCCAACTTCACTGGGTGTGGCAGTCAGCAGGCTTCATGACACGACCAAGGGGTAGAGAGGTCCCCGATTTGCAGTGTCGGCCAGCGGGCTTCGGAGAGTGGTAGCCGCGATTCTTGTTTTAATATAAAAATAATTTTTTATTTATCGGGAATAAAATAATTTTTGTGTAAACCCAGTTTCTAAGATCCATCTACGAAAATTGGAATGATTTTCAACTGTAGTTTTGGTAACTAGTGGCCTGAATTTCGCAGACTTAATGGAAAAAATTTGTAGCATGTCTATTATTTTTAATAATATATAGTATGTTTCTATAAACTGTTGCAGGATTAAGTCATCTGAGTGTCTCTATGCATCGACGGAAATAGTTTGTGCTAGAAGTAAATTATTCTTATAATAGTGAAACTCGAATTGAAAAATTATCGTTTCATTGTCTGTTGTAGGACGAATACAGAGTTTTTCTCATAAATATAAAATCATCAGCGCTCCACGTATATATAATCAGGCTATTGGCATAAGATCACTTCATTGATTCACCAACCTCCGAGGCGGATGGATGTGTTTTAAAAGTACTTATTAAGGTACGTGTACAAATTAGAGGGAGACATACACTATTGTCTCTGTTTAAAATCTTTATTTGTCTGCATGAACTGGCAGTTCTAAATCGTTGTATATGTATTTTGCTGCTTTAATTGAACATCGTTAATACTTACTTGGTAAGGATACATTTTTTCCTAGATATAATTCAGGATGTGTATGAATAATGTGTAAATCGTTTAGTCAATCGTAATTTCAACTCAGTTGCCTGTCAGCATCCGACACCGCTCCACCTACATCAAACAGCTTATAAGCCGGCGCACATCATTCATTCACCAGCCTCCGAGGCATACGAATGTGTTTTGGGGGAGCTCCGTGTGCGATTTCATTACGTGTTTCTTTTTTTAATTCGTTTAATGATAGTCACATACTTGTGTTCATTAGTCGTTTAATTTATTTCGAAACATTCGTTTTGCATTTTCATTAAAATTTCCGAGTTTTTCACCTGTCTTTAATCAAATGTAAGTTATAAGTTGATATATGTCCTATATCCAAGTCAGTGCTTCAGCGACCTCCTGAGTGAATGGACATATATCAAACATTTTCTTTTTATGCATGCTAAATAATTTATTTATTTATTTTTCTGTGGATTCCATTTCAGAAGTTTCTCGCCAGTCACACAGGTAGACGAACGAGTTTAAACATATTGTCAGGTATGTGCGATAATCATCAAGTAGTGTTACATTTTTCATATATCTTGTGTTTAGGAAAACTGTCGTTTAATTTATAGGGACATTTTTTTATTCGTTATTTAATTTCATGCTGGAGACTCACGTAATTGTGACATTTAGCACTTGTCAACACCAGATGTTATTCACGTAGTTGTGTTCATTTGAAATTTGCGATTCGATGTGTGTAATTTATTCATATGTAGAACTTGCTGAAATTATTTATCTCGTGTGTTAACTATATGTCTCTTTCTGTTAAATTAACAAAAAAAATCTCCTATATACAATCTCGGAGCTATATCCAATTCAAAAATACTTATGCCACTCTTGCACAAAACTCACCACATATATACATACCCTGTTCCCAACTCGCTACACTTCATCGAGTGGCAGAGCTCCAAGGGCGAGGACGTACCAGAGCTCCTCCCCAACCCACAAAAAGGAAAAAAATTGGCCCTTAGTACTTGCATCAAACACATAAAGTTGAATTGAAAATTAACCCTTTTAATCCATTTAACCCTTTTAATAAATCTAACCCTTTCCCTTTCAATACGTTTAACCCTTTAAATTTGATTAACCATTTCAATAAATTAAATTAACCTTTCCTACCAATTTAATCAACCCCTTCAATCAATCCAATTAACCCTTTCAATCAATTTAATTAACCCTTCCAATGAATTTAACCTTTTATATCAATAAATGCAGTATCCGTTTATATTTAGAACCATCCAGCCCCTACTTTTATGATGTCAAAATCCCCAATCTAACGGAACTGCATAAATTTCGACTCATTCACTAACATACATTTTCTCAGTAAAGTTGGCAACAATGCAAGAAGATCATTTCGATGACTTGGTCGTCATATTGGAAGTGTTTTACTTAAATCAGTAGACACTTTAATTACTTATTCCCTGTTTTTAAAGTTCAGTGGCCTGTTATAGCATGTTGGCGGCGGTAAAATGAGCTCTTTAGAGACAAACCTTTGAAGAAAATCACGGTGCATAGGTACATACAGTTGCCTACACTCTAGCGAGCAGGTTGCTTACTTAGTAGCCAGCGAGTCAATAAATACAGATTTTAACTCGCAGCGTTGTATTTAGAGTTTAATGATTAAATTTACCGGTACTGAAAATAACATTTTATTTTATTTTATACACATTGGAGTATATTCGCATATTAGTAGCACATTAACATTCATAACAATTCCACGGTTTCGCTTGGATGACGCATAAGTAAAGTGACGATTCACGTGGCAATGTTAGTATTTATTTGCAGTGGAAGGATACAAAATGAGAAGGAAAAGTATATTTTAAGCTATAGTAACCGTCAACAGCCTATAGGAACAATTACACAGCGTCCCACTTGATAGAAGCATTGGGAAAGTGGCTGAGTCAATGGCAATATTAAAATTAAACATGGCGGAATAATACAAAAATGGACATAAAAGTAGATCCTAAACCTTGTTTTCAGAAGTCTTCAACTTGTGATGGAGAGACTACAGTACCCATGCACAAATCTGTTGAAGTTAAAGTGAAAGAAATTCAGCACAATTTCCCCATTCCTAACGTACTGTAGGTACGTACATTAAATGATTCTACATAGCCTCTGCTCTGACAATAAACTCGCGTTCAGTCTTCCTTCGCAAATTTGCTCCTGTAGGACTTAAAAAAAGACCATGTCATACTATGACGTATGTATGCTGCACGCCTCTGAACAACTTCAAATATCCTGTACCCAATATTTCATACTTAAAAGTGTTATTGAAAATGCCCATCCCCGCTGTTTTCACTTTTTCAAATAGACATTACAAACTGAAGTAAAAATTGAAATCTTGTATTCGCACGTGAAATGTTCCTTAAATTCAGTTCCTGGGTAGACATTACTCAATCAGGTTGAAGAGTTTTCGAATTAAAAATGTTCACTTAAGGTCTCTTCATCGTTTGGTGCCTTAGGTTTGTGAGGCCTTTAAAATAGATACCTACTTCTGCTGATTCGCTGCTAATATTATAATTACTAATTATGTTAGCTCAGCTGTACTACTAATGCAGTATTTTTTTCTACGATTTTGTCTTACTAAGTGTCCAATTGACAACAAACTATAGCTGTATGTGTAGAACTAGTATCTTCTGATATTACTTATGAATAATTTCTCTTTCTATTTCATTTAGTGTCATTAAATAAATTTACGAATAAATGAGATGGTATGTTTTAGCACGTTTTCAACTAATGCCTACTTTGGTCTTTTCTTCATATAAGGGAAGCCACTTATGGAGCAGTTATGCACAATTCAACACCACTAGTTCAGAAGCATTTCTGACAAACTATTCTTCTTTGCATTACCGTTAATATTCAGGTTTATAATTTATTTGAAGAATGGTATACAGTAAAAAATACCGATAATTAGTATCCGTTATGAACTCTCCCACACCTGTCTACTTCCACAACGATTGTATGATTCAGAAATCAATAGTTAGTCGGACGACTTTCAATAAAAATACACCGAATTGGCTTTTCCCAAGACAGAACTATACATAGACCCTCTTTCACTGGTGGTAGTCTCACTGCCAGACAGCGAATTAAGAAAATTTCTACCATGTTCAAACGTTTTGTATGAAGAGAAATGCTTTAGTTAGGTATCAGTTCTCAAACTGATAATTTAATTAGTTATATATATACATACTGTGGTTATATGTATATATACTATATATCGAAAAGTCTCAGCTCACAAATTCCTGAAACATAATATTAAGAACGGATTTTCAACTACTTAATGTAGTTTGATGAGGTTGGATTTATTAACAAGATATTTCTATGCTGGCAACTATCATGTATATACATATAAACAATAGTGTATATAGTGTTTAGGCTTTTCTACTCAAAATTACCGAGCGATATGATGCAGCGGTAGCTCACTGGCTGACATTCCGAAGGAGCCGGGTTCGATTTCTGGTCCAGCCATAAAGATTTAGGTTTTCCATGGTTTCCCGAAATCACTCCGTCTCTAATGACCTCGCTGTCTGCGAGACGTTAAGCCAAACTAACTATTTACCTCGATTTAAAAACTGCCAACACTTTTGCGAAAATCAGAAGTGTCGAAATAATTAATTGAACAAAATTAGAGAAAAAATATATATTATAAGAAAATGCGTGCGGGAGCAAACAGTAAAATAAAGATTCACTTTTACGACATCAAAAATACAAAGTAAGATTATATTTAAACATATCCATCGCAAATAATCTACATTACAATAAATATATTTTTTAATTTAGTGTACACTTCAAACACGCAGACTGTATATTGAAAATACATTTGCAAGATTATTTTACATTTCCCTAACTATATTATGAAATGGTGGGGTGCAGCTGCACACATTTCATACCTCCCCTCCCCCACCCACCAAACCCCCCGTCTCAAACACTGAGTTTAAGCAAACTAAGAATATTAAATTTTTGTATGGCCTACAAAAAAATTAATTTTTGATCAAAAATTTTTAAGAAGAGCTTTCACAAATGTTAAATGCGTTAAATTTATCTTGCTTATATTTAATTTGGCTACTTTCCATTCTCAGGTACTTCCGACTTTCCTGAAACATGCTACGTCCAGAATATGCCTCCTCCTGATACAAGCAAAGTTTATAAAATTACACTACAGACCCAGCGCACCGCATTCGTGCAGACTCGGTGTAGAAATATCTTGCAGAAGAACAATTTCTCACTAGGCATTACCAATGCACCATTTTTTCACTGTTTTTTCATTCATATTAGGTATAAGTGAATTATTATAATTTTTATATGAAATATAATTGACAGTTAAATAAACCAAAGATATGGTACTTTTATGTTAACTCAAGTGTAAAACACTTGTGGTACATAACACATTTCGAAATTAACTAAACGTGTCATACACGGGGAGTTTTTTAAAGGTTTGATTCAAAAAGTGCGAATAAACTGCAAATGGACTATATTAAGGTTCTCTACATGATACGATTGTATAAATTTCAAAACAATCAAGCCTTCGTACTTATTACCGCTTCATTAGTGTTCTAAAAACAGACAACCGTTTTTATTGTAAAACAATATTATTAGATCAACTACATATCCCCGAGAAAATCCGCTGATCAGCGGCATCGTCGGTCACGATTCTAACTTGCGAAGATCCGCGAGTAATACGGTCGGGGATTGAGCCCGGTTTGCCTAGGTCGGAGACGATCAGTCTAACCGCTCATCCACCGCGGCTCCTATGGGTACTGAGACTAGTAATGTACAGCATGTGTCAAAACATAACTTTCACATGCCACATATATACATGTGTCTACTTTGAGAATGAAAGTGTTACGGCTTGTAATTGAAAATGCCAGCACACCAGGTTTGGTATAAAATTGTTTAAATTGCATAGTATACTTATATCTATAGATAAATAAATATATATATATTTCATAAAAGCACATCTTTTTCATATACATATGTGTATATTAATACATATATATTATATGAACACACACCCCCTCGTTTTGTTTCATATTCTAAGTACTTCCCCCATTATATCAATACACTACAAACTATTTCGAACAATAGTAGGTAGGCATGGTTTGTTCGGGCACAATGGCTGGGGCTTGTGGAACATGGCGCCAAGGTCACCGGCCACCATGTTGGATATTTCGGTTTTTTTCCCTCGATAATTGCTCATTTTCACACAAAATATTGCACTTTAGCTCAAAAAGCTTTAAAATTCCCATTTTTCCCTATATATAAAAGTGATTTCTCCTCATTGTGGTTGACATGCCTCCTCAATATGGATGAGATACTCAAAACTCAGCTACATAATGAGTTCCACAAAATAAAATTATTTTGATAAATTATTTTTATAAGATTAAATATATTTTTATAATTAAAATATATAAAGACGTAAGTATTAAGTGTTATGTATCACCGGACTCATCTTTTCATCGCGCATACGATCACGATGTCATACCACCATACATGCTCTATCATTCTATGTCGTCTCTCTCCTTCGTTTCTCTCTCTTTCTCTCTTTTCCCTCACATTCGCTTTCCCTCTTTCCTTTCTCTCTTGTCTGTCTCATTCGTTCGACCAATTACTCACAGTTGTTCGATTAGTCACATTTGCTCCACTCCTCCGTCTTCATAGTTCCTTCATCGCCTGCTAGAGTGCGCGAAACGCCGGTGTCTATATTTATTTACGAATTAAATTTTCCATACACGAGAAGGTATAAAAAAATATTGTAAAGCACATTCCAGGCAGGACTTTGTAAAACATAATCGAATTTTAATACATAGTTTTTTGAAAATAGCTATTTTTCTTAATATTTTACATTATTAAATATGTTTTTACTTTTATAAGAAAATAAACTCTCATATCCTTGTAACAAGGTATGCATACACGCACACGTCAACAGGTGCGCGAGCCAGATGCACATGTTATGACAGGCCACGAGTGCAGTGACGTCATCAGTAAGTGCCGCACCTGAGGTGGGGGGGAAGTCATTGACTGCAAGGCACTCGGCTGACCGGCCTCGACAATCAGATTTCTAGGAATTGATGTATTTGTAAATAAGAAGAATGATTGAAATTTATATTATTTCTCATTTGAAAATTTCTGGAAAAAAAAATATTTTTAAGTGTTTGCAAAATAAAGGCAGTTTAATTAATTTAAATTTTGTAAATTTCACACTTTCCCATGACAGCTGGTAACATTTCAAAAAGGGAGAAGTTTTCATGCATGGACAGGATTTGAACTCGGAAACTTTGGATTCGTAGTCGAGCAATCTATCCCCTGGAGCACCAAACCAACAACAAGACATAAGTGCGTCAAACTTTAAAATATGTACAACAAAGCGAAATTGGCCATTTACCTCGTACAGTTACATAAATATTGTTAGTGTTTTTTATATCCCTTTTCAATCAGCAGATAAATTGCTTATGGCTATTATATTCTATAGCAATGTTTGTTTATTTAAATGCAAGCGATGTACTGTGTGTGTTAAAATCATTTCATTATTTTCAGTAGGAGTCTGAATGCTGAAGGGTCACCAGATTTTCTCAAGTGGGAGTCGTGCCGGGCGATGTCGTTGGTCGGCGGGTTTTCTCGGGAATCTCCCGTCTCCCCCACCCCTTCATTCCAGCGCTACTCCATATTCACTTCAATCACCCTCATCGGCTATGAAGACCTTGATGTCAAGAGCTGCTCAAATCTCTTCACTGAATTCTTAAGCTCACATCTAATTATTTCTATATATAATCTTTTTAGATAATTATGTAGCAATCCGGGTTCGTAAGCATGTAAATGTTTACATGCACTGGTGAATATAATTTTGCGAACTCTTAGGAGCAGACAGTTTCGCGAAATTTTTAATTTGCAAGTAACATTTCTAACCCAGGCAATTTATTTGTTTAAGACCTTTATAAGCATCGGGGTTAGAATAACATATGAAAGCTTCAAAGTGCTCTTTTGAAATGAGGTGTGTTTACAACAGACTGGTTACGATACAGGATTAAAATAAGAAATGAAATATTCAAGAATTTTTATTTTTCTATTTTATTATAATATATGACTACTAAAACACTGGAAATATATGTTCACGTTCATTCACATTCTTATACAAATCTCAGTCCTTTGTTAAATATGAAACTGACTATTCTGGGACATATAAACTTCATGCCATCGTGAAGTGGGCTTGAAAACAAAGTCCTTGCAGCAAAAGCGTTACCAATTAGCCACTGAAAGTTCTTGTAAATGATCCACTAGTGGGTCCAGACGGTTTGGCTGTCATCACGTCGGAAGGAGCAGGAACCAACGAAGTTGTCGATCACGCCGATGATGAAAGTTGCAGCAACCTAGTTAAAAACTTCTCAGCACTGTAGGTCCCTTAAAGATGTAACCATTCGCTTCTCACTTACCTCGGTTCCTTGTGTATATACACTTTGTGATATCATGAACTGTGAATATTTTCATGTGTTCATTATCAATTTCGAAGACAAATATATCAATATATTGCCTATGTGTTGAGTGGGCTGAATACGTTCGTTCTCAGCTGTAGATAACCAACTGAATCGAGTGTCCAGCCAGAGCCCTTCAGTGCCATTTCTTATTCCTCGGGACACATTTTCTTTATGCTGTTTTCAACACTCTCTTCGATGTCCTGCACATTATAGATAGGCCCATTAGACGTCTTGAATTCGACTCTCAAGACCTCGCTGTTATGAGCCACCCAAATCTTTTCACACATTCATACTTCGAATACTTTTCTGGCGTACTCATCATTGTATGACTCTGGTTTACTGTAGCTACATTCCAGCCATATATTATATTTTTCACCACCATATTTTTTCCACCTCCTCTATAAGTTTGTTTATTAAATTTGATTCATATATGCCAGAAATGAACAAATATCTTTCGCCAAGGCTGTCAGATTCGGAACAAAATAATCTTTTAAAAGACCTCTAAATGCAGATTACTTTAGAAAAATTCCATCTACATACGGCTTCATTTCACAGGTTATTTTCGTAGGTTGCAATGGTGAATTGATAGATGTAGCATCTGAATCACCCATCGAAGCTGCACTAGGGCCAGTTTTCGCTGTAAACTGCACAGAGGAATGATTATCTGCTCGTTGAACATCGGTAAATGATATATCACTTTTGCATTGTTTAATATGGCTATTTAAATTGTCGATGCGTGCAAACCGTTAAGAGCACGTCTCACTCCGATATCCCATGCCGATGGTGCTCCTTACGCATGCATTATTTTCATGTATTTGTGCTTTATTGACGTTTGCGAAAGTCTTGTTGCTGTAGCTGCACGGAACTCTTGATGAAAGCAACGAACTCCCGATAGCATTCACAGCCGAAGTTTTCTGCTTCGATGATTTTCTAGAGCTTGTCGCGTCTGTTACCGCCTCAGTACAGTTCCGAAGAAATTTTAATAGATAACTCTTAGCGGGAAGTGAAGGTAGACTGGTACAGGTTTCGAAATTTCTTTTCAGATTGTCACTTCACCAACAAAATTGCGATTTGCATTTTGAACTTTTTAAAGTAGCATGCTCCACATTCTGAATAAAGTTGACCTCATGTCTCCAAGCATTGCGGCTGTAGGCAAATATGTTGTCACCGAAGCAACGACGAAGCCATGACGAAGTCGTCGATGACAGCATTGCTGTAGGTGAAACATCCGAAGAAGTCGATGGCGATGATGCCGCAGGTGTCCCATCCAAAGAAGTTGATAGCACTGTGCCAATCTCATACGTTGATGGACGAGCAACCTTTGGCTCCATAATACATTCGAGTTGTTTACATGAGCTGAGACGAAGTGTCTTTCAGGACAGCCTCAGTCAAACTAAGCTTCCTTACTGAAACCCGGCTACATATATACTCTCGAGCAGGAACCTTAACACTGAACGTTCCGCCCCCGATAACTCTAGTACACCTCGATCATTCGTCCACGCAGACCATACAAATCAAACATACAGCCCTTACCAGAGACACAAACGACTATTTGTTGCACCACCCACCATGCAGACTCACACCAGTCAAAATACACTGTTCACCCATACCAAACACTTTTAACTAAAGCATGCCTTAATTTTGCATGCACACATATTGTCCATGCCATTTGACATACACCAACAATCGTAAGACAGATATTCTGAAAAACATATCACCCAACATAATCCATGATAACCAAAGTGTACCAAGCATATTTTATAGTCCAGACCGACCCTTGACCCCAAGTGTGGTGCCTGTAGCGCTAAGTGCGGTTTTGAGACCAAAATGAACCAAAAATTACCCCACCATAACCAAAAAAATTACCCTTTGACTCATGACCCATTGACCTGGTGCTGACCCCTAAAACCTCAGCCATTCAGCCAACACAAGCCTTACCAAAAAATTGTTCCTATCACCCATACAATCTGCTCTATCAACTGTTATCAGACTAAATATACTCATATTCTTCAATAGAACTTAAGCAGACCTCAACCCACACTGACCTTACCAAAATAATCACAAGTGTAACACGTTTGTCATACCAACAGACAGAATGCTAAATGTCATACCAGACATTAATATAAATCACTCTATCGACCATCAGTACCAATTAGAAAGGCTGACCACCAGACATATAAAAACAAAATATGAGTAACCCTGCTGATCAGGAGTACTGGGTACTATACCAAACATAACCCACCATACTTCAGTCATACCACACAGATTACATTGTATATGCGATATAAAAAATTACTTATCTTATACCACCTCTACGCCATTCATTAACTCCACCAACCAGAACATACTAGATGACAACCCTCCAGCATACCGGATATTAATATAAATAACTCTATCAATCAATAAACCAGTTAATTATGCCAGTCGTCCATACTATTAGCTGCTCTTACGAAACCTACTAGGTAACATACTTCCAGCATACTTTACAACCATATCTATAAGATAATGGTACTGAGTACTAAAATGGATATATAATAATTTTCAGCATGACATTGGTTTGCCTCAGCCATGTAATGTCGAAAGCTTTACAACCCAGAATACAAACATACGATACCATCTGATTATATCAACAAACCACCACAGCAGATAGCCATACAAAACAAAATGTACAGCACAAATATATCATTCGCTCTTACCCAAGCATGCCTCCTTCATTTTGTTAAAGATACAGACCATATCAAACACCATACCTCAGAATTACTAATCAATCATAACAGTCAACTATATTGACTACCATTACAGCCCATCTCAATTCACCAGTTACGCATATAAACAACCCATATCAGCAGCCGAGCCATTTATTCCAATCATTAGCTTCAAACATGCTATCATAATATCAATACTATTAATTTAGTAATCTAAACACACCCATTGAGTTTTAATTCCCAGATACCATATCAATCGTACTAACCAACCAAACCAGCTAAGAATTCTACCCAACTCATACTAACTAAACAACCCACAAAACCATTCCGCTCTTAGAAACTAATCACACTCAAGTAAACTATTCTCCCGACACCAACGAAGCTACACGTTTGTCATACTGCCCAAATGACCGAACATGGATTAGGTCATACCAATCAACATAATGACTTTACCAACCATACAAGAAAATAACTGTACAACCAAGTCATGCCAATAGGTTATACCATCAACATGTACTATCTGTAAGAAAACTAAACCATACAGGCAGCCCACACCGGTAGACAACATCATGTTACTCCACTTATTCCAGCCATTCCAAGTAACCATACCGACCAAAAATATACTAGTCACACATATACTAACAAAAACATGTTTCGAAAAATAAGCTACCTCCAACAACCATGCAGAGAAGTCATACAGTACAAACATTCTAAAAGCACCTCTACCAATGATGAGCCTACGTACAATTCATATTATTATCATAATGACAAACATAATATTCAACCATCACACCTATCATCATACCTCCTGCCCTCCTGTTTAAACAGCCACACAGGCATGTCACACTCAGAGACAAAGCTATTCCATCAAATTAAACTCCTTCCTACCGTCAATCTAAACTACTACAATTTCCCCAATCACACATTTGAGATATCGCTACTATCATATTGATAGGTCATACAAGCAAGAGACACCACCAAACCAGTCAACCAATGAATATAACCCAGATCATCTTATAAGATTAGTTTGAAAAACAAGAGCGACCACACACATCTCTAGCAAATCTCTCGAGAGGTTAGATCTCTCGAACAGTAGACGCGAGTACGGCTGACCAACTTGCAAAGGAGATGAAGATGAATGGAAGGGGAGGGCGAGACTAGTTCCAACATTGCTGCTAGAGGAGGTGCGTGTCGACGATAAGACATTTGCTCCCCACTACCCGACCAGATCACATTCACGTTCACTACAGTACATATCTACTAAGCTATCGCATTACATAAAACATACATACATCTTGTCCATCATAAACAACACTACGTAAATGTATCAGCAGACGAAAGACTGTCACTGATCGTTTTGTCAACAACACATGCAAACCGTTATTTCTAGGGTAAAAATAATTTATCTATGTTTTCTATACTTTACACACACACACACACACAAACAGAATGATGTAAATACCTAAAGCTTCATCTCTTGCTATCAGTCTGGTTTACCTTTCGTGAACTTAGTAATATAGGAGAGAAGAATATATTATATATTAAATCCAGCCATGGGTAATTAAACAGATCATAAAGGTTATAATTTATTACTTTTAAATAAATATTAATGCAAAACTCTTTAAAAAGTATAATCATATACATCTTACGTACATGAAATAGACAAAATATATACCTTAGTCGTATATCACGCGAATACGAATAATATATTTATACACATATTCGGAAGGACGTATGTTCGAACATTCTACCAGTCCTTATCTTCAGGTTGCTTGGAAATTCCCCTTAAAAACTCCCAGGATTTGTAGAGGGGACTGAGTACACTATCTTTTGAACAGGAACCCATGTCCAGACACGTACCGTTTCCGTGCTATAACCATTTCAAATCAGATGTATCACTCGTCGACTTCCTCCGAGGGAAAGAGCAATGTCTGGAATCTGCCTGTGTTGGTATGCAACCGGTATAGCAATACATCACTTCAGACAACCACCTAATGGCATACGACGTGTACCCTGCCTCGAGCCTCATTGCCCGCGCAATTGTCGTGTACTTGCTGGCAGGCTCTGTTCAATATTGTGACGTAGCCATACAACAACTCAATCATAAAATGATTTCTACAGGTATCCGTACATCGTGGATCCAGTGTTTGACGAAAGAGGCTCTCCAGAAAAGTTTGACAGACTCCGGGGTGTCGTCCAATCCGGACGACGGAATAGATACCCTCCGACAGCATATGAGGGAGCTGGTGAGGAAAGACGATGTAGTTGCTCAACAAGCGGGTGAGTCCAACGCAGTTAGAGTCTTCAAAACTATTAAACATTTGCCACCTCACTTGGTGGATAGTATTGAGGTAGTTCGTAGCCTAAATTTAAAGTCAGTTGTAAATCTTTTGGTTCAAATGGCTAGAATTGCGTCACTTAATATTTGTGAGATCGTGCTTTTGTATGCCGTTATAATGTTAATAGTGCCATAGCTTTTACAAAATGTAGTGGGACAGGTGATAAATGAATGTATGCCATTTAGTGAGTTTAGTCGAGCCGTGTTTGGACAGACAGGTTCATCAGTAGTTATAGCACACCAATGTATGAAAATGTTGGAAAGATTTCAAAGTCCCAATGAGTCAATGCAGCATTTTGTATGTGATACTATTAGATGGGTAGGAGTGTTAGGTTTTTTCCATGCGTGGAAGTGGATTTGGTAGAAATACTGATTTTTAATGTGTTGCCAGAAAATAGTAAATATTTTTCATTTGCTTCAAAGCCGAAAACGTTGAATGAATTGTTAGCTTTAGTAATTCATGTGGAATTAACAATTGGTGATTGTAGGCAAAAAGGGCCTAAAGTAGTAACATCAAAACAGCAATGCCAAATATGTTCTCGTTCTAATCATCCGACTGCTAAATGCTTTTATAAATCGCAAAAAAGTGAAGGAAATTCTGTGCAGGAAAAGGTAAAACAAAAATGTCAAATTTGTTTTAGAAATAATCATCCGACGGAAAAATGTTTCTATAAGAAATCGGATAGTGACGGGAAAGAAAATCCGCTTGAAAAAGGGGCCAGTGAGACTTAAATGTAAATTCAGAAAGTGTTGCAAAGTCTGAAGGTCGAAAAACCGTAAAAGAAATTAGATGCGGTAATCTTGGACATTTTAAATTGAATTGTCCGATAAAGGGAAAACCTGCAGTAACAGGCGCCATGACAAACACAAATCTATGTAACAAAAATGGTCTACTCTATGTACAGCTTGTGATTGCAAACTTAACGATTTCATGTTTGGTTGACTCGAGTGCTTCAGCGGGTGCGCGGAAATGTTCCCATATGGAAAAGGTGCCTTTACTCCTATCTCCAGCTAAAAGCAGGAAAACTGCCCCTCTGGACAACTACCCATATAGCGAAGTACCCGGAAAACTACTCCCCATTATTATACAATCTATGGAAATGACCATCACCAAGTTCATCTAAAGAAATCCGAAAGACAAGTGTAAAGTCGCGCTATTAGTAGAAATAGATTTGCTTACGAAAACTGAGTACAGATAATGCTACTTGCAACTATTTCAGTGTCGCGCAGCTATACTCATAGAAAATCCTTATTCAGGAATTATTATAAATCCAAATGAGAAAATTATTTTCCAGTTTAAAACAGTTACATGTTAAGGGAACTGGAAGGCAAAAATTAAATATTTTTTATTTTTAGCAAATGCAGTTTAGTATGTCGCCATTAAGAAAAAAAGTGCAGGATTAAAAAACTATTATACGAGAGAAAAGTAATTAACAAGGTTTCCCAATAGCGCGATGCGATGCGGCGCTTCGAGCTTTAGCCAATCACAGTGAAGCAGCGAATTGTCGCCGTCGTCAGCGTCGAACGCGTTGCATGAAATCTTGGCGTTGCGTTTGTCGGCGTCGTCGACGACGAAAAAGAAAAACTGTTTGTTTAAAGTATTTGAAGGCATAAGTGACCAGAAACTGAGATAAAGAACTGAAAACATTATAAACGGTATGCAGATATACTAATTTGAGTCCAAATTTATATAAATTTTACTTAACTTCAGGAAAACATAAGTGTTTTCCGACGCCTGAAGAGTCGTTCATGCCCTACAACATTGTTTTGAATTTTAATATAATACCTTTGTTATAGAAAAGCGTATATCACTAAGAAATAACAATTTTACTAACTAAATGGCAAGAAACTCCACTGCATTTTGTTCGTTTTCGGCACTTCATTGCAAGCTTCCTTGCAGGTTGCCAGATGGCAGAACGGTCTGTGTCGTCTGCGGCCGGCGTCAGAACATCGCTCTATTGTGAAGACGTAAGTAAGGCTCGTCGCTGGCGGCGAGCGTCGGACGCGACGCGCCGTATCGCGCCGCGCTATTGCCAGCCTTACTTTTCTCTCGTATGTATATATTTTGTTAATCCCGCAGTTTTTTCTTAATGGCGACTGTTATTGTAACGTACAAATAAATTAAGCCAAAACGGTGACAAAATGTATCCAATAGTGATTGTGGTTCACTCATTTAGATATGATACGCAAATGTTAATTTTCCAATAATTCTGTAAACGGCCAAAAATTAAAATATGGCAAATTTTCCTTAATTCTATAAATGCTCATTTTATATTATTTCAGTGTGAGTTATCTAATTTCTGTAAGTAAGTTGGTTTTTATTATTTATAGCCTACATTCCAAAAACTGCAAAATTGTTATTTTCACAATGTATTATGCGAAAACTATGTTATCTAAGACATTTGTATTAAAGGAAGAAGTAATTACAGGCAACGTCTACAAGTAGAACAGTTTTTTGTAAAATTTAAAAATGAGGTATATTTTTACCTTCGTACACCCATAAGGCTCCCCGCCTAGAATAGGACGTTTTTCCCCATTTTATTGCGATAAGTGCGGTGGCGATAAGGGCGACACTGTTATGCGCATCAAGTATGCCATCGCCGCTAAGCGCAAGGCTCTGAACTGGTATCGCACTGCGTGTGCCTATGGGACTTTCAGTGGTGATCCCATTATTTTAGTGGTGGAAATTCTGTAGGAAGGTTCAATACATGGCCCTTGAGTAGTTTTGTATGTATCTCACGAGTACATTTCGAACTACAGTATTTAGAAATATATGTTTTTAGCCATTTTTGAGTTCTCCTTCTTGTTTCTAATTAGGGTGACGTCTTGAAAGCACTCGGCAGCCATCGTCTGAAGAGTGTGTTCTTTTGGTAGAACAGCACATTGGACACACGTTTAATAGTTTTGGTTGAAAAACGTATGTTTCAAACACTACCGGTACGCAACGCAGTTCAAGCGAGCGGCTGTTAGGCAGGCGGAAGCCTCAGCCTACTCACAAGGCTGGCCAGATCCAATTAAATATCTTGTTATAAATAATGCGGGAACGATTAGGTCAGTAAACTTGCTAACATATTTTGTAATTTGTGTTTTACAACTGAGATGTTGACAATACTAAATATATGCGACTAAATGACCTCATTTTATTTTTGGCGACAAGAAATGTAGAGAACTCATAGGACAATATCAATATATGAAAAAAAATTACCCGCATTTTTTCTAAGTAAGTTGTTAAAATATTGATATCGTGTTCACTCGTGGGTAGTATCGGCACAACCTCTTCTAATAGAAATGACTTAGCTAAAATACGGGCCGCATACAACTGGTGCATTGATATTGAGCGCTCTCTCATGCACTCGCTCTGGTAACCACGTCATTATGACGTCAGAGAGAACGCTCTCAATACGTCGGAGAAAGCGCGAAAGAATGAGAGCACCGAGAGAATGAGCAATTTTTTAAACTCGCTGGCGCTTTGTCGCACTATGAACACACGCTATATTTGTTGATATTTCCGTGTTTTAAGAAGGTTATAGTAGATTGTATGCGAATAATTTCAACAGTTTTAGTTAACTAAATACCTTATGTAACACAATCAAATAAACTTTGGCTATGCAATCCCACAGTTCACAAGTGTAAAGTCACAGAAGAGAAATATATAGATAGATTTAGTTATTCATTTTTTATTGATGCTTTCTTTAATACTACCTATCGAATTTAAAGACTATGTATATATATACCATGACAAAATATTTACTCATAGCTATATGGCCTAACTTTCAGTGTCTATAATTTTAATTTATTGCCAATAAACTTCTTTAGATCTGCATTACAATAACATACTAATCATGTTTTAATTTATTAATAATTTGAATGATACTAAAAAGTGATGGTCATTGTTTGTTAATATTTTATATTATATTTCTAAACACAAGAAAAAATATATTTTAGGCATTATAAAATATATAAAATATAAATAAAACTAAAGTTTATTTGAGTAAATCATAGTGAAATTGCAAAGAACCATCGAAATGTCACTCGTTAACATCAACCACAAAGATTGGATTTGATCCTCAACGGATGAAGTGACGACGAAGTGCCTGGGTCAAAACTGCTCCAGGGCGCTTTTAAGTGACGCTACTGACTGTGTAACATTGTTTGATAGTCACAAGAAAGAAATACTAAATGTGATGTGTCTTGAGAGCCGATGAGGGTGATCGAGATGAGTATGGAGCGGTTCCGGTATGAAAGGGTGGAGGAAGTAGGAGATCCCCGAGAAAACCCACCGTCCAGTGGCATCGTACGACACGATTCTCTCTTGCGAAAACCCAGTGACAGGGCCGGGGATTGAACCCGGTTAGCCTTGGTGGGAGGCAAGCTAAACAGTTGAACTTTATCAACATTCATTACCACTTAGTAGTATAGAAATACCGGTTCGAGCGCAGCCCGCGACCATCAGAAAACCAACAGCAAATTGAATGCCCAAACCATCAGAAAACCATCAGAAAAAATTACCGTTTGTTTTCCTGATCCAAAACATCAGCTGCCGATTCGAAAGTAGCCGCAAAACAGTGACTGCAAAAGTTGCGTTGGAATGCAACCACAAAAAGTGACTGCAAAAAGTTGCATTTGGGAGCAGCCCCCCAGTTATCAGAAAACCAACAGCAAATTGAATGCCCGAGCCATCAGGAAAACATCAGCTACCGATTCAAGCACAACCGCAAAAAAGTGACTGCAAAAGTTGCGTTTGAGGCATCCACAAAAACGTGACTGCAAAAGTTGCATTTGAGGCATCTGCAAAAAGTAACTGCAAAAAGTTGTGTTTGGATGCAACCACAAAAAGTGACTGCAAAAGTTGCGTTAGAGTGCAACCGCAAAAAGTTGCATTTGGATGCATATGCAAAAAGTGAATAAAAAAGTTGCAAAGAGTGGCTCAAGAAAATTGAATACGCAAAAAAGTAAAATATTGTCCATAATAAAGATGGATAAGTTGCTAAATATATTGAACGAAGTCCAACAATTTAAGAAACTATCCGAACTCTCAATCGGACAGACCTATCCTATAGACTATGCTGAAATATCTGATACACGCTATAGACACAAAGTGGTAATTACTTCTGGAAATTTTAAAGTAATCTTGCCAGACAGATATCTTCAGATTTTCAGTGAAAAAGTTTTAGATGGTGTTAATCGTGGTGGTATAAATTTTGCATATGATGGAATGGAGGATTGTAGTGTTAAACGAAGGCATTCTATTTCGTTTTATTAAAGCGTCAACGAGTTGCAGGTACTGCCATTATGGCATGTTTAACGGCTCACGAGCCGTTAAACACTTTAATCCCTACACGCGCAATTTACGTCTTCCTAAATGGTGTGATCGTACCAACGCGAACCGACAAAGTCAGACACACGAAATGTAATGTTTGTCTGCTTCTTCCCTTTGCCTCTCCAAACTTCGTTCTCGTGGCAACAAAACGTACTGTACGAACATCGTGTTATCGCACCATGCGAAGGCGAAAAAGATTCTTATGTCTGAGGCCAAATGTCCAATTCGTCCAAACTGAACGATTGTAAAAACGGTGGACCGCACAATACGTTTCGCACTGAGCTATGTTATATAGATAATTGGCGAGGTTTGCATCGATGTGTATGGAACAGGCAGTGGCCAAAAGCATCAACATTGTATACGTGTAAACAACCATATTGATATTAATTCCACACCGAAGTCCAGTCGCCATTGTCAACTTTTGCGTAGTCGGTGCTTTGATTCTCGAAAAAGTTGGTATATATGGGCACATTGATCATGACCTCGAAATAGGGCAACTGGTTTTCGCGGACGGGGTACAGCTCTTTGTAACCCATATCTACCATCTGTTTGTTGACAATGTAGCGTATGTACGCATACAGTTTTACTTTCGATATGGCCATAAAGACCTCGTTATCCGCATACGAATTATACACCAAGTTCATGAAGCCATCTTCCAGCGCGACCATTTCTTTCGCAATTGTGTTTACAGTACTTGCAAGTAAGTTTCGTCTAATACACATGCAACCCGCAATTGCGTTGCATTTACAGTTGTCGATATTTTCTGCCACATATAGCTTAAACAGACTTATCATGCCATCGGTGTGTTGCGATTCGTAACAATGGACCACGTGATTATTTGCCCCATGCCTCGCATGACACCGTTCATCGGGAATGAGAGCAGCATCATGAAACTGGAAAATAGTTACATCCCCTCAGTGAATCCCAAAAAAAGTGCGATGCTGGCAGCGATTCAATAAATGAGCGCAAATAAAAATCAACCGGTGTCTAATATGATTACGACCATGGAAATGAAAAAGGTTAATACAAACAACTGGTAATGTTTGGAAAGAATATAAATTTAAGAAAGGCATCTTTGCAGAAAGAAAGAAGAAGAAATCTAAAGAGAAGTATGTCAAGTCCGACACTTGTAAACACTTTTACAAACCATCTCTCATAAGAAGCAATCTTAAAAGTAGATTGCACAAAGGTCTTACACCAATACATAACAAATCACATGAACCAAGAAATGCATGGGAAATTTTTAAAGTGCCACAACACTTAATATCAAAACGGAAGTTCCCACAAGAGAAACAAGTGAAATGTGAAACGTGTAACCACTATTACAAACCGTCTCTCAAAAGAAGTCACTTGAGAAGTAAAATTCATAAGTACACACCCATATTCAGTGTAGAAGAAATCGAAACAGCATTTCAAAGTAGGATCAAGACTTATGCTGTAAACAATGTGGATGCATACAAAGACCCAAACCATTTCCTAAATGATGTAAAAGAAACTGTCATGGGGCTAATTAGTAAGCATTCAAAATCATTCAAAGTGAACATGAAATTCTTCGCTGAGTACAAAAGGGGAATTGGTGAGAATATTGCATATGTAGAAAGCTCCTTTAAAACAAAGAACGAAATTAAACTGAAATCGACTAATCTGGAAGAATATTATACCAACAGCATATCGAAAATCATAGCTGAGATGGGGACATTCGAAGCAAAGCGATCTCAGTGGGCACTCAATAGATTATTTAAACTAGAAGTGCGAATAAATAAATATGTACTATTCAAGGGCAGTTCTTATGTTGATCTCCCAGAAAAAATCAAAACTAAGCAGGTGGTAATTAATGTTAAGAATGATGATCAAAAATGTTTTTTGTGGTCTGTTCTATCTGCATTGCATCAAGTAAAAAAAGACCCTCAAAGAGTGAATAAATAATAACCTTACGAACATGAGTTTGATGATACACTCAAGGGTTTGGAATTTCCAATGAAATTGGATAGCATACCAACCTTTGAGAAAAGAAGTGGAATTTCTATTAATGTATACGCATACGAAGAAGAAGATGGTGGTAAGAAATATATAATCTGTCCATTAAAAATAACAAAAAATAAGATGGATAAGCACATAAACCTATTCTATATCAAAGACGAAAAGAACGACCACTACTGCTGGATAAAAAGTCTTTCGATACTTGTTGCATCACAAGTAACGAAAAATAGTCACAAAATATTTATATTTGATACATGTTATATGATACATGATACATTTCTACTCTGTAAATAAGCTAAAATATCACGAACAAGACTGTCGAGATCACGATGCTGTTAGAGTAGAACTACCATCTAAAGGAAAAAATGACATTAAGATTTAAAAACCAAAATCATTCTTTGAGAGTTTCGTTTGTGTTATATGCTGATTTTGAATGTTTGTTGACTAAAATCTAAACTTGCCAACCAAACCCCGACGAACGTTACACGAAACTATACCAAAAACACCAGCCTATTAGCTTCTGTTATTATGTAAAATACGAACATGGTTACTATAAACCACCAGTAACTTATGAATGGTCTGATGCATCTACTGTGTTTGTTAAAATGCCAATGGAAGAAGCAAAGTCTATTGTTGATATATACACAAATGAAAAACCAATGCTTCCACTAACCCAGAAAGAACAAATTGCCATATATGTGAAAGCCTTTGAATGGTGATTCTGTAAGAGATCATGATCACATTACGGGGAAATTTAGGGGAGCTACACACAGAGATTGTAACTTATCGTATAGAAATCCATGTTTTGTCCCAGTGTTTATACACAATCTATCTGGCTATGACACACATTTGAGATCTTGGCATCGATGAAAATAAGATTGATCTAATTCCCAACAACAAAGAAAAATATATTTCTTTTACAAAGCACATATGTGGAAGTGTAGATCTTATATTTATTGACTCATTTAAATTTATGGCTAGTAGTATCGATAAACTCTCTAGCAACCTTTCCAGAAGCCAATTCCGAGAAACGTGTAAGCATTTTTCCAATGAACTTCTTGACTTTGTTACAAGAAAAGGTGTCTACCAATATGACTACATGGATAGTGCTGAAAAATTTTGTGAGACGTTGCTTCCAACCAAAGATGCATCTTACAACAAACTCAATAAATGCAGCATTACAGACGAAGATTACGAATTTGCGAGAGAGGTGTGGGAAAAATTCAGCATAAAATCTCTAAGAGAGTACACAGAACTCTATAACAAATTTGATGTGTTGATATTGTCTGATATAATGGAAAATTTTTTGAGATGTGTGTCTCAAAACATATAAGCTAGATCCTGCATGGTAATTCACAGCCCCAAGGTTAGCTTGGGATGCTATGCTCAAACACACTAAAATAGAACTAGAATTATTAACAGATTACAACATGATTTTGGTGATAGAAAAAGGTGTTCGTGGTGGAATTTCAAAATGTTGTAAGCGATATGCTAAAGCAAATAATAAATACATGAATGCTTATGACAGCACAAAGGAAATCTTTTATCTTACATATCTGGATGCCAATAACTTATATGGATGGGCTATGAGTCTGTATTTGCCCTATGGTGGGTTTAAGTGGACACATACAAATATAGATGTAAAGAAATAGAAGATGATGCTATCAAAGGGTATATATTGGAAGTTGATTTGGAATACCTACATGAACTACACAATCTCCACTAAGATCTGACATTGGCACCAGAGAATTAAAATACCGGAAGGTTCAAAAAACCCCAAACTCTTGACTAGTCTGAATGGTAAAGAAAAATATGTATTACACTATGTAAATCTTAAGCAATATCTATCTCTCGGAATGAAGTTGAAAAAGATCCATAGAGTTCTGGAGTTAGAACAATCAGATTGATCTAAACACAAATATGCGAACAAAGTCTACAAATGACTTTGAAAAAGATTTCTACAAGTTAATGAACAATTCCGTTTTTGGGAAAACAATGGAGAATATTAGAAACAGAGTGGATATACAGCTGTGCACAATTCTAAGCAAATGGATAAACTAGTGGCTAAACCAAACTTTAAAGATAGGACTATATTTACTAGCACTTTGGTTGCAGTTCGTATGAATAAAACAAAACTGTGCTTTAACAAACCCATTTATGTTGGGATGAGTATACTCCATCTATCGAAAGTCTTAATGTATGAGTTTCACTATAATATAATGAAGCCAAACTATGATGAAAATATTGAACTGCGCTTCCAAGATACTGATTCGTACATCTATTATATAAAAACACCAGACTTCTACAGTGACATGAAAGAAATGGTCGACCATTTTGATACTTCTGACTATAGAAAAGATAACCCATATGGTATACCGTTAGTTAACAAAAAGATTACTGGCAAAATGAAAGATGAATGCAATGGAAAAATAATGGAAGAATTTATTGGTTTGAAATCGAAAATGTATGCAATAAATGTGGAGGGTGGTGTAAAGAAAAGAGCAAAGAATGTGAAAAATTGTGTAGTCAGAAATGAGATTAGTTTTGGTGACTACAAAAAGTGTTTGTTTGGTAAAAAAAAGTGTTGTACAAAAGTATGAATCTTATTAGAAGTAAGAAACATGAACTCTATATGATTGAGATGAGGAAAAAAGAATTAAGTCCCAAAGATGTGAAAAGATTTATTCTTAAAGATGGCATTAATACACTACCATGGGGTCACTACAAAATTAAAAAGAGTGATACTGTGAAATATGATATAGCAGTAAATGATTACCTTTACGATTGTCATCTTAATTTTGGTATCCTCCAGCAGAGGTAAAAATCGAATACTTTCCACAATAAAATATTTAAGTGATTTTGGGTACTTAAAAATACCCGACAAAGATATTACACACTCAAATTCATCAATAGTTTCAAATGCTCTCCGGCTTTTTCTAGAGTATCACAATATAACAATTAGTGGTGAAATAAGTAAAGAAACACTAACACTAATCAAAGCTCCTAGATGTGGGGTACCAGATGATATATTTGGCTTTTCTACATCTATTACCAAATGGACAACGAAACTAATAAAATGGCATTATGTGTTGGCCAATTATGACATACCACAACTAACTCAAGAAGTGTTTCATACATGGGCCAAACATACTGACATTATGTTTAAACATGATACTCAAACCCCACACATAATAATATCAAACATACGTAGTATCCATACATTTCAAAAGTCTCAGCATTTATGTAATAGCAAATTTGATGGGTGAGGAGGAGTGAGAGCTCATACTTTTTTCGCAAAAGCAGAAAACTCACCAGTTGAAATTCACATTGATGGTGACGAAGTTTGGTATCTTAAACATGACAACAAATCTCAAGGAAAAATAAATCTATTCATGGTGCTATTGCACGAAATAGGACATGGATTAGGAATACATCATTCGAATGTTTACAAGTCTGTTATGTACCCAATTTATGTCTTAGATCGGTTACATTACAAACTGACGATATTTGGGCGATACAGAGTCTATATGGTAAACCTAAAAGATCTATGCATTCGTTATCCCCTCCTAAACCAAACATATCATTCCCTACAAAAGAATTAGATCTGTGTAACTTAAAAAACATCAACACATTTTTTGTAGTCAACCAAGTGATATATATTTTTTATAAAAAATATGTTTGGACATATGACATATTAGATAAAATAGTAAGTAAACCATAGCTTATCACTAACTGGCTGTTTTTCTTACCTGCTAATTTTGAAAGATTTACATCGATTTATCAGAGACCATCAGGGGAAATAGTAATGTTTATCGAGTCAAATGTATAAATATTTGAATATCCTAGTCTGCAACTCGTGTCTGATTATCCATAGGTTATTTATGATATGGGTATACCTCAATATTCCAAAATAAAAGCAGTCGTAAACACCTACTCTGTACGTACTTTTGTATTTTATGATGAAGTGTATTTTAAGGAACTGGGCAAGTGTTTATTCAGATCTAAATCTGTCGGTTTAATTTCAAAGAAATTTCCGGGCTTACCAGCTGGGTTAGATTCTGCTTTTAGATACACCAATGGATTATTATTATTCTTCAAGAACACAACATACTAAGCATTCAATGAGTTAACAAACACTTTGGTCAGAGTGACAGATTTGATCTTTCAATGTTCAATGTAAAATTTTCTACATTACCATCCTCATACTCAGATATCCTTAATCAGTTCAAAAAACTAGTGATGCAAATGGAGACGATCTCCATACATTAAATTTTCACTTAAATATTATTATGCTTTTAATGGGATTCACGAGAAGCAATCAGAGAACGTGTCAGAGAAAAGTATAGGCAATCATATGCGAATATAGGGGTGAACGATTCGTTCACACCTTAGAATATGCATCTGCACACCATATTTATCAATGAACCGGGCATTGAAGTCAAAGATTTCAGCGGCTGAAAAATTCAGGGACTGGGTGACAAAATAAGTGTTGCTGTCCATTCACAGACATGGCGTCGACCAGAAGTATAAACCACTACTAGATGCTGCGAATGCAATCATCAACAATCACATGCTGCCACCTACTGGCGATATCTGCAAGCATCGACAATCACGTGCTGCCATCGACTGGTGATATCGGTGGAGATCAATACTACGCCATCAGATGCCAAAATCATATGGTGAGTGTACGACTCGATGCACTTAGGCAAGAGTAATCCGAAAAAAACCCATCACGTAGATAGGTAACTGCTTCAGTACGAAAATGCGTTGCCTCATCGCTGATATCGTACGCATAAAATCGTTCGCGACAGACGGTTTGCAACGACCGATCGAGTAGTGTTTCCAGACGACATCTCGTCTCGAAATATGAAGCCGTTGTCACAAGGGGTGACTTGAGTGACCCAACTTAAGAATACACATCCTCAGGCGGTTTTTATTTCAGAGCCCATTTAAAACACTGTTATAGTGCTATTATATAACAGTAAATGTTTTTAATGGATAACCATCCATTAAAAACTAATAACCATACATGCCTGCATACTACTGGGCCTCGGTGATTCTTTCACTTTTAACATTATAAATTTGGTTTCTTTGGCTTACAAGTATCATATTACAAATAGTTGAAGCCGATATTGGTTTATTAAAATCAACTGTAAGTTTCAGATTAGTTCGATCTTTTACAATAGCTTTTTTTCTGTAAGGACAATCAATAACATACAATGGTCTTCTCCCGATAAATGATGCAGGGTTGAAGCGCAGTTCATTATTACGATAAGTGGTATCTAGTTTAGTCTTTGAATTTCCAAAATCATTGTAAGCAATATACATCTTATCGAAAATTGTATATTAACAATGTCTAAATTCCAATTCTCTTTGGGAAACACTTCATTCCGTCCATTCTTAATAGAAATATTTTTGACGGAACAAGAGTCAAACATTGAACCGTGTGTGGATTGTTCAGGATCTTCTTTTCTGTTTTGTTGAAAACCAACAATGACAATGTCTGGCATATCGAATTGTATAGAATTGAACTGATATTTTATATCAAACTGAAGTGAGTTTGCATTAGTAGGCACTGGTTTTTCACGGCATTGCCAATAATTAAAACTAATTGGAATTTTGGGGTGTTTGTATAATTTTTCTTTAATTTCATCTCCATAAATAGGATAATATTCAACAATTGGCAACAGAATTTCCAATTTCTCATTAATAATTTTACCAGTATCTGGTATATTATCTGCATCATCAGATCTGTCTGCTTTCTTTGGAGGTCTTCTGTAAAGCGAAACATCGTCACTATAATTTCGAATGAATGTGATCTTGTACCCACCTTTCCAGAATATTTCGTTACAATCTCTAATAAAACCAAACAAATATCTTAATGGATAGGTAATTTCGTTAGGATTATCTCTCCTAACATATTTACCTAGTTCTATCCCCGACATTTGGAAGTATGCTGATTCTGATTCCGAACCTAGCAATGTATGCATCATTGTTGAAGTGGTGCCAGGGTTGTCAATAATTTAGATTATACAACCATGTTTAGAGATCTCTATTCTTGAGAACTGGAATGTGAAGAAATTCTCACAAAGATCAATAGTTGAAGTTTTTTCATAATCCGTATTTGTATCTCTTTTAGTTAGCTTATACTGTTGGTATACATAAGCTTCATTCGGATGTGAAAATGCATCGCCAATAGGAATACCAAACTCAATGAGCTTGTTGTATTCATTCAAATTATTTTTGTTTGGTCGTTTGGTGGAAACAACTGATGCTCATAACTTTCAATTATTTGTTGATTCATTTATTATATAGAAAAAAAAATTCTTAAACAACTACCCTTTTCTTATCAACCCAAGAATTATGATTACTATCAAAAACTAGCCTTTTAATTAGCAGTTTATTTCCTTTTCTTCACAAAACTTTTTCCACTAAGTAGTCTTTATCATATTTGGTCTTAAACTGCTCTGGCTCATAAAAAATTCCTTTAATAAGTTCATTTTTTAAATCTTTTATTCTGTATGTTGTGGGTATTGTGTGCAATACTTCACATACCTCAAATACTTCAGTGGACCAATTTGGTGTTTATCATTTTTCAAACAAATTTTTTACTTTTACTTATATGAACTTTATCTTATATTGCAAACTTTGATTTAACCTCTTTCTTTCTCCTCCATACATGTTGATTAGTGTAGAAACTTCATTCTTTGGATTTACATTGGCGGGTTTTGTTCCGATTGTACTGTGAACAGTGTTATGGCATTCACTTATTAATTTAGGTAATATAGTCACTCATTTATAGTTTCCCTGCATATTAAATATCTTCCACATTTTCTCCTTCAATGTTCTAGTAAATCTTTCTACAGCACTAGCTTTCTTTCCACGGTATGTTGAATAGTGTGTTATGTTGTTGTTGGAAATTAATGTCTTAAATGATTTATTGTAAAATTCTTTACCTTCATCTGTTTGTAAATGCATGGGTTTGCGATCATTCAAAATAGTTTTAAATGCTAATGTAAATTTTCACCAGTTTTATCTTTGATTGGTATTGTCCATGCATATTTGGAAAAAAACATCTATCAATGTTAAAATATATTTAAACCCTTTGTTAATTCTATGTATACCTTTTAAAGATCCAGAATTAATTTCAACTAAATCCAGCTTGCCAAAGATCATCGATACCAAAACATAGAACAGTTCTTCTGGGGAAGTGTTTTTGCATTGGTTTATGAATTTCATTTACTATATCGTTTTTTATACTACCACCAGTGAATAACGAGTTATTGGCTTCACGACACCTACAAACACATTTAATTCTTACTTTGTTATTATTGGTAAGTTTATATGAACTTAGTGTATTTTTCATACATTTGAGACAGTATACATTTAAGTTATAATTTTTCATTTTATATAATAAATGAGGCAACAAAAAATTGTAAACAATATATAGAAGAATATAGAGAGAAGAAGACAGTTAATTGCAAAGTTCAAAACTTTTAGAAAATTTCGCCAAGAATATGATAAAAATAAAAAACATGATCAACCATTGATAGATGCGATACAAGATTTGGGGCAAAAAATTGGTCATGTAACAAATGAGAATAGGAACTTAATAAAAGAACTTGTTCTAGTTGATGTTAAGAATTTAGACTACCCACAGACACCAACAGAAACATCTTTTGAAAGAAAACTGTTTGGTAAACCAGGCACCGATGAATGCTATAGGGGATGAACGCTATGGTGATGAACGCTATGGCAATGAATGCTATAACGATGGCGTTAAACGTAGTGACGACGACGATGAACGCTATGATGGCGATGGACGCTATGATGAAGCGTTGGGGCGTTTGAAGACTGATATCCGACAGTTAAATAACTACAAAACAACATTTATTGATAATAAAGTGGCCGATTTCTTAATTGACTGCAAATATGATGTTTTTGGGCTAAAGGCTGATAAAGGTAAATTGTATATTGGTGATACCGAAGTAACATTCATCAATGACAAATTTACTGTAAAAGTTCGAACATCAGCAATTGATATTCCAGTTGGCCAGTATAGTTTAAATGATCTTGAAAAAACTATAAAAGCAATTTTTTCAGTTAGTTTAGATTCAATGGGTGGGAAAGAAAATGTTATATCTTTCAAGCTGGATAAAATAGCATAGTGAAAGTAAAATGTACGCTTAAATTACAGTTTGGAAACGGGGTTCAATAGGAAAACTTTTGGGTTTCGTAAAAAATAAATGTCTGAAAGCAAATGTTGATCATTATGGCGATACAATTCCAAAATTTGCTGCATTTGAAACAATAAATATAGACTGTAATATAGTAAATGGTATGATATTAAAACATGATGAAAATAACCATAGAGAAACTAGCATAATTGCTACTTTTAAACCAAGAACAACATTTGGATTTGGCGACACGATCTATTACGAACCAGCTTATCCATTATTTTTTCCAGTGCAAACAAATCAAGTTAATGAAATAATAGTTGAAATTATGGATGAAAAAGGTAAGTTAATTAACTTTAATTTGTCTGAAAGAACAGTGGTATTAGAGATGAAGCCGTAGATACTTTTTGGGTTAGAAGCAGTCATATTCTATATATTAAAGTTTCATATTATAAAGATGAATAATAGTTCTATAGAAAGTGTAATGAAAGAACTCAATGTTTCGGTTACTTTAATGCGTCGAATTTGGAGATGTGTATCTAAATTTTTAATTAGACTATGTTGTAGCACATTGCCGAAGTCAGGGCGATAATTGTGTTTTAATGATTCGATAACCATTAAAACTTTATAGAGATATGAGCACAAATAAAAATCAACTGATGTTTAACACGACGATTATTTACTCTTTAAAACACCGAATAGAATGCCTTTGTTTAACAGCACAATCCTCCATTCCATCATATGCAAAATGTATACCACCATGATTAACACCATCTAAAACTTTTTCACCGAAAACCTGAAGATATCTGTCTGGCAAGATTATTTTAAAATTTCCAGAAGTAGTTACCTCTTTGTGTCCATGCTATGTATCAGATATTTCAGCATGGTCTATGGGATAGGTCTGTCCGATTGAAAGTTCGGAAAGTTTCTTAAATTGTTGGGCTCCATTCAATATATTTAGCAACTGATCCATCTTTATTATGGACAATATTTTATTTTTTGGGTATTCAATTTTCTTGAGCCACTCTTTGCAACTTTTGTATTCACTTTTTGTGGACGCATCCAAACGCAACTTTTTGCGGTTGCACTCTAACACAACTTTTGCAGTCACTTTTTTGCGAATGCCTCAAACGCAACTTTTGCAGTCACTTTTTTGCGGCTGCGCTCGAATCGGCAGCTGATGTTTTGGATCAGGAAAACAAACGGTAATTTTTTTCTGATGGTTTTCTGATGGTTTGGGCATTCAATTTGCTGTTGGTTTTCTGATGGTCGCGGGCTGCGCTCGGACCGGCATTTCTATACTACTCCACTTTTTTACATACTTTAGCAGCGGGCTGAACGTCTAGTCTAAGATGCATCTACGGAAAGACTTTTTCGTATGACATTCGCGGGACATGGACTTAACTGAGGTGGGACTGAATAACATGTGATATGGACTTTATTGTAAATATTGGAACTATCAAATATTGACGTACAATTTGAAAAGTAATTGAATAGCTTTCTCTTTATATTGGTACTAATTTTTAATAATTTAATTAATTTAATTTTGCTGAGTTAATTGTAAATTGTAGGTATTTATTGAAGTCATTAATTGTAGACAGTAAGTCGTATCAATTTACTGTGAGATGTTAAGTCAAGAGAATTTTGTTTTTCGTTGTAAATAAAATTAGGAAATTATAATTAACTCTTTTATTTAATTAAGACCCATATCCCATAACGAACTTTGTTTAGCCCACTGACTTGGAGAGAAAATTGTAACCGAATGTTAAAATTTTCACATTCATCCACGCTTTTTCTGTTACAGGAGTACTTGTGTACTTACGAACACGTTTCCAATTTTTACTTGGAAATAAGTAATGCTTATAAGGAATGCTTATACTTGCAGACGTACGATAAAAGTGCCCGTACTGGTACGAATGCGCCGAAGTCATGAGCCCAGCTAACTGTGGAAAACTTTCGAAGTAGAAATCTCAATATTATGAAAGAAGAAATTCAGCACTGCTTGCAAGTGAAAGAAGCTATTTATACCTAGGGGCCACGGTGGCTTAGCGGTTAGATTTCTCGCCTCCCGCCTAGGTTAACCAGGCTCAATCCCCGGCTGGGTTACTCCCAGATTTTCGCAAGTTTCAATCGTGCCGGACGATGCCGCTAGACGGCGGGTTTTCTCTGGGATCTTCCGTTTCTCTCGCCTTTACATTCTGGCGCTGCTCCATTCTCGCAAAATTTCACCCTCATCGGTTCTCACGATTGTTGTTACGAGCCGCCCAAATACTCAACTCAACTGTTTTTACCTAGTCCATTATTAGGTCATAATAGATTAATTAATTTGTAGTTTTAGTTCTGTGTTCACAGAATCGAGCTGTAGCATAAGTGTGGAGAGGACTTCACGTGCGCCTCGCAGTGATGAAGGCTTGCGTGGAAATGTTCTCTGACACCACTGCTGTGAGAAAAAATATCACATTGTCAACGACAAATTTAATTTATTTTTTAAAGAATCCTTAAGGTAAACTGCTTAGGTAAGGTTATTCTAAATGTAATACAGGCAGCTGAACTATCACAGGCCTGTCTCTGGTAGAAGGGAGAACCAGAAGAACCAGTATGGCGAGTATCCGAGCGTTTATTTTAGCCAGGACATAAAACGACATGAACATACAGACTCTCTCGGTGAGAAACCCTCCCACTGTGGTTGACCCAGCCATGGACGCCTGCAAACACATGAAATCATCAAAGATGCGCATACATGCAGACAAGATCGCCCCTCCCCAAAACCTAAAGTGCCATCCACAACAGTAAACATGCAGCTGTCCCAGCTAAAACAGCCAGAACTGCAGCCGATAACTGTACACACTAAATATGAATCAGTGAGAACTTCACTATTTAAATAAGTTAACAGCACCTGACTTTTTCGACAGTCTCTTCAATGAATTTAACTGAATGCCAGTTTTCCTTCATTTATTGGTTCAGTGACATTTGCTACTGATTCACCTATTATTTTATTCACTGTTTTTCAGTGATTTATTTTTTGACTGGTGGATTAGTTAACCAACAGGTATGAAATGGCAGTTAAACCACGTGTATCAAATGAAATAACAGGCGAAGAAGAAAACAATCATTCTAAAATGTGAGTTACGTCTGTCTTAGTACCATTTTACGAGGTAACATTTACACTCAATCTTTAACTACGTGTTCAAGTAATCATCATAGCACTCGGTAAGAAGGCTTAAACTGCATTAAATGTGGTAAAGTGAGTGCACTCGTACTTACTATTTGTTTTAACAATCCTGACGTTACCAATTAACCTAAAAACGAAAAGAAAGTGAATATAATGCAAAACTACATACTTTCGATAAAGTTGCCTAAATTCGATAAAAACAATATTTAATCCGCCGCACGCAGTTGGCCGTTACTTAATCAATCAGAATTTTTTTTACATCACTTAATCATTTAGTGAAATATTTTCTCTTATAAAACCAACGATTTTCCACTGATTTTAAGTGGAGCCATTTCTACTTATTCGAGTAGTTGACTTTCACTGAGCATCAGTGGTTTTCCACTGATTCGAATTTATAGAGTGTATATCTTCCGAAGGAATGCACATACGAGCGTGTGTGCAAGCTATTAACCTAACGTGTTGTGTCCCAAGTGGATCAATACTATCCAGAAGAGCGGTTGGAGACTGCAGGTCTGCCACTGCCAGCTATTTACTCGAATTACTGAAAGTCAGGCTCAGCTTGTTCACCCAGTGCATCACGCTTTCTATTAAAGTAGCAAAGCAATGAAAAACATTACGCTAGGTCCCGGAATGCTTGTACTCTTCGACATGCATTACAAGGCCGGGCCGTCCAGCTTTTTCCGCATTTGGGCCGCGAAACGCGGGAGCGATGAGGTCGAACCTATCACGTGCATCAAGTGCGCCATCGCCACTAAGCGCAGGGCTCTGAACTGCAGTGCAGAGTTCTCGTCGCATTGCGTGTGTGTAACTATGGAACTTTCAGAGGTGACTCAACTCGATCACTCATCGGCTCTCACGACCGAGCCGCCCAAATATTTTCACTCGCCCTATTCTTTTATTTGTGAAAATCTCTGGGAAGTTTTAGTGCAGGGCCCTTGATTAGTTTTGTATGTATCTGATGCGTATATTTTAAGATACAGTGCTTTGAAAAAGCAGTTTTTAGCCGTTGAAAACTCTGAGATGGAGATTCTAACGTGCGTGACAGTTTGGAAGTACTTAACAGCCCCCGTCTAAAGCGTGTGTTCCTTTCGTAATTCAGCTCACACATTGGACACACGTTTAATAGTTTCGTGGAGAAACATCGTGTATTTCAAACACTCTGCAACAGGTAGGCGAGAGCCTTAGTCTTCGAAGTATTATTCGTGTGTGACTGCAGTAGGCTCGCATCTCAGAGCCTACCAAGGCCGTATTTCTCATTAGGAGAATTAGGCTGGGGTTATAGCAGCACATTTTAGAGGGCGGCATGAAATGATATGCAAAATAATAAAAAGTCTTTTGTGTTTTTTATTGTGCGTTGTTTATAGCTGTGTGCTAAAATAAAATTAATAACTATTTTGGAATAAATCCGAATAAAGAGAATGGTAATTGTTTGAGAGCCTATTGCTTATGATCAACGCTGTACAGTTTTGCTGCCTCCATACTTTCCAGTGCCAGCTTCAGGTGTCTTCATCAAGTCAGAGAAACTGGCAAAGGCAAATCATTATCTTTTTTTGTAGATCTCTGTGTTTCGGATATTCAAGTTTCGTTATACTAGTAGCTGACGAAGGATTGTAGTTTGTTTTCAGTTTTACCAAATTCTTTATTTATGCCTGTTATAAAATATTTAAAGGTGTCAGATTTCGTGATTTATAATTAAAAGGTTTTAATGATACTGCAAGTGACAAGCATGATCGAGGAGTGTGAATTAGCGGCTGTGACCAGATTATGAAATGGAAACATATTTTACTTCATTAACAGCGAAGAACAATAAATATCATATCAAGTTTTAATTCTGCAAATGCTAAATATTTGAGATAAGCAGTGAACGAACATAGTTCTAGGGATAAATAAATAAACTTAAGAAAAAATTAGCACAAATAATGTAGTGCATAGTAATTGTATTGCTTATGAAATAATTAAATTAAATTTGATCGTAAACCTACATGAATTTCGTCTGTGATTTAACATAAACCCTATTACTGTAACGAAGGAAGATAATTTTACATAATTTATTTAAATCGCAGCATTTAACTTAAAAGAAAATTCTCATGTACACGAAATGAAGAGTTGATCGTTATAACAGTATTGAGAATATTATTATACGAGGGTTAATTCAAAGAAGTCATATCAACTATTGTTTATCTCCCAGAAATGAGCAAACACAGGACATGTATTACGTACAGTTGAAAGTGTACGACACGTACGTTTTAAAGGTGGCGCCCCATAGTGTATGGATGCAGGAATGTCCGGCAAGGAACAGCGACAAACATTAATTGATATATTCCTGTACAAACTGTAAAAACTAATGTGAACGAGTACATATTATATGTGTACGAGGTGTTTAACATCGTGCAAAGTTAGTCTACGAGATTGTCTGCGGTTCCTTGACAGCGATGAGGCACACGGAAAATACCATCGACGTAATCAATTTTGAATCAACTTAGTATGCCGGCAGTATATATTAATCTACATACTGTATCTACATGAAGCATCTTTTGTCAACCATTTTGTAAGATAGCGGCACACGAATAAATAATATTTTTATGTAATACCTTGGAAAACAATTAACCGAGTCCTATCAAATTTGGTAAACCATTAGTATTGCGGCAGATAATGTAAAATTGCATGTTTTAAGTAAGTCAGACATTTTCAAAATGACGGAAAAATAGCTATTTTAGCTTAGAACACTATATTGTCGAAATCATATAATCCATTCCAACTTATCTTTCTATTCTGGCAGTAGATATTGCAACTGTCAACTGCATCTACTCGAAACATATTTTGTCCGCCATTTTGTAAGATAACGCCATATGAATAAATACATTTTTATGTAATATCTCGGGAAGCAATTAAAAAGATTTCTACCAAGTTCAGTAACAATAAGCACTGCAGCAGGTGGTGTAAACTGACATGTTTTATATAGAACATACACTCATATTCAAAATGGTGGCTATATAAATATTTTTCATAGTATATTTTATTAATGAAAAAAATTCCAACTAAGATTGTATGCCGGCAATATATATATTAGAACCGTAACATTTGTATATACTGAGCCTCGTGTGTTTGCCATTTTGTAAGGTAACTCACAATAAAGAGTAAAGTTTTTATCTCATTGCTGGGGAAACAATCAAACCATTGTTACCAAATTTGGATGAGTTTTACTATGGTATGCCATATTAATATAGTATTACAAAAAATATTTTCAGAATGGTGGCTTTAAAATCATTTTAGTTCAGTGTGCTATATCTGTGAAACTATGTAACCTATTTTAAATTAACTGTGTATACTGGCTGTAAGTATACAATCATCGAATGTGCTAATACCTAACCTTTTTGTCCTCCATTTATGAAGATCGTCACGTGAAAAATATGAAGGTTTTATGCCTTATCTCGAGGACCGATCAACCAATTCCCACCAAATGTTACACGCAAGTAGTACACGCTACATTACGGTATGTAAACTGACATTTTTCAGGTGCGCAGTTGGTTTTTTAATTTTGTTAATATAAATAATTTAGTTCAGTATGTTGTATCTATGAAACTATTCAACAAAATAAAAAAAACATGAAAAATGAAAAACTGCTTACAGTCAACCATTGAAGAAGACAGGCGATCGGATTTGGAGTGATTTCATGCTAGAAAGTAGAGGTTCTTTACAGAAGAAATGAGATATTACTTATACTCCACTTTACCCAAATGAAGGATTGAAGAAATACCTACAAATAAAAAGCTAAGTTTATATTAATGAGTGAAGAGATTTAGGCAGCTCATAACGTCTAGGTCTAGAGAGCCGATGAGGGAGAGGTGAAGTGAGTATGGTGCAGCGCCATAATGCAAGGGCGGGTAAAATGGAGATCCCCGAGAAAACCCGCGGACAAACAAGCGGCGTCATCTGGCACTATTCCCACTTGCGAATAGTGCGGAGTGTGGAGTGCGGAGTGTGAAGTCAAATGTGGGACGACGACAGACGAGGTGTTTGTAGTGTGAATGGACGAAAAGGCGTGAAACGCGACGAGTAAAGCCTACTGTGCATGACAGCACTCGGAGAACTCTTGAATATTGCGGACTGGCGGGACATGGACTAAAATGATGTGGGACTGAATGAACATGTAAAACGAATTTTAATTTAAATATAGGAACTGTCAAATATGGACACATTATTTATAAAATAATTTATTAGGTTTTTATACACTGTCTATTGGGAATGATTTTTATTTATGTAATTCTATTCATTTTAAGGTAACTATAATGCGTATTAATTGAAGTCATTAATTGTAAAAAGTAAGTGATATCAATCTATTGTGAGATGTTGAATCGCGATAATGTTGTTATATAGTTGTTGTAAATGAATTTAGAAAATTATAGTAGCTGTTTTATTTTATTTTATTAAGACCTCCATCCCTTAACGAACCGGGTTTAGTTCACTGACTTCTGAGAGTGAAATTGTAAATATATATATATAAAGAGAGAGTGTGAATGGGGGTGGAGGGTGTATTGTATAATTGCTAATGTATGTTGAGTGTAATGTCTCGTGTGTATCTCGAAAGGTATTATTTCCTAACCGGCTAACACTACAGACTGACGAGCGGAAATAAGACCCAGAATGCATTCTACCACCAATAAGAACTTACCAACGTTCAGCTTCTAAGTTGGTACAACCTGGCAGATACTTACTAAACCTCTGCTCAGCGCTCTGTATGTTAACAGACTGAATAGAAAACATAATACATAGCTTCTGATCATTTGATTGGAAATAAATTTTCAAAATAAAATTTCACTTAGTCTCAAACCTGAAGATCTATTAATATCATTCAGGAAGTTCGTGTTAAACTTTGTGCAAATTATATAAGAATTTTTCCAT
This sequence comes from Dryococelus australis, assembly GCA_029891345.1. NCBI lineage: Eukaryota > Metazoa > Arthropoda > Insecta > Phasmatodea > Phasmatidae > Dryococelus > Dryococelus australis. Next base: position 78,787,278 of record CM057000.1, read on the forward strand.
ATTGCAGAATAAAAAAAAAAAATTAAACTCAAACGAGCTGCATGGTGTAGAAATAGTTCAACTTAGCTGGAACAGTCATATCCGCTGCTGTAGTGGTCTCTCTTCTGTTCTTGATACGAACTGTCTTCCCTGCATATGAAGCTCACGGGCTTATGAATGTGTGCATCACAGTCCTAGCGAAAAACCAATATAGTTAGCTGTTATGTTTTTGTAATAAATTTTTATATATCATAGATTTCAAACGACTTACAACATTACGTTGATAACTGATTGTCTATCAAGACTATTCGATTTACAAGACCTCTCAGATCCGCAATTATACACATACACACACTATACACGTCTGCTAACTTAAAATCATCACACCTTCCCCTTTTATAAGAAATGAATGACATAATACATAACCTTGCAGCTACACACACAATTGAAGAAACAATCATCAGTACAGCAAGTCTCCCTCTTACAATGACATAAACAAAACAAACTAGATCTGTTGTGCTTACACTACAGGCACTAGTGTGTGTATTTTGCTGCCAATCTAGTTACCCATCCTCACCTTTTGCGTACAGGCAACTTCCCATGTTACTTATATTTTGACGGAACTTCCTTGTTCTCCAGGCTGGTTTCCTGTGCGCTTGTTTCTATTAACTCTCTGACATTCCTCCTGCCCGTTTTCACTGAAACATCTTTGAGATCTCTGCAGGTGAAAGCCTGCCACCAGGATGTTTCCTGGAATCCCAGTATCATGAATTGCAGATCAACACCTAGTCTGCACTCATCAGTATGTTCTTTACCATCTGATTGCTCTTCCCTGTCCTTCGACTTGTAACGGAACTGTTTTTACAATCTCAAAATCCACTGCTTGAAACTGCTTGTACTTGTTTTGAACTTGAATGGCAATTAAAAGGGAACATATGTTTTTAGAATTCAATGATGGCGAACACTAAACTTCAGACTATGACCACAATAATCTGCTTACTTTCCACTGCACCAATTCATCTATTAGAAACAGTAGGTCAACCACACCATAAGCTGCTGACAATGTAACACACAAGAATCTACACATCTTCTCGAACGGCAAATTCAGGTATGGCATGAATAGTCAAAATAAAGGGTTGCACATCGCCAATTCAGCTATCATAATATAGACTGCATAGAACTACATAAACACCTATTTACCAACGACTCAAGGCCCACTGACACATTCGGCCAATATAGTACTTGCCTGGAACATGCCTTGGTCCTCTCAATGCCTAAGTGGCCCTCATGAAGTAAGACAATCATTTACTCCCTCATTTTTAGTGGTAGAATAATGCGGTCATTCAAAAACAGTAAAAAATTGTCAACATACAAACTGAGTCGTTGCCCACAAAGTACACTTGAGCCTTCTGACTTACCTGCTTTTTGTGCTCAGGCCGCCCTGTTTGGCAGTAATGCATCCTTAGCTGTTTCCTGCCTGAACTCATGCTTTCTAGTTGATGACACCTGAAATGTGTCACACATGCTCACTAGACGAACCATCTCATTGACCAACTCTTCATCACTGCAATCCCACTCTGGCATATACGATATTGACAGCAGGTCTGCTACATGCATGAATTTTCCAGGCAGATACTCCGCAGATAACGTATACACTTAACAGTCTAATATTCATTTGCTGTAGTCTGACTGAGTAAACATCTGCAAATGTTCCTGTTGAACACTGGAACCAGTGGTTTGTGATCAGTGTACACTGTGACACTCCTACCATATATGTAATGAATAACTTTTTGGTGGCAAGCACAGTGTTCAGCTTCTCCTTCTCCAGTTGCGCATTGCTCTTTTCAGCCGGCGACAGGCTTACCACCACACATCAAGCAGCCTCCCAGCACATCTTTTGATGTTTCATACTGTATAGATAGCTCCTTGGTGTGATCAAACAGACCCAGAACCAGAGCCATGCTGACCAAATCCTTGACTTGTTGTAAGACTTCAGTGTGCACGGGCAACCACTGCCACTCTCTGTTGTCTTTCAAGAGGTCCCTCAAAGGAGTAACAATGCTGACTAAATTAAGTAAAACCTCCATAGGTAATTGACTGTTTCTAGCTGCTGCATGGGATAATTACATAAACTGCATTCTGACTTATAGGCATGATTAAATGACTGGATTTCCACATGTTTTCAACATTTTGTTAGAAAGTAGCCACGTGCGGCTATACAACATGTCTCCCTTCCTCCAAACTCTTGTCTCAACTGAGCTCGAGCGAGCCCTTTCTGTACAGAAAAGAACTTGTCCTTCAGGTATCGGCCTCGCAGACCACAAAAAATATAAATAAGTATTGAGTTTCAACATACTGGCCCCCAAAAAGGGTTTGAGCAACTTTTTCTACTACACATTCAGATATCTTAAATGCTAAATGCTACACGTCGCAACTTATGACTACCAATGCTAATACTAAACACAATGATGCAAGAAATACACACACAATAACTCGAATGGTACATTTGAGGAAGATCAGTATCATTATGCATAAGCCAATGTAATCATCATTATTGTGCTTAGTTCAGTACACAGTATAACTGTTCTGGCACTCCCATTAATTCACTGGCAGCGGACGTAGTTTCGTAACTGGTCTCTTGTTGGTTCCAGCAGAGGTCCAGAAAGTAGCTACTCGTACCAGACAATCAGTTCCTGAGTGGACCTCTTCGATGACTCCCATTAACCAGCACAATGGTGGTACATTGTCTTCCTTTATCACCACTAATTCGCCAGCCTTTATGTTGGTAGAACATGATGTTCATTTGGCCCTCTGCTGAAGAACGTTCAAGTACTCCTTGGACCATCTGTGCCAAAATTCTTGAAGTTTTTTTGAAGTAGTTGCCATCTAGAGAGCAAGCCAAATTTAACATCACCTAAATCTGGTTCAGAGATATTTGTGATAGCAGCACCAATTAGTAAATGTCCAGGTGTGAGTGCTGTGGGGTAACTAGGGTCATTAGAGAGTGTAACAAGGGGTCTGAAATTTAG